>JAQQTP010000090.1:5196000-6586500 GCA_029884605.1 Ormosia emarginata | reverse complement strand
GTCAATCTTCATTTTCAAATCATGACTGTTTATTTTCAAAACTTTAGTTTTGAGACAAAGAGATTGTGCAAACCAAGTGATTACTTATAAGCTCATTTTTTCTTTTTTTGATTTTGTTTTGCAAAGACACTTACATGCACGGACACAACTGAGAATTACCAACGAAGACGCTTTAAAAAAATGAAGGAAAATAATTATCAAGAAAGACAAAGTGATGAAAGGAAACAAGGTACCCATGCAAATTCATTACATTAATATTTCAAAAAGGTTTACATGAGTCCAACATCACTAACTATCACTTCAATAGTTGTTAACAATACTAGTTCCAACTATTTCTTCAATGTCGAGCTTCCCATAAGCAATTAGTTTCCTTACTGCAGTCTTAAAGGATTCACAATCTTTAATTGAGTGCCCTGCGACATCCATGTGGTATTTGCAAGTTAAACTCGGATTATACCCCGTTGGGAATGATGGTTCTAAGGGACGTACAGGAGTTCCCAAAATGAGGTGAGCATCAAACAACCTCTGGAAAAGATCTGCATTCGAAATGGATAATCTTGGGAAAGGGGGTAGCTTCTGAGGGCGAAAGCGACCTTGATTTTGGAAGTTTGGCCGAAGTTGTGGTTGATTTGGGTAATTTTGTGGGGGTGGAGGTGGATATCGAGTATAGTTTGGGCGAGTTAGTGCATATGGTCGGGGTATGGGGATGTTGTTGATTTGGAATTGTGGAGTTGAGGTGATGTTTGTAGTTGGTATAATTTGGTGTGGAGGGTAGTAAGGAGGTGTAGGTGTATGGTATGGCAAATGAAGGTTAGGGTTATATGGTGGCTGATGACTTAGGTATTGTGGTGAATATCGAGGCCTAAGGTCTGTTGATACTGGACGTAATTCACATCAGGCTCGATCTTTTTTGGAATCCTTTCTTAGCAATGATATCCTCTGTAGTACTCATTGGCAACTTCCCAACTTTGGATAAAATCTCAATTCTTTCCCCAGAAGCGATCAAATCAGGAAAATCTTTATAAGTTGTTCCGGCCATTGCTCCGATAAAAGGATTTCCCAGGGTTCCCAAGAAATATGAGCACATCTCAGACAGTGTTAATGAGGGTTGAACTTGAGTCGCCAAGGCTCTCCACCTTTGTGCATACTGCTTAAAAGATTCATCATTTCTTTTCTGCATTGAGTTTAACTGTTCTCGAGTTAGGGTCTGTTTCCAGGTTGAACTGATCGTCCCCATAAACAGGTTTGCTCAGTCATCCCAAGAAGAGATATTGGAGAGGTCTTGTTGGATACACCATTCCAAAGTAGGTCCAGTCAAGCTTTCATGGAAAAAGCTGACAAGGAACTTCTAGTCCTTCGACCAAATTGACATTTTGGTAATATATGATTTTAGGCGAAAAATGGGTTGGTGCTCCCATCATATTTGTCAAATTCTGGAACCTTAAAGTCCTTTGGGATGATAATGTTGGCAGTAGGGCACAACTCTTCTATTCCAAGAGGACCATAGGTGCTAGGACCCTTAATTGTTTTGATTTGCTCCTCCATCTTTTCCATCCATTCTTCATTCCTCTTATCATTTTGAACGGCCGCAGGACCAGTACTAGTATGAAATCCCGTTGATGTCGGGATTGACATATGCGTGAATTCAAGCATTACCATGGACTTCATTTTGAGTATCCTCGACGAACGATGCCCTTCTCTAATAGGAATCATTAGTGATGTAGTATTTGATGTTCCTCCCACAAAGGTATCTCGGTGGTGGCCCCGAGTGGTTTGCCCCATGGAAGTAATATTTAGTGGGTGCGGGTGTGCCCCGACCATTCCTATACCTCCGACCGTTCCCATCAAGGTGAGGTCTCCCTCATGGCTAACAACATTTCCTCCATTCTTCTCTCGAGACTCGTCATCTCATTTATCCTTCCTTTCACTTCATCTACTTCCATACTCGATTCCTTCCTTCGTTTCACCGTCATCGCCGCAAGCTTTGTTCGAGACCTTGTGTTGTGAACTCGGGTTTGATTGGTGTCTTCTTTCCTTGGTCGCACAATGGTGCTTGAAATACGGTAACACCAAACAAAAATAATGAGATGAAATGAAATGAATGAGATTCATGAGATATATGAAATGGATGAAATAGAAACATTTTTTTTTTAAAAAATGCAATGAATGCCATGAAAATGCATAATTTTTTTTTATTTAATTTTTTTAGAATGCTAAGAATGTCATGAAAATGCATGATTTTTTTTTATTTTTTTTATTTTGTTTAAATGCTAGGAATGCCATGAAAATGCATGATTTTTATTTATTTAAATTTTTTTTTAGAATGCTAAGAATGCCATGAAAATGCATGATTTTTTTTTTTATTTTGTTTAAGTGCTAGGAATGTCATGAAAATGCATGATTTTTATTTATTTAATTTTTTTTAGAATGCTAAGAATGCCATGAAAATGCATGATTTTTATTTTTTTTCAAATATGCCATGAAAATGCATGATTTTTTTTATTTAATTTTTTTTAGAATGCTAGGAATGCCATGAAATTGCATGATTTTTTTTATTTAATTTTTTTTAGAATGCTAAGAATGCCATGAAAATGCATGATGCTATTTTTTTTTTAAAAAAAAGATGGCTATATAAAGATGAAGTTCGCTCCCTTCCTGTCCTAAGATATTGCCTTAAACGGAGGAATTCTATCATAAGGATCTATGGAGTTTTCGATTCGCGATAACTCTCATTTGGTGGCTTTTCTATTCTCAAGGTCTCTAGAGCCAAGTCCCATTTCAAAATGTTGACCACAAAATAGTGGGTAAACCACTAGGTGTGGGACATTTGTGAAAAAGCGCACTCTGATGAGGTTTTCGCATAAGCCAAACAGGATGTACATCCAAAATGGTTACCACTACACAACCTCTACTTATCTTAAGCTTCACTCGACCGAGTATAGGGCCCCACTCGAATGTGTGATAGATGTGTAGGTGTGGTGGGTATAGTGAAAGCATACAAACATTCATTATCCTAAAGAATACCCGCATCCTGCGCAAAACAAAAACAAAAACAAACAAAAATTCCAAGAGAAATTCTCTATCCTAAGGTTTTAATAACAATAATAATTAAAATAAATAAAAAGAAAAGAAAGGTAAAACAAAATATATAAAGATTACAAAATTTTACACAACAAAATTATATGGGCTTGACTCTCAAGTATCCCTCAAATGGAGTCGTCATCCGTCGCGACCATAATCGCGGTGGGAGCGGCGAACAAAATAAATTATATTAGGAGTCGCCACCAATTTTATTTAAATTAGGAAAAATTAGAAAATCTTTTTGAAAATGGTCTTTGGAACCAGATTGGATTCGAGTCGGTTATGCATAGGAAGGGTGGAGACTTAACCCCACAAAGACCCCTAATACATCCGTCCTAAAAACGGTTACTCCTAAATTAGTTATGCAAAAACTTAATAATCTCACAATATATTTGTTTTACCTCTTTTCATTAAAAAAATTGAAAAATAAATAATTTGTGAAAATTTAAAATTTGGCTTGACGAAATAAAAATTTCGCTCCTACGTACCCTCAAGTGCAATGAGGAACTCAAAGTCACGTAGTTCTATAAAAAATAAATGTGGGTTGGTTGATTTTATTTAAAAGTTTTAATTTTTATTTTATAAAAATTTGAATTAACAGTCGTCGCGACTGTTAATCCAATTAGAGTTTGAATGAGTGAAGTTTGCGTCACGCTAGACGTCACCCACGGATTGATATTGAGATAATATTTCTTTTTTTTAAAAAAAGAACTAATTTTGAGTATATATTAAATACGATTTTATTTTTAAAGTAATTTGAATCATTAGGTTGTCGCAACTCAGCTGATCCAAATAGTCACGAGATTAACAAGTTGTCGCAACCTAGTTAATCCTGCTTGAAAAATAATTATTTTATATTAACCCTTTTTAATTTTTAAATTTTATTAAAAAATAATTTGAATCATTAGGTTGTCACAACTCAGATGATCAAAAAATGGTTACAAGACTAACAAGCTGTCACAACTCGGTTAATCTTGTTTTATTCTTTAAAAAAATTATTTTATACTTCTACCCTTTCAAATTTTCTTTTTTTTTTAACTTTTTAATTTGGCCCAATAAGCCCATACATTTGAACACAAAAAAAAAAAAATAGAAAATGCTTTACGGAAGACTGAAAAAAAAGGGAAGGGGGTTATTTTGTTTCTTCTTCCTTGCTTTTTGAAAAACCCACCAGAAGAAGGCAAAGGAGCAACCACGGTCGGCGGCGAGCAGGGAAGCGGATCAGCAGTGCGCAGATCTGGCTCGTCAGTGGTGCAGGTCAACTCCAATCTGGTGGAGCTATGCGTCACGGTCGTGCGGCATGCCTGGTCTGACAGGGGCTGCTTCGAGTTGCGGCTTCGTGGCGTCACTGTGCTTGGAGCGGTGGACGAGCGGTCCAAGCGACGGGGGCGGTGAACGGCGCTGCGCTGGAACGGCGGTGCGGAACGTGCGGCGCGAAGAGGCGTGCGGAGCGGGCTTGGGTGTTTCTGGTGGTGTTTTTATGGATGTTGATGGTGAGTTAGGGAAGTAGAAGATGATAAAGATATGGTGATGAGTCTGGTGTGGGCTTGGAAAGTGAAGGTTGGAGATGGGTATTGAGCTTTGGTGGTGGGTTTTAATGGAAGATGGCTTAATGGAGAAGATGAATAGTATGGTGATGGGAGGTTGAAGGAGATGAATAATGGTTAATGGAGATGGTGAAGTCTGTTTGAGTAAAAATTGAAGGGAGTGAGGGATGTTGTTCAAGGGAGGCTACGGGAGTGAAAATTTGGTCGAAAAAAAAATATTAAGTGAAGGTGTTTTTGTGTGTGGGAGTTATGGGTTAATATAAAAAGAGTTTAGGGTGAAGAGTTTGAGTTTGAGTGTGATTAGGATTAGTTTAAGATGATAAGTCGATCTGTTTATGATGAGTGTTAGGGTTGAATCTAGGATAATCATGGATTTGATTATGATAAGTTTGTTTATGGTGAGTTTGAGTTGGTTTAGGATATGAGTTGTGAATTGGATAATGGATAATAAATTGGATATCGGGTGCAAGTTAATGAATTATGGACAAATAGACTAATGGACCAATGAGTTGAACTTTTTATTTTTTATTTTTTATTTTTTATTTATTTTTACAAAAATACCTGAACAAAATTGAGTGTTCACAATACACAACTCTAATTTAAACGTAAAAATACTTTACAGATATACATGTATCTTTCTTTGCTGTTGATGTCGCCATACCAAGGAGAAAACCACCATTCAACACCATTTAAAAGACGAGATCAAGTACTACTATTGTTCCTGCTATGAACAAAACATAGTTTTGTTTATATGATTTATGCGTAAGAGCATTAGAAAGTATCTATTTCAACATCCTACAATAATTAACTTTATTAGTCAATTAAAACAATCAATTATATATCGTGAAATAATGACAGGTGCTTTACAAAATTTATATATATATATATATATATATATATATATATATATATATATATATATATATATATATATATATATATATATATATATATATATATGTATTACTAACATTAATTTCAAACTCTTCTCTCTCTTTTTTTGTCCATTTTAAACTTCTTTCTCAATCTCACCAATATTAGTTATTAATATTTAAAACTCAACTTTTAGAATATATGGGATGCCCAAAACTAAAGGCGTTTTAAATTTCTGTACTGTATATTTCGTTGTTGTTGTTTTTTTTCTACGCTATATTTAGTTGTTTATATGTGCTACACATATAATATTTAAAGATAAATTTATTTTAAAGTGAGATTATCTTTAAAATAAAAAAATAAAGATATATTTATTATTAGATTTTTATAAATTAAGATCATAATATATTTTAAATTAAATTAATAATAAATATATTTTTATTTATTTACTTTAAAAAAATTACTTTAAAAAACTTTTTCTGACATCTAATATCGGCATTTACCATACCCAAATATATTATGTACATTAAGATGTTCAACTTTGGGTTTGAAAGGTGAGATCAACCCATTTATCAACAACTTAAATAAAGAAATATATTTTAGCCGACCATAAAATCTGACATACCGATTACAGACATAAATATAGCACAAAATCAATTATTAACGCAATGATTAATAACTCGTTTTAAATCAAAATATCGAACTACACCTTCCTAAGTGAATGGTTAGTTTATGTGTATAATTGGTGAGAAGCAGGGAATTGAATGTTGATGCTACATGCTGATCCTTAAAGTCAAGGGTAATCCCTTGTAATAGCAAGGAATCTCTTAATCAGTCTTAGTTGTCAGCTGTCACATATATTCCTATTTACTCATATTCCTATTACTATATATATGTATGCTTGCCAGTTACCACCTACACTTGGGACAAGCTTTAGGTATTAAAATGTGAAAGCAATGACTAGCCTTGTGCTCTACTTCATTGTCTAAAATACCATGGAAGAATGGGTAAAAGCAGGAAATTAAATTGTTAATGTACTGTTTCCAATGCTAAAATGTTGGGTGAAAGGAGGAAAAGTTAAAAAAAGAGTATGGAATTATCCTCCTTTTTGGCTAATCAAAAGTTTATATTTTTCTTTCTACTTATTCCTTTTACTTTATTTTCTGTTTTCTCTTTCAAGTTTCAAAGGAAAAGATTTTCCCTCCCCCGCTGCCCCAATAATAATAATATTAATATTAATAACTTTACACTTTTGAGTTTTGAAGCAATAGTTCAAATTGGACTGGGAGTGGCAATTTCATTTAAGGAAAAAATTGTTTGTTCAGCACAATTGCCAATGAGACCCTGATTTTTTTTTGGGTAAGGAATGACACCCTGATTTGCATTAAGGGTTTACGCTATCTTTGTTTTTTTTGTCTTTAGTATAATGAGTAAATGATTAACGTGACCCGAAATGTTGGTTGAGTAGGATCAACTGAGTATTAAAAAAAACAAAAACTTATGATCCAATCTTTTTTTTTTTTGGTAAAAGATCAAATATTTTTTATTTAGTAATTAAATGGTTATAAGAATATGTAACAAAAAAAATGGTTATAGGAATAAAGATAATCAATTTAGATGAAAAACACTGTTAGTATCTTTGGATTTTATAATAATTGGATGTCAAGAATACATGAGATTCTACAATTCACAAAATGGTGATTAATGATGGACTAGTTATGAGTATTAAAGTAATAAAAAAATAAATAGCAAAATTAACTTTAAGACGCAGCATAATTTCTTTTTTTTTTTTTGGGGTTGAATAAGACGCAGCATAATTTTCAAATACAAATAGAACCACAAGAACGATAAAGTAATAAGTAATACCTTTATAATGTGATTTTTTGGTGTACATACGGGGTCAGAGACCCAATCAAAGAAAAGAAAACTCCTGCCATATCAGCAAGGAGATCATAGCTCAAGAAGGAAGGCAACTGGTGGAAGATAATACTTGTCCCAAGATCAGAACTGTGGCCAAACTTAGCCAAGCTATCCGCACTGAAATTCCTTTCCCGCATGGTGTGGTGCACTGTATAAACCTACCTAGATACTGCTAAATGGATATCAAAGTGTGTGTACACCTGTTAGAAACGTGTCACAATTTGTTTATATACATCTCTACTTAGTTCACTATCTTTTCACAACCCTCATCACTATCTAACAGTGACTTTTTACCAAATAATAGAAAGTGTGATCATTTTAAATAAATTTTTTTGTTTGAACAATTAAAATATAATATTAAAAAATATCTATTTTAATATATATATATATTATTCTAATTTAATATATATATATATATATATATTCTAATTTTATATATAATATATGACAATATAGTATATATATATTTATTCTAATTTTATATATAATATAGGAAAATATATAACTATATTTACATTGAATATAATGTTCCACACAAGTATTAAAATTGAAGTGTAAAAAAACATTTTCTTAAATTAACTAGTCATAGTCGATCTTTGAGATTGAAGTGGTGATTCATCAACAATTCAATCCATCATTACATAGCTTATCCTCTCTTATCAACGTGCTAACACTTTTACTGTACCAAAAGCTAATTGGTTTTATCTTAATCATTCTTGAAACATGCATCACATCTATATTATTATTACATTAAAAAAACAAAAATGCTTATTTCATACAATTTTTTTTTGGTGAGTTTATTTTCATACAATTAACACAACACAAATTATTTTTTATATTATTTTTTAACAAATGAATATTTTTTGATCTGTTTTACAAATGAATTTTAAGACTTTGTATGTCATATATATATATATATATATATATATATATATATATGAGGAGAAGATCCGTTCTGTCATCAAATGTTTTTTTTTTTACACTCATTTTTAACCGTTAATTTCACTTTCATATAATAGTTGAGAGTATTTCATTAAAGATAACTATTAGATTAAATTAGATCTAATAGTTAAAAATAAATATAAAAAAATTAATTTACACTTGATATAAATTGATCCTCCTTATATATATATATATATATATATATATATATATATGAGATTAATGTATAGCAAAATGATCAGAAGCGATTGGAATTCAAAATTAAATAATGTTAAAAAAGCTTGTTATTACTTAAATTACAGCTCTTTAATAAATAGTATCCACTCTAATTATAAGGTGTGATTTAATTAGTAAATTAAACTCTAGTTGTATTTGGGATTAATTAATATTATAAATAATTTATTTTCATTTGATTTAAATTAATTAAATTTAATTTAGAAGTTAGATTTTATGTTTAGAAGTTACTATAAAAATTAATTAAATTGATTGTGAATCATTTTCTTATGTTTAATACTCAATAAATGAGAATTGATTTAATTTAATTTTATTATTTTATATTTTTACTCTTACTAAAAAAGTAGTCAGTAAGACTAAAATATTCTATTTATTTAAAATCAAATCAAATCATAATAAATTTTATCAAATTTAATGAAATTTATAATTAAAAAAATTCATATTTTTTAGAAATCAAATTATTTCTTATTTTTTAACTTTTTTATACAAAAATTTAATTTATAAATCAAATTATTTTTTTTTTTTTTAAATTCCATACATACTCTATGTGAGTGGACAATTATTCAAATTTTACTTAAAATACCTTGTAAACTGAATCAAGCTAACACCTAAATAAAAATTAATTTCACACTCAAAAACATGTAAAAATATATCATGATTATAAAAAAAAAAATGTCCACTCTAACTCTGTCGAGTGAGTCCAAGCAAATTGTGAAACTGAACCATAATAATAATAAATAATTTATTATAATTATACAATAAAGAATCATACATTTTTTTTGACAATAAGAATCATACATTATATTACATTAGTATATATTCCGTGCATCATATGTGATTTTCTTTTAATTTAGATAAATTTTAGAATTTTATATCAAAAATGATGTTTAAAATTTAAAAAAAATAGTTCATAATATTTAGAGTTAAAAAGAGTTTAAAAAAATTTAAAAGTATTTGAATTTAAGATTTAATTAAGAAGATATAGATAAAATTGATAAAAAATTAATTAAGTAAATTTAGAAATTTATTAAAAAGATTTTATTTGTAATTTATAAAGAGAAAAAATAAAAATTATTTAAATAAATAGAAAGAATAAACTTAAAATAAAAATTAAGATAATAATAATAATAATAATAATAATAATAATAATAATAATAATAATATGTAACAATTGAAAAAAAGTATCATAATTTTTTTTTACTCTAAAAAAAAAATCTCACACTTAATAAAAAGTACTTTTATTTATAATTTAAAAGTGTATTACGTTAATAATTTTATATAATATGTGACATATGATATGGCAATGTCAGTATGCATGCCACAGAATGAGATCAACCTGACGCGCGACTTGGCTTCCCCCCACGGTAGCTTAAGCCAGACACGTCACCGTCTACGGTGGGTCCCATCTTCTTCCCTTTCTCTCTCCTGCCCCAACTTTCCCACTCCTCCAGCTGCCCGAACTGCCCGCCCCCTCCTTCCCCTGTACGGTCAGACACACCCTCCTTAGGGCAGCACGGGCACCTCAAACTCCTGCCCCGCCCTCTTCTTCGGTCACCTTTTCTATTCTAATTAACACAACAAATTTTTTTTCCCTTTTTTATTAAAAAAATAATTAAAGAATGAGAGAGAATCCATAATTTTTGAGAGTTTATTTTAGGAATTTATATATTTATTATCTGATGTTTATTTTAATGTTCCACAATTTTCTCTCTGTTTCCAATTTTCCATTTCAGCATTGTGTTTGTAGTTGTACTGGGTCAGCTTGCATAGCATAGGACTTAAAGAGGACACAAACACAACACAACACAACCCCATCTCCGAGATTTATGTGTCTTTGAGCATAGGTTTCTGAGTTGAGCAAAGTTGCTGTGTTCTTTTTGGGCAAAGGGTTGGCATTACTCTCTTCAGTTTTCCCACAACCTGATCAATCTAGGGTTCAAGGGGAATTTTTTTCTTTTTTTTTGGTTTTAATATGCTTCATGTGATCTGACCCTTTTTTTTCATTTTTAATTTCTGGGTTTTTTGGTTTTGAGGGGTTTTGAGTGTTAAAGTTGTGATTTTTATGTTTTGTTTGGGAATTTGTCATCTGGGTCTGGGGTTGTAGGTGATTTGGTGTGGTGGTGGCAGGTTGGGCATTGTGGGGGGTGTTTGGAATTTGGGGTGGTTTTTGGTTTTGATGATTTCTTGGTTTGATTCTTTAGAGCTTGCTAGAGATGGGGTTGGGTGCTGAGAATGGTAAGGTGGTGGAGTCTTTGGATGTGTGTAAATCAAAGGGAAACAAGAAGAAGAAGAAGAAACAGGATAGGGTTGTGGAAGAGGAAGAGACTGGGTGTTGGCTTAGGCTGAGGTTCATTGGAAGCTGCATTTCTTCAAGATCCAAGGTTGATAGCTCAGTTAGCGGCACCAGCGCTAATTATGGTACTCCTATTTCCCTTGAAAGAATTATTGTTCTTATGATGTGCCTGGAGGTTCCATCTTTGCACTTTTTTTTGTGATTTGTTTTGATTGTGCATATATGTTAGTCAGGGTGGCATCAAAACAAAGTTGAACATGTAGAGATTTACTTGTTAAAATGTTAACAAATTTGAGTTTCTCATAGTTCCTGCTTATTCAGACTACATGAAAACATGTCTCAAACATAGGGTGGTGTTAAAATACAGATAATTGCATTCGTGACTTGGTAAACTTATGACAATCAAGTTCTATCACCCTATATCCATGTGTATGTGTGTTTGTCATGCATGCCGAAAGATAACTTTTTAGTTGGATCAATTTTCACTGGCTTTCTGCATTTCCTTTTTTCTTAATTTATCATATTACTTTCGAAGTGGTACCTTTTCCTCCATCTTGTCTAAGCCTGATACTGGATGATGCTATCTTATTGCTTGTTCTAATTATTTTTTTCCTCTTTTTGCTGGTTTTGGCTTCTCATTAGCTGAAAGTAAATCTACTAATGATACAAGTAGAGACCATCCAACAGTTCCAGCAGTCTCTTCTACAACCACTAGTAATGCTGAAAGCAGTGCATCCACTTCCAAACTTGAAGAGGAGCTTAAAGTTGCTTCCAGGCTGCGAAAATTCTCTTTCAATGATCTTAAGTTGGCAACCAGAAATTTTCGACCTGAGAGTCTTCTTGGTGAAGGTGGGTTTGGTTGTGTGTTCAAGGGATGGATCGAAGAAAATGGAACTGCTCCAGTGAAGCCTGGCACAGGGCTTACTGTTGCTGTAAAAACCCTCAACCATGATGGGCTCCAGGGTCATAAAGAATGGCTGGTTTGTAATTTTACTAGTATAATTTTTCTTCCTTTGAATTCTGTTGGAATTTATCTTTTATATTTTCTTAAAAGATGTATTATGTCTGGAATTCTATCTATTTTTTTTTCCAGTTTTAATTTCTTGTTTCATTCTTGTGACAGGCTGAGGTAAATTTTCTTGGTGATTTAGTTCATCCAAATCTTGTTAAACTAATAGGTTACTGCATTGAAGATGATCAAAGGTTGCTAGTGTATGAGTTCATGCCCCGGGGAAGCCTGGAAAACCACTTGTTTAGGAGTAAGTTACTATTTTCTGACTAATAAGTTTCTCATTTTCTTTTCCAATAATAGTTGGATTGTTTTGGCACCTCTAAATTCTGCTAACATCAGTTGGAGGATCCTGCTGGAAGTCTTTTGTGAAGCATGGTTCCCTCCCAATACAAAGCCAGATAAAAATGTGTTATGGGCTTCTGATATGAAAAAATCTTTTGTTACAAAAAATAAATTTTAGGGGAGGGGGAGATGTGCTTCTGTTTTATATAAGTTGTTTACTCTAGTGATCCGCCTGGTTAAGAATAATGTTTAGAGCTAATAAGCACCCTTATAATCATGTTTCCATCAATAACCATCCTGTTTTTACTGGGTATCTCGCATGTTTTTTTGTTGGGTTTAGCAGCTTTCTCTTACATGTGGAGTATAGATTGGAACTTGAAACTTCTGCTTTATACTTGTTGTATGGGTTATATCCACTTTTTATGTTCTCACATAGAAATGATATCTTATGTAGGATCCCTGCCTCTTCCGTGGTCCATTAGGATGAAAATTGCTCTAGGAGCTGCAAAGGGTCTTGCTTTTCTTCATGAGGAAGCTGAACGACCAGTAATATACAGAGATTTCAAAACTTCCAATATACTATTGGATGCAGTAAGTGCCAAATGTTACAATAAGATTACTTTTTCTTTATCCTTTTTTTTTTCAATTTTCATAATATCATAACGATTCAGGACTACAACGCCAAGCTCTCAGACTTTGGACTTGCCAAAGATGGTCCAGAGGGTGATAAAACCCATGTGTCTACTCGAGTGATGGGAACCTATGGTTATGCAGCACCAGAATATGTCATGACGGGTAATTTTAGTTGGATATGCCGAGTCCAGATCCCCAAGTTTTAGTTGTTATTTATCAGTGAAGCAATGCATGCTTGTTCTTGGGTATTTCCATCCTACTATAATTTTTTGGACATTTTATCTCTGAATTCATTTGTTGTGATCCTGATGACATCACTGTAAAAATTTCTGAACAAAAACATTTGGAGTGTAATCCTTGTGGGATAGTTTCTCACCTTCTCCTCTTGGGACAATGTTCTCGACCTTTATTGGTTGATGTTAATTGTTTTCCACTTAAGGCAGATTTAGGATTAAAATCCTAATTTACTTAGGAGTTGTCCATAGTTTCTCTATGATGACCTATTGTGTTGATGATGGGTTTATAATTGCAGTTGTTGAGTTCTCATAATGTTTATAACATACAAAACTTGCAGTTCTATTATATTATGCTGATAATTTTCACTTACATTTGTTTCAAATCTTTTTAAATGTAATCCAACATCTGTATTATCTAATCCCTTATATAATCAGATTTATATTTTTGTGGCAGGACATCTTACATCAAGAAGCGACGTGTATAGTTTTGGAGTGGTACTACTTGAGATGTTGACCGGCAGAAGATCTATGGACAAAAACCGACCCAATGGTGAACATAACCTTGTGGAATGGGCTAGACCACATCTAGGAGAGAGAAGAAGGTTCTACAGGTTGATAGACCCTCGCTTGGAAGGTCACTTTTCCATAAAAGGAGCACAGAAAGCTGCCCATCTGGCTGCTCATTGCCTTAGTAGAGATCCAAAAGCCAGACCCCTAATGAGTGAAGTTGTAGAAGCTTTAAAGCCTCTACCAAACCTTAAGGACATGGCTAGCTCATCATATTATTTCCAGACAATGCAGGCTGACCGCTTCAGCGCGAGCCCAAATACTAGAAATGGGCGAACACAAGGAGCGTTGCTCACCCGGAATGGGCAGCAGCAGAGGAGCCTTTCAATACCACATGGTACTCATGCATCTCCATATCACCATCAGTATCCTCAACAATCACCTAAACCCAATGGCAAGGCATAGAGTTGATGAATTTTCATTTTCTTTGTGGCCCTTCTTTTTCATCATTTCTTATTTCCTAAGTATAGATGTAACTTCTGTCAAGCCATTTGTTCAAGGACAACTTGAGAGCAAAAGAAGCATGCTGCTTTATGTGATGTATGTTATGAGTGTTGACCCCCCCTTGGCGGGGAAGAATGTAAGGGCAGGTGAAAGCTTATTGAGCAACTATGTCTTATGTCAAATTGTCAACCAATATGTTTCTTCAGGTTGTTTGGAATATTCAAGATTATTAACTCCTCAACCTTATTTTATTTTTTCCATTTGCCCCCCGGAAGTGTCATTTCTTGATTTCTTTAGGCTTTGCTTGTGCTATCAAACTCTGCGGCTCCTTAAATTAATCAAAGCTTTATTGCATTAATTTATGTCTTGTTTGTTCCTACATGAATTGCCATTTCATTTATATAATCTTTTAGTAGTTGAAAATTCAAACTTCAATGGTTTGATCCCATCAATTCTTTTAGTGTAAGATATAGTGCGTGAGGTTCAAGAGTAAGATAATATTTTTTAGTGTTTCATTTAATAATTGAAGCTCCTTGATGAAATAATTCTTTGTACACCAAAAAGAAAATGTTTGACGCGGTAAGCCATTGTCATCATAGAAAGTGGTTTACGTGCAATAACTACGGTACAAGTATGAGTAGCGTGCAATATATACACAGCATAAGAACAATCCCCTTTGTAACTGAGGACACTGGAAAAAGGCTATAAAGCTGAACCAGATAGGGATCATATTTATCAAGCGCTCCAACCGAAGTGTTAATGATGACATCTCCGTCTTTATAAGTACATACCTGAGGATTCCAAGTAGTTTATCATCATTGGCTAGCTCAATTAAATGTCGCCTCAACTGCCTCAGCTTGGTTTCTACGTATGAATGAACTGGTGAATTATAAATCCACCTATCAAATATGGATGGTCTTCTATTGATGTGCCCACCCAAAACTGTCATTGTTCACACCTATTTGTGGTCCTGATGTTGTTGTTTGTTTCCCAATTAACAGCACTAATTGAAGCCAATTGTTAAGTCTAAAATGAGATTCCATTACCCTCTTCTCACAAACCCAATTATAAGCACTGATTTGGGCTTGATCTATTAGGCCAAAGAAAGATTTGTGGCCATCTTGGGGCACTTCTGCCCTTGTTCGACACCCCCCTCCCCCCCATATTGCAGGAACATCTTGTCATTCACCCACTGGGCCATTGTTGTGCGATGACCATGAGGTTCTTATCTTAAGACTCGTGGTCCCATGGGTTCTGCCATAGTTCTATTTTTGAGAAATTTCCAGCCACGTGTTCCATTTTCTTCTTTTCTATCTCGATATCTCCTCCAATTGGTGAAGTCCTTCTATACTCAAAAATCCTCTAATGGCTTCTAATTCTAGTTTCTTCAACCACCAATACGACTCATCTCTTTCTAACAATGAAACCTTCAATCTCCTCCTCTGTTCTCGTTCCTCTTATTCTTCCTTCCTCCAACGCTCAAATGATCTTCACATATCTTCAAGAATTTCGACTTCCCAATGCTTTTGCATTTTGTTCATTTTTTAATTCGGTACCCATAGCTCCTCCTAGATCGAGAGCTCTGTTACCAACTTGATAGAAATAGGAATTAACACTGAAAATTAATAATAAACTCAAGGAGCACAAATACTGTAAAACTAGCGAAAAACAGAAAAGAAATAGAAAGGGAAAAGAAGGAAAACCAGAGCTACTACTAACAGACTCTGCCCCTTGGCCAAAGCCATCCCAAAACCTCCAAGTGCCAGAATACTCTCTCCTCCGTAACCAACTCCCTCTTATTCATGCCTATCCCTCCTTCATTCTTTCCACCCAGCCCATTCACTTGTGGCACAATCTCTACGTACACATGAGCCAAGGGCCTATCAGTAACAAAGAAGGTTGAGTCTTCCTAATCCGAAATGTGAGGCAGACTTCTAACTGAATTTATTAGCATCGTAAAACTTAACACATTTACATTTAATTATTTTTTTTAATAGAAAATCATTTTGACAAATTGCACCATTAAGATTATAGGAAGGTTTGTATCAGGTCAGGATTTGTTTTTTAATACATCACCCTTGAGTTATAAATACTCATTTGGTCCCTTATTGTTATATACCTTTGAGATTAATGAATTATGTCCCTTAATCTCGATTTTCTTCTCTCTATTTCTTTTATATCTTTTGAGTTATTTACATTTATTTTATAACATGTTATCATCACCTGTCTCCACCATACCTACCATCTAAGTGAAAGCTAGATTTCTATTAAAAGAGTAATGTATTATTTTCACTTTTTTTTTTAATTAATCTAATTCATGACTCCATTTTTTTAATGAATTTCTTCGTGTTATTGTCAAATATTTTTAAACTAACATGTTTTGTCTTACATTAAAGTTGTTTACATTAGCTTTTGACAAATAATGGAAAACTACATATAGTGGTTCATTGATTTTTATATTACACAATCAATGAAATAAAATTAAGCATTCATGTAGGATTGCACAAATATTAATGGTTTTCTTAGGTCAATATTTATATGAAAAAAAATATAGTCTAGTTCTTGAAGAACTTGACATTTAGACTAAGGTTAAAATGCTTATTAACTCTATATGGGTCTTGGAAATACAATATTGTAAGATCATGCTAAAGCAATGATTTTCTTTCATCGCCATAAATGATTAAAATTTGAATATCATGCTGCAAAAGATCCCGTTGATCTTTAGAATAGTTTGAAAAATAGATATGCTTACCAAAAGGAGATAATACTAATAAAGATTCAGTCGACCTTTAGAATTACTTCTCAATTGAAATTATGATAAATATATGTTAGAGAAAATATTCTCTACTTTTCATGCCTAGAGGCTTTGAATGTGTTCATGTAATGACAATATCGAAAAAAAATTTCAAAAAAATTTTGAATTAATTTCATTTTTTCTTAAGAGCCTAATTATTCTCTCCAAGGATGTAGACTATTATTGAAGGTAATATTTTCTTGATCGTGTAGTTGCTCAAAAATGTCTTCTTATTCATGTTTTACTATAAAAGGGAGCTCTAATGAAATGATGTACTATGTATGTTTTTCATGTTATATGTATAGGTTTATAAGCAATTATATTAGTAATATGTAAGATTCATAGTCATAGGGCATTGAATATTTCAAATTATTGGTGAAGCAAATATTAATAAAGTTATTGATAGTACAAAGATGATTGAGGGTTCCGAAAAAACTAATGTTTGTTACATGAAATAACAAAAGATTATTATCTATAAAGTCACAATGATACTTGTTGAGTTTTAGAGATATTTGCCAAAATGGATACCTTATTGAGATTTTGTATGAGTGATAATGACCATATTGTTTTAGGTAAGAAAACTATATTATAAAGGTTATTCGCTTGTATTACGGTCTATATTACTTTGAGTGTAATTGAAGTACATGCTAGTTCAAAGATTTTATTAGTCAATATAACCAGTTCAGTTTCCCGGCCTAAACCTTAAGGACAAGGTTATTTTTTAATAGAATGAAGATGCACATACTAAGAAAGGAAGACTAAAGAGTGCACAGTCTTGGACGAAAGGTCTCTAAAGTCAAATGTAAATACTAGATAGTAATTAGTTAGCTAGAAATTAATAGCTCAAATAGGCACTTGATACATATATAAATAAGTCTACTGCTAAAAGTGAAATTTAATGAGTTCCTCCCCTTGGACTCGAAGAAAAGGGCCTTTGCTTGACAATTTTTTATTCTTGGTTTTTATAAATAAGTCTACTGCTAAAAATGAATTATTAATAATTTTTTTCGCATCAATATAACGAAAGACCCTTTTCATTTTTTATTCTTCAAGCTCAAAATATTGATGCAAAAAAAATTATTAAGAATTCATTTTGATATACATTGAAGAGCTAGAAGATTCTTCAGTATAATGAGTTATGTGCTGTGAGTTCTCAATATAAATTGATTGATTATAAGACTATCACTAACTAAAATTGAAATTGAATATTCTGAATTTTTGGAACATATTCAAGGTAATATTTATAACCAATTAATTCACCATGTGAAATGGCCCTTTATGATTTTGATAGATGCATCTAAAGATGATCACATGTATACTTATTATCACTCACAATTTGACATTTGTGAGATTACTTGCACACGTTATTCAATTAAAGCACAATCTCTAGATAATGTAATTAAGACAATTTTTCTTAATAATGCTGGTAAATATATTTTTCATACTTTTAGTGATTATTGTATAACTACTAGTGTTTTGAATGAGTTTCTGAGGATTACCTGAACAAGGTTGGTGAAAGTAGTTTCCTCCGTTGCACGATTGATGCGACGATGGTGCAATGAGTGAGTACCTAAAAAATACTCTGACGTTCAAGTTAGATTATGCACAAGGTGTGTAGAGTGTTTGGGATTGCTCCTGAACTACTAACCCAGAACCAGATCCATAATAGTTTCCCCTAACCTGGCACTCAAATGTGACAGTTGAGTGTCAAGATATCCGAGATTATTAGGAGCAAACGACACATGTGGTACAAATGGATCAAAATCACAACATAGATGCCAGATCTCGCAATGTCTCATATAAATACTCTAGGGAAGGTTGTCCACGACATTAGTGAAGGTTATCCGGGATTCGCTATGGATCACTCAACCCCAATGCTATTATACCATTGTTCGAGATACGCATTGAGTTGCCCCCATATCAATTTTGGTTGTGGAGTTTAATTATGAATTATGAATTTCTTAAAGTGAAATATGTGATTTGTATTATAACTCTGTAGCAAAAGCAAAGCATTGATCCTGGGTCCGACATGAATACCATCATCCTGGGCATGCATCGTTGCATATCTGACTATTGTCCTTTCAGCTCCTGCGTCAAGTTGTACCAACATGTGACGAGTAATGAATGAGAGCCGCCATTTGATCTTCTTGTCGCCATGATTGCTTTATTTCAAATTTAATGCGCTAGGACGAGATTACCCCTGTGCATGATAGTTGTTAGAGGTTACCTCTGTGCCTATAAATAAGAGTGGAGACTTACCACCCCCACTTTTCATTTTCTCGTTCATTTTCCTCTATTTTCGACATTCAAAGTGATTTCTGGTGAGCTTCTGGCAGTGGTTGTCAGCGGTTTTCTCGCTTTTCCAACCTTTCCAACCCACTTTTCCCTCTTCAAAATGCAAGGTACTCCCTTCCTCCCTTTGTTTTCCTTTCGTAAAAACCATGGTGAGAGTGAGAGTAAAGACTGTGAGGGTAGTTCTTTAGAGATTTTAAGTGCACTATCATCTCCGCTGCCTCAGGTGCAGCGGAGGCAGTCTCATCACGATGGAAGTACTAGTAGGGGACAAAGGTCGTTATCTGAGGTGAATATCTTGGAAATGATTGGAGGGCAGATAGAGTCAAGGAGCTAGCAAGGAAAAGGTCATCACATCCACTCTCTATACTTATGGGGGAGTTAGAGAGTTATAATGAAAACTCTTTTAATTTTGACATGAATACAACCTCTGTAGGTAACGTTAGTAATACAACGATGAGATGGCAGAGGACGATGACATCTAAACCAAGAGATTATGTGTAGCCAAGGGACGTCAGCCTATACCAATGGGTTGACAGCGAAGTTTTGGGGATTCCATCAAGCGTTGAGACTCCGGATGACGCCACGAGCAAGCAAGAGTATCTTCACCTTATGGAAGGCTGGTTGAGTGACAACGAGTTTGTGATTTGGGCTCCAACGGATCAAGAATGAGTCTGTTCAACTAGAACAGAGGGTGACCGATTTGTATATATGTACGAGTCACTATTCACTCACATTGGAGTCCATCTCCCATTCTCCGAGTGTCAAATTAGAGTTCTGAATCATCTGTAAGTGTCTTCGATGCAACCACATCCAAATACGTAGGGTCTCATTCGAACTTACGAGCTCATATATACTATTTTCGGATGGTTGTACTTAATGAAGGCCTTCTTCTTCCTCTTCACCCGATTCTCACCCTCTGAGAACAGTTTCTAGAAAAAGTGGGTCACCCTACGCTCTCAACCACAGCGTAAGGTATTTAAGCTGTACCAATAGTCTTTCAAGAATTTCAAGAAAGACTTCTCCCAAATATAAGGCGCTCTAGGGGCAACACCTTTTTATGGTACCCGGAGGGCATACCATAAGTGTACTTATACTGGACCTAAGAGTGTGGGAGTGGAGTCAGGAAGAAATTGAAACTTCATTGTCTGTGTTGACTGAAGATGAGGCCAACATCCTCAACTTTGTAGTTAAATAGGCCAACAAAAATGGGGTCATCTACTGTAAGGATGTTTTAGATGAATGAGCATTCAGATTCTTTAAGAGAATTTTTAGGTATGTTGATATCATCATAAGCACATTATATCTTAATATATTTATCTTTCTAGGATTTTTCTAAGTGTGGTAACATTGTTTGTTTCTATTGCAGAGAGTATGGTGCCTTCTGGTGGCCTTGAAGCTTTTGCACTGCGCTTGGCACAAAGAAAAATTGGGGCTTCGAGCTTCGCAGGTCAGCCAGTAATCACTGTCCCTCAACCTCAAGCTGCAATATAGGAGGCAGATCTTGGGTCTCCTACTCAAATGCTCAAGCCACGCAAGAGGAAGGGTGAGGACCGATAATAGTGGAAAGGAAAATGGTCGATGACCAAGGAGCCTCCTATCGACCTCGCTGTCAGCCAGGAGGCCGAGATCCCAAAGGGCACCCCTCTTCAATTTGCTGCCAGATCTATTTGGGGCAAAGAGGTTGATCCAGGGAAGATTATCGACAACGCCTTTCGTACTCAAGCTGATCAAGATGTCTTGATTCAATAGGACTTGGTTGAAATCATCTGGGATGCTCAGGTCTGAGTTCTACACAACACTTTCGTGCTCTGATTTTTAGAGTCCTCATTTGAATCTGTTAGTCAGACTCGCGAATTGGAAAATGAGTTGGACACCCTCCGGGGTGAGAAGAAGTAGCTGGAGATGACAGTGGCTCAGAAGAAAGGGCAACTGACTCAAGTGAACGAGGATATTGATCTTCGAAAGGTTAAAATAACTAGGCTCTAGAAGAAAGTAAAAGAAGGTGAAGCTCGAGAGAAGATCTTAAAGGACCAAATTTCCTCCACTAACACCAGCCTAACTGTCCTCCAGACAGAGAATGAAATCCTCAGGCAATCTGAGGCAAAGTTGAAGAATGATGTGATCTACCTCGAAGACCAATGGGCTGCCTCTGTGGATGAATCTTTTGTCAGCGCACTCGCCTAACACCGTCAGGTAAAACCAGATATCATGACCGATGGTATCAGACCTTGGAAGGTGATCAGAGATAGCCTTATAATGGATGTCATCACCGAAGCTGCCCCTGCGAACTAGGTGCCCTATGCCGATGCCAGTAAGGAAGAAGGCGAGGACAGTGAGGAATTCGGCCAAGAGGAGAATGAGGTCGAGGTAGAAGATATTGACCACAAGGAGTCTAACCCAAATGCTTGATCTCATTTAAATTCCTGTTCTACCCCCATGTGTGGGGTTAAATTTAAATATTTGTATGGACACGTCCCATTGTATTTGGGCAATTTTGAGACGAGTCTTGGATTTCAGGCATAATTTCTAATTTGATAACTTAGAATTTTCTTCTACTTCTACTTGTTTATTTCTAATAGTATTTCTTCTGCTCCTTTGTCCGCAATGGGTCCAACACCCTATCTTGGTGATTTTTTGACAAACACTTAGCAAATATTTGTCTACTTGTGTCTTCATTTTGTGATCCGTATTCTAGGTTCAGGCCTCATGACTTCTTGTTCACTTGGTCATTTTAAAAGTGGTGATATTGGATCTCGGACTAAACCACTTTAAAAGTAATAGCAAATCTCGAGAAACAGATAAAAGGAATTTTGATACTTAATCTTCACTAAGGTCTTGTGACACTTAGTTAATTTTCTAAGTATAAGGGTGCCATGAAAACCCTTGAGGGTGGTATTCCTTTTTTGGATACCAGCAAGTGTTATTGTCGTAACCAAGGCAGCACGATCATATACTCTTAACCAATTTAAACTTGTTTTAAGTTTATGGATTAAGGTCATGCTCGTTGGGGCATGAGTGAAGACCCTTAAGCTAGCTTTAAGACTCTGGAGAACGGTCAAGTGGTTTGCCCTTTTTTTACTTTTATTTTTGCATCAGAATATCTGATCCAAAGGGGAACTTGTATTCCTCGGACCTCTTCAAGGTATCTTCACCTTGTGGGTTGCAATAATTGTAAGTTGAATAGAATAAGTAGAAACTATAAATTTACTAACCATTTTATTCATGTCAGAATACGTCACTTACATGATAAAATATAGTATTTAGACAGATAAAATTGTAAAAGCAAAAACTTTTCAACTATAATACTTCCTAAGTTTATTAGCATTCCAAAAATTCTTGATACTTTTGTCATTGAGGGTCTCTAGGGTATAGGCTCCAGTGTTTGTCTTGGAAGTGATTCAGTATGGTTCCTCCCAATTCGGAGCTAGCTTTCATTCTTTAACGCTATTGCCTCCGATATCCACCCTGTGCAAAACAAGGTCGTCGGGCATAAACCTCCATGATATCACTTTGGAATTGTACCGAGCTGCGGTCCTTTGCTTGATAGCAGCTTCGTGGATGTAGGCAATGCGACGATGTTCCTCCAATAAGTCCAAATTATGGAAGATGAGGTCTGGGTTGACTTCTTCAGAGAAACTCTACCTCCTCTAGCTTGGTTCTCCTATCTAGATTGGGATTATAGCTTCGCAACCATATGTTAGCTTTAAAGGAGTTTTCCTAGTTGAGGAGTGGGGCGTGGTTTAGTATGCCCATAGGACGTGTTCAAATTATTCCACCCAGTTCCATTTTGCTTCATCAAGTCTCTTTCTAATCCCACGAACTATAACCCAATTTGTGGCCTCAGCTTGTCCATTGGTCTTCTGGTGTTCTACTAAGGTGAAATGCTGCTTGATCTTGAGTCTGGCGAGGAGATCCTTAAATTTATAGTCAGTAAACTGGGTTCTATTATCCGTGACAATGGACTTCTGAACTCCAAATCTGCTGATGATGTTTCTGTAAGTGAACTTCTGTATACACGTCAAGGTGATGGTAGACAATGGTTCTACCTCTATCTATTTAGTGAAGTAGTCCACAACTATCATTAAGCATTTTACTTGTCTATGGGCTTGAGGGAACAGACCTAGGATGTCCATTCCCCACTGATAGAAAGGCCAGGGTAAGGACATTGTGGACTACTCTTCTGGTGGGGTTGAGTAAATGTTCGAGATTCATTAACATTTGTCACACTTCTAGATGTGTTCCATATTGTTATATTTCATATTAGACAAATCTCTTAACCCTTTCCGTGCTAATAACTTTCGTCCGAGGTGGTGATCACACTGCCTTCATAGATGTCGGCCAAGACGTACTTAATTTCTTTTGGTCCGAGACATTTGAGGAGGGGTGAAGAAAAATCACGGTGGTATAACTGATTATCAAAGATAGTGTACCATGTCGCTATCCGTACTAATTTTTGGGTCTCATTCTAATCCTCGGGTAAAGTACCATATCAGAGGTAAGTGACAATGAGTGTGATCCATGTTTCATTTTCTTCTAATAGGAGGACCTCAAGGCCGAAATACTAAGTGCAAGCAATGTCTTTTAGATCACAGACCTATTGTTTCCAGGACTTTTAGTGCTATGAGTTTTGATAGGATATCGATTCTCAAGTTCTGTTCCCTGGGGATGTGCTTTACCTTAATGTTGTTAAAGTTCTCTATGAGCTTTTTTACCCTAGCTAAATACTTCTGCAATAAGGGCTCTTTATCTTGGTAATCACCTTAAATTTGGAATGTCTCCAACTGTGAATCAGTACATAGTATTATATCTGTGGCCCCCATTTCCTTTGTCATGATAATGCCCGCAATGCATGCTTTGTACTCTACCTGGTAATTTGAAATTGGAAATTCAAATCTTAGGGAATATTCCAGAGTAAGCTTGGCTCCATTTTTTAAGATGATTTTGGCACCGCTCCCCTTGGGATTCGACGAACCATCTATGTAAATGGTCCAAGAATTCTCTCTAGGATGGCACAGATCTAGTGCAAGCTCTACCAAAAAGTCGAATAACACCTGAGCCTTTGTAGCTTGTGTTGGCTTGTAGGTGATACTAAATTCTAAAAGCTCTACGGACTATGCGATCATTCCTCCAACAAGGTCCTACTTGTGGAGTACTTGATGGATTTGCTTATCTATCTTCACGATCATGGGGTGGCATTGGAAGTACTGACGTAATCGTCTGGTTGTGGTCAGCAGTGTAAGAACTAGTTTATCAATCTTTTGATACCAGAGTTCGAGGCCTTGCAAGACCTTACTCACCAAATAAACTGACCTCTAACTTTCATTAGTCTCTCTTATTAGGACTTAGTTGATTGCTTCATTGTTAATTGAGAAATAAGCATATAAGGTTTCTCTGGGCTCTGGGCTCATCAAGATTGGATGTGTTGCCAACATGTTCTTCAACTCTTAGAAATGTGGCCTTGCACTTCGGGCTCCACTCAAAGTCTTTCCCCTATTTTTAGAATCTTGAAAAAGGGAAGAGACTTATGACTGGCCTTGGCTAGGAAACGAGTAAAGGTCACTATTCGTCCTGTTAGTTATTGCACCTCCTTCATGGACTTTAGACTACGCACATCAAGAATGGCCTACCGTTTTTTTGGGTTGGCTTCAATGTCAAGATTCATCACTAAGAACCCCAAAAACTTATCGGCTTGTTCTTCAAAAGCACATTTCTCTAAATTCAATCTCATGTTATGTTTTCATATCTAGGTAAATACTTCTTCCAAGTCTTCCATATGGTTACCAAACTTCGTTGTCTTAACAATCATGTCATCGATATAAACTTCCAACATCTTGTTAATTTGTTCTTCAAAGACTTTATTAATCATTCACAGGTAAGTTGCACTCGCGTTCTTTAACCAGAATGACATAAACTGGTAGCAATAGCTTCCCATGCGCAGTTTTGTCTTCATCCTCTAGATTCATAGGAATTTAGTTGTAGCTGGAATAAGCATCTATAAATAAAAAAAGTAAAATTCGGACGAGTTATCCACGAGTTTATCTATGTTGGGAAGTGGGTAAGGGTCCTTTGAGCATGTCTTATTCTAGTCTATGTAGTCAACACACATACATCACTTTCCATTAGCCTTCTTCACTAAAACCACATTAGACAACCAAGTGGTATAAAAAACTTACTTGATAAACCCGATGTCTAGAAGTTCATTCACCTATTTTTGTATTACCTCCTGCCTCTTTGGTCTGACTTTTCTTTTTCTTTGTGCCACCAGCTTCACGTCTTTCTTAATGGAGAGTCGGTGGAATATGAACTTAGAATCCAATCTTGGCATATCGAATAACATCTAGGAGAAGAGGTTTCTATTCTTTTCAAGGAATTCAACTAGCTGGGTTTTTCTTCTGGATCTAATTGCCATCCAATCTTAGTCACTTGATCCGCTTGTCACAAAGTTGGAGGGGTTGAAGTTCTCCTTCTAGCTGGGGACATGTATCACAAATCTCCTTGTATACATCTAGCTCAGTCAAGAGGACATTCATGGGGTTCATAGTGACCGAGGCAAATTTATCACGTTGGTCCATATTCTGTTGTCTTTTTGCAATGTTCAGGCTTTCATTATGACATCTTCATTCTGTAGCCTGGTCTCCTTTGACCATGACAACCTTGTCATGTTGGTTAAGGAACTTCATGGCCAAATGAAAGGTGAAAATTACTGCCCTAAAGGCGTTGAAGGAAAGTTAACCCAAGATCACGTTCATGCAGAATAACAATCTACTACAAGGAACTTGACCTTAAGTGTCTTGAATAGAGGGTCTTTTCCTAGAGTTAAGTGGGTGTCAACATATCCTACCAGAGTGATCTTATCTCCTATAAAGTCGATCAGGTCTCTGGTGTATGGGATTAGATCCTTCTTCGAGAGTCCTAGCTTTTCAAATAAACCCATAAACATGATGTTAGCTGAGCTTTATTGATCAATAAATGTACGTCGCACCTCGACGTTAGAGATTATCTTTGATATCACCATTGGGTCATCATGGTCTGGGATGATGCTTCCATAGTCTTCATCAAAAAAAGGAATCGCCTACCTTGATCTGTTTATCAGCTTGAAAATCAAATGGATGGCTACACTCAGTACAGCCCAAATAGCTTTCTTCTTACATTATTGGATCTACAGCCACCAGAGAAGCCCCCCGAAATAGTATTGATTGTCTGGGTTACTTCTATATGGCGACAATCATTTTCCTGGGGGTGGTTCTTGGGGTTGTGCCCTTTTTTGGTCTTGGGCATTATGCTGAGATAAACCCTCTCCGTGATTCTCATTTTTGGGTGGAGACCATCTTCTCTGGTATTGAGACAGGCTTCTCTATAGGTTGTAACTTATCTTTATGTAGTTCTTTTCTCCTTTTTGATTATCATTCTGGGATTAGCGTATATAACGACCCAAACATCCATCTTGGATCAAAGACTTAATAGCGTCATGAAGATTGACGCAGCCCTCAGTGGTATGACCATAGTCTTCGTGGAACACGCAGTGCTTGGATTTATTCTTATGTGTGTGCTTTCTTAATAGAGGAGACTTTTGAATGTCTCTAAACTTCGTATTCATCACCTTTTGATAAATCTGGGCCCGAGGTGTGTTGAAAGGGGTATAATCTTGGTATTTCTCCTTCGGTTGTGGCTTTGAGTTCCAGGGTTGTGAGGGAGCTTGAGCCGGCTTTGGTTTCGCTTCCTCTTCTTTATTTACATGTTTCCTGATGTGGATAATGTCTTTCATATTGATATACTTGTCTACTCTAGTCCATAGCTCATCCATCGTTTATTCACTATTTCCTTATTGATTTGGGCCATATAATCTTAGAGTGACTTCTCATTTCCTTGTTTGATTTGGGAAAGACATGAAATGAATTTCTATTGCACCTTGCTAGTAGTAAAGTGCAATAGAAATCTCGAGGACAAGTCATCCTAGTTATCCACGGATTTCAGAGTTAGGGTAGTGAACTATCTTAAGGCAACCTTCTTCAGGGAGAGAGGGAAAACACGACACATGAGTGAGTCGTCTCCTCCAGTAAGCATAAAGGCAAATACATAAGCATCCAAGTGCACTTGGGGGTCTGAGGTCCTATCATAGGCTTCAATATTAGTTGGATATTTAAAGCGCTTAAGGATCTCATAAGCCATCAACTCATCAATGAAAGGTTAATTTTTTTTAATTGATTTCCTTTGTTTGGGTTCTTGTTCTTGATTTTCTTACACCAGGTTACCAATTCTTTATCCGGGTTCCACAACCCTAGAATTTTCTAGGTCATGTTATTCGTCATGGGCTAGTTCCCTTCTGTTGTTGCGATTCCTGTGAGGAACCTGGTTTTTGTCCTCCCTTTCTTAGTTAGCGGCTCTTTCTAGTTTATGAAGTGTTCATCTTGGAGTCTGAACAGGGAGATCAGTTCTTCCCATGACCATTCAGGGAGGTGTGATTCGCCCTACGGGGACCGAACTCCCTCGTCGTTCTCCTTCATGCCTAAACACTACAATGTCAATATTCACAGTCCGGCTTCGCCTGAAGAGGCTACGCATGATCCTAATCATTGTATGGCCGGAACACGCAGCGGTGGTGGAGGAGAAGAGTTCTCGCTAGAGAGAAAATCTTATACTCCATCACGCCTGGGTGCTGATTGAGTAGGGATTGGATTTTGAGCAATCGCGAGGCCAGCCCATGATGGCGACTGGTGGATGGCTGGTTTTGCATAGTAGTGGCGCAATTCTGTCTAGTGGTTACCATGATGGTGGTGGTGGGATTCGAAGTTTATCATTCTCACAGATGATACTAATGTTCTGAATGGATTTATAAGGATTACTTGAACAAGGTTGGTGAAGGTGATTTCCTCTGTTTAACGGTGATGCAAAGGGTGGGTACCTGCAAAAGGTATTTTGACACTCAAGTTAGTCCGTGCATAAGGTGAGTAGAGTGTTTGGGGTTAGATGCCTACCTTTGCTACTTTGTGTAGCATTTATAGGAGGGTCATGATAGATATGAATCATGTTTAAATCTATATTAATGGATAATAAATGTTGTTAATAAGGATAATAATCGATTAGGATAATTATCTCTTGTAACTATTTTCTCTATTTATGTGGGATTCTTAGAGAGATTTACTCCTCATAAATTAGTATATTTATTTATCTAAAAGCGTTCATTATTATCCGGGATCTAACTTTAGCTAGTTGAGTTGCTCTTGAACTATTAACCCGAAACCCAGTCTAGAACGACTAGTATAAATATTGAACACCTTGTTGCTTGTGTTCCTATGCCTCCAATTGATATTTAGATAATTTTATGAGAATAAAACTCCTAATTTAACTTGGGAATATGCTATTTTAAATGTTGCAGCACTTGCTGGTATAAGATCAACAATTTATCATAAACCCTAATCTCTATAATTAGATTTTGACCATAAGTCAAATATTTTCATGTAGGAATTTTTATATATACAATATAGTCACAATTGCTCCACCATATTGCATTATAATGGGTCTCCAAAGAAAAGTTGTGATTATATGTTAGATATGAATCTTTCCAACATGAGGGGGGAGAAAATAATTAGCTAGGAAAAGCAAAGCACTTGAAATGCATCACCATTATATGATTTACATCATCAAACAAGGCAATGTGATAATACATTTGCAAAGGATAAAAAATGAATTGTTAGATGCAATTTTACAAAAGGGATAACTAAACCCCATACCAATTGTAAATGCTCCATCAATGAAAGGAAAGCCAGAAGTGTGGTTGGTTAATCAATTTTAGAGATAAAATCCCCCAAAAAAAAGGGGAACAAATAATAATGCTAAGGAAGCAAATAATCCTAAAGAAGATATTCTTGATAAAGAGGCTAGAGACATAACCAAGACTTGTAAAATAGTCCAAACTTCTAAAATAGTACATATGCCATAAGAAATTTAGGTACTATAAAAATAGTGAAATTAATTGAGATCTCAATAAATTATGTCTTTGGGAAAAATGTGGAATCAAAATGAAAAAAGTTGTCAACAACATATTCAGATATAATTTAGCACGTAATATTATGATAATGAGGATCTTGAAATTAGAGTTATTGAAGAATATTGATATTAAAATACTTGGAAAAATAGAAAAATACCTTACAAGCAAAAATTGAACTCACTTGCAAAATGTGAGGATTTTGAACATGTAGTTGAATCCTAGAAGAGATTTTAATGGACTTGAAGTTCTAACTCTAAGAAAATGCAAATTTTACGGGATTCAAAAGAATGCTATGTGACAAAATGAAATGAGAAAAATGATGTTGTGAGATATGAAGCATGATCCTTAGAACAAGGTTTCTCACAAAGACTATATATATTAACTATGAAAATGTTTATTTTTCAGTGGTGGATACAATTATATTATGATAAGGTTGTTTGTACATAAAAAGGTAAATATACATCTAATGTATATTTTTGTTTGCATCTTATGGTTCACCCAAGAATGAAATCTACGTAAAAATCCTCAAACGATTAAAGATATCAACAACATCCAATGAATTGGATTTACATGTGTTGATAATTTATATTATTTTGCTCATCTTATTGAACTTTTCTTATTGGGCACTAGTGTTTGGTTATATACGTTATGATATTCCAAGCAATTGTGAATACATTTATTTTAATTATTTAACAAGATCATATTTGCACATGTGTTGTTACAAAGAAATTTGTAAATAAATTTGTTATAGTTGTTGTGTACATTAATGAATTGGATATTATTGGAATATCCTGAAGTTCTTCCAAAATTATAGAAGATCTATACAAAGATCTACAAATGAAAGATTTTTTGAAGGGCAAAGTTTTGTCTTGACCTGTAGATCGAGCATTTAGTGATTGAAATTTTTATGCATCAATCCAACTATATAGAAAAAAATCGTTAAGCAATTTTATATAGGTAAGTCACATTCATTGAGTACAACAATGGTTGTTAGATAATTGAATATGACAAAAGAATCATTTTTGACATCTAGAAGATAATAAAAATGCCATTGGTCCTAAAGTATTATAAATTAGTGCTATATAAGCACTTATGCATGTTGTTAATAATACATGGCCTAATATAATACTTTCTTGTAATTTTATTAGAAATATATAGTTCCTTTCCAACTAGAGTTATTAGAATGAAAATGAGTATATCCTTTAGCATCTTTGATGAATAATATATATATATATATATATATATATGGTTATTTTATATGAATATATGTCACAAATAAATTGGCTATGAAAATGAATGATATTTATCTTATTCATATAAAGCAAGGTACCAAACAAGCTATTTATTTACATGTGGAGATATGACTATATCATGCACTACAAGAAATTTCATGATTTGCGAAGGATAAATTCACCATAAATAAGCTAAAATCTGCCGCAAATCGACATTTTGCGGTGGATACGTCACCGCCGTAAAAACGATCATTGCAATGTATTTTGTGACAAATTTTAGTATCCGCCGCAAAGCCACCACAAAATATCTCCGGTGTTCTGCTACATTCGGTGCCGGAGTTGAGCTTTTGTGGAGGATTATTTTCGCTGATTTGTGGTGGATTTTGCGGTAGATTAATTTACAGCGGATTTTGTGATGGATTATTTTAACTGATTTGCGGCGGATTTTGTGGTAGATTATCTTAACCGATTTAAGGCGGATTTTTTTGCGGTGGATTATTTTCATCAATTTGCAGCGGATTTTGCGGCAGATTTTTCCGCCGCAAATTTTTTGGATTAAAAAAAATTAAAATAAATGTTCAAAATCCACAATTGTATTACAGTTAATACATATATCATTCAAACATCAATTTCAACCTTTCAATACTTCATAAAACAAATATAACAAATTATATTACTTAAACAAAGTTTTTTAAATACAACCTGATCCATAGAAAAGTTTAAAAGTTTTACAAATCCATACATCATTCAAACATAAATTTCAAACCATATCCTCATTATCACTATCATCTTCATGATCATCTTTAGTATCCTCATTATCTTCTTCTAATAATGGTTGTTGTTGGCTTGATTGAGTGCTAGCGACTTTTAAATATGATTTCAACATATTACCAATTCATTTATTCTATTGCAACTGGTATTGTTCAAATCACATTTTGTACTCTGCCTCACGTTGTTGTTCTCGTTGTTGGTTCTGCTGCTCCATTCGTTGTTGAATCTCCTGAACCGGATCCTCCATCTCCTGTTGCAACTGCTCCTTAACCTGATTAATATATGTAAACACAAATTAATCAATTCATTCTATAACTTATCTCCAAACTCACAAAATACGAAAAATGAAAAGTTTGACTATATCCAGCAAATTGATTAATCAAAATACGAAAATCAATTAATAAAAAATGTTACAACTATTACTTAACTTGATTAATAACGTGCTCAGGAACTTGACTTAATCCAGACCTTGGAGAGGATGACGCTCCATGGTCATAGATAGATGCTTGAGAACCAAGGCCATAAACATGACCCTTCTTTATCCTGCCAACAGTTTGAATCCAAAGCTCTCGACTGGTTATTTGTATACCAGATGCCCCTTCTTCATTTGAGCACTGAGAAGATTGTTCAGATTCCTTAACTTTGAATTCCTCCTAAAGATGGAAATAAAAAATATCTTATAGTTGTTGTTATAAAATGAGTTAATATTAAATTTTATAAATTCAAAAGAAATACTAACATATAAATTCTTAATTTTTGTAGAAACTCATTCAGTACGGTCTGCTTTCTTCAAATGGACGTGACGAAAAGTCTCATCAATTGTGGGCTCTCTACCCAAAGTCTTCTCATCAATTGTGGGCTCTCTACCTAAAGTCTTAGCTTGTAATAATGAGAAAATAAGTTAATAACAAAATAATAAAACATATTACTAAATAATTGACGATGACAGTTACCAATTTCTACGCATGGGTGCTCTGTAGAAATGTGACCACCAGTGTGCAAGCATCCACTAGTGTCAGAAGCACGATTCATCTTTGCTTGTTGACATTTCTCCTTATACACGCTACTAGCCTAGTGCCTACATAGGTCTTCCTATATGCCTTCTCTAATCCAAAAAGGTCTTTTATTTAAGTTACGTGCCTACCCTAGCAAACTCGATAGTCTCTTCGAACTACAACTATTATATGCCTTCCGCATATGGTTATGATGCTGAGGCATCCACCAAACATAACCCTTCAAAAATATTATGTAAATAACGTAAAAGTTGAAAAATTGTAATATTACAAAACAAAAAAAAACTTAATTAAACAAATAAAAAATTATACATACTTGAAACTCTCGAAATCACATTTCTCTAGTCTCCTTGGGTATTTCTCCCCAAGATGTCCAAGGTTGATTATACCTAGATCGTATAACCTTGGTAATGACATCAACAACATGTTTAGATGGCAGAAACCTATGATACAATTTAAGAAAAGTAATGTAAATATTCTTAACAAAAAAAATTGAATACATATAACTATGAATAACAAATAGTTGTACACATACCCAAAATCACTATCTGGCTCAACAAACGTCTTGTTGCTTTGGTTTTTTGCATCCCCAGAAATGAGAACATTAGAATCACGGGAAGTCGATGACTCATGGGGTATTCGGTGACAGACCAATAGTAGGTGACCCAGAATCATATGTACCATCTGATGTATGAGAAGTATGTGATGGATGCTGGGATCTAGGTATGGGTATCATAACAAACTTAGAAGATGGTGCCTGAAGAGAACCTGCAGTGGATAATATTATAACTGGGGGTGGAGATGATCCTGATGATTACAACCTAGGTGGCCTCCCTAAATTGATTCTAAGACGTCGAGTGGGTTGCTTCTCCCTCTCCTGCCCTTTCCCCTTATCTTCTCGTGACGATGACATCTACACAAATAATAAAAATACAATATAAATATAATTCCAATCACAACACAATAATGTATAATTAGTAACTACAACATATTAAAATAATTATATACTCACAGTTATCAGAAAACATTGTCCTTATCACTATTTGTTTCATATTCATTATTGGAAGATGTTTTATCATCGTCGTTATTAAAACTTTTTTCTTCTTCATCATTTTTATCTTGTCTACTAGAACCAACATCTTGAACTACATCCAAAACTTCATTAGTGTCTTGCAAGTGGTTAATGAGATCCACAAGAGTCATAGTATCATCTTGGAATGCAATTTCTTGGACACTTTCAATTTCAACTCGACCTCTTGCCTTGGTCTTTATGACCACCCACTATTGGACCTTATCCTTTTTTCTTTCCAGGATAAGGAACGTAATACACTTGTCTCGTAGAGGAAATAAGGATAAAAGGATCAAACCTCTCATATCTTTTAGTGTGTCGAACCTCGATAATCTTATAATCTTTGTGAACTCTTGTACCTCTATTGATCATAGGATCAAACCATTCACATTTAAAAAGAACAACCTTTTTTTTTTGTTCCCTAGGATATTCTAACTCAACCACATCTTTTAATATTTCATAATAATCATTTTCATCTTTACCATTAGTTGAGCCTTAACACACACGCCACTATTGATTATTTTCTTCCCATCTGACCAAGCATCTGTGTGAAATTTATATCCATTAACAAAATACATTGTCCAAGATGTCACACATCTACTAGGCCCCCATGTCAAATCATGCAAGTAAGAATTATTTACCATATTTTGTGGATTGTGAACCTAGAAAAAAAATATAACTAAAGTTCATGACCTAATCATATATAATGATTGGGAAAGCCAATTTAGTAAGGTTTAAGTACTTACATAACTTTTGAATCACTCTATAAAATCTGCATTAATTCTTTCATTTGAATGTTCCTCAGGAATGTTAAAATATTGTAAAAAAACACTGAAAAATTAAAAGTTTATCATTTGATTGTTAGTGAGTAATACATTTGAAATTTAAATTAAATTAATAGTACTACTTACTTGAGGTATGATTCAACTTCCTCACAATTTAGCAAGATGTGCAATGTCACAGATTTCATCTCAGCATCATTTAGCCACTGTTTTTTTGATGTTCCATAATCTCAGCCGGGTTGATTAAAAATTGACAAAGTCGATTCCATTGACATATTTTCATTTGTATCATCATTTCATCTAACTCTAGTTCTTATTGACCTAACATGAGGCTCAAAGTAAAATGAACAGAAATGAGATATCTCTTGAATCAAATAAGCTTCACAAATAGATCCTTTAACCCGAGCTTTGTTCTTGATTGTTTTCTTTATCTTGTTTAAGTACCTCTCGAATAGATACATCCATCTATACTGAACTGGCCCCCTACTCTTGCTTCATAAGGTAAATGGAATGGTAAATGTTCCATGGAATCAAAGAAACCTGATGGAAATATCCTTTCCAATTTACACAAAATCACTAGAATGTTTTGTTCCATTTGGAGTATGTTTTTTTCGGTCAAAGTCGTTGTGCACAAGTCTCGAAAAAATTGGCTCAATTCAGTTAATGGCTTCCAAATTTGATCTGGCAACAAAGAAAAAGCAACTGGAAGCAAACTCTCCATAAACATGTGACAGTCATGACTCTTCATCCCAAACAATCATAATTGATTCATATCTACACATCTGGCCAAGTTCGATGCATAACCATCTGGCATTTTTAAATCTTGCACCCATTCACAAACAACCTTCTTCTACTTTTTTATAAAAGTATAATTAGTCTTTAGTTTCATAATCTTACCATTTGGCAAATCAATAAGCTCCAATTCTTGTGGTTGACAATATTCTTTTAAGTTCATTTTTGTCTTCACATTATCCTTTGTTTTGCCCTTAACATCTATAATAGTATTGAATATGTTATCAAAGACATTTTTCTCAATATGCATGACATCTAAATTATGCCTAATTAAATTATCCTTTCAGTATGGTAACTCCCAAAATATGCTCTGCTTAGTCCAATTATGATAAACATCATACCCATTTGTTTGCACGGCTGCATTTCAGTTATTTTACTATAGGCATTAACAATCTCACTTAATTCATGTCCAGATAATCTTGGTGGAGGCAAATCAGCCACAACAGTTTTCTTCTTAAATGCATTTTTATTTCTTCTAAACATGTGATCAATGTGCAAGAATTGACGATGGCAGTCAAACCACAAATTTTTCCCCCATGTTTCAAAGTGAATGCCTTTGTTTAATCCATGCAATATGGACATACTAATTTACCAGCAGTCATCCATCCAGATAGTATTCCATATGCAGAAAAGTCATTTATTGTCCACATCAATGCAGCCTTTATCATAAAATTTTGTTTGCTTGACACGTCATAAATTAAAACACCCGCCCATAAAATTTTTAGTCCATCAATTAATAGTTGTAAATAAACATCAATCTTGCTCTTGGGATTATGAGGACCAGGAATAATGCATCTTAGGAACATGTATGGGACATTCATACACATTTCTGGAGGCAAATTATATGGAGTGACTATCACAGGCTAACAAGAATAAGGAGAAGCAGATTGATTGTAGGGAGTGAAACCATTGGCACACAAACCAAGCCTAACATTTCTAGGATCATATGCAAATTCAGGATATGTCCTATTAAATGCTTTCATGCTTCACCATCGGATGGGTGAGACATCTCCCCCTCTTTCATATTATTTTCAGCATGCCATCTCATATGTGTAGATAAGCTCATAGAGGAATACAACCTCTTAAGCCTAGGAATGAGAGGTAAATAATGCATTCTTTTCACCAGAACTTCATTGTTATTTCCATTACTGGTTTTACGAATTTTGTATCGTTCAACACCATAAAACCTACATTGTCTGGAATTATCATAGTATAACATACAACTATTTACACAACAATCTATTTTTCTTGAAGCAAGCCCGAGTTTAGCAACCAATTTTTTGGTTCTATAGTAATTCAAAGGAATTCGTGATTCTGATGGAGCAACCTCTCTTAATATTTAAGGCTTAACATTCGAACTGTCAAGGATAACTTAGAATGAGTTTCGCAACCAGACCATAATGGCTGACTTGAAGCATTTAATAAATCATAAAACTCTCCGGCCTCTGTATGTGGAGGCTTTTCAACACTCTGTTGAAAACGACTCCTAAAATCCCCAAAGTCTGTTCTAGCTGCATCACAAACCATATTTTGATATCTATCAGTCACGTCTTCCTCCTCTAATATAGGACTATTAGCAGTGTTCACATCAGAGTTTATATCTACACTAATTGGATCAGGCTCTTCCTCTCCATGATCTGTCCAATACCAATACCTAGGTTTGAATCCTTTTTTATACAAATGAACTTTCACAATCTCAGGTTTCAACAATTTTCCACTATAACACATCAAACAGGGACACCTAATTGTTCCTTCACTTAAGAAAAGGGAAGATCGACATGCATAATTCACAAACTCTTTAACTCCACACACAAATTCTTGTGTAAGTCCTCTACGACCTGAATGAGTCCTATTATACATCCATCTACGATTTTCGAGAACTACCATTTTCTGCAATGATAATTTTACACTTAAATCAAAATACAAAAATACAAAATGCACAACATATGTTGCATAATTAATATATTTTAAAATTATGCTTATATAAATATTTCAATCCAAACAACTATTATTTCCAAAATCTTCATCTCTCTTTACATGGTATGTCCCTATCCCATTCAAAAAGATACTTTTTCAACACTTGATTGATAGTACTCACAAAAATTACACATCGTATACTAGACGAAATTTCGGCAGCATTTCTCATTGGTCTCTAAGTGCACGACTAGAAAGTGGTGACATCTACCACGATCAAGTGTGCACCCAGAGAACAAAAGGAAATGTTACATAACAAAATTTCATCAAGTATATGGTATGAGATTTAAAGAGTAACTATAATCAAGTGAAGGAAAAGTTTCTTCTCAAATTGTCTAACTTGGACAATTCAATATTCAATACAATGAGCAGTACCTTCAAAAAGTATGTGTGCTCACTAATATTAAATCTCAAACGAGAAACTAAGGCTTCGCTCACCAATACAATTTACCACATGCATCAAATATATGACAAAGATAACAAGACCAGACAGAGTTACAAGACATAGCAATTATCAAATAAAAATTGATGGTGGACAGATAAATTTTCTGAACCCGGTCATTAGTATGTGATCAAACTCTAAATCTACACAATTCATAATGACCTTCACAATGACCCTCATATTCCTAAATTGCTTTATCACACCCTCTCAAGAATTACCAAATCCATCTTCTCAGCAAACAATTCATTGGTTCAAACACAATACCAATATCAATAAATTACTGTAGTATCAAGCATCTTATAATACATAAAAAAAAATGAAAAGTGATGCATCAAATGATTTACAAGCATGCTCCAAATGAGCATTGTTGGCAAATCAAAACAAGCAATGAACAGAGCATGAAGCAATTGGTGTCATGAACAGAGCAAGCAATGAACAGTGGGGTACCTGGTTGGTAAGTGGCGTCACGTGGACTGGTGGAGGCCTGGAGTAGTGGTGGCCGACCGGCTCGGTGGTGGGGGGCAGCCGGTCGGCGGCGGGGTCGCAGGCGAGGGGGTCGGCACGGGAATCGGATGGTGCGGGGTGCGGGTATGGGGTCCCATGAGGGGTTGGGGTCGGGGGGTCGGTGCCGGGGTCGGCGGGGTGGGGCCGGGGTTGGTACCGAGATCGGGATCGCGTGGGGTCGGGGAGCGCGGGTTAGGGGGGGGGGGGCGGGTTCGAGCCTAGGTCGGCGTCGCTCGGTTGGTCGGCGGTGGCGACGGGTCGATGGCAAGTGGATTAGTGGCGGTGCCTGTGGGGGATTGCAAGGGAGAGAGGGGAGAGGAAGAGAGAGAGGGGAGAAATGAAGAAAGTGGTGAAATGAGGATGGCAGAAGGAAGAAAGTGTTTCAGATTTAAAATTTTTTAATACTTTTTTGAATTTTTTATTATTTTTATCAATTTTGAGGCAAATATTTCTGTCGCAAATGTATTTTTTAATTACGGTGATTTTTTCCGCCGCAAAAAAAATTAATATTTTTTATAAATTTTTTATTACGTTTATCAATTTTGTGGCGGATTTTTCCACTGCAAATTAAATTTTTAAATTGTGGAGGATTTTTGTGGCAGATTTTTCTGCCGCAAACAAATTTGAATATTTTGTTACCAAATTTTTAATTACGTTTATCAATTTTGCGGTGGATTTTTCTGCCGCAAATTAATTTTTTAAATTGCGATAGATTTTTTCGTGATTGAAATGTTGCCAGAAATGATTTACGAAGAAAAATCCACCATAAAAATTTACCGCAAAATTATCCTTCGCAAAATCCACCGCAATTGCAGCGAATACGAATCCGCCGCAAAAAAGATGCCACAAATCAACTGTTTTCTTGTAGTGGTGGCGATCTACAAAGCAAACTATAGTCGTTAGCTACTTCTTCAATTCATGTAGAAATAATCGCAATTCATAAAGCAAGTCCTGAATGTTTATGTTCAAAAATAACAATTTTGTATGTTCGAGATCCTTGTGGATTGTCTTTTGAGGATAAAACTCAAAAAAGTTTTATATGAAGACAATACTTGCATAACTCAACTTAACAGAGTATATATTAAAGAAAACAACCTCCTTTGCACTTGATCTTCAAAAGAAAATAGAAATTGTTGTTCAACAAATTTGTTCAAGTGGAGTTTCCAATAAAAGGAGAATGTATCAATTCAAAGACCTTAAGTGAAGTTATCAAGAGGAGAGAATATTGTACTCTTTTTCCTTGATTAAGGTTTTGTCCCACAAGGTTTTCTTTAATGAGGTTTTTAATGAGACAATTCTCATACAAAAGATATTATACTCTTTTTCCTTCATTAAGTTTTTTTCCCACTAAGTTTTTTTTTTTCTAGTGAGGTTTTAATGAGGCATATCCTTAATAAACACCTAAGGGGGAGTGTTAAGAAATACGAATGTTCAACTATGATTTTATCATGATTTAGATTTGAAATTATTATTTGGATTAGGACAAAATTATAGGAATTTTTTTTGCCAAAGATAATTAATTTCATTACTAAGAATGAAGAGAAAAAAAAGTCTTAAGTACAAGATCCAAGAACACAGGAAAGTACCCAAATCACTTCTAATAACCTTGAAGGGTGGCTCAAAAATCAATGGAAAAACACATAACCAAAAAATACAAATTTTCCTTTCTTTGACTCAAGTACAAACATCTAACCTCTAGAACAACTCACTACACTTGAGAGAAATCTCAAGGTAACACAACTTGCTAGGACAATCTCTTTTTATTTTTTTCCTTCAGATCACACAAAGTTGTATTAGCATGGATCTAACTCTTGTTAGCACATAGCGTCCCATAAAGGTTGACTTTTGTTATCTCAAGTTCTTCATGCAACTCATTCTCGTTGAGGTATACGACATTGTCATCAATTCTGTTATCATCACCGCTGCCACTATCATCTTTGTTACCATCAAAACCTCACTTTTCCTTGTCTCATCTCTATGATATGTAACTTCGGTTTGCAGATATGAAGGTCTTCTTCTTATACCACATGTCAAGCGTACAACCAATCTAAGAAATTAAGGCTAGAAAATTTCAGATCTGCTAAGATAGAATGCATCTCTGAAAGATTCAAACCCAAACTCCTTATATTTAGATATATGGATTAATTTATTCTTGAAAAATCATGAAAAACGAGGAAGAAAAAAAGAAAAACAAGAAAAAGAACAAAGAGGACTGCCACCATAGGAGATCGGCAACAACCTCATAAGAAAAATTTAATAGGAGAGAACCAAACTCCACAAAAGAAGAAAAAACACCACAAAGAGTGTGAAAATACCATAAAAGGAGAGAGCTCCACCAGATAACTAGGGCCTCCCGCCTAGAGCTCCACAAGATTATAGGAAGGTTTATATCTGATAATGATTTATTTTTGAATACTTTCACCCTTGGATTATAAATACTCCATTGTTATATACCTTTAAAATGAATGAATTATCTTCTATACTTTGTCTATTTCTTCTATACCATTTGAACTTTTTACATTTATTTTGTAATACTGTCTATTACATGTCTTTATTTCAGAGAAAATAAATAAGAATAAATTTGTGAATGGTGGATGATCCTGTACCAAAAAGAATGGTTGATATATCCATTAATTTGAAAAGTATGTCCCCATCAAAAAATTTGAAAATTATGTTAATTTGAAGACATTTTAGTAGAGCACAAAATTATATCAATTTAATGTGAAATTATTATGAGTATGATACAAAAAAATTTAATTTAATGTGAATTTTGGTCATATTAATTTTAAATGATTCTAATCGTGGTCATCTATGTACGTAAGGTGAAATTATGAAGATCTGAAGCCTAATTTAATTTTTGAGATTATGTTTATATTAAAGAAGTTGATGTATCCAAACAAGGTGACGTCTTCCGTTCTTTTTCATGTAACGATGTTGCAGCCCTGGAAATAAGTTGATTTAGCATATGTTTAGATTAATTTATTTTATATTCAAAGTTAATATAAATAAAATTTTACTCTTTTGTGTATATAAAAAAAGGAAAGTAATTTTTCTCCCAAAATTAATGAAAACCAAACATGCATTTAGTTGTAGCATGATACCATGTACTTGGGAAGGGGCGTTTAATTTACTTTAATACAAAAATTAAAATGTATCTTATTTTCATTCATTTATATAAACTCTTTATTTTTCCTTGGGCATTCATTTATATTTATAATTATAAGAGGATTTAATCTTAGCCGTCTTTGGCCATATGACCTATACAAGGCTCAATTAATCTTTTTCTGGCAGAAAACCAAAGAGAATTCTGCTCCTTCATTCTGATTACATTCTAATTCCCTTTTATCTTTTGTAATTTTTGGTTAAACTAAGATTTTGCCCGGGTTAGAAAATAAGGACGGAGTTTGAGAAATAAAATACCTGATGTTTAGATTGAGCGTTATTTGAGGTAAACTGCTAACTACTTTGAAATTATTCAATCCATTTTCTTAGAGAAAGCATTATTTGAGGTAAACTGCCAACTAGTTTATTAGCTATGCAACCCACTTTTAAGATGCATTATCTGCATAAACAGGAAGAGCAGAAACTATGAAACTTCCCGGCTATAATAATCATACTAAGAACTGAGATGAGCCTCTTATGAGCTTATTCTACTCAACTGCTCCTTCGATGTGCTTTCAAAGATCTTGTCAGCATTTCCTACTTCAAAACCATCCCTCCTATGAAACTCTTTGACCTGTTCAATTAGTTTAGGAAACGAGTGTGAACAAGTGAATACATATAGCAGGTCATTTAATTTCTATATATAGTCCACAACTTCGTCCTTAACCAAGAGCCTGGTCAGTGGATAGGTTAGAATTTACCCAAATTCTTAATTTGAAGATTATAATTGATGATTTTCTATTTTATTAGTAAATTTTAATACTATGAAATGTGAAAGATATGTATAATAAATATGAAAGATATGTAAGAGATATGCAAGAAATGAGAGAGATTTGTTTTTAAATAGGAAATTATGAGAGTCATAAAGAATGAAAAAATGGTAGTTTCTTTTCAAGTAAGTTCTCGTGTGGTATAAATATGTAATAAGGAATTAGTAGAGTTATCAAAAGGGGTGTGAAGTGTGAGATTTCAACCTAAAACCATTAGATTTGAATGTGGGATTCTTAACATCCCTCTTCACAGACGTCAAGACGGAACAGACAAGTCTAGCAAAATAGGCGGGACAAGCCTAGTGAAGTAGGCGACGGAGATGAGATATTGACTCTGAAACCATATGAGATTCTAACCTAAAATTAATTGACATTAAGTAGAGTGATCCAATAAATAAATAAATCGCAGCCTAAATATTGAGGCAGACGATGTAAGATTCCTAACATGAAGATTGAGAGACCTAGTAGAGATATAGAGATAATAGTAAGGAGTTGTGAGATAAAAGAAATTGAGAGTGCCCGTAGACATTATCTTATAATCTTGTTTCGATAGTAGACTCTTCTCATCTGTTATCTTGTAATCTTGTTTATTAAATATATCAAATTATCAATTAGAGAAATGAGAAATTATTTAAATATATCTATCTACTTGGAAAATTAATATTAGTAAATTCTTAAGTGTAATTACAATATGTTTTAAGATTGTGAATTATATTAATATAATTTTATAATTGTTACTTAAATCCTTGAACATTATTTTCCTTTATATTTGATTCATGCATATTATAAAAGTTCAAGTAAAATTATTTTTCATTGTACGATGCTCTAGAAAACAATCACTTATTACTTATGGACTACCCTCCCCTTGAGTTAGCTCGTTCCTGCTAGTATATTGTACCGGTGTCTTACACATTAAGTTTTAGTACATGGCCAAAAAAAAAAAAAAACTTATATTTTAATCGTCTCTCTTTATTCTTTGTAGTAACAAAAAAAAAATCATATATAAAAGCATTGAATGTAATTTTAAAAATAAATTAAATTGAAAATAAGTTATATGAACATATTTGTTTTTATATATTCATTCAAATATACAACTATTAAATGTAATTTTAAGAAATTTTCGGTTCAAACAATGTTTTAAAGTATTGTCAAAGTTATATTCTAATGGATAATAATTTAAAAAAAAGTAAAAAATAAGTTTATTTTAAATATGCAAAGTGTAAATATATAATTAAAAATATATATAAATAGCAAGAATTTGAATTAAAAATTCTTGAATAATAAAATTTCAATTAATAAATTTAATAAAATTTTAAATTTATATGCATAAATAATTAAGTATAAATAGTAAAAACTGAGTTATTAAATACATAAAATAATAAAGGTCATTTTCGGTAATTAAAGTTTAAAACAATTAAGATGGAATTTGAATAGGTAACTAGTTTATCAATAGCCTCACCCTAAATTGAAAATGAATGTAAACTATTCATTCCAAATCTCTAATTTAATTTATATTATATTTAGTGTAAAAGAATAAAATATCATTTCACATTTAATTTTGAAATAAGATGATTCCTTCGTTTATTAATGAAAATAAATATAAAATTTCATTCCTCCAAAAACACAGGAGGGAATGAGATTTCATATTTTTGCGAAATATGATTCCACATTTTTTTACCTAATAATCTTGTTCAACTTATAAATTGACAAAAATAACTATTCAATAATCTACCTAACCATAACCTATTTAACTCTATCTAACATAAATCTGACTTTCAAACTTTATGCAAAAGCGTCTGAAGGAGACAATAGAAACTTATACTCTTTACTAAGAAAGTAAAATAATATTATCAAAACTAATGAAAGAATATTATCATGATTTTTGTTATAAAAAAATTAATCTTAAACATTATTTAAAAAAATGCAAATTTTACATATAATATGGAAGAAAAGTGAAATCTTTTTAATTTTTCTCATTAAGGATAATTATGTTATTTATATTAATTTAGATTTTATTTTATATTATATCTCACACTCCAAATTATACAATTATTTTTCATTCCATATTATATCACATTATACCAAACAGTAAAATTGAAATAGGATTCTTATTTCAATTTATTAATTTTCATTCATATTCCTATTCTTCTTCCATATAATTGCATTATTTGTACCAAATGTAATCTTAATATAATAATAATAATAATAATAATAATAATAATAATAAAAAATAATAGAGTCTATTATAGAATTCTGTCAAGAGGTAGCTTTAAGTTGTGTCATCATTTCGTTAGGATTATTTTTCACAAGTATTATTTTTACATTATATCATCAATGACTCATTACAAATTTGAATTTGAATTTCATTACTATTATCTTATTAATGGAATAATAATGTTTATATATATAAATTTTTTTGAGATATTTTTTAATAAAAAAATTGAACACTCTTCCAATAGCTTTTGAAAATTTTAAAATATTCTCAAAATTTATATAAAAACTTGAAATTTAATAATCTAAAAGAATATAATAAATATTTGAATCTTAACATGAAATTTTTGCATTTTTAATAATTATTTATAAAAATTATAAATATATTTTTATAATAATAACATAATTATCATATATTATTTTTAAAATTTTTTATAATCTCATACAACGCACATGTACTATTTTAATAATAATAATAATAATAAGAGTTTTACTAATAAATATTTTAAAAATACTTATTAAAGATATCAAAACTAAAAAAATTATATAAAAAAATATTTTCAATTTTTAAGAACATTAAATATCTTAATTTTTAACTGCTGCCACAACCTAATAATGATGCCATTACCGGTAAAGCGCCCCACCAGTAACAATCTCTGTATTCCCCCAAAGCCAGAAACCGAAAAATTGCCTTTCTCGCACCTCTTTTCCTTCTCTCTCTCTCTCTAGCTTTGAGGTGAGAGAAAAACTTTCTTCTTTTTCTCGCTGTGTTTTCTACCACTTTCTCGCTTCCAATTCCTTTTTCTATCCTTTAATTCTTTTTTAATTCTTTGTTTGGATTTGGATGCTATAGTACTACTCTCCATCATTATCACTGTGTTTCCTTCTACTTGCAATTAGGGCTCGTATTTGATCGACCCGACTTCGGTTGTGTTAATTCAAAAGAGTTTTTTCTAAGGTATAAGTAATTTGTTGCTACCAAATTCATTTCATGCAATTCACTTCAATACGCTTTCGTTCTTGCTCTGATTTTCTTTCCTGTTAAGTTTTGATTTAGTTTGTGCTCAACGTAATGTTGATTATCATTTTCTCTCTGTTGCGTCACATGAGATGGGTTTATTTATTTTGAGGGTTTATATTTTAGTAATTACTTTATAATACTTGTTTTAATTGAATAAGATTTGTTAATTGTATTTCAAATTGAATGTGATAAATAGTCCTGAGAGAGTGAGATCAGTATTTTGATTTTTCTTTTTCATTAATTACAATAAAGGAAAGATAGTGATATCTTTAGACCTAATCTGTCAGTATCTTCTTCTTGTTTTGAATATTGAAAATAATTTCTTTTTAAGCAAAAAGTAGTATATATATTTCTTAGTGACATGAGTAAGTAGTGGAATCCTGTAAGATTTCTTTATGTTGGTTTGGGCGGCTTCTGCCTTCTTATGATCTTTTAGCCATGTCTACGCATCCCATAAAACTGAATGGAAATATCTTTTAAACTGATTTGGCAATGGTCTCATGAGTCCAGGCCTAGGATGATTGCAACATTTTGTCACATATAAATTGGACCCGTAAAGTTCATTTCTTTGTAACAACCCCTGTAAAGAATCATAGTGAAAAAGATTCTACAATCTTCAGCGTCACTCAATGACAACATCAACATAACAGTGATACAGCCCCCTTAAATTATTCCACACATTCTCCAATCATAATTTTGCAAGTTAGGAATTCTATGCCACGTTGGACACCACAAAGGAAGAAATTATTAAATCGCAGCGTGCAAATGAAGAAATATCCACGAGTCTGCTATTTCGTGCTGGATTTCTTATTCTGATTCATATAGCCGCCAAAATTCAATTATACTAAATACAAAAGAGAGTACAGGCAATAAATTGGAAGGTTACTTTTTGTGGGACTATTTACTAATTCCTATCATAATCAGGCATCAACAAAGAACAAATTCTTCACATCAACTTTGACTGAAAACTAATAATGCACTATAATGAATGACCCTACTTGCTATCAATTTTGCTTTGCATTCCTCAAATTCAACAAAGAACAAATATCCTTTTGATGTATAAATTATGCCTACAACTATATCCAAGCTGTGTCACTATGATCAGGTTGCGTCCACAAAATAATTGAAGTTATTTAATTGTATCTAGATTATATATCAAATACAAATACAACATTTTGAAGGCCAGATCCTGTCAGTAGAAATCCATTGGCTGCAGATAATGGCAGTTGGAGAGGGAAGCCTCTCTTTAATCGCTCTAGCAATATCTTGTAGGAGATGTATATCTTAATGAAGATTTGTTTGTCGGTTTTATATTAAGAATTCGTTTAAAACAGCTCCGATATAAGAGTTCATTTAGTACAAGTAATCCTTTTTTTTTTTGGAGAAAAATACACATAACTCACTTCAAATTTACCTAATATTCAAATAATCAGTGTTATTATTGATTGTAGAAATCAATTAGGGACGGACTCAGGTAAAAAAAAGTGAGGACTCATCCCTCCACTCAACTTGAAAACTTTACTTTGGTTACTCTGGTGGAAGTCTCGGATGAAGATGGATAGTAGCTGATGTAGGGTTTAGTAGTAGATGTAGCACTTCTTAGGACCCTTTCATATTTTTGTTTTTGAAGCACCAAGCAAAAGGCTATGTAAAGCCTAACTTTTGACTAATTAGGTGCTAACCCACAAGACTAGGAGTTGATACACTTAGGTTATGATGCATATATGTATTAGCTACTAACTTTGTAAGGATAGTATCCCAATCAATGACTGTTGTGTAAACTACTCACGGGAAATCTAGTAACAAATATTTTGAGAAAAACTTGTTTTTTTCCCTATATCTTTATACTCCATCGTAACTTAGTTATGAGAATAATAGAAAATTTAGTATCAACCACAAAAATGTGACATGGCTCCATAGGGTAGTAGTAATCTAATATTATATGTTAGACCATTATTATATGAAACTTTACTTCTCTTGCTTATGTAGTTAACGTAATGTAATATTTAAATTCCTAGGAATTCAACGTTAGTTTTCGTATACCCAAGTATAAAGAGTTATAAAAAAAAACTAAAATTCAATTAGTATCATAAATAATTTTATAGTAAGAAATAAATAATTAAGATTTAATTAAATATGTTAACTTATGTTTTCCACCTCACCAGATTTGTTTAAGAAGTCTCAAGGGGAGGTTTAGGATGCAAAAACAGATCAGACAAAAACAAGGTTAAATAAATTGAAGAAATCACATAAAAGTAACGTGTTACTCTAATAACATACTTAAAGTTTTAGGTATTGCTAAATTAGAGTATGATGTTACACAAATATCTCATTATTTATGTTTTTACTTTATATTTACACTTTATAAATTTAATATATACATATTTGACTATTTTAGTTTGTTTTTGTTAATATTAATTAGAATATATTTCACATAAAAGGTAACAAGTACTTCTAAAAAAAAATTTAAGATAAATATAACATTAAAAACAAAAAAATTATTACAAAAAATTATTAAATAGATCAAATTATCAATTAGAGAAATGAGAAATTATTTAAATATGTCTATCTACTTGGAAAATTAATATTAGTAAATTTTTAAGTGTAATAACAATTTGTTTTAAGATTGTGAATTATAGTAATATAATTTTATAATTGTTACTTGAATTTTTTATCAGTATTTTTCTTTATATTTGATTCATGCATATTATAAAAGTTAAAGTAAAATTATTTTTCATTGTACGGTGCTCTAGAAAACAATCACCTATTACTTATGGACTGTCCTTCCCTTGAGTTAGCTCGTTGCTGCTAGTATATTGTATAGGTGTCTTTCTTACACATTAAGTTTTAGTTCACGGTAAAAAAAAAAAAACTTATATTTTAATCGTCTCTCTTTATTCTTTGTAGTAACAAAAAAAAAAATCATATATAAAAGCATTGAAATTAATTTTAAAAATAAAATGGAAAATAAGTTATATGAACATATTTGTTTTTATATATTCATTCAAATATAAAACTATTAAATGTAACTTTAAGACATTTTCGGTTCAAACAATGTTTTAAAGTATTGTAAAAGTTACATTCTAATGGATAATAATTTTTTAAAAAAGTAAAAAATAAGTTTATTTTAAATATGCAAAGTGTGTGTGTATATATATATAGAAGAAGGATCAACTTATACCAGTGTAAGTCTTTTTTGACTTACACTCATTTTCAACTGTTAGATCAACTTTCATCTAATGGTTACTTTTAATAAAATAATCTCAACCATTAGATGAAAGTAAATCTAACGGTTGAAAATAAGTATAATTCAAAAAAACTTACTTACACCTGTAAACCGATCCCCCCTCATATATATATATAGCAAGAATTTGAATTAAAAAATTCTTGAATAATAAAATTAATAAAATTTTAAATTTATATGCATAAATAATTAAGTATAAATAGTAAAAACTGAGTTATTAAATACATAAAATAATAAAGGTCATCTTAGGTAATTAACGTTTAAAACAATTAAGATGGAATTTAAATAGGCAACTAGAGTATTAATAGTCCCACCCTAAAGTGAAAATGAGTGTAAACTATTTATTCCAAAACTCTAATTTAATTTATGTTATATTTAGTGTGAAAGAATGAAATATCATTCTACATTTAATCTTGGACTACGATGATTCCTTCGTTTATTAATGAAAAAAATATAGAATTTCATTCTTTCAAAAAAATAAGAGGAAATGAGATTTTATATTTTTGTGAAATATAATTCCACATTTTTTTCCTGTAACTTTGTTCAACTTATAAATTGACAAAGATTACTCTTCAATAATCTACTTAACCTTAACCTATTTAACTTTATCTAACTTAAATCTAACCTTCAAACTTCATGTTTCTTACATCTGAAGAAGGTGATAGAAACAGATACTTTTAATTAAGAAAGTAAAATAATATTTAATTTCATCTAACCTAAATCTTACTTTTAATTAGGAAAGTAAAATAATATTTAACTTCATCTAACCTAAATCTAACCTCTCTCTCTCTGAGGTGAGAGAAAAACTTTCTTACTTATTTTTCTCGATGCGTTTTCTACCACTTTCTCGCTTCCAATTCCTTTTTCTGTCCTTTGATTCTTTTTTAATTCTTTGTTTGGATTTGGATGCTATAGTACTACTTACCATCATTATCACTATGTTTCTTTCTACTTGCTATTAGGGCTCACATTTGATCGACCCTACTTCAGTTGTGTTCATTCAAATGAGTTTTTTCTAAGCTATAAGTAATCTGTTGCTACCAAATTCATTTCATGCAATTAATTCACTTCAATATGCTTTCGGTCTTGCTCTGATTTTCTTCCCTGTTAAGTTTTGATTTAAATAATGCTCTGTGCGTAATGTTGATTATCATTTTCTCCCTGTTGCGTCACATGAGATGGGTTTATTTATTTTGAGGATTTATATTTTAGTAATTACTTTATAATACTTGTTTTAATTGAATAAGATTTGATAATTGTATTTCAAATTGAATGTGATAAATTGCTCTGAGAGAGTGAGATCAGTATTTTGATTTTTCTTTTTCATTAATTACAATAAGGGAAAGATAGTGATGTCTTTAGACCTAATCTGTCAGTATCTTCTTCTTGTTTTGAATATTGAAAATAAGTTCTTTTTAAGCCAAAAGTAGTATATATATTTCTTAGTGACATGAGTAAGTAGTGGAATCCTGTAAGATTTCTTTATGTTGGTTTGGGTGGCTTCTGCCTTCTTATGATCTTTTAGCCATGTCTACACATCCCATAAAACTGAATGGAAATATCTTTTAAACTGATTTGGCAATTTTTGAATACTCGCTGCATGTGAATGCCTCCTATTAAACAATTTGGAAAAGCCATTGATTGCAACAGCCATATGTATAGATCATGTAACTGGGTTCTCTCCTTTGTGCTTTATATATGCTTAAATAATTAAGTATAAATAGTAAAAACTGAGTTATTAAATACATAAAATAATAAAGGTCATTTTAGTCAATTAAAGTTTAAAACAAATAAGATGGAATTTGAATAGGCAACTAGTTTATCAATAGCCTCATCTTAAATTGAAAATAAGTGTAAACTATTCATTCCAAAACTCTAATTTAATTTAGGTTATATTTGGTGTGAAAGAATGAAATATCATTCCACATTTAATTTTGGAATAAGATGATTCTTTCGTTTATTAATGAAAATAAATATAGAATTTCATTCCTCAAAAAAAAAAAAAGGAGGGAATGATATTTCATATTTTTGTGAAATATAATTCCACATTTTTTTACTTAATAACCTTGTTCAACTTATAAATTGATAAAAATTATCTTTCAATAATTTATCTAACTATAACATATTTAACTCCATTTAAACTAAATCTAACTTTCAAACTTCATGCACAAGTGTATGAAGGAGACAATAGAAACTTATACTCTTTACTAAGAAAGTAAAATAATATTATCAAAACTAATGAAAAAATATTATTATGATTTTTGTTATAAAAAAATTTATCTTAAACATTGTTTTAAAAAATACAAATTTTACATATAATATGGAAGAAAAATGAAATGTTTTTAATTTTTCTCATTAAGGATAATTATGTCATTTACATTAATTTAGATTTTATTTCATATTATATCTCACAAACTAAATTGTAGAATTATTTTTCATTCCATATTATATCACATCATACCAAACTGTAAAATTGAAATAGGATTCTCATTTCAATTTATTAATTCTCAATCATATTCCTATTCTTATTCCATATAATTACATTATTTGTACCAAATGTAATAATAATAATAATAATAATAATAATAATAATAATAATAATAATAATAATAATAATAATAATAATAATAATAATAATAATAAACATCATCAATATAATATATAAAAAAGATTCTATTATAGAATTCTGCCTAATGTTAGCTTTAAGTTGCATCATCAATATTATTTGAATTTGAATTTTAGAATTAACCTATTAAATAAAAATTAAAGAAAAAATTAAATTACTTTAAGATTCTTTTTCACAAGTGTCATTTTTAGATTGTGTCATCAATGACTCATTACAAATTTGAATTTGAATTTCATTGTTATTATCTTATTAATGGAATAATATTGTTTATATATATAATTTTTTTTGAGATATTTTTTATAAAAAAAATTGAACAATAGTTTTTGAAAATTTTAAAATATTCTCAAAATTTTATATAAAAACTTGATATTTGATACTCTAAAAGAATATAATAAATATTTGAACATTAATGTAAAATTTTCGCTTCTTCAATAATTATTTATAAATATTATAAATATTTCTTTTATAATCTCATATATCGTATTTGTGCTATTCTAATAATAATGATAATAATGAGAGTTTTACTAATAAATACTCTAAGACTACTTTTTAAAGATATCAAAATAAAAAAATTATATAAAAAAATATAATATTTTTTAATTTTTAATACATTAAATATCTTATTCTTTTTTATAAAATTTCCTATTTTAGTATCTTAACGATTGCCACAACCTAATAATAATGCCATTACCAGTAAAGCGCCCCACCAGTAACAATCTTTGTATTCCCCCAAATCCAGAAATGGAAAACTTCTGGCCAATTTTAATATATACTCTTTTTTGGGAAGGTGTATGATGTACCTCATTCATTATAATTGTTGATTATGCTGAAAAATATATCAACGGTTATGATGAATGACTTGTAACATGTTTATCTATTTTTTTTTTTTTGTTTTAAGTTTTTTTTTACACACACCACCACTGATCGCAGCCACCGTTGCCGCCACCGACCACCACCACTGCAGTCATCGATTATCGTCGCTGCCAACCATCACTGCCGCCGTTGACAATCGCCACCGCGGCCAACCGCGGCCACCACTATCTCCGGTGGCTGGGGGACAATTGTTGGTGGACGTTTGCCGGCCGATGGTGACCGACAACCGTGATGGGGGTGATGTGTAAAAAAAACAAAAAAAAACCTGACAAAAGAAATCTACTATTACAGGTAAAATAGAGGATATATCATGCACCCAAACATTGGATGATGTATAGTAGCAATGGCCAAATCTATCCTTCTCGCACCTCTTTTCCTTCTCTCTCTCTCTCTAGCTTTGAGGTGAGAGAAAAAATTTCTTTCTTCTTTTCCTCGATGCGTTTTCTACCACTTTCTCGCTTCCAATTCCTTTTTTCTGTCCTTTGAATCTTTTTTAATTCTTTGTTTGGATTTGGTTGCTATAGTACTACTCTCCACCATTATCACTGTGTTTCCTTCTACTTGCGATTAGGACTCACATTTGATCGACCCGGCTTCGGTTGTGTTCATTCAAAAGAGTTTTTTCTAAGCTATAAGTAATCTGTTGCTACCAAATTCATTTCATGCAATTCACTTCAATACGCTTTCGTTCTTGCTCTGATTTTCTTTCCTGTTAAGTTTTGATTTAGTTTGTGCTCAGCGTAATGTTGATTATCATTTTCTCCCGGCTGCGTCACATGAGATGGGTTTATTTATTTTGAGGGTTTATAGTTTAGTAATTACTTTATAATACTTGTTTTAATTGAATAAGATTTGTTAATTGTATTTCAAATTGAATGTGATAAATAGTCCTGAGAGAGTGAGATCAGTATTTTGATTTTTCTTTTTCATTAATTACAATAAAGGAAAGATAGTGATATCTTTAGACCTAATCTGTCAGTATCTTCTTCTTGTTTTGAATATTGAAAATAAGTTCTTTTTAAGCAAAAAGTAGTATATATATTTCTTAGTGACATGAGTAAGTAGTGGAATCCTGTAAGATTTCTTTATGTTGGTTTGGGCGGCTTCTGCCTTTATGATCTTTTAGCCATGTCTACGCATCCCATAAAACTGAATGGAAATATCTTTCAAACTGATTTGGCAATGGTCTCATGAGTCCAGGCCTAGGATGATTGCAACATTTTGTCACATATAAATTGGACTCGTGAAGTTCATTTCTTTGTAACAACCCCTGTAGAGAATCATAGTGAAAAAGATTCTACAATCTTCTGCGTCACTCAAGGACAACATCAACATAAAAGTGATACAGCCCACTAAAATTATTCTACACATTCTCCAATCATAATTTTGCAAGTTAGGAATTTGAAATTGGCTTCTATGCCACGTTGGACACCACAAAGGAAGAAATTATTAAATCCCAGCGTGCGAATGTAGAAATACCCACGAGTCTGCTATTTCGTGCTGGATTTCTTCTTCTGATTCATATAGCAGTCAAAATTCAATTATACTAAATACAAAAGGGAGTACAGCCAATAAATTGGAAGCTTACTTTTTGTGGGACTATTTACTAATTCCTATCATAATCAGGCATCAACAAAGAACAAATTCATCACATCACCTTTGACTGAAAACTAATAATGCAGTATAATGAATGACCCTACTTGCTATTAATTTTGCTTTGCATACCTCAAATTCAACAAAGAACAAATATCCTTTTGATGTATAAATTTTGCCTACAACTATATCCAAGCTGTCACTATGATCAGGTTGCATCCACAAACTAATTGAAGTTATTTAATTGTATCTAGATTATATCAAATACAAATACAACCTTTTGAAGGCCAGATCCTGTTAGTAGAAATCCATTGGCTGCAGATAATGGCAGCTGGAGGGGGAAACCTCTCTTTAATCTCTCTAGCAATATCTTGTAGGAGATGTATATCTTAACGAAGATTTGCTTGTCGGTTTTATATTAAGAATTCGTTTAAAACAGCTCTGATATAAGAGTTCATTTAGTACAAGTAATCCTTTTTTTTTAAGAAAAATACACATAACCCACTTCAAATTTACCTAATATTCAAATAATCACTGTTATTATTGATTGTAAAAATCAACCGGGAATGGACCCAAGTAGAATAGAGTAGGGACTCATGCCCCCACCCAATTTGAAAACTTTACTTTGTTTACTCTGGTGAAAGTTCCTGATGAAGATGGATAGTAGCTGATGTAGGGTTTAGTAGTAGATGTAGCACTTCTTATGACCCTTAGTTTTTTTGAAGTACCATGCAAAAGGCTATGTAAAGCTTAACTTTTGAGTAATTAGGTGCTAACCCACAAGACTAGGAGTTGCTACACTTAGGTTATGATGCATATATGTATTAGCTACTAACTTTGTAAGGATAGCATCCCAATCAATGACTGTTGTGTAAACTACTCACAGGAAATCTAGTTACGATATTTTGAGAAAAACTTGTTTTTTCCTATATCTTTATACTCCATCGTAACTTAGTTATGAGAATAATAGAAAATTTAGTATGCAACCACAAAAATGCGATGTGGCTCCATAGGGCAGTGGTAATCTAATATGATATGTTAGACCATTATTATATGAAACTATAGTTAACGTAATGTAATATTTAAAATCCTAGGAATTCTATGTTAGTTTTCGTATAACCAAGTATAAAGAGTAATAAAAAATAAAAATTTAATTAGTATCATAAATAATTTTAGAGTAAAAAATAAATAATTAAATATTAAAAAATGTCAATTTATGTTTTCTATCTCACTAGATTTTTTTAAGAAGTCTCAGGGGGAGGTTTAGAATGCAAAAACAAATCAGACAAAAACAAAGTTAAATAAATGGAAGAAATCACATAAAAGTAGCGTGTTGCTCTAATAACATACTTAGAGTTTTAGGAATTGCTAAATTAGAGTAGGACGTTACATAAATATTTTATTATTTATGTTTTTACTTTATATTTACACTTTATAATTAAATTTAATATATACATATTTGACTATTTTAGTTTGTTTTTGTTAATATTAATTAGAATATATTTCACATAAAGGTAGCAAGTAGTTCTTAAAAAAACTTTAAGTAAATATAACATTAAAATAAAAAATTATTACAAAAAATTATTAAATATATCAAATTATCAATTATAGAAATGAGAAATTATTTAAATATGTCTATCTACTTGGAAAAATTAATATTAATAAATTTTTTAAGTGTAATAACGTACAATTTGTTTTAAGGTTGTGAATTATATTAATAAATTTTTATAATTGTTACTTAAATCCTTGAACAGTATCTTCCTTTATATTTGATTCATGCATATTATAAAAGTTAAAGTAAAATTATTTTTCATTGTACAGTGCTCTAGAAAACAATGACCTATTACTTGTGGACTGACCTCCCCTTGAGTTAGCCAGTTGTTGCTAGTATATTACATGGGTATCTTACACCCTAGGTTTTAGTACATGGCAAAAACAAAAAAAACCTTATGTTATAATCGTCTCTCTTTATTCTTTGTAGTAACAATTTTTTTTTCATATAAAAAGCATTGAATGTAATTTTAAAATTAAAATTGAAAATAACTTATATGAACATATTCGTTTTTATATATTCATTCAAATATAAAACTATTGAATTAACTTTAAGACATTTTTGGTTCAAACAATGTTTTAAAGTATTGCCGAAGTTATATTCTAATGGATAATAATTTTAAAAAAGTAAAAAATAAGTTTATTTTAAATATGTAAAGTGTAAATATATAATTAAAAATATATACAAATAGCAAGAATTTGAATAAAGAAATTCTCGAATAAAAAAATTTCAATTAATAAATTTAACAAAACTTTAAATTTATATGTATAAATAATTAAGTATAAATAGTAAAAACTGAGTTATTAAATACATAAAATAATAAAGGTCATTTTAACCAATTGAAGTGTAAAACAATTAAGATGGAATTTGAGGCAACTAAGTGTCAATAGTCCCACCCTAAATTAAAAATGAGTGTAACTATTCATTCTAAAACTCTAATTTAATTTATGTTATATTTAGTGTGAAAGAATGAAATGTCATTTCATATTTAATCTTAGAATAAGAGGATTCTTGCGTTTATTAATGAAAATAAATATAGAATTTCATTCATCCCAAAAAAGGAAGGAATGAGATTTCATATTTTTGCGGAATATGATTCCATATTTTTTACCTAATAACCTTGTTTAATTTATAAATTGACAAAGATTATCCTTCAATAATCTAGTTAATCATAACCTATTTAACTTCATCTAACTTAAATCTAACTTTCAAACTTCATGCTCCTTACGTTTGAAGGAGACGATAGAAACTTATACTCTTGACAAGGAAAGTAAAATAATATTATCAAAACAGATGAAAAAAATATTATCATGATTTTTGTTATAAAAAAATTACTCTTAAATATTATTTAAAATTGCACATTTTACACATAATATGGAAGAAAAATGTAATCTTTTTAATTTTTCTCATTAAGGATAATTATGTCATTTATACCAATTTAGATTTTATTTTATATTATATCTCACACATCAAATTGTAGAATTATTTTCCATTCTATGTGTAACATCCCAAAAATTGATAATTTTAGGATAAATGATCATTTTACAATATTTGAGATTTTCTGGAATTTTTCTGGATTTTTCTAAGAAAGCAGAATATTTTAATGTTATTTCTCGTTTTATGTACACACTGGGTAGAGTTGGTAAAACGAATGTAACGCTCCCGAAGTTAGAAAATTTTATTATGAATAGTTATTTTCTAATATTTGTGATTTATGTGAATTCTTTCATAATTTTTCGGAAATGACGAATATTTTAATATATTTCTCGTTTTGCGTTTGTATTGAGCAGAAATGATCGAAAAAATGATAGATGCTTCAAAAATTGAAAAATGATAAGACGAATAGTCGTTTTTATAATATTTGCAATTTTTGAGAATTTTTGGGTTTTTTTCAAAAAAGCGTCGAATATTTTAATATATTCTTCGTTTACTGTAGATTGAAGAAAGCAAAGCGGAGAAACTAGATGTTTTCTCCGAGAACCTTGAACTATGGAAACGTCGACGAGGGATCTTACTAAACCCGAGCCCGGACACAATTTATAAAGTTTTACATTTTTTGAGAAATTTAGCAGTTCGAATAATAAAATACTCATGTAAATTTCATCTGTCAGATAAATTAATACTGACTTCTGTCGACTGTAACTATTATCCATTGGATAATAGCATGCATTAGAAATTCTATCACCTTATCCTAATGCAATTCATTTTATGTCAAATCAAATCTACTTTAATTCAAATTTGTGTCTTTTTCAAAAGCTTCTTTGAGAAGCTTTGACCACCAAATGACCTAATTACCCTTGGCTTGCATGAGAAGCCAAATTTTTCCCCTCACTCTCTCCTCTATTCAGCAGCCCACTCATGCCAAGGAGGGCAAAAATGTAACTCATCCACACTTAACCTAAACCCACCAAACCCTAATTCACTTTACCTATCACTTTCTCTCTCTTTACTTCATCTTCTTCATCTTTTCTCCTCCTTCTCTCTACCTCCACCATGAGCACGAAAATGGCAGCTCCTCCTCCTCCATTTTTGCTCATCTTTTCTCCTCTCGAAGCCCATTTCTACACTTGCCTTCAACTCCTCTACGTTCTTTGTGTAGAAAGTTTCTCCATTTACCATTTCTACCTCTATTTTCTCTCACACATCAAATTGTAGAATTATTTTCCATTCTATGTGTAACATCCCGAAAATTGATAATTTTAGGATAAATGATCATTTTACAATATTTGAGATTTTCTCGAATTTTTCTTGGATTTTTCTAAGAAAGCAGAATATTTTAATATTATTTCTCGTTTTACGTGCACACTGGGCAGAGTTGGAAAAACGACTGTAACGCTCTCGAAGTTGGAAAATTTTATTATGAATAGTTATTTTCTAATATTTGTGATTTATGTGAATTCTTTCAGAATTTTTCGGAAATGACGAATATTTTAATATATTCCTCGTTTTGCGTTTGTATTGAGCAGAGTCGAAAAAATGACTGTAATGCTTCAAAAATTGAAAAATGATAAGACGAATAGTCGTTTTATAATATTTGCAATTTTTGAGAATTTTTTGGGGTTTTTTCGAAAACGTCGAATATTTTAATATATTCTTCGTTTTACGCGCGCACTGAGCAAAGCCGGAGAAACTAGATGTTTTCTCCGAGAACCTTGAACTATGGAAACGTCGACGAGGGATCTTACTAAACCCGAGCCCGGACACAATTTATAAAGTTTTACATTTTTTGAGAAATTTAGCAGTCAGAATAATAAAACACTGTGTAAATTTCATCTGTCAGATAAATTAATACTGACTTCTGTCGACTGTAACTATTATCCATTGGATAATAGCATGCATTAGAAATTCTATCACCTTATCCTAATGCAATTCATTTTATGTCAAATCAAATCTACTTTAATTCAAATTTGTGTGCTTTTTCAAAGCTTCTTTGAGAAGCTTTGACCACCAAATGACCCAATTACCCTTGGCTTGCATGAGAAGCTTCCCCTCACTCTCTCCTCTATTCAGCAGCCCACTCATGCCAAGGAGGGCAAAAATGTAACTCATCCACACTTAACCTAAACCCACCAAACCCTAATTCACTTTACCTATCACTTTCTCTCTCTTTACTTCATCTTCTTCATCTTTTCTCCTCCTTCTCTCTACCTCCACCATGAGCACGAAAATGGCAGCTCCTCCTCCTCCATTTTTGCTCATCTTTTCTCTCTCGAAGCCCATTTCTACACTTGCCTTCAACTCCTCTACGTTCTTTGTATAGAAAGTTTCTCCATTTACCATTTATACCTCCATTTTCTTTCCACCTCTTCGCTTCTTCCTCCTCTTGAATCCGAAAATGGCAGCCACCACCACCATTGTTTCTCTTCACTTTTCTCTCCATAAACACCATTTCTATACTTCTCTCAACCTCCTCTACACTTTCTCTTTAGAAAATCTCTTCAAAAATCCATCCTTTCTACCCTCCTTCTTCAAATCCGAAAATCATTTGTGGCATTTGTGATGAATTAAGACAACACCGACAAATGAATGTCCTTCCATGGATGACCAAGCTTTTTGATTTTTCTCTTCACTAAACACATTTATACACTCATCTTCATTTTCTCTACAAGTTTCATTTAGAAGATTTGCCCAAAATCCAACCTTGTCTCCATTGTCTTCCAAGGTAAAGATTCTTGATTTCTCTCCATTTTCTTCTCATTTTCGTTTTCCTTGGTTGCTATGTGACCAAAGGCTTCTCTTTTTGAGCATTGATGTGTGATTTGAGTGATTTTGAACACTCTAGGGTTCTTGGGAGAGTGGAATCCGAAAATCACTAAAAAGGAATCTCAAGGAGTTCAAGCTTAAGGCTTTAGGTAAAGTTCTTCCAATTCACCTCTCAATTTCGTTTTCCTTGGTTACCTATGTGACCAAGGATCATTCTTTTCAAGCTTTAGTTTGTAAATATGAGAATTTGACCACTTTATGGTTCTCTTGAAGGTGGAATCCGAAATTTGCAAATCAAGGAACTAAGGAATTGTTTTCTTGCATTGTCTCCTCTAGGTAAGAGGGAGACTACTCACTTCAACCACTTATGGTGGTGAGGAGGCTTTGTATGTGTGTTGATGGAGAAATCCATCCTTGTATGCTCTTTGTATGCTTGCTTGAATTATAAATTTTGTATGATTTAGTATTCTTGAATTTGATTGATACTTGATTATGCTCTTGAATATGTTTGATATATTAATTGTGCTTGATCATGTTGGGGTTGCTAAATGAAAAATTTGGAGTTTCCTACCTCAACATGGTGCCATGGTTTTGACTAGAAGTTAGGGGTGAAAATTGGTTTTGTATACAAGTGAAATAAGACTTATGTAATCAAAGGTTGAATGATAGTATTAACACAAATGAATGGAGGACCTTGAGAGTTTAATACCCAAGAGGGGTGCCACGGTTTTGGTCTTGGTAAAGAGACAAATGGATTAATCTTGATGAACTAAAATTAAGTGAATTAGTGTTAAGAAAACTAATGCATAAAAGTGGAAAGAAAAATTGGATAATGGACATCATGAAGCCACGGTTTTGGCATTGAATCTTGGGCACTTGGATTGATTTTAATGAACTAAAAACTTAAGTGAATTAATAACAAGAAGTTAATACCTAAAAGAGAAGGAAAGAATGGATTTGAAGACTTGAAATGGAAGAAAATGATTTGGGATTCACCATTGGAAGGTCACTGTTCTAGGCCCAAGAATTGGGTCTCTTGGTAAACAATTTGCATCAAGTGCAAGACTTAAACTAATTAAGTGTATAAAGTAAAATTAATGGAAGAAAAATAAATTAGGAGTGCCTCTTGGGAGGTCACGATTTTTGGGCCAAAAAGGGTGGTCTTTTTGTGATCAATTTGTAATAAGTGCAAGCCATAATGTAATCAAGTGGGTAGAATAAAAATTGATGAAAGGAAAATTTGGAATTGGAACCTTTAGTAAGGCCACGGCCTCTAGGGTAAATTAGGCTTAATTAGGGAATTTCGGTAACTTTGAAATTCAAGAAATCAAGTGGCTAAAATCCTAGGTAATGAACTAGAAATATTACCAAGTGCAAGAATTGAAGATAATTTGAGATTTCATAAATTTGAAGAACCAAGAATAAAACTTTCATAAGACTTAGGGTAAATTCAAGAGAGCAAGAACAAGAGAGTGTGAGTCTTTAAGAGCTTAGAATGATTTATCAAGTGTAAAAGAATGAATTACAATATGAAGATTAAATTAATTATGAGAATTTCATTGGAAATGGACCTTGTAGGAAAGACAAATTCTAAGTTAGGATTCATAATGGACCTAAGATTGTACCATTTGGCTTGATCTCAATATTATGATGTTATGGGTCCATATGAGTGACCATTTGTATATTGATGCTCTCTTGGCCAATTGTGGCATATTATGGAATTATATGAAATTGATGATTATACACGTCCATGCATAGAGTCTTATGCATTATGAATGTCCTGTGGACTGTTGTAAGGCCAAGTTGCCTAGGAGATTGAACACACCTTAATGCGGGTGTGAGTAGACTAGTGTAGGTCATGTTTGACCTTGGGGGCGTCAGGGTGCGGGTTCCTCACATGGACAGTTATGAGCTCCTCTGTGCCGTGGGGTAGACCGATGCAAACACACCGACGATCCAGACTGAGACACTATCCTATATCGTGATCTAGCGTGGAATGTCTGTACAATGCCTGAATGTGCACGTGAAAATTACTGGTTTATAACACTTTGGCCACGACAGTCGAGTTACAGACATGTCTCCTGACATTTCTTTTTCTTTAATAAAATCTATTCTCTCTTCTCCCTCATCGGAGCAAAAGATCAGTTTGCCGATCCTTCGGTTTCTTCACTAACTCTCTAACTTACTAATCTACTAACTTGCTAACATACTAACTTTCTAACTTTTATATTTATGTTGTTTATTTATGTTTACTAACTTTTATATTCTGCTATCTAACTTTTAATTTATGTCATTTATTTTTCTGCTCTCTAACTTTTTAATTTCTGTCATTTATTTATTATTGCTTTCATTTATTTATTTATTTTACTTTTTGTATTTTATTTTTATTTTTCGTAATTTACTTCCCACACTTTATTTTCTCGTATTTTACTTTCTACACTTTATTTTTTGTATTTTATTTCTAACTTTCTTAACTATCTAACAATCTAACTTTTTACTTGTTAATATTTATTGGGTAGTTGGTTTATACCACATCCTTGTTAATATTTAATGGCTGGTGTAAATTACCGACTTGTACATTTTTTTTCTATTTTAAGTCATTTATTTATGCTTAATTAGTATCGTGATTTAAATTCTCGTCATTTAGTTAAAATTAATCCTAATACTTTATATATTGATTTGTTTGAATCACAACCACACACAATTGACACAATGGCTGAAAATGAAAGTGTACATAATAAACATGAAAATTAACCGTTGTGAACCATGTGTGAATATTTGCTACCACCTCGAAATTCTAGTCCATCATGTTTTATCTTTCCACTCAATGCCAATAATTTTAGATTCAAGCCAAGTATGATTTCTTTACTTCTTAATTTTCATGGTTTAGAGTTTGAAAGCCCATATTTACATCTGAAAGAATTTGAGGAAGTATGTATTGCTTTCAATGACCAAAATTGTACTGAAGAGATTGTTAAGCTTAAATTATTTCTTTTTTCTTTAAAAGATAAAGTAAAATCTTGACTTAACACTTTGAAACCAAGATTAATTGGCACATGGCAAGAAATGTAAGGTGAGTTCTTAAAGAAATTTTTGCCAACACATAAAACCAATGCTATGAAAAGACAAATTCAAAATTTTTCTCAAAATTCAAATGAAGCATATTTTCAATATTGGGAACGGTTTAAAGATGTTAAATTCTTGCCCACATCATGGTTTTGAAAAATGGAGCACTATAAGCTTCTTTTATGAAGGTTTAACACCTGAAACTAAACAATTTGTGGAAACAATGTGCAATGGTGAGTTTCTTGATAAAGAACCTGATGAAGCTTTAGACTATTTAAACCAGTTAGCTGAAAATTCTCAATCTTAGCATAGTACTAACCCTTCTGAAAATTCAATTAGATCTAACCTTGCAAGTGCTAATAAAGGAAAATATCACCTTAGTCAAGAAGAAGATCTAAATGTAAGGTTTGCCAGTTTGCTAGAAAAATTGAAGCAATGGAATTAGGAAAAACAAAAGGAATCAAATCTGTGCAAAATGAAGAAATTTGTGGCATTTGTGATGACTTAGGACACTCAACACATGAATGTCCTAAGATTCCTGTTTTTAAAGAAGTTGTACATGAGCAAGTAATGCAATGAATAATTTTAAAAAGTCATTTACTTCTTCTTTTTCAGATACATACAATTTGGGATGGAGAAATCACCCGAACTTCAACTGGAGGAATAATAATCAGTCACAATTCGTGCAACCACCACCTCCTCAGGCACAACAGGACTCTCAAATTTCTCAAGGATATGCACCTTATGTCCCACCATATAGGAAAAACCTTGAAGAAACACTGCATGCATTCATAGAAAAGCAAGAGGCCATTAATAAACAAAACAATCAAACCATGAATGATATAAAAGACACTCTTGCTAAACTTTCTTCTGCACTCACCATTCACGAGAAAGGAAAATTTCCTTCTCAACCTCAACTAAATCCCAAGGGTCAATACAATTTAAATGAAAGGAGTTCAGAAAACCAACAAATAGATTAAGTCAAGTCAGTGATAACTCTTAGGAGTGGAAAGGTTGTTGAAAAATAAATTCCTGAACCTTGTGAGAAAGAAGATGAACTAATTCCCAAAAAAAATAAAGAAGTTGACCAAAAGGAGACCAAACTCTCGCCTTCACCTCCATTTCCTCAAGCATTAAATAATCCAAAGAAATTAGACCACTATACTGAAATTTTTAAAATTTTGAAACAAGTACAGATCAATATTCCTCTGTTAAATGTTATCAAACAGATTTCTTCTTATGCCAAATATTTGAAGGACTTGTGCACTGTTAAAAGGAAACTAAATGTGAAAAAGAAAGCATTTTTGGCTGAACATGTAAGCTTTATTCTTCATAATAATAATACGTTGAAATATAAAGACCTTGGTTGTCCTATAGTTTCATGCATTATTGGAGAACATAAAATTGAAAAAGCTTTACTTGATCTTGGTGCTAGTGTCAATTTGCTTCCATATTTAGTTTATCAGCAACTCAACTTGGGTGAGTTAAAACTAACTTCTATAACTCTTCTACTTGCCGATAGATCAATTAAAATTCCAAGAGGAATAGTGGAAGATGTGTTGGTTCAAGTTGATAAATTCATATATCCTGTAGATTTTATTATCTTGGATACTGAACATATGGTTGATAGTTGCAAGTCAATTTATGTTATTTTAGGCCGTCCATTTTTAGCAACATCTAATGCTTTGATAAATAGCAGAAATGGAGTGGTGAAACTAATATTTAGAAATATGACACTGAAACTCATTGTTTTTAACATATGCAAGCTACCACAGGAAGTCTTTGATGAAAAGGAAGAAGTTGAAGGGATTGAAGTCATTATAGATAATCATCTTCAAAAAGAGAGTTCTTCTGACCCATTAGAAGTTTGTTTAATTAATTCATTTGATTTGCTTGATTGTATAGAGGAAATAGAATACAAAGGATGGAAGCCGAGATTCAAAGAGCTAAAATCCATTAATGATAATACCTATGAAGAAGTACCCACACTGGAATTAAAGTCATTACCTGTTGGGTTGAAGTACACATTTTTGAGAAAAGAACAAAGTTTTTCAGAAGTAATTTTCTTAACTCTTACTGGAGAACAAGAAGGAAAGATGCCACCTCAATGGACGCAGCAAGATAGAAAGAAATTTTTTATAGAGGTGAAATTTTTTTATTGGAATGATCCATACTTGTTCAAATATTGTCCTGACCAAATCTTTTGGAGATGTGTACCTGACAGTAAGGTAGGTAGTGTCATTAAATTTTGTCACTCAGAAGCATGTGAAGGTCACTTTTCTTCAAAGAAAACAGCTGTGAAAATCTTGCAGTGTGGATTTTATTGGCCCACTTTATTTAAGGACTGCTATACTTTTTGCAACAGTTGTGAAAATTGTCAAAAAAATGGGCTCAATTTCAAAAAGAAACATAATGCCTCTGAACCCCATCCTTGTCATTGAAATTTTTTATTGTTGGAGAATTGATTTCATAGGCCCATTTCCATCCTCATTAGGATTTGCATATATAGTGGTTGCAGTTGATTATGTCTCAAAATGGATTGAGGCGATTCCATGCCGACACAATGATCATAAAACTATTCTCAAATCTTTAAAAGAAAATATCTTGTATCGATTTGGAATCCCTCGAGCTATCATCAGTGATGGGGGGACACATTTTTGTAATAAACCAGTTGAATCTTTAATGAAGAAATATGGTATTACACATAAAATTGCCACCACTTATCACCCTTAGACAAGTTGAATTGGCAAATAGGGTGATTAAACAAATTTTGGAAAAAATGGTTAACCCAAATTGTAAAGATTGGTCTTTAAGACTAAACAATGCACTTTGGGCTTACCGTACTGCTTTCAAAACATCTTTGGGCATGTCACCCTATCGGTTAGTCTATGGAAAACCTTGTCATTTGCTTGTAGAATTAGAACATAAAGCATTTTGGGCCATTAAAGCTTTCAATCTAAATCTTAATAATGCTTGTAAGATACATAAATTGTAATTAAATGAACTTGAGGAATTGAGAAATGATGCATATGAAAATTCAAAGATTTATAAAGATAGAACAAAAGTTTTTCATGACAAGACAATTTTGAGAAAATCTTTTGAAATTGGTCAAAAAGTTTTACTTTATAATTCTCGTCTGCACCTATTCCCTGGAAAATTGAGATCTAGGTGGAGTGATCCTTTTGTTGTCAAACATGTGTATCCTCATGGGGCCGTAGATATTGAGAATCCTAGGAATGGTAATGTGTTTAAAGTCAATGGACAAAGGCTCAAACCATTTCTGGAAAACCAAGTTGATGAGGTAGAATTCATCTCTCTTTCTGATCCTTGTTATGAATAGAATTTATTCTAATTTTGTTGCTTTCTTTTTGTAGTTCTTTGTGTTGCCGATTAAGTGGCGGATAACGGTACTCCGTGACTCTCAAGTCGGTTTATTTTTCAGTTTTCCAAAATAACTGAATCCTTCTTCTCCTTTAAAATGGATGTCATTCTTTCAAACCTGAGAAAACATTTTCCTTCTCTCCCTCAGAATGCTCTGACAAAAATTTACAAAGTTAGATGTGAAAGATTGAGACTGTTAATGCACAAGGGTATACCAGAAGATGTACGCTGGATAATTGAAGCAAAGGTCTGACTAGCAGGTGAGTCTTCAATTTCATTTAACTCATACATGTCAGGTCTTGGAAGAAGTTCGTATTCTAAAAGGAGAAAAGCAAAAAGGTTACAAGTCTGTCACAAATGTGGACGATGGAATTGTAACAAGCGATGTCGTTCTTTGGGGATGGTTTCCGCAAACAGAGAAGATAAAATTTTCTTCATTAAGAATGAACTGAGTAAGGAGTCATTAGATGATATCTTATTGACTCTTGAGACGCATTCTTGTGGATTTGTGCATCGTGAACTTTTTAATTTGTGGAATCTCTTCAAGGATGAGGAAAAATGCTACAGTCTTGGGAATCTGACTCTAAAACACCATGTTTGCCAATTTATAAGAAAATTGGATGGGAAGCTTATCCTCGACTCATAGAAGGCGTTTAAGTCGTTACTGGACGTGAAACCAGAGGCAGATGTGAGCCATATCCACAACAATCTATACATATTATCTTCTTCTTCTTTATGTTTTCTAAAAAAAAAAGAAGAAGAAAAAGAAGAAAAAAAATGTTTGAACAAGGGCGATCCAGAAGGAATACCATGACTTTAATTAGTTATGGAGTTCCAGCCTTTGGCTGACCCGTCATTGACTCGGGTGGACCTTTGCACGCTGGTCTTTAAAAAAGTTTGTGTACCATGCTCTATAGAGAGCCGCACTCCATAACCCAATATTTACCATCTAGGCACTGTGGAGTTGATGGACTGGCAGAAGCGTCCCACTCTGGTTATTAGTGAGAAGTAACCCGCGGCTACCAAAGCATATAAGGCATCTGAGGTTGATCATCTCTTTTATTAAAAGGGGCTCTCACTGCCTAGGATGGGATGTTTTAGACCTTAGACATTACGGGTTTCAAATTTTAGCATCTTTGTTGATGTTACGAGCCCAAGTGTGAGCTCTCCAAGTTCCAGACCCAGGATGGAAACCCATGATGGTTTCTTTTTTCTTTTTTCTTCGAATAAACGGACGTGAGTGTCTACTGCACTGGTGACACACAGTATAAAGATATGCCACTACTGCACTCATGACGCGTAGTATAAAGATATACCATGAAAACTGTATGTAAAGGTATGTCATCATTTGCTATTATATTTTTTTTATCTTTGTATGATTTTACTATATTTTGGTTTTGGATAGACGATCCTTTGAGCAGGGTCCTTCAGGGGTTTCTAGACTTCTTTACCCTGATGATTTTCTTGAAGTAAAAAGAAACAAAAATAAATATAAAAATATTTTTTTTTTAAAAAAAGATTCTGTGTTTCTTCATTTTAAACTTTTCTGACAACAGCCAACCTACCCTTATAGGTGCTATTATTACCCTTTCCATTCTTTTTCCTATTTAAACACTCTATTTTCTTTATTTCTTCCAACTCAGAATCATTCAAGGGGAAGGTGAGTATAGAAATGGAAGGTGTTTCTGTTCGTTAACTTAAAAATATCTGTGTATTTTATAGGTCTAAGTATGGGAATGGTTTAGAGTTTGTAAACGCAGCTACCACTCTTGGTCGATCACTTGCTGTGAGAAATATTTATCTTGTATATAGGGGAGGTTGCCGTGGGTTAACGGGAGCTGTATCACTTGCTGCATATATAAGAGGCAGTCAGGTTTTAGGTGTCATTCCTAGACCTTTAGCTCAACAAAACATCACTTGAAAGACAGTTGGGAAGGAACTTAAGGTATCATCAATACATGAACGAATGAAAACAATGCTTGAAAACTCTGATGCATTCATTGCCTTACCAGGTGATTTTGGTACCTTGGAAGAAGTTTCTCAAATTGTCTCTTGAGTCCAACTGAACATCCACCACAAACCCATAGGTTTGTTGAATGTAAATAATTTCTTTGATATTTTGACTTTTCTTAACCATGCTATGGAACAGAAATTTATCACATCTTCGGCAAGACAACTTCTTATCTCTGCTTCTACTATTGATGAGTTGATTGATAAATTAAAAGCTTTTGTTTATGAACCTGATCCAGTAATAACTCAGATAGATTGGTCAGAAGAAAGTGGTGAGGGAAGCAGTATGCATCGCAAGCCCGATCAGACACTCCAGTTATTTAAATAATATTAAGCCTTGGTTTTATTTATTGTATTTTGTTTCTGTTTAAATTTGTGTCAGGTTCACTACAAGAAAACATCGATTTTGCGGTGGATTTTGCGACGGATTAAAATCCATTTCAATTTGTGACGGATATTGCGGAGGATTTTTTGCCACTAAAATTCTCCGGTGACTTTTCCAGTGTAAATTTTTTTTTGGATAAAAAAATTTGCCGATGATAAATCCGTTGCAATTTTAAAAAAAATTTGCGATGGATTTTTTCCGCCGCAAAATAGATCAATATAATTAAAATTCCAAAAAATATTAAAACAATCCGTCGCTAAATCCTCCAAAATCTAAATTTAAATTTGCAACTGAAAAATCCGCCGTAAAATTTGATAAGTATAATAAAAAATTCTAAATAAAATGTTAAAATAATTTGCAGCAGAAAAATCTGCCACAAATTATGCCACAATTCAAAAAATACATTTGCTGCAGATTTTTTCGCCGCAAAAAATCTGCCGCAAAATTAAGTCTACTTCATCTTCTTCCTTCTGCCATTTTCATTTTTCAGATGGCATTCTTTCTCTAATTATCTCTCCTCTGTCCCTTCCCCTTTCTCACTTCCCCTTTTAAGATAAAAGCTTCCATGAGCAACCTTCGTCATCTTTAAGACCTTGAGGTAGGGGAAAACCTTGTTCTTGACTCATTTTCCTATTCTTCTCATCTTGTTCTTGAGTTGTGACTTGATGTGGGAATTGGGGTTTTGAGTTGTTTTTGCTTGTTTTGCCTTGAATCTTGTTAGAAAACTTGAGAATAACATGATTTGGTTTGTGATCTATCGATAATTTCAGCTCTTAAATGCCTTTTGTTTGATCTAATTGGACTCCATATGTGCTCAATTGTTGACATTTAGCTAAGTTTCTGATTTAGAGTTGTCTTTGGATGTTTATTGTGAAACTATGCTTAAATGTGGTTATTTACACTCATAAATGTATTGTGATTTTCAAGAGACCTATGAGTGATGGAGTCCATTGGCATTGAACCATTGAGAAGAGAGTTAAAGACTCAAGGAGATCAGTATCAATCCCTAGAAGCAAAAGAAGAAGGGCATTCATGAAGAATCAAGGTTGGATTTGAAGAAAGTGATCAACACGCCCCGTGTCAAAGGACACGGGGTAGGCCGTGTATCTCTCTGATTTCACGAGGAATATCAAATTTCAGCCCTGACCGAGAACACGGCCCGTGTCAAATGACACGGGGTGAGCCGTGTTATCCCCTGACTTTGGAATTAGCTGAATTTGTGTTATCAGAACCTGACACGAGGTAGGCCGTGTCAAATGACACGGCCCGTGTCGTCGAATCGAAAAGCGATATACGAATTCTAATGCAAAATTAGGTCTCCAAAGTTATAAATAGGATTGCACTAGGTTTCAAAAGGAGAGTCTGAAATCGGGAAAAATGCCAAGAGGCTAAGGAGAAGACCAAGAACAAGGGAGAAGGAGATTGGATCGAAGATTGGAATCTCGGGTTCGAGCAATTGGAGATCAATCATTCCCAACCTTTGGAAACTAGTTGGATCTTTAGTTTTCTTCTGTACTTCTATTCTTGACAATGTTTTTCTTCTTCTATTCTTTTGTTTTTGAATTTTCCATGTGTGGCTAAACTTTTATATGGTTAAGGGAAGATGAAACCCTAGTTTTGATTATGTGATTCTTGCATATTTCTCTATATCAATGCAATTGTGTTTTTATTCATATGTTTCTGTTCTTATTTTGGTATAAAGATTTTTATACTCTTTGCCAATTTCGAAAGTGGTAAAACTAGGATTGCTATGCGCGGTTGCGGTGGTAGGACTAGTGAGGCATATGATCTAAGTAATTTAATCCCGGTGTGAGATTAGATCTTAGTGTGATTGGTTTTCTAAATCTTAATGCAATCAATAAGTAGGTGTAAGAGCGGTTGCTTTACAAATAATTATTGATTAGGAATTAATTTGTGAGCGGTTGCTGGATTAATCAAAACTTAAGGAAAACAGAGAATTAATCTCACAATCACATAAAAACATAATTGATCACATTGGTATAAAAGATATGTGGGTTAGCATAATCATATAAATCTAGTGGTGGATTCCATCTCTTAACCATTGTCTTTTAATTGATTTTCCAAATCATATTTACTGTTTTTGTTTTGAATTTAATTTCGATTTTAGATTTAACAAACAAAACCCCTCTTTATTGTTTATTATTTTTTAGAGTTTAAATTAGGAATCAATTTATAGTGTTAATTGAATTAGTTCTCGTGGATCGACCCTTGCTAACTACAATGGTTGCAAGGTTTTTATTTTTGGTGGAACTTGGCAACTGATTTTCATTCTAAATTTAATCATATTCCACACCACACCAAATTTTGGCGCGTTCATTGCTTGTGAACTAATTATCCAATTGCGCTATTAATTTGTTTCCTATTTTTTACTCTGTTTTTGTTTTATTTTTAATTTTTGACTTATTGTTTCTAAGTGTCTTGTAGGTGCTAATGTCCTTCAATCATTGGTGATGCGATTAATGGATATGGGGAAAGCACCAATACATGCTTGTGGGATTTGCTTATCACCCGGACATATTACTGATATGTGTCCCACTTTCCTAGTGGACACAAATGCAGAGGAAAAGGAAGTAGGAGGATATTATGAACCTTCCAACAACTACAACTCCTACTCCTACTCCAACACATATAATCCGGGGTGGTGGGATCATCCTAACTTGAGTTATGAAATACAATCCCAAAATCAACCTCCAGCTTATGGACATCTAGGATTTCAGCAGAGGCAAGCACCTTTCCCCCCAAGACCACAGCAAGCTCTAGCACCAAGGCAACCTGAACCTTCAATGGAGGAGCTACTGAGGCAAATGGCCACTAACAACATTCAATTTCAAGAAAAAACAAAGGCCTCAGTTAACAACCTGCAAGATCTAATAGGCCAGTTAACCACAGAATTAAGCAAGGTGCAAAGCTTATTTTCTGAAGAACTTCTCTCACTACCTAAGTGAATCGGAGGAAAATGCTAGTGATATCACATCACAACAAAGTGGGAAGTTATTAGATGAACCTACCTCTCTCTCACAAGCCACTAAAGAGAAAGACAAAGAGACTAAAGAGGTAAATGAGGAGGGCAAAACTTTAAAGCCCCCAAGGTAAGTATTCTTGAACCCCTTCCTATTGTAGTGAAAGAAAGGTATGATGAGTTGTGTGATGAATTTCCTGATTTTATTGGTTTCAATACTTATATTCATTGCCACTCATGTACTGATTGTGATGGTGTTATGACTTGTGCTATTTGTGTTGAGATTTACGCATACTTGAGAGTTGATGATCCTGTTCATGCAGCAGCCTAATAATAATATTAAAGGATCTATCAATAATGTTCATGACACAGGTTGCAGAATTTAAGACACAAAGGGAGATAGAGTGAAGTCGTTATTCGAACATTGGAAGTATGCATACTCGGTGAGTGATAAACAATTTTCGTGTTCGTGACCAAGAACCTCCTTCTTTGAACAGGGAGGAGAGACCCCTACAAATTTTCAAGGGGCATAAGAAAGCTTGGGACCCCGGTGGAAGCTCTCATGCTACTTCAAGCATAAGTTGGTCATTGCATTTCAAGCAATGGGACCCTGGTGGAGGCCCCTTCATTTGATAAGGATGTTTCTTCTCTTTTTCTTTTATTTTACTTGTCCTGGATTAATTGATGATTATTTGCTTTTGAGCTATACATTGAGGACAATGTAGAATTTAAGTGTGGGGGAGGAGTTTACATTCTATTTTCTGTTTAAATTTTTGTTTTCTGTTTTTGTCCTGTTTTCATTTAATTTCCAATGATAGTTTGAGATTTGTGAAGTCTATGAGTTTGAAGCAAGTGAAATTCAGGGTTATGATTTCCAAATTTCTTCTTTCGTCTTGAATTTGACATGCTTGGTTTTGGATGTTTAAATGATGGATTGAGATTGATAGATGCATACCTTGTGAGATTTTGAGCCTATTGATGGATGAATTCAGCATTTATGTCATTCTTTCCTTTCTTGTGTGATTTTCACTCATGTCATTTGATCACTCTAGAACTTGCTTTGATTCTTTTTGAGGCTACATTTTCACTTACATGCATGAACATAATTGAGGCCTTCTTTCTTAATTAACTACTTTGGCCAAATAGCCAACCTTGCATCATTTTCCTTTGATTAACCCATTGAGCCTATTGCCTATTCTTTGTCTTAGCTCATTATATGCTTTATGTGAAAAACCATGATTTTACGTTACCTTAGGGAATAGGAGAATATTGGTTCATCTTCATTGGAGGAGCTCTTTTGTTTATAGGCAATGTATAGTACAAGTGAGGGGGTTGTGCAAATTGATGTGCAATATGCAAAGTGTTGGTTGAAAAAAAAAAGAAATGCAAAGAAAAAGAATAAATGCAAGAAAGGTTGTAAAAGAAAAGAAAGAAAAAGGAAAGGAATATGTGAAGAGAATGTGCATTATATAGAATTGGGAAAAAAATGTCATGCTTGTTACTTGTCAATTAAGTTCCTCCCCAATATTCTTTTATTCTCTTTGATATTTATCTTGCCATATCCATATATTTCTTTCCCTTACCTTGACCCCATTACAACCTTGAATAAAGTCCTCTTGATTTTTGTGTGCATGTGTTTGAGTAGTTGAGAAGTAGAAGATAAGCAAGCTTATGGTAGTGCATTTTTCATGGGCTGAATTGAGTGAAATACTTACCTTGTAAACACTTGAGAGATTGAGAGTGTATCTTGTGAGGATCTATCATTCTTCATTCATGTTTTTCAAATTAAAGATACCTTGCTTGTTAGTTTGAGATGTGAAGATGTGTTTTCTCTTGAATGTTTTGACCCTTTGAATCTTTTCTTGCTCTTCTTGCTTACAATCTTTTGCCTTTCTTGAATATCATTGGAAATTGAGTCTTTTTAAGCTTTTGAATTTATTTTGTTTTTCCTTGTTCCCTGGTTCGGTCTTATGTTTTGCCCAGGAGTGCAAAAGGCTAAGTGTGGGGGTATTTGATCTATCGATAATTTCAGCTCTTAAATGCCTTTTGTTTGATCTAATTGGACTCATATGTGCTCAATTGTTGACATTTAGCTAAGTTTCTGATTTAGAGTTGTCTTTGGATGTTTATTGTGAAACTATGCTTAAATGTGGTTATTTACACTCATAAATGTATTGTGATTTTCAGGAGACCTATGAGTGATGGAGTCCATTGGCATTGAACCATTGAGAAGAGAGTTAAAGACTCAAGGAGATCAGTATCAACCCCTAGAAGCAAAAGAAGAAGGGCATTCATGAAGAATCAAGGTTGGATTTGAAGAAAGTGATCAACACGCCCCGTGTCAAAGGACACGGGGTAGGCCGTGTATCTCTCTGATTTCACGAGGAATATCAAATTTCAGCCCTAACCGAGAACACGGCCCGTGTCAAATGACACGGGGTGAGCCGTGTTATCCCCTGACTTTGGAATTAGCTGAATTTGTGTTATCGAACTAGAGTTTGACACGAGGTAGGCGTGTCAAATGACACGGCCGTGTCGTCGAATCGAAAGCTTTGAGACGAATTCTAATGCAAAATTAGGTCTCCAAAGTTATAAATAGGATTGCCTAGGGTTTCAAAAGGAGAGTCTGGACTGGGAAACTGCCAAGAGGCTAAGGAGAAGACCAAGAACAAGGGAGAAGGAGATTGGATCGAAGATTGGAATCTCGGGTTCGAGCAATTGGAGATCAATCCTTCCCAACCTTTGGAAACTAGTTGGATCTTTAGTTTTCTTCTGCACTTCTATTCTTGACAATGTTTTTCTTCTTCTATTCTTTTGTTTTTGAATTTTCCATGTGTGGCTAAACTTTTATATGGTTAAGGGAAGATGAAACCCTAGTTTTGATTATGTGATTCTTGCATATTTCTCTATATCAATGCAATTGTGTTTTTATTCATATGTTTCTGTTCTTATTTTGGTATAAAGATTTTTATACTCTTTTAATTTCGAAAGTGGTAAAACTAGGATTGCTATGCGCGATTGCGTGGTAGGACTAGTGAGGCATATGATCTAAGTAATTTAATCCCGGTGTGAGATTAGATCTTAGTGTGATTGGTTTTCTAAATCTTAATGCAATCAATAAGTAGGTGTAAGAGCGGTTGCTTTACAAATAATTATTGATTAGGAATTAATTTGTGAGCGGTTGCTGGATTAATCAAAACTTAAGGAAAACAGAGAATTAATCTCACAATCACATAAAAACATAATTGATCACATTGGTATAAAAGATATGTGGGTTAGCATAATCATATAAATCTAGTGGTGGATTCCATCTCTTAACCATTGTCTTTTAATTGATTTTCCAAATCATATTTACTGTTTTTGTTTTGAATTTAATTTCTGATTTTAGATTTAACAAACAAAACCCCCTCTTTATTGTTTATTATTTTTTAGAGTTTAAATTAGGAATCAATTTATAGTGTTAATTGAATTAGTTCTCTGTGGATCGACCATTGCTAACTACAACTAGTTGCAAGGTTTTTATTTTTGGTGGAACTTGGCAACTGATTTTCATTCTAAATTTAATCATATTCCACACCACACTAGTTTGCTAGAAGCATGAGAGCAGTTTTTCATTACTTGTATACCTTGATTTTCCATTTGAAATGAGAATTTGGAGTTTTAGGTTTTGAATAACCAATGATGAGATTTATACTGTTTTGATCCATTTTTAGCGAAATCTTTTGGTGTTTTATGTTCCCTTCATGTTTGTGAACTTGTTTGGGACTTAAACTCACCTAGAAACTGGATTAGAGTTGCCAAAATCTAAGATTTTGGCCAATGGAACCGTAACTACAATTTTGCAAAACTTCTGTCCCAAGAACACGGCCCGTGTCCGAATACACGGGGGGGCTGTGTCCCTATCTACCAGTGCAAATCTAGTGGAAATGTACAAACAGAGAAGGACACGACCCCCCCCCCCCCGTGTAAAATTACACGACCCGTGGAAATTACACGGCCTGTATAGAAAGATATAATGAGAATTAGCTTTTGTGCTCTTCATAAAAGTTGTAGCTCTTTCTCTTAGCTTTCCAAGGACACCTAATTCACCTCATTTCGACATACGTAGCTCAAGTTATGCTCATTTTACTAAGTAAAGGTCAAGGGTTGAAATTGAGAAAAATGTCAAAATGTTGTTTTGGGAAAAACTAGCTTTCCTAAGTGTGGGAACCTTTCTTGTATGCATTTATAAGTGTGATGAGACCTTAGTAAGAGTGTTTAATAAAGTGTATTCGTGATGCATGTAAATCAATTGTTATCTTAATAGATAAGTTTAAAGATTAATTGATGAACAGATATGATTGGAAATATTTGGAATTGTGGCAATTGTTGGGATTCTATTGAATGTAATAAATGAAATAGAATGGTACTCCTTTTTAAAGAAGGCTACGGCTAGTTCAGGTGCAAATGAAATTTCTAGCTTAACTTATATTTAAAAATCATATCAAGATGACTCTTATTAGAAATGTATTATAAATGTTTCTTGTTTTTATTTATAAATGGTTTATGTCAGAAATGAAAAGACAAATTGTTTTGACTTATGCCACTTTTCTATTTAATAATTAAGTAACTTGTTTTATATACAGTAATTGGATTTATTATGAGATTATGTTGTATAAATCTATTATTGAGAATTTCAAATTCTCATTCTAACTTCTTATTTTTATGGTAAATCCAGTATATGATCAAAACAGGAGCGAAAGAAGGCATTGAAGACTTTGTATAAATCCAGTTTGTGTTTTTGTTAAAACTAGCATCACGTTGCATTTTGTGACACCTTGAGGAGGAGATCTCTAACTGGTGAGGTGTGGCAGTCTCCAACAGGTTTGATCTATTCTTTGATTCACCCTTTCTTCTTTTTGATTAGTGTTAATTAACCTGCATTGCTTATGCTTAGTCTTTTGTTAAAAGTTAGGCTTAGTATAATGTATGCATAAGATTTGGACTTTTATTGGAGAACACTTTTGCATTTTTGGCTTTCTAAATTGACCACATTAGTGGAGAATACTAGTTGTTTGGATTGAAATATTTATACATGTACAATTTTAAAATATATTAATTATGTAACATATGTTGTGCATTTTGCATTTCTGTATTTTGATGTAAGTGTAAAATTATCATTGCAGAAAATGGTAGTTTCAGAAAATCGTCGATGGATGTATAATAGGACTTATTCGGGTCGTAGAGGACTTAAACAAGAATTTGTATGTGGAGTTGAAGAGTTTGTTCGTCACGTACATTTAAGGAAAGAAGACCGTACTACATGAGTTTCTACAAAAGTTAAGGATTAATATGTTAGTATTTCTTTAGAAATTATTGCCTTTAATATTACAATCATGTTATAACAATAACCATAAGAAGTTTTTTATTTCCATCCTTAGGAGGAATTCAAAACAAAGGAATCTGAACAATCTTCTCAATGCTCAAATGAAGAAGGGGCATCTAGTACACAAATGAGCATTCGAGAGCTTTGGATTAAAACTATTGGCGGTCCTAAGAAGGGTCGTGTTTATGGCCTTGGTTCTCAAGCATCTATTTATGATCATAGAGATTCATATTCCTCAAGGCCTATGTCGAGTCAAGTTCCTAAGCACGTTATTAATCAAGTTAAGTAATAGCTGTAATATTTTTTATTAATTGATTTTTGTATTTTGATAGATGTAGTCAATCATTTTATTTTTCGTATTTTTGGTTAATTCATTATTCATGAAATGAATTGATGAATTTATGTTTACATATATTAATCAGGTTAAGGAGCAGTTGCAACAGGAGATGTTGGATCTGGTTCAGCAGATTCAATAGCAAATGGAGCAGCAAAGCCAACAACGCGAGGCAGAGTGGAAAATGCGATTTCAACAATACTAGCGTCAACAGAACCAAATGATTAAGGAGCTGAAATCATATGTATAAGCTTTTGGCATTCAACCAAGCCAACAACTACAACTAACAGAAGAAGATAATCAGAATAATGAAGATGATCATGATGAAGATGACAATGATAATGAGAATTGTTAAACTTTGTATTTGAACAAACTTTGTATGCGATTTGTTATGTTTGTTTTATGGATTGGTTAAATGCGTTGAGGACAATGTTGTGATCTAGTTGGGGGGAAGGATAATTGACCAAAATAAAAATCTTTTTTTGGGAAGTATGATATGATTATCATGGATTTATACTAAACCAATGAATGATGACAGAGTAAAGAGTAATTTAACTCCTAAGACGCATTTAAATTGGGAAGTATATTTAGTAATATGACTGTCAGAAACCTATTCATAATAAAACTAATTAAGGATGGCAGAGTAAGGAGTAAATTTTGCCTTGGAAGTAAGTTTACTCTTGAGACGTATCTTAGTTGAAGAGATAATTATTTTGTGCAGAAGTAGCAAATGGATTCTTGGATCTTAGCATAAATTGTTTTTTTTCTTAAAAATCACAAGCTTGGATATGAATGTTGATATGGTGGATTGAGAATGATAGAAATATGCCTTGTTAGAATTTGAGTCTATTGATGAATGAATTGAATATATGTACTATTCTCTTCTTTCTTATGTGATTTTCACTCATGGAATTATTACTCTAGAACTTGCTTTGATTCTTTTTTAGGGTACATTTTCATATACATACATAAATATAATTGAGGCATTTTGAAATAGCTACTTTGACCAAATAGCCATCTTTGTATATTTTCCATTGTGTAACCCCTTTGAGCTTATTTGACCATTCTTTGTTTTTAACTCATTACGTGCCTTTAAAAAAAAAGAAAAAAAATAAAAAAAATAAAAAAAAAACATGTTTTACCTAACCTTAGGGAATAAGAGAGCATTGGCTTTGTTCTTGAATAAGTGTGGGGGTGTGTGTACAAAATGATCAAAAACAAAAAAAAAAAAAAAAAAAAAAAACTAACTACCATTGCAATTAAAGGATTATCAGAGTCTAGAATAAAGGTGGATGCTTGGAAACCAGGAAGAAAAGGAGAAGGTTCAGGTCTAACAATGAATTCAATTCACCAATTTGGGATTGATCTTCAACAAAACATTAGTCAAATATTGGTGATTGTCCTTTATGATGAATGTTCTTAAACATTTTTTCCACTCTAATTGTACTATAATGCTCTTTTGTTCTTTTTGGTATTTATCTTCTCATATCCATATTATCCCCTCTCCTTTACCATGACCCCATTACAACCTTGAATAAAGTCCTCTTGATTTTTTGTATGCATGTGGTTTGAGTAGCGGAGAAGAAGAAGATAAACAAGCTTAATGTAGTACAATTATTCATGGGTTGAATAGAGTGAAATACTTACCTTTTAAACACTTGAGAGATTGAGAGTGAATTCTATGAGGATCTATCATTCTTGATTCATTATTTCAACTGAAGTTTCCTTGCTTGTTAGTTTGAGATGTGAAGAAATGTTACCTCATTAATGCTTTGATCCCTTGAATTTCTGGTTGCTCTTCTTGCTTCATCGAGTCTTTTAGAGTTTTTAGCTTTTGAGTCTATGTCATTTTTCTTTGTTTCCTAGCTTTGGTCTTATGTGTTTTGCCCAAGAGTGCAAAAAACTAAGTATGGGAGAATTTGATAATCACATATTTTATACATTAATGAACCATCATTTTAGTTATTTACACTCTCCATGTACTTAATTGATTAAGTCTGGTTATGTTTTGTAAGTTTGGACTCAAATTAGACTTAATTGATTTTTTCAGCATTATTTAGGTCTTACACTGTTTCTTTATTTTAGTCATATCTTGAGTTCTAGATATCTAGAAATTATGAATTTTACCTTGTAGGAAAACTGAGAGAAAGCTCTACAACTTTGATGAAGAGTTCAAAGTCTCATTCAGACATCTAGTAGAGCTAATTGGGCTTGGAAATCAGAACCTGAGTTTTGTGACTGGAACCTGAACAGTGTATAGTAATCAGAGCATAACTCGAGTTGTAGGAACTTATTTGGGCTAAAATTTGGACATTTGAAAGTTAAGACCCATATCTACAACTTTCATGAGAACACAAAACTCAGATCGGACGGCTTGGAGGTGATATTGGGTTTGTAAGTCAAAACAGAGATGCTGAAACTGGGCCTAAACAGTCTGTAGTAATTGGGCAATATCTTGGGCTGTATGTGGTGAAATGAGCTGAAATTTGGACATCTGAAAGTTAAGACCCAGATCTACAACTTTCATATGACTTTTCCATTTGATGATGGCATCCATAAGTTAAGCAATGAATGATTTCAGAGACAAAGAATCTCAATAATCCAACCACTCATCCAACCACTCAACCACTCATCCAACCATTCCACCCACTCATCCACCTACTCTTAATCAGCCCCTTGTCATTTTGTATCCCTAATCCTCTATAAAAAGCACTATTGGTTGATCATTTGGTACTCTTGGTGTTAGGCTTAGTTTTTAGAAGTTATGGTTATGCTTGTTTATTGTTTTCCTTTGTTGTAATTTTCTCTTGCTCTAAATTGAAGCTATGTTCATCTTTCTCTTCTTCTCTCTTTCTTTCTTCTTATCTATGAGTAACTAAATCTTCATCTTGCTTGGATGAAAGAGTGAAGCTCTTGGTAATGAAATAATGTTAGATTATTCTATTTCTTGTGCTTAAATGATATATTATCAAATGGACATTATATGTGTTGTATTTTGTTTCCAATCAATTTAGAAACCTTCTTTGTATAATGGAGATCTTGATTTATTGTAGACAATAGGATTGGTACAGTGAATGCTTGAACTCATTTACAAATGTTGGTAGATAATTAAAGGAATCATAATATGATTGCATATATAATTGAACTTTGAATGTTATATTTTTCGATTGGAACCTCCGTTGTGTGTGGATTTCAATTGAGTTATAAAGAGAAATAATTTTTCTTTTAATTTATTACTAAGAGTGGATCTCCTAACCCAAGCAAGTTCTTAAATTCATTTGTGAATATCTTTTATTACTGTTGGTGTAGTGACAAATCCTTTTCTTACCTCAATTAATTTTTCTTCATCAATTTCTTGTGGATTGACCTCGAACTCCCGAGAAATTTATTACTTGAGACAACCTACACTTAGGTTTGTATCCTTTAAATCCTGCAATCAATGATGCATATAAAAACTCAAAAATTTATAAAGAAAGAACAAAAGCTTTTCATGACAAATCTATTTTGAGAAAATCTTTTGAAATTAGTCAAAAAGTTCTGCTTTATAATTCTCGTCTTCACCTATTATCTGGAAAATGGAGATCTAGGTGGACTAGCCCTTTTATTTTCAAACATGTATATCCTTATGGGGCCATAGACATTGAGAATCCTAGAAATGATAATGTGTTTAAGGTCAATGGACAAAGACTTAAACCATTTCTGGAAAATCAAGCTACTGAGGTAGAATTCATTTCCCTTTCTGATCCTTGTTATGAGAAAAATTTAATCTAATTTTGTGGCTTTATTTTGTTTTGCAGTTCTTTGTGTTCTCGGTTAAATGGCGGATGGCAGTACTCTGTGACTATCAAGTCGGTTTGTTTTTTTCAGTTTCCCAAAATAACTGATTCCTTCTCCTTTAAAATGGATATCATTCCCTCAAACCTGAGAAAACATTTTCCTTCTCTTCCTTAAAATACTCAAACAAAAATTTACGAAGCTAGATATGAAAGATTGAGATTTTTAATGCACAAGGGTATACCGGAAGATGTACGTTGGATAATTAAAGCAAAAGTCTGACTAACAGGTGAGTCTTCAATTTCATTTGACTCATACATGTTAGGTCTTAGTAGAAGTTCATATTCTAAAAGTAGAAGAGCAAAAAGATTACAAGTTTGTCACAAATGTGCACGATGGAATCGTAACAAGCGATGTTGTTCTTTGGGGATGGTTTCCGCAAACAGAGAAGATAAAATTTTATTCATTAAGAATGGACTGAGTAAGGAACCATTAGATGATATCTTACTCTTGATACGCATTCTTATGGTTTTGTACATCGTGAACTTCTTAACTTGTGGAATCTCTTCAAGGAGGAACAAAAACAATACAGTCTTGGGAATCTGACTCTAAAAGACCTTATTTGCTAATTTATAAGAAAATTAGATGAGAAGCTTATCCTTGACTCATAGAAGGCGTTTAAGCCATTTTTGGACGTGAAACCAGAGGCAGATGTGAGCCACATCCACAATAACATGTAGATATTTTCTTCTTCTTCTTCTTTTTCTTCTTCTTCTTCTTCTTCTTCTTCTTCTTCTTTTTCTTCATAAAAAATAAAAGAAAAAAAAGAGAAAAAAAAAGTATGTATACATCTTGGGTTTGACTTTGGTAACACAAAACATGAATGAGGAAATACATGCATCCTGATCCAACCTTCTTAATTGAAAAACAAAGTAGGTAGATTGTATCCCACATGTGTGGCAGTCAGTCGCATTATGGCCACTTGTTCCTTTTGGGAGCCCTATGTTGCGCTGGTCTTGAATGAGTTTAATACTGGTCAACAATGCTTTAGCATAAAGCCGAAAGAGCAGACTACCTCCATCCCAACTCAAGTGAGTATACACTCACAGCTCATTAGGTTTCTAACAACTTAAAAAAAAAAAGAGGGTGAAACTACGGTTGTACTTGGCCTTTAATTAGATTAGGAGCCCCGGGCAGATGACCCGTCCTATCATAGACTCAGGAGAAGATCTTCACACGCTAGTATGTAAATAAGGTTCATGTGCCATGCTCTGTAGAGAGCCACGTGCTACATTCTCAGTTCTTAGAACCAAGGCTCTATAGCGCTGATGGACAGAAAGAAGCATCCCGTCTTTATAGTAAGCGGAAACTGTTAACTGAGTTGTATATTTACTTTAATTAGTAGGCTTCTATGGCAAGTTCTAACTAGCTGCGGTCAGGTACCATCTTCTTAGAATACAGACCTTTAATTAGGTTTGCAGGAAGATAGAGGGTTGTTATTCCGTAAGCAAGACGGAAAGGATTCAAAGGTTCTTATTGTCGGTTCGGCAATCCTTGTGGAGTTCTTATGTTGCACTAGTGATACACAACTCAAAGACATGCCACTACTGCACTCATGACGCGTAGTATAAAGATACGCCGTGAAAAATGTACATATAGGTATGTCCTCATTTGTTTTTATATTTCTTTTATCTTTGTATGATTTTGTTGTATTTTGATTTTTGAACAAATGATCCTTTGAGTAGGGTCCTTCAAGGGTTTCTAGATTTCTTTACCCTGATGGTTTTCTTGAAGTTAAAAAAAAAAAAAAAAAAAAACACAAAATTAAAAAAAAAGATTCTATGTTTCTTAATTTCAAACTTTTCTGACAACAGCCAACCTACCCATATAGGTGCTATGATTACTTTTTCCCTTCTTTTCCCTATTTAAACACTCCATTCTCTTTACTTTCCTCCAACTTATAATCATTTAGAGGGAAGGTGAAATTATAGGACCTCCTGTTCGTAACCTTAAAAATATTTGTGTCTTTTGTGGGTCAAGTTATGGGAAGGGTTTAGAATTTGTAAATGCCGCAAGCACTCTTGGTCAAACACTTGCTGCAAAGAATATTCATGTTGTATATGGGGGAGGTTGCAGTGGGTTAATGGGGGTTGTATCACTTGCTGCTTTTATAAGAGGCAGTCAGGTTTTAGGTGTCATTCATGAACCTTTAACTCAAAAGAACATCACTGCAAAAACAATTGAGGAGGAACTTAAGGTATCATCTATACATGGACGAATGAAAACAATGCTTGACAACTCTGATGCATTTATTGCCTTACCAGGTGGTTTTGGTACTTTGGAAGAAATTTTTTAAATTATCTCTTGAGCCCAACTGAACATCCACCATAAACCTATTGGTTTGTTGAATATTAATAATTTCTTTAATCTTTTGTTATTTTTTCTTGACAAAGCTGTGGAACAGAAATTTATCACACCTTCGGCAAAACAACTTCTTATCTCTGCCTCCACTATTGATGAGCTGATTGATAAATTAGAAGCTTTTGTTTATGAACCTGATAAAGCAATAGCTTAGATAGATTGGTTAGCAGGAAGCAGTGAGGGAAACAACAATCAAAGAAAGCTAGATCTGACACTTCATCTTTAATTTTTCTTTGCCTTTGATTTTATTTATCGTACTTTGTTTCTGTTCAAATTTATGTCAGATTTCTCCAACAGGTACTATCTTCTATCCTTTACTCATCTATATTTTAACATTGCGGACAATATTGTGATCTGGTTAGAGGGACGGATAGTTTTTTTTTTGAAAAAAAGTAAGGAAGTATGATATGATTGTCATGAACTTACTAAACTAATGAATATTGGCAGAGTAAGGAGTAATTTTACTCCTGAGACGCATTTAAATTAGAAAGTATGTTTAGTGAGATGACTGTCATGAACTTACAAAACCAATTAAGGATGGCATAGTAAGGAGTAAATTTTGCCCTAGGGGTAATTTTACTCTTGAGACGCATCTTAGTTAAGGAAATAATTGTTTTAGAAGTAGCAAAAAACATATCTTGGGTCATAGCATAAATTTTCCTTCTTTCTTAAAAATCACATGCTTGGACATGAATGTTGAATTGATGGATTGGGAATGATACAAATATGCCTTGTGAGATTTTGAGCCTATTGATGAATGGATTGAACATTTGTACCATTCTCTTCTTTCTTGTGTGATTTTCACTCATGAAATTGTTACTTTAGAACTTGCTTTGATTCTTTTTTAGGCTACATTTTCACATGCATACATAAATATGATTGAGGCATTTTGAAATAACTACTTTGACCAAATTGTCATCCTTGTATATTTTTCCTTGTATAGCCCCTTTGAGCTTATTTGACCATTTCTTATTTTTAACTCATTACGTGCCTTAAAAAAAAAGAGAACATGTTTTTACCCAACCTTAGGGAATAAGAGAGAATTGGCCTTGTTCTTAAACAAGTGTGGGGGTGTGTGTGCAAAATATTGAAAAAAAAAAGAAAAAAAGAAAAGAAAGAAAGAGCTGACCACCGTTGCAATCAAAGGATTATCAGAGTTTCCTGATACACCATGTGACATATCCATACCTAGAATAAAGATGGATGCTTGGAAACATCAGGAAGAGAAGAAGATTTATGCCTAATAATGAATTCAACTCACCAATTTGATATTGATCTTCAACAAAACATTAGTCAAATATTGGTCATTGTCCTTTATGGTGAATGTTCTCAAATATCTTCTCCACTCTAACTGTACCATAATACTCTTTTATTCTCTTTGGTATTTATCTTCTTATATCCATATTATCCCCTCGCCTTTACCATGACCCCATTACAACCTTGAATAAAGTCCTCTTGATTTTTGTGTGTGCATGTGTTCTGAGTAGTGGAGAAGTAGAAGATAAGCAAGCTTATGGTAGTGCAATTTTTCATGGGTTGAATTGAGTGAAATACTTACCTTTTTAATGCTTGAAAGATTAAGAGTGAATCCTGTGAGGATCTTTCATTCTTGATTCGTTCTTTTTAACTGAAGTTTCCTTGCTTAATGGTTTGAGATGTGAAGAAATATTACCTCAAAAATGCTTTGATCCCTTGAATGACTGTTTGCTCTTCTTGTTTCATTAAATCTTTTAGAGTTTTTAACTTTTGAGTCTGTGTCGTTTTTCTTAGTTTTTTCTTATATGTTTTGCCCAAGAATGCAAAAGTTTAGTGTGGGAGAATTTGATAACAATATATTTTATCCATTTTATAATCCTCTCACTAGGCTTTTTAAAGTTCAATTTGGCTTAATTAAGTTGATTTTGTCACATTTTATGAAATTAAGCTTAATTGGATCATTGAAGAAATTATTGCTTGAATTATCATTAATTTGGGTGATTGCATTCTTAAGTAAAGTGGTCACAATTTGAGTTGCAATTACCTGATTAATGTGATTCTGGTCTTGTTGGAAAGTTAAGATAATTCTCTAATAACTATGCACTTGATAGCAAGAGCCACATTGATAGCAATATATTTCATTCATTGTATAATCTTCTCACTTAGCTTTTTCAGTAAACTAGGTATAATTTGAGTTTCAAATATCCGATAGATGTGATTTTGGTCTTTTTTAAAGCTAAGACAAATTTCTACAACTTTCATAAAGGCCTCAAGACTGGATACACACGTTTGGATAACTCAAATTGGAGTTGAAGCAAAATCTAGAGTTTTGAACTTGATAGCTTGACCTCTATGCACTCATTAAGCTATATCTCAAGCGATAGGAGTTCAACAATTCTGAAATTTTGATACTAGAAGGTTAAGACCCATATCTACAACTTTCATGAAGAACACAAAATTCAATTCGGATTCCTTGAAGGTGATATTGGGCTTGGAAGTCAGAACAGAGGTGTTGGAGTTGGGCTTGACCCATGAGCAGTAATTGGGTCATATCTCGGGCTGTAGGTGTGGATTTGGATGAATTTGGTGTCTATGGAAAGTTAAGATAATTTCGTAGAACTTTCATGAAGGCCACTTGACTAAAAAATGATGCATTCAGAAGGGAAACATTTCAGAGACAAGAATCCACCCATTTATCATTATCAAACAACTATTTTGGCATTTTGTTCTCATCATCTATCATCTCTTTTGGCATTTTGAACTCTTCTAACTCTATAAAAGGAGGCAAAGGTTAATCATTTAGGGGTGTTAGCTTAGAGTTTATTTTCATGTTTGTATGTTAAGTTTTTTCTATTGTTCTTAATTGAAGTTATGTTCATCATCTCCTTCTTCTCTCTTTCTTTCTTCTTGATTCATGAGTAACTAATTTTTTTTTTATTTGGGTAAAAGGGTGAAGCTCTTGGTAGTATGTTGAGGTTAGATTAATTTCCTTTTTATACTTGAATGATAAATTTTTATGTGATCTTTATATGTGTTGTATGTTGTTTTCGATCAATTTAGAAACTCTTCTTGTATGATGAAAACATAATATGATTGAGATCATTTAGATAATATGATCTTCTTGTATGATGAAACTCAAGCATCCACATTGTAGATAAGATGTTGGCACAGTGGATGCTTGAGATCATTTACAAGTATTGATAGATAATTATTGGAACCATAATATGATTACATGTATAATTTTAATTGAACTTTGAATGTTAAATTTTCCAATTGGAACCTTCATTATGTATGATTTCAATTGAGTTATAAAAAAAATAATCTTATCTTTAATTTATTACTAAGAGTGGATCTCCTAACCCAAGCAAATCCTTTGCATTTGTGATCAACTTTTATCACCTTTAGTATTGTGACAAATCTGCTCCTTACCTCAAATAATTTATCTTCATCAATTTCCTATGGATCGACCTCGGACTCCTGAGAATTTACTACTTGAAACAACCTGCACTTGGGTTTGAAACTTTTAAATATCCCATCAACTCACTTGGTGAATCACCATGTGACTCATTCATCTTGTATGACTCACTAGGTGACTAGCCATGTGATTCACCTTGTTTGCACCAATGGAAGGAAAGCTTACAGGCTAAGCTTGGTGGTGGTCAAAGATGGTGGCCATGACTCATTAGGTGACTAGCCATGTGACTCACAATATGACTCAACCTGTGGTGACTCACCTCCAAGTGACTTCCACGGCCAAGGTGTGTGGGAGGAGTCCTAGAAGCTTGGTTCATCACTTATTCATTTCTATCTTCATCTTTCTATCAAAGAAACATAAAAACTCTCTCACTTTGCTCTCCATTGAAGCCCACGACCAAAGCACTAATAACCCACTTCCAATCTTCCATAATTTCAACTAACCTCACATCTTGAATCTAAACATCACTCTATGACACTTTTGTGTTGTGATCATCATATCCATCTTTATTCACTTTTTCTAAGTTCAAGTTTGAAGGCTTTTAGGTGAAGTTCTTGATCTTCATTTCTAATCTTATTTTCAAAGTTCTAAACCATGATCTTGATCAATGGTCATATTATGTTAAGCCTTAGATGTTAATACTTGTGTATTTATTTTGTTTCAAGAACATCATGGTGGAGAAAATCTACCTTAAAGGAGGCATACAAGGAGCTTTGGGCATTATCTAAGGTAAGAGGGAGATTAACCTCATTAACCAATCATGGTAGTGAGGACTAAAAATTTGTGTTGTATGTAATAAATCCATGTGAGGATTTATTCACTTGTTTGTATAAATTTAGTGGTTTGTGTTTGTTTACTCTATGTGATTTTAAAGCTTTGATATTATGCATGAATTGGTTATAGTAGAAATTTGATGATTGAGATATGTTGTATACTTTGAAAATCATGTGTGATGGACAAAAATTTTGGTTCCAAAGGCCATAGAGGCTATCATGCCCAATTTGGGTAATCCAAGTCAAAAATGTTTTATTAATTGTGGACTTAGTTGATTTTGTAACAAGGATATGAGTTAAGTTTTGACAAGTTGAAGAAGGAAGTGAACAAAGTTTTATTATTAAAAAGGAATTGATTTTTTGCCATGAAAAAAGAAATGAGTTTGCAAGATGGTTTAAAAATTTAAAGTATTTGATTCAAGAGATGTTTTGGTAAAGACAATGGAAAAAGAAAGTGTTTTTGTTCTAAAATGTTAGATTAAATTCAATAGACATAGATTTTGTGAAGAAAGTTAAAAAATAGAGTTAAGAAGCAAATTGGAAACTTAAAGTATTTTATCAAAGAGGATTTTTAGTAAAGTAAATGGAAAAGATTTTATTAAATTAAAATAATGTAAGTTTTGGGAAGAACGTAAGAAAATATTTTCTAGAGGAGTTTTAACAAGAAAATATTTGAAAAGAAGGTTAAATCTTATATTAAACTTGGAAAGTTTCAAAATTAAGTTTAGAAAGGCAATAACAGCTTTACGCGATTAAAAAATAGTGTTAAAATCTTACGTGTTTCAAAAATGGTGATTTTTGAGCTAAGTGATTGTGAAAACATTTAAAAAAATTTACGCGTTTAAGAAAACATTGGAAAATGTTTATGTGATTTGAAAACGTAACAAAAAAGTTACACGATTGTGAAAATGCGATAAAAGTGCTTCGTGATTGAGAGGAATAGCAGTTTGTTGTCGGGCCAACGTACTAGACCCAGAGATGTCGATATTTGGTTTTGGCTAGTGGTGTCTCGTTTTTGTGCGAAAGCATGATGCTGATATTTTGGTTGTGCATTGGATCATTAATCATGCATAGAAAGTCGTAAAGACTGTATTTGTTGAGGCTGTATGCCGAGGAGATGAATTTACACCTCAATGCTAGTGCGAATTATGTAGTGAAGATCCATGAATAATCTTGGGAGCGTCGGGGCACGTAATTCTACAAGTGGCCAATTGGTAGCACCATTGTGCCATGGCAACCGATGTAAATGCACCGACGATCTCAACGAGATACTATTCCTATTTCTGATCTGGTGTAGAATGTCCTGTATAAGCCATGATACACACGATAAGAAAATTATAGCACTTGATTTGTGGCTGACGATATACAGACATATCTTCTAGATCATTCTCTCTGAGGTTGGTTTTAGCTCCATGGAGTAGGAAGTTAGTCCATTGTGTATATGCATAGTCAGTCGACATATTAATATAATATATATTTATATCTGTTGAATTATTAATTAATAACATGATTATACTTAATGATTCTGTACTTGAATAGCACTATATGGTGTAACTGTTTCTTGTTGCCGCGTTGGTATATGATGTATGGGATCTCACCTCTTTATTGTAATGTTTTATTTGTTTTGTTTTATTGTTTATAAAGACCGTGATGGTGGCGAAGCGTGGATCTTCTTGGTTTGGTTAGGACGCAGCTTTGAGGAGGTACCGACGCATAGAGTGTCCATCTAGATACATAGGGCTTTGAGTTTTGTTGGGTTTGTTACCATGCTTTTAAGTATGACCCGTCATGAGGTTTGCTACTTTTTCTTTTTAAGTATGTAAGTCTCATGTATTTATGTTTTATGTTGTTAATACTCTATATCATGTATATATGATGAATATTATTCAGTTTGGTATATCCTATGTTTTCTATTTTATTTTACTAGGTTTAAGTTATTCGCGAAAGAAATTTTGAAACTCATACAGTATAATATTAAATCTTTTATGAAATGGTTTTAGTTAGAAAGTTTTTGGTCTGAAATGTAATACCCTTGTGAGGGTGTTACAGGCTGGTTTCGTGGGGGTTACCCACATGGGATATTGCACCATCGATCACTTCTTGATTACGGTATTGGTTGAGAGATGGCACCCCAAGACACATACATTTCATATGCCTACTAGAGAGTGCACGATCACATTGGAGGACATAGGTATTATCTCGAGACTTCCTATTGACGGCGATGTAGTTACTGGTCGTACATCACGTCATGATTGGATGTGGTTATGTGAGGACTTGTTAGGTTCGCAGCTGGATAAGTCACACGTATCAGGTGGACGTATTGATATGTCGTGGCTTTGGAGCGCATTCTGTAGACGACTTACTCAGGCCGATGGAGCTACTTACGTGATGCAGTGTGCACGAGCATATATACTTTGGTTGATTAGGGGATTGCTATTTCCTGACCATTCTGATAGATACGTGCATATGATATTCCTTCCACTGTTAGAAGACTTTACCGATACTGGGAAATACAATTGAAGATCGGCAGTATTGGTGTACTTGTATAGGGAGCTTTGCAAAGCCACATACTATAGCGTGCACGAGATTGGAGGTGCTTGCATATTATTGCAGTATTGGGCATGGCACAGATTTTTACCCTTTGTCCCTACACTTGTAGATGATACTGATCCTATCCTTATGGCTACCTATACTGCTAATCGTGGTCACCAACGTCCACTGGGATTTCAGTAAGTTTCTCAATGTATCATTTGTTTATATTAGTTTATTATATATACTACTTGCATTGACATCATATGACTTTGACATTTAAATATGTGGCATAAACATAAGGTGTTGACTAAAACCTCAATGGGGTGCTTCCTTATTATCGTCGATTCTTTGATCAACTGAAGAGTGATAAGGTCAGTATTTGTTTACAATGATTTAAATAAGTTACTTTGACTTATTTTCTAATTCTTTGTACATATCATTTTGCAGATAACATGGCAGCCCTATATGGATGAGATTGTGGCTTCACTACTAGATTTTTGTGTCGCTGGTAGAGATATTATACTGGCAGTGGTTCCACTCATCTTTTTTCACATTGTTGAGTGACACCAGCTAGATAGGGTGATGCATCAGTTTGGTCTGGACTAACCAATACCACAGAGACCACACTAACCTGACGAGTTGCACTCGATTATATTGGTAGGAAGACATGACGAGAATTGGCGAATTACACACCTTGTACACATAGTTATCTGGGACAATCGGAGGGAAATGTGTGTTACTAGAGGGCTGTTGGAAGCTCCCCTCATTGCGCATTCTGAGTACATGCACTGGTACAGAAGAATTACCAGACATTGGATTTCTCATATTGGTGCATCTATTGAGTTTGTGGTAAGCTACCTACCAATATGTTCTGCTATTTGTTAAATATATTTTGTATTGATTGATGATGACATGTGTTATATCTGTATCTTAGGCTGACATTGTAGAAAATGTCCATGCTTCAGCTAGAAACCCTAGTTCGAGATTTAGTATGCTAGCCTTCTACAGTCCATGGAGGATATCTTATCTTCAGTGAGGGAGCATGATCGCATTACATTGTAGAAAATGTCCATGCTTCAGCCAGAAACCCTAGTTCGAGATTTAGTATGCTAGCCTTCTACAGTCCATAGAGGATATCTTATCTTCAGTGAGGGAGCATGATCGCATTACATTGTATCAACTTCGTCCAACTCCTCCTGCAGATGACATTCCAAGACCATCTGAGCAGTCCGATGAGCAGAGGACGCACCGTAGAAGGAGAGGGTTAGCGAGTACTCGGTCACGACTACGACCTTCAGAAGACTTTGATTCTTCATGTGTGTCTAGAACTCAGCCCCCGCCTATTACTACTGTTACTTTCCCACCATCTCAACCACCACCTCTATCTTACCTACCATATCCAGGTTATCTACCATCTAAAGGTTACCCACCATCCACAATATAAAGTGGCTATATGACCTACCACCTACTTACACTTACATACTATATCCTTTGACCTTTACCCTTACATCATCATTTCCATATCCACCGTATATGGGTTACCTATCATATCCTCACTCATCACAGTCAGGACCTTCTTCTAATCCCCCTCACAAACCACCACATTCTGACCCTGACCTTTCTCATTGATGTAGTCGTTACACTTTAATTAATTTATTATCTTTTTATTACATTTGCTTAATCTGGGATTACTATATGTATATATATAAATGTTTCTGTTATGATTATGCATCTTATACGTGCTCTGTTGATACGAGAATCAAAATATATATAAATATGTTTCATTATACAAGATGAAGTACTTTTGAGAATGTCTAATTTTTAAAAGATATTTTATCGAATTTTTCATAGAATCGGAATGTTTAAACTATTAATGTTAATTGATTTTGTTAGGCTCGCTAAGCTGGTATTCTAGCCCATAAACATATCATGATGTTAAGAGTATGATCAACTTCGATTTTCATAATAAATTTCAAGTGTAAAAATTGATTGTAATATGCTAAGGGTGCTCATGGCTACTCATGGCTAGATTTGGTAAGGTTTAACTTGATAATTTTATAGACGCAATTTTCTAAACCTGGACTCGACCTTAGATTTAATTGGATCGAGACTTGACCTAATTGAGATTAGATAAATGTATCAGTTTTAATATAAGGTAGAGTTAAATTATAAAATTTTACAAAATAAAAAAAATAAATATACTTTTATTTAAGCATACTAAGAATGATTTGAAGGTAAAACAACTTATTTTTCAATATCATATATATATGGCTACATATGTGTATGTCAGATTTGAGTACACGACATGGTTTTGATCCCAAGCATGGAAACACGGTTTTGATCCGCACTTTAAATTTTTCAAGTGACCGAACATATCTCAAAGTCAAAAATTAATATTTTCTTGAATGATGAAAATGGATGTTTAGAAAAAGCAGGAAAATAAATAAAGAGTTATGTGTAAGATGAAAGCACGATTTTAGAAGTGATTTAGATAAAAGTTTAAGTGTTTTACTAAACACGTGATTTAAATGAAAATAAGCATCCATACATTTGGATAAAAAATGGAACAAATGCAAAGACTATATTTACATGTAAGATTTTATCATTTTGTTTGACATATCCAAAATGAAAAATATTTGATAGAAAAATGTCACTTTTTTAAAGGCTTGTAATGTCGATTTCCTAAAGACTAAAAATTTACCGTGGCAAAAAGTGTGTTTTATCACTTGTGATATTGTGATAAATAGTTTCAAAAAGATGACAATTTAGTAAATAAATTTATCACTAAAGACATATTAGTCAAAAAGTCGATATCTTACACCCTAGGTTTTAGTACATGGCAAAAAAAAAAAAACAAAACTTATCTTATAATCGTCTCTTTATTCTTTGTAGTAACAATTTTTTTTCATATATAAAAGCATTGAATGTAATTTTAAAATTAAAATTAAAAATAACTTATATGAACATATTTGTTTTTATATATTCATTCAAATATAAAACTATTGAACGTAACTTTAAGACATTTTTGGTTCAAACAATGTTTTAAAGTATTGCTTAAGTTATATTTTATTGGATAATAATTTAAAAAAGTAAATAATAAGTTTATTTTAAATATGTAAATTATAAATATATAATTAAAAACATATAAAAATAGCAAGAATTTGAATTAAGAAATTCTTGAATAATAAAATTTCAATTAATAAATTTAATAAAATTTTAAATTTATATGTATAAATAATTAAATATAAATAGTAAAAACTGAGTTATTAAATACATAAAATAATAATGGTCATTTTAAGCAATTGAAGTTTGAAGCAATTAAGATGGAATTTGAATAGGCAACTAGAGTGTCAATAGCCCACTCTAAATTGAAAATGAGTGTAAATTATTCAGTCTAAAACTCTGATTTAATGTGAAAGAATGAAATATCATTCCACATTTAATTTTGGAATAAGAGAATTTCGTTCGTTTATTAACGAAAATAAATATAGAATTTCATTCCTCCAAACAAAAGGAGAGAATGAGATTTCATATTTTTGCATAATATGATTCCACATTTTTTACCTAATAACCTTGTTTAATTTATAAATTGACAAAAATTACCCTAGCTTCAATAATCTACCTAATCCTAACTTATTTAACTTCATTTAACTTAAATCTAACATTCAAACTTCATGCTCCTTTTGTCTGAAGGAGACGATCAAACTTATACTCTTGACTAGCAAAGTAAAATAATATTATCAAAATTGATGAAAAAATATTATCATTTATTTTTGTTATAAAAAAAATATGAATAATCTTAAACATTATTTAGAAAATAAATTTCAAATTTTATATATAATATGGAAGAAAAATGTAATCTTTTTAATTTTTCTCATTAAGGATAATTATGTCATTTACATCAATTTAGATTTTATTTCATGTTATATTTCACACATCAAATTGTAGAATTGTTTTCCATTCTATATAGTATCACATCAAACCAAACTATAAATTTAAATAGGATTCTCATTCTAATTTATTAAATCTCATTCCTATTTCTATTCTTATTTTATATAATTACATTTTTTGCATTTGCTTAAATGTAATATTATATATTATATAATAATAATTATATATCATCAATATATATATATAAAAAGAGAAGTCTATTATAGAATTATGTGAAATGAAAGTTTTAAATTGTATCATTAATATTAGTTAAATTTAAATTTTATTATTATCCTATTAAAGAAAATGTAAATTATTTTAAAATTTTTTTTTCATAATCAATATCATTTATGCTATCAATGACTTATTACAAATTTGAATTTGAATTTTATTATTATTATCTTATTAATGGAATAATAATGTTTATATATATAAACTTTTTTACAGATATTTTTTATAGAATAAAAATACTTTTGAACAATCTTTTAATAATTTTTAAAAACACGCATGGTGAGAACGTGGTCGTATTCTCAAAATTTTATATAAAAACTTGATATTTGATGTCTTAAAAAATATAATGAATATTTAAACTTCAACGTGAAATTTTTGTATTTTTAATAATCATTTATAAAAATTATAAATATATTTTTTTATTGTAATAACATAATTATGATATATTATTTTTAAATATTTTTTTATAATTTCGTACATCACACGTATATTATTCTAAAATAATAATAATAATTTTGTTAATAAGTATTTTAAAAATATTTATTAATGATACTAAAATAAAATATTTTTTGTTTTTAATTTTTAATAAAAACTAAATATCTTACTTTTATAAAAATTTCTTATTTTAGTATCTTAATAAATTTCAAACAAAACCTAATAATAATGCCATTACCGGTAAAGCGCCCCACCAGTAACAATCTGTCTGTTCCGCCAATGCCAGAAACGGAAAAACTGCCTTTTAATAAATCTTTTAAAATTTTCTCTCTCTCTCTCTCTAGCTTTGAGGTGAGAGAAAAACTTTCTTACTTCTTTTCCTCGCTGCGTTTTCTACCACTTTCTCGCTTCCAATTCCTTTTTCTGTCCTTTCTTTCTTTTTAAATTCTTTGTTTGGATTTGGATGCTGTAGTACTACTCATCATCATTTTCACTGTGTTTCCTTCTACTTGCGATTAGGGCTCGCATTTGATCGACCCGACTTCGGTTTGTTCATTCAAAAGAGTTTTTTCTAAGCTATAACTAATCTGTTGCTACCAAATTCATTTCATGCAATTCACTTCAATATGCTTTCGTTCTTGCTCTGATTTTCTTCCCTGTTAAGTTTTGATTTAATTTGTGCTCAGCGTAATGTTGATTATCATTTTCTCTCTGCTGCGTCACATGAGATGGGTTTATTTATTTTGAGGGTTTATATTTTAGTAATTACTTTATAATACTTGTTTTAATTGAATTGGATTTGTTAATTGTATTTCAAATTGAATGTGATAAACAGATCTGAGAGGAGTGAGATCAGTATTTTGATTTTTCTTTTTCATTAATTACAATAAAGGAAATATAGTGATGTCTTTAGACCTAATCTGTCAGTATCTTCTTCTTGTTTTGAATATTGAAAATAATTTCTTTTTAAGCAAAAAGTAGTATAGATATTTCTTACATAAGTAGTGGAATCCTGTAAGATTTCTTTATGTTGGTTTGGGTGGCTTCTGCCTTCTTATGATCTTTTAGCCATGTCTACACATCCCATATAACTGAATGGAAATATCTTTTAAACTGATTTGGCAATTTTTGAATACTCGCTGCATATGAGTGTCTCCTATTAAACAATTTGTAAAAGCCATTGATTGCAACAGCCATATGTATAGATCATGTGACTGGGTTCTCTCCTTTGTGCTTTATCCCTCCACCCCCCCTGGGGCCAAAATTTTACTTTGAGAGTCTGTTCTGTTGATCCCGAATATTATGACCAGAAAGCTTTAAAAGCTGCTGAAAGATTGTACTGAAATGAATTCTGTCAGTTATGTAACACAATTTAAAAAACAAAAATTCTGTTTCTTAATATAGGCTTGATGGTTCTCCTGTCCTTTTGAGAATTTAAGGGTTTTTTTACTTATTAGAGGCCTTACTTATGGGGCTATATTGAATAAAATACCAAGTTGTGCATTCAAAAGCACTTTAGAGGCATTCTGTTGGATTTTCTTGCTATTTTTGTTCAGGGTTCCGAAAGATGGGAATAGTTCTGGGTTGTCTTCAAGTGGAACAGTCAACAGTAGCTATCAAAGAAGTTTTCGGGAAGTATGATGATGTGCTTGAACCTGGTTTCCACTGTGTGCCCTGGTGTTTTGGCAGTCAAGTAGCTGGTTACCTTTCTTTGCGCGTGCAGCAGCTAGATGTTCGTTGCGAAACCAAGACAAAGGTTTGTTCTTAAAACTAAAAAGCATAACCAAGACAAAGATCTGTCTGACAATATGATTATCAGTAATTCAGTATTAACTTTAGTGTCTGTTCATTACCTATGTATGCTCATTTTTACCACTAAATATTGCACATATGCTTTTCCTGATTTTCTCTACTTATCTGATCTTGATATATCGCATCCCATTAGGACAATGTTTTTGTCACTGTGGTTGCATCTATCCAATATCGAGCACTGGCAGAAAAGGCAGAGGATGCTTTTTACAAACTTAGCAATACAAGAGAACAGATTCAAGCCTATGTCTTTGATGGTGTGGATTTGTGACCTGAACTGCTACAAGAAGTTGGGTTCTTTGGATGTATCTTCAGGATGAAACTGATAAATTCCTATTGCTATTTCAGTTATCAGGGCAAGTGTTCCAAAGATGGAACTAGATTCTTCTTTTGAACAGAAGAATGAAATTGCAAAAGCTGTCGAGGAAGAACTTGAAAAGGTAATTCCTTTTTCTGTTTTTCTGTGTCTGACAGCTAAGGGGTTAGACATCCTTAATGTTTGGTTTTTTTCTTGCTGGGTATATCAAGGCAATGTCTGCTTATGGGTATGAGATAGTTCAGACTCTTATTGTGGATATTGAACCAGATGAGCATGTTAAGAGAGCCATGAACGAGATAAATGCTGGTATGCTTTCTGCATTGACATATATTTTTGGTTGAGCTCAAATTATTCTTTTTGTTTTTTTTTTAATCTTTTTCAGATATTTAAATGGAAGAAATATTCATTTATAGGAAATTTCATGTCATTAACCGGATTATTATAAAAAATTTGTAGTGTAAACTTGAGAAGAAAATTGTATCAGAATCAATGTCCCGTCAAATTCACAGGCCTTATTGCAGCTGAGAAACATCTTTAGCTGAAGTCTTGTTTTGAGCGAAAACTTATTTAAGGCTTGAATTTTATTTTATTTTCCTTACCCTGTACTTTAATAATTGCAAATAGCTGCAAGATTGAGGGTGGCTGCAAATGATAAAGCTGAAGCGGAGAAGATTCTGCAGATCAAGAAGGCAGAAGGAGATGCAGAATCGAAGTATCTAGCAGGGCTTGGAATAGCTCGTCAGCGTCAAGCCATAGTAGATGGGCTGAGGGACAGTGTGCTAGCCTTCGCAGATAATGTCCCTGGGACAACATCAAAGGATGTCATGGACATGGTTCTGGTGACCCAATATTTTGACACATTGAAGGAGATTGGTGCATCATCAAAATCCAATTCTGTTTTCGTTCCACACAGACCAGATGCTGTAAAAGATATTGCTTCACAAATTAGAGATGGTCTTCTTCAGGGAAAGGTAGCTCAGTCTTGAAGTCTGACATATCACATCAGTAGGAATTTAGCTTCTCATCTTTATTGACATATATATCTTTTAATTTTGTCTATGACTTTTAACTAGTTTCGTATGTTTATATGCCCTTCCATACCCACTGTCTTTCTGCCCATCTCTTCATCTTTTTTGAGTTGTGAATAGTCATATATAGTACTTATTCTTTGGAAATAGAAATAATGGTGTATTGAATTGCTTCACTTGTGGCTTGTTTGCATAGATGTTATGATATAGAGTTGTCCTTGGCCTCGTGATAAGCTTAAGTCTTGCGAGTGGATGGTCCACTCAAAGCAGGAAAGGAGTTTGCCCTGTGAAAAACTCAGATTACATTGGCCAGGTGTTGCCTTTACTTCAATTTGGGATGTCTGCATAATATTTTATATACTCGAGTAAGCAAGCCAAAAAGATAATAATTCCAACAAGGCTGACATTTTAAAAGCTTATTTCTTCGATGCATGGGATCGTAAAATTGAAATTTATATCAAGATAATAATTCTCATAAAATAGAAGTTCTGGTGAATTCTCTACAAAAAAAAAAAAGGAAAAAGGTTGGCAGTTTGATGAGTGTGCTTATTTTAGACCTGTAGTCTTTACGTAATATTTAGCCTCTTCGGAAGGTTCGTGAGTTTACTATTTAAATCTGCTGTTGCCAAAATGTAAGAAATAGAACAGCCGAAAGCCATGACAAATAAATAAAATAATAATTGCGACATTAAAACCCTATTTTGGTCTTGCCATTTGCTTTTATTTTCATTTTAGTTCTTGAAATTTTGTTGTTTTCACTTTAGTCTTTGGTATTTATGAATTCATTTTAATTTATTCCTTCTATCTATATATCCAATAAATGGATATGTTGATTTGTCATTGTTAAAAAAGTGTGACACCATTATTTGCTAACATGACAATTCTACATAAGATGACTAGATAAATGCATTTAAAACTAATAAGTAAGCCCGTGCAATTTTGCTTTTTTAAATTAAATAATATTTAGTTTTAATTTTAAAAGTGGTAGTAATTATTTTACACTGAAATTAATTAGAAAATAAAAAATTTGAAATTTAAAATTTGATCAAAGATAATTAAAGAAAAAAATATGGTTGATTGATGAAATAATTATTAAAGAGATAATTAAGGAGATAAGGAAAAATATTACCTTTTGGAAATAGAAGCACGAATGAGAGATAAGATGAGATGAAATGTTAAGTAATCACATATGATTACATGAGAAAAAGAGTATGACAAAAAATTTACCACTCTAAAGAGAGAGTAATTCATTTATAATATAAAGGTAGATTATGCTATTTCATTCTTCACTTGTTATTTGAAAAAAAAAAAAAAGAAACACTCATCTAACGCTATGACAAGTAAAGAATGAAATGTCATCTTAGATGTATTCACCTCTAGTCAGCTTTTGTCAAATTGTCAATTATGTCACATTATATCTAATAATGATACATCAGCATTTTTATTTATTAGATAATGGGTATATAGATAGATGAATTAAATTAAAGTGCGTTCATGAATGTTAAGGACTAAATTAAAAAAATAAAATAAAATATTAAGAACTAAAATGAGAATAAAAGTAAATGTTAAGAATTAAAATAGAATTTTAGTCTAATCGTGATCACCTTTTTAGTTTTTATGCCTTATGCTTGTTATAAGTGGCAAAGAATAGATTTTAATCGTTTAAGAGTTGTCCTTCACAACAATACTTGGTATTACATTTTAGACAAAAGAAAGAAAAATAAAACACATTTTGATTCTCTAAAAAAAACAAGTGTCATAATTTAAATCTCTAATTATAAATATTTTAAACTGGTCCTTCAATGTCACTTTTTATATCAAATTGGTCCTAAGGTCAACATAGTGAAATTGAAAAACACCAATTTAATGCAAAAGTTAACATTTAAGGATTAACTTAATGTCAACAGCATTGGCCATTTTGATGTATTTAGAGAACCTAATTGATAACTCTTGCATTTTTTAAAGACCAAAATGGGTATGACTGTTAACTCGAAAAATTAATACATTTATTCATTCTCTCATCCAAACACTATAATTGTTTTTTTCTTCAATTTTTAAAAACGTTAAGTTCTCTCGGATACTTTAAGTTAGATTTTCACTAAATAAATAAATAAAAATAAAAAATTCTTATTTATCATATTCTTACTTTGTATAATCATTAAGGTATCTTAAAAGCTCAAATTTTTAATGATCTTTGAAACATGAATTAGGTTTTAAAATTGATTTATTTGCTTTTTAGTGAAAGTTAAGACCTAATGTAGAACCAAAAAGAACAAACGTTGACAAAACAACATGAAAGTAAATCTCAAATATATATATATATATATAACTTAGGTAAAAATCATATTTTCGTCCTTTAACTTTTTTTTTTGTTTTCAAATTCATGCTTTAACTAATAAACGTTCTAAATTGGTCTTCTAACTTATAAAAACCAAACAACGTTGTCCTTTCACCTAACGCTGTTAGTTCTATCAATATACGCGGCAGAAAATCATCTTATTAGGATTTCTGCTTCATCTTCTTCCTACTGTTGTTTCTTTTCTATCCCTTCTCATCTTCATTTCGATGGTGGCTCTGCAAATTGAACTTCGATGGTGACTCCACAAATCGACCTTCTGAGTTCTTAAAGTGGCTTTGCAGTGTAACCATGGCTCTAACCTGGTGGTTCAACGATCTCCATAGCGTATAAGATCTAGATTGGTGGTTTAGTGGTAGCTCCAAACTTCAAATCATTCATTTGACCTTTGAAGTCTGGACCTTTGGCTATGGGACAGGGGTGCAAGGCCTCATCCTTCGAGGTGCGACAAATCAACAATGTGGCTACAAGCGTCTTGCCCAAGATTGAAGATTGATTTTTGGTGTGGCAACAAATCAGCGATTTGTAGAGCCACCGTTGAAATTCGATTTGCAGAGGCATCGTCGAAATAGAGACAAGAAACAGATGCAAAGCAACAATAGGAAGAAGAAGATGAAACAAAAACCATAGGAAGAAATGAATCATTAGTCATGTCATGTGTCACTTATTATGTCACATGCTAAGTGTATATTTTTTTACTATGTCAAATACCAACTAAGTGATTTTTTTACCATACATGCAGACGAAATAGAATTAGACGAAAAGATAACACTATTAGATTTTTATAAGTAGAAAGACCAATTTGAACTTTGAAAATAGAAAATAAGATAAAGGATAAAAGTATGGTTTTAAACTTAATACCATTTGATCTAAAGTGAGGATACATTTACTAGTAAATCTTTACAGGGACGGATCTACCTTATAAGGTATGGGGGCATATGCCCACATTGAAATTTAAATTAAATTTGTATTATTACATGTATATATGTTAATCTATTCTTCTCATTATATTGTCTTGTCCAAATAAGCGGCTGTAAAAAATGACAATAACTCAACTCATCAGATCATTTTTCTTCTTGTAATAATTCTAAACTTTTGATAATTACAAGTTAACATTATTTTACTGTTTTGATTTGGTTTTAATTTTTAAAATCTGAAAACAAAAAGAAACAAACTTATAGAATATATATTAAATATTATTTTTGAAGATTTTAGGTTTACAGATTAAATAATTTTATGTTATAAATATCATAAAGAATCATATGTACAATATACAAATGAGTGATTAAATAATTTATTGATATCTTATTATTTGTATTTTCAATAATAATGTGATATTAAATATAAACATTTGAAGATTTTTTTTAGTATATATACTTTGCCCTCATTTACTAAAATTTGTAGATCTGTCACTGATACTTACATACATTATTGAATAACTTTTACGTTAGATTCAAATCCAATTGTTAAATTAAAAGTTATTATGAAATAAATTAAATTTCATACAAATTAAAAACTAGATGATACTTTATGGCACTTTATTTTAATGTATAATAAAATTTTAAAATTAAATAAATATAAATTATTATATTCTTGTGAATATCTAATTTATCTAAAATTTGATATGAACATCAAGACAACTTATATGATTCAACTACTGGATTAGCTACATTTACATTTTAAAAAAGGTTGTTCAACATTATAAAACAGACTTACTCCTATACTAAGTAAATCCCTTTCCTTTGAACTAAGACTCTTAAGTAAATTCTTGTTAAAATTTACTTAAAACAATAATTTAAAATGATTCATTTATACACCATTGTGTAATATTTCGTAACTGATAAATCTTACGATAATAGGTTACTAGACTACATTAAGAAAAACGCAATAAACAATGACCCAAGCATATATAACATATAAGTCTAGACCAATCTGTGAAAACTAGATATTCACTGTTGAACAAAGCAAAAAGGAAACTGTATATTTACTAGGCCTCTAAATTAAAGCTTCGATAAGCACCCAACAACAATCTGATTGCAGAACTATCACCTTACATGCTCAAAAACTTACTCAAAGGTGCATCAATCAATTACGATCGGGGAGTATTTGTTGAATAAAGACAAACTTAAAATTTGTTTGTGCTTATTAGTTTTAGACCCCAAGCCCACCAAGATATGAAGAAATTAATAGCTCTAAAATGAAGGACAAGGTTCATTGAGAAAGTGAAACCCTACCACTAAACTTACTGCCTCCACCACAAGAGGCACAGTTTATCACTCACAGAATCACCAAGTCTAAGGCTTCAGGGCCAGAGCAAGACCAACCTTTGCACTCTTTTCAATGGCCCCAGTATCCACCTCACCAACAAGAGAGAAACGGGTTCTTGGATTCCAGTCATGCTGGATTAGAGCACTTGCCCTGCCATAGTTGTTCACCCGAGCTTTCACCAAGGTTATGGGGTCAAGTGCATGCTGTGTGCCGATAGTGAGTATATTTTCGTTGCTAGAAAAGCTATGAGAAAGCTCTGCACCGACTGCAGTGTTAGTCAGTGGGCTTACAATGTGGTAATACGAGGCATTAAGGGTGTCACCTTTATCATTTCTACATTCACCAACCGAAAAAAAAAAACACACAAATAAATCAGGAGAACAGTTCAAGTTGTATAAGAATATATCAACCCTCTCTAAAATTAGTGGACATAGATAACTATATATAGCCTTCGGATAATTACTTACAGAGTTAGAGACGCAATAAGGTCAGAATGAGTGAAGCTCAGCCCTGCATTGTATTTGGTAAAGTTGCCAGAGGAAGTATCAAATGAAAGATCTGTCCCAACAGAGACCAAATTATTTCCAACCACACCAGAGAAGTTAACAATGGGACTTGCTGTCAATCCAATGCTGGTGCTGATTCCAGCATACTCATGCAGGTACTGGAGTTCCACCTATTAAACAACACAGAGAGAGAATGAATATCGTCATCATTCAGGATAACTTTTAGTGTTATTATTGACAATAAGTGAATACAAGAAAACCTATAAAATTTACAAGATAGGACAAAGGAAAATGCATATTACCTTGCCAGATTTTTGATCTGGAAAAATAAAGCTGAAAATTGTCTTAAGTCCAGGTGCAGGTTCATCCACAGTAATGGTTGTAAGTAGCTGAAAAGTATTCAGTCAGACAAAAGAAATGTACCATGAACTCTAACTAATCATCAGATATTTTGTCTGAGACTTGCATATACGATAGTCAATTCAATTATAAAGAATGCTCAGATTCCTAATACCAATATTATGGAAGAGGATTGTACAGTAGAAATGGTTATGCACAGACACACAAAACCCTCAAGTCACAACATAAAAAATTTGCAAATAAAAAAAAAAAAAAACTCGGGTTAACCAGTTATGTATCACAGATGAGAGATCCCAGGCAAAAACATAGTTTCCATTTACAATTAAAAATCTAAGAATTACATTAGACAAATCAAAAGAAATCATTGCAATTAATTTTACAATTGCAAAATGGCTCAAGTGTTAGGAGTAAAATTATCCCAGCAGGAAATTTCAACTCACATTTGAGTTAGTGTCCACTTTTACATCAGTTGTGATGTTCTTGTTCTTCAGCTTAGTGCTAACATCGGCCAAATATATCTCACCCTTCTTGACTCCAGTTGAAGTAATTTCCTGAAAACAGAAACCCATTGAAATTATCAGAACACTGAAACCTCAGCTCCGAGCCTCCGACGATAAACCAATGAATCCTGAATTCAAGCTAACTAACAATAAATGCAATTACAATGAAATGAAAAGACTTCAACTAGTTTTTTCAAATGCATATCAATTATTGCAAAATAATCAACTACTGACTAAACTTTCGGAGAATAAAACTTAAAAACATTAGTAAATATCTCAACATAGCAGTCAGCACAGCTTCCAAGTCCAATATTTTAAAATGCTCACTTAGATAAGGTTTCCATCATCTTGTGAAAAGAAAAAAAAAAAGAAAAAAAATGTAGAAACATGCAATAAAACTTAGAAAATGACAAAAATGACAAAAAAGAATTCAAATCAACAAAATAACATTTCCATGATCAAATTTCAAAAGGGATGCTACTTCAAAGGCAAATATTCTTGTTAAACCTTTTTTTTTTTAAAAAAAAAAAAAGAACTTACCACTCCAGTGGAAGTGTAAGTGGTGATGGTGAACTTGTGGTCATTCTGATAATCCTTGAACAGAAGATCTGAATTGCGATTTTCAGTGTCGGTGAGATATTCAAATACATATAAAAAAAATTAAAAGTGGAAAAAAAACAGAAGGAGCTGAATGATTAAAAAAAAGCGCAAAGAGGATAAAAAGAAAATAATAAATCGGTTACCTCGAGCTCTCTTGCCAATATCGGAGTAGAGACCTGGACCTTTCACCATGATTTTCCCGAGAAAATTGAACCGGAAAATGCAAGAAAGAAACAAGGTAGGAGAAGGAGGAAAATGAGGGAAAATCTGTGAAAGTGGTAGGAGCAGAGAGTGAAGGAGAAACCCTAATATTTGGGGGTTTCACCAAGACCAAGAGGATGAATTGCAGCCGTTGGATGCTATGTTTGATGGGAAAATGCATTCGTGGCCGTTGATTTAAAACACGAGGAAGTGTTGACAATAGAATCGGGACAAGGAGTTGAGTTAGCATATTCTCCTCGCCCTCCAATTTGGATTCCCTTTTTTTTTTTTAAGAAAGCAAAATGTGTGTCAATTTGGTGACAACAAAGAGATGTTGATGTACGTGTAAACTAGAGGAATATGTATATATTTTTTGTTATTTTTTATTTTATTGTATGTAAAGGGAAAAACAAAATCACATATGTATCAAAGTTCAAAAATAAATATTTTATATTTTTTTGTAAAAAAACTATTTTTTATTGAAGTAGATTTTTTTATATGATAATCTTTGATAAATTATTAATATAGTTGCATATGGAATTATGAATATAATTTATAAATGTTCCCTTTAAAGTTTTTTCATCAGACTCATATATTGTTGAATAAATTATTTAGAATAATGTTTATTGTATATAAATATTTTTCATAAATAGGATAGAAACGGGTTAGGTTAGGTTAGACTTTGTCTTAAATGAGTCTAACATGTATCTCAAATGTAACATCTGAATCTGATTTATGAGCTTGTATAAGTCATTTTTTAAGGTCTAACCTGACATGAAAACTTATTCAAAGACATACTTTGTAATAAGACATTTAAATAGATCAATAGACTTACGTTTAAATAGATTAACGACTTAAACCTTTAAATAAGTTAATAATAATATTATAATTATAATATATTAATAATTATAACTATAATATATATATATATATATATATATATATATATATATATATATATATATATATTTTAAGAGATTGGCCTACCCTTTTGAATAGCCTAAAGTTTGACATTTTTAATTAAATAAGATTTTAAAAAAAAACCTTGACTCAACTTGTTCAGTAAACAAGCTAGGTCAAGTCAGACCTACAGCGGGTCAGGTTATAAGCCCCTGATAAGCGACTTGCCTATTTCTATCCCTACATTTTAGTTAAATAGGATTTAAAAAAAAATTTTGACTCAACTTGTTTAGTAAACATGCTAGGTCAAGTCAGACCTAAAGCAAGTCAGGCCGTAAACCCCTGATAAGCGACTTGTCTATTTCTATCCCTATCCATATACCTCATAATTTTCTCTTTAATCATTAAATAATGACAAAATTAATTTTTTCACATGTTTACATAATTTATTCAACAATTACATCTTAGTAATTTATATGGAAAGTTTAGGAATCATAGCTTTAAAAGTAGGAACAAGACACTCATAAGAAGTGAAAAGTTTGATACTTTATATTTAACAATCGAAAGATTACTGTTCTGAGGTGGATTCAGAGGTGTATCTTAAAAAGGCACGTTATAGTGGTTTTCTCCTTGCACAGTAATAGAGTGTGTTGAATCGAGGGATTTGTACCTGCAAAGGGACTCCAACGCTCAAGTCAAACTATGCATAAGTAGGGTTTATGCAATGAGTAATAAGTTACAGATAGAGGTGAATGAGCTTGGTATTTATAGAGGTTAGAGAGATACGCTCTCATACTAGTTGCAGAAGGAGATACCTTCCCTTGTTAGTTGTCGAGGATCTCTATATTATCAAAATACTGATATTGTAATGATGGAGAGTCATGGATGCTATTATTTCGCAAGATCATGATTAGCAATAACAGATATCGTTAGGATTTATCCATTGCGCAGACCTCGTGGTAGTCATTGCTACCCAATGTCATGGTCCGATATGTATAGAGTCAAGATCTTGTCTGTCAAGCGAATTCAGTCGAGGGTATCAATGTCGAACCTCGACATATTGCGGGTCGGATCGATCCGTGAAAGATGATCCCGAATCATGGTCCTGAACAGATGCCCCCAGCTTGGCGCTTGGATGGAACAAACAGGTACCAAGTTTGATATAAGCACACGACGTGTAGTGGTGGACAAAGGGATCAATGTCAGTCAACATCGGATCTCGCGATGTTCTCTAAAAGGTCGAGGTCCGTTATATATCATAGTATGATTTTGGGGTAGACGTGCAAGGCCAAGATATGAGGTGGATCGCTCTGCTTACATTATCATTCCACCCTCCAAGAAATTTTATTTGTTGCCCTCATGTGTTGTTCACGAGACTATTGTCCTGTCTTGTAGTTTTTATTCTACAACCTATAGTAGTCTGAGCTAGCTTGGGAAACTATCGCTTTGACTTTATTGAGAACTAAATGTCCTTTAAAGGAGGATATCAGTTTCATGTTATTTTCTAATTGTCTGCTGTCCTCGTAACCAATTGGTGAGAGAGAGCATTAAGGTGCGACTTCCAATGTGCGATCAATTCACTATTCTAGGGGCCAATTAGAATGTTGTGTTCCCTCTATAAATTAGGAACATTTGCATTGAGGCTGACATTCTTTTTATTTCCTTCGATCTTGCTTGAGAATGATCTCTTTCCAGAAAGTTTCCTTCCTAATTTTTGTGCACAAATAGGGGATTTTGCCCTCTTCTGGAATCATCTCTCTGTTCTTCCCAAAATCTTCAAATGTGTTCTCTTTATTACTGCCAATCCCTCCAGTGGAGACCTCTCTTTCTCATCGTAACAGCTTGGTGGAGACCAAGCAACTACCCTACATGGGCTGGCCAACATGCATATGGGAAGCAAAAGCATTTCTCTCCCGACGTACGCATGGGTGTTCAACCTTTCTGCGCATGTCGAAGGGACTCACTGCTTCTTGTGTAGTTCTTGTGATGCATTGAGGCATTTTGCAGTCTGTCCTCTTGCTTCCCCGGCTGTTATGGAGGTACTTATCCAAGTTCTTCCATTATTTTCATAGTTTCTCTTCTTAAGTGTAGCGAGATATGCAGGAGGGCTCCAAGTTTGGAAAAAATCCTTTCGAGAAGCTTTGGGTGATTTGAAGCAACTCAGAGTGATTGTGAAGCATTTTTGTGGAACAATCTCTTGATGCAGGGCTTTTTCTCGTTGGCTAGCAAAGAAGAGATAGGTGCTCGTTTCTAGAGAAACCTTAGAAGTAAAAGTGACTGGTGGTCGTCGTCATCATCATTCTCTCATCTGGCTTCCTTTTTTGCTCTCTCTAGTAGGCACTCTTGACTTTTTTTTGTTGAGGAACTTTTATGTATTCCTTTTTGTTAAAGCTAACGATGTATGAAATGTGAATAATAATAAAATTTCTTTTTTTGAACTGTATCTTCTATTTTTCGTTTCCATTCTTCGTCTTCTTCTTTTTCTCCGAGGTAAGTCTAATGCTCAACCTTTAATGATGTCATGGTGCCCCCAGCTTAGTACTTTGTTAGTATAACGAAGTGGCAAGATAAAATTTCTAGGCCCCTAGGTGACAACATTTGTGCTTCAATTGAAATCGTGGTCTGTGTTACCATATGGGGTTAAGAGTTTTTTCCTGGGAACATTTGACCAAGCCATCTGACCTTTTTGGAAGTGTTGCAGTCTGGACTGACTCCATGTCATTTGTTCAAAAAGGGACATTCCAGTTGTAACCAGGGTCTGTATAAAAAATCTAGGATCCATGGAAAAAATCTAGACTCAACTGCAGAGGTTGTGTGACACTTAGTTTGATGCACAATCATCCCTTTAACTACTATGACAGTTGTGGGATCCACATAGCACTCTTTAACTGGGTGGACGTGGTTAGGATTTTGTGCATCATTATGAGCAGTTTTCAAAATTTGAGGAGATATGACGGAATTGTCTTCTAACCATCTGGCCTCTATAAATAGTGGTAAAAGCTCTTCTTCTTCATCTTTACTATTCCTTTCTGCATTCTGGTGACTTGAGGCGATTTCTGGTGGCTTTTTTCAGGCGGGTGAATGTAGCTTTTGGCGATTTTCAATAGTTCCACTTCTCTTATTTTTTGTTCATTTCTTCAAGGTACTTCTCCTTTCCCTCTTCTGTTCTAGCTATTTTTGGTGTCGCATTGTGGTTTCGCTCTCTCTATTTTTGGGTGCATTGTTTTTCCCTTTTGGTAAAACGAGTTTAGGATACCTCTGTTCTTGGGTCTCTTTAAGGGCGTCGCTCTGTGGAGCACCTTCTCTACTGCGTCGTGAGTAGTGGAGATGTCCATATGAGGATTAAGCCTTGGTGGGTGCAGAGATTGGTATATAGGTGTGAACTTTTGACTTCTTCCTTACTCTGTCCCTTTCTGTGTCTGAATCTGTAAGTTGATTGATTATGAAAATTATTCATCGACCTCTGTGGGTGTTTCCAGGGATTTAATGGCCAGGAAAAGAATGGCTAGGCCCCAAGTGCCAGCTCCAAAAGTCCGGATACTGGCTGCAGAAGACCCTGTAGTGATTACTTGAGTCCAGGGAGGGTGTATTCGTGGGTTGGTGACAACGCCTATGATCGAGTGTCTATCTTCCAACATGGGGATGAACTTGAAAAACTCAAGGGTTACATGATGCTAATGGAGGAAGGTAGGAGGGATAATGAATTCAAGATCCTGTCCCCAGACAATGAGAGAGAGTGCTCATCCTAGGAGACGGGTGCGCATTATATGTTCATGTATGAGGATTTCTTCGTCCAGCTTGGACTCTAGATCTCCTTCAACAACTTCCAGCATGCGGTCCTCCACACTCTCAATGCAGCTATATCCCAGATTCATCCCAACAATTGGACAAACATCCTTGCCTTTGAAAAAGTCTGCTGGGTAGTCAGACTGCGACACTCGGAGAGGGTGTTCTTTTACCACCACACCTGATGGAGTCTTTAGGGCGAGGGAGCTGCTCAAAAGAATTGGCTCACAGTCCAGTCAAGGCCCGGTCGGAATATCTTTCAGATTTTCTAAGAGAGTTACAAGGACTTCAAGGAGAAGTTCTTCAAGTTGATGGTGGTTCTAGGGACTCGCCTTTTCTGTTTGAAAGTCGATGGGGAGCCGAAGTTTAATCTGTATTGGCCCAGATGACATGGAGTACCCCCCTTGGTTTGATTGAACAAGAGAGGTCCCATCTTAACTAGAATGACATAGAGTGCATAGATTTCTTTATTATGTGGGTTAAGCAAGTGGGCCTCATTCCTTCTAAAGATGTGTTGGATGTGATTGCGGGATTTAAAGGGTGCAAACCCAAGTGCAGGTTGTCTCAAGTAATAAATTTCTCGAGAGTCCAAGGTCGATCCATAAGGAATTGATGAAGAAAAATTAATTGAGGTAACAAAAGGATTTGTCACAACACCAAAAGTAATAAAAGATGTTCACAAATGAATTTAAGAACTTGCTTGGGTTAGGAGATCCACTCTTGGTAATAAATTAAAGGCAAAATTATTTCTCTTTATAACTCAATTGAAATCCACACACAACGGAGGTTCTAATCAGAAAATATAACATTCAAAGTTCAATTATATATGTGATCATATTATGATTCCTTTAATTATCTACCAGTATTTTTAAATGAGTTCAAGCATTTACTATGCCAATCCTATTGTCTACAATAAATCAAGATCTCCATTATACAAAGAAGGTTTCTAAATTGATTGAAAACAAAATACAACACATATAATGTCCATTTGATAATATATCATTTAAGCACAATAAATATAATAATCTAACCTTATTTCATTACTAATTGCAGGATTTAAGGATGCAAACCCAAGTGCAGGTTGTCTCAAGTAATAAATTTCTCGGGAGTCCGAGGTCGATGAAAAATTAATTGAGGTAAGAAAAGGATTTGTCACAACACCAAAAGTAATAAAAAATGTTCACAAATGAATTTAAGAACGTGCTTAGGTTAGGAGATCTACTCTTGGTAATAAATTAAAGGCAATATTATTTCTCTTTATAACTCAATTGAAATCCACACACAACGGAGGTTCCAATCAGAAAATATAACATTCAAAGTTTAATTATATATGTAATCATATTATGATTCCTTTAATTATCTACCAACATTCGTAAATGAGTTCAAGCATTCACTGTGCCAATCCTATTATCTACAATAAATCAAGATCTCCATTATACAAAGAAGGTTTCTAAATTGATTGGAAACAAAATACAACACATATAATGTCCATTTGATAATATATCATTTAAGCACAAGAAATAAAATAATCTAACCTTATTTCATTACCAAGAGCTTCACTCTTTCACCCAAGCAAGATGAAGATTTAGTTACTCATAGATAAGAAGAAAGAAAGAGAGAAGAAGAGAAAAATGAATATAGCTTCAATTTAAAGCAAGAGAAAATTACAACAAAGGAAAACAATAAACAAGCATAACCATAACTTCTAAAAACTAAGCCTAACACCAAGAGCACTAAATGATTAGCCAATGGTGCCTTTTATAGAGGATTACAGATACAAAATGACAAGGGGGCTGATTAAGAGTAGGTGGATGAGTGGGTGAATGAATGAAAAATGTCAAATGGTGAGTTGGTGAGTGGAAAATTATTGAGATTCTTTGTCTCCGAAATCATTCATTGCTTAACTCATGGATTTCGTCATCAAATAGAAAAGTCATCTTCATGAAATTATAGATCTGGGTCTTAACTTTCAAATATCCAAATTTCAGCTCATTTCATCACTTACAGTCCGAGATATGGCCTAATTACTGCTGACTATTCAGGCCCAGTTTTAGCACCTCTGTTTTGATTTCCAGACCCAATATCACCTCTAAACTGTCCGATTTGAGTTTTGTTTTCTTCATGAAAGTTGTAGATATGGGTCTTAAATTTTAAGTATCAAAATTTCAACCCAAGAAAGTTCCTACAGCCCGAGTTATGCTCTGATTACTGTACACTGTCTAGGTTCCAGACACAAAACTTGTGTTCTGACTTCCGAGCCCAATTAGCTCCATTAGATGTCTGAATGAGACTTTGAGCTCTTCATCAAAGTTGTAGAGCTCTCTCTTATCTTTCCTACAAGGTAAGATAAATAATTTTTACACATCTAGAACTCAAGATATAGCGAAAATACAGAAATAGTGTAAGACCCATATAATGCTGAAAAAATCAATTGAGTCCAATTTGAGTCCAAACTTACAAAACATAACCAGACTTAATCAATTAAGTACATGGAGAGTGTAAATAACTAAAAATGAGGGTTTATTAATGTACAAAATATGTGATTATTCAATTTTCCTATACTTAGCTTTTTGCACTCCTGGGCAAAACTCATAAGACCAAAGCTAGGAAACAAAGAAAAATGACATAGACTCAAAAGCTAAAAACTCTAAAAAACTCGATTAAGCAAGAAGAGCAACAAGAAATTCAAGGGATCAAAGCATTAATGAGGTAACATTTCTTTACATCTCAAACCAACAAGCAAAGAAACTTCAGTTGAAAAGAATGAATCAAGAATGATAGATCCTCACAGAATTCACTCTCAATCTCTCAAGTGTTTAAAAGGTAAGTATTTCACTCTATTTAACCCATGAATAATTGCACTACTATGAGCTTGCTTATCTTTTACTTCTCTGCTACTCAAAACACATGTATACAAAAATCAAGAGGACTTTATTCAAGGTTATAATGAGGTCATGGTAAAGGAGAGTGGATAATATGGATATGAGAAGATAAATACCAAAGAGAATAAAAGAGCATTATGGTACAGTTAGAGTGGAGAAAATGTTTGAGAACATTCATCATAAAGGACAATCACCAATATTTGACTTATGTTTTGTTGAAGATCAATCTCAAATTGGTGAATTGCATTCATTGTTAGACCTGAACATTCTCATTTTCTTCCTGTTGTTTCCAAGCATCCACCTTTATTTTAGACTCTGATAATCCTTTGATTGCAACGGTGGTTAATTTTTTTTTTGATCATTTTGCACACACACCCCCATACTTGTTCAAGAACAAGGTCAATGCTCTCTTATTCCCTAAGGTTGGGTAAAAACATATTCGAAGGAGTTACACAAGGAAAAATATACAAGGATGACTATTTAGTCAAAGTAGCTATTTCAAAATGCTTCAATCATATTTCTGCATGCATATGAAAATGTAGCCTAAAAAAGAATCAAAGCAAGTTCTAGAGTAACAATTCCATGAGTGAAAATTACACAAGAAAGAAGAGAATGGTACAGATATTCAATCCATTCATCAATAGGCTCAAAATCTCACAAGATATATTTCTATCATTCTCAATCCACCAATTCAACATTCATAACCAAGCATGTGAAATTTAAGAAAGAAGAAAATTTATTTAATCATGCTATGATTCCTGAATTTCAATTGCTTCAAAGGATGTAAGAGTACATTCGCTTAAATCTTTCAAAGGAAATCAAATAGCAAAACTTTGTTACTTCTACAAATAAACACTAAATAGTTACTACCCCAACTAAGATGCGTCTCAAGAGTAATAAATTATTTCTAAAATTTACTCTTTGCTCTGTCATCCTTAATTGATTTTAATATGAATAGGTTTCTGGCAATCATATCACTAAACATACTTCCCAATTTAAATGCGTCTCAGGAGTGAAATTACTCCTTACTCTGCCATTATTCAATAGTTTAGTAAGTTTATGACAATCATATCATACTTTCCAAAAAAAGAATTTTTTTTTCAATGTTCAACTATCCTTCCCCCCAATCAGATCACAACATTGTCCTCAATGTTAAAATATAGATGAGTAAAGGATAGAAGATATTACTTGTTAGAGAAATTAATGAAAAGAGAAACTTGACACAAATTTAAACAGAAACAAAGTACAATAAATAAATTAAAGCTTAATATTATTTAAATAACTGGAATATCTGATCGGGCTTGCGATGCATACTGCTTCCCTCACTACTTCCTGCTGACCAATCTATCTAACACTACAAGAAAAAAGGAGATTTGCGAAGGATAAATCCGCCGCAAATTAACAATTTGCGGCGGATTTGCGGCGGATTCGGGTCCACCGCAAATATGGTCGACGCAAAATAGTTTGCGGCAGATTTTTATTTCCGCCGCAAATCCGCCGCAAAACTCTCCGGTGACATGTCGGCATAGTTGCCGGAAAAGGACTAATTTGCGGCAGATTTTTTCGCCGCTAATTTGCGGCGGATTTTTCCGCCGCTAATTTGCCGCGAATTTTTCCATCGCCAATTTGCGGCGGATTTTGCGGCAGATTTTTTCGCCGCTAATTTGCGGCGGATTTTGCGGCGGATTTTTCCACCCCAAAAATCTACCCAAATTTGCGGCTGATATTTCCGCCGCAAAATCCGTCGCAAATTTTTTTGAATATTAAAAAAAATTAAATTGAATATTCAAAATCCACAATATAAAATAAACATTTAATTAACCTGTCAGAATCCACACATACATGAATTTTAACCTGTCAATGCATTTATTCAATCCATAAGACAAACATAAGAAATCGCATACAAAGTTTGTTCAAATACAAAGTTTAATAATCCTCATTATCATTGTCATCTTTATCATGATTGACGAGCGCCGAACTCAATCAAAATTATAACCGAAGTTATTACCTAAACTTGTAGTATAGTGAACAACACCGGATCGTCTCCTTAAGGATCGTAGATGCAATTTTATCAAATCAAGTGAAAGTTAGAAAAAGGGGGGTTTTGATGATTCAATGATCGCAATGACAGGATTTAAAGAGAAATAACAATTAAAAGAACAGTCAATTCAGAAATCTATCCGAGATTGGGTGGATTCAATCATAGACCTTTCAACAAACACCTGAAATACATTTGAATGGTTAACTTGGATCTAACCGAGATCTCTCGCATCGATCCGAAATTCATACTAGACAATCGTCCAGAATTCAATTGACAAGTGATAAACACAAATCTGCAATCGCACCATTCATGTAAATATATGTCAATTTAAGCACCGAATTCAATTAACCTAGGCACAAATCGGTAACCTAACCTCTTCAATTACGTGATTAGTTTAGATCAATCAGCTTCTAAATTTCATCACAATACTTAATCTTAAACCAAGATCAAATCAGATCAAACATAAACAGAATCACCATTCATGCATTCAAGATCAAGAGAACAAGAGAAGAAGAGAAGAGGAATTCAAATATAAATCAAATACATTACATAACCAAGGTCTCAAGAATCCAAGCCACAATCTCTTCAAGAGTCCCGAATTGACTAGAAGTGACTTAGCTCTCCCATTACAATGAAGGAAAAATATACAAGAACTATGAAAAGCTATTTCTAACACTAAGTGTATGTTGTGTTTAGAGCTCTCCTCATGCTTCCTTTTATAGAGGATTCAGAGTAGTAGTAGATGGGTAGATGAGATTAGTAGGTGGAATTAGTAGGTGAGCTTGGTAGGTGAACTTGGTAGGTGAGCTTGGTAGGTGAACTTGGTAGGTGAGCTTCCTTGTCTCCGAAAGTATTCATTGCTGAACTCATTGATTTCGTCATTTTTGAGCCAAATGGTCTTCATGAAAGTTCTAGGAAATTGTCTAAGCTTTCCAATGGCTCTGGAAGCACCCAAAATTCGTCCTACAGCCCAAGATATGACCCAATTACTACAGACTGCTCAGGACCAGTTTCAGCACCTCTGTTTTGACTTTCAGACCCAATATCTCCATCAAGGAGCCCGAATCAAGTTTTGTGTTTGTCATGAAAGTTGTACATATGGGTCTTAACTTTCAGATCACCAATTTTCAGCCCATTCTATAAACCCAAACTCGAATTATGTTCTGGTTACTACACACTTGTTCGGGTTCCAGTTCACAAATCCCGTATTCTGATTTCCATGCCCAATTAGCTCCACTAGATGTCTGAATTTGACTTCGAGCTCTTCATCAAAGTTGTAGAGCTCTCTTTTATCTTTCCTACAAGGTAAAATTCATAATTATCAGACATTTAGAACTCAAGATATGGCCAAAATACAGAAACAGTGTAAGACTCGAATAATGCTGAAAAATCAATTAAGTCCGATTCGAGTTCAAACTTACAAAACATAATCAAATTCAGTCAATTAAGTACATGAAGAGTGTAAATGACTAATAATGAGGGTTTCTTAATGAATAAAATATGTGATTATCAATGATCATCTTCACTATTCCGATTATCTTCTTCTGTTAGTTGTAGTTGTTGGCTTGGTTGAGTGCCAACGGCTTGTACATATGATTTCAGCTCCTTAATCATTTGGTTCTGTTGACGCTGGTATTGTTCAAATCGCATTTTCCACTCTGCCTCACGTTGTTGGCTTTGCTGCTCCATTTGCTGTTGAACCTGAACACGATCCAACATCTCCTACTGCAATCGCTTCCTTAACTGGTTAATATATGTAAACATAAATTCATCAATTCATTTCACGAATAATGAATTAACCAAAAATACGAAAAATAAAATGATTGATTACATCTATCAAAATACAAAAATCAATTAATAAAAAATATTACAGCTATTACTTAACTTGATTAATAACGTGCTCAGGAACTTGAGTCGACATAGGCCTTGAGGAAGATGAATCTCCATGATCATAAATAGATGCTTGAGAACCAAGGCCATAAACACGACCCTTCTTAGGACCGCCAACAGTTTTAATCCAAAGCTCTCGACTGGTCATTTGTATACCAGATGCCCCTTCTTCATTTGAGCACTGAGAAGATTGTTCAGATTCCTTTGTTTTGAATTCCTCCTAAGGATGGAAATAAAAAAATTCTTATGGTTATTGTTATAACATGATTGTAATATTAAAGGCAATAATTTCTAAAGAAAGACTAACATATAAATCCTTAGCTTTTGTAGAAACCCATGCAGTACGGTCTTCTTTCCTCAAATGTACATGACGAAACGTCTCATCAACTATGGGCTCTCTACCCAAAGTCTTAGCCCAATAATGAGAAAAAATTAATAACAAAATAATAAAACATATTGCTAAATAACTTGCGATAATAGTTACCAATTTCTCACGCATGGGTGCCTCAGTAGAAATGCAACCACCAATGTGCAAGCATCCACCAAGGTGTCGAAGCACGATTCATCTTTGCTTGTTGACATTTCTCCTTATACATGCTACTAGCCCAATGCCTCGCATAAGTCTTCCCATATGCCTTCTCCAATCCAAAAAGGTCTTTCATTTAAGTTGCGTGTCTCCGCCTTGACAAACCCGATAGTCTCTTTGAACTACGACTATTATATGCCTTCCGCATATGGTTTTGATGTTGAGGCATCCACCAAACATAACCCTTCAAAAAAATTATGTAAATAACGTTAAAGTTTAAAAAAATTGCACTATTACAAGACAAACAAACATAATTATGAGGAATAAAAATTGATACATACTTGAAACTCTCAAACCACATTTCTCTAGTATCCTTGGGTATTTCTAACCAAGATGTCCAAGGTTGATTATACCTAGATCGTATAATCTTTGTTATGGCATCGGCAAGAAGTTTAGATGACAAATCTACTAAACAACTTAAAAAAGGAAATGTAAAAATTCTCAACAAAAAATTTGAATGTGCATTAACTATAAATGAATAACAAATAGTTGTCCACATACCCAAAGTCACCATCTGGCTCAATAAACGTCTTGTTGCTTTGATTTGTTACTTTCACATTAGAATCACGGTATCCGGCGACTCACGGTACTCGGTGACGGGCCAATAGTAGGTGATCCCGAATCATATGTTGTACCATGAGGTGTATGAGAAGTTGGTGACAGACGCCGAAGTCCAGTGTAGGTATCATAACGTACTCGGCAGATGGTGGTGATGCAAACCGTTATGGGTGATATCGTAATGCAGGGTGGAGATGATCCTGACGATTGCCCCATAGGTGGCCTCCTAAATTGATTCGAAGACGTCGAAGTTGTTGTTTCTCCTTCTCCTTCCCTTTCCCCTTATCTCCTCGTGACGATGACATCTACACAATTAATAAAAATATAATGTAAATATAATTCGAAGCACGACACAAAAATGTATAACTAGTAACTACAACATCTTAATATAATTTTATACTCACAATTATAGGAAACATTGTCCTCATCACTATTTGTTTCATATTCATTATTAGAGGAAGATGTTTCATCATCATCATCATTAAAACTTTCTTCTTCTTCATCATTTTCAGCCTGTCTACTAGAACCAACATCTTGAACTACATCAAAAACCTCATTAGTGTCTCGCAAGTTATCAATGAGATCCACATCAACAATTGGATCCACAGATTCATATCATCATCTTGGAATGCAAATTCTTGGGCACTTTCAATTTCAACTCGACCTCTTGCCTTGGTCTTTATTACCACCCACCATTGGACCTTATCCTTTTTCTTTCCAGGATAAGGAACGTAATACACTTGTCTCACAGAGGAAGCAAGGATAAAAGGATCAAACTTCTCATATCGTCTAGTGTGTCGAACCTCGACAATCTTATAATCTTTGTGAACTCTTGTGCCTCTATTAATTGCAGGATCAAACCATTCACATTTAAAAAGAACAACTTTTTTTTTTTGGTTCCCCAGGATATTCTAACTCAACTACATCTTTTAGTATTCCGTAATAATCATTTTCATCTTCACCATTAGTTGAGCCTTTAACACACACACCACTATTGATTGTTTTCTTCCCATCTGACCAAGCATCTGTGTGAAATTTATATCCATTGACAAAATACATTGGCAAAGATGTCACACATCTACTAGGCCCCCATGCCAAATCATGCAAGTAAGAATTATTCACCATATTTTGTGGATTGTGAACCTAAAAAAAATATAGCTAATGTTAATGATCTAAATCATATATAATGATTGCGCGAATTTAGTAATGTTTGAATACTCACATAACTTCTGAACCACTCTATAAAATCTGCATTAATTCTTTCATTTGAATGTTCCTCAGGAATGTTGAAAAATTGTAAAAAAACACTGAAAAATTAAAAGTTTATGATTTGGTTGTTAGTGAGCAATACATATGTCAAAATTTAAGGCAAAATTAATAGTACTACTTACTTCGGTATGGTTCAACTTCATCATAATTTAGCAAGACGTGTAATGTCGCAGATTTCATCTCAAAGATCATTTAGCCACTGTTTTTTGATATTCCATAACCTCGTAGGGTTGATTAAAAATTGACAAAGTCGATTCTATTGACATATTTTCATCTATATCATCATTTCGTCGAACTCTAGTTCTCATTGACTTAACATGAGACTCAAAGTAAAATGAACAGAAATGAGATATCTCTTGAATCAAATAAGCTTCACAAATAGAACCTTCAACCCGAGCTTTGTTCTTCACTGTTTTCTTTATCTTGTTTAAGTACCTCTCAAATGGATACATCCATCTGTACTGAACGGGCCCCCCCACTCTTGCTTCATAAGGTAAATGGATTGGTAAATGTTCCATGGAATCAAAGAAACCTGGTGGAAATATCCTTTCCAATTTACACAAAATTACCAGAATGTTCTGTTCCAATTGGAGCATGTCTCTTTCTACCAAAGTTGTTGAGCACAAGTCTCGGAAAAATTGACTCAATTCAGTCAATGGCTTCCAAATTTGATCTGGCAACAAAGAAAAAGCAACTGGAAGCAAACTCTCCATAAACACGTGACAATCATGACTCTTAAGTCCAAACAATCGTAATTGATTCATGTCCACACATCTGGCCAAGTTCGAAGCATAGCCATCTGGCATTTTTAAATGTTGCACCCATTCACAAACCATCTTCTTTTGCTCTTTTGTAAAAATATAATTAGCCTTTGGTTTCATGATCTTACCATTGGGCAAATCAATAAGCTCCAATTCTGGTCGTTGATAATATTCTTTTAAGTCCATTCTTGCCTTCATATTATCCTTTGTTTTGCCCTTAACATCCATAACAAGTGTTGAATATGTTATCGAAGACATTTTTCTCAATATGCATGACATCTAAATTATGCCTAATTAAATTGTCCTTCCAATATGGTAACTCCCAAAATATGCTCGCTTAGTCCAATTATGATAAACACCATACCCATGGTGTTTGCAGACGATCAATTTCACTTATTTTACTAAAGGCACTAACAATCTCACTTAATTCATGTCCAGATAATCTTGGTGGAGGCAACTTAGTCACAATAGTTTTCTTCTTAAATGCATTTTTATTTCTTCTAAACATGTGATCAACGGCAAGAATTGACGATGGCAATCAAACCACGAATTTTTCCCCCATGCTTCAAAGTGAATGCCTTTATCTCGATCCATGCAATATGGACATGCTAATTTACCAGCAATCATCCATCCAGACAACATTCCATAAGCAGGAAAGTCATTTATTGTCCACATCAATGCAGCCTTCATCATAAAATTTTGTTTGCTTGACATGTCATAAGTTAAAACACCCGCTCATAAAATTTTCAGTTCATCGATTAATGGTTGTAAATAAACATCAATCTTGCTCTTGGGATTATGAGGACCAGGAATAATGCATGTTAGGAACATGTAGGGGGCAGTCATACACATTTCTGGAGGTAAATTATATGGAGTGACTATCACAGGCCAACAAGAATAAGGAGAAGCAGATTGATTGTAGGGAGTGAATCCATCGGCACACAAACCAAGCCTAATATTTCTAGGATCAGATGCAAATTCAGGATATGTCCTATTAAAATACTTCCATGCTTCACCATCAGATGGGTGCGACATGTCTCCCTCCTTCCTATTGTTTTCAGCATGCCATCTCATGTGTACAGATGAGCTCATAGAGGAATACAATCTCTTGAGCCTAGGAATAAGAGGTAAATAATGCATTCTTTTCACCGGAACTTCGTTGTTATTCCCATTACTGGTTTTACGAAGTTCGTATCTTTTAGCACCACAAAACCTACATTGTCTGGCATTATCATAGTATAACATACAACCATTTACACAACAATCTATTTTTCTTGAAGCAAGCCCGAGTTTAGCAACCAATTTTTTTGTTCTATAGTAATTTAGAGGAATTCGTGATCCTGGTGGAGCAACCTCTCTTAATATATCCATAAATGAATCAAAGCATGCATGCGTTACATTATAATCGATTTGAGGCTTAACATTCGAATTGCCAAGGATAACTCGAGAATGAGTTTCGCGACCAAGCCATAATGGTCGACTTGAAGCATTTAATAGATCATAAAACTTTTCGGCCTCTGGATGTGGAGCATCCTCAACACTGCTTCAAAACGACTCCTAAAATCCCCAAAGTCTGTTCCAGCCGCATCACAAACCATATTTTGATATCTATCAACCACATCTTCGTCCTCTAATATAGGACTATTAGCAGTATTCACACTAGAGTTTATATCTACACTAATTGGATCAAGCTCTTCCTCTCCATGATCTGTCCAATACCAATACCTAGGTTTGAATCCTTTTTTATACAAGTGAATTTTCACAATCTCAGGTTTCAACAATTTCCCACTATAACATATCAAACAGGGACACCTAATTGTTCCTTCACTTAAGTAATGGGAAGATCGACATGCATAATTCACAAACTCTTCAACTCCACATACAAATTCTTGTTTAAGTCCTCTACGACCCGAATAAGTCCTATTATACATCCATCTACGATTTTCTGGAACTACCATTTTCTGCAATGATAATTTTACACTTAAATCAAAATACAAAAATTCAAAATGCACAACATATGTTACATAATTAATATATTCTAAAATTATACATGTATAAATATTTCAATCCAAACAACTAGTATTCTCCACTAATGTGGCCAATTTAGAAAGCCAAAAATGCAAAAGTGTTCTCCAATAAAAGTCCAAATCCTATGCATACATTATACCAAGCCTAACTTTTAACAAAAGACTAAGCAAAAGCAATGCAGTTAATTAACACCAATCAAAAAGAAGAAAGGGTGAATCAAAGAGTAGATCAAACTCATGTTGGAGATCGTCACACCGCACCAGTTGGAGATCTCCTCCTCAAGGTGTCACAAAATGCAACGTGATGCTAGCTTTAACAAAAACTCAAACTGGATTTATACAAAGTCTTCAATGCCTTCTTTCGCCTCCCTCGCTTTGATCATATAATTGGATTTACTCCCGCTTTGATCATATACTTGGATTTACCATGAAAATCAAAAGTTGGGGTGAGAATTTAAAATTCTCAATAATAGATTTATACAACATAATCTCATAATAAATCCAATTACTGTATATAAAACAAGTTACTTAATTATTAAATAGAAAAGTGACATAAGTCAAAACAATTCATCAATTAATCTTTAAACTTATCTATTAGGATAACAATTGATTTATATGCATCACGAATACACTTTATTAAACACTCTTACTAAGGTCTCATCACACTTATAAATGCATACAAGAAAGGTCCCCACAATTAGGAAAGCTAGTTTTTCCCAAAACAACATTTTGGCATTTTTTTCAATTTCAACCCTTGACCTTTGCTCAGTAAAATGAGCATAACTTGAGCTACGTATGTCGAAATGAGGTGAATTAGGTGTCCTTGGAAAGCTAAGAGAAAGAGCTATAACTTTCATGAAGAGCACAAAAGCTAATTCTTATTATATCTTAAGACACGGCCCGTGTTGTTTGACACGGGTGGGCCGTGTCCCTACTGCTTTGCACTTTTCCACTATATTTGCACTTTGGCAGAGAGGACACGCCCACCCCGTGTATTCGGACACGGGCCGTGTTCTTTGGGACAGTCGTGCAGAACCGTCATTATGGTTCCATTGGCCAAAATCTTGGATTTTGGCCACTCCAATCCAGCTTTCTAGGTGAGTTTAAGTCCCAAACAAGTTCACAAACATGAAGGGAACATAAAACACTAAAAGATTTCACTAAAAATAGATCAAAACACTACAAATCTCATCCTTGGTTATTGAAAACCTAAAACTCCAAATTCTCATTTCAAATGGAAATCAAGGTATACAAGTAATGAAAAAGCTGTTCTCATGCCTCTAGCAAACCAAATCATGTTATTCTCAAGTTTTCTAACAAGATTCAAGCCAAAACAAGTAAAAACAACTCAAAACCCCAATTCACATATCAAGTCACAACTCAAAAACAAGATGAAAAGAATAGGAAAATGAGTCAAGAACAAGGTTTTCCCCTACCTCAAGGTCTTGAAGATGACGAAGGTTGCTCATGGAAGCTCTTGTCTTGAAAGGGAAGTGAGAAAGGAGAAGGGAGAGAGGAATAGAGAAAGAATGCCGAAAAAAATGAAAATGGGAGAAGGAAGAAGATGAAGTGGATTTAATTTTATGCGGCATTTTTTGCGGCAGAAAAATCTGCAAATGTATTTTTGAATTGCATAATTTGCGGTGGATTTTTTCACAAAATATTTTAATATTTTATTTAGAATTTTTTATTATACGTATCAATTTTTATGGCGGATTTTTTCGTCAAAAATTGAAATTTAGATTTGCGGCGGATTTTGCGGATTATTTAAATATTTTTTAAAATTTTTATTTTATCTTGAATTAATTGCGGCGAAATTTGCGCGGATTTATCCATTGCAAATTTTTTTATCCGAAAAAATTATATTTTACGTTAGAAAAGACATCGGAGATTTGCGGCGGATATTTCCGCAATATATTTTTTTTGAAGAAAAATCCGTCATAACATCCGCATGCAACATCCGCCGCAAATGTTTTTTATTTTTATTTTTTAAATTTAAAAATAAATTTCTATTTTATTTAATAATTTGCGACGGAAATATCCGCAAAAACTTTTTTCATAAAAAAAACTTTTTACGGATGTTGTTTAATAGGAAAAAATTAGGGAGGAAAAATCCACGCAAATGGATCCCAAAAATCCACAAATTTGAGACGGATTATAATCCGCCGCAAATATGCCTCCATTTGCGGCGGATTCGAATCCGCCGCAAAAAATCCACCGCAAAAACGTATTTTTCTAGTAGTGTGAGCTATTGCTGGGTCAGGTTTATGAACAAAAGCTTCTAATTTATCAATCAACTCATCAATAGTGGAAGCAGAGATAAGAAGTTGTCTTGCCGAAGGTGTGATAAATTTCTGTTCCACATCATGGTCAAGAAAGAGTAACAAAATATCAAGAAAATTATTTACATTCAACAAACCTATGGGTTTATGGTGGATGTTCAGTTGGGCCCAATAGACAATTTGAAAAACTTCTTCCAAGGCACCAAAATCACCTAGTAAGGCAATGAATGCATCAGAGTTTTCAAGCATTATTTTCATTCGTTCATGCATTAATGATACCTTAAGTTCCTCCCCAATTATCTTTCCAGTGATGTTCTGTTAAGCTAAAGGTCCAGGAATGACACCTAAAACCTGACAGCCTCCTATATATGCGGCAAATGATACAGCCCCTATTAACCCACGGCAACCTCCCCCATATACAAGATGAATATTCCTCGTAGCAAGTGATCGACAAGAGTGGTAGCTATGTTTACAAACTCTAAACCCTTCCCATACTTAGACCCACAAAATACACAAATATTTTTAAGTTGACGACCAGAAACACTTTCCATCTCTATACTTACCTTTCTCTCTGAATGATTCTGAGTTTAAGAAAAATGGAGAAAATGGAGTGTTTAAATAGGAAAAAGAATAGAAAGGGTAATAATAGCACCTATAAGGGCAGGTTGGCTGTTGTCAAAAAAGTTTGAAATTAAGAAACACAAAATTTTTTTTTTTTTACTTCAACAAAACTATCAGGGTAAAAAAGTCTAGAAACCCCTGAAAGACTCTGCTCAAAGGATCGTCTGTCAAAAACCAAAATATAGCAAAACTATACAAAGATAAAAGAAATATAATAGCAAATGATGACAAACCTTTATGTACAGTTTTCATGGCGTATCTTTATATTGCACGTCATGAGTGCAGTAGTGGCATATTTTTATACTGCATGTCATCGTGGGTTTCCATCCTTGGTCTGGAACCTGGACAACTCACATTTGGGCTCGTAACATCAACAAAGATGCTAAAATCTGAAACTCGTAATGTCCAAGATCCAAAACGTCCCATCCCAAGGCGCTGAGAGCCCCTTATAATAAAAGAGAGGATCAAGCTCAGATGCCTCATACGTTTTGGCAGCCGTGGGTTACTTCTCACTAATAACCAGAGTGGGACGCTTCTATCTGTCCATCAACTCCACAGTGCCTAGATGGTATACATTGGGTTATGGAGCGCGGTTCTCTACAGAGGATGGTACATGAATTTTTTTAAGAACCAGCGTGCAAAGGTCCACCAGAGTCAATGACGGGTCAGCCAAAGGCTGGGGCTCCACAACTAATTAAAACCATGGTATTCCTTCCGGATCGCCCTTGTTCAAACATTTTTTTTACTTTTTTTTTAGAAAACATGAAGAAGAAGAAGATAATATGTACATATTATTGTGGATATAGCTCACATCTGCCTCTGGTTTCACGTCCAGTAACGACTTAAACGCCTTCTATGAGTCAAGGATAACCTTCCCATCTAATTTTCTTATAAATTGGCAAACAAGGTCTTTTAGAGTCAGATTCCCAAGACTGTAGCATTTTTCTTCATCTTTGAAGAGATTCCACAAATTAAGAAGTTCATGATGCACCAATCCACAAGAATGCGTCTCAAGAGTCAATAAGATATTATCTAATGACTCCTTACTCAGTTCATTCTTAATGAAGAAAATTTTATCTTCTCTGTTTGTGGAAACCATCCCCAAAGAACGACATCGCTTGTTACAATTCCATCGTCCACATTTGTGACAAACTTGTAACCTTTTTGCTATTCTCTTTTTAGAATACGAACTTCTTCTAAGACCTGGCATGTATGGGTCAAATGAAATTAAAGACTCACCTGCTAGTCGGACCTTTGCTTCAATTATCCAGCGTACATCTTCTAGTATACTCTTGTGCATTAACAGTCTCAATCTTTCACATCTAACTTTGTAGATTTTTTTCAGAGCATTTTGAGGGAGAGAAGGAAAATGTTTTCTCAGGTTTGAAAGAATGACATCTATTTTAAAGGAGAAGAAGGATCCAGTTATTTTGGGAAACTGAAAAATAAACCGACTTGAGAGTCATGAAGTACCGTTATCCGCCACTTAACCGACAACACAAAGAACTGCAAAAACAAGACAACAAAATTAAAGTGAATTCTATTCATAACAAGGATCAAAAAGAGAGATGAATTCTAACTCATCAACTTGGTTTTCCAAAAATGGTTTGAGCCTTTGTCCATTGACTTTAAACACATTACCATTCCTAGGATTCTCAATATCTACGGCCCCATGAGGATACACATGTTTGACAACAAAAGGACCACTCCACCTAAATTTCAATTTTCTAGGGAATAGGTGCAGGCGAGAATTATAAAGCAGAACTTTTTGACCAATTTCAAAAGATTTTCTCAAAATTGTCTTGTCATGAAAAGCTTTTGTTTTGGCTTTATAAATCTTTGAGTTCTCATATGCATCATTTCTCAATTTCTCAAGTTCATTTAATTGTAATTTACGTATCTTGCAAGCATCATCAAAATTTAGATTGAAAGCTTTAATGGCCCAAAATGCTTTATGTTCCAATTCTACAGGCAAGTGACAAGGTTTTCCATAGAGTAACCGATAGGGTGACATGCCCAAAGATGTTTTAAAAGCAGCATGGTAAACCCAAAGTGCATCGTTTAGTCTTAAAGACCAATCTTTACGATTTGGGTTAACCGTTTTTTCCAAAATTTGTTTAATCTCCCTATTTGCTAATTCAACTTGTCCACTTGTCTAAGGGTGATAAGAGGTGGCAAGTTTATGTGTAATACCATATTTTTTCATTAAAGATTCAAATGGTTTATTGCAAAAATGTATTTCCCCATCACTGATGATAGCTCGAGGGATTCCAAATTGACACAAGATATTTTTTTTTAAAAATTTGAGAACAGTTTTATGATCATTGTGTCAGCATAGAAACACCTCAATCCATTTTGAGACATAATCAACTACAACCAAAATATACACAAATCCAAATGAGGATGGAAATGGACCCATGAAATCAATTCTCCAACAATAAAAAATTTCAATGACAAGGATGGGGTTCAGAGGCATCATGTTTTTTTTTTTAAATTGAGCCCATCTTTTGATAATTTTCACAACTTTTGCAAAAAGTATAGTAGTCCTTAAATAAAGTGGGCCAATAAAATCCATACTGTAAGATTTTTGCAGCTGTTTTCTTTGAAGAAAAGTGACCTCCACATGCTTCTGAGTAACAAAATTTAATGACACTACTTACCTCACTGTCGGGCACACATATCCGAAAGATTTGGTCAGGATAATATTTAAACAAGTATGGATCATCCCAATAAAAATTTTTCACCTCTGTCAAAAATTTCTTTCTATCTTGGTACGTCCATTGAGGCGACATCTTTCCTGTTACAAGAAAATTGACTATGTTAGCAAACCAAGGCATGAAATTGACAGAAAATAAAAATTTATCGGGAAAAGAATCATTAATAGGTGTGCTATCAAAAGGTGAGCCTGTTGTAAGTCTGGACAAATGATCAGCGACAACATTTTCGGCTCCTTTCTTATCTTTTACTGTGATGTTGAATTATTGAAGCAACAAAATCCACCGTATCAATCTTGGTTTAGCATCCTGCTTAGACATCAAATATCTAACAGTAGCATGATCGACGAAAATCATAATAGAAGAACCAATTAAGTAAGATTGAAATTTGTCCAGTGCAAAAATTACAGCAAGTAGTTCTTTTTCAGTAGTGGTGTAATTCATTTGTGTACTATTTAAAGTTCTACTTGTGTAACAAATCACATGAGGCTTACATTCCTTTCTTTCGCCTAAAACAGTGCCCACAACATAATCACTAGCATCACACATTAACTCAAAAGGCAAAGACCAGTTAGGAGATTGCATGATAGAGGCAGATGTTAGAAGACCAATTAGTTTTTCAAAAGATTTTTGACATTGTTAAGTCCAATCAAATGGTGCATCTTTCAACAGAAGACTACATAATGGTCTAGATATGACACTAAAGTCCTTTATGAATCTTCTGTAAAATCCTGCATGTCCTAAAAAGGAACGATCTTCTCTGACTATTTTTGGGGAAGGCAAATGAGCAATTAATTCAACTTTGGCCTTATCAACTTCAATTCCTTTAGAAGATATCATATGACCTAACACTATTCTTGAGGTAACCATGTAATGACATTTTTCCCAATTTAACACAAATCCTTTTTCTTTGCATCTTTTAAGAACTTTTTCCAAATTATCAAGATAATTTTCAAAAGAATTTCTAAAAATTGTCATATCATGCATAAAAACCTCTAAATAATGCTCAATCATGTCACTAAAAATGCTTAACATGCATCTTTGAAACGTTGTCGGAGCATTACAAAGGCCAAAAGACATTCTTCTATATGCAAAAGTACCAAAAAGACATGTAAAAGTGGTCTTTTCTTGATCTTCCAATGCAATTGGTATTTGATTATAACCTGAAAAACCATCAAGAAAACAGTAGTATGGATGTCTTGCTACCCTTTCTAGAATTTGATCAAGAAATGGCAAGGAGAAATGATCTTTCCTAGTAGCAGCATTTAATTTTCTAAGATCAATACACATACGCCAACTAGATGAGACTCGCGTAGGTATTAATTCATCATTATCATTTTCAACCACTGTTATTCCAGATTTCTTAGGCACAACTTGTGAAGGGCTTACCCATTGACTATCAGAGATAGGATAGATAATTCCAACATTAAGCAATTTAAGGACTTCAGCTCTAACTACCTCTTTCATGTGTAGATTTAATCTTCTTTGAGATTATTAAGAAGTTTTAGCATTATCCTCTAAATGTATTATATGCATACAAATTAATGGATTAATATATTTTATGTCCTTTAATGTCCATCCAATTGCACTTTTATATCTTTTAAGTATTTTTGTTAACATACCTTCTTATTCTTCAGTAAGAGACGAAGAAATTACTACTAGAAAGTTTTGCGCTTCTCCCAAAAATGTGTACTTCAACCCAACAGGTAATGGCTTTAGTTCCGGTGTGAGTACTTCTTCATGGGCATTATCATTTATGGGTTTTAACTCTTCAAATCTTGGCTTCCATCCCTTGTACTCCATTACCTGTGGATAATCAAGCAAAGAACATATTTCAGAGATATCATCTTCTAATTGCATGCCTGACTCAAATGAATTGACTAAACAAATTTCTAATGGGTCAGAAGAACTCCTTGTTTGAAGATGATTATCTACAATTGCTTCAATTCCTTCAACTTCCTCCTTTTCATCAAGGACTTCCTATGGTTGCTTGCACATGTTAAAAACATTGAGCTCCAGTGTCATGTTTCCAAATGTTAGTTTCACCACTCTATTTCTGCAATTTATCAAAGCATTAGATGTTGCTAAAAATAGATGGCCTAAAATAACAAGAATTGACTTGCAACTATCAACCATAGGTTCAGTATCCAAGACAATAAAATCCACAAGATATATGAATTTATCAACTTGAACTAACACATTTTCCACTATTCTTCTTAGAATTTTAATTGATCTATTGGCAAGTAGAAGAGTTACAGAAGTTAGTTTTAACTCACCCAAGTTGAGTTGCTGATAAACTGAATATGGAAACAAATTGACACTAACACCAAGATCAAGTAAAGCTTTTTTAATTTTATGTTCTCTAATAATGCATGAAATTGTAGGACAATCAGGGTTTTTATATTTCAACGCATTATTATTCTAAAGAATAGAGCTTACCTGTTTAGCCAAAAATACTTTCTTTTTCATATTTAGTTTCCTTTTAACAGTGTACAAGTCCTTCAAATATTTAGCATAAGAATGAATCAATTTGATAGCATCTAATAGAGGAATATTTATCTTTATTAGTTTCAAAATTTCAAAAAAAATCAGTGTGATGGTCCAATTTCTTTGGATTATTCAATGCTTGAGGAAATGGAGGTGAATGCAAGAGTTTAGTCTCCTTTTGGTCAGTTTCTTCATTTTCTTGGGTAATTGGTTCATCTTCTTTCTCACAAAGTTTGAGAATTTATTTTTTAACAACTTTTCCACTCCTAAGAGTTATTACTGACTTGACTTGGTCCATTTGTTGGTTTTCTAAGCTCCCCTTATTTAGACTGTACTGACCCTTGGGATTTAGTTGAGGTTGAGAAGGAAATTTTCCTTTCTCATGAATGGTGAGTGCAGAAGAAAGTTTAGCAAGAGTGTCTTTTATGTCACTCATGGTTTGATTGTTTCGTTTATTAATGGCCTCTTGCTTTTCTATGAATGCATGCAGTGTTTCTTCAAGATTTTTCCTATATGGTGGGACATAAGGTGCATATCCGTGAGAATTTTGAGAGTCCTGTTGTACCTGAGGAGATAGTGGTTGCACAAATTGTGACTAATTATTATTCCTCCAGCAGAAGTTCGGGTGATTTCTCCATCCTGAATTGTATGTATCTGAAAAAGAAGAAGTAAATGGCTTTTTAAAATTATTCATTGCATTTACTTGCTCATGTACAACTTCTTTAAAAATAGGAATATTGGGACATTCACGTGTTGAGTGTCCTAAGTCATCACAAATGCCACAAATTTCTTCATTTTGCACATATTTGATTTCTTTTGCTTTTCTTAATTCTATGGCTTCAACATTTCTAACCAAACTGGCAAACCTAGTATTTAGATCTTCCTCTTGACTAAGGTGATATTTTCCTTTATTAGCACTTGCAAGGTTAGATCTAATTGAATTTTTAGAAAGGTTAGTACCATGCCAAGATTGAGAATTTTCAGTCAACTGGTTTAAATAGTCTAAAGCTTCATAATGTTCTTTATCAAGAAACTCACCATTGCACAATGTTTTCACAAATTGTTTAGTTTCATGTGTTAAACATTTATAAAAGAAACTTATAGTGCGCCATTTTTCAAAATCATGATGTGGGCAAGAATTTAACAAATCTTTAAACCATTCCCAACATTGAAAATATGCTTCATTTGAATTTTGGAAAAAAATTTGGATTTGTCTTTTCATAGCATTGGTTTTATGTGTTGGAAAAAATTTCTTTAAGAACTCACCTTGCATTTCTTGCCATGTGCCAATTGATCTTGGTTTCAAAGTGTTAAGTCAAAATTTTACTTTATCTTTTAAAGAAAAAAGAAACAATTTAAGCTTAACAATCTCTTCAGTACAATTTTGGTCATTGAAAGCAATACATACTTCCTCAAATTCTTTCAGATGTAAACATGGACTTTCAGATTCTAAACCATGAAAATTAGGAAGTAAAGAAATCATACTTGACTTAAATCTAAAATTGTTAGTATTGAGTGAAAAGATAAAACATGATGAACTAGAATTTCGAGGTGGTTGCAAATATCCACGCATAGTTCGCAACGGTTGATTTTCATGTTCATTATGTACACTTTCATTTTCAGTCATTGTGTCAATTGCGTGTGATTGTGATTCAAACAAATCAATACATAAAGTGTCAGGATTAATTTTAACTAAACGACCAGAATTTAAATCACGATACCAATTAAGCATAAATAAATGACTTAAAATAGAAAAAATAATGTACAAGTCGGCAGTTTACAATAGCCATTAAATATTAACAAGGATGTGATATAAACCAACCACCCAATAAATATTAACAAGTAAAAAGTTAGATAACTGATAAAGTAAAAAGTTAGATAATTAAAGAGTTAATAATTAGTAAGTTAGAAAGTGCAGAAAGTAAAATGCAGAAAATAAAATACGAAAAATAAAATACAAAAAATAAAGTACGGAAAGTAAATTGGAGAAAGTAAATTTAAAATATGAAAATCGGAGAGAGGCAGAGCCCCACCAGAGCCGGCGAAAGAAAAGAGAAGAGAAGAAAGATTATTTCATTATGTTAGAAAGTAATAATAAATAACATAAATTAAAAAGTTAGAGAGTAAAAAATAAATGACGTAAATTAAAAGTTAGAGAGCAGAAAATAAATGACATAAATTAAAAGTTAGAAAGTTAGTATGTTAGCAAGTTAGCAGGTTAGTAAGTTAGATAGTTAGAAAGTTAGAGAGTTAGTAAAGAAACCGAAGGATCGGCAAACCGATCTTTTGCTCCGGTGAGGGAGAAGAGAGAATAAATTTTATTAAAGAAAAAGAACCTCAATAAATTAAAACTTCTGATCAAGTCTCCAACAACGACGCCAAAAACTTGACTGCAGGATTTAAGGATGCAAACCCAAGTGCAGGTTGTCTCAAGTAATAAATTTTTCTGGAGTCCGAGGTCGATCCACAGGGAATTGATGAAGAAAAATTAATTGAGGTAACAAAAGGATTTGTCACAACACTAAAAGTAATAAAAGATGTTCACAAATGAATTTAAGAACTTGCTTGGGTTAAGAGATCCACTCTTGGTAATAAATTAAATGCAAGATTATTTTTCTTTATAACTCAATTGAAATCCACACACAACGGAGGTTCCAATCAAAAAATATAACATTCAAAGTTTAATTATATATGTAATCATATTATGATTCCTTTAATTATCTACCAACATTTGTAAATGAGTTCGAGCATTCACTTTGCCAATCCTATTGTCTACAATAAATCAAGAACTCCATTATACAAAGAAGGTTTCTAAATTGATTAGAAACAAAATACAACACATATAATGTCCATTTGATAATATATCATTTAAGCACAAGAAATATAATAATCTAACTTTATTTCATTACCAAGAGCTTCACTCTTTCACCTAAGCAAGATGAAGATTTAGTTACTCATAGATAAGAAGAAAGAAAGAGAGAAGAAGAGAAAAATGAACATAGCTTCAATTTAAAGCAAGAGAAAATTACAACAAAGGAAAACAATAAACAAGCATAACCATAACTTCTAAAAACTAAGCCTAACACCAAGAGCACCAAATGATTAGCCAATGGTGCCTTTTATAGAGGATTACGGATACAAAATGACAAAGGGGCTGATTAAGAGTAGGTGGATGAGTGGGTGAATGAATGAAAATGCCAAATGGTGAGTTGGTGAGTGGAAAATTATTGAGATTCTTTGTCTCTGAAATCATTCATTGCTTAACTCATGGATTTCATCATCAAATAGAAAAGTCATCTTCATGAAATTGTAGATCTGGGTCTTAACTTTCAGATGTCCAAATTTCAGCTCATTTCATCACCTACATCCCGAGATATGGCCTAATTACTGTTAACTGTTCAGGCCCAGTTTCAGCACCTTTGTTTTGACTTCCAGACCCAATATCACCTCCAACATGTCCGATTTGAGTATTGTGTTCTTCATGAAAGTTGTAGTTATAGGTCTTAACTTTCAAGTATCAAAATTTCAGCTTAAGAAAGTTCCTACAGCCCGAGTTATGCTCTGATTACTATATACTATTCAGGTTCTAGACACAAAACTCGTGTTCTGACTTCCGAGGCCAATTAGCTCTACTAGATGTCTGAATGAGACTTTGAGCTCTTCATCAAAGTTGTAGAGCTCTCTCTTATCTTTCCTATAAGATAAGATACATAATTTTTACACATCTAAAACTCAAGATATGGCAGAAATATAGAAATAGTGTAAGACCCAAATAATGCTAAAAAAATCAATTGAGTCCAATTTGAGTCCAAACTTACAAAACATAACCAGGCTTAATTAATTAAGTACATGGAGAGTGTAAATGACTAAAAATGAGGATTTATTAATGTACAAAATATGTGATTATTAATTACCAAGAGCTTCACTCTTTCACCCAAGCAAGATAAAGATTTAGTTACTCATAGATAAGAAGAAAGAAAGAGAGATGAAGAGAAAGATGAACATAACTTCAATTTAGAGTAAGAGAAAATTACAACAAAGGAAAACAATAAACAAGCATAACCATAACTTCTAAAAACTAAGCCTAACACCAAGAGCACTAAATGATTAGCCAATGGTGCCTTTTATAGAGGATTAGGGATACAAAATGACAAGGTGGCTGATTAAGAGTAGGTGGATGAGGGGGAGGAGTGGTTGAGTGGTTGGATGAATTGTTGGATTATTGAGATTCTTTGTCTCTAAAATCATTTATTGCTTAACTCATGGATGCCGTCATCAAATGAAAAAGTCATCTTCATAAAAGTTGTATATCTAGGTCTTAACTTTTAGATGTCCAAATTTCAGCTCATTTCACTACCTACAGCCCGACATATGGCCCAATTACTACAGACTATTTAGGCCCAGTTTCAGCACCTCTATTTTGACTTTCAGACCCAATATCACCTCCAAGCTGTCCGATCTGAGTTTTGTGTTCTTCATGAAAGTTGTAGATATGGGTCTTAACTTTCAAATGTCAAAATTTCAGCTCAAATAAGTTCCTACAACCCGAGTTATGCTCTGATTACTATACACTATTTAGGTTCCAGTCACAAAACTTGTGTTCTGACTTCCAAGCCCAATTAGCTCCATTAGATGTTTGAATAAGACTTTGACCTCTTCATCAAAGTTGTAGAACTTTCTCTCAGTTTTCCTACAAGGTAAAATTCATAATTTTTAGATATCTAGAACTCAAGATATAACCGAAATACAGAAACAATATAAGACCTAAATAATGTTGAAAAAAATCAATTAAGTTCAATTTGAGTCCAAACTTACAAAACATAACTAAGTTTAATCAATTAAGTACATGAAGAGTGTAAATGACTAAAAATAAGGGTTCATTAATATATAAAATATGTGATTATCAGAAACTAAAAAATTATATGAAAACTAAAAAAAAATAAAAAAAAGGGCTTTGAATAGATTTTCTTAAAAGTAAGAAGCAAATGAAAGAGGTGCTTTGTTGCTTCTTCTTTTTTTAATGAAATTTTCTTATATCTTTTAGTATAAGATTAATTTTCATTTGGAGCACTGAAATTGTCCTTTTTCATGAGTTCAATTGTTCTTAATCGTGATCTGTGATCATGTCTCATGGATTAACCCAACCCGCAATATGCAGGGGTCCAATGTTGATACCCTTGGCTAGATTCGCTTGATAAACGAGATCCCAACTCTATACATATCAGACTATGACATTGGATAACAACGATTGCCACGAGGTCTACATAATAGATAAATCCTAACGATATATGTTATTACCAATCATGATCTTGCGGAATAATAACGTCCATGACTACCCATAATTATAGTATCAGTATTCAAATAATATAGGGATCTTCGACAACTAACAAGGGAATGTATCTCCCCCTGTAACTAGTATGAAAGTGTATCTCTCCAACATCTATAAATACCAAGCTCATGCACCTCTACAGGTAACTTATTACTCATTGTATAAACTTTACTTGTACATAGCTTGACTTGAGCGTTGGAGTCCCTTTGAGGTACCAATCCCCCCCGATTCAACATGCTTTCCTGCTGCGCAAGGAGGAAACCACCATGATGTGCCTTTCTCAGGTACACCTCTCAATCCACATTAGAACTTTAGCGCCGTCTGTGGGAAAACATAAATTTCTATTCCCATTCAACCATGGTAAGCACAAGATAGAACTCGAAAAAAGGAGAGGCCATACAAACCTCTGCAGCCTGAAGACGAAGACCAGCGGCACAGCCTCCTCCTCACCCTGTCCCACAACTAGCTGATAAAGCCCCTGCCATGGGAAACCAGGCACTCGACGATGAGGTTCTACACGATGGGCATGAAACTTCGTTTTCTGATGAAAACCCACACTTATCGTGTAGGGTCTTTGTGAGGGATAGACTTGGAAACCGTGTGCAGAAGGGAAATCTTAATGTTCAGGGGTCCATAATCCCAGTACACTAGTGCCTGGGGCCCACGAACTACAAAGCAAAGGATCATGTGTCCCACCAAGAAGGAACAATCTCGCCTGAAATGTCCAGATAGCGCCGCCTGAACTTGTTGCGACGACAAATCAAAGAACAACGCCGCATGCTGGAAGATCTAGAGCAGTCTATGCATGACAGCTAATCTGGGTCTCACTATAACAATGGAAAGCGAAATATCAACCAGAGGAGACTGCATGTAGACTCCAAAAGGTCTAATGTTGTTGACAATGACCCAGACCTTGGCGATCATGAGCAACCCTTCTCTGCCCAACTCATGGAGTATAAAGTTCTAAGAAACTTTAAGTTTCCCACCAATGTGGAACTCTATGACGGGACCATGGACCCCCAGGACTATATGCTTTCATGAAGGATCTTCACAGTTGCTATGTTGTGCCTTTCCCCTATCCCAGAAAAAGGGAGCCCTCAGATGGTTTGTGATCCTGCCACGGTGATCCGTCGTTAACTGGTTGGACTTCAGACAACATTTCATGCTCCAGTATACTACTAGTAAGGAACAATCCAGATATATTGAATCTTTATCCAAAATTTGTCAAGGTTGTGATGAGCCATTTTGCGAATACGTTAAAAGGTTCAACACAACTTGTATTAACGTGAAGAACTTAGATGACAAAATTGCCCTCAACTATGTCAAGAGTTTCGACAACGGTCCCAAAAGTATATAAACCTCGAAGAGGCAATCGAGGCCCAAAGGAGTTTGGAGAAGGGTGAATTCTCTCACCAAAAAGCTAACCATAACTCCTTATTGGCCCGAAACTGACAGTCCACACTAGGGCAAATACTCCAACTATAAGCCTCTAAACACCCCCCCGAGAGACAATATTGAGGGAAGTGTTGCAGACAGAGTTCCAGGATATCAAGAGGCAATCCCCTATAAAGAAGTATAAGCATAATTATCGTTCTAAACATTGTTCATGACATAAAAGCTATGGCCATGAAACGAAAGAATGTTATCAACTTTGACATGCCATCGAGTCCTTGATCAGGGCAGGGCGACTTCACCAATACATCAATAATGTCCAAAATAATGGACACCAAAGGAGAAGAAAGGAAAGAAGACGTACTCCTCATCAGAGTACATCTTCGCACCAAAGATGGAGAATGATGTGAAAATCGGCAAGTGTACTAAATCACAAAAAGTAATAAAGTAGTGAAAAAAGTATCGTCCCATGAGGATTATATTGCCAACTACCAAGTTCGTTAAACTAACACTATCTAGGCTACTCCAAAGGTAATAGTTGGCAAAAATGAAATTAAAAATAATTAAAAGAAAGTAATTAAAATTAAAAAAAGTAAATTCAAGCAATCAAACAAGAGTTGAAAACAATAATAAGAAAGTGTTAGGGTTTAGACTTCACTTGAACTCTTTAAATGCACATCCAAATATTGGTTTAAACATGTTGTATTTCAATGATTTATGGTCAATTCCCAAAATTAATCAATATTCAATTCTTTGGTGTATTAATCATCTTACACTATTTAGAATTAACTAATCCCTTAGTCTAACCCCAAATAGAAAAGCATTATCAAGAACAAGGGAATTAAAAGAAAGATCACATAACCCACTACATTTATTCCTAACAATTGCAGAAATTATAGTATTTATCACATGTTCTAGATTCATGCAATTTTTTTCAAATCATACATCAACTCAAAAGATCATTCCCAAATTGGCCAGATTTAGAAAAACATTAAGAATAGAGATAATCATACAAATCATGAAATAAAAACATGCCTTAAACCCATAAAAGAAGTTACATTATCCAAGTATTAAGATCCATCGTTTCCCTAATGAGGGGAAATTAGTTACACATAGGGAAAGAATAAAACAAAGGAAATAAAATGACAAACTCCATTGATAATTAGTGGAAAGGTTGAAGAGAATTCCTAATCTTCAAGCCTTGATGTGCCCACACCAAATTAGAATTAAGTTATCTTGACGGCTGCTGCAGTGTGTGTTGCAATTTGGCATAACTTTCTATTTATAATTTCAGAATCCTGTGTTGTTACGCTTCCAGCGCCTGAGCGCTGGCTTACTAGAAGCCAATTTTCCTTTGATGCACGCGCCTGAGTGCTGGCTTCCTAGCGCCTGAGTGCTGAGCCATTAGAAATAATCCTCCAGTTTTACTAGTTGTGAAATAACAGAAAAACTTCCACATTTTGCCTATCCAGTGCTTGAACGGTGACTCTTAAGCGCTTGAGCGCTGAGTGTCCAGAAAGCTTTTCTGACAGTTCTTCCATGTAAACACATCTATTCTTAATCCCTATGCATATACCTAACAAAAAAAAAAAACACAAATAAGAAAAACAATTTAAAATAATAGAAATATGATAAACTTAAGGACAAAACTCAATTAAATAAATTAAAGGAGAATGAAAAACCACGAAAATGAACCGTAAAAACATGACTCTTTAAAGGTTCATCACTCCCCCAAACTTAAGATTTTGATTGTCCTCAAGTAAAAAGAAATAAAAATATAAAAAGAAAGAAAATCTTTTTGGCAGCCGACAACTATATGCATCCCCCTACAAAGGTTCCGAACTCAGAGAGACACTTAAGCTGACTCAACATGCAAATCAAAATAAGACATTGCCAAATAATGAACATCATATATAACCTCAGAAACTGCTCCAAAATCTCAATTCAAGGAATCACACATGTAAAATTCAATTATCATAATGCTCTCACATTCAATTCTCATATATAAATGACTTCCCATAAGCATGAATGAAAGACCAATTCACAGAGAAGTTCAAATCCGGATATGTTTATAAAAAATGCAAACGTATATCAAACTTGCACCCATAAGGTTGTTTTTCATCTCTCTCTCCACTAATATAAACAATATAAAACTAGGGATCAATAGGGTCTTTATGAGCTTGTAATGACAGACTAGGGGTATGGTTTAAGAAAGAAAAGGTAAAAGAAATAAAACAAAGATTGAAATATATGGTCATGCATATTCCACAATTCAAGCCTTAAAATATTAAACAAGTGCACAATGGATCATCCTAATTCATCAATTTGGCTTGCATAATTTCTTCTTCTATTTTTTCTTTTTTTAAAATTGTCCACCCCCAAACTTACTTCTTTGGAATACTTTGGGTGGATGTTCTCTTTTTTCTTTCTTTTTTTTTATCACAAGCTCCTCAAGTAATTTATGCACAAAAGGATTAAGGCTTGAACAGTAAAACAATACAAGGCGTGCATTCAATAAAAGGTGAGAAAAATGGAAAGATTTTTTTTTATATGGGTATGGAAAAGAAATATGTGGGTAAAAGAAAAGAAAAGAAAGTCAAATATATACAAGGCTGCAAAAAGGGACCTAGGGATACATTGTGTTAACAGGTTGGCTTGAAAGGCTCAAACAGTCTAAAGAAAGCCCTTATCATTTCTCTAGTCATGCATCATTTATGATTTTGCCTCAAGAGAGAATCTAACAACTTCTAGATACAAGTCATCCATACAAATGCAATTCTATAAACTTTCTCTAAGTTTGACATGCAATCATATTTCCTAGGTCTTTGTAATCATAAAGATGAGAAACACAATCATGCATAATCAAAGCAATAGAGATCAAAATAATTCATGGATTCTCATTGTGATGTCCTAGAAAAGAAATCAATTCACAGTTTAACTAATCATAGGATACTCAATTCAAAACATTGGCATGCCATAAAAATTTTGACTCAAAACCAAAAGACCTAATCAAATATCAAAGAAAAGAAAAAAATAAAACAAAAATAAGTTATCCTCCCCCAAACTTAGAAATAAACACAGTGCCCTCACTGTTCACATCAAATGCAAATGCAAATATCAATCAAGATCATAAAGGTAGAATAATAAAAGTGATGGTAAAGAAAGCTTATTGTTTTGGCAGGAGGTCAATCGAGCTCTTCATCTTCCTCACTGAAGTTAATGATAGCCATGATCTCCTCATCAGTCATAGGGGCCAGAAGTGCAGTGTCTAGGTTCAGGTGCTTTGCTATGCCGCACAACAACTGGATAGTGTAATTGAATTTCCTCTGGTTTTGACGCTGCACATGCTCCAATCTATCCATTCTTTGCACTAGAATGAGCACTCTGCGAGGTGGCCTTGCTGCTGGGCCTAGAGGTGCAAGTGCTTGAGATGTTGGGGCTGCACAATCCTCTTCAAAATATCTCTCAATTACTAAGGCAGTGATTGAAGGAGTGGACTGAATTACTTAATCACCAGTGAGCTTGATACCCTTATCAGAACATAACCGGGAGATGAGCAATGGGTATGGAAGGCTTCCTGAGGTTTCCTAGGCTGCCATGCCTATGTTGAAGGCAGTTATTCTCCCAACATCCACAAGTTCACCAGTCACGATAACAAAAACCAACAAAGCTCTCTTGATAGGCACTTCAGATGCGTTAGAGCAAGGAAGAAGGTTGGATTGGGCAAATGTCCACCAAACTCTTGGGATTGGTTTAAAATCAGCCTTATTCAAAAACTTGGGTTGGATTTTAGTATCCAGGACCCATTGCGCACCTTCATTGCATAAAATAATCTAACCTTATTTCATTACCAAGAGCTTCACTCTTTTACCCAAGCAAGATGAAGATTTAGTTACTCATAGAGAAGAAGAGAAAGATGAACATAGCTTCAATTTAAAGCAAGAGAAAATTATAACAAAGGAAAATAATAAACAAGCATAACCATAACTTTTAAAAACTAAGCCTAACACTAGGAGCACCAAATAATCAGCTAATGGTGCCTTTTATAGAGGATTAGGGATACAAAATGATAAGGGGGCTGATTAAGAGTAGGTGGATGAATAGGTGGAGTAGTTGGATGAGTGGTTGGATTATTGAGATTCTTTGTCTCCGAGATCATTCATTGCTTAACTCATGGATGTTGTCATCAAATGGAAAAGTCATCTTTATAAAAGTTGTAGATCTGGGTCTTAACTTTAGATGTCCAAATTTTAGCTCATTTCACCATCTATAGCCCGAGATATGACCCAATTACTGTAGATAGTTCAGGCCCAGTTTCAGCACCTTTGTTTTGACTTACAGACCCAATATCACCTCCAAGCTATTCGATCTGAGTTTTGTGTTCTTCATAAAAGTTGTAGATATGGGTCTTAACTTTCAAGTATCCAAATTTCAGCCCAAATAAGTTCCTACAGCCTGAGTTATGTTCTGATTATTGTACAATGTTTAGGTTCTAGCCACAAAACTCATGTTCTAACTTTCAAGCCCAATTAGTTCCACTAGATGTCTGAATGAGACTTTGAGCTCTCATAAAAGTTGTAGAGCTTTCTCTCAGCTTTCTTACAAGGTAAAATTCATAATTTCTAGACATCTAGAACTCAAGATATGACTAAAATACAGAAACAGTGTAAGACCCAAATAATGCTGAAAAAATCAATTAAGTCCAATTTGAGTCCAAACTTACAAAACATAACCAGACTTCATCAATTAAGTATATGGAGAGTGTAAATGACTAAAAATGAGGGTTCATTAATGTATAAAATATGTGATTATCAGGATGCCCTTGATGACACAAGACTTTGGGCCATTTTAGGTAGCATAGGTCATAGTCCGCATTTAATTTTTTGCGTGTGTTAATTTCTTTACATAGTTTTCTTCTTATCTAACTCTTGCCATGCTTTGCAGTGAGTTTGGCTTCGATTGCAACCGAGAATGCTCTTGTAACCCTTAAGGCACTGAGAACTAGGAACATAGTTGGTCCTTCCAATGCTCTCATGGTCACTGCTCCAGTCCCTATTGTAACGCCCCAATTTTTAGAAAATATTCTGAATGTACTGTTTTCTGTTTTTCATGCTTTTGTATGAATGACCGCTGTGTCCCTATTTTTCTGTTCTCGATTTCTGTATGAAAACAACTACGATAATACAGGTTCAAATTTTATTTGATCGTTTTACGTAGTTTGCTTGAGACAGTAAAATAAAAATTTTTCTCGAGCTACTGTATTAATTTTTCTCAAAGATATACAGCTAAATAATCTGCTGGATATTTTATTTGAACGTTTTGGACGATTACCTACGTTGTGGGAAAAAAACGGGAAATGACCGTTACGTCCCGAACGTACTGTTTTCGCTGTTTTTGTCTGTTTTTAATTGTTTTCTTCTTGATTTAATGCCAGAAAATACTGTCTGTGATTTTATATGGACTTTTTGTGCGATTTGCTCCGAGGCAGGAAAATAATATTTTTCGGTAGGGAAAATCTTATTTTATTATTTAGAATTGGGGATCTTACTTAACCCGATTCTAAATGAGTACTAAAAATAATCTTTTAATTTTTAGGATTTAATCACAAATAAAATAATTTTATATTATTATAATATTATTTTATTAGTCGATGTTTTAGTGACAATGGACCGGAAATATTTTGCGGGACCCACAATTAGCGTGAACGGTTAGATCGGTAGCTTAATTAATCACCGTAAGTTTGTAGAACTTTCCAGATGTGACTCACTAGTCGACTCACAGAGCATTTATTACGCAGTGTGACTAAGCCATGTGAGTCACCGGAACCAACCAATGAGAATTAGGCTTGCTCACCAAGGCTTAATCTTAGCCTTTGATTCATCCAATGGCTTGGATGAAGCTGCAAGGTGCCCACCTTGCACCCCACTTGAAGTCCACGGCCAAGAGGCCTTTGGTGACCAAAAGATCACTTTGTCTTCATCACTTTTCTCTCTTCTCTCTCATCAAGAACCCTAGCCACCATTCTTGCCCATTTTCTCCACCATATTCGGCCAAGCTCATTTCCTAACCATCCAACCATCCAAAAATTTTTCTAACCAAGTTTCCTTAATCTAAACACCATTCTAAGAACCTTTGTAGTTGGGAGTTTCTTCAAATTCTTCCATCTAAGGCTTGGAAACCAACCTTGGAAGTTTTACCTAGAAGGTGAAATTTCATACTTTTCTTTTCTCTCTTCTTTTTCAAAGTTCTAAGCCATGATTTTTCCATGGTTTAGCTTCTTTTTCATGGTTAGTAACATGTAGGTTTTGTTTGAGATTTTTAGGTGTTTGGTGGAGTGAAAACCGTGACCTAAGGAGGTGAGAAAGCAAGTTTTTGTCTTCATTTAAGGTAAGAGGAAGACAATTCTTATCATCCTTGATGGTGGTAAGAAGATGAGTTGTTTGTAGAATCCATAAGGATTCGGTTGTGGTGTGTTTATTGATGTGTATTTGTTAATTTTTGTGGTTGCTAGTAGCTTAAGTGATATGTGTTAATAGCTTTCTTATTTGGTAATTGTAATAATTTTGCATGTCTAATAGCTTTTGATTGTATGTCTATAAGCTTTAAATTAGGTTTATGTGCTAGAAATATTTTGCATGTGTTAGAAATATTTTGCATGTGTTAGGGATATAAATGCATGTGTTAGAATTGTATGATAAGGTTTAGGATGTGAATAACATGTGTAAGTTTGCATGAGTGTTCCAAAGAACACAATCCAATAGCTCACGGCAATGACAAGTTTGGAGGACCAAAATGTTCTCTTGATTTTTCCTAAAGTGTAGCTTAATTAACCTAGGAGAATCAAGAAAGTTTCTAATTGATTTGATCAAAGAAAAATGCATTTAGAAATCAAATGGTACAAACTTAGTATTTTGGGGCCAACATGCCTAAAGGATTAAATTGACTATAGATAACTATTTTCTAAAATGATTTAATGAACTTAGACTATAGAATACATTTGATATGATCTAAAAGGTGAAAGACATTTTGGAAATCAAATGCAAAAGTTTTATAAAATTCGCCAACATGCCACTATAGGAATTCATGATTTTAAAAACTTGTTTCTAAACCTTTTTCAATTAAAAGAAACAATACAAGTTAAGAAGAAATTTTCTATAATGATTTATGAAGGAACCAATTGATTAGAAGTAAGTCTAAAGGGTTAAAATTCATAATTTTATCATTAGGAAGGAAATACAGTAATGTTAAGAAATTTTCTAACATATAGCTCACTTTCGGTTTTGAAGCATGTTAGAGATTTCAAAAAGAATTTAATGAAATGGTTAAAAATTAGGTAAATAGAAATTTTATGGAAAATTTAGAAAATCATTATTATAAATTTATAAACAAAATGCTGTCAATTTTTAGTAAAAATTGAACCTATAGGATAGTCGAAATATCCTAATGACAGTATACGGTATGAAAAATTATTCTACGTAGTTTAAATGTACTAAATATTATTTCTATCTGTTTAAATGGTAATTTTGAAGGCATTCGAATAAGAAAATGATTTAAAAATCCTACGTGATTGAGAAAACGTATTAAAAACGCTACGCGATTTTAAAAACAGAAAAGTATCTTTACCCGATTTTTAAACGTTTGTAAAAACGACGAGATTTCAAAAACGCGATAAAATTTCTACGCGATTGACCGTTACTATATTTATTTTTCGCTGTCGGGAAAATGTGAACCCGTACAGGCTTTTGAGGTTATTTCGCTGTCGGGAAAATGTGAACCCGTACAGGCTTTCTGCCATTGAGGGTATATTTTTATCTTGAAGGCATTTTCGTAATTTCATATAGTTGGAATTATGTTCTGTCTTTATGCCAATTTTTAGTGTTTTGGGTTGACGAGACGAATCACATCGTGTTGTCGATGCGATAAATGTAGTGTGGTTTATTGTTCTAATAAACTTGGAGACTTTAGTGTACGGGATCCCACATGTGACAAAGATTGGTAGCTCATTTGGCCGTGGTAAACCGATAGCACACTAATGTACTCGACATTCACTATATTTAATCGAGGTTTGTAAAGTCTAGTAGTACATTGCCTATAGTGCCACAACGGGAGATCAGAACTATACTACGCCTGGATGGTGGATTCCCAGTGTCGTAGGCTATTGACGCAACGCAACGTGTGATCGCGTAATAGTTGGTTGGGCAGCCGTGGTACTAATAGATTTTGCAAGTCATTCTCTCTGATATCTGTTTGGGTTTAGCTCCATGGAGTAGGGTTGTGTTTTGGTGTATTTGAGTATATATTGGATAATATTCCATTTTTCTCTATTTATCTTTATCTGGTAACATCTTGGATGTTTTTACATTTTCTCTATTTGTATTTATCTGATAATTTTTATGTTAGTTGTCTATTTCTTATCTTAGTTTATCTGTGAAATTGATTTATCTGTGTGAATTTCTTTATTTGTGTTATATCTGTGATGTTCTGAAAACACTAGGATATTTAATATGTATTACTGTTATAGTTTCTTCGTATTGTATAAACTGTGTAGTAGTTAATTGTCGTCTTCTTATTTGCCATGTTGCGATGATTTTATGTTGTCTTACCTCTTTATTGTATGTGTCTATTGTCTATTTATTTTATGCGGTAAAGAGTTTGAAGAGGAAGAAGAGGAACAACCTCTTGAGATCGTGTACCCTGAGGAAGAGGAAGGTCAATGGCCGACGATCGCTTTACGAGCAAGAACCATCCGATCATCCATACCTTCCGGGGATGGCGACGCCTTTGCATTTTTGGGATTCATAGAGCCGATATTCCATGGAGGTGATCCGGCTTGGCATTTACGAGGAGATCGTGCTTCGTTACCTATGCGCCGGACGTATGACCGTGATTCTACGTCATCGGTTGATGGAGATCCGATTTCGACGACGACGCTTTTACGCACTTAGAGTTACCCTTATCCATTAGGCGTTATTGGGGTGCTTTGAAAACCCCGAGCCTAGTGAGATAAGCATCGTGTCGACCGCGCGATCCCGTTATCGCCGTGTGTCGAGACATCGAGGATATTTATCTCCCGATGATCATTTTCACACCGAGAGTGATCCATCGGAGGAGTAGATAATCATGATGTTTTTTTTGGGCGCGTCACTGTACGTATATATTAACTCTTTTATTGCTTTCTTTCTTGTTTTCGTTTAAATAGTAGTAGTCTTAGTTGTAAATTATTTGTACAGTTTATAACTTAACCATATGTATATTATTAGTGATGATGTTTTTTTTTTTTATTTCGTATTTTCCGCATTAACTTTTTATTACATATTTAAATCTATCGAAATTATTTTACAACCCGTAATAATATTTATCAAATGTTCAACGCAACTTGGGTAGATTTTATTTCTATTTATTTTATTTTCTTTTATGTGTGACATCCTCCAAAGGGGTGTTACACCTATGCCTCCTCTAGTTAAGGATCCGATGATCGAGGGTAGCCCGATTCAATTAGAGGATTCCCCTGTGCCTCCACTTCAAAGGCAAAAAAGGAGGGTCATTAATGATGGTAGGGCGAATGACCGAGGAAAGATGGTGGCAGTTAAGATAGAGGTTGGCCCAATTAGTTTGTATGAGGACATTGATTTCAACCTTCTAGACAACCAAGTTGTGAATCATGTTGCTCAGCGTAACACGACGGAGATCATGTCGTCATTTCAAACTTACGCCATTCGCCTTGCTATTGAATCTTGATTTCTAGATAGGTGTAATAAGGAGTATAATCAACGGATGATGGAGAAAGTGACAGAAGTTGAGGAAGGCGAGAACTGGGCTCTCAAGGCTAAGGAAGAGGCTGTGAAGGCCAAAAACGATGTCGAAGCTAAGGCCAAGGAGTTGGAGAAGGAGCTGGCAGCCTTGAAGGACAATCTAAAGCGAGAGAAGGCCAGTTCAGTGGAGGTTAAGAGGGAAGTCACTGGACTCCGTTCTGAATGTGAGAACCTCCGTATTAAGAACCAAAACCTCAAAACTAGAGTGGCACGACTACAAGAGGATATTCAATAGCTGATTATGGTCTGGACGAATTTCAGTATGGAGCAATTCCAAAATACAGTTCACTAAGTCCAGTTTTTCAATCCCGGGGTGGCCCTGACATTGGACGTATTATTACCCAAGTGGTTTCAGTACTCAAGAGGGGAGTGAATTGAGTATTAAAATTTTTTGCAAACCCTTTTTAACACAGATTTCTCGAAGCAGTATATTGAAAATATAAAGATGATTAAATGTCTTAAGAACAATAAATAAATAATTAAGCAATAATAAATAAATTGTAATAAATAAAGAGATAAAGAGAAGAAAAGCAGACACAATATTTATCTTAGTTCAACCACCAATCACTTGTGGCCTACGTCGAGTCCCCGAAACACAGTTTGAGATTTTTCACTATTAAATACAAGCTTAAAACAGGTGTTTGCAACCTTTACAAAATAAGGATATCTTACCCTATTCACTAGAGGGATACCTCACCCTTTTACTATAGGGATACCTTACCCTCTTTGAAGGATACCTCACTTTCTTTACAATAAGGGATACCTCACCCTTTTACTGAGGGATACCTCACCCTCATAATTTCACTAAAGGATACCTCACCCTTTTACAAAGAGCCAGAAAATAGACGAAGAGAAAACTCTCACAAATAGCAAATATTACAAATTGAAGCACTAGGAAGCTCTCTTAGGATATCTTAAAGTTTTAGCGAAAAGAGCACAAAAAATATGAGAAAATAGAGAATCATGTTTTTGGCACAAGCAAAAATAATTCAAGTGGTTGGGCAACCTTCAAAAGAGACCCAAGATCTCTATTTATAGAGCTTTTTGAGAAACTAGCCGTTGGAGTAATTAAATCACGTAATGAATGCAAATATGGTCGTTTATTTCCATTTTAGAATTCGTGGGATATTCGAATACCTTCATGGTTATTCAAATACCACTGTTTTGTGAAAAACATTTCTGATATATGTTATTTGAATACCATCAGGGTGTATTCGAATACCACTGATTTAAAGACTTACGAAAAACATATCTGAAGGAAGTTATTCGAATACCATTAGGGTGTATTCGAATACCTCTGTTTTAAAAACTTTGTAAAAATAGTTTAGAAGGATGTTATTCGAATACCTCTAAATGGTATTCGAATACCTCTGTTGAAAAATAGCTTTCAACACTTTTAAAGGCTTTCAAAATCATGATTTGAATTTGGGATATTTAATTTAAAACCATTTTCATCTTTTCATGCAAAATCAATGAGATATCCAGGAAGGCTTCGTACAAAAGATTTTAAGTCCTACAGCTAATCTTGAGCATATTGGACTTAGTCTTACCATCATCATCTTCATCATGTTTATTATTATCAAAACAACTATCAATGACAGCTAGCCAATTACATTCTCTCCCTTTTTGATGATGACAAACTAACATTTGAGAAAAGAATTAGTTCATATAAATTGGAATTCACAAAGTTGTTTAGAGATACTTACTCCCTCTCTTTTTCATAAGAGGTGATTTATATCAGAGATATGCACAGCAGCTCCCCCTTACTTTTGGAATCCAATTTCTATTTTGTCTTACCGGACTTTTACTTTTTCTCCCCCTGACTTTTCTCAAACAAAGAATTCAAGCTTTTTCTCCCTCTTTTGTCATGATAAAAAAGATGGGGCAAGATAAAGCATAAAGCTAAACAGAGTATATTCCAGTCCAATAAGATATATTCATTCATAGCATACCAGAATAGCAACAGAGTATAATTTTATAAATTTAGCAAGATAAACACAATATTCAACATATGAGCAAAGATATATTCATTCATAGATTAACCAATTGCATTGTATAGTCATCAAAACTGTCATTTACATTTACTAAGAGAGTCATGACATTTACCACTTGTTATCAAATATAAAACATTTGTTATCAATTTCTTATAATACTGTCATATATCAAGAGAAACATAGATATTAAACATTTTACCTTGATGAAATATGCTATAGGGATCAGAGCATTGCATAGAACTAACATTATCTACCCTATATGCAATGACAAAAAAAAGGTAATATCCAATTTGACACTTTGTCAATGCTAAGCATACTACTCATGTAAGAAAAATATTTAGTCATTTAAGATAGTCTTGAGCTTTCTTCCATTGAGTATTCCATTTCAATGTACTTGAAGAAAGTCTCCTCATGTCCTCTTCATTCATTTCCCTCAAGTTGAATAATCTTTTTCATTTAAGAGTTTGCTTGAGGTAGTTATAACCCTACAAAACAATTCAAAGTACTTTCTTTAGTATCCATTAATTTTGGATCCATAGAGGTTAGCCAAACTCATAAGCAAGTAAGCATTCAAAATAATAAGTCAAAGACAACAAATGAGTTCACAAGGGCAAAAGATATTTTATTGATTAATTTGGCCAAGTAACCACTTGTTTGATACCACTTGTTGCACTTGTTACCACGTTCATATATTTATCAAAACAGTAGCCAATTACATTAAGCATTTGCATTACAGAGAATTTATCAAAAAAAATTCTTATGAAAATGAAGGGGCAAGAGCAAGTTAAGAAATATGCATTTAAGTGCATCATGTATTTTTTTTAAGGCATAAAAGAAGTCACATAAATTTAGGCTAAAAAACTAAGATTTATTTTAGTAAAAGCATGATATCCATAGAGTCAATTTGGCCAATTACATATGTATAAAAAATAAGGCAGAAACAAAGAAGGGATCAGACCCGTAAGCTTGGCTTTATGCCAAGGGTTATTTGAATACCTCATCCCGTATTCGAATACCCACCACATAATTATGAACAAAGCAAGAGCAAGTATTCGAATACCTTGGAATCTATTCGAATACTCCATAGAGCATCTGACAAATACTGATAAAGATAAGTCTCAGGTTATTCGAATACTTGTTTAGTTATTCGAATACACTAACTTATAGAAACATAATATTGCTATACTAATGAATGGTATTCGAATACCTTATGATGGTATTCGAATAGACCTATCAGAAAAGAACAGATTTTAAACGTACCAAGTAATGGTATTCGAATAACTAGGGAGTTATTCGAATAACTTTATTAGAAAAACATATTTAACACGTACAAAAGTGTATTATGAGAGAGGAAAACTTACCCAATGATGGAAATACTTATCCAAAAAAAATTACAAGTCCAAGCTTCATAGAGACAAGGAGGAGAGCTTGGAATTATTTCTAGTCTTGTGCTTGCAGCAACCACTTTCAAAATGCCATAGTCAGCTCTTGGCCTTCAAGCACACCTACAACACATTTCAATTTTTGATTTTTGGTACCTAAATCTTCTTGGGTCCTTGTGTGTTAGTTTTAGGTAAAGTACCTTTAGGAACCTATACCATTTTAGTTCCGATTTTTGAGTTAATGTTGCTCCTTACATTGCATGTTGATGCACTATGTCTTTTTTTTCTACAGTAGAAACATTTAATAAAAGGACTACTTCAAGTTCTAGAATTAACAAAAAAAATTTTATAAAATTTTTGTTGATTTTTCAGGTTATATCCTATCTCGACTTTTTGAAAAACGGCTCTTTATTTTCCTAACAAAATATTTAAGTTATCTCTTCCAAAAGTGAATTTAGAAAGAGTGTTCTTTAAATTTTCAATTTCTTTTTCAAGAATATGACAAGATGAATAAGATGAAGATGTAGAAGCATATGAAGTGCAGGTTGAGCATGCATCAATTAATCCTAATGTCTCATTTTCAATTTTTAATTCTTCAATTTCTTTATTCAAAATTTGAATTTGGTTTTCCAAAGAAGAAATTGTTTTTTTACATGAGGAAATTAATTTTGTGAGCCTTATTGATTCATCATGCAATTCTTCAAAGGCATCTTGTAGTTCATCATAAGAAGACAATAAATTTGATCTTACCTCGTTGTCGCTTTCTTCTTCTTCTTCTTCTCCTTTGGCCATAAGACATAGATGGGCTTCTTCGCTATCTGAACTGTCAGTTGAGTCCATGTCATTTTCATCACATGCTATGTAGGCTCTTCTTTCTTTGGAGGATTTCTTTTCAAATTTCTTTGAGGGAAAAGGCGATTTTCTTTGAGTTCCCTTTTTCCTGATAAATTTACTAAATTTTCTTACCAGAAGACTGAGATTTTGTTCATTTAGCTCAACATTGTCCACGTCATCTCCATTGTCTTCATCTTCATTATTGATAGTGGAGGTGACTTTAAGTGTGATCCCCTTTTTCTTCTTATCATGTTCCTCACTTTGGTCAAGTCTATTGAGTTCTAATTCGTGCTCTTGAAGTTTGCCAAATAAAGTAGCTAACGTCATTGTTGATAAGTCTCTTGATTCTGATATAGCTGTTACCTTAGGCTGTCAAATCCGGCTCAAATATCTCAACACTTTGTTAATCAAATCTTCGTTAAAAAATTCTTTCCTAATGATGCAAGATGATTTACAATGTCGGTGAATCTCTTTTGCATTTCTTGAATGCTTTCTCCTTGGGTCATTATAAATAATTCATATCCACAAGTAAGAGAATTAATTCTCGACCTCTTAACTTCACTAGTACCCTCATGGGTAACTTGTAAAGTGTCCCACATTTCTTTAGCAGTTTTGCAATTTGAAATTCTAAAAAATTCATCATGTCCCAAAGCTGTGGTAATGATGTTTTTGGCTATCAAATTATTTTGAACTTTTCTTTTATTATCTTTAGACCATTCACTTCTTTGTTTTTCAATCTTTATACCATTAACCTCTCGCGTAGGTATAAATGCGCCATTTTCAATAGCATCCCACATATCTAGATCAATAGCTTCGATGAAAATTTTTATTCTTTCCTTCCAATATGCATAACCATCCCCATTGAAAAAGGGTGGTCGATTTATGGAAGTTCCTTCTGAAAAAACATTTGATGAAGTCAGGTACTCTTGAAGCGGCTAAGCTCTTTATACAAGAGTCTAGCTCTGATACCACTTGTTACCCAAGTGGCTTCAGTACTTACGAGGGGGGAGTGAATTGAGTATTAAAAGTTTTCACAAACCCTTTTTAACACAGATTTCTCGAAGTAGTATATTGAAAATATAAAGATGATTAAATGCCTTAAGAACAATAAATAAACAATTAAGCAATAATAAATAAATTGCAATAAATAACGAGATAAAGAGAAAAAAAGTAGGCATGATATTTATCCTGGTTCGACCAGCAATCACTTGTGGCCTACGTCCAGTCCCCAAAACATTGTTCGAGATTTTTTACTATTCAATACAAGCTTAAAACAGACGCTTGCAACCTTTACATAGCAGGGATACCTCACCCCTTTTGAAGGATACCTCACATTCTTTAACTTTTACTAGAGGGATACCTCACCCCCTTTAAAGGATACCTCACCTTCTTTACAACAAGGGATATCTCACCCTTTTACTAGAGGGATACCTCACCCCCTTTGAAGGATACCTCACCTTCTTTACAACAAGGGATACCTCACCCTTTTACCGAGGGATACCTCACCCACAATTTCACTAAGGGATACCTCACCCTTTTACAAAGAGCCAGAAAATAGACGAAGAGAAAACTCTCACAAAGAGCAAATATTACAAATTGAAGCACTAGGAAGCTCTCTTAAGATATCTCAAAGTTTTGGCGAAAAAAGTACAAAAAATATGAGAAAATAGAGAATCACGTTTTTGGCACAAGCAAAAATAATTCAAATGGTTGGGCAACCTTCAGAAGAGACCCAAGGTCTCTATTTATAGAGCTTTTTGAGAAACTAGTCGTTGGAGCAATTAAATCACGTAATGAATGCAAATATGACCGTTTCTTTCCATTTCAGAATTCGTGGGTTATTCGAATACCTTCATGGTTATTCGAATACCACTGTTTTGTGAAAAACATTTCTAATATATGTTATTCGAATACCATCAGGGTGTATTCGAATACCACTGATTTAAAGACTTACGAAAAACATATCTGAAGGAAGTTATTCGAATACCATCAGGGTGTATTCGAATACCTCTGTTTTAAAAACTTTGTAAAAACGGTTTAGAAGGATGTTATTCGAATACCTCTAAATGGTATTCGAATACCTCTGTTGAAAAATAACTTTCAACACTTTTAAAGGCTTTCAAAACCATGATTTGAATTTGGGATATTTAATTTAAAATCATTTTCATCTTTTCATGCAAAATCAATGAGATATTTAGGAAGGCTTCGTACAAAAGATTTTAAGTCCTAAAGCTAATCTTGAGCATCTTGGACTTAGTCTTACCATCATCATCTTCATCATTTTTGTTATCATCAAAACAACTATCAATGGCAGCTAGCCAATTACACGTATTAGACCCCATAAGTGTTATTCGAGACGATAATATTGTGCTTCCAAGTCTTGCTTCGAATGACCAAAGTGTCGTCAAGGCCCCAATCTCTGCCATCCAAGATCCGTAGCATGCCTCTTATTCTTGCCCCATGTGTGGGGTACTTTTTAATTGTAAAGACAATTTCCCCATTTGATGGGGTTTTTTAATTTATTTCCTTCGCTTGCTTTTTATCATTTGTCCGTATTGGTTCCAACGCCCATTATAAATGTGCATTTATTGGCCACTTGGAGGACTTAAGATTATTTTAATTTAATTATAATCTTGATCCAGGGTCTAACACCCAAAATATTAAGCATTCAAAATTTCACTTGACCGAAGCAAAATTTAAAATCAAGACCTTAGCCCGGGGTCCAACGTCCAAAATGTTTTGGCACTAGGAATCCCACTTGACTTAGGTATAATTTTAAGGTGATTCCTAACTGCGGTCTTTAATGTTTATGGTTTACAGTGGAAAATTGTCTAACACTTAGGGATTTTCAACTTCAGAACTCATTTTACATAAGACTTTTCTGGCGGATACCTAGGGGTGGACCACAGATGTCGTAATCCGCATTACCACTTTATTTCATAACCACATAATAGTCATAGCCAAGTGTTGAGGATTGGGTACAGAACTATAATTCGCGACCAAAACACTCAAACGAGTTTTGCGGGTTATTATTCTTTTTAACCTGGACTATTATGTCCCATGGGAGATGGGCTCAAGGCATTCTGGAAGTGTTTTCCAGCTTGGAGGGTTCTTTGAGACTTTAAATACACATGATGATATTTGAATAACTCTGTTTTATTGAGTAATTTGAGGACAGAAGTCCATACAGAGTATATGCTCACTATAGACTAGGGCATATCAAACGTAAAGTAAACTAAAACTATGCCTTAAAGGGCACTTAGCTATAGTTGTTTCGAGAGTGTAAGCTCCTTTGTCAGTGCTGATTACAATGTGGTAAGGGCCTTCCCAGTTAGGGGCTAATTTCCCTTGGAAGGCATTCCTACCTCCGATGTTCGCCCTCCGAAGCATTAGGTCCCTTAGTTAGAATTTCCTTGGGACAACCTTCAAATTATAATGAGTCGTCATCCTCTTCTTGATGGTGGCATCACATATATAAGCAACGCGCTTTTTTTCCTCCAGAAGATCCAAGTCTACTCTAATCAGTCCAGGGTTATTATCAGGTTAAAACTATTAGAGATGTCAGCTCGATTCTCCTATTTCCACCGAGATCATAGCTTCACACTCATAGGTGAGTTTAAAGGGAGTCTCACTTATTGTAGAGTAGGGCGTAGTCTGGTAGGCCCATATGACATGGTCTAGTTACTCAACCCAGTTTCCCTTGGTTTCATCTAGCCTTCTTTTGATTCCTCGAATAATAACTTGTTTAGCGGTTTCGGTTTATCCATTTGTCCTGGGATTCTCGACGGAATTATAATGATGTTTGATTTTTAGCTCGGCAAGCAGTTCTTCAAAACCTTTATCTTTGAACTAGATTCTGTTGTCCATTACAATGGACTTCGATTCCCCGAACCTAGTGATGATGTGGCGCTAAGTGAACTTTTGAATCCGTGCAAAGGTGATTGTGACTAAGGGCTCTGCCTCAATCTATTTTATAAAATAATTTACTACTACCACAAGGTATTTTAATTGGTCAAGTGCTTGGGGGAGCAGACCTAGAATATCCATACCTTATCTATAGAAAGGTCATGGTATTGACATCGTAGATAGTTCCTTTGAGGGTGCCTGATAATGGTCCGAGTGATGCTGACATTTATCATAAATTCGGACATGTGCATGAGAATCTACTTCCATCGTTAGCCAATAATATCCTATTTGAGTGCCTTTAAAGTTAGGGTTTTGCTTCCCAAGTGGTGTCCATAGCTCCCCTCGTGAACCTCAGCCAGTACATATTTTGATTCTTTGGGCGTAATGCATTTCAGGAGAGCTTAGGAAGATCCATGTTGGTATAACTGCCCATCATAAATGGTGTACCTGATTGTTGTCCTGATCAATCTATATGCTTCCTTTAGGTTAGAGGGCCTGGCTCCGGATTGCAAATACTTCATAATTAGGGTGATCCAGGCACATTCTTCCTCTTCCACCTAGAAAATGAATGCATCTGTGATGGAAGGTTGCGAGAGGGTCTCTTGGATCACAAAACGGTTGTTGCCCAGGCTTTTAGTGCTGACCAGTTTAGATAAGAGATCAGCTCTGGAGTTTTACTCCCCTGGTATGTGCTCTATTTTAACATTATGAAAGCTTTTAAGGAGCTCTTATACCTTGACTAAGTATTTCTGAAGGAGGAGTTCCTTAGCGTAATAGTCACCTCAGACTTGGGAGGTCACAAGTTAGGAGTCATTGTAAAATATGATTTTATCCGCTCCTATGTCCTTGGTCATTGCCAGTCCGACAATACATGCTTCATACTCCGTATAATTGTTTGACGTTGTGAATTCAAACTTTAAGGAGCTTTCTACTGTCACTTCTTCAAAATTTTCCAAAATCAGCATGACACCACTTCTCTTGGGGTTTGAGGAACCATCAACATATATGGTCCAAGAAATTCCTTCGGGTGCGTCAAGGTCTGATGTAAGTTTCACCATAAAATCAGAGAGTGCCTGGGCTTTTATTGCTAGTTGAGGGTTATATTTTATTCTGAACTCAGAAAGTTTAATAGACCAAGCAATCATTCTTCCCATCAAGTCTAGCTTATGCAGCACTTGACATATAGGTTGGTCCGTCCTTACCACCACAGGATGACACTGAAATTATTGTCGGAGTCTCCTGGCCATTGTGATAAGTGCAAAAGTGACCTTTTTGATCTTTTGGTATCGCAGTTCTGGCCCTCGCAAAATCTTGCTTACAAAGTAAGTCGGCTTTTGACCCTCTGTCGTCTCTCGGATTAACACTAAACTTATAGCCTCCATAAACTGAAAAATACAAATACAGTGTCTTACTGGGTTCCGGTCTTGTCAATATGGGGGGAGAGGACAGAAGGTTTTTCAACGAGGAAAAGACATCTTCACACTTCTGGGTCTACTCCAAATCCTTCCTTTTTTTTAGCAGTCTAAACAAGGGGAGGGATTTGTGAGCAGCCTTAGAAAGGAAGCGTGTGAGAGTGACAATCTGGTCAGTTAACTCCTACACTTCTTTAATACTTTGAAGGCTATGCATGTTGAGCACCGCTTGATATTTATCAGGATCAGCCTCAATTCTGTGGTGAGTAAGCATAAAGCCCAAAATCTTGTCAGCCCGGACCCCGAAGGCGCACTTCTCCGGGTTAAGTCTCATGTTATACTTCCGTAATTGTGCAAACACTTCTTTGAGGTCCGCAGTATGAGATCTAACTTGTGGGGTCTTTACTATCATATTATTAATGTAAACCTCCAGTATCTTACCCACTTGGTCTTCAAAGACCATGTTTATCATCTTTGGTAAGTGACCCCTACATTTTTCAAACAAAATGGCATAACCCTGTAGCAGTAGCTCGTCTTATCAGTGATGAAGGTTATCTTATCTTTGTATTTGGGGTACATTGGAATTTGAATGTACCTGGAGTATGCATCCATGAATGAGAGTAAATGGAAACCTGATGAGTTGTCCACCAATTTGTCCACATTGGGAAGTGGGTATAGATCTTTAGGGCAGCCTTTGTTCAAGTCTGTATAGTTTACTCACATTCTCTATTTTTCATTTGACTTCTTCACCAGGACCACGTTGGATAACCATGTAGTATATGGTACTTCCCTGATGAAGTCGGCACTAAACAACTCCTTCACCTATTCGTCAATAGCATGCTCCCTTTCTGGGCCAACTTTTCTTTTCTTCTGGGAGATCGACCTTGCATCCTCCCTGATAAACAGGTAATGATAGATGAAGGCAGGGTCAATCCCAGGCATGGTTGAGGACGTCCAGGCAAATAGGTTCTTGTTTTTAAGCAAGAGCTCAATTAGTTGGTGTCTCTCTTCATCTTCCAGGTTCATTCTAATCTTGGTGACCTGGTATGACTTGGTACCAAGTTGGATGGGTTGTAGTTTGCCTTCCGACTGGGGTCTGGTACCCCGGATCTCTTCTTGAACATCTAACTCAATCATAAGAATTTTGACCTGATCCAATATCGGGCTAAATGTGCTAGCTTTTGTTCTCTTGGGAACCCTGCAAATTTTAAGGCTCTTGTTATAGCATTTCTAGGCCACAATTTAGTCACCTTTCACTATGACAACTTTGTTATTCTTGCTAGGAAACGTCATGACCAGGTGGGTCATGGATACTATGGCCCCAAACGCATTTAAAGCAGAGTGGCCCAAGATAATGTTGTATGTCAAGGGATAATTCACAACCAGAAACCTTACCTTGACTGTCCTGAAGAGTTTAGGGGTCCCCAAGGTCAAGTGGGTCTTATAATATCTTGTTGGGATGATCTTGTCACTTGTGAATCCTGTAAGCTCCCTATCATATAGAGTTAGCTCTATACGTGAAATTTCTAGCTTCTAGTAAAGGTCTATGAATATGATGTCTGTCGAACTTCCTAGGTCCACAAAAATACGTCGGACCTCGACATTGGAAGTTATTCCCAAGATAACTAGTGGGTCAATATGATTCAAGATAATTTCGTTATAGTCCTTGTCTGAAAAAAGTGATGGGGGCATCTTCCATTCTCTGGTCTGTGATTTGGGCTCAGAGTGGGAAACACTCAACACTATCATCCTAAGGGCTTTCTTACGAGCACCATTAGATGAGCCGTCACTAGCAAATCCACCAGTAATGATGTTGATGGTTCTGTTAGGCTGGACATTGCAGTCGTCGTTGTCATTAAATGGAGCATCCCGGTTCCTATCCTACTAATTGTATGTATCACGATGAGTTGGACTCCAGGATCTTCTCCTAGGGCTCCAAGTTCTCTGATGAGCCTTTAAAAAGTCATGTTTTTATGGTTCATTTTCATGGTTTTTCATTCTCCTTTAATTTATTTAATTGAGTTTTATCCTTAAGTTTATCATCTTTCTATTATTTTAAATTATTTTTCTTATTTTGGATTTTTTTGTGTTTTTCTTAGGTACATGTATAGGGATGAAGAATGGTTGTGTTTACATGGAAGAACTGTTGGAAAAACTTTCTGGACACTCAGCGCTCAAGAGTCAGTGCTCAAGTGCTGGATAGGTAGAATGTAGAAGTTTTTATGTTATCCCAGGGCTCAAGCGCTGGGAGTTCAACGCTCAAGCACGCAACTGGCAGAACTGGAGGATAATTTCTAATGGCTCAGTGCTTAGGCGCTGGGAAGCCTGCGCTCAGGTGCTAGAAAGTCAGTGCTCAGGTGCTGGACGCGTAATAGCACAAGATTCTAAAATTATAAATAGAAAGTTACGCCAAATTACAACACTCACTGCAGCAGCTGTCAAAACAACTCAATCCTAATTTGGTGTGGGCGCATCAAGGCTTGAAGATTAGGAATTCTCTTTAACTTTTCCACTAATTATCAATGAAGTTTGTCATCTTCTTTCCTTTGTTTTGTTCTTTCCCTATGTGTAACTAACTTCCCCTCGTTAGGGGGACGATGGATCTTAATACGTGGATAATGTAACTTCTTTTATGGGTTTAGTGCATGTTTCTATTTCATGATTTACGTGTTTATCTTTATTCTTAATGTTTTTCTAAATCTGGTCACTTTGGGAATGATCTTTTCAGTTGACGTATAATTTGAAAAAATTTGCATGAACCTAGAACATGTGATAAATACCATAATTTCTGCAATCGTTAGGAATATACATTGTGGATTATGTGGTCTTTCTTTTAATTTTCTCGTTCTTGATAATGTATTTCTATTTGGGGTTAGACTAAAGGATTAGTTAAGTCTAAACAGTGTAAGAAGATTAATACACCAATGAATTGGATATTAATTAATTTTGGTAATTGACCATAAATCATTGAAATATAATATGTTTAAACCAATATTTGGATGTGCATTTAAAGAGTTCAAGTGAAGTCCGAACCCTAACACTTTCTCATTATTGTTTTCAACTCTTGTTTAATTGCATGAATTTACTTTGTTTAATTTTAATTACTTTCTTTTAATTGTTTTTAATTTTGTTTTTGCCAACTCTTACCTTTTGAGTAATCTAGATAGTGTTAGTTTAACGAACTTGATAATTGGCAATATAATCCTCGTGAGACGATACTATTTTACTACTTTATTACTTTTTGCGATTCGGTGCACTTGCCAATTTTCATATCAAGTTTTTGGCGTCGTTGCCGGGGATTATTAATTATCAATATTAAGTAGTAGTTAAAAGAGTACTAATTTAGGTGTTTATTTTATTTTGTTTGATTTTATTTTTAGGTAATTATTTTTCCTATTTAACTTTCTTTTAATTTATTACTTTAAATTTTATTTTGTTTTACTTTTTATTTGTCATTTATTTTTATCTTTATTTTTATTTTATTTTCTTTACTTCACGTTGGTGTGCTTATTTGTTTGTTTATGCAAGGTTCTTTGGAATCAGAAGAATTACTCTTTGATCTAGAGATAACAAGAACAAAAAGACCAATCAGAGAAGGAAAGAGAATTCAAGAAGAAAAGATAGCTAAGAATAATAATGCACAGCGAAGACGCACTATGGCTAACTATGTCACTCCATCTTCTGAAAGTGTCTCAACCAGTATTGTACGACCTGCTATTGATAATCATATATTTTATACATTAATAAACCCTCATTATTAGTCATTTACACTCTTCATGTACTTAATTGACTGAATTTGATTATGTTTTGTAAGTTTGAACTCGAATCGGACTTAATTGATTTTTTCAGCATTATTCGGGTCTTACATTGTTTCTGTATTTTAGCCATATCTTGAGTTCTAAATGTCTGATAATTATGAATTTTACCTTGTAGGAAAGATAAGAGAGAGCTCTACAACTTTGATGAAGAGCTCAAAGTCAATTTCAGACATCTAGTGGAGCTAATTGGGCATGGAAATCAGAATACGGCATTTGTGGACTGGACCCGAACGAAAGGTGTGTAGTAACCAGAACATAATTCGAGTTTGGGCATATAAAATGGGCTGAAAATTTGTAATCTAAGACCCATATGTACAACTTTCATGTCAAGCACAAAACTTGATTCGGGCTCCTTGATGGAGATATTGGGTCTGAAAGTCAAAACAGAGGTGCTGAAACTGGTCCTGAACAGTCTGTAGTAATTGAGTCATATCTTGGGCTGTAGGACGAATTTTTGGGTGTTTCCAGAGCCATTGGAAAGCTTAGACAATTTCCTAGAACTTTCATGAAGACCACTTGGCTCAAAAATGACGAAATCAATGAGTTCAGCAATAAAGAATTTCGGAGACAAGGTAGCTCACCTACTCACCCACCTACTCACCCACCTATTCATCCACCTACTAATCCCATCTACCCATCTACTACTACTCTGAATCCTCTATAAAAGGAAGCATGTGGAGAGCTCTGGGACAACACACACTTGGTGTTAGAGATAGCTTTTCATAGTTCTTGTATATTTTTCCTTCATTGTAATGGAGAGCTAAGTCACTTCTAGTCAATTTGGGACTCTTGAAGAGATTGTGGTTTGGATTCTTGAGACCTTGGTTTATGTAATGTATTTGATTTATATTTGGATTCTTTTTCTCTTCTTCTTCTTCTATTTTCTTGATCTTGAATGCATGAATGGTGATTCTGTTTATGTTTATTTTAAGATTAAGTATTGTGATTAAACTTAGAACTGATTGATCTGAATTAATCACGTAAATGAAGATTGAAGATTTGTGATAAAACTTGGAACTGATTGATCTAAATCACATAATTGAAGAGGTTAGGTTACTGATTGGTGCCTAGGTTAATTGAATTCGGTGCTTAAATTGACATATATCTACATGAATGGTGCGATTGCAGATTTATGTTTATTACTTGTCAATTGAATTCTGGACGATTGTCTAGTATGAATTCTGGATCTGATGCTGAGATCTCGGTTAGATCCAAGTTAACCATTCAAATGTGCTTCAAATGTTTGTTGAAAGGTCTATGATTGAATCCACCCAATCTCGGATAGATTTCTGAATTGACTGTTCTTTTAATTGTTATTTTTCTTCAGATCTTGTCATTGTAATCCTTGAACAATCAAAACCCCCCTTTCTAACTTAACTTAATTTGATAAAATTGCATTTACGATCCTTGAGGAGACGATCCGGTGTTGTTCACTATACTACAAACTTAGTTAATAACTTCGGTTATAATTTTGACTGAGTTCGGCGCTCGTCAGCTATCCAAGAAAATAACTTTGAGATTAAACCAACTCTTCTATAGCTGGTGCAACAGAATCAGTTTGGGGAGGTCAGGCAGAATATCCTAATTTGCACATTGCCAATTTCTTCCAGCTCCGTGACACTATCAAGTATAATGGAGCCAATTGTGATGTCATACAGTTATGACTTTTCCTATTTTCTTTGAGAGATAAAGCCAAGAGCTGGCTACAAGCCCAGCCTTAAGGAAGTATATCCACTTGGGAGGATCTAATCAGTAAATTCCTCACTCAATATTTTCCACCATCGATGTTCATGAAGATAAGGAGTGAGATTGCTTGCTTTACTCAAAACCAGGGAGAATCTTTCTATGAAGCATGCGAAAGATTCAAGGAGCTGCTTAGAAAATCTCATCATCATGCTTTCGAAATTTGGCAGTAGGTGCAGATCTTTTACAATGGGTTGAGTCATTTTACTAGAGCAATGGTCGATGCATCTGTAGGTGGGTCTATAAACACAAAAACTCCAGAGGAGGCCCAAGAATTGTTTGAGACCATGACCACTAATGAGTATCAGGTTCCTAGTGGAAGGTCCCTAGTCAAACAAGGAGTAGTAGAGCTTGGCGCAGTTGATGCTATAGTTGCATAGAGCAAGACTATGATGCAATACATGGTTAACCTCACTAAGGAACTTACTACTTTACAGGTAAATTCAAATAATCACCAAGGCTTGACTTGCGATTTCTGTGGAGGCAACCATGTCAATGGTCAATGTTAAATAGGGAACTCAAGTGTTATTGCTCCAGAGCAGGTGAACTATATGGGAACCCCTTCAAGGCCACAAGGTAATCCTTACTCGAATACTTATAATCTAGGCTGGGGGAATCTTCCTAATTTCTCTTAGAAGAATCAGGCTGTCCTATTGAATGCTCGGCCCCAACAGAAGTCTCCTCTTGAGATTGCAATGGAGAAACTTTCTCTACAGACCTCTATTTTTGTGCAATAGACTTCAGCTTTCACGGAGGAGTCGAGAACTAATTTCAAGAATCATGAGACTGCTATCAGAAATCTTGAGAACCAAATGGGGCAAATAGCAAAACAGTTTCAAGATAGACCTCCAGGCAGTTTGCCTAGTGATACTTTGGTGAATCCTAAGGAGCAGTGTAAGGCGATCACCTTAAGAAGTGGTAAGACTTTGGAGGAAGACAACAAAGAAGCATATGATTCTTCAAAAAAATCAGAGTGGAAATAATGACGTTCCAATTGAAGAGGTCTTGTCTCAGGATGTTACTAAAGAGGTTGAAGTTAGATAGGGACAACCGAGAGTTTTGAGGAAAAAGAAAGCTCAGAGTTAAAGAAAACTAATGATCCTTCACTTTATGCTAGACTTCTATATCCTCAAAGATTTAGGAAGGAGATTCAAGAGAAGTAGTTTTCCAAGTTCTTAGAAGTCTTCAAGAAATCACAGATAAATATCCCTTTTGCTGAAGCACTCAAGCAGATGTCCTCATATGCTAAATTCATGAAGGACTTGTTGTCAAAGAAAATGAAGCTGAAAGAGGATGAGACAGTGATGCTTACTGAAGAATGCAGTGCGATAATTCAAAGGAAATTATCTCCTAAACTAAAAGATCTAGGTAGTTTTAATATTCCTTGCACTATAGGTAAGCTTACTATTAGAAAAGCTCTTTGTGATCTTGGGGGCAGTATCAATCTCATGCCTATATCCATTATAAACAAGCTAGGAATTGAATCGGTGAAACCAACAACGATCTCTCTTCAACTAGTGGATCAATCTATCAAGCATCCATATAGTATAGTTGATGATGTGTTAGTTAAAGTAGATAAATTTATTTTTTCAACTGATTTTGTAATCCTTGATATGGAAAAGGATGCAGACATTCCTCTCATCTTAGGCAGACTTTTCTTAACAATTGGGAGAACATTGATTGATGTGCAACAAGAGGGCTTGTGTTGAGAGTGCATGACGAGAAGGTCACATTCAGTATTCTTAATGCAATGAAACATCCTGCAGAGAAAGAACAGTGCCTTAGAGTGGACATAGTTGACTCATTGGTTGAGAAAACATTTGAGCAAAGCATTCTTACATCTCCACTTGAATCAGTGTTAGTAAATTCTAAAGTTTCAGTGGATGATGATGCAAAGACAACACCAAAGATATCTAAGTGCATAGGTAATTAAGAAGCTCAGCCAATTGTCTCTCACTTCCAGAAAGAAGAACTGAAGAAGGAGGTTGAGGATATACATGAACCACCCAAGCTAGAATTGAAGTAGCTTCCTTCTAATATCAAATATGCATTTCTTGGTGAGAATAGTACTTTTCCAATTATCATAAATGTGGAACTCAGTTATAAAGAAGAAGAAGAGAAGCTTTTGAGAGTCTTAAGAGAGCATAAATCAGCTATTAGATGGACCATTGATGATCTTAAGGGCATCAGTTCTACTATTTGCATGCACAAAATCTTAATGGAAGATAACTACAAGCTAGTGGTGCAACTATAAAGAAGACTGAATCCCACCATGAAGGAAGTTACAAGTGCAAACCAGTGGTGCAACCGCAAAGATGACTACAAGCTCTATGATGCATGCATTATCTATCCTATATCAAATAGCTCGTTGATGTGTGTGAAATAACATCATATTTTGTTCATGTGTTTGCATGCATTTTTATACATTCTAGGCATTTTAGTTTCCCTTTTTGTTTGTTTTTCCCTTTAGTTCGGATAACTGCGTTGTTTTTTGTGTTGTTGTGCAGGATTGGTGCTTAATTGGCCTTGAAATGGATGGAAAGCTTACACAATTGAAGTTGGAGCTTAAAGGGTAGCAATTTGGGACAAAAAGCTCATTCCAGAGAGTTCCACGGCCTGCCCGTGGCCTAAACCACGGCCATGGATCGAGCAGCTACGTGAAAAAGCAAAAGGGGAAGTCCAGAGACAACCACGGCCATGGTCAGTGGTGGCCACCACGGCCGTGGTTGAGAGTCCGGTTGAGAACTCTAAGTCCAGAACTGACCACGGCCTGGCCGTGGTACCCACCACGGCCGTGGTTCGGTGTGCGTGTCGATTTTTAAGTCTGTTTTTCTCTTTTCGATGGGCTTGAACCAGTTTAACCCATGTAGGGTATATATAGATGTTCTGAAGACAACATTAGGGTTCGAATTTGGTTTGGAAGAAGGCACATTGGAGGCTCTTGATCTTCATCTTCCTCTCTTCTCTCTAAGATTACGGGTTTGGATGTTCTTGGAACATGATTTCTGGTTTCTTCTTCTCCATGTCTGAGTAGTTCCTTTTGTTTCTAGGATTGAGCAATGCCCTTTGATACATTGATGATGATTAATTGATATTGTTTACCCCTTTTATTAATCTTGAATGTTGTTGATTCAATCCTTATTGCGATTATTCATGTGAATTTGCTGGCCACTTATTTCATCTCATAGATATCTAGGGACGTACTAAAAGGTGAACCTAGGTGTTGGAACTATAAGAATTGAACTTAAGGTTTAAATCACGAGAGAGGTTTAGCCTTTTGAGGATTAATGAATTACCAAAAAGCGTAATGGGTTCAATTTAGATTCAATTATCACGAAAGTAGGAATTGGTTTAATTGGGCACGGTTCTTGTATCTTGAAAGGGAACATTAACTAATTTAGGGTAATTCACCTTCAATTGAATTTCAAGTGTTAATAAGAGGATTGTCAATTAGGAGTCTTGTATCATTGTGGTTAACCCCAATCCTGGAAGCTTTCTTGAATCTGAAATCTTTTCCTTAACAATTTCTTTTTTGATCTCAACCTTGCATTTTAATTTTTATTTATTTAATTTGGTTGCTACGTTCTTATCACTCCACAATTACATTCCTTTTGTTTAATTTAATTGAATTAATTAATTAATTGGTATTCATAGACATAGTCCCCGTGGATTCGATCTTTTTATTACTTGACGACGAAACCGTACACTTGCGATTTCACCCCAATCAAGTTTTTGGCGCCGTTCTTGGGGTGTTCTTCTTGAATATCAGTTAAATTTTTAATTTAATTATTTTAAACCTTTTTACTACTTTCTTGTTTTCTCTTTGAGTGTCTACAGGTAATTCTCTTGTTTATGCGAAGAACTAGATGTTTTGGGGCTCTTGAAGAAGTTGATCCTGAAATTGAAAGAACCCTTCGCAGAAAGAGAAGATAACAAAGCCAAAGAGCAAGAGATAGACTTGAGCCAACGCTTGTCATGGCTTCACCTGCTGATAATAGACCTCTTAAAGAGTATGCAGCCCCTAATGCTCGGGATTTGCATTCTGGAATTGCTCGGCCAGATATTGAAGCTAGACAGTTCACCATACCACCTGCTTTACTCACCATGATAAGGCAGAACCAGTTTGGAGGATTGCCATCAAAGGACCCAAACGATCATGTGGATATGTTCTTGGAATTCTGTGAGACCCTCAAGATTGAAGGTGCCTCTGTTGATGCTATTCGTCTTCGCCTATTTCCATTATCATTGAGAGATAGAGCTAGGGTTTGGTTGAGGTTAATTCCCGCTGAGACCATCACTTCTTGGGACCAATTGGAGCAAACTTTCTTGAACAAATTCTTTCCACCATCCAAGACTGCTCATCTGAGGACCCAAATCACAAGCTTTGTTCAGAAAGATGGTGAATCATTGTCGGAAGCTTGGGATAGATATAAGGCTTTCTTGGAAGCCCCCACACCATGGGTTAGAAAAATGGTTGATTGTCCACACCTTCTATAATGGGCTAGAATATTCTTCGAAGGTGTCTCTAGACTCCATGCAGCAATAGCGAGCTTTGATGAATAGAAGACTGACAGAAGCCTATGAAATCATTGAGAGTGTTGCCACAAATCATCACTAATGGGCAAATGAAAGAGGTAATAACCCGAGAAAACTCTCGGGAGGTAAGTTTGAGGTAGACGGAGTTGATTTAATTATGTCAAAATTTGATTCTTTGAATAAGCGTTTTGACATGCTTGAAAAGGCTCATGTAAATGTCATAGGTGCCTCTAACAATTTTTGTGAGATTTGTGGAGCACAGGGACACATAGGTGTTGAATGCCAAGTTGGAATTGGCTCTCACAAGGTGCACCTAGGTGAGCAAGTGGAATCATGCCACAATTTCTATGACTTCAACCAAAAGGGGAGGAATGATCCATATTCTCAAACTTACAACCCCGGTTGGAAGTCACATCCCAATTTCTTCTACCGGAATAGTCAACACCAAGCAGGGCAAGGTAGTGGTAAACCCTCTTCTGGACTCCAACAGGTACAAAACTCTAAACTTGAGTCTCTTCTTGAGAATTTTGTTGAGAGTCAAGCTAAGCAAAATGAGGAGTTTAGGCAACATGGGCAAGTTGTGACTGAGGCCATTAGAGAGTTGTCATCTAAAGTTGAAAATTTGGCCATTCATAATAAATTGTTAGAAACTCAGATTGCCCAACTTGCAGGCACTTCACATAGGCAACAAGGTAAATTTCCTGGTCAGCCTGAAATGAATCCAGGTAATGAACACTGCATGTCTGTTAGTTTGAGAAGTGGTAAGAACCTAGAGGATCCCAAGGATAAGGAGGTTAGTGACAAAGATGAGGGGAATGAGGAAAAAAACACTAAGACACAACCCTTAGAGGAAGAGGAAATTAATGAAAAGGTGTCTAAGTATGTACCCCCTGAACCATACCAACCCCAGTGCCATTCCCTCAAAGATTGGCTAAGGCCAAGCTAGATATGCAATTTGGGAAGTTCCTAGAGGTCCTTAAGAAATTGTACATTAATGTACCCTTCACTGAGGCGTTGAAACAAATGCCTACCTATGCTAAGTTTCTTAAGGACATTTTGTCTAATAAGAGAAAGCTTGATGAATATGAGACTGTAGCTTTAACTGAGGAGTGTAGTGCTTTAATTCAAAATAAATTGCCTCCTAAGCTAAAAGATCCAGGTAGCTTCTCTATTCCTTGCTTGATTAGTAACACAAATTTTGATAAAGCTCTGTGTGACTTAGGAGCTAGTGTTAGTCTTATGCCCATTTCTGTGTGCAAGAAGTTGGAGGTAGGTGAGCTAAAACCCACAACTATTTCACTCCAGTTGGCGGATCGGTCCGTCAAGTACCCCGTTGGCATCTTGGAAGATGTTCCTATTAGAGTGGGTAAGTTTTTTATACTTGTTGATTTTGTTGTACTTGACATGGAAGAAGATGCTAAAATGCCGCTCATACTTGGGCGACCATTCCTCGCCACTGGAAGGGTAATTATTGATGTCCACGAAGGGAAATTGACTTTGCGATTGAATAATGAGGAAGTAGTTTTTAATGTTTTCAATTCTGAAAAAAATCTTAATTCCTCTAATTCATGTAATCGCATAAATGCTACTGATGATGTGGACAGAGTTGTACTTTCAGATATGTAGGAATCTGTGACTCATGTTGTATTAGAGGAGACCTTGCCCAAGGTTGCTTCCAAGTTCGAGAAGGTCAAGCCCTGCAAGAAAGGACCAAAGAAGCGGGATGACAAATATGTTAAGAAGCGTGAATTTAAACCAAGGGATAAAGTTCTTGTTGATAACTCACTTCTATATTTCTGTCCAGGTAAGTTTTGGTCGAAATGGTCTGGACCATATGAGATTGTTCGAGTCTTATCCTATCGTGTGCTTGAAGTGAAGATAGAAGGCCAGAAGACATTTCTAATAAACGGCCAGAGAGTGCAACACTATGAAGATGGAGTGGGGACTGAGTACCACTCTAGCGACATCACCTGAGCATAGAACAAACTCACAGTCAAGCTAATGACTATAACTTAGCGCTTCTTGGGAGGCAACCCAACATTCTATCTCTTTTCCTTTATTTTCTTATTTTTATTGATTAACACTTTTTATTTTTTGTTTCGTAGTTAGCTATTGTTGAGTCGGCTTTGGTGCCTCCCCGAGTTCGGAGCCTTTGTAGGGGGATGTATATAGTCATGCCATTCGGCCACAAAAAAAAAAAGGAGTTTTAGACCGGATGTTCGAGTTCATGGCTACACGTCTCCTTTTTCCACCACCGCAGATGAGTTCTTTTCATTTATTCCTTCCATAGTTTTAGATTTTTACATTGGGGACAATGTAAGGTCTAAGCTTGGGAGTATTTATTTTTCATTTTTTATTTTTATCTTCATTTTCATGCATTCCCATATCTCAATTTGCATTGCATTTTCTTGTTGCATTTTCACACCATCTTATATTTCTGCTTTTTGGTTGAACCTTGTCCCCCTCTCTTTTGGGGATTTTGAGATGATAATTGATTTGGAACCTAATTTATTGATTCTTGTGGTAGGCAACAAGCATTGTCTTTAATTGATAGTGGAGGTAATTTCTTGATAGTTGATAATTAGCATATGTTCTCTGAATTTGTGCTTCTCATTGATTTTTGAACCTCTAAAAGTGAGTTTTGAGCTTGTATGGGATTTATTCACTATATGATTTTTCATCCCATTTTTTGTGTTGAGTGGTCATTCCTCATTGATTTTGTGCTCTAGAACTTGATTTGAAACAATTTTGAGGCGAAATCTTGGTTTGCATGCTTGAATGTGATTAAGGCATCTTAGGTATTTTTCTGGCCTTCTGAATTTGTTACACTTTCATCCACTAGTTGCCCATTTTGAACTTATTGTATAATTGTTTTCTTGATGCCTATAATGATACATTGTCGATGATCATTTAGAATATTGAATGGAGCAATCTGAGTTTGAATGTTGTATTGGGAATCATGTATTTTGAAAATGAGGTCTCTCCCCTCTAAAAAAAATGAGGAAAAAGGGAAAATAAAATAAAAGAAAAGCTTGAGATGAAAGCTTGAAAAGAAAGGGAGAAAATGTGGAATTATGCCTTGATTGAAAACTGTCTTTGCTCCATGTATGTTCTATTAGGTTTCTTGTGCTTGTTGAAAATGTTGTTAGCCCTTTGTGCATACCCTCCTTTCTTTATCCTTCCTGACATCATTCCCATGGCCCCATTATATCCCTTGAAAGATCTTTTGATTCTTGCATCCATGTTGATTATTAATGGAAATTTGGTTTCTTATCAAGCTTATGGAAGTGCATTTTCTTTGAGGAATATTGAGCGCATTGTCTTCATCCTTAAACACTTTGAGTGTGTTAGTTGAGTGATCCTAATTTAGTGAGGAGCATGATTTCTGAGAACTTTAGCCTCTAATTGGACTTGATTTTGATTACCTCTCTAATTCTTGGTTTGTCTTTGCCTATTGCTTGGTTAGATGTTTTCTCGGGTTCCTCATTCATTATTGTCTCATAATCCCATTTCTTAGTTGGTCTTAGTTATTGCTTGAGGACAAGCAAAATCTTAAGCTTGGGGGTATTTTGATGTGTGTGAAACAACATCATATTTTGTTCATGTGTTTGCATGCATTTTTATACATTCTAGGCATTTTAGTTTCCCTTTTTGTTTGTTTTTCCCTTTAGTTCGAATAACTACAGTGTTTTCGGTGTTGTTGTGCAGGATTGGTGCTTAATTGGCCTTGAAATGGATGGAAAGCTTGCACAATTGAAGTTGGAGCTTAAAGGGTAGCAATTTGGGACAAAAAGCTCATTCCGAGGGTTCCACGGCTGCCGCCGTGGCCTGAACCACGGCCATGGATCGAGCAGCCTACGTGAAAAGCAAAAAGGAAGTCCGAGAGACAACCACGGCCTGGCCGTGGTGGCCACCACGGCCGTGGTTGAGAGTCCGGTTGAGAACTCTAAGTCCGAACCCACGCCGTGGTTCGGCCGTGGTTCGGTGTGCGTGTCGATTTTTAAGTCCATTTTTCTCTTTTCTGATGGGCTTGAACCAGTTTTAACCCATAGGGTATATATAGATGTTCTGAAGACAACATTAGGGTTCGAATTTGGTTTGGAAGGAGGCACATTGGAGGCTCTTGATCTTCATCTTCCTCTCTTCTCTCTAGGATTACGGGTTTGGATGTTCTTGGAACATGATTTCTAGTTTCTTCTTCTCTATGTCTGAGTAGTTTCTTTTGTTTCTAGGATTGGCCAATGCCCTTTGATACATTGATGATGATTAATTGATGTTGTTTACCCCTTTTATTAATCTTGAATGTTGTTGATTCAATCCTTATTGTGATTATTCATGTGAATTTGCTGGCCACTTATTTGCATCTCATAGATATCTAGGGACGTACTGAAAGGTGAACCTAGGTGTTGGAACTATAAGAATTGAACTTAAGGTTTAAATCACGAGAGAGGTTTAGCCTTTTGAGGATTAATGAATTACCAAAAAGCGTAATGGGTTCAATTTAGATTCAATTACCACGAGAGTAGGAATTAGTTTAATTGGGCACGGTTCTTGTATCTTGAAAGGGAACATTAACTAATTTAGGGTAATTCACCTTCAATTGAATTTCAAGTGTTAATAAGAGGATTGTCAATTAGGAGTCTTGTATCATTGTGGTTAACCCCAATCCTGGAAGCTTTCTTGAATCTGAAATCTTTTCCTTAACAATTTCTGTTTTTGATCTCAACCTTGCATTTTAATTTTTATTTATTTAACTGTTTGGTTACTACGTTCTTATCACTCCACAATTACATTCCTTTTGTTTAATTTAATTGAATTAATTAATTAATTGGTATTCATAGACATAGTCCCTGTGGATTCGATCTTTTTATTACTTGACGACGAAATCGTACACTTGCAGATTTCACCCCAATCACTCGTGGGCCAGTCCAGTTTAAGTTGTCCCAAAGAAAGGAGGGATGACAATGATAGTGAATGAAAAGAATGAACTCATCCCCACAAAGACAGTCACTGGCTGGAGAATATGCATTGACTACAAAAGGCTCAACAGTGCAACACGAAAGGATCATTTTCCCCTCCCATTCATTAATTAGATGGTAGAGAGACTAGCGGGTCACACCTATTATTGCTTTCTAGATGGTTGTTCTGGTTATAATTAGATCTTGGTGGCACCCAAGGATCAAGAGAAGATAACTTTTACTTGTCCATATGGAATCTTTGCATACTGGAGGATGCCTTTCAGATTATGCAATGCTCCCATAACTTTTTAAAGGTGTATGTTTTCCATTTTCTCTAATATAATTGAAAAGTTTGTTGAAATTTTTATGGATGATTTTTCTGTCTTTGGCTCTTCTTTTGATACTTGTCTTTCTAACCTTTCTTTGGTTTTGCAAAGATGCCAATAAACTAACTTGGTTTTGAATTGGGAGGAATGTCATTTCATGGTGCAGGAAGACATTGTTTTAGGTCATTGCATTTCTGCGAAGGGTATTGAGATTGATCAAGCAAAGGTTGAGGTTATTGAGAAGCTACCCCTTTCCATCAATGTTAAGGGAGTAAGAAGTTTTTTCGGGCATACTGGCTTCTACAGGAGATTCATAAAGGATTTCTCCAAGATTACTAAGCCTCTTTGTGAGCTGCTTGTTAAAGTTGCACCATTTGTTTTTAATGATGATTGTTTGCATGCATTTGATCTTTTGAAAAACAAACTTGTTCTGCCCTTATAATTATTACACCTAATTGGAATTTTTCATTTGAATTAATGTGTGGTGCAAGTGATTTTGCTGTGGGTGCTATTTTAGGACAGAAAAAAGATAAGATTTTGCATGTCCTTTATTATGCTAGTAAAGTTTTGAATGAAACATAACTTAACTATGCCACCACAAAAAAAGAATTACTTGTTGTAGTCTTTGCATGTGATAAATTTCATTCTTATTTGGTTGGGTCAAGAGTTATTGTTTAAACTGATCATGCAACTTTGAAATATCTCTTGACTAAACAAGATGCAAAGCCTAGGCTCATAAGATGGATTCTACTTCTACAGGAGTTTGACTTGGAAATTAGGGACAAGAAAGGAATAGAGAATTTAGTAGTTGACCACTTGTCAAGGATCACTCATGGAGGAGATTCAGAAGAAGAACAAGTGCCTATTAAGGAAGAGTTCCCAGATAAACAACTTTTTGTTGTATAATTGTTGCCTTGGTTTACAGATTTTGCGAATTACAAAGCAACTGGGATTGTTCCTTTAGATTTCACATGGCAATAATAGAAAAGTTTTTTCATGATGTCAGGTATTATGTTTGGGATGAACCTTTCCTTTTTTAAATATGTGTTGATGGTATGTTGAGAAAATGTGTACTCGAGGAAGAAGTGTCAAACATTCTGTGACATTGTCATAGTTCTAAATATAAAGGTCATTTTGGAGGTAATAGAACTGCAGCAAAGATCTTACAATCTGGTTTCTATTAGTCTACCTTGTTTAAAGATGCTTACAAGTTTGTTGAAAGCTGTGACAGGTGCCAAAGAATTGGTGGTATTTCTAGAAAGCATGAGATGCCTCTCAATAATATTTTGGAAGTAGAGTTGTTTGATGTATGAGGCATTGATTTTATGGGCCATTTCCCTTATTCATTCTTTAATCAGTTTATTTTGGTGGCTGTTGATTATGTTTCTAAATGGATAGAGGTCATTGCCACGCAAACTAATGATGCTAAGGTGGTTGTCAGATTTATTAAAAAGAATATACTCACTAGATTTGGCATCCTTAAGGCAAGAATTAGTGATGGAGCAAAACACTTTTGTAATAGATAATTTGAGGCTATTTTGAGCAAGTTTGGTGTTAAACATAAGATAGTCACTCCTTATCATCCTGATGAGCACACAAAAGATATGATTTTACGTCTTGATTAAGTTGATTTTTTCCCCTAAACTTGTTCTCTTGTTTCATTTTGGCCCAAGTATCTTGGACTAGTAGACGTAGATTAGAATTTAAGTTCTTTTAGTTTTTGATTAAGAAAAATTAAGTGAAAGAAAGAATCATCACTACTATTATGGTTTTTGCAGGAAAACACCTAAGGAATAAGAGCTTAGAGCCTTTGAAGCATATCAAAAAGCAATTTTTCTAGACGTTAAGTGCCCAAGCACTCCAGAAGGAGAGCCTAAGCACCCTTAAGTGTATCAGAAGCCATGCTCTGGATGGTTAGCACCTAGGCGCTCATACTTATAATAGAAAGCTATGCTCTAGATGGTCAGGGCCTAGGTGCTACAGACATAGCGCCTAGCCGCCCTTATCAGTATAAAATGAGTAAATATTCTTGACCTAGGGGGATGAGCCATCAGAAACCTCAGAGAAAAGGACAAATTAACCTTGGAAAGTATGAAAACAGTTGCTCAACCACTAGGAAGAAGTGGAATCTCTCCAAATCATCAAAGATGGCTAGGGTGTTTTCTTTTCTTCTTATTGTTTCCTACATTTGCTTCATGAACTGCTAAGTTCCTTGGGCTAGGGAGATAGAACTTTCTCTTCTTATGATGTAATGACTTTTTGATATTAATTCAAGTCTTTCTTTCATGGTTTAGTGATTGAGCCTGTTTTATTTGCTTGATAATTGTTGTGGAATGGTTGTTCATACAATTATTGTTGAAGAATCAATGTGAAATTGGGAGATGGAGTATGTGTTATGCTTCTTGAACTAATTGTCATGCTTTTGGATATCTAGGAATAGAATTTTATGAGTATACAATTTTGATAAATTCATGAGACGTTAATCCTTATTCTCATAGATTTTAATTAAGGAATTAATTGATGTTTGTGAGTTTAAGAGGTGTTTATATCTTAAGGAATTGAATATGAGCTAATTTTCAGAATTTAGTCATAAACCGAATGAAAGAATGATTTGAACTAAACCAAAGGTCATTAGTCATAGGTTTATTAAGTGGAATCAAACCCTAACCACTTTTATCTCTTTGATAATCCTAACTTATTTATTGTTGCGAATTTACTTCTTGCAAGTAGTTTTCATTCAATTTACTTTTCCTGCTTTGAACAAAACTCTATCCAATTTTGATTGTGACCAAGTAGTGAAATTAGCGAAGAAACTTGTGTTAATCTCAATACTCGTGGGAACGATATCTACCTGCTATATTACTTATACGAATCAGTACACTTGCTGGTGAGTTAACATATCCCCAACCAAGTGGTCAAGTAGAGGTGTCTAACAGGGAATTGAAAAGCATCTTAGAAAAGATTGTTAATACCTCTAAGAAAGATTGGTCACTAAAGTTAGATGATGCATTATGGGCATATATGACTGCATATAAGACTCCCATTGGTATGTCCCCGTATAGGTTGGTCTTAGGAAAATCAAGTCATCTTCCTGTGAAACTTGAACATAAAGCATTTTGGGCAATTAAGTTTCTGAATTTTGATATGAAGTCTGCATGTGAAAAAAGTTGCTACAAATGAATGAGATGAATGAGTTTCAAAATAAAACCTATGAGAATGCTCGTTTATATAAGAAAAAAACAAAGATGTGGTATGATAGAAGGATTACTTTGAGACAATTTGAACTAGGGCAACAAGTGTTATTATTTAACTCAAGGTTGAAGTTGTTTTTGGTCAAACTGAAATCCAAGTGGTCGGGCCCATTCCAAGTCAAAGAAGTTTCTCTTTTTCAAGTAATTGAAATTGTGGAACCCCGTTCAGAAAGAAGTTTCATAGTCAATGGTCACAGGCTTAAGCACTACTGGGGAGGTGAGTTTGATTGACAGAAGTCTTCTCAAGCACTCAGCCAACCTGATTGAGAACAGGCAATGTCGAGCTAATGACGTTAAACAAGCGCTTTTTGATAGGCAACCCAAAATTTTTTTCCTTTTATTTTTCTTTGTTATTTTGGTTATTTTTTTGTTATTTTTTCTTTAAGTTTCTGCTATTTCATAAATAATAATAAAAAATTAAGCTAATGTTTGAGTGCTTGGAACTTAACGCTCAAGCGCTATAAGCGCTCAGGCGCTGTAAATTCAGCGCTCAAGCGCGCGCATGTGGTAGGATTGTTAGGAACCAGCGCTTAAGCGTTGGAATGTAAGCGCTCAAGCGGTATCAGCGCCCAGGCTCTGGAAATGCAGTGCTCAAGCGTGCGGAAGGCAGAGGGCCATTTAAGCCTTGCGTTCTCAGCACTCAAGCGTTGAACGCTCTCATTCTCTCAGATTTCTCAGATTTTCCTCTCAAATCCTCTCAAAAATCACTCCTCTAGGGCATTTACCTTCAATTTTTCTCTCCATCTTTCTTCATTTTTGCTGTTTGCTTGCATCAAAAAGGGAGAATTTTCCATTCAAGTACGTTCATACGTTGCGCGGTGTGTTCTCACCGTGAACCACCTCATTTTCTCATCTTCTTGCTTTAATTCTTCCCTCATTCAATTATGTTCATCTATCCTTAATCCCAATTTAGTGTTCTATATTGTCAATTTCATGAATTTTACATTTTAGGGTTTTAGGGTTTTTGATTTGGGAATTTTTGGGAAATGTGAAACTGGGCAAAAATTGGGTTAGTTTGTTATTGCTAATTGATTTAAATCTTGCAAATTTTTTGCTTAGAAGTGATAAGTAAGTGCAAATGCTGAATTATTGATTCTTAATGGCACAATTGGACTCATTAGTGTGCATAATTGATTATGTTCATATTTTGAGTATTGTTAAAAATATGTTGATTTGGTGATTTGATTGCTGCAATAATAATGGATTGCTGTGTGGATTAAATTGCTTAGTGAATTTGGAATTTTGATTTGGCATACAGATGATGTTATTAAAGAATTAAAGAATTTCTTTTTAAAATTGGCTGGTCTTGGACTGCTGTGAGTTTTGTCTATTTTGGATCCATTTTACTGATTTGCTAAAATGTTCAAATGTTATATAATTTTATCTGGTTGCATGTTCTGAAATACAAGTGAATTATTGGTAAATATGACTTCCATTGATTCTGGTTGTTGATTGAGAGGATTTGAATTAATTCTGGCTATTGAATTTGTTTGCTTTGATAGTGAATATTTGCTGAGGAATACTAATTTGTTTCTCTTCATTTTTGTTTTTCAGGAGTTCACAATGCCACCAATTAAGAGAAGAAGAGGCCCTGCTGAAGAAGACTCTAACTCTTCTGCATTTGATGTGAGTCATTTTTGCTCTGAAACTTATGAAAAGAGGTTCAACAATGCACTTTTGAAGAGGAATTTTGTTCCAGAGTAGGGGTTTGTTTTACAATAGAATGAGTATCCAGAGATTCGTTCTCAACTTGTGCAAAGAGACTGGGGCAAATTGTGCCAACTCCCAAACCCCGGATCACAAACTTTGGTCCGTGAATTTTACGTTAACGCTTTTGGTGACTCTACTGAAGGAACCAGATTTTAGAGTATGGTTAGGGAGACCATTATTGAGTTTGGCAAGGATGTGTTGAACGATTACTTTGGCTTAGAGTATGACCTACCTGGTGAATGCGATTATCACTACTTGCTGAGTAGGGACTTGGAACCAGAAATTATAATCAGCACACTATGCAAGGAAGGTGCGCAATGGGTCTTGGATACTAAAATCCAACCCAAGTTTTTGAAGAAGGTTGATTTTAAACCAATCCCAAGAGTTTGGTGGACATTTGCCTAATCCAACCTTCTTCCTTGCTCTAACGCATCTGAAGTGTCTATTAAGAGAGCTTTGCTTGTTTTTGTTATCGTGACTGGTGAACCTGTGGATGTTGGGAGAATAACTACCTTCAACATGGGCATGGCAGCCTAGGAAACCTCAGGAAGCCTTCCATACCCATTGCTCATCTCCCGATTATGTTCTGATAAGGGTATCAAGCTCATTGGTGATCAAGTAATTCAGTCCACTCCTTCGATCACTGCCTTAGTAATTGAGAGATATTTTGAAGAGGATTGTGCAGCCCCAACATCTCAAGCACTTGCACCTCTAGGCCCAGCAGCAAAGCCACAACAAAGAATGGATAGATTGGAGCATGTGCAACGTCAAAACCAGAGGAAATTCAATTACACTATCCAATTGTTGCGTGGCATAGCAGAGCACCTGAACCTAGACATTGCACCTCTGGGGTCTATGACTGATGAGGAGATCATGGCTAACATTAACTTCAGTGAGGAAGATGAAGAGCTCGATTGACCTCCTGCCAAAACAATGAGCTTTCTTTAGCATCACTTTTATTATTCTGCCTTTATGATCTTGATTGATATTTGCATTTGCTTTTGATGTGAACAGTGAGGGCACTGTGTTTATTTCTAAGTTTGGGGGAGGATAACTTATCTTTGTTTTATTTTTTTTTCTTTTCTTTGATATTTGCTTAGGTCTTTTGGTTTTGAGTCAAATTTTTTGTGGCATGCCAGTGTTTTAAATTGAGTATCCTATGATTGGTTAAACCGTGAATTGATTTCTTTTGTAGGACATCACAATGAGAATCCATGAATTATTTTGATCTCTATTGCTTTGATTATGCATGATTGTGCTTCTCATCTTTATGATTACAAAGACCTAGGAAATATGATTGCATGTCAAACTTAGAGAAAGTTTATAGGATTGCATTTGTATGGATGACTTGTATCTAGAAGTTGTTAGATTCTCTCTTGAGGCAAAATCATAAATGATGCATGACTAGAGAAATGATAAAGGCTTTCTTTGGACTGTTTGAGCCTTTCAAGCCAACTTGTTAATACAATGTATCCCTAGGTCCCTTTTTGCAGCCTTGCATATATTTGGCCTTCTTTTCTTTTCTTTTACCCACATATTTTTCTTCCATACCCATATAAAAAAAAATCTTTCCTTTTTTCTCACCCTTTATTGAATGCACGCCTTGTATTGTTTTATTGTTCAAGCCTTAATCCTGTTGTGCATAAATTACTTGAGGAGCTTGTGATAAAAAAAAAGAAAGAGAAAAGAGAACATCCACCCAAAGTATTCCAAAGAAGTAAGTTTGGGGGTGGACAGTTTTAAAAAAAGAAAAAATAGAAAAAGAAATTATGCAAGTCAAATTGATGAATTAGGATGATCCATTGTGCACTTATTTAATATTTTAAGGCTTGAATTGTGGAATATGCATGACCATGTATTTCAATCTTTGTTTTATTTCTTTTACCCTTTTCTTTCTTAAACCATGCCCCTGGTCTGTCATTACAAGCTCATAAAGACCCTACTGATCCCTGATTTTATGTTGTTTATATTAGTGGAGAGAGAGAGATGAAAAATAACCCTATGGGTGCAGGTTTGATATACGTTTGCATTTTTTATAAACATATCTAGATTTGAACTTCTCTGTGAATTAGTCTTTCATTCATGCTTATGGGAAGTCATTTATATATGAGAATTGAATGTGAGAGCATTGTGATAATTGGATTTTACATTTATAATTCCTTGAATTGAGATTTTGGAGCAGTTTCTGAGGTTATATATGATGTTCACTATCTGGCAATGCCTTGTTTTGATTTGCATGTTGAGTCGGCTTAAGTGCCTCTCTAAGTTCGGAGCCTTTGTAGGGGGATGCATATAGTTGTCGGCTGCCAAAAATATTTTCTTTCTTTTTATATTTTTATTTCTTTTTACTTGAGGACAATCAAAATCTTAAGTTTGGGGGAGTGATGAACCTTTAAAGAGTCATGTTTTTACGGTTCATTTTCGTGGTTTTTCATTCTCCTTTAATTTATTTAATTGAGTTTTGTTCTTAAGTTTATCATCTTTCTATTATTTTAAATTGTTTGTCTTATTGTTTTTTTTTTTTTTTTTGTTAAGTATATGCATAGGGATGAAGAATAAATGTGTTTACATGGAAGAACTTCTGGAAAAGCTTTCTAGACACCTAGCGCTCAAGCGCTTAAGAGTCACCGTTCAAGCGCTGGATAGGCAAAACATGGAAGTTTTTCTGTTATTTCACAACTTGCAGAACTGGAGGATTATTTCTGATGGCTCAGCACTCAGGCGCTAGGAAGCCAGCGCTCAGGCGTGTGCATCAAAAGAAAATTGGCTTATGGTAAACCAGCGCTCAGGCGTTGGAAGCGTAACAACACAGCATTCTGAAATTATGAATAGAAAGTTACGCTAAATTGCAACACACACTGCAGCAGCCGTCAAGACAACTCAATCCTAATGGAGTTTGTCATCTTATTTCCTTTTTTTTGTTCTTTCCCTATGTGTAACTAATTTTTCCTCATTAGGGAGACGATGGATCTTGATACTTGGATAATGTAACTTCTTTTATGGGTTTAATACATGTTTTTATTTCATGATTTACATGTTTATCTCTATTCTTAATGTTTTTCTAAATCTGGCCAATTTGGGAATGATCTTTTGGGTTGATGTATGATTTGAAAAAATTTGCATGAACCTAGAACATGTGATAAACATCATAATTTCTGCAATTACTAGGAATAAACGTAGTGGGTTATGTGATCTTTCTTTTAATTCCCTTGTTCTTGATAATGATTTTCTATTTGGGGTTAGACTAAGGGATTAGTTAATTCTAAATAGTGTAAGAGGATTAATACACCAAGGAATTGAATATTGATTAATTTTGAAAATTGACCATAAATCATTAAAATACAACATGTTTAAACCAATATTTGGATATACATTAAAGAGTTCAAGTGAAGTCTAAACCCTAACACTTTCTTATTATTGTTTTCAACTCTTGATTGTGTGAATTTACTTTGTTTAATTTTACTTATTTTCTTTTAATTATTTTTAATTTCGTTTTTGCCAATCACATATTAGTTTCTGATAATCAAATATTTTATACATTAATAAACCTTCATTTTTAATCATTTACACTCTCTGTGTATTTAATTGATTAAGCTTGGTTATGTTTTGCAAGTTTAGACTCAAATTGGACTTAATTGATTTTTTTCAGCATTATTTGGGTCTTACACTATTTTTGTATTTCGGTCATATCTTGAGTTCTAGATATCTAGAAATTATGAATTTTACCTTATAGGAAAGCTGAGAGAAAGCTCTACAACTTTGATGAGAGCTCAAAGTCTCATTTAAACATCTAGTGGAGCTAATTGGGCTTGGAAGTCAGAACACAAGTTTTGTGACTGAAACTTAAATAGTGTACAATAATCAGAGCATAACTCGGGCTGTAGGAACTCATTTGAGCTAAAATTTCGATACTTGAAAGTTAAGACCTATATCTACAACTTTCATGAAGAACACAAAGTCAGATTGGACAGCTTGGAGGTGATACTAGGTCTGAAAGTCAAAACAGAGGTGTTGAAATTGGGCATGAATAGTCTGCAGTAATTGGGCCATATCTCGGGTTGTAGGTGGTGAAATGAGCTGAAATTTGGACATCTAAAAGTTAAGACCTAGATCTATAACTTTCATGGAGATCACTTTTTCATTTGATGACGGCATCTATAAGTTAAGTAATAAATGATTTCGGAGACAAAGAATCTCAATAATCCAACCACTCATCCAACCACTCCTCCCACTCATCCACCTACTCTTAATCAGCCAATTTGTCATTTTGTATCCCTAATCCTCTATAAAAGGCACCATTGGCTGATCATTTGGTGCTCTTGGTGTTAGGCTTAGTTTTTAGAAGTTATGATTATACTTGTTTATTATTTTTCTTTGTTGTAATTTTCTTTTACTCTAAATTGAAGCTTTGTTCATCTTTCTCTTCATCTCTCTTTCTTTCTTCTTACCTATGAGTAACTAAATCTTCATCTTACTTGGGTGAAAGAGTGAAACTCTTGGTAATGAAATAAGGTTAGATTATTCTATTTCTTGTGCTTAAATGATATATTATCAAATGGACATTATATGTGTTGTATTTTATTTTCAATCAATTTAGAAACCTTCTTTGTATAATGGAGATCTTTATTTATTATAGATAATAGGATTGACACAGTGAATGCTTGAACTCATTTAAAAATATTAGTAGATAATTAAAGGAATCATAATATGATTGCATATATAATTAAACTTTGAATATTATATTTTTCGATTGGAACCTCCATTGTGTGTGGATTTCAATTGAGTTATAAAGAGAAATAATCTTGCCTTTCATTTATTACCAAGAGTGGATCTCCTAACCCAAGTAAGTTCTTAAATTCATTGTGAACATCTTTTATTACTTTTGGTGTTGTGACAAATCATTTTCTTACCTCAATTAATTTTTTTTCATCAATTTCCTGTGGATCGACATCGGACTCCCAAAAAATTTATTACTTAAGACAACTTGCACTTGGATTTACATCCTTTAATCCTGCAGTCAAGTTTTTGGCGTCGTTGCCGGAGACTTGATTTGAAGCTTTAATTTATTGAGGTTCTTTTTTTTAGGTAAATTTCATCATCTTGTATATTCATCATCTAGTAAATTCTATATTTACTCTTTTAATTTACTAACTTACTGACTTACTAACCTACTAATTTGCTAACATACTAACTTTCTAACATTTATATTTATGTCATTTACTTATGTTTGCTAACTTTTAATTTATGTCATTTATTTTCTGCTCTCTAATTTTTAAATTTCTGTTATTTATTATTGCTTTCTAACGTAATAAAATAATTTTTCTTCCTCTCTTCTCTTTCGCCGGCTCTGGTGGGGCTCTACCTCTCTTCGATTTTCATATTTTAAATTTATTTTCTACAATTTACTTTCTGCACTTTACTTTTCGCACTTTATTTTCTGTATTTTACTTTCTGCACTTTCTAACTTACTAATTATTAACTCTCTAACTATCTAACTTTTTACTTTATCAGTTATCTAACTTTTTACTTGTTAATATTTATTAGGTGGTTGGTTTATACCACATCCTTGTTAATATTTAATGGTTGGTGTAAATCGCCAACTTGTACATTATTTTTTCTATTTTAAGTCATTTATTTATGCTTAATTGGTATCATGATTTAAATTCTAGTCGTTTTGTTAAAATTAATCCTGGTACTTTATATATTGATTTGTTTGAATCACAATCACACACAATTGACACAATGGCTGAAAATGAAAGTGTACATGATGAACATAAAAATCAACTGTTGCGAACCATGCGTGAATATTTGCAACCACCTCAAAATTCTAGTCCATCATGTTTTATCTTTCCACCCAATGCCAATAATTTTAGATTCAAGTCAGGTGTGATTTCTTTACTTCCTAATTTCATGGTTTAGAATCTGAAAGTTCATATTTACATCTGAAAGAATTTAAGGAAGTATGTATTGCTTTCAATGACCAAAATTGCACTAAAGAGTTTGTTAAGCTTAAATTGTTTCCTTTTTCTTTAAAAGATAAAGTAAAATCTTGGCTTAACACTTTGAAACCAAGATCAATTGGCACATGGCAAGAAATGCAAGGTGAGTTCTTAAAGAAATTTTTTCCAACACATAAAATCAATGCTATGAAAAGACAAATCCAAATTTTTTTTCAAAATTCAAATGAAGCATATTTTCAATGTTGGGAACGGTTTAAAGATTTGTTAAATTCTTGCCCACATCATGGTTTTGAAAAATGACGCACTATAAGCTTCTTTTATGAAGGTTTAATACCTGAAACTAAACAATTTGCGGAAACAATGTGCAATGGAGAGTTTCTTGATAAAGAACCTGATGAAGCTTTAGACTATTTAAACCAGTTGGCTGAAAATTCTCAATCTTGGCATAGTACCAACTCTTCTGAAAATTCAATTAGATCTAACCTTGCAAGTACTAATAAAGGAAAATATCACCTTAGTCAAAAGGAAGATCTAAATGCAAGGTTTGCCAGTTTGGCTAGAAAGGTTGAAGTCATGGAATTAAGAAAAGCAAAAGAAATCAAATATGTGCAAAATGAAGAAATTTGTGGCATTTGTGATGACTTAGGACACTTAACACACGAATGTCCTAATATTCCTATTTTTAAAGAAGTTGTACATGAGTAAGTGAATGTAATGAATAATTTTAAAAGGCCATTTACTTCTTCTTTTTCAGATACATACAATCTAGGATGGAGAAATTACCCAAAATTCAGCTTGAGGAATAATAATCAGTCACAATTCGTGCAACCATCAGCTCCTCAAGCACAACAGGACTCTCAAAATTCTCTAGGATATGCACCTTATGTCCCACCACATAGGAAAAACCTTAAAGAAGCACTGCATGCATTCATAGAAAAGCAAGATGTTATTAATAAACAAAACAATCAAATCATGACTGATATAAAAGAAACTCTTACTAAACTTTCTTCTGCACTCACCATTCACGAGAAAGGAAAATTTCATTCTCAACCTCAACCAAATCCTAATGGTCAGTACAGTCTAAATGAGGGGAGTTCAGAAAACTAACAAATAGATCAAGTCAAGTCAGTGATACCTCTTAGGAGTGGAAAGGTTATTGAAAAACAAATTCCCGAACCTTGGAAGAAAGAAGATGAACCAATTCCCCAAGAAAATGAAGAAGTTGACCAAAAGGAGATCAAACTCTTGCCTTCACCCTCATTTCCTCAAGCATTGAATAATCCAAAGAAATTGGACCACCACACTAAAATTTTTGAAATTTTGAAACAAGTGAAGATCAATATTTATTTATTAGATGTTATCAAACAGATTCCTTCTTATGCCAAATATTTGAAGGACTTGTGCACTGTTAAAAGAAAACTAAATGTGAAAAAGAAAGCATTTTTGGCTGAACAGGTAAGCTTCATTCTTCAGAATAATAATGCGTTGAAATATAAAGACCCTGGTTGTCCTACAGTTTCATGCATTATTGGAGAACATAAAATTGAAAAAACTTTACTTGATCTTGGTGCTAGTGTCAATTTGCTTCCATATTCAGTTTATCAGCAACTCAACTTAGGTGAGTTAAAACTAACTTCTATAACTCTTCTACTTGCTGATAGAACAATTAAAATTCCAAGATGAATAGTCGAAATGTGTTGGTACAAGTTGATAAATTCATATATCTTGTGGATTTTATTTTCTTGGATACTGAACCTATGGTTGATAGTTGTAAGATAATTCCTATTATTTTCGGCCGTCCATTTTTAGCAACATCTAATGCTTTGATAAATTGCAGAAATGGAGTGGTGAACTAACATTTGAAAACATGATACTGAAACTCAATGTTTTTAACATGTGCAAGCAACCACAGGATGTCCTTGATGAAAAGGAGGAAGTTGAAGGAATTGAAGCTATTATAGATTATCATCTTCAAACAGGGAGTTCTTCTGACCCATTAGAAGTTTGTTTAATTAATTAATTTGATTTGCTTGATTGTACAGAGGAAATAGAATATAAAGGATGAAAGCCGAGATTCGAAGAGCTAAAACCTATGAATGATAATGCTCATGAAGAAGTACCCACACTGAAATTAAAGTCATTACCTGTTAGGTTGAAGTACACATTTTTGGGAGAAGAACAAAGCTTTCCAAAAGTAATTTCCTCAACTCTTACTGGAGAACAAGAAGGAAAGATGTCACCTCAATGGACGCACCAAGATAGGAAGAAATTTTTGACAGAGGTAAAAAACTTTTATTAGGATGACCCATACTTGTTCAAATATTTTCCTGACTAAATCTATCGGAGATGTGTGCCCGATAGTGAGGTAGGTAGTGTCATTAAATTTTGTTATTCAGAAGCATGTAGAGGTCACTTTTCTTCAAAGAAAATAGCTGTGAAAATCTTGCAGTGTGGATTTTATTAGCTCACTTTATTTAAGGACTGCTATACTTTTCGCAAAAGTTGTGAAAATTGTCAAAAAATGGGCTTAATTTCAAAAAGAAACATGATGCCTCTGAACCCCATCCTTATCATTAAAATTTTTTATTGTTGGGGAATTGATTTCATGGGTCCATTTCCATCCTCATTTGGATTTATGTATATATTAGTTACAGTTGATTATGTCTCAAAATGGATTGAGGCGATTCCATGCCGACATAATGATCATAAAACTGTTCTCAAATTTTTAAAAGAAAATATCTTGTGTCGATTTGGAATCCCTCGAGCTATCACCAGTGATGGGGGAACACATTTTTGCAATAAACCATTTGAATCTTTAATGAAGAAATATGGTATTAAACACAAAATTACCACCCCTTATCACCCTAAGATAAATGGACAAGTTGAATTGGCAAATAGGGAGATTAAACAAATTTTGAAAAAAACGGTTAACCCAAATTGTAAAGATTGGTTTTTAAGACTAAACGATGCATTTTGGGTTTACCGTACTGCTTTCAAAACATCTTTGGGCATGTCACCCTATCGGTTAGTCTATAAAAAACCTTGTCACTTACCTGTAGAATTGGAACATAAAGCATTTTGGGTCATTAAAGCTTTCAATATAAATCTTGATAATGCTTGCAAGATACGCAAATTGCAATTAAATGAATCGGAGGAATTGAGAAATAATGCATATGAAAATTCATAGATTTATAAAGCTAAAACAAAAGCTTTTCATGACAAGACAATTTTGAGAAAATCTTTTGAAATTGGTCAAAAAGTTATGCTTTATAATTCTCGTCTGCACCTATTCCCTGGAAAATTGAGATCGAGGTGGAGTGGTCATTTTGTTGTCAAACATGTGTATCCTCATGGGGCTATAGATATTGAGAATCCTAGGAATGGTAATGTGTTTAAAGTCAATGGACGAAGGCTCAAGCCATTTCTGGAAAACCGAGTTGATAAGGTAGAATTTATCTCTCTTTCTAATCCTTGTTATGAATAAAATTTATTCTAATTTTGTTGTCTTGTTTTTGCAGTTCTTTATGTTGCCGGTTAAGTGGCGGATAATAGTACTCGATGACTCTCAAGTCGGTTTATTTTTCAATTTCTCAAAATAACTGAATCCTTCTTCTCCTTTAAAATGGATGTCATTCTTTCAAACTTGAGAAAATATTTTCCTTCCCTCTCTCAAAATGCTCTGACAAAAATCTACAAAGTTAGATGTGAAAGATTGAGACTGTTAATGCACAAGGGTATGCCAGAAGATGTATGTTGAATAATTAAAGCAAAGGTCCGACTAGCAGGTGAGTCTTCAATTTCATTTGACCCATACATGCCAGGTCTTGGAAGAAGTTCATATTCTAAAAAGAGAAGAGCAAAAAGGTTACAAGTCTGTCACAAATGTGCACGATGGAATTGTAACAAGCGATGTCGTTCTTTGGGGATGGTTTCCGTAAACAGAGAAGATAAATTTTCTTCATTAAGAATGGACTGAGTAAGGAGTCATTAGATGATATCTTATTGACTCTTGAGACGCATTCTTGTGGATTTGTGCATCGTGAACTTCTTAATTTGTGGAATCTCTTCAAGGATGAAGAAAAACGCTACAGTCTTGGGAATCTGACTCTAAAAGACCCTGTTTGCCAATTTATAAGAAAATTGGATGGGAAGCTTATCCTCGACTCATAGAAGGCGTTTAAGCCGTTACTGGACGTGAAACCAGAGGCATATGTGAGTCATATCCACAACAATTTGTACATATTATCTTCTTCTTCTTCATGTTTTCTATAAAAAAAAAAAAAAAAAAAAAAAAAAAAAAAAATGTTTGAACAAGGGCGATCCGGAAGGAGTACCATGACTTTAATTAGTTGTGGAGCCCCAGCCTTTGGCTGACCCGTCATTGACTCTGGTGGACCTTTGCACGCTGGTCCTTAAAAAAGTTCGTGTACCATGCTCTGTAAAGAGCTGCACTCCATAACCTAATGTTTACCATCTAGGCACTGTGGAGTTCATGGACAGGCAGAAGTGTCCCACTCTGGTTATTAGTGAGAAGTAACCCGCGACTGCCAAAGCGTATAAGGCATCCGAGCTTGACCCTCTTTTTTATTAGAAGGGACTCTCAGCGCCTTGGGATGGGACGTTCTGGATCTTGGATATTACGGGTTTCAGATTTTAGCATCTTTGTTGATGTTACGAGCCTAAGTGTGAGCTCTCTAGGTTCCAGACCCATGATGGAAACCACGATGGTTTCTTCTTTCTCTTTTCTTCGAATAAACGGACGTGAGTGTCTACCGCACTGGTGACACGCAATATAAAGATATGTCACTACTGCACTCATGACGCGCAGTATAAAGATACGCCATGAAAACTGTATATAAAGGTATGTCATCATTTGCTATTATATTTCTTTTATCTTTGTATGATTTTGCTGTATTTTGATTTTGGACAGACGATCCTTTGAGCAGGGTCCTTTAGGGGTTTCTAGACTTCTTTACCCTGATGGTTTTATTGAAGTAAAAAAAATACAAAAACAAAACAAAAAAACAAAAAAATATTAAAAAATTTTAAAAAAAAATTGTGTTTCTTAATTTCAAACTTTTCTGACAACAGTCAACCTACCCTTATAGGTACTATTATTACCCTTTCCATTTTTTTTTTCTTATTTAAACACTTCATTTTCTCTACTTTCCTCCAACTCAGAATCATTCAGGGAGAAAGGTGAGTATAGAGATAGAAGGTGTTTCTGTTCGTCAACTTAAAAATATGTGTATTTTGTGGGTCTAAGTATGGGAAGGGTTTAGAGTTTGTAAACGCAGCTACCACTCTTGGTCGATCACTTGTTGCAAGAAATATTCATCTTGTATATGGAGGAAGTTGCCGTGGGTTAATGGGAGTTGTATCACTTGCTGCATATATAGGAGGCAGTCATATTTTAGGTGTCATTCATGGACCTTTAACTCAACAAAACATCACTGGAAAGACAATTGGGAAAGAACTTAAGGTATCATCAATGCATGAACGAATGAAAATAATGCTTGAAAACTTTGATGCATTCATTACCTTACCAGGTGATTTTGGTATCGTGGAAGAAGTTTTTCAAATTGTCTCTTGGGCCCAACTGAACATCCACCATAAACCCATAGGTTTGTTGAATGTAAATAATTTCTTTGATATTTTGTTACTTTTTCTTGACCATGTTGTGGACAGAAATTTATCACATCTTCCGCAAGACAACTTCTTATCTCTGCTTCCACTATTGATGAGTTGATTGATAAATTAGAAGCTTTTGTTTATGAACCTGATCCAGTAATAACTCAGATAAACTGGTCAGAAGGAAGCAATGAGGGAAGCAGTATGCATCGCAAGCCCGATCAGACACTCCAGTTATTTAAATAATATTAAGCTTTGGTTTTATTTATTGTACTTTGTTTCTATTTAAATTTGTGTCAAGTTTCTCTTTCCAGTGATTTCTCCAACAGGTAATATCTTTTATCATTTACTCATCTATATTTTAACATTGAGTACAATGTTGTGATCTGGTTGGGGGGAAGGATAGTTGACCAAAAAAAAATTCTTTTTTTTTGAAAGTATGATATGATTGTCATGGATTTACTAAACCAATGAATGGTGGCAGAGTAAGGAGTAATTTTACTCTTGAGACGCATCTAAATTGGGAAGTATGTTTAGTGATATGACTGTCAGAAACCTATTCGTAGTAAAACCAATTAAGGATGGCAGAGTAAGGAGTGAATTTTGCCTTGGAGGTAATTTTACTCTTGAGACGCATCTTAGTTGAGGAGATAATTATTTTGTACAGAAGTAGCAAATGGATTCTTGGATGTTAGCATAAATTGTCTTCTTTCTTAAAAATCACAAGCTTGGATATGAATGTTGATATAGTGGATTGAGAGTGATAGAAATATGGCTTGTGAGATTTTGAACCTATTGATGAATGGATTGAATATCTGTATCATTCTCTTCTTTCTTGTGTGATTTTCACTCATGGAATTGATACTCTAGAACTTGCTTTGATTCTTTTTTACGTTACATTTTCACATGCATACATAAATATAATTGAGACATTTTGAAATAACTACTTTGACCAAATAGCCATCCTTGTATATTTTTCCTTGTGTAACCCCTTTGAGCTTATTTGATCATTCCTTGTTTTTAGCTCATTACGTGCCTTCAAAAAAAAAGAGAAAAATAAGAAAAAAAAACATGTTTTACCCAACCTTAGGGAATAAGAGAGCATTGACTTTGTTCTTGAATAAGTGTGAGGGTGTATGTGCAAAATGATTAAAACAAAAACAAATAAAAATAAAAATAAAAAAAAACTTACCACCGTTGCAATCAAAAAATTATCAGAGTCTAGAATAAAGGTGGATGCTTGGAAACAACAGGAAGAAAATAAGAAGGTTCAAGTCTAATAATGAATTCAATTCACCAATTTGAGATTGATCTTCAACAAAACATTAGTCAAATATTGGTGATTGTCCTTTATAATGAATGTTCTCAAACATTTTCTCCACTCTAACTGTACCATAATGCTCTTTTATTCTCTTTGATATTTATCTTCTCATATCTATATTATCCCCTCTCCTTTACCATGACCCTATTACAACCTTAAATAAAGTCCTCTTGATTTTTTGTGTGCATGTGGTTTGAGTAGCAGAAAAGTAAAAGATAAGTAAGCTTATGGTAGTGCAATTATTCATCGGTTGAATAGAGTGAAATGCTTACCTTTTAAACACTTGAGAGATTGAAAGTGAATTCTGTGAGGATTTATCATTCTTGATTCATTCTTTTCAATTGAAGTTTCTTTACTTGTTGGTTTGAGATGTGAAGAAATGTTACATCATTAATGCTTTGATCCCTTGAATTTTTTGTTGTTCTTCTTGCTTTATCGAGTTTTTTAGAGTTTTTAGTATTTGAATCTATGTCGTTTTTCTTTGTTTCCTACCTTTGATCTTATATGTTTTGTCTAGGAGTGCAAAAAGTTAAATGTGTTTCAACACTTTAAAATATCATTCCGTTCAAAAATATTGTATCATTATATAACTAAATAAGATAATTTTCTTTTACGGGTAATTCTTTTAATACTACAAGACTATATAAATAACAAAAATTTAAATACAAGTTGAAAGTTTCCACAACATTTCTTCTATAATTGGATCATTTTGCTCCTTTTATAATATATATTGAGGAGGAGGGGCTCAAACTCACAAACAGAACCCGAGTGATAATTTCCAACCTTATTTTGGGCCAATAGTTAGGCGCAACAGCAATCAAGCTACTAGGTGATAACCGTCGCTAATTAATTCAGTGTTAATACATTGACCCAACCCAGTTCCTAGATCTTCAAGATATTTATTTATTTTTTTGGAAAGATAATATTGAAAAAATGTAAATAACATAGAAAAAAACACACGGGTAACAGAGTTACATTTGTCACGTCCAAAAAAATCCATCTAAAAGAACTCAAAAGTTTCTTTCAAAGCCAATCATGAACAAAGTTACGTCCAAAAAACTCTTATATCTAAAAAAAGTCGGTTTCTTTCAAAGCCAATCATGAACAAAGTTACGTCCAAAAAAATCTTAACATGAACAAAAACAAGTTTGTTTTGTCTCATTAACAAAGTTTTTTCTTTCAAAAAAATTTAAAAACAAAATATATTTGTTTTGTCTCCTATAGACTTTCTTTTTTTATTTCAAATATATAAATATATATATATATATATATATATATTTGGTATATATATATATATATATATATATATACCAAAAAGAAAGTCTTATTACTTTATTAGCTATAGACATATATAGTTCTCTCTTAGAAATCTGCCTGACAATTGATTCAATCCACAGTAAAGATTTTTTTTTTATTTTGAAAATTTTTTGAGTGAGTCGATCAAGCACTAACAACATATATTTTTGAATATTTTTTTAACATTTATTTTATTATTAGTCCACTTCATACATTTAAAAAAATTATTAAAAAAATATTACTAATACTTATTTTTAGATCAATAATAAAATAAGTGTTTAAAAAAATATATTCTTAACATTTTTCTTATAAACTTCACTTCAAACGATCAGTTTGGGCACCCAAAGAAAAGGTCGATTATTAAATGGGTTACATGCATTGAAACAAATATTTATAGTTCTAAATTTTATATTAAAATCAATTTTTTTATTACTTGAATAAAATAGATAAGATCAATTTAGCATAAGTGAAAATATTAGTTTTTTTTTTCTCATTAGATAGCGGAGGCCATTACACACGCTATACCTAAAGAGAGGGAAGTCACATTAAGTTTTGTTCATGCAACCCAATTAGATGAAGACGAAATTTAATCTTAGAACCTTACAATTAACTGCATAAGTTTTTACCAACTAAGCTAGTTAATTTCATTTTATATCAAGGTCTAACTTGTTTTCTCATATTTTAACTGTCAAAATTTAATCAAAGGATTTGAATAAGTAGGTGCTGAATTGAGATGGTAGGAGGTACCACTAATTAAACATATACATTGTGAAAATATCACAAAAGCGGAAAATATCAAATGTTTTGGCTTGTGAAGAAAATATATTCTTTTAATTCGGACGTGTTTAATCTCTCAAGATAACAACTCAGTGATTCAACATTCGGACTATAATTCCATGAGAAAGTATTTAAGTTTAGATAAAAGTTTAAAATTTAAAAACTATCAGAAGTTGGCGAAACAAAAATCTATAAGGGGAACATCTTGCATTGTCCGAATGCCAAAATTAAATAAAAAGGCACATGTTTAATATCGTAGTAAACTTACCAGAAAACTACTTGTATAATAATAAACTGTCACTTATGAAATCTTTTAAGTGCTCACTTGATAAACATATTTATATGAGTAGTGCTTTCTTAACAATTTGAATATCTTTATTTGAATGTCATATACATGAGTGGAATGAGAATGAAGAGAAAAATTGAAATTTAAATATTTATTAGTAGCTATAATTTTTGTTGGAAATATAGGTGAAGATACTAGAAGTTTAGCTACTGTCAAAACCGAAATTGAAACACAAATAAAACACTAATCACAGTAATAAACAAGAACAAAGAAAAATTGGAATGAGATTTATACGAATTGTGCTAGGCACTATTTTTAAAGTTTATTTTTCTGTTCTCCCTTGAGTAATGCTTAGTGAAAATGACTTTGAGGGGGAATCCTCTAAGATTAGACGTGGATCTAACTAAGAACTTGTTCACAGGATGATCCTAATACACTGTTCAATAGATCTCCCGTTTCATTAGACAATATGTGTGGTAGAGATGTGGGGGAGCCTCTAGAGTGAGATTATCATGAATCGTGTTAAACATTGTCTTTAAAGTTTATCTTAGCTCTACCTACATTAATGTTCAGTATAAATGACCTTAACAGAGAATCCTCTAAGATTAATCATAGTTGTAGTAAGGAACTCATTCAAACGATGATCTTAGTATACTAAGCAGCAGATTTCTCATTCCATTAGGCAACAGGAGAGCCTCTGGTACGCATAATGTATCAAATGGGTATGAGAAAGAAGAAGGAACAATAGCAAAAGAGAGTAATGAGCGTAAGCAAGTAGTAATCTAGTGTTGGTTTATGGTGAGAAACTAATATATAGACCAAGTAGCTTAAAGTAAGCACTCCAACGAAAAAGTGTATAGGAGAAGCTCCCTTAGCCAAGTCGCCCGTCAGGTTGATCTCATTTCTTTGGCATGCATACTGACATTGCCATATCATATGTCACATATTATATAAAATTATTAACGTAATACACTTTTAGATTATAAATAAAAGTACTTTTTACTAAGTGTGAGATTTTTTTTTTAGAGTAAAATTTTTTTATGATATTTTCTTTTTCAATTGTTACATATTATTATTATTATTTCTTTTATCTTATTTTTTATTTTCTGTTTATTCTTTCTATTTATTTAAATATTTTTTATTTTTTCTCTTTATCAATTTCCAATAAAATATTTTTAATAAATTTCTATATTTACTTAATTAATTTTTATCAATTTTATATATATCTTCTTAATTACATCTTAAATTCAAATACTTTTTATTTTTTTAAACTCTTTTTTACTCTAAATATTATGAACTTTTTTAAAAAAATTTAAACATCATTTTTAATATAAAATTATAAAATTTTATCTAAATTAAAAGAAAATCCCGTATGATGCACGGAATATATACTAATGCAATATAATGTATGATTCTTTATTGTATAATTATAATAAATTATTTATTATTATTATGGTTCACTTTCACAATTTGCTTGGACCCACTCCAACATTTCAAAGTGCTACTTTCTTATGATAGAGAAGTGGACATTTTTTTTTTATAATGATGTGGTATTTTTACATGTTTTTGAGTGTGAAATTAATTTTTATTTAGGTGTTAGCTTGATTCAGTTTACAAGGTATTTTAAGTAAATTTTGAATAATTGTCCACTCACATAGAGTGTGTATGCAATTTTAAAATATAAGAAATAATTTGATTTATAAATTAAATTTTATATTAAAAGGTTAAGAAAAAAGAAATAATTTGATTTTTAAAATTATATGAATTTTATTTTTTTAATTATAAATTTCATTAAATTTGATAAAATTTGTTAGATTTGATTTGATTTTAAATAAATACAGTATTTTAGCCTTACTAACTACTTTTTATAAAAGTAAAAATATAAAATAATAAAATTAAATTAAATCAATTCTCATTTTATTGAGTATTAAACAGAACAAAATGATTCCCAATCAATTCAAATCAATTTTTATAGTAACTTCCAAACATAAAATATAACTTCTAAATTAAATAAATCAATTTAAATCAAATCAAAATAAATTATTTCTAATATTAATTAATCCCAAATACAACTAGAGTTTAATTTACTAATTAAATCACACCTTATAATTAGAGTGGATACTATTTATTAAAGAGCTGTAATTTAAGTAATAACAAGCTGTTTTAAGATTATTTAATTTTGACGTCCAATCGCTTCTGATCATTTTGCTATATATATATATATATATATATATATATATATATATATTAGACATACAAAGTCTTAAAATTCATTTGTAAAACAGATCAAAAAAATATTCATTTGTTAAAAAATAATAGAAATAATTTGTGTTGTGTTAATCGTATGAAAATAAACTCACCAAATTTTTTTTTGTATGAAATAAGCATTTTTTTAATGTAATAATAATATAGATGTGATACATGTTTCAAGAATGATTAAGATAAAACCAATTAGCTTTTGGTACAGGATAAGTGTTAGCACGTTGATAAGAGAGGATAAGCATTGAATTGTTGATGAATCACCACTTCAATCTCAAAGATCGACTATGACTAGTTAATTTAGGAAAATGTTTTTTTACACTCCAATTTTAATACTTGTGTGGAACATTATATTTAGTGTAAATATAGTTATAGATTGTCATATATTATATATAAAATTAGAATTAGAATAAATATATCATATAGATATATATATTTTGAATATTATATTTTAATTATTCAAATAAAAAAAATTTTATTTAAAATGATCACACTTTCTATTATTTGGAAAAAAGTCACTGTTAGCTGGTGACAAGGGTTTCGAGAAGATGGTGAATTAAGTGGATTCGGCTTTTTTCAATACAGAATTATTTAGTCCAGTTTTTTTTCAGTAAGATTTGAGTTTTTTATTTTTTATTCATTGGTTAGTATTTTGATCAATATTAATTTATTATTAAAAAATATTTTTAATATTAAAAAATAAAAAAAATATAACTATTAAATAAAAAATAAAAGACCCAAATCTTATTGAAAAAACTGTTAGATAATTTCCTAGAAGAGAAGTCGAATCCAAACTTAAGTAGAAATGTATATAATGACACGTTTTTAACAGGTGTACACACACGTTGGCATCTAGGTCGGTATATACAGTGCACCACGCCATGTGATGTGGGAAAGGAATTTCAGTGCGGATAGCATCGCTAAGTTTGGTTACAGTTCTGATCTTGGGACAAGTATTATCTTCCACCAGTTGCCTTCCTTCTTGAGCTATGATCTCCTTGCTGATATGGCAGGAGTTTTCTTTTCTCTGATTGGGTCTCTGACGCCGTATGTACATCAAAAAATCACATTATAAAGGTATTTCTTATTACTTTATAGTTCTTGTGGTTCTATTTGTATTTGAAAATTATGCCGCGTCTTATTCAACCAAAAATAATGAAATTATGCTGCGTCTTAAAGTTAATTTTGCTATTTATTTTTTTTAACTTTAATTCTCATTACTAGTCCATCATTAATCACCATTTTGTGAATTGTACGATCTCATGTATTCTTGACATCCAATTATTATAAAATCCAAAGATACTAACAGTGTATTTCATCTAAATTGATTATCTTTATTCCTATAACCATTTTTTTTTTGCATATTAACCATTTAATTACTGAATAAAAAATATTGGATCATTTACCAAAAAAAAAAAAGATTGGATCATAAGTTTTTTTTTTTATTACTTATATAGTTGATCCTACTTTGCAACCAATATTTCGGGTCACGTTAATAACTTACTCATTATACTACAGAAAAAAAAAAAAACCCAAAGATAGCCTAAATTCTTACCCTGCGTTTAGATATTTTTTCATTAATGAAACGGAACAGAATAGGTGGGAATAGATCGGAAAGAAAAATAATAGAATGGAACATAGTTTCCTCCCTCTTTGTTTGAAAGATTCATTAACGAAACGAAACGAAACGAAACGGAATATGTGTTCTCCCTATTTCACCTCAATTTTAGGAGGAGCAAATATTAGACATTTGAAGGGAAGAAGGGGGAAATGATTTTTCATGTGTTCTGTTCCTTTTCTATACATTTTAAAACTTCTAAACACAAAAACTTATTTTTATTCTCCTCATTTTTTTTTCATTCCCTCTATTATCTGTCATCTAAATATAGTGTAAATGAAATTGTGACTCCCAATCTAATTTGAACTATTGCTTCAAAACTCAAAAGTGTAAAGTTATTAATACTAATATTATTATTACTGGGGCAGCGGGGGAGGGAAATTTTTTTCCTTTGAAACTCGAAAGAGAAAACAGAAAATAAAGTAAAAGGAATAAATAAAAAGAAAAATATAAACTTTTGATTAGCCAAAAGGGAGGATAATTCCATACTCTTTTTTTTTTTACTTTTCGTCCTTTCACCCAACATTTTAGCATTGGAAACAGTACAGTAACAATTTAATTTCCTGCTTTTACCCATTCTTCCACGGTATTTTAGACAATGAAGTAGAGCACAAGGCTAGTCATTGCTTTCACATTTTAATACCTAAAGCTTGTCCCAAGTGTAGGTGGTAACTGGCAAGCATACATATATAGTAATAGGAATATATGTGACAGCTGACAACTAAGATTGATTAAGAGATTCCTTGCTATTACAAGGGATTACCCTTGACTTTAAGGACCAGCATGTAGCATCAACATTCAATTCCTCCTTCCCACCAATTATACACATAAACTAATCATTCACTTAAGAAGGTGTAGTTTGATATTTTGATTTAAAACGAGTTATTAATCATTGCGTTAATAATTGATTTTGTGCTACATTTATGTCTGTAATCAGTATGTCAGATTTTATGGTTGGCTAAAATATATTTCCTTATTTAAGTTGTTGATAAATGGGTTGATCTCACCTTTCAAGTTTCAAGTTTCAAGTTTCAACCCAAAGTTGAACATCTTAATTTACAAAATACCTTAGCCAAAATTAAATAAAAAGGCACATGTTTAATATCTTAGTAAACTTACCAGAAAACTACTTGTATAATAATAAACTGTCACTTATGAAATCTTTTAAGTGCTCCCTTGATAAACATATTTATATGAGTAGTGCTTTCTTAACAATTTGAATATCTTTATTTGAATGTCATATACATGAGTGGCATGAGAATGAATAGAAAAATTGAAACTTACATATTTATTAGTAGCTATAATTTTTGCTGGAAATATAGGTGAAGATATTAGAAGTTTAGTGATAATCATATATTTTATATATTAATAAATTCTCATTTTTAATTATTAATACTCTCTATGTATTTAATTGATTGAGTTTGATCATGTTTTATAAATTTTAGTTCAAATTAGACTTAATTGATATTTTTCAGCATTATTAAGATTTTACATTGTTTTTGTATTTCAGACATATCTTGAGTTCTAAATATTTAAAAATTATGAATTTTACCTTGTAGAAAAGCTGAGAGAAAGCTCTACAACTTTGATAAGAGTTCGAAATCTCAATCAGACATCCAGTGGAGCTAATTGGGTCCGGAAGTCAAAAAACGGATTCTGTCACTAGAACCCGAGTAATGTGCACTAATCATGACATAACTTGGGTTGTAGGAGTTGTATTAAGATGAAACTGGTGTCATTGGAAAAATAAGACAAAACCATTCAACTCTTATAAAAACACCTTTTCCAGAAAATGACGTTTTAATAGAGTTATAATAATATGAAGATAGTTGAATTAGTTGGTACAAGTGGAGAGACAAGCATGATAATCATCCACCCACTCATTAATCATCTACCCACTAAATAATAATCAACTCACTCATTAATCATCCACTCACTCATTAAATAATTTCATTGTCATTTTTCACTTATCCACCCACATCATCTACCCATTCATTAAATAACTTCATTGTCATTTTATACTCTTCAAGCTCTATAAAAAGGAGCATTGGCTGATCATCTTGGGTATCTTGTTTTTATATCAAGATCATGATATTATGTTATTTGATTTTCTTGTTGTACTTTTCTTTTGTTCTAAATAGAAGTTGTGTTCATCTTCTTCTTTTTATCTCTTTCTTTCTTCTTGCTTATGAATAACTAATTTTCATCTTACTTTAGTGAAGGGGTGAAACTTTTGGTAATAAAATAAGGTTAGATTAATCTATTTCTTGTGCTTAAATGATATATTATCAAGTGGTCATTATATGTGTTGTATTTTGTTTCCAATCAATGTAGAAACCCTCCTCGTAAAGTGGAGTTCTTGATTCATTGTAGACAAGTGGTTGACACAATGAATGCTTGAACTCATTTACAAGTCTTTGTGTAGGTAAATTATTAAAGGAACCATAATATAACTAAGTATATAATTCTAAATGGACTTTGAATGTTTTATTTTTCGATTGGAACCTCCGTTGTGCGTGGATTTCAATTGAGTTATAAAAAAAATAATCTTGTGCTTAATTTATTACCAAAAGTGGATCTTCTAGCCCAAGCAAGTTCTTTTTTTTTTATTGTGAACAAGTTTTATTATCTTTATTGTTGTGACAAATCATTTCCTTACTTCAAAGAATTTTTCTTCATAAATTTCCTGTGGATCGACCTCGGACTCCTGAGAAATTTATTACTTGAGACAACTTGCACTTGGATTTGCATCTTTTAATTTGCATCAAGTTTTTGGTGCCGTTATCGAGGACTTAATTTGAAGTTTTAATTTATTGAGATTCTCTTTTTTAAAGTAAACTTCATTATCTGGTATATTTTTTTTCTACTCTTTTAATTTCCTAACTTTCTAACCTTCTAACTTACTAATTTTTTAACTTATTTATGTCATTTATTTATGTTTTCTAACTTACTAATTCATTTGTTTATGTCATTTATTTATGTTTAATATTTAATGGCTGATTTATACTGCCGACTTGTACATTATTATTTTTATTTTAAGTCATTTATTTATACTTAATTGGTATCGTGATTCAAATTCTAGTCGTTTAGTTAAAATTAATCATGGTACTTTATATATTAATTTGTTTGAATCACAATCACACATAATTGACACAATAGTTGAAAATGAAGGTATACATGATGAACATGAAAATCAACTATTGCGAACTATGCGTGAATATTTGCAACCACCTCGAAATTCTAATCCATCATGTTTTATCTTTTCACTCAATGCTAACAATTTTAGAGTTAAGCCAGGTATGATTTCATTACTTCCTAATTTCTATGATTTAAAATCTGAAAGCTCATATTTACATCTAAAAGAATTTGAGAAAGTATGTAACACTTTCAATGATCAAAATTGTACCGAAGATATTGTTAAGCTTAAATTGTTTCCTTTTTCTTTGAAAGATAAAGCAAAAAATTGGCTTAATGCTTTGAAACCAAGATCAATTGGCACATGACAAGAAATGCAAAGTGAGTTCTTAAAGAAATTTTTTCTAACACATAAAATCAATGTTTTGAAAAGACAAATCCAAAATTTTTTCCAAAATTCAAATGAAGCATATTTTCAATGTTGAGAACGTTTTAAAGATTTGTTAAATTCTTGCCCACATCATGGTTTTGAAAAATGACGAACTATAAGCTTCTTTTATGAAGGGTTAACACCTGAAACTAAATAATTTGTGGAAATAATATGCAATGGTGAGTTTCTTGATAAAGAACCCGAAGAAGCTTTAGTATATTTAGACTATCTGGCTGAGAATTCTCATTCTTGGCATGGTACTAATCCTTCTGAAAATTCAATTAGATCTAACCTTGCAAGTAAAGGAAAATATCACCTTAGTCAAAAATATCTAAATGTTAGGGTCGCCAGTTTGGCTAAAAAAGTTGAAGCCATGAAATTAGAAAAAAGTAAAAGAAATCAAATTTGTGCAAAATGAAAAAATTTGTTATATTTGTGATGACTTAGGACACTCAACACATAAATGTCATAAGATTCCCATTTTTAAAGTTGTACATGGGCAAATAAATGCAATGAATAATTTTAAAAATTCATTTACTTTTTCTTTTTCAGATTCATATAATTCGGGATGGAGAAATCACCGAATTTCAGCAAGAAGAATAATAATCAAGCAAAATTTATGCAACCTCTGCCTCCTCAAGAATAACAGGACTCTCAAAATTCTCAAGAATATGCACCTTATGTCCCACCATATAGGAAAAATCTTGAAAGAACACTACATGCATTCATAGAAAAGCAAGAGGCCATTAATAAACAAAACACTCAAACCATGATTGACATAAAAGAAACTCTTGCTAAATTTGCTTCTACACTCACCATTCACGAGAAAAGAAATTTTTTTTCTCAACCTCAACTAAATCCCAAGGGTCAGTACAGTCTAAATGAAAGTAGTTTAGAAAACCAATAAATGAATTAAGTCAAGTCAGTGATAACTCTTAGAAGTAAAAATATTATTGAAAAACAAATTCTCAAACCTTGTGAGAGAGATGATGAACCAATCCCCCAAGAAAATGAAGAAGTTGGCCAAAAGGAGATCAAATTCTCGCTTTCACCCTCATTTCCTCAAGCATTAAACAATTTAAGGAAATTGAACCATAACACTAAAATTTTTGAAATTTTGAAACAAGTGAAGGTCAATATTCCTCTATTAGATGCTATCAAACAGATTAATTCTTATGTCAAATATTTGAAGGACTTGTGCACTGTTAAAAGGAAACTAAATATGAAAAAGAAATCATTTTTGGCTGAACAGGTAAGCTTCATCCTTTAGAATAATAATGCCTTGAAATATAAAGACCATGTTTGTCCTACAGTTTCATGCATTATTAGAGAACATAAAATTGAAAAAGCCTTACTTGATCTTGAAGCTAGTGTTAATTTGCTTCCATATTCAGTTTATCAGTAACTCAACTTAGGTGGGTTAAAACCAACTTCCGTAACTCTTCTACTTGCCGATAGATCAATTAAAATTCCAAGCGAAATAGTGGAAGATGTGTTGGTACAAGTTGATAAATTCATATATCCTGTAGATTTTATTGTCTTGGATATTGAACTTATGGTTGATAGTTACAAGTCAATTCATGTTATTTTAGGCCGTCCATTTTTAGCAACATCTAATGCTTTGATAAATTGTAGAAATGGAGTGGTGAAGCTAAGATTTAGAAACATGACACTAGAACTCAAAGTTTCTAACATGTGCAAGTAACTACAAGAAGTCCTTGATGAAAAAGGAGAAAGTTGAAGGGATTAAAACCATTGTAGATGATCATCTTCAAACAAAGAGTTCTTCTGACCCATTAGAAATTTATTTAATCAATTCATTTGATTCAGACATGCAATTAGATTATGATATTTCTGAAATATGCTCTTTATTTGAATGTACACAGGTAATGGAGTATAAGGGATGAAAGCCAAGATTTGAAGAGCTAAAACCAATGAATGATAATACTCATGAAGACGTACCCACATTGGAACTAAAGCTATTACCTGCCAGGTTGAAGTACACATTTTTGGGAGAAGAACAAAGTTTTCTAATGGTAATTTCATCGTCCCTTACTGGAGAATAAGAAGGTATGTTAACAGAAGTATTTAAAAGGCATAAAAGTACAATTGAATGAATATTAAAGGACATAAAAGGTATTAATCCATTAATATATACACATAGAATACATTTAGAGGATAATGGTAAAACATCTCAATAACCACAAAGAAGATTAAATTCACACATGAAAGCTGAAATTCTTAAATTACTTGATGTTGAAATTATTTATCGTATCTCTGATAGCTAGTGTGTAAGCCCTACACAAGTCATTCTTAAGAAATCTAGAATAATAGTGGTTGAAAATAAAAAAGGTGAATTAATACTTACGCAAGTCTCATCCAATTGGCATATGTGTATTGGTTTTAGAAAATTAAATGCAGCCACTAGAAAAGATCATTTCCATTTGCCATTTCTTAATCAAATTCTGGAAAGAGTAGCAGGACATCTATACTACTATTTTCTTGATGGTTATTCGAGTTATAATCAAATACCAATTACATTAGATGATAAAAAAAAAGATCACTTTTATATGTCCCTTTGATACTTTTGCATATAAAAGAATGTCTTTTGACCTTTGTAATGCTCCGACAACATTCCAAAGATGCATGCTAAGTGTTTTTAGTGACATGATTGAGCATTATTTAGGGTTTCCATAGATGACCTGACATTTTTTGGAAATTCATTTGAAAATTGTCTTGATAATTTAGAAAAAGTTCTTAAAAGATGCGAAGAAAAAAGATTTATGTTAAGTTGAAAAAAATATCATTACATGATTACCTCAAGAATAGTGTTAGGTCATGTGATATCTTCTAAAAGAATTGAAGTTGATAAGGCTAAAGTTGAATTAATTACCCATTTGCCTTCTCCAAAAATAGTCAGAGAAGTTCGTTCCTTTTTAGGACATACAAGATTTTACAGAAGATTCATTAAGGACTTTAGTGCCATATCTAGACCATTATGTAATCTTCTGATGACAGATACATCATTTGATTGGACTCAAGAATGTCAAAAATATTTTGAAAAATTAATTAGTCTTCTGACATTTGCTCTTATCATGTAATCCCCTAACTGGTCTTTGCCTTTTGAGTTGATGTGTGATGCTAGTGATTTTGTTGTTGGCACTGTTTTAGGCCAAAGAAAGGAAGGTAGGCCTCATGTGATTTGTTACGCAAGTAGAATTTTAAATAGTACACAAATGAATTACACCACAACTGAAAAAGAACTACTTACTGTAATATTTGCATTAGATAAATTTTGATCTTCTTTAATTGGTTATTCTATTATGGTTTTCACCAATCATGCTACTGTTAGATATTTGATGTCTAAGTAGGATGCCAAACCAAGATTGATATGGTGGATCTTGTTGCTTCAAGAATTCAACATCACAATAAAAGATAAGAAAGAAGCCAAAAATGTTATCGCAGATCATTTGTCTAAACTTATAACAGGGCTCACTTTTTGATAACACACCTATCAATGATTCTTTTCCTGATAAATTTTTATTTTCTGTCAATTTCATGTCTTAGTTTGCTAACATAGTCAATTTTCTTGTAACAAGAAAGATGCCGCTTCAATGAACACACCAAGACAAAAGGAAATTTTTTAAAAAGGTGAAACTTTTTTATTGGAATGACCTATATTTGTTCAAATATTGTCCTGATCAAATCTTTCAGAGATGTGTGCCCGATAGTGAGGTAAATAGTGTCATTAAATTTTGTTACTCAGAAGTATGTGAAGGTATCTTTTCTTCAAAGAAAACAGTTGCAAAAATCTTGCAGTGTGAATTTTATTGGCCCACTCTATTTAAGAACTGCTATACCTTTTGCAAATGTTGTAAAAACTGTTAGAAGTTAGGTTCCATTTCTAAAAGAAACATAATGTCTCTGAACCTTATCCTTGTCATTGAAATTTTTGATTGTTGGGGAATTTATTTTATGGGCCCATTTCCATCCTTATTTGAATTTATGTATATTTTGGTTGCAGTTGATTATGTCTCAAAATGAATTGAGATAATTCCATGCCGACACAATGATCATAAAACTGTTCTCAAATTTTTAAAAAAAAATGTCTTGTGTCGATTTGGAATCCCTTGAGCTATCATCAGTGATGGGGAAACACATTTTTGTAATAAACATTTGAATCTTTAATAAAGAAATATGGCTTTATACATAAAATTGCCACTCTTTATCACCTTCAGACAGTCAGAGAAGTTCATTCCTTTTTAGGACATGCAAGATTTTACAGAAGATTCATTAAGGATTTTAGTACCATATCTAGACCATTATGTAATCTTCTGATGAAAGATGCATCATTTGACTAGACTCAAGAATGTCAAAAATCTTTTAAAAAATTAATTAATCTTCTGATATTTACTCCTATCATTCAATCTCCTAACTGGTTTTTGCCTTTTAAGTTGATATGTGATGCTAGTGATTTTGTTGTTAGCGTTGTTTTAGTCCAAAGAAAGGAATGTAAGTCTCATGTGATTTGTTACACAGGTAGAATTCTAAATAGTGCACAAATGAATTACACCACTACTGAAAAAGAACTACTTGCTATAATATTTGCATTGGACAAATTTCAATCTTATTTAATTGGTTCTTCTATTGTGGTTTTCACCAATCATGTTGCTGTTAGATATTTGATGTCTAAGCAGGATGTCAAACCAAGATTGATATGGTGGATCTTATTGCTTTAAGAATTCAACATCACAATAAAAGATAAGAAATGAGCCAAAGATGTTATCGCAAATCATTTGTCTAAACTTACAACAGGCTCACCTTTTGATAACACACCTATGAATAATTCTTTTCCTGATGAATTTTTATTTTCTGTCAATTTCATGTCTCGATTTGCTAACATAGTCAATTTTCTTGTAACAAGAAAGATGCCGCCTTAATGAATGCATTAAGACAAATGGAAATTTTTTATAGATGTGAAAAAATGTTATTGGAATGACCTATATTTTTTCAAATATTGTCCAAATCAAATCTTTCGGAGATGTGTGCCTGATAGTGAGGTAGGTAGTGTCATTAAATTTTATCACTCAGAAGCATATGGAGGTCACTTTTCTTCACACAAAAAAAAAGCTGCAAAAATCTTGCAGTTTGGATTTTATTAGCTCACTCTATTTAAGGACTACTATACCTTTTGCAAAAGTTGTAAAAACTGTTAGAAATTGGGTTAATTTCTAAAAGAAACATGATCCCTCTAAACCTTATCCTTGTCATTAAAATTTTTTATTGTTGGGGAATTGATTTTATGGGCCAATTTTTATCATTATTTGAATTTGTGTATGCTTTGATTACAGTTGATTATGTCTCAAAATGGATTGAGGCGATTCTATGCCGACACAATGATTATAAAACTGTTCTCAAATTTTTAAAAGAAAATGTCTTGTGTCGATTTGGAATCCTTCGAGCTATCATCAGTGATAGGGGAACACATTTTTGTAATAAACATTTGAATCTTTAATGAAGAAATATGACTTTACACACAAAATTGTCACTCCTTATCACCCTCAGACAAGTGGAAAAGTTGAATTAGTAAATAGGGAGATTAAACAAATTTTAGAAAAAAACGGTTAACCCAAATTATAAAGATTGGTCTTTAAGACTAAATGATGCATTTTGAGCTTACCATATTGCTTTCAAAACATCTTTGGGCATGTCACCCTATCGGTTAATTTATGAAAAATCTTGTCACTTGCCTGTAGAATTTGTACATAAAGCATTTTGGACCATTAAAGCTTTTAACCTAAATCTTGATTATGTTTGCAAGTTACGCAAATTGCAATTAAATAAACTTGAGAAATTAAGAAATGATGTATATGAAAACTTAAAGATTTATAAAGGTAGAGTAAAAGTTTTTCATGATAAGTAAATTTTAAGAAAATCTTTTGAAATTGGTCAAAAAGTTATGCTTTATAATTCTCGTCTGCACATATTCCCTAGCAAATTGAGATCTAGGTGGAGTGGTCATTTTGTTGTCAAACATATGTATCCTCCTGGGGTCATAGACATTGAGAATCTTAGGTCTGGTAATTGTTTAAAGTCAATGGACAAAGAATCAAACCATTTCTGGAAAACCAAGTTGATGAAGTAGAATTCATCTCTCTTTCTAATCCTTGTTATGAATAGAATTTATTCTAATTGTGTTGCCTTCTTTTTATAGTTCTTTGTGTTCCCGGTTAAGTTGCAGATAACGGTACTCTGTGACTCTCGAGTCGGTTTATTTTTCAATTTTCTATAATAATTAAATCCTTCTCCTTTAAAATGGATGTCATTCTCTCAAATTTAGGAAAGTATTTTCCTTTTGTTCCTCAAAATGCTCTAACAAAAATCTACAAAGCTACATGTGAAAGGGTATGCCGGAAGATGTACGATGGATAATCAAAGCAAAGGTCCGTTTAGCAGGTGAGTCTTCAATTTCATTTGACTCATATATGTCAAGTCTTGGTAGAAGTTCGTATTCTAAAAGGAGAAGAGCAAAAAGGTTACAAGTCTGTCACAAATGTGCATGATGGAATTGTAACAAGCGATGTCATTCTTTGGGAATGGTTTCTGCAAACCGAGAAAATAAAATATTCTTCATTAAGAATGGACTAAGTAAGGAGTCATTAAATGATATCTTATTGACTCTTGAGACCCATTCTTGTGGATTTGTGCATCGTGAACTTCTTAATTTGAGGAATCTCTTCAAGGACGAACAAAAATGTTACAGTATTGGAAATATGACTCTTAAAGACCCTGTTTGCCAATTTATAAGAAAATTGGATGGGAAGCTTATTCTCGACTCATAGAAGGCGTTTAAGCCGTTACTGGACGTAAAACCAGAGGAAGATGTGAGCCACAATCACAACATGTATATATTATCTTGTTCTTCTTCTAAAAAAAAGGGGTGAAAAGAGTATCATATTCTTAATTAAGTGTGGAGCCCCTGCCAGTGGCAGACCCGTCATTGACTTGGGTGGACCTTCGCACGCTGATCCATAAATAAGGTTCGTGTGCTATGTTCTGTAGAGAGTCACTGCTACATTCCTAGTTCTTAGAACTAAGGCTCCGTAGCACTAATGGACAGATAGAAGCGTCCCGTCTTTGCAGTGCACGTAAAACTGTGACTAAGCCTTATACTTACTTTAATTAGTAGGCCTCTATGGCGAGTTCTGACTAGTTGCAGTCAGGTACCATCTTCTTAGAATACAGACCTTTAATTAGGTTTGCAAGAAGATAGAGGGTTGTTATTCCGTAAGCGGAATGGAAAGGGCTTAAAGGTTTTTGTGGCCAGTTTCAGAAATCCTTGTGGAGTTCTTATGTTGAACCGGTGACATGCAACTCAAAGATATGCCACTACTGCACTCATGACACGTAGTATAAAGATACGCCATGAAAACTATACATAAAGGTATGTCATCATTTGTTATTATATTTCTTTTATCTTTGTATGATTTTGTTGTATTTTAGTTTTGGACAGACGATCCTTTAAGCAGAGTCCTTCAAGGGTTTCTTTTATCTTTACCCTGATGGTTTTCTTGAAGTTAAAAAAAAAAAACAAAACAAAAAAAACCAAAAAAAAATAATGTTTCTTAATTTCAAACTTTTTTGACAACAACCAACTTACCCATATAGGTGCTATTATTACTTTTTCTATTCTTTTTCCTATTTAAACACTTTGTTTTCTTCACTTTCCTCCAGCTTATAATCATTCAAAGGGAGGGTGGGTATAGAAACGGAACCTTCTATTCATAACCTTAAAAATATGTGTGTATTTTGTGGGTCTAGGTATGGGAAGGGTTTAGAGTTTGTAAACGCAACAAGCACTCCTGGTCGAACACTTGTTACGAAGAATATTCATGTTGTATATGGGGGAGGTTGCTGTGGGTTAATGGGAGTTGTATCACTCTCTACATTTTTAGGAGGCAGATAAGTTTTAGGTATCATTCCTAGAGCTTTGACTCAAAAGAACATCACTGGAAAGACAATTGGAGAGAAATTTCAAGTATCATCTATGCATGAACGAATAAAGGCAATGCTTGAAAACTCTGATGCATTTATTACCTTACCAGGTGGTTTTGGTACTTTGGAAGAAGTTTTTCAAATTGTCTCTTAGGCCCAACTGAACATCCATCATAAACTCATAAGTTTGTTGAATGTTAATAATTTTTTTTTAGTTTGTTATCTTTTCTTGACTATGCTGTAGAACAGAAATTTATCACACTTTCGGCAAGACTACTTTTTATCTCTGCTTCCACTGTTGATGAGTTGATTGATAAATTAGAAGCTTTTGTTTATAAACCTTATCCAACAATAACTCAGATAGATTGGTTAGAAGGAAGCAGTGAGGGAAGCAACATGAAACGCAAGTCAGATCTGATACTTCATCTATAACTTTTCTTTACCTTTAGTTTTATTTATCGTACTTTGTTTCTATTTAAATTTGTGTCAGATTTATCTTTTCAGTAATTGCCGCAACAAGTAATATCTTATATCATTTACTCATCTATATTTTAACATTGTAAACATTATTGTGATCTGGTTAGGGGGAAGGATAGTTGACATTTAAAATAAAAATAAAAATTAAGAAGTATGATATGATTGTCAGCAACTTACTAAACCAATTAAGGATGACAGAGTAAGGAGTAAATTTTACTCTTGAGACACATCTAAATTTAGAAAGTATGTTTATTAATATAATTGTCAGAAACCTACAGCAAAACTAATTAGGGATGACAGGGTAAGGAGTAATTTTACTCTTGAAGAAAATTACTCCTGAGACGCATCTAGATTGGGAAAGTAATTATTCTGTGTTGATTTGTGGAAGTAACTAAGTTTTATCGTTTGATTTTCTTTGAATGATTCAAGTGAATGAACTTTCACATTAAAATTCAAGAATCATAATATGGTTGAATAAATTGTCTTCTTTCTTAAATTTTACATGCTTAGTTATGAATGTTGAATTGAGAGATTGAAAATGATAGATATATACCTTGTGAGATTTTGAGCCTATTGATGAATGGATTAAATATCTGTATCATTCTCTTCTTTCTTATGTGATTTTTCACTCATGGAATTGTTAATCTAGAACTTCCTTTAATTCTTTTTGAGGCTACATTTTCGCATACATACATAAACATGATTGAGGCATTTTAAAATAGCTAATTTGACCAAATAGTCAACCTTGCATATTTTTCCTTGTGTAACCCATTTGAACTTATTTGACCATTCTTTATTTTTAGCTCATTATGTGCCTAAAAAAAATATTTTCACCCAACTTTAGGGAATAAGAGAGCATTGACTTTGTTATTTGATGAGTTATTGAATAAGTGTGTGGGTGTGTGTGCAAAATGTTGAAAAAAAAAGAAAAAAAAAAGAGCTGACCACCACTACAATCAAAGGATTATTATATCTCCTGTTACACCATGTGACATATCCATACCTAGAATGAGAGTGGATGCTTGGAAACAACAGGAAGAGAAGGAGAAGATTCAGGCCTAACAATAAATTCAACTCACTAATTTGGGATTGATCTTCAACAAACATTAGTCAAATAATAGTCATTGTTCTTTATGAAATTTAAAATGAATGTTCTTAAACATCTTCTTCACTCTAATTGTACCCTAATGCTCTTCTATTCTCTTTGAACTTGTCATATTGATATTACCCCATCTCCTTTACCATGGCCCTATTACAACCTTGAATAAAGTCTTCTTGATTTTTGTGTGCATATGTTTTTGAGTAGCAGAAAAGTAGAAGATCAACAAGCTTATGGTAATGCAATTATTCATGGGTTGAATAGAATGAAATACTTACCTTTTAAACACTTAGGGATAAAGAGTGAATTCTGTGAGGATCTATCATTCTTGATTCATGCTTTTCAACTGAAGTTTCCTTACTTGTTAATTTGAGATGCGAAGAAATGTTACCTCATAAATGTTTCAATCCCCTGAATTTTTGGTTGCTCTTCTTGTTTATAAACTTTTGCATTCTTAAATATCATTCGAAATTGAGTGTTTTAGTGTTTTTAACTTTATGAGTCTGTGTTATTTTTCTTTATTTCCTAACTTTGGTCTTATGTGTTTTGCCTAGGAGTGCAAAAAATTAAGTGTGAAAGAATTTGATAATCACATATTTTATACATTAATAAACCTTTATTTTTAATTATTTACACTCTTTATGTACTTAATTGATTGAGCTTGGTCATGTTTTGTAAGTTTGGGTTCAAATTAGGCTTAATTGATCTTTTCCAACATTTTTGAGATTTTACACTATTTTTGTATTTCAGACATATCTTGAGTTCTACATGTCTAAAAATTATGAATTTTACCTTGTAGGAAAGCTGAGAGAAAGCTCTACAACTTTGATGAAGAGCTCGAAATCTCAATCAGACATCTAGTAGAGTTAATTGGGCTTGGAAGTCAAAAAATAAGTTCTGTCACTAGAACCCAAGTAGTATGCACTAATCAGGACATAACTTGGGCTGTAGGAGTTGCATTGAGCTAAAACCAGTGACATTGGAAAGATAAGACAAAATCATTCAACTCTCATGAAGACCACTTTTCTAGAAAATGATGTTTTAATAGAGTTATAATCGTATGAAGATAGTTGAATTAGTTGGTACAAGTAGAGAGACAAGCATGATAATCATCCACTCACTCATTAATCATCCACCAACTCATTAATCATCTATCCACTAAATAATCATCCACCCACTCATTAATCATCCACTCACTCATTAATCATCCACTCACTTATTAAATAACTTCATTGTCATTTTTCACTCATCCACCCATCATCTACCTACTCATTAAATAACTTCATTGTCATTTTGTACTCCTCAAGCTTTATAAAAGGGAGCATTGGCTGATTATCTTGGGTATCTTGTTTTTAGATCAAGATCATGTTATTATGTTATTTGATTTTCTCATTGTAATTTTCTTTTGTTCTAAATAGAAGTTATGTTCATCTTCTTCTTCTTCTTCTTCTTCTTTCTTTCTTCTTGCTCATGAATAACTAATTTTCATATTACTTGGATAAATGAGTGAAACTTTTGATAATAAAATAAGGTTAGATTAATTTCTTTATTGTGCTTAAATGATATATTATCAAGTGGTCGTTATATGTGTTGTATTTTGTTTCCAATCAATTTAGAAACCTTCCTTATAAAATGGAGTTCTTGATTCATTGTAGACAAGTTGTTGGCACAATGAATACTTAAACTCATTTACAAGTATTGATGTTGGTAAATAATTAAAGGAACCATAATATAACTACGTATATAATTCTAAATGGACTTTGAATGTTTTATTTTCCGATTGGAATATTCGTTGTGCGTGGATTTTAATTGAGTTATAAAAAAATAATCTTGTCTTTAATTTATTACAAAATGTAGATCTCCTAGACAAGTAAGTTCTTTTTTTTTTTAAATTGTGAACAAGTTTTATTATCTTTATTATTATGACAAATCATTTCCTTACCTCAAAGATTTTTTCTTCATTAATTCCCTGTAGATCGACCTCAGACTCCCGAAAAATTTATTACTTGAGACAACCTATACTTAGGTTTGCATCTTTTAATTTGCATCATTTAGTAATTGTCAAAACCAAAATTGAAACACAAATAAAATACTAATCATAGTAATAAACAAGAACAAAGAAAAATTAGAATGAGATTATCACGAATTGTGCTAGGCACTATTCTTAAAATTTATTTTTCTATCCTCCCTTGAGTAATGCTTGGTGGAAATGATCTTTAGGGGGAACCCTCTAAGATTAGACGTGGATCTAATTAAGAATTTGTCTACATGATGATCTTAGTACACTGAGCAACAAATCTATTGTTTCATTAGACAATATATATGGTAAAGATGTGGAGGAGCCTATAGAGTAAGATTATCATGAATCGTACTAAACATTGTTCTTAAAATTTATCTTAATCCTACCTATATATATTAATGCTTAGTATAAATGACCTTAACGGAAAACCATCTAAGATTAAATATGATTCTAGTCAGGAACTCATTCAAACAATGATCTTAGTACACTAAGCAGCAGATTTCTCATTCCATTAGGCGAAAGGCGCAACAAAGATGTGGCAGAGCCTCTGGTACGCATAATGTATCAAATGGGTATGAGAAAGAAGAAGGAACAATATCAAAAGAGAGTAATGAGCGTAGGAAATAAACAAGTAATAATCTAGTGTTGGTTTATGGAGAGAAACTAATATATAGACCAATTAGCTTAAAGTAAGCACCCCAATGAACTAGTGTGTGTTTGGATTGCAGTTGGTAAACTTAAGTTTAGTTGAAAGTGTGTTTACAAACTTAAGTTTGGTTGAAAGTGAGTTTGCAGTAACTAATTTATGTTTGGGAACTTTTATTTCAAAAGTGAGTTTGAAAGATTGTTTTTAGACTCAACTGAACACAAAAGCAAAAAATTATTGCTTTGGTCCCAACTTACTTTTGGAAAGAAAAGTATGTTGAGCCAGGAGAAAATCCTAACTACCAATGGTCCAATGGTCCATAAAAATATTTTTGTATCCAAGTGGTCTGACAAAAGAACGGGCTTAAGGTCCCACACATCACGAACGAGACGCAACGTGGTGGGCACGTGTATATATTAAAGTTAGGCCAAGTTCACAATTTTTGCCCAATGCCATAAGACATTTACCTATGGATATAAAGACTCCTCGTGAGCTTATCTTATAGGCAAAATGAGGTCTTAGACAAAATATACACAATGCATTATATAAATTTGAAACACTTTCAACAGCCACAAGTCCAACAATTTTCTCTTGACTTTACCATTGTAAACATTAATTATGGGGAATCTTAAGATAACTATTCTTGTTTTCATTCATTTATCTTATTCTTTTATGTTTCCCAAATGATGTAATGTAATTGTTATCCTTAATTGTTATTCCCTAAAACTATTTCTCTTATTTTACCTCTCATTTGTATATCCAAAATTTGTTTCCTCTTCTTTCACCCCTTCTAACTAAGCAAAGGAAGTTTGGTTTAGAAATGGCATTTCCGTTGCAGACAAGTCGCTTGCAAAGTTGCATTTGAACTTTCTATTCCATTCTTAGCTCTTTATCTCATTCTGATTTCTGAATATGAAACTTAAAAGACTTTATGTTGAATATTATATGTATGGCTAATGATCGTGGCAACTTAAAATTCGGACACATTGAATTTGTCCATTTCCAAACACATAAAAGGTCTATTTTACCAAAGCAACGAAGTAAAGTACAAAATGAGTTCCTACATGAGTAGACGCAAATATATATCGGCGCGGGGTTTCTGGGCTCTGTGGACTGAAGTATTTGTTGGTGTCTTGGCGAGAAGAGGATTTGTTTTACAATTTCAAGCTCCAAAATGACATTTGACCAAAGGAAGGCTTAGGTTGTTTTTTACAAAAGTGCAATGGGAAGTGCACTTTTTCCTTTTCACTTAGAAAAAAATGTAAAACAAACATGCAATAAGAAAGATTGATATATTATTATATTTATTTTAACTTCTTTTAATAAAATATTTATACTTTTTTTACGTACTTTCGAATAAGAAAGTTGTGTCACTATTAATTTAATTCACATGACACGTGAATATCAGATTATCAATTGTCATTTTAATAATAAAAAATTAGAATGATCATATTATTTTAATAATAATAATAATTATTATAATATATGATTAGATAATAATATAAATACACTAAAAAATAAAATTAAACTCTAAAACAAATCCTCTACCACGCAATAATATTAAGAGAAGTAGGTCACCAATTCATTGGAAAAATGAAGTTCTGTGAACCTACTTTTTGTAAGAAAATAGGTAGCATTTTTGCGAAATTTAAGGAAACAAATATCTCAATTACAAATTAAAATTTGTTTTTCTTCTTATAATTGTGAGATTAAGAAAAAGAGTGTGAAAAATTACTCACAAAGAGTTGGGTACGATAAATAAATTATACTCTTAAAAGATAATAATAATTCCAGTTTAAGATATGTCACTTGTTAAAAAGACCTAATTATATCAATCATGTAAAGAGATTAGTATGTATCTAAAAAAGTGTAAAAATATCCTTAAAAACTAGAAAAGAAGGTGTGAATATAAAAGAAAGACAATACGGTATAACTTCATCATTAAGTACATGTATAAGTCAAACGAATAAAGGTAATACTTTTCTTCTTTTTTTGGCATTAAAAAAAAATGAAGCATGTGTTGAGTCCTGCATTTGCAAAGCTAAAATCCAATTCCAAATCAAGTTTGCCGCATGTGGAACTGATGAGCTACTTCTATTCAATGCTAATATTTTTAGAATCAGATCATTTAACCGAAAAAATAAAAAGTATCAAGTTTTTTTAGGTTAAATTAAGGTCAAATCAAGATTTTACATATACACATATATATTATTATAAATATATAATAAGATATAAGAAAAAATATAATATATATATATTATATATAAATAATATAAAAAAATATTAAAATGTGTTACTAACATAATTAAATTTATTTGTCATATAAATAAATATTAAATTAAAAATATTATATTAATATTAACAAATTTTTTTAACATATAGTAATCTCAAATAGAATAAGTAAAAAGATAAGAGGTGAATATTTTGATTATAAATTGAAATCAAATTTTATTGTATTATAAGCTTATATTTATCTCACTTTAAATAAATTAAGAATTTTAAATAATGAATTTTAGTTATAAATTAAAAATCAAATAATTAATGTCTTGAAATTTTTTAAATATTTCTTTCAAAAAAATGAATTTATACAAAATTAGATTTTTTCAAAAATAAAAAAGGGATCGATTCAGCCCTATAAGCCGTGTTCGATTCAAACGAATAGACCAGATCAAGATTAGTTTCCCTTTTTTAACCAATTTTTCAAAAACCAATTTTTAAAGATTGATTCGACCGATGATCAACTCCTCATTTTTTCGATCCAACTAACCGATCCCATTTTGAAAACCGTGATTCAATGTAACTCTTCATTTTCATATCCAATGGGCCAGGATATATAGATACGCGGTAATTGATAAATTCATAATCACTTTATTACGATTTGTCATTCCTATTTTCCAATCGATTATTCTGTCAAATCTTGATCCTTACGCTGTCCAATGGTTACAACTCTATATTACGAATCAATCAAAGATTTGCCCCCAATTTGTCATATCAGCATTTTATTCTGTTCCCATAAATAGCTAGAATTATAGGACATAGATAGTCTTTGACTTTTGTTCTTTTATATGTATATATATATATATATATATATATATATTATATATATATATATATTATATATATATTATATATATATATATATATATATATATATATATATATATATATATCTGTTGTATCAGTTTATATACATAAGAATTATCCTTCCATAAATAAGGAATTTTTTTTACATGATATCAGAGCGGGGTAGAGTCTATCTCCTTGTCTTTTCATCAATTGAACAGGGAGATAGGTAAGATGGCAGTGGAACTAACCAAAACATCATCATCAAGCAAAGGCGAAAAAGCACCGCATTACGAATTGAGTAGCTCGGACAGACCTGGTGACCAACTGGTTACACATGTTCTGAAAGGGACGAACTACCCAACATGGAAGAGGGCGATGACCAATGCTTTGATGTCAAAACACAAGATGATGACGTGAATGGTAAACTGCTGAAGTCCAAAGCAGGGAATCCCAACGAAGAAGATTGGACAACCTGTAATTCGATGGTAATGTCTTGGATCCAAAATTCCTTAAATGAAGAATTGTTTGATAGCGTTGTTTACCATGACACAGCCCAGGGCATGTGGAAGGAGCTAGAAGAATGATTTTCTAAATGAAATGGTCATCGAATTCAAGAAATCAAAAGAGAACTAGCAAATACGCGTCAAGGAGATATGATTATCTCTACGTATTATGCTAAGATGAAGAGTTTATGGGAGCAACTCAATAGTTTTGAGAAGCCTCATAAAGATGGATGCACTGGATGCACGTGCGGAGTTGCGGTGAAAGAAAAGGAGGAAGAAAAACTCCACTAACTTTTCATGGGCCTAAATGATGTCTACGGAGTTGTGAGGTCAAATCTCCTATGCAAAGACCCATTACCAAGTCTATTAAACGCCTACTCCTTGTTGACATCAGAAGAAGTGACAATTGGAAGACCCTCTGTGGAGCCAGTTGCATTCAAAGTTAATGTTGATGGATATAAAAGCAGAGATCAAAATAGAAAACTGTGATGCGAACATTGTAAGAAAATTGGTCACATTAAGGACCATTGCTTTGAAATTGTGGGCTACCCACCGAACTGGCAGGGGAAGAGGAAAGGAAAATTTGTAGCTCATGCAGCCATTTTAGAAACAAAAGAAAAGGAGGTCCCTCAAGGACAAACTAGCCAACTTTCTTAAGACCAATTCGATCAACTCATGGCCCTACTCGCTAGAGAAAAGCAATCCACACCAGCAGTAAATTTCATTGGTAAAATTAAAAAATCTTCAGAATGGATCTTGGATAGTAGAGCATCGAATCACATATTGTCTGATGAAACACTATTAAAGAATAAAATAGATCTAAAGGGGCTTGTTAAAGTAGCCCTACCTAATGGGGAAAAGGTTGAGGTAAAATTAACAAGAGAAACAAAAATAAATGGGGAAGTTTCCTTGAAAAATGTTTTATACTTGCCTAATTTTAACTGCAATTTAGTTTCTATTAGCAAGTTGACTAGAGAGCTAAATTGCTTTGCTCTTTTTCTTCCTAATGGTTGTTTGGTACAGGACCTTACCATCAAGAGGGTGTGTAACACCCCAAATTTTTGTATCTCTTAAACAGTAATTTTGACAGTTAACAGAATTTTATTGTTTAGTAATTTCTGTGCACTGTAAAATTATTTTGTTTATTCCATCAGCATATTTGATCATTTTGAGTGATTTACTCCGTGTCAGGAAAATAAAAATTTTCAAGCCGGGGAAAACTTTACGTAATTTAATTTTTACCGTTAAGTAATTATTTTACGTAATCTGATTTGATATTTGTGTGTTTTCTAATATTTGTGATTTTTATGGATGATTATGTATTTTTTTACTGTATGTGGGCCCAGGTGGTCCTATGTGGGCCTAGGTGGCCATACATGGGCCCAGGTGGGTCTCGCAAAATGAAAATTTTTCTACGCATAGAAAAATTTGTACTGTTTAGACGGAGACAGGGGATCTTACTAAACCTGAATCCGGAAACAGTTTTAGAAAATTTCTTGTACTGTGTTTTGTACTATATTTATTTATCGGACGATAAAAATACAATAAATATATTCTTTCATGGGATTTTAGCAGATAAAAATATAAATTATATTGCTTAAGTCAACATTGGTGGTTTGGATATCCACCATTAATTAATTCAATGGTGGAGATTTAATCTAAACAAGCTTAATATTGAAGACTTTGATATTAACCATTGATTTAATCAACGGTAAAGACTTGATCTTGATTTAATCAACGGTGTAGGATAAGTTTAATAAAATGGCTATGACCATTTATAACCATTGGATTTAGAAGTGATCAAGGGTGGAGAATTGGTCTTATAAAGTAACAAGGACCATTTATGACCTTTGGATGAAGATTTAATTAATGGTGAAGATTTAGTCTTAAAAAGTAGTAAAGACTAATTATGACCCTTGAATTAAAAGTAAGAAGGAGTAATCTTAACCCTTAATTTTGGAGACACATCTAATGGCTAGAATTTAAAGGAGAAAGATCCAATGATCTAGATTAAGTCTTCTAAAATCAAAAGTCTACCTAAAATCCTAACCATTGAATTAATCAATGGCTAGAATGCTTAAGATGGTGACTTGTGAAATTAGTCACATTTTGAAGAAGCATGGAGGGGGGACGATTTTGGAGAATGCATAGGAAGGAGGAGACAATTTTGAGTAGCCTTTTTAGGCCAAAGAAAAAGTTTGAAGACCATTAATTACCTGTCTTGATCAATCTTCATCATTCATTGATTTTTCAAAAGCAAGACTTATCAAAATATATTCTCTTCTTTCTCTCCATATGTGCTACGGCCATGCACTCCAAAGAAGACAAAAAAATTTTGGTTTCTATCATTTGTATCATAATTGCTTTCTATTCATCATCTTCTCCAAAGCAAAATACAAAAACTTTATTTTCTTCTTCAAGAAACACCATTCGGTCAACACCTAGAAACCATGTCTCCAAGCTTCCAAAAATTTCATCTAAACACATTTCCTAAACCTAAACACCATTCTAAGAACATCTCTAGTTATGAGTTTTTCCAAAATCATTCATCTTGAGCTTCAAATCCAAGCTTCAAGTTTCTATCAAAAAAAAAATCCATCTTTGTGCTTCAAGAGAAACCATTCGGTCAAGACACTCAAAACCACCATCCAATCTCTTTTAATTTCATCCAACCATAGATCTTGAATCTACATGATGTTCTAAGCAACTTTCATGTTGGAGACTTTCTCTAAATCATTCATCTTCAAGGAGTTTCTTCAACATCCATGTTATTGGGTTTTGAGGTGAAGTATAAGGAAACTTCATTTCTTCTCTTCTTTTTCATGATCTAAACCATGTTTGATCCATGGTCCCTCTTAATCAAGCTTAGTATACTAATTTTTATGTATTTTGTTTTGTATTTGAGAAGCTCTTGGTGGTGAAAGACTTGGAAAAAGAAGCAAAACAAAGAGTTTTTGAGGATCTTCAAGAGGTAAGAGGGAGATCCATCTCACCAACCAAATATGGTGGTGAGAGATGGTCTTATATTTGATAGATGTTAAATCCATGTGAGGATTCATATCCATGGTCATGTAATAATTTATATGTGTTTATGAGCTTTGATTAATTGCCTATGCTTAATATGCTTTGCATGAGTTTATGATTTTGATGGTATGCTTATACTACGCATGATGATAATATGGCATGTTTTTTATATATATATATATGATGTGTATGTATGTGTATGCCATGATTTGATGATGGAAAGAAAATTAATTTTGGTCCCAATGGCCAAGGAAGAGCTACGGTTTTGATGCCCTTGATTAGGGTTCATGTTGAGAATTTTCAAAAACAAGGGAATTAATTTTGATTCCTAGAAACATGGTGAATTTCGGTCAAGACACCTCAAAATAGGTGTTCACAAATTAATATTTTCATAAAAGATGAAAATGGATGATTTGAAGAGTATGAAAAATAAATAAAGGGTTTGTTTTCAAAGAGTACATGAACATAGTTTTTGGAAGGATTTTTATTGATTTATTTTGTGTAAAAAGATCCTAAGTGTTTTTCTAAACATGAGTTTTGAATGAAACGGACAAACGTTGATTTTAAGGATTTGCAAAGAAAGTGAAAAAGAATTTGCAAAGAAAGTGAAAATGAATTTGAACAAATAGGTTTAGTTTTTATGACCATGAATCACATGATTTTGAAAACAAAATTTTAATAGTTTTGTTTGTGTAAAACCATATCAATTTAGAAGGAAAAATATTTGATGGTTTCAATAGTCATATCCACGTTTTTTTTAAAGGCTGATAATGCCTTGATTTTTTTTATGAACAAAGTGATTTTCAAAGTGGAAACGTAAATTGATTTAATACAAGAAATTTAGAAAGGGAATCAGAGTATTTTATCACTTAAGAAAATTTTGTAAACGAAAGACAAAAAGAGGTTGAAAATGTTTTAACTCCAATTTATTTTGAAGAGAATTGATTTTAAAATTGATTTGAGAAAAATGGAGAATATAATGGTGATTTGAGAATTTACTAAAGTATAACTGATTTTCAAGTTTTGGAGTACGTTAGGAAAATTTAAGATTTTAGAACATTGATTTACATCAATGGAAAAGTGATTTTGTGAATTATATTCCGAAAGAATTTCTTGAGTAAAGAATTGTGGAAAAAGATTTTTGTGAGTAAGAAAATATATTAAGTGAAGTATAAAGTTATATTATTTTGGAAAAAATTAAAAAAAAAAAATTTTAAAGATCAAGAAATATTTTTTGTAATGAAATTATGGTAAAAATTATTTACGTATCTTAAAAACGTGATTTTTAAGTTACATGATATGAAAAATATTTCTATATGATTTTTAAATACGTTAAAATATTTATATGCGATTTGAATTACGTTTAAATATTTTACGTGATTTGAACTACTATTAATAAATCACTACGTGATTGAATAGCGATAGAATATTTTTATGCGATTGTAAAAATAAGGGAAATTGTTATGAGATTTGGAAAGTATTTTAAATATTTTGAGAATGATAGAAAATGATTTACGTGACGTAAAAAATGATTTTTAAGTTATGCAATTTTGAAATAGTGAAAAAAAAATACTATGCGATTTGAGAAACGTATATTTTACGCGATTGAGAAAAATGTTAAAAAATTTATACGTGGTTTAAAAGTCAACAACAAAGAGTTGCGGTATTTTGATAACGTAACAGAAATGTTACGAAATTTTGTAAACGTAATAATAATGTTACGGTATTGTGAAAACGTAACGAGAATATTGCGCAATTTTGTGAAAACACGACAACAGTATTTTATAATTATGAAAACATGATAAGATGATTTTGTTATTGAAAAATACAGTATGATTACTGTTGAACTAGTGTCCATACACTATTTGTGAAAACAACGAGTTTTGTCTTCTTGACACGTGGTGCATTTTAGATGCATGCATTATATATATATATATATATATATATATATATATATATATATATATATATATATATATATATATATATATATATATATATATGCGTTGAGGTGTGTTGATATATGATTTAATTGAACAAATGAATTTGAAAAGAATGGCCCTTGTGGTTGACTTGCACTGATATATTCGTGCATTGTATAAACTATATCTGAGAAATTATGAGATATACCTATGATTGGTATTATACTTGTGATTAGTATTTGGTGCATTATACATGCATTGGAATGGTCCGATGAGAATGGATATGGTGATTGCCTAGGAGAAACACACCTCTTGAGTGGGTGCGATATGCGTAGTGTAAGTCACTTGTTGACCTTGAGGGCATCGGGGTGCGGGTTGCCTACACGGGTGGTTGGTCGCGCTTCTTCCCGTAGGTTAGACCGATGCAACACACCGATGATCTGACCGAGACACTATTCTTAATCAAGATCGATAAAGACGTCGTGTATGTCTTAGATGTGCAAAAATTGAAATGAGAATTAAAGCACGTGGTTTGAGGCACGTGGTACCGGCAGTGTCTTTTCGATCATTTCTCCGACTTGAGTTTTAGCTCCATGGAGTAGGAAATCGAGTCTTGTGTACATGCATAATCCGAACATTTATATCGTGTGATATATTAATTGAGGAATATTGACTATGACAATTGTTTTGAATACTTGGATGATGATGATGATAATCATGTTGATGACATTATTGTGATTATTGTGTGATGATAATAATGTTAATAGTATGATGATGATAGTTGATTAATGTTGAGTGCATTATTAGAATTCGATATGATATATCTGTATGATATATTATTTGCGTTATCTCTGTCTTGCACCATGTTGGTCTTGGTGTGGTGATCTCACCTCTTTGTTATCTTGTTTCGTTGTGTCTGTACTGTTAAAATCAAATAATAGAAGGATCGAGTTGTTTTAGACATAACAGGCGATGGATACTCTAAGGTTGATGACAACAATAAGGAGTGGACATTCAGGACTCGAAGATGTGCAGTGTTGACATAGAACAGATGTCTGATGCATCCAAATGGATACAAGAAGGAATAAGTATGTTAAGTTTTAATGTTAGTGTTATACTGTGCTATTAAGTAGAACCCGTCATAGGGGTTACTACTTGTTAAAAAAAAAAAAGAGAGTCTGTAAGTTTTATATTTCTCTTTAAGTTATTAAATATTAATTGGTGTCAGTATTGTATATGAGTCTGTTTCAATATGTTTTTCCATATTACTTATGAATTTCAGAAAGTTTATGTTTCAGCAAGAAAGAAATTTTAAAACTCATATTTTATAACTCAAACTTTGTGCGAACTTCTTTTCAGATTATGAGTCGGGAGTCGAAAATGTGATACCCTAGGGAGGGTGTTACAGGGTGATTGCAGCGGGTAAGCTAAAAGGGAATCTTTATTACCTTGATCAAGAAGAAGAAAGTCAAATTAATGCAACAAGTTCAAATATGGCGGAAGTTTGGCATCGAAGATTGGGTCACATTCCTCTTTCTAGATTAAAATTTGTATTTGATGGTTTAGATGTTGGTGAAAATAAAATTTCAAAGCCATGTGATGCATGCCATTGTGCAAAGCAATGTCAAAGTACTTTTCCTTCTCAAAATAATAAATCCAAGGATATCTTTGATTTAGTTCATCTTGATGTGTGGGGACCCTATAAAGTTAGAACTCATGATGGATACGCATATTTTCTCACCATCGTAGATGACTGTTCAAGAGGGACTTGGGTTTGTATGATGAAAACCAAATCCGAAGCACCAACATTATTTGAACATTTTGTGAAAATGATCAAAACACAATTTGGAATCCAGATCAAGAAAGTCAGAACAGATAATGCTCTTGAACTTGTTGATGGAATTTTCAAGAATTTCTTATCAAGCCAAGGAATACTCCATCAAACTTCATGTCCACATACACCACAACAAAATGGTGTTATGGAAAAAAAGCATAGACATCTCATTGAAGTAGCTCGAGCTCTGCGCTTTCAGTCCAATATCCGTCTGGTATACTGGGGAGAGTGTGTAAAAACTGCAGCACACTTGATCAATCTCTTACCAACACCAACATTGAAAGGAAGATCACCACATGAGGTACTGTTTAAGGAAAAGCTAAATTATGAGCAGTTACGCGTCTTTGGTTGTCTATGCTATATTTACAACAACCCAAGGCCTCATGATTAGTTTGAGTCAAGATCTAGACGTTGCGCTTTCATAAGATACACTCCAGGAAAGAAAGGATACAAAGTTCTTGACTTAGAAACAAAGAAAATCTTTGACTCAAAGGATGTAGTCTTTTATGAAGATTCGTTTCCATTCCAAAGTGAGAAGTTCAAAGAAATAGATGACAAAGAGACTCCACTTGGATTGTTCCACAATGATACTCAAATCAATGAGGAACTCATTGATGAAGAAGTAAAAGATGATGAACAAGAGTCAGGAAGAGAAATAGAAGATACTGAAATAGGAAGAGGCAGTGAGCAACAACCAAAGCAAGTCAATGATGAGATACAAATTATTGAACAAAGACTAGCAAGATCGAGAAGGGCTCTAACATACTTGGAGGATTATGTGTTGCATTATTCCAATAAGGAAGATTTTCCCCTAAAACAAGTTGCCCCTGTAATCACGCCTCAAGGTGATTATAGTAAGAATTCTATTTACCTCATTTTTAACATTTCAATTTCTATACAATCTGGTACTGACATTGCAGTGGAAAGTTTGATGGAACCAAACAATTTTGAGGAAGCAATGCAGCATCCGAAATGGCAAGAAGTAATAAGCAAAAAGTTAAAAGCTTTGACTGAAAATAATACCTAGAGTCTTGTGCAGTTGCCAAGAAGGAAGAAAGCAATAGGATCGAAATGGGTCTTTAAGATAAAGTACAATCCTGATGGATCTATTGAACGATATAAAGCTAGGCTCGTGACAAAGGGCTATAGTCAAGTGGAAGGTCTCGATTACAATGAGACGTTCGCACCCGTAGCCAAGCTTGCAACTGTGAAATGTCTCATTGCAATATTTGCCATTAAAAGATGGGAGCTACATCAGCTTGATGTAAACGATGTGTTTCTCAATGGGGACTTGGACGAAGATGTCTATATGAAGATACCTCGAGGATTGTATAACGAAGAGAAAGGAATGGTATGCAAACTTCACAAGTCATTATATAGATTAAAGCAAGCTTCAAGACAATGGTTTGGAAAGCTCACTGAAACTTTATTACAATATGGTTTCAAGCAGAGTGCCTCAGACAACTCACTTTTCACCATGTCAAAAGGAGACAACAAGATGGTGGTTTTGGCATATGTTGATGACCTAATTGTTGCAGGAAATAATAGAGAAAAATGACAGCAGTTCAAGAAATACCTCTAAGGTTGCTTCCATATCAAAGACTTGGGACCACTCCATTACTTCCTTGATCTAGAGGTCAAGAGAAGTGAAAAAGGAATTCATTTGAGCCAACACAAATATATGAAGGACATAATAGCAGAAATAGGTTTAGAAGGAGCAAAACATGTTGAGACACCTGTCCCACAACAACATGGGCTTTCTGCTGACATTGGTGAGCCTTTAGAAGATGCAGCAGCTTATAGGCGACTCATTGGAATACTCTTATACTTAACTTTAACCAGACCTGACTTGTCCTATAGGGTTCATCTACTCAGCCAGTACTTGAAGGACCCACGGAAACCACACATGGAGATAGCAAAGCGGCTCGTTAGATATTTGAGCAAAAATCCAACTCAATGAATATTTTACCCCCACAACAATAAACTAGTCTTGAAGGCCTGCTGTGATGCTGATTGGGGAACCTGTCCCACAACCAGAAGGCCTGTAACAGGGTTTGTGACTTTCCTTGGAGATGTTCTCTTAACATGGAAGTCAAAGAAACAACCCACAGTGACACTCTCATCTGCAGAAGTAGAGTATAAGGCGATGGCCAAGACAACGATAGAGATAATTTGGTTAGAAAATATACTTAAAGATATGTTTTCAACCGTTCCTAGACCAATTGATCTGTTTTGCGATAATAAGTCTACTATGCACATTGCTACAAATCAAGTATTTCATGAAAGAACCAAGCACATAGAGTTAGATTGTCACTTTGTTTGTGAGAAGGTTCAAGCCAAGGTTCTGAATCTTATATTTGTTCCTTTCCATCAACAATTAGCGGATGTTTTCACTAAGGGAATTGGGCAGGATCATTTTAGAACCATTTTATGTAAACTTAGAGTAGAAAGCATGAATTTATCAGCTTGAGGGAGGCAAGGAACATCAGTTTAATCTGCGAGCTTTGTTTGTTATCACACGACAGCATGAGGGAGGCTATTACAATTTGTCATTCCTATCTTCCAGCCAATTATTCTGTCAAATCCTGATCCTTACGCTCTCCAACGACTACAACTCTATATTAGGAATCAATCAAGGATTTGCCCCCAATTTGTCATATCAACATTTTATTTCGTTCTCATAAATAGCTAGAATTATAAGACATAGATAGTCTTTGACTTTTTTTCTTCTGTTGTATCGGTTTATATACAAAAGAATAATCCTTCAATAAACAAGGAATTCTTTTTACACACTTTTCAATTTTCACAAATTGCAGCCTAGATTTTTATTAGTACACAAAAAAGAAGAAAAAGGCTAGTAGGATTAAGGCATTAGGATCATCTTTATCATGTTTCCTACCAAAACTGGAGAATTATCATTTATATATAAAAGAGGAATATTGATATTATCCTAGGGTTACTTTAAGGTAGTCCTAAAATTTTACCTTCCCTCCTAAATTAAGGACATTTTAGACAATTACTTAAAGTTTTAATTTTAATTTCGAAAAAATTAATATTACAATCACTTCACCCAATCACTTTTCTCAAAATCCTCTCCCTTTTTAATTTCAATCTCTTAATTCTATTCAATTAACCTCCTTCTTTAATCACATTTTCATATTAGCAATCCTTTTCGTATCCCCTCTTCTTCTATTATTTCTCTCCCAAAGCTAACTCCTTTTCCTATTCTACCTATTGCTTCAATTTCCTATTCCATTATTGCTTTTCAGTTTCTTATTCCAACAAAACAAAGGCAAGCACCTAACAATTCTACCTCACATAACTATTCCACCAAAGCTAAGCCAAGCCCCTGCTTTTTCTATGCATTGCTTTTTGAAGATAGCAAAAGAGAAACTCCGACTTCAAGTTCATCCCAAAAGGCAATCTGCATCCTCAAGGTGAGTTAATAAAATCAAAGCTCCGAAGTCACTAGCATAGAATTATTCTGCTGTGATAGACCCACCCTTCACCCAATTCATGCTAGAATTGATTTTACTAATATTAGTTTAGAGATTAATTGTTAGTTGATTCTTATTCGAAAATTATTTCATAATCTGCTTTTTGTTATCCTTTTTAATTTTGATATCCTTTTGATCAATTGATACTTATATTGTGTAAGTTTTTATTTTATTTTGAAAATAAATTGGGATGAATTTTGTTATGTTAAATTATTTATTATTTGGGTTGATTCTGGTTATATTTTTTCTTTATCCATATGCATTAATATCTTAACTTTTTTTATTTTTGGTGATATATTTTGATAATAAAACATTTGGTTTCCCACAATTTGGTCTAATTATTATCACTTTGAATTAATTTTGTGAGAGATTTGTCTAATTATTATAATTGACGTGAAACTAGATTCGGGGTGGATTACTTGTATTTTAGAAAAAGATTAGAGTGAATTTTGTTATGTTAAATTATTTCCTATCTGAATTGATTCTGGTCATATTTTCTCTTTATCCATATTTGTTGTAAGCCTTACTTTGTTATCTTTGGTCATATGCTTTGTTAATAAAAGATTTGGTTCTCCACAATTTGTCTAATTATTGTCACTTTGAATCAATATTTTGTGTGGGATTCTACAAATTATTATAATTGATGTGAACCTCGAGTCGGGGTGGATTATCTTTATTCTGAAAAAAGATCGGTGTTGATTTTGTTATGTTTAATTATTTACTATTTATATTAATTTACAAACACAATTAAAAAAAAAAAGTGAAATGTGCTGATATTTTTTTTTTAATTTAATATGTTTTACGACTTGGCATAAAATGGCAATACCATAATAAGGGTACAAATTTATTATATGGGTCAAACAAATTACATATATGGTAATAAATTTAACTCTCAATTCAAATTTATAATTTATTTTACACAGTATGCACATCTTTTTTTAAAAAAAATTGACTTTAAAATAATCTGATTGATTTTCCTGATATGATTTTTTTATATATAGATTTGTTCATAGTTTTTTTTTTTTGGATTTCCTGATATGACTTTAACATAATTCTGTACATTAAATTATCTAATTTTTTTATAACATATCAATGAAATATATCTAATATCGTGTATTAATTTTATAAGTTATCGAATTTCATTATAATTTCATTTTTTTAAAGTTCGCTATGGATATGAGGTGGAAAACGAAATAAACTAAACATCAACTGATCTGTTCAATAAATTGTAATGATTAATCATATTGTTAATTTTATATGATTCTAGACAATGTTACTTCGCTACCTTTGTTGTTGAATTTATCTTCAAAATGTCATTTTATTACTTCGTAAAATTTATATTTTCGATATACAAAATACATTTTACACTAACAAATTTTAATACTTTTCATTACTTTAAACATATTGTCAATATAATATATTTAATATATTTAACATAATTAAACATACTAAATACTGACACCACAAATCCATTTTTATATCAAGACAATGATCTTTTTGCGATAATAGTGTATTTTGAAAATAAATTTTTTTATATATAAGTGTAGATCAAAACTTAATTCTCAAAATAATACAAGTTGAACAATGATGTATAATAAGTCGTAGTTAAAAAGCACGATTCACTTGTATTTTTTTTAATAATATTTTGGGTAAGTAATGCTTCTCATATACGACTTATCGTTTTATTATTATTTTAATTTAGATAAGTCGTGCTTGTGAGTTAGGATAATTTACTTTTTTTTAAAAAATATGTGAACACTCAATTTTGATCGGATTAAAATAATAATAATAATAATAATGATAATTAAAAAATAAAAATAAAAAAATATTAATTTTTTTAAAGAGAAAAAAAAAAAGAAAAAAGAGAGAAAAAACAAAAAAATGAGCTAGTTTGCGCATACACATAATATTCACTTGACTTTTCCATAAAACTATATCAAACAGCACATGAGAGAAGATTTGTTGGTCGGGATTTACTTTCTTTCTTTCACGTATAAGTCGCATACAGCATTGAGATAAAACAAGAAGGAATTTTTCAATCTGACATACAGAGTTGAAATAGTATCTAAAAAAAATACAAGATAAAACAGAGAACAAAGGGGAAGGGGAACCTCAACCAGTAGCCACACACACTAACAACAGCAGCTTCAAAGACCCACTTCACGCAGCCTCCATCTTCATTTTCATCTCACCTTCACCATTTTCATTTCCCACAATTACTTCCACTCCTACCAGCATCTTCACCAAAGAATCACAACCATTATCTACAACCATCACCCAAACTAGAATCTCCAAACAGCCACCATAACCACACAACATCCACAGGGAGGACTTGAACTCTCACGTATTCAACCATTCACCTCCACCCTCCTCCTCCAACCTCACTCACTCACCCATTCACGTGGTCACCACCAAAGAACTCACCTTCAAGCTCATTCATAGCCACCTGAGATCCACCAAACCACCATTTCCAACCTTCACCTACACCACCACATCACCTTGTCATCATCATCCCCTCCACCATTTAACTCACCACTAACTTTCATCAACAAACAATCACCATCTTTACCTTCACAAACCATCACCATCCTCCACCCAATCGATCCACCAAGCTCCCAGCTGTGCACAACCCATCACCTTCGCCGCACATCGCAGTTTTCGAACCCACAAGCCCCGATCTCCATTGACACGGCAAACCAAGTCCCACCGTGCCATCTCTACTCCAGATCAGTCCCCTGCACCACTAGAAACGCGACCCAACCACGCACCACCTTCACAGCAGCCGCGCGACCACTGGCCTCCACCATTTCCTTCCTTCTACTGCGCCTGTTCGCACCTGCACTGGTGCCACAATTTTGTAGATCTGGCCATCGTCGTCTTCCTCTGCACAAGAACCGCATCTCCATCATCCACTCCTCCCCGAGGCACAAGTCACACTAGCACCGTTTCACCGTCCTCAAGCTCCGCGATCGCATGTCTGACCGAGTTCCGTCTGCACACCGTCCAGCTACGCCTTCACCTAGATCAGGACCCCGCGCCACCGTTGGCACAGCCACCGTGCCATCTGAGCCGTGCGCCACTGCAGATAACCTCGCCAGGTGCCGTCGTTCAGGCGATCCTCCACCATGAGCTTCACCTCTGCCATTTGTGCTTCATTATAAACCTCCAATTTCCCTTTGTTTTATTGTTTTTGTTTATAGAGACCAAGCCTTTTTTATTCATTTGTTTGTTCTGCTTTGTTTTTTTAAAAAAGGACTTTAAAAAAAATAAAAATAAAAAAATTTGTTAAGAGAAAAAAGTTTTATATATATATATATATATAAGAATACATATATATATATTAAAATATATATATATATATATATATATTAAGGAAATATGGATTAAAAGAAATGAGCAATAGAATATTAACATGATAAATTAGTCAAATAATTTGGATTTTTTAGAATAATTGAAGTTTATTAAGAAAAAATGTAAAAGATTAGTTAAGTTGTGACAACTTATTAATCCTATAACTTTTGTAATCATTTGAGTTGTGATAACTTGATGATTCAAAAAAAATTATTTATTTTTTAGAACAGAGTAAAAAAGGATTAACTGAGTTGTGACAACTTGTCAATCCTATCATTTTATGATCATCTGAGTCGTGACAGCTTGTTGATTCTATAATTTTTGTAATCATCTGAGTTGCGATAACTTGATGATTCAAAAAAAAGAGAAGAAGATAAGGTTACAAAAGTGAAAAATATAAAATAATTAAAATATTTTTTAAATGTAAAATGGATTAATTGAGTTGTGACAACTTGTTGGTCATATAATTTTTGTAATTACCTGAGTTACGACAGCTTGATGATTTTTTTTAAATTAAAAATAACCAACTTATAATTATTTTATAAAGAACTATGTGACTTTGAATTCTTCATTGCACCTGAAGATACGTAGGAGCAGAATCTTTATTCTGTCAATCCAAAATAAAAATTTTCATAAATTTCATTTTTTTTATAAAAGGGGTAAAAAGAATATATTTTGAGATTACTAAATTTTGCATAACTAATTTAGGGTACCGTCTCAGGACGGGTGTGTTAGGGGTGCTGTTGGATTAAGTTTTCACCATTCCCTACGCATAATCGACTTCCAAATCCAATTTGGTTGCGAAGACCATTTTCTAAAAAGGTTTTCCAATTTTTCTTATTCTAAATAAAATTGGTGGCGACTCCTTATTAATTTATTTTGCTTCGCCGCTCCCGCCGCGATCTCGGTCGCGACAAAATGTACTATGAAGTTGTGGGTATTTTCCACGACTTCTATTAAGTTTTTCAATTAATAATAAGTTGTGACTTGACAAGTTTGTTTCTATAAATTTTGCCATCTCCTTCCGATGTTGTTTCATATTTAACTATTTTTCAAGTTCTCTCCATCGTTGTTATTTTGTATCAAACTCAGTCATTCTCATTTAATTCTCTCTACTAGAGGTATTTATTAAAAATGTTGATTATACTTTTTAATTATTACAACTTTTTTACATTTATTGATATGAATTTTTCCTTTTTTTCTTGATAGATGTCATAATATAACTTTCTTCGTAGTTCATTTGTTGCTGATATTGGTGATATTTATGAATATAATGATCCTTATAAGCCTCTAAATCCTATGATTGCTAACCCTGCTATTGAGATAAATATTCATTTAACAACATTATAAGATTCAAACAATGTAACTCCAACTATAAGAGATAATGTAAGTGATTTTAGTGAAGATGAGGAGTATGAGGAAAGTGATGATGGCAACGAAGTAGGCGAGATAGGAGAGATAGGCGTGGGTGAACCTACCACTATAACTTATGCTACCCCATCCTCCTTTTTGTTTAATATTAATTTGCAGGCAATGTATATTCCTGAATTTTCTAATGATTATAGAATTAAGAGAGGAAACAATGTGAATGTGAATAATGATTTGTGGGTTGGCATGCAATTTGAATCAAAACAAGCAACAGGCAATGCAGTTAAGTAGTACCACATTCATAACTCATTCGACTATATGGTTGAAGAGACCAAACCTGACAGATACGTCGTTAGGTGTAAGAAATTTGGTTACGAGGTGTGAATGAAGAATTAGAGCGTCATTCAATAAAAGATGCGACAAGTGGAAGATTAAAAATATTACAGGGGAACATACTTGCACATCTTCATTGATTTCTCAAGATCACCATATATTATACTTGTCACTAATTTCTTCATGTGTTGTTGGATTAGTGAATGCAGATCCTAGCATCCCAATAAAGGCCTTGATTGCATATGTACGAACTAATTCTGGCAATACAATCACGTATAAAAAGAGGTGGAAGGCCCAACTTTTTGGTGATTGGGAGGAATCATACAGTGAGTTACCCAAATAGATAGTTGTTGTCCAACACTTCGTACCTGGTACAATCGTGAGATATCACACTTTGCCAAATTATGTTGATGGTACGAAAGATCCCAGCAACGTGGTTATTGATCGTGTGTTTTGGTCATTCAAGCCATGCATTCAAGGTTTTGCATATTGTAAACCAATTGTTCAAGTGAATGAGACATTCTTGACCGGTAAATATCGTAGGATACTATTAGTTGCTATTGCACAAGACGGTGATAGAACCGTTATTCTAATTGCCTTTGCCATTGTTGAATGGGAGACAAAAGAAGCTTGGGCATGGTTCTTGTATTATCTTCGTAGATATGTGACACCACAATCAAATATATACATAATCTTATATATATGCAAGGGTCTTCTAGCAACACTGCTAAGCAAACGAGTTGGATGAGCTGAACCCAATGCCTATTCAGTGTATTACATTCAGCACATTGGAAGCAATTTTAACTAAGTATTTGAAAATGTTGAACTCAAGAAACGAGTGATTAATATTGATAATAATAATATTTTTTAAAGAATATTTTTAAAAATTATTAATTTAATAATTTTAACTTACAATTTTTTTAGGATGAGTTATGGTGGCTACGATTCGATGCAAAGCTTTTGGAATTGCGATCAGAGAATCGAAGGGCTGCAGAGTGGTTGGATAAGATCCCAAAGGAGAAATGAATTGCAGCTGATGATGAAGGAAGACGTTATGGCCATATGACCACCAATCTTGCTTAGTGCATAAATTTAGTGTTAAATAGAGCATGAGCATTGCCTATAACTACCTTAGTAAAAACAACATTTTATAGGTTAAGCTCATTTTTTGTTGACAATGGGAAAAAAACAATGAACATGATGAAGGCGGGTTACTTATATTGTGAAGAGCTCATGACAATGATGCAAGAAAATCAGCGTCAAGCTAGCTCTCACTATGTATGCAATTTCACAAGGGAGACAAGTGTGTTTGAGGTCCAAGAGATGGCAAACCCTCAGGTTGGCCGACGAGTAATGGTTTGTGCAGTGAAATTGAATGAATGATGGTGTGAGTGTGGAGAATTTCAAGCGTTGAGGTTGCCCTGTTCTCATTCTATTGCAACATGTGCACATTTAAGTTTAGATTTTAATCAGTTTAATGCACCTATATATAGGTTAGATCACATTCTTCAAAGTGTATGAGGTTGAGTTCCATCCACTTGGGAATGAAGAATATTGTCGGGTCCTATTTTTATTCCTAATCTTGTCATGCGGAGAGACACATCTGATAGATCAGTATTGGTTAGAGTTTGCAACAATTTGCTGACTAATATTGGATGAATAATGTATAATTCTAGCTTTGTAGTGTATAATTCAAGCTTTATAGTTTGCAGAAATAACGTTAATCTCTTCCATTATGTTAGCTTTATTATCTTAAATATGTATCTTCACATTTCATTATGAAAACTTTATTATGCATTTTTTTTAAGCAAATGCTAAATTACGCAAATTTATTTTTCATATTTATAGTTTTGAAATATATATTTTCAATTAAATATATTTATACGAGAAGCTAAAAATATTATTGAGAACTCACAAGAAAAGAATTTGGTACTAAATAATTTAATTAAAAATATTTTTTTTGACAAATTTTTTTTAAAAAATTATGTGCTCTTCTGTGCTAAATAATGTAATTAAAAATTATTTTGTATTGAAAGATTGTTTGATCGCTTAGTTATAAGAGAATCAAATGTTGAATATATTTTGTAATACTAAAAATATTTTGAAGAAAGAGAACATGTAGAGCAACTAGTTAGAGAAAATACCTAGACATTTTTTTGCAACACTGTTTTGACGTGGGAGATAGATTCCTTCATTCAACTTTCTTTCATCACTATTTTGACATGATAGATGGATTCCTTTATTCAGCTTTCTTTACGCGTGACTCTTTCTCCTACTATTGCAAGATTTCTTGACGCATCTACAATCCAACTTTGGTGATTTTTTTTGCTTATGCAAGATTTCTTGTACAAGATTCTCTTTCTTTCATTACAAATGTGGATTATTTAAGTGAATGATCCATTATTGTTCACTTTCAGTAGATTCCCTTACATGTGGAGATGAATAAGCCATTCAACCAAGACAATACATAGTAGAAGATGACATCACATGCTGCATGAGGCAAAGAAGTCATTCTACCAATAAATATGTTAAATAGAAAAGGCATCACATGTAGTTGAATGCAACTTGCTTTCAGTGGATTCTCCTACACTTTTGCTGCGCTACGTGTCGAGACGAGACGAGAAGTAATGGAGATTCTCTACATGTTGCTCTACACATCGTTCATGAGCTACAAAGAAACACACCAGTGCATGAGCAGTAAGCAAAGCCACGACTTGTATGTTTTTTTTTTATTATTTTGTGCAAGTCGTGCTCCACAACCACAATTTCCATATATACTTTTTTTTTAATTTTGATGTAAGTCATGGCTGAGTTCATTTTTTATTTTTTAACAATTTGGTATATAAATACCAAGCCTCCAATGACACAAACCATTAAGGCTTCAATCTAAGTGATTTCACATACACATCTCTTCAAATTTCATTTCTTCACCAAGCTCACTTTTTCCTTCTTCAATTCTATTTCTTCATAATTTTTACTCTCATTGATGGAGAATGTCGGACCAGAACCAATTGATGGATCTTTATTAAGGCTCCAAGATCAATATATTTCCACTAAAGTTTGGAATGGAGAGGAACACATGCTACGAGCCAGACATCGTTATGTTTAGGAAGATTTGCCTCATGAATATGTGGAGGAGTTAATAAATGAAGCTAGTTTTGGCAATACCTTAAATATTGTCCAAGTCTCCATTCACAATTATCTCATTACAGCATTGATCGAAAGATGGAGGCCAGAGACACACACTATTCATTTGCTATATGGAGAATGCACAATGATTTTAGAAGATATTGTTGTCTAGCTTGGACTTCCTATTGATGGAGAAGTTGTGACTGGTGCTACTTAAGCAAATTGACTAGCTATATGTGAACAATTATTAGGAGTGATGCCACCACCAGAGGATTTCAAAGGACAAGTCATCAAACTAACTTGGTTGGAAGAAACATTCACCGAACTTCCGCCTAATGCTACTCAGGTTGTCATTGAACAATATGCGAGAGCATATATTTTGCGAATGATTGGAGGATTTCTTATGCCAGATACATCAGGATATCGAGTTCACTTGATGTATATTCCTCTATTGGAAGATTTATTTGCAGTTGTGAATTATAGTTGGGAATCAGCTGTTCTGGCTTATTTGTATTAACACTTGCACTGTGCTACCAATAATAAACAGTTTGACATTAGAGGATACATATTACTTCTCCAAGCATGGGTGTGGGATCGCATTCATCGCATTGCACCACGTCTATAACTATTATCTGATGATGAGGTACAAGTTGGACTTGCATGTTATAATCGTAAATTAAATAATTATTTTTTTTAAGAAATAATTGTGTGTGTGTGTGACAGGTGGTGTTGACCCAGGAGCACAACCTTTATACCTGACCTTACTGCTAACATCATACGGTTAATTTTAGACCGTTTGCATATTAATGAGGTTAATCTACTTTACTATTTCTATATTCTTTGAACAATATTGTTAGTTAATATTTGAAAATTAACAATTACATATCTTTACTAGTTTATATGGACACTATATGACACACCTAAAATGATGCGGCTAAATATTCATGTTGTCTCTCAAGTTGCTCGTGCAATGGTGCCACTGATATGTTTTGCCACTATTGACTAGCACTTCGCATATCGGGTCATGTGACAATTTAGATTGCAACAATGCATATCGGGTCACAATACTGATATGAGAGGTAAATAGGAAGTATACTGGCCCAATCGTCATCGCAGTGGATTGACTTGTGGGAGAACCGTCATAACCGACTCATTCAAGTCAATGCATATACTAATTATTTACATGACAACTTATAGTATATGTAGTGTTACTTACATCACATCCGACGATATATCTCTCATGAATATGCATATTCTGGTGGCGTAGTATGATCATTCTTTTATTATTTAATTTAACATGGTTATAACATTGTTATGTTAACATCAAGTATCACTAATAACATAATGAAATTTTCTTTCAATATTCTTTTGTGCAAGCAATTCAGGGCTATACATAATCTTCAAACACTGCCCAAAATCCTTTGTAAACCATACACACCATTAATTGGACCTACAATGATATGTTGAATGCCTTAGAACAGATCCATCTACTAGCCTTCTCAATCGTACATGAGGAAGCTGCTCCTACTTAACATTTTACTGTACCAGAGCGAGAGCTTAAAAGATAAAGACAACGTGTGTGACCACGTCAAAGGGTTGATGTTGATGAACAACCACAAACATATCAAACACAGGCATATGGAGATGTGTATGTTTCCCAAGGCTTTGAGACATATCAACATCCATAATCATCCTATCATGTTCCTTTCACTTCTCAACTTTTTTAATCACCACCATCAATGCTTGCTGCCCATTTAAGCACTCAATTCTTAACATTCGCAGCCACACCGATGGTTTCAGATTATCGTCCTATTGTTCCTTAGGAAGTTTCAGACTATCATCATACTATGCCTTCACAAAATATCAATAGTGATGACACTAAGGATGGTGGTAATGATGAGGACTGCGCACCATAACAACAAAGTCAAGAGTAAGAGGCGATAAAGTAAGAATAAGAGGAGGCCGAACACAAAGATTTGAACAATAACGAATGGTTTAACCACCACACATAAGAAAAAAGAAAAACCTCTTTGGGGTACCGAATCGTCGCATAGAAATGAACCAAGTGATGAATCAAGTGATGAATAATAAATTTGTTTATTTTCCTTATAAAATATCTTGTATAATTTTTTTAATTTTATTTTTCCTATAAATTAGTTTCCTTTTAAATTAATCAATTAGCTTAAAAAAGTTGTAAGTAAGTTATGTCTTATTATTAAATTACAAATCCTAATATGAATTCACTTGTTTAAAAAAAGGAAAATCGTGATTCTCTTCCACGACTTATCTAAAATTTAATTAAAAAAAATTATAAGTTAAGTTGTGGATGAAATAGACGATTTACCTAAATATAATAAAAAAATATCATTGGGTAAGTAGTGTTTCGAGATATAACTTATTATTAAAAAATAAAAAAAATTATTTAAGTGTAAATCGTATTTAAAAAATATAATTTGTTATATTTTACTATTTATTTTATATTATTTTAAAAATTAACTTTTAATTTATATGTAACTAAAAAATTAATTTTCAACTTGTACCATTTAGGTAAAAAAGTTAACATATAATTATTAATTTCCTTAAATATTTTTATAATTATATAAAATATAAATATATACTATGCAATGCATGAGTGAAAATACTATTGTTATGAGAAAAAAATACAAAATTAAAATTGAGAATGAATTTTCTAATATAAAATTTCACATGAAAAGAGAAGTAAATAAACAAACTCTAGCATAAAGTTCAACTTTTTAAGAGTACCCTAGTTGGTAATACTATTGTGATTTTCTAAATCAAAGTATGAATAGTCACATAATATTACATAAATAATCCATTTACTGTTGTTAATAGTACTTTTTTTTTTTAGTAAAATTGTCAATAGTACTTTACTAAAAAAAAGAAATCTCGTCAAACCCGAGGATAAAATTATTGAATATATATATATATAAAATTTAATAAAATATAATTTATTTAATTTTTGTGAATTTCAACTTTTTACAAATATATTCTGTCCTCGAATCAATAAAAAAAAAATAACACAAATATCTTCCGTCCACTCCTACAAGTTGCAGCAAGCAACGCTGGCTGGTTTCTGTATCCTGTTCTCATTTTCTTGCAATACCAGGAGCATGTCCACCACCGTTGCCTTAGAGCCATTCTTCAACCTCTGCCACTGCCGCAGAGACACTGCCACTCACCGTTGCAAATCAAAGCCATTATTATTCACCCCTTTCTCTCTCTATTCCTCTTCCTCTTCTAAGCTCTCCCTCTTCTCCAACATCAATCCCTCTTGGAACTTCTGCAACTCCAAGCCACCCCACATGTTTCACACTCCAAAGTTTGAAGCTTTTGCATCAATCACTGATACCCTCGAGTCCCTTCAATCCTCTGATGTCTTCTTCAATGAGACTTTCCCCATCAACCGAACTGAATTGGTCTCACCTTTAACTTCCCGCTTTGTTCTTTTTTTTTTTTCCTTCTCTATTTCATTGTTTGATTTCTAGAAATTTTTTTAACTTTTCAGAGGATACAGTGAAGAAGTTGAAGGGTATTAAAATTTTCAATTTTGTTTTGTAATATATATATATATATATATATATATATATATGTGTGTGTGTGTGTGTGTGTGTGTGTGTGTGTGTGTGTGTGTGTGTGTTTTTAATCTGAAAATAAAAGGGGTAAAGGTTTGGGTCAGCTCAATCAGCTTGATTGTTGTTATTATTTACTGTTTGGGTCATGACGTTTTCTTTTGTTTTCCTTTGATTTTCTGATCAATCAAACAGAATGGTAATACTGTAATAGTATCAATTAAGTTTTATATTTGTACTTTTCAATAAGGAAATCACCAGTACATGAAAGGCAAAAAGTTATTTTCTTTACTTTTTCTTTTCCTTATTGTCTTGTTAGTAACTGGATATATTTTGGTGTTTGGTATTGATGGGGCTGTTGTCTTAACTGAAATGGAATCTGCAGGTGGAGGGAAAGATCTTTGTAAGATTAGATCAGGGGAAGGATTTGAAATTTTCGGAGCTTACAGTGGGTTGCAATCTACCAGGAAAATGGATTCTTCACTGGGGAGTTTCCCATGTGGATGATGTTGGAAGGTACAGCATGTTAAACAGGGTGTTTGAACTTACTTTCATTCTTGTTTTGAGATACTTGGTGATTTTAATTTTTATTTGACATCATTGTAAGAGCTCAATCTTAATGTTAATAATCCAATGAAGTTATATGTTTATGATGTAAGCTTGGTTCTGCAGTGAATGGGATCAACCTCCTCGTGATATGATACCCCCGGGATCTGTTCCTATAAAGGTAGACAATGGCTTCATGACTTCTCATGATCTCACATATGGCACACGTTCATTATTTTGCCATGCATCATTATTTTGCCATGCATAAAGTTTGAGTTTGAAGTGAAAATTTCAGGACTATGCAATAGAGACACCTTTGAAGAAATCATCATCATCTGCTGAAGGAGATACTTTTCATGAAATCAAGATTGATCTTAAACCCAACAGTGAAATTTCCGCGATTAATTTTGTTCTCAAGGTTTGATTTTTAACAATTAGCAATTTGGGATGTTAGTCTTAGTATTGGATATGTGGTTGATGTAAGAATCTTTTGACTGAACATCTTTTTTTTTTTTCTTTCCCATTTATTTATTTCTTCCTACTTTCCAACTTGGGTGGTCTTGTTGATGCAGGATGAGGAAACCGGTTCTTGGTATCAGCACAAAGGAAGAGATTTCAAGGTTCCTCTGGTCAACTACCTTAAGGAGGATGCTAATATAATTGGACCTAAAAGGGGCTTTAGTTTATGGCCAGGTTTTTTTAAATCATTATGCATTGTGATTCTTTTCCTTCTTCAATAAAGTCTATTTTGTCGCTCTTCTTAAATTTGTACTCTGTCATGGCTTTATGTTCTTTCATAGAATGTCAAATCATTCATAATCCTGTGATACAGCCCATAGTTCTAAGTTTTTAACTTGCTCTTGTTTGTGTATATTATCTTGAAGTTCTATAAATGAGAAACATTTTCTTCAGATGCTTATAGTTATAGGTAGATGAGCGATAGTGTGACTGTCAACAGCCATTAAATATTGCAGCAAAGAAAAGAGAAAGAAGAAGGAAATGTATTGCTGTTTATATGTATATCAATTTCATAGTATTTCCTTTTCAATATTAGGGAAAAGTACCAACATGGTTGATCACTATCTTTCCAGAAGAATGAAACTTGATTAGATACTAACATCTTCCTGTATTTAATCCTTGTGCTAACAAAAATGTGGAATATTGAGTCAGTTACCTTCTTAATTTTGAAAAGATTATTAATCATGCTTATAATATGCGTTAGTGATTTTTTTTTTCATTTTATTTATTTTAATTTTTTAGCGGTGTCATCACACCATTTTTTTAGTGAACTTGAACTAAGACACATTTCATGGTTTCCCCTCACTCATAGGGGCCTTGGGGCAGATATCTAGCATTCTCCTCAAGTCGGAAGCAACACACAACAAAGTTCAAGATAGCAACAGTGAATCCAGAGATCCAAAACAAGAAGATAGTCAACTAGAAGGTTTCTATGTAGAACTGCCTATTACCAAGGAGGTTACTGTCAATAACTCTATTAGTGTCTCCATTAGGAAATGTTCTGAGACAGTTAAGAATCTTTTATATCTAGAAACGGATATACCTGGAGATATTGTCCTCCACTGGGGAGTTTGCAAAGATGATTTAAGGTGGTGGGAAGTTCCACCTGCTCCTCATCCGCCAGAAACAGTAGCATTTAAAGACAGAGCTTTGAGAACTCAATTACAGGTAGAGATCTGACAAGTCCTTTTTCTTTTAAAAGTTTTAGCACTTGGATTTAGGTTATTAAACATATTTCAGTACTATTGCTCCACTGGCTAAGTTCTTGCCTTTGACATATTCAATGAAGATGTTTCTATATTGAAATATTTCCATAAGATTTAAAACTTGATTTTCCCATCATTTTTTAAATTGTAATAAATCACATAATATCCTGTGGGATCCATATATAATTTTCAGTTACTGTATCTCTGAATGGTTTGTTCATTTTGGACCATAAAAATTAAGACTGTATGCTTGTCTCAATATCTCAATCATGGATAATCTGCGTCTTCTTGTCCTTCCTTTAGTTGTGTGTGGGTGTTTTCTTAAAGTCAAATATATTTCTATTTTTCTTTAAGGTTTCTTAACCATTCGTTTGACGATTTAATCCACTGAATGCGCAAAGTTCTATATCTAAATAATTCCAGTAAGTAAGCAACCAAGTGCATTTTACCCTCTAGCCCCTCTTTTATTTTACTGCAGTTCCTTTTTAAATACTGATGTAAGTTTATATGCCTTGATGAATATATCTAGATTAAGATTGAAATATTGAATACATGATATACGAGCAACCTTTTATTCAAAAGGTTTTTTAATTGCTCTCCCTCTTTCTCTTTGAAAACTTGGAAGTTTGGTTTGTGTCAGTCAGAATATAGTATTTAGTTAAATGCCTTTCTTTGTGTTTTATGATGTATTTACTTGTCCGTCCTCTTCTGCAGTCAAGAAACAGTGGAAAGGGAAGTTCAGTACAAATCTCTTTAGGAGAAGAATTTTCGGGGTTTCTTTTTGTTCTTAAGCTAAATGAGAATACTTGGTTAAATGACAAAGGAAATGACTTTTACATCCCTCTCTCAAGTTCTAGTAGCTTACATATTGGCAACAGGGAGGATCAATCAGAAGGTGTGCAAAGGGAAGTGACTGAAGAGATAAGTCAAGAGGAATCTATCTCTGCATTTACTGATGGAATAATCAGTGAAATAAGGAATTTGGTGATAGACATTTCCGCTGAGAAGAGTCAAAAGACGAAATCCAAAGAAGCACAAGAAATCATTCTTCAGGAAATTGAAAGACTAGCTGCTGAAGCCTATGGTATCTTCAGAAGCTCCGTTCCAACTTTCTCGGTGGAAGCTATTGTGGAATCGGAGACACTGATCTCGCCTGACTTGCTTCCAAAAATATCCTCAGGGACAGGCACAGGGTATGAAATATTGTGCCAAGGGTTTAATTGGGAATCTAATAAATCTGGAAGATGGTACATGGAGCTCAAAGAGAAAGTTGCAGAACTAGCATCACTTGGGTTCACTGTGGTTTGGTTACCACCACCTACAGAGTCTGTTTCACCTGAAGGATACTTGCCAAAGGATTTATATAATTTAAATTCTAGGTACTTGATTAAAATCCTTTTAATGGTCTAATTATCTCATGGTTGCTTATGCCAGTTTTTAGATAGAAGGTCCAATGTTAGGCAAATTACTCACATCTATGAAGCACAAACATTGACATGGACACAAGACATGGCAAGGTGACACACCAAAATCTAAAAATTGTAAGACACTAACACGACACATATATATATAATTGAAAATTCAAGGAAAAAGATTCATAATTCATAATATGATATATATAAGTTTTAAGAATTACAATATCTTGATATATGTCATATGTGCCAATATTTGCTATTTGGTAAGCTGTTGCCAAAAAACATGGAGCATAACAACAACAACCAAGTCTTTTCCCACTAGGTGGGATCGGCTACATGGATCAAACGACGCCATTGTGCCCTATCATAAACCAAGCCTTTAGAAATGTTATTCAAATCTAAATCTTTTTTAATAGTTTCACCTATAGTCTTTCTTGGTCTCCCTCTACCTCTAGCTATTGGATTATCCTCCACCTGATCTACTCTTCTTGTCGGGGCTTCTAAGGATTTTCTCCTTACATGACCAAACCACCGGAGGCGAGATTCTATCATTTTTTCCACAATAGGTGCTACCCCCGCTTTCCTTCTAATGCATTCATTCCTAATCCTATCTTGTCTTGTATGGCCACACATCTAGCGCAACATCCTCATCTTTGCGACATTGATCTTATGCTCTTGTTGTATTTTTACCGCCCAACATTTAGTACCAAACAACATTGCGGGCTTTACAGCTGTGCGGTAAAATTTATCCTTAAACTTAAGATGTACTTTTCTATCACAAATCACTCCTGAAGCACTCCTCCATTTCATCCATCCAGCTTGAATCCTATGATTTACATCTCCTTCTATCTCTGTCATTTTGTATGATCGATCCAAGATATCTAAACCGTGTGACTTGTGGTATGGTGTGGTCCCCAATTTTCACCGCTAAGCTAGTATTAACACGCTTCTTACTAAACTTACATTCCATATACTCCGTCTTACTCCTGCTTATACGAAAGCCATGTTCTTCCAATGCTCGTCTCCATAATTCTAGCTTCCCTTTTGTTTCCACTCTCGACTCTCCAACTAAGACTATATCATCTGCAAAAAGCATGCATTGTGGCACCAGCTTTTGGATATGCGCAATAAGCACATCCAAGACCAAGCTAAAAAGATATGGACTCAAAGTTGACTCTTGGTGCAGTCCTATAGTTATAGGAAAATCTTCTGTAACTCCTCCTTGTGTTCTCACACAAGTTTTAGCCTCATCATACATATCTTGGATTGCTCGAATATAAGCGCTACGAACTTTTTTCTTCTCCAGAGCCTTCCACGAGACCTCTCTCGGTACCCTATCGTAGGCTTTTTCCAAATCAATGAAAACCATGTGTAGGTCTTTTTACTTCCTCCGAATCTTCGTAGAAGATAGATTGCTTCCATGGTTAACCTCCCAGGCATAAAACCGAATTGATTATCTGAAATATGAGTTTCATCTTAATCTCCGTTCAATTACTCTTTCACATAACTTCATGGTATGACTCATGAGCTTAATCCTTCTGTAAATTGCACAGTTTTGTATATCTCCCTTGTTCTTATAAAAGGGAATTAAAGTGTTTCTCCTCCATTCAATTGGCATTTTTATTGACATTTTCCAAAATTCTCCTAAACCAACTTGTCATAGTAAAATTAGCCATGTACAAGTACATGTACAACAAAAAAAATTAACGAAAGTGAGTATCTAAATATTAACTCCATTTTGCTCTCCACCATCAGCGTGATGGTGACACAATGGCTTAGTCGTAGATGGAGGTAGATGGCTAGATGGGAGAGGGTGGCCTCATTGAAAAACATTGTGGTCTGGTTAGGGTAAGTGGTACTGGTAATTGAGTAATTAGGCTTGGGTAATGGGTAATTAGTAATTGGGTATATCACTTTTTTTATTTTAAATGGTAATTGAGTTTTCTTTTAATTTTAAATTGGCCTTGTCATGCGGTGTCCCCAGCGTGTCCGAGCCAAAAGAAAATATTTTTTTAATCGGATACTCATGGACACGTACGACACGCATTGTACGTGTGTTATTGTGTGTCTAACACGGACACAATACCAAAATGAAGTGTCCGTACTTCATAAGCTTACATTCAAAATTATATGCCATATGCTGTTCTTTCAAATATTATCATCACTGATTCACTTGAGTAGTGGGCAATATTATTTCATGTGCTGATTTATATAATGCATGAAAAAACTAAAGAAAAAAAAACTGTCTCGAAGGATAAAATGTAATCATATATCTTCATGGAAAGGAACTTTTGATATGAATTGTTATGTTTTGATTTAATATATCAGATATGGAAACATTGAGGAACTGAAGGATTTGGTGAAAAGATTTCATAAAGCTGGAATCAAAGTGCTAGGAGATGTTGTTTTAAATCACCGCTGTGCTCACTTTCAGAATCAGAATGGTATTTGGAACATATTTGGAGGTCGTCTCAACTGGGATGATCGTGCAGTTGTTGCTGATGATCCACATTTTCAGGTTTGTTTGTCAGGGTTTTGGATATATATTTTGTTGTTTAGTCTTTACACATTATTAGTAGTCATCCTAAAAAGAATCAGATAGATCTTCTTTACTTTTTTCTATATTCTCAACAATATGGCTAGTTTCTTTATGGGGTTGAAGATAGCCTTTCAGTTATGTTCCCCCCCCCCCCTTCTACTATTGAGGGAGTCAAATTTCTATCCGGAGATTGAGGACCATTGATAATTGATATCAAAACTCATAGCATGCTTTCAGGAAAGCAGATATATTATGTGCTTTGTTTGCTGTTTCCTAGGAAAGTGGCGTACATTTGAAAACTATAGATTGAAGTTTAATAGTTTTTTATTTATCTCTTATTTAACCTCTTAACATATCATTCTATGGATTATGTTTTTGTACTACTTTGTGATTATTCGTAATTATATTTTATACTACTTTGTCGTTTGTATTTGCATTTAATTGTATGGTAACAAAATAATTTTGTATTTGTTAGCCTAAATGACAATAATTAGCAGCTAAAATGTATGGTTTATCTAATTTACTTGTGTATGGCATTGGTTACACATTTACATTAGTTAAAATTGTTTGAAAGATGCAAATCTCTAAACTTCATATTTTTATTTTTATCACTTTTTTAAGTAAACAGCCTAATAGGATACTCATAAGTTGTTTCTAGATTGTTACTGGTTTTACTGGTCCTATTTGCAACCCCAAGCACCTTCTTTTATGTAGAATGTCATAAAGTTGGTACTTCTAGTTCATTGAAATTTCCCACAAGAGACCATGGAATGGATTATGATGATTTAGGTAATCTAAAGATTTTAAAGTGATTTCTTCTACTGTTCCCTGCACCAAGTATTATGTAATTGAATCCTATCCTGAATTAGAGCACAGCATATTTGTTTATTCCTAGCATAAACAGAACAGGTTGTAGTTTTTTAAGAATAAATAAAATAAAATAGGTTAATTGACTTTTTTATTTGGGTGAACAAATAGGTTTAATGACTTAATTGAAGCAAATCTTCATGTACACTACATTTTAAGTTGGAAACCCATTGAATATGCCAGTTGACTTCGTGATAAACAAAATTGAACAACATTGAAGCATTTGGAAGTGCCTTTTTATTGCTGAACTAGATATGATATGCATGATTTCACTCATTTGTTCTTTTGATCTGCTGTGCTTTTGTTGTTAGTGTGAATACTGTGATACTGTTATCTTTCTGGGTGAATCTGGAATGCATAATGGATATCCTTTCTGCCATACAGGGGAGGGGCAACAAGAGTAGTGGAGATAATTTCCATGCTGCTCCAAACATTGATCATTCACAGGAATTTGTGAGAAAGGATCTCAAAGAATGGTTATGCTGGCTGAGGTTTATATTCCAGATCCTAATTTTTAATAGCTGACTATTAGCACATAATGTTGTGTCAGAGGACAATATATCCAATCAGTTTGGTAGTAGTTCATAGATTATAATCAAATTGCATTTATGAGTCCGGGGGGGGGGGGTGGATTTTGTTACTGTGTTTTCCTGGAAAATTGAAAGACAGGTTAAGAAATTTAAAACTGCATCTCTAATTTGTGGTTTCATATTTAACTATGTTTATTGTTGACCATTTCCTCCATTTCTGATTTTAATTTCTAATTTTTTTGTGGGGTTGGGGGGCGGGTGCACAGTGAGTCTACTAACAGTATGTCTAAATTTGTGCTGACTTGCTGCTGATCCCATGTAGACATTCTATCCATCTTTTTTCTTTTTCCTTTTTTTTTTCGGTTTGTTTTATCAAATAGATTGGCATTATCCAATGTTTGTTTTAAGGAAGCTGAGCTGAATATTTCTACAGATATAGATGCTTTGAAGGAGACTATTTCTTATACATACCAAATTATCTGAGATCACTTTTACCTTGCTGCCTATGAAACCCAGTTGATTCTTTGCTTATATCCTACTAATTTGCCATTGATGCTTGTTAATAAGATTTGTTTTGTCCCTTTTTGTTTCTGTTGCATTGAAGTATTACAAGAATTGTGTCTATTTCTCATAGTGTACCATTTTCAGGAAAGAAATTGGGTATGATGGGTGGAGGCTTGACTTTGTCAGAGGATTTTGGGGTGGTTATCTAAAGGACTACCTGGATGCAAGTGAACCTTACTTTGCTGTAGGAGAGTACTGGGATTCCCTCAGTTATACATATGGTGAAATGGAACATAATCAAGATGCACATAGGCAGAGGATCATTGACTGGATCAATGCTACCAATGGTACTGCTGCTGCATTTGATGTTACGACCAAAGGGATTCTTCACTCTGTAAGCACTCAATTTGATGCATTCTGTGACATTTATTCAAATTTACATGTTCCATGTATAAAAAATATGCTGGGTGTATACCTATATAGCACCGATACTTCAAAATGGTTGCCATGCTGGTATCCGATTCATATCGTATCGGATACTTCGATACTTTTATATAATTTTCGTCTATATATCGTTCAATTATTTTTTGAATTTTTACTGTATCAACAGATCCATATCGTGTCGTATTCGTGTCTTTTATATGTATCCGTGCTTCCTTGGTGTATACCTCTTACTTGACATGAAAATTTGACAAAGTCAATTGTGTTTTGAAATATTACTAGTTTAATCTGTTTGTTGGAATTTGAGTGCAATCTTTTTGTGTGAAGACAGTATACTACTATGTTTCTTGAGCTTTTGTTTTTTTTCATTAATTTTACTGTTACTGTGATAATGCTTCTAGTGAAAGAATCTCATGCTCATTGCTGATAAGCTGCTTGCTGCCATGCCTGAGAATTTAATGGTTGTTCATGTGGGAGAGAATCATATTGTGAATTATATTTTATTATATAGCAAATATAAAGAATTAACATAAAGGCTCTCTTGCTGATAACTATACGCTTGCATTACATCAGATATCTTGATATTTCAGAATTATGTGAAACTGTATTGATGTAAAAACAACCTTACCTTACCTCTTACATAATTTGTTTTCCAACCGAAACTCGCTGGACCTCTTGTAAGGATGCTTGAAAAAAATAAGTGGAGGAAAAAATGCATGCTGTTAACATTTTTGCTTTTTACCAGGTTGTCTGTTTATTCTTTAATCTTGACAATATTTTACTTAAATTCTGCTCCATATAGGCATTGGAAAAATGTGAATATTGGCGATTGTCAGATCAGAAGGGAAAACCTCCTGGTGTTTGTGGATGGTGGCCATCTCGTGCTGTCACGTTTATAGAAAATCATGACACTGGTTCTACCCAGGTTTGAACTTTCCCTTTCAAAAATATCTTGGTACAGCTTGAGATTTTTCTAGGTTGAATTTGATTGAAATAATTTATTATCATTGACTGTGATTCACCTATTATTATGAATGATACCACTATTACGATTGGAGATTTTCAAATTTGGCATTTCCTTCGAATTTCTTCTAATTGTTCATGTAGATTTATATATCTACATGTAGATCTGTAGTAGTATAATTATAAACATTTGCAATTTTTTCTTTTTGGATGAAAACATTTGCAGTAGTTTTATGTATAGAAAAATAATGGTTGAAAGGATTTAAGTTTTATTCATTGTTGTCATGAACCGACTCTTCCAAAAGCTTAAGTTGTTAGGTGAAGGCACATAAATGATTTTATTATATCTTTAATACCCCACCTCACGCAAGAGCCCTTTGGGCTTGAAGCGTGGATAATGCACAGGCCTATCTTTATCATGTGTTGAAATTCAACTTTTATTTAGAAGAACGGAAGCAGCGAGGACCAAATTCTAGCCCACGTAGTCATAGAAGCTTTGATATCATGTTATGAACCAACTCTCCCAAAAGTTTACACTGTTAGGTGAAGGTACATATTTCATGTTATTGATAACATTGCAATATTGGGATAGCCAGATATAACAGATAAAGCTATCTGAATCTGATATCCTTTTTTCTCTAGGCACACCCTCCTCTTGCGGGAATTCATTTGGTTACACTGTTTTGATATGCTAAAAGTATTACTATTATCAACTATCATAAAATTTCTTTCATATTTTCTCTTGAAGGGTCATTGGAGATTTCCCAGCGGAAAAGAAATGCAAGGATATGCTTACATTCTTACTCACCCAGGAACTCCATCGGTGTTCTTTGACCACATTTTCTCTCACTACAAAACTGAAATAGGGACACTTACCTCTATCAGGAAACGGAACAAGATCCACTGCAGGAGTACAGTAAGTATCAGAATAGTCTCTTATATACTACATAGTATTGTGTAAGTAGATATTTTCTGGGGTGGATGATGAGGAACTTTTTCTTAGCATGTCAAAGCAAATTAAGTTTGATTATGAACTAAGGTTAAGAGAGTGAAACTAATTACTCATCATAATATAGATGATGACGAAGATGATGTTGAACCAATAAATTAAAATCTCTGCTTGCAACAGTCCTTAAGAATGCATCTGTGTTTTGGCTGCAGCTCTGACTTAGGTGCTGGGAGTTAAGACATGAAAAACATGCTTTTTTTTTTCTTGGTGTTTGAAACGGAAACCATACCCATGATTACATTTTCATGATTTTCTTAATCAAACTCTGAAGATGTTCTTTAGATGCTCATTTTTTGGCCAACAGATGTAATGTACAAACGTTGATATTATTGTAACACTCACCTTTCTCTCTTTATGTTTAAGGTTAAAATTTGTAAGGCAGAAAGGGATGTTTATGCCGCAATCATAGATGAAAAAGTTGCTATGAAGATCGGACCTGGTCATTTTGAACCATCTAGTGGATCCCTAAGATGGTCCTTAGCCGCGGAGGGAAGAGACTACAAGATTTGGGAGGCATCATAAGGTAATTCTCTGTATCTTATAAGTACATATTCCTTTGGAAAATCTTCCGCTTGTATATCTCATTGTATTCAGATGATGGTATGGCCGGCTCCAATTGAAGTGATTTGAGTTGTGCCACACTGTTGCTAAACATATATATATGCTGCATACAAGCAACATTATGGAGAAGGCTGCAGAGGTTTTATCAGCCAAATGCAGGCTCATCTAGAACTGGAAAGCCTTCAAATCAGGAAATTGCTTGTAACATACATTATCATGTTTACAAAGTATACGATATATAGATATTTAGTATGACAAGAATGTATCCAACAACTGGCATTCATAGTAAATAATTCTATAACAGGTACATGAATAAAGATGGCAATGTATTAAGTGTGCAAATAAATTTCTGAATTTCTAGTTCTTGATTTGTCACTTGTTCATATCTTTTCTTGAATGCTAGAAGACTGTCATGACCTGATGATTGCAGATGAGTAAGTTAAGATGTGTACAACTGGAATAACCGAATAATTATATGCACGCTATTTTCGAGTCATGTGATTTACACTCTGCATTGTTGCAGATTTTGATTTGATAGTGTATATTTGTTGGGGCTATATACATCTAAGTCAGAATCTGTATCTAGTATGAATGGTGTAGTGCTGAAATGATGTGACAAAAAAAAAAAACCAAATTCCCCCATAAATTTAGCAGCAGACATATTACGTGGTAGTCCCTAAAAAATGAAGGCTTGTTTATCAAATTGTCATTAATAATAAAATTATTTATCAAAATATTTTTTTTAAAAATTATATATTAAAATGTTATCTTTTTGTTTATGTAACATTTTTTTTGTTCATGTCACATGGATAATGTCAAAGTTTTGTGTTATTTATGTGAAAGTAGATCGTAGATAACATTTTTAATGTTAATAATGTTATATAATTTAGCGTTTTTTATGCAGTAGTGTCATTATGTTTGGTGTTTTTTTTTATTGAAAGTCATAACACTCATCATAAAAGAAAATAATTTATGTACATAAGAATATATATATATTATATTTATATTGTATGTTAAAATAAAAAAGATTAAATTATATTATATATAATTATAGTATTTTTGTAATATATAAAATAAATTTATAAATAAATTAAATTAAATTAAATATATTTTAATTATACGAATAATAAGATTGCCCTAATTCGAGCAAAGTACATTTGTATGGAAGACAAAAAACTGAAGCGTCAAAGTAAAAGATAGATAGTACATTCATTACTTTGCCTTCTTTTTAAGTTGAGTTTTATTAAAATATTGTATCTTTTCAAGACTAAAATACTGTACCTTGTTTTTAATTCAGTTCATGATTGTTGGAATTGAATTACAAATATTACAAATAAAAAAACTCAAAATATGATGTATCTAATTGATTTAAATTAATTATGAATTGTATTATAAAATTAATTATGAATTGAATTACAAATATTACAAATTATTCTAATACATCATGTTTAAATAAAAATTTCTCTTAAAATATTACGTTTAAATTCGTGACTTCTCAATTTAGTAGTGCTATTATTTACTCACACACAGAAAACTAATTTCCTTTATATGCACCAGTCTGATTTATTGAGTTTCTTGAAAGGAGAATCCTATAATCTAGGTGAATTGGTCTTCGAGAATAGAAATCTAATTAACACTCCTTATTTTCATATTAAAAATTTATTATCTGATCGAGGAACTTACTTAAATAATTTTATAAATCTTTATACTTTTATTTAATTGAATCATAATATTAATTTGTAATATTTGTAATTCAATTCTGTGAACTGAATTAAAAAAGGTACAGTATTTTAGTCTTGGAAAGGTATGATATTTTAATAAAGTTCACATTTGAAAAGAAAGAAAAGTAATGAATGTAGTATCACACTATCACTTCAACGCTTCCAATTTTTTTAGTCTTCCATACAGATTATGTATTGTCGGGACTCTAAAAATGCCGAGTGTAATGGCGCTATTATACAAAAAATATCAAATTATACGGTGTTATTAATATTAAAACATTATTTATATTGATAATGTCAAATGTTTTGACATTATTTATGTAAAAGTACCAACCTAGATGATGTTATTTACATAAACAAAAAAAAAATAAAAAATGACACGTCAGACAAAAACATATATTTTGATATATAATTTTTAATTAGTGAAATTTTAATAAATAATTTTGTTATCAATAATAGTTTAAAAAAAGACAAAAAATAAAACCCAAATGTGGTCCTTAAAAATTTCAAATGTCCGTTAAATTAATCTTAATAAGAATAATTAATTTCTAAAAAAGACTAATTTGATCGATATTTGAGTTTTTTAGAAACTACGTTGAAGTTTTTATTTTGAATAATGTCTATTGCTAAATTTCTTAATAACGAATTTGGGGTTTATTATAAAAAAATAATACTAATCTTGTTAGTAATTGCTTATTTTATTTTAGAATGAATTTTAAAAAGAGATGTTTACATGATTATATGTACAAAGAAAATACAAATGAACATCAATATATTAGTGATTTTTTTTTTCATATTGGAGACTTATAAAAATAAGGAAAAATTGCAATTTACTTCTCTGAACTTTTATCACTTATGACGCAACTCTCTTAATTTTTTTTTGGTCATTAAATCTCCCTAAACTTCTAGTTTAAAGTGAAAACGTTAAATTCCGTTAACTTTTAATGTCCCTAAGTTAAAAAAAAAGAGTTAAATTCCATTAACTTTAAAGTGAAAATGTTAAAATTGTTGCTAATTAATCTAAAACCATAGCTACATTGTAAGTTATACTTCACTATCGTTTCTACACTTGAAATCCCCTTTGGTTTGGTTAGTATTCAAAATGTGGTGTTATTGGATGATAGTAGACCTTGTTTCTTTATTAGTTACACGTATCACAGCAGCTGCTTGTTGCATAGGTAACACCAGCTGTGAAATAATGAAGAGACGGGATATGTTATCAACTACTTGCAAAAACTTCTTCTATCACTAACTTACAGACAATGCATAGTAATGTAAATACAGATGTATGAACACAGAAAACTTACGCAATAACTGTGATGTATGTGTTTTTAATTTAACTATAGTTTTAAGCTAATTAATCACAATTAAAAACATGGCTATTTAGGTTTGTTTGTTTGTTTTTTTTAAGATTTAAAGACATTTAAGTTAACGTTTTCACTTTATTCAAAAGTTTAAGGAGGTTTAATGATAAAAAAAATTAAGAGATTTTGTGATAAGTGATGAAAGTTTAAGGGAATAAACTGTAATTTCCTCTAAAAATAAATTGTATTATCTCTTCCAAGTTAATCCCACAAAAGTAGATTTCTATACAACGTCAATATATTTGTCTTTAATGACATTTTTTTTCGTCATATTCTTCCATAATTTAATATCGTGCATTGTAATTTATGAGTCCCAAAAACTTTAAAACTTGTGATATATATATGGAGTTTATTATTATTATTAAAAAAATGTTAAAAAGCTATAATTTTTGTAAGAATAGTGTGGTCCGTTACTTTATTCTATCAAACAAACTATCATTGATTTCTGTCAAAATTTTAGCTATTATTTAACTGTGTAGTATATTATTACTTTTGAGTTTTTAGTGCATTATGCTTCTTAATATATCTTAAACCATTGCTTTTTTTAAATAATCATCAATTAATATAATATAATATAAAAAAAAGATACATAATTTAAAAATTTGTCATGTATTATTTCAGTCATCAACCCATACTTTAATTTTTTGACATATATATGACATTTATAATAATTATTTTTATGTCACATGTTATTTGATGTTGCAAGTTTTTTCATATGTGATCTGATGTGGCAAGTGCCACATAAAAAAAAACAAATAATAAAATTTAAAAAAAATCAATCATCATATTACAAAATAAAGAACGAAAATGAAATAAAAAAATTCAAACACCCAAACAAGTTTAAAAAAATAAATCAAAATGGATTAACATCAAAATGAAAATAAAAAATAAAAATCAAACACCTAAATAAGTTAGTTCATCCATTCCATTCATTTTACTTTTCCTAACATTGTCTGAAAAATAAAAAAGAAAATGCTATGAAAATTAAAATGCATGAAGAACGTAGCCCCAACTATTTCTAGATTTTAGAATCTTCCTTCATTTTACTTCTCTCAACATTGCTTTCTTACTATTCACCACAACCAGATCGAGATCTCACCATGTCTTGAGCTTTATGTAATTTTTCCTTATATGGTAGATTTTCTTGCAATTTTTCCCCAATCTCACATTCAACGGTGCATGGACTCTTGGTGGATGATTTTCAAGTTCGGGTTTGGAACAATAGGTGGCGGTGTGTGATGGTGAGCCAAATCCTGACTCGGGCAATGGCTTGGGTTTGTTGTGCAGATGTGGTAGGGAGCTTGTGGTGGCTATTTAGGGTTCTGGTGATGAGAAGGAGTTGAGCTTGATGCAGATGGGTGCTAGCCACCTGTTATCAGGTAAAAATCCATGCTTATAATCTTTTAGTTATATTTTTTTTATAAGGATTTGAAAAATTTTGTATTTTGATATTTTGATTTAGTTATTGATCAAACAAAAATGTTAATTGATTACACTCCTTGAATTGCGGCTATTAATTCTTAAAAGGTGTCCCTAATCAACTTATCAATTAGCTTAATTGATTTGATTAAATTTAAAAAAAAATATTCTTTATTTTGTGGACAGGCTATCAAGTGAACAAAATAAATGTCATTTAATAATTAAATAATTTATACTTAAATGTAGATATAATATAAAATTTAATTAGAAGTCATGTAATTTAAAATTAAATCTGCATCAATAATTAATTAATTTTAGTAGAATCCCATCACGAAACTACAGTAGCAGAAAATGAGCTGGTGCTGAAGGGGATGTTATCTGATGCAGCTTTTACCTGATTAAAAGAATGAGGAACTGGACTTCACTACAAGGTCATTTTTTACAGGTCCAACAAAGTATCTCTAAGTTTTCTAGTATTTAAACCAAACTATTGCATCCAGCATCTGACCTAAACTTTTGATTGACTTGTCTCAGAAATATTACATTGACGTTGCTCTCTCAAAGTTGCTAATGATAGAATTTTAATTGCTTAGTTGTCTGAAATGTATTTCAGTTAATAAGATTATGATGATTTGGTCTAACATTTTAATTGTTAATATATTACCACATATCAGAGTTGCTATAATTTGCTTCCTAAATCATAAATTTAGTGTTTTTATTAGATCTCCTGAAAAACAATATTTTTTCCCTTCTTTCATGTGTGGATAATCATTCTCTCTGTTTTTAGTCTCTTTACATAAATAGTTAATGAAATCCATATGTAAAATTTCTAATTTCATTCAATTCTTTGATCTGGAGATGTAGAAGTTCGGCAACATTCAAAACAAGTCATGGCTAGCAATTACTGAACATGCCAGGGCTTGTCTGATACATGATTACAAGCTTCACAGCTATCACACAGTAGAACAACCAATAGGCTTGCTCACAATTAGCTTTGTGTTTCTGTTTCCTGAAGTTTGCATTCTTCAATTAGACGTTGAATGTGTGCATGATTCTATTTGAACAAACCAAAAACAAATCACAACAGAGGTATGACAGATTTTTTACTTGGCCACCAACAAGCTGCAGTTTACAACTCAGGCTGCAAGTTGGGGAGCTTTTCTTCTGTCCCAGATCCATTTTAACAGTGCCATTTGCACAAAGAGATACTCATGTAGCTCAGGTACAGTGTCATTTAGTATTTAGGATTATTTATATCCTTTGACCATTATTATAAAAGGATTAGAATATTTGTATCCTTTGATCATTATTCCTTTTACCATTATTGTAAAACAATTAGATTAGTTGTATCCCAACTGATTAGATGTTCGCAACTGAATGTAACTAATTTTATTGAATATTCTTTTCCTCTTTTGTCAAACATATATATATCAACAATATAAAAGCTACAAATTGGTTTGGTAAAACCAATTTCTGGGGATTGCTTCCAAAACTGATTGTGTTGCGAAGTGTTCACTTTATTACTTGAGGATTGTATGCTATCCACTTAGATTCAGTAAAATTAATTACATTGATGAACGCAGATAAAAATAAGGGCAATGAGAAATCTGGCTCAACACCTTTTATAGTAAAAATGAGACTATCACCAGGAAGGTTTTCAAGCCCAAAAAGGAGATTGCCAACAGTGTTCTCTAGCAGCATGTTGGCGTCTCCATAACACAAATTTAGATTGTGCATGGTTTTGTATATAGCCGGGCTGCTGTTCATGAATGGGATCTTTTGTGTTTTGGTTTTTGTCCAGCTGGTTTGTTTAGGATGCTAAGTAGTGATATGCTATGGTGCTTATGTATGTGGTATTTTGATTATGTGTTGGTTTATCATCAATTTTTTTTGAGATTTGATGTATCTTCTATAATTCTTTGAATATTTGAACTTCCATTAGGTGGCACAATGCTATGCTTTGTAAATTTGCCTAATAGTTTAATGAATGGATATGGATGGTTATATGATTTTTGTTGTGCACATCAAACTATTTTAACAAGTCTGCTATAAGAAGAGTTCAGGTTTAGTCTTATAAACTTCATTGTGCATTTCATGAATCTTCCTGGTAGATGTCAAAGGATAAAGGTGTTAGGAGTCACTTAGTTGATTGTGTTGTTGGGATCCTACATGAATATTTATCTGCTGAAGTGTAGAATGTTCTAATTGAGTGCAGATTGCTGACATGCAGCTTAATGTTGCAGTTGAAAATATTAGTCTATACTATTTCTAAGATGTTGCAATGCTGCATGAGGTTACTATTGATGGATTGGAAATCTTTAATCTGCGCCTTGGAAGAGAATTTGTTTTAACTGGATTTCTTCATTCCTCTCACTATTTGTTGCTAGAGTGTTTTAGTACTTCAAATTTTCAAGTTTGAAATGCTTCAGAATCCATCTTGCATATGTTTTCTACCACACCTGACTATCCAACGATTGGACATTTGGTTTTGGAAAATGCAGACTATGTGATTTGTTCTGGACCGTGATCTGGGATCCCATCCTACAGGGTCAACTCGTCATGAGTATCGTCGGACCCCGCCATAAACACTCCAGCCATGGCTTTACAACCTCGGACCACGATATCGGATTACAATAATCACTATCCTAAATGTGGGGCTCATAATTGCCTGCAGCGAGGATTGGCCACTAAGGGGACAATCTTGACACGTCAGAGACGGGCCTCAACAATCGTGGGCAAACGCCTCTGTCAAGACACAATCCTAATGTACCTGTGTCTTATACGGATTGCATGAGGATTTCAGTCATGCTCTACCAGGCCACGTTAACCTAATGAGATATCTATTATTTTCATTGTAAAAACCCTACTTGTGCACTGCCTGACTTAAGTGTTGGAGTCCCTTTGTAGGTACCCACCCCCTGGTCCAAATACGCTTGGCAGCAGCTGCGTAAGGAGGAAACTACCGTATACGTGCCTATCTCAGGTACCCTCTGAATCCATTTCAGATCTATGAAAATCTGATAAACTTCCATTCCCACGATTAACCATGGTGAGCACGAGACAATCGTAGCAAAGGAAGTATTGCACACGCTGCCCCTGGCCAAACACACAGCCTAGCGCGACCCTCATTCCGTCACACCACCAGAGACCTCCGCTGTTAGAAGCAGGTCTGTAATCGTATAAACTCTCAACGATGGACACAAGGCTTCAGCTTCTGTTGAAAGCCCCGCTCCATCTCGAAGGGTTTTTATCCGAGACAGGCTTGTCTTTCCTCAAGGTGGAGCCAACAATACAAATCATGGAGTGAGGATCCCTATGCATGCTCATTTGGGGACCTCCCACAACGATGTAGACCATGAGTCTCACTATGAAGACAATGTCTGATCCGAGACGACGAGAAATGGCCTTCGAGAGATGTTGCGCCAACAAACAACGTTGATCGAAGGTCAGGGGCGTCAGTTGGAAGAACAACGTCGTTGGCTAAAGGATCTTGAAAGGTCTGTGAGGATGGACAACGACAACGGAGAGTGGGATGTAGCTCATAACGAACAAGCAACCTAGCGTGTTGGCGTCGGCGTTGTTTTAAACAACAACCCGGCCCCCGACCGTCAACAACAGTTCTCAGACGCTTTGATGGCATACAGGGTTCTGAGGAACTTCAAACCTCCAAGTAACTTGGAGCCTTATGATGGGACGACCGATTCCCAGAAGCATTTGGATGCTTACACTCAGTCCATGCAGCTCTACGGATACACCCTGGAACTCCTGTGTTGAGCCTTCCCTCTATTTTTGAAGAAGGACGCCCTCCATTAGTTTATCACCTTGCGGACAAAGGTTACAGGATGGGAAGACCTTACTCAACGTTTTTGACAGTACTATACCACAACAAAGGAGAGACCAAAGTCGATTGACTCCCTTTTTGGAATCAGCTAGGGAAGTTTGGAATCCTTACGCATATACGTTAGAAGGTTCAATCAGGCCTGTGTGGGCATTGAAAATCTGGATGACAGGATAGCCCTCATTTACACCAGAAACGGACTCCGAACTGACTCAGGCTTCTTCAAGTTGTTAGCAAAAAAGAAGCTAGCAAGTCTGGATTAGTTTCACCTGTGGGCGGACAAATACGTCAAATTGGAAGAGATTACCAGGGCTAAAGAGAGTCTGGAAAATAGTGAACCCATTCACTAGAAAAAGAACCAGAACTCCAACTAACTCCACGAATCCTCCAAGGGCGAACGGTATCGACCCAAGTATTCTGAGTATACTCCTTTGAACACCCCTCGAGAGACAATCTTAAAGGAGATCCTTCAAACCGAGTTCCAAGATATCAAGAGGTCACCACCCGTAAAGAAGCAATTCCATAGGGACCATTCGAAACACTGCAGGTGGCATAAGAGCTATGGCTATGAAATAGAAGATTGTTACCAGCTCCGAGATATCATCGAGTCCCTGATCAAAGAGGGACGGCTACAAAAGTACATCAGCAATTTTTGAGGAAATGAGAACCGCGGTGGGCGCAGGGACCGAAGACGAAGCCGTAGTCCCCGGCGAAGTCCAAACCAATGCCAAAGAAGAACCCGGAGCCCTGCTAGAAGATCCTGGACCCCGCCTCGCCGTAATGTTGAAGACCGACAAGATTAAGACCAGGATACTCATGGCAGGGGTAATAGGAAAGATAGACTCATCAGTACCATCTGGGAAGGGTTTGCAAGGGGCAGTTTGTCCAATAACTCCCAGAAGAAGACACTCCGGACAACAGTCTTAAGTGTCTCTAGCTCCTCGGGAAGATCCTATGCCAGAGACAAGGATACACTGCCCATATCCTTCTTCGACAAAGACTATGGCAACATTATCCGAGATCACGACGATCCACTGGTCATATCCGAAATAATATCTAACCCTGAAGTCCGTCATATCTTCGTGGATCAGGGGAGTTCGGCGGATGTCATGTTCATGGATGCCTTCGAAAGACTGGAGTTCCCTTTGTCCGCACTCACATCGTATGAAGGCGAACTGACCATTTTCTCCGGAGAAAAGGTTACCTCGGCAAGATACTTCGAAACTTTCTTGACCCTAGGTAACAACAACACGTACAGAACTGTCAAGGCGAGATTTTTGGTTGTGGATTATCCCTCGGCTTACAACTTCATTCTGGGTTGTCCTATGCTAAATGGCATTGCCGCTGTAGTCTATACCGCCCATTAGGCCATGAAGTTCCTCAATAGGAATAATGAAGTGGTCACGGTCAAAGGCGACTAGATTGCAGCCCGCAAGTGCTATAACGAGAACTTGAAGATCAGTAGGGCTTTCAGAAAAACAAAGGCACGTACATCTAGCCCGGACTGTGATCAAGTCAACATCCTAATAATCGAGTTGGATGTACGTGAGGAAATCTGAGGTACAAGCTGCTCCAGCTTGGTGATAAGCCCGACCAAATCACCAAGATAAGTGCAAACCTTTAAGAGCAGGAGAAGACCTAGTTAATAGAGCTCCTGCAGAAAAACAAAGACCTTTTCACTTGGATATCCGCTGACATGCCTGGGCTTGACCCTATTTTCATCTGTCATCGTTTATCTATTAAACGGGATGCAAAGTCGGTCTCCCAGAAAAAAGGAAAGTTGGCCCCGAGACACAACAGGTTATCAAGGAGCAAGTTAAGGAATTACTAAATGTCGGTTTCATCAGGAAGATCTCGTATACCACTTGGCTCTCAAATGTCGTCTTGGTAAGGAAGTCAAACGGGAAATGAAGGATGTGTATGGACTACATCGACCTGAACAAGGCGTGTCCTAAAGACCGATACCCTCTCCCAAACGTTGACAAGCTAGTTGATAGCTCCTCCAATTTTCGACTACTGTCTTTCATGGACACTTACTCTGGGTACAATCCGATTCCAATGTACCCCAGAGACGAAGATAAAACAGCCTTCATCACCAAAAGGGCAAGTTACTGCTACAAGGTAATGCCTTTTGGGTTGAAAAATACGGGGGCCACCTACCAGAGAATGATGAACAAGGTCTTTGAAGAACAGATGAGGAGAATACTAGAGGTCTACATTGACGATATGATAGTCAAGACTCCGTTGTCAAGGTCACACACCTCAGACCTCGAAGAAGTATTCGCGCAGTTAAGAAAGCATGATATGAGACTCAATCTAGAAAAATGCACATTTGGGGTCCAAGCTGGTAAGTTCTTGGGGTTCATGCTGACTCACCGCGACATTGAGGCAAACCCTGACAAATGCAGCCGTGCTCGACATGCATAGTTCCCAAAACGTGAAAGAAGTACAATAGCTAACTGGACGGATCGCGACTCTCACTCGGTTCTTAGCCAAAGCCGCTCACAAATCCCTCTCTCTCTTCAAGTTGTTGAAAAAAGGGGACAGGATTCGAGTGGACGCAGGAATGTGAAGATGCTTTCACTTCTTTGAAGAGCATTCAGGCATCCCCCCTCATTTTTACAAGACCGGAGTCGGGAGAAACACTTTACGTGTACCTCTCCATCCACGAGGAGACTGTGAGTTCGGTATTCATCAGTGAAACACCAGAAGGTCAGAAGCCAATTTATTTTATAAGCAAGGTATTGCAAGGCCCTGAACTCCGATATCAAAAGATAGAAGATGTCGATTTTACACTCATCATCACGGCTAGAAGACTAAGGCAATACTTCCAGTGCCATCCTGTGGTAGTAAGCACAGATCATCCCATCTGACAGATACTACATAAGCCGGACTTAGCAGGGAAGATGATCGCCTGGTCCATCGAGCTTTTCGAGTTCAGAATTGCTTACGAACCTAGAGTAGCCATCAAGGCATAAGTGCTCTCGGACTTCCTGGCTGAACTCACCTTGGACTCCAGTGATACCGATGAGATATCATGGACCGTGTTCATTGATGGGTCCTCAAATCTGAAGGGAAGTGGTGCCGAGGTAATTTTGGAGAATTTCGAAGGGGTGACTGTTGAAAACTCCCTTACGTTTGAATTTCCCACCTCCAACAACCAGGCAGAGTATGAAGCGTGCATCACTGGACTGGCAATGGCCAGAGACTTGGGGGCCACGAAGATTCACTAGCCTAATTCATTTTTTACTTTTTTTTTTGTTTTTTTTTATATTTTTTACTCTTTTGGCCCAATAATTTCACAAGCCCAATTCAAAACAAAAACTTTACCGAAGTTGAAAAGAAAAAGAAAAGAAAAACAAAAGAAAACCAAAAGCCAGGAGCTTACGAAAAAGAGAACAAAATAAATGGGCTTTTTTTTTTTGAAAACTTGCAGAGATTGAATGATCGAATAGAGGAAGAAGATGGGAGCTGGTCAGATATAGTAGTGCACCGATGCAGAATTGAGCGGCGATGAGGCTTGTTCGACGACGTGGCTATGGTGTGGTGCTCCATGGATCGAACGTAGACGACGACGCGGAGGAGCATAGAACGGATCAGAGTGGCGCGGCGGCACGGTGCTATGCGAGTCGACACAGGTGGGTGGTTCTGGTCGGTTCGTGGGTCCGCAAGAGTGACTGGTCGCGCGTTCTGGTTCGTGGACAGGATCTAATAGAAACAGAGGACCGTGGTTGGGTGGGTGGCTCGACAGTGTGGCTGTGCAGCAGGACTGGTTCATAAGGCTGGTTCAAGGGGTGCTGCTTATGAGTTGCAGGACGAGCTGTACGGTGAAGGTGACGGCTTGGAGGATTCGGTTCGTAGGTGCCGGCGTCAGTTTAACAGGTTGCAATTGGGTAGCGTTTTCGGTGGGTGGTGGCTTTGGTTTGTGTTTTTGGTTGAAGAGGGTGAGTGATGGTGGTTGTAATGGAAGAGTTTTGTTGTTTGGGTAGTTAATAGGTGAAGATGATGTTTATGGCGAGATGAAGGCTCTTTGGTGAAGGTATGATATTAGAGTGATGATTTATTAGTTTAATGGTGAAAGTGTAGAAGGTTGATGGTGATGTAAGATGGGGGGTAAAGGCTGGATGAAGATGAGACTTATTGTGAAGTAGAGAAGATGAAGATTTGGACGTGGCAGGCAAAAAAAAACAAGTGATGGATGAGATATTAAATGTTTGTATTAAAGTGAGGTCTGTTAAAACTGCCTTCAATTAAGGTTGGGTTATGAGTTTTTATAGGAGGGAATTATGTTAAGGTGTTTGAGTTAAAGTGTGATTAGGATTGATTTAGGATGAGCATTGAGATTTGTTTAGGATGAGTGTTGGGGCTGTTTAGGATAAGTTTAGAATAACGATGGGATTTGATTAGGATAGATTTGTTTATGATGAGTTTGAGTTGTATTAAAATGGGGCAATGGATTAATAGGTCGGGATATAGGTTGGTGGGCCACTAGGTTGGTTCATGGGTTATAGGTTAATGGGTTGGATCATAAGTCATGGATTAATGGGCCAATGTATTGGATAATAAGTCACTGAGTCTTTTTTTCTTTTTCTTTTTTTCTTTTTTTTAATTTTTTTAATTTTTTACAAAATACTCCGGACAAAATTGGGTGTTCACAGGGCTCAATTTCTCCAATTGCCTCTGTCCAACACGACAGACGTCACAAGTCTCCCCCACAACAGAGTGTAGAACAAACATACCCTCGTACGCTGAGAGAGTGAGACATCTACCGTTAATACGCTGAGAAAGTGAGACATCTAGTAGAAGAACTGTTTACAAAGACCATGATAAATTTTCAGAAACTTAGGGAAGAATAAGAAGAAAACCCCCCCAAGAGGCAAAACTCTCCAGGAACGCACAAGGAAAGAAAAAGGAATCATTTCTCTAAGGAAAGGTCACTTCCAAATAGAAACGCAAGGAGGAATGCCAAAGCTGAATGCAAATATACCCTATTTATAAAAAAAAATGGAACGCTCTGATTGGTTACTAGGAAGGAGAATCTGTTAAACCATAAAATCTGCGTTTAATGCTCTCCCTTTCCCATTAGTTACGAGAGTAGTGGATGGTTGGGAAACTGCGCAAAGCTGATATTCCCCATTAAAGACTCCTTAATTCTTGACAAAATCAAAGCAACGGTTTCCAAAGAATCTAAGACCAACAAAGGACGCTGTCGAAAGTCAAAAAACCCCGTGAAACAGAAGGTAAACCTCAGAATAAAGAATGGTGATGTAGGCAAGGATCCATTGCGGTCTCTAACCACACCTCGACCTCGGAGGCACCCCGTGTAACACCCTCCCTAGGGTATCACATGTCTGACTCCCGACTCAAAATCTGTAAAGAAGTTCACACAAGGTTTAAGTTATAAAACATGGGTTTTAAAATTTCTTCTTTACTGAAACATAAATTTACTGAAAATATTAAGTAATATTGAAAATCATATTTCAATTATTTATTATACAATATTGACACTAATTAATATTTCACAATTTAAAAAGAAATACAAAATTAACAGACTCTTTTTTTTTTAACAGTAGCAAACCCCATGACGGGTCCTACTTAATAGCACGATGCAACAACTAACGTTAAAACTTAACATACTTATTCTATTGTGTATCCATCTTGTTGCATCACACATCCGTTCTACATCCGTTCTTTGTCAACACTTTGCGACACCTTCGAGTCCCGAATGTCCACTCCTTATTGTTGTCACCAATCTCGAGTATCCATCGCCTGTTATGTCTAAGACAACTCGATCTTTCTATTATTTGATTTTGACAAGATGATCTGAGACACAAAAACAACATAATAAAGAGGTGAGATCACCTACGCCAATACCAACATGGCAAAGACAGTAGATAACACAAGCAAAGAATATCATACGGGGATATCATATCAAACTTCCAATAATATATTCAATATTAATCAACTATCATCATCAAATCATTTATCAATTCAATTATCATAAACAACAATTACGATAATGTCCTAATTATCATCATCATCATCCAAGTATTCAAAACAATTGTCATAGCCAATATTCCTCAATTAATATATCACACGATATAAATGTTCAGATTATGCATGTACACAAGACTCGATTTCCTACTCCATGGAGCTAAAACTCAGTCGGAGAAATGATCGAAAAGACCCGCCAAGATCACGTGCCTCGGACCACGTGCTTTAATTCTCATTTCAATTTTTGCACATCTAGCACATACACGACAGTCTTTATCGATCTTGATTAAGAATAGTGTCTCGGTCAGGATCATCGGTGTGTTGCATCGGTCTAACCTACGGGAAGAAGCGCAACCAACCACCCGTGTAAGCAACCCGCACCCCGATGCCTCCAAGGTCAACAAGTGACCTACACTACGCATATCGCACCCACTCAAGAGGTGTGTTTCTCCTATGCACTCAGCCATATCCAGTCCTCATCGGACCATTCCAATGCATGTATAATGCACCAAGTCCAATCACAGACAAATATGTCATTCTCTCACAAACAGTGTATGGACACTGGTTCAACAGTAATCATACTGTACTTTCAATAATAAAATTATTTTATCATGTTTTCATAGTTATAAAATACTGTTGACGTGTTTTCACAAAATTGCACAACATTCCCGTTACGTTTTCACAATTTCACAACACTTCTGTTGCATTTTTCAAAATACCGTAACACTTTTGTTACGTTTTTAAAATTTCAAAACATTTTTATTACATTTTCACAATACCGTAACATTATCATGTACGTTTACAAAATTTCGTAACATTTCATTACATTTTCAAAATATCGCAACTCTTCTTTTGCACTTTTAAACCACGTACAAATTTTTCAACATTTTTCTCAATCGCGTAAAATATACGTTTCTCAAATCGCAAAGTATTTTTCCATTGTTTCAAAATCGCGTAACTTAAAAATCATTCTTTTACGTCACATAAATCATTTTCTATCATTCTCAAAATATTTAAAACCCTTTTTAAATCACATAATGATTTTTCCGCTATTTTCACAATCACGTAAAAATAATTCATCACTTTTCCATTACGTAGTGATTTTTCAATAGTAATTCAAATTACGTAAAATATTTAAACGTAATTCAAATCGCGTAGAAATATTTTAACGTATTTAAAATCACATAGAAATATTTTACTGTATTTCCAAACACTTAGAAATATTTTACTGTATTTCAAATCATGTACTTTAAAATTTTGTTTTTAAGATACGTAAATAATTTTTCACCACAATTTCATTACAGAAAATATTTCTTGACCTTTAAAAATTTTTTTTCAACTTTTCCCAAAATAATATAACTTTATACTTTATTTAATATATTTTCTTGCTCAAGAAAATCTTTTTCCATTTTTCTTTACTAAAAAAAAATCCTTTTCCAAAATATAATTCATAAAATCACTTTTCCATTGATATAAATCATTGTTTCAAAACTTAACATTTTCTAACGTATTTCAAAACTTGAAAATAAGTTATACGTTAGTAATTTTCAAAACACCATTATATTCTCCATTTTTCCCAAATAAATTCTAAAATCAATTCTCTTCAAAACAAATTAAGATTCAAACCCTTTTTACTTTTCTTTTTCATTTTCATATGAAAGTTCATTTCTCAAGTGATAAAATACTTTGATTCCCTTTCCAAAATCCTTATACTAAAATATTTTGTTCAAACATTTCGTTTCCACTTTAAAATTACTTTGTTTCATAAAAATAAAATTATTCCAATCTCCAAAAATCGTAGAGTCTTTGGCCATTGAAGCCATCAAATATTTTTCTTCTAAATTGATATGGTTTTATACAAACAAAATCATTAAAATTTTGTTTTCAAAACCGCAAGTCTTATGGTCATAAAACCAAACCCATTTGTTCAAATTCGTTTTTACTTTCTTTACAAATCCTTTTTCACTTTCTTTGCAAATCCTTTTTCACTTTCTTTGCAATTCCTTAAAATCAACATTTGTCCGTTTCATTCAAAACTCATATTTAGAAAAACACTTAGCATCTTTTTACACAAAATAAATCAATAAAAATTTCTCTAAAAATCATATTCTTGTTCTCTTGAAAACAAATCCTTTGTTTATTTTTCATACTCTTTAAATCATCCTTTTTCATCTTTCGTGAAAATATTAATTTGTGAACACCTATTTTGAGGTGTCTTGTTCGAAATTCACCATGTTCTAAGTACTCAAAAATAAATTCTTTTGTTCTTGAAAATTTTCAACATGAACCCTAATCAAGGGCATCAAAACTGTAGCTCTTCCTTGGCTATTGGAGCCAAAAATCAATTTCCTTTCCACCATCAAGTCATGGCATATACATATATATTTCATCATAAATAATATAAGCATACCATCAAAGCCATAAAAGCATGTATAGCATATTAAGCATATCATCAAAGCTATAAAATCATGCAAAGCATATCAAGCATAGAAAATTAATCAAAGCTCATAAACACCCACAAATTAATTACGACCATGGATATGAATCCTCACATGGATTCCACATCCATCAAATAAAATACCATCTCTCACCACCATGCTTGGTTGGTGAGATGGATCTCCCTCTTACCTCTTGAAGATCCTCAAAAGCTTCTTGATTTGCTTCTTTTTCCAAGTCCTTCACCACCAAGAGCTTCTCAAATTCAAAATAAAATACATAAAAATTAGTATACTAAACTTGATTAAGAGGAACCATGGATCAAACATGGCTTAGATCATGAAAAAGAGAGAAGAAAATGAAGTTTCCTTATACTTCACCTCAAAAACCCAATAACTTTGATCTTGAAGAAAGTCCATGAAGATGAATGATTTAGAGAAAATCTTCAACATGAAAGTTGCTTAGAACATCATGTAGATTCAAGATCTATGGTTTGATGAAATTAAAAGAGATTGGATGGTGATTTTAGGGTAGATAACTGAATGGTTTCTCTTGAAGCACAAAGATGAAATTTTTGATTTTTGATAGAAACTTGAAGCTTGGATTTGAAGTACTAGATGTTGGATTTTGAAGAAACCTTCAACATGAAAGTTGTTTAGAATAAGGTAAGGATTCAAGAAACTAGGTTGGATGAAATTTTTGAGTGATGGAGGGTGTTCTTGGGTGTCAAGACCGAAGCATGCTGAAGGAGAAGGAGAGAAAATTTTCTAAGAGCTTTTCTTGAAGGAAAGTTTCAAGAATGATGAAGTATGGTCAATAATGACCAAAGGTGACCAATATGGTCTTCAAAGCTCCTAAATTCAGACCACAACCGTAGCCCCCCCCTTCTTGCATTCTTCTTGAGTGAAAAAAAATCAAAAGTAGCCATTATGATGTCTAACTTGACCAAGACATGCAAAAATGACATAAAGCTTGTCTCTTTGTCTTCTAAACACTCCAAAACCATCACCTTCTCTTCATAATGCATTCAATAAAGTTGTCTTCATTATTTGCCACCATTTGAAGCATTTCTAGCCATTGATTAATTCAATGGTTAGGATTTAGGTAGATTTTTAATTTTAGAAGACTAAATCTGCAGCCATTGGATTTTTCTCCTTTAAATTCTAAATTTCTTACGATGATGTGTCTCAAAATTAAGGGGTTAAGATTGCTTCTTCAAACTTTAAATCCAAGGGTCCTAATTAGTCTTTCTTCTTTAGAAGACCAAATCTCCACCATTGATTGATTCTTCATCCAATGGTCATAAATGGTCTTTGTTACTTTTTAAGATTAAATCTCCACCCTTGATTTAATCTAAATCCAATGGTTATAAATAGTCTTTGTCATTTTTCAAGACCAATTTTACACCTTTGATTACATCTATGGTTGATATCAAAGCCTTCCTAACTAAGCATTCTCACACCATTGATTAAATCAATGGTTATTATCCAAGCTTTTTATTAAGTTTGTTTCTTAACCTTTGATTAAATCAATGGTTAATATTCAAACTAAGTATTCTCATCCAAGGATAAATCAAGTCAAGCTCTCTTTGTTGACTACGCGATATAATATTTATTCTTGTATCCTACAAATAATATTTTTACTTGTATTTTTATCATCCGATAATTAAATGCAAAGATAAAATACGATCAAGAAATTTTCTAAAACTGTTTCGGATTCAGGTTTAGTAAGATCCCCTGTCTCCGTCTAAACAGTACAAATTTTTCTATGCGTAGAAAAATTTTTCACTTTGTGGGACTCACCTGGGCCCACATACACCTCGTGGGGCCCACCGACAGGAAAAATTTCAAAATCATCCATAAAATCACAAAAATTATAAAATGCACAAATATCAAATCGATTACGTAAAATAATTACCTAACGGTAAAAATTAAATTACGTAAAGTTTTTCCTACCAAAATTTTTATTTTCCGACACGAGTAAATCACTCAAAACGATCAAATACGCTGATGGAATAAACAAAATAATTTTACAAGGCACGAGAATTACTAAACAAGAAAATTGTTAACTCAAAAAATTACATTTAAGAGATACGAAAATTTGGGGTGTTACACCCCGTACTCAACAATGAACCTCGGCCTCGATGCAAGACACCGTGAAACCTGGCTTCAAAGCTAGGGCGCAGTCCGCCGCGAGCCTGATGATCCTATAACTTGACACTTAGATCTCGTCTAAGTGCCAAGCTGGGGGTAACTATTCTAGACTGTGATCCGGGATCCCGTCCTACAGGGTCAACCCGTCACGAGTACTGTTGGACCCCGCCATAAACACCCCGGACATGACCTTACGACCTCGGACCACGGTATCAAATTACAACAATCACTATCCTAAATGTGGGGCCCATAACTACCTACAGTAAAGATTGGCCACTAAGGGGACAATCTTGACACGTCAGAGACGAGCTTCAATGATCGTGAGCAGACGCCTCTATCAAGACACGATCCTAATATATTTGTGTCTTATACGGATTGCATGAGGATTCCAGTCATACTCTATATATACCAAGCCACATTACCCTAATGAAGTATCTTTTATTTTCATTGTAAAAACTCTACTTGTGCATTGCATGACTTGAGCGTTGGAGTCCCTTTACAGGTACTCACCCCCTGATCCAAATACGCTTAGCGGAAATTTCTGCAAGAAGAAAATTACAGTATATGCGTGCTATCTCGGTGCATTCAATCTATTTCAGAACATGATTGTTTCAATATATTGACAATTACATCATTTGGATCTTAATTATTATATGCTAACTGTGGTAGCATCCATACTTTCCTACACTGGACTAACTCACAATATATTGCCCCTACTAGAGGAATCAATGCGCTCAACGTCAATAATTTTTTGAGGTATATTGTCCAAATTTTTTAATGACATCAAATAGAATAAAAGACTTGACTAACTGAGGGGGTAATTTTTTTTAAAAAATTTATTAGTAAACAATTGGAATAGATTTTAAAATTATAATGTACATACACTATAATGAATGGGCGAGTAATTTGGATTGTACTCATCAGAGTAGAAGATATAAACTAGGTCTTCATCGTTTTTAAACAATATATGAGGAAACTAATATTATAGCTTTCTAATTATCACAATAATTATTGTTGTCCTATGCCAAAAAAAAAATAGTTATTGATGTGTATTTACCAAACAGCACTTTAACTTATGAAATCGATTTTCAATTAATAAATAGTATTTTTAGTAAAGTATAGAAAATGATAAATTCAAAATGTTATGAAAATTAATTGTGTTAACTAAAAGTGTATTAATTTTCTTTATATGGTTGCAACTAATTTATCAAATTACTATGTGAGGTATTTCCATCTAGAAAAGTATTGTAATGTCGCCTATTTTTTTTTTTCAATTAACCAAAATGTTTATTTGAAGTTATTCATTGGTAGTTATATAATGTATAAGGTCCAAACTTATGTTTTGACGACATCAAATAAAATCTAGTGGATATTTGAAGCGCTAATTTTTTAAAAATAATTGTTAGAGTTAGGCTAGCTTTTAAAAAGATAATATGGATATGCTATACTCACATGCGGTACTATAGTGTAAGCGAACTTGCATATATTAAAAAGAGAATACGTGTTTGATCCGTGGATAAACTTTGTGGGGAGAGTCATATCATTTCTCTCTTAGCTTAAAGGAGGTTGATATTCGAAAATAAGATATTCTCACTCATAACATGGATCCGTGATTTTTGAAACTTCTTTTAAAAAAATATATGAATGTATATGGCCTGAAAGTCCATATTGAATATGTTTCTATAATTCCATTTCCATACCTAGTACATATACGTACAATTATATGCACTGATTATGCACTTCCATTGTCATTATTATCCTAAACTATAAACCCTAGACTTACAAATATTGTTTTTCTTGATGAATTGTTACATATATTTTTATATAATAATTTTTTTATTTAAATTATATTTATTTTTATCACTTAATTCTTAATTTATTCGTGCATTGTACGAATGTAGAATCTAGTTACTTCAATATAAAATACTCGTCACACTTGTATATGTGACATGTAAAATAAATATAATTGTTTTATGAAAATATATAAAAATTTAACAACATAGTGCACTAGGGAATATGAATTTATAGTTAGAGAAATATTTGGTGCACATATAAGTATGGTGTATATCACTTAACATTTATGTGAGATGACAAAATTAGTATGTTGTTGTACAAAAAATGAGGTGAGATCAATTATAATCATGTGGTGAAAATTGTGTACATGTGAAATAATATATGTATAAGTGTGTGAAAGTATCATTATTCTTGTAGTTATATGTTATTAAAATAACGTTTCTTTCACATCACTTTAGAACACATCTTCTCATATCAAGGATATGCAACAGAATCAAAGTGTAGGTTTACAAAAAATAAAGTTAAATTAATCATAATCAGATGATAAAAATTGTAAAAATAAGAGATAATATGTATATAATTGTATGTGAGTAACATTATTCATGCTATTAATAGGCTTTACTGGTATAAATAGAAAAAACACATTTTAAGATTTAATAATTGTAGAGTTGAAGAAAAACTAATAATAGAATAAATCAATCTTTTAGTATTCCATTTTTGCCCTTTAAATATAAAATTTGAATGGTTCTATATATATTTTTCTGGATTCACTTAAACTAAATTTTGTCACATAAACAGCTCAGAAAAAACAAAAATTGTCCCATAATTACACTACAAGAAATCAGTATATTAGCGAAAGAAATTTCCCTCGCTAATCCCTCGCAAAAAAAAATTGCGAAGGATTAGCGAGGGACAAGTCCGTCAGTTTTTTTTTGTCGCTAATTAGCGAGGGAACGTATTCCCTCGCTAAACCCTCGCTAACTACAAAAGTTTCCTCGCTAATCCCTCGCTAATTCCTCGCAAAAATTTAAACCGATGGCGACTATTTTCCCTCGCAAATTTGTGAGGGAAATTCCGTCGCTATTCCGTCGCTATATAAAGAATATGCGCACCAATTTTAAGTCTATTACAATCAAAATCCCTCGCTATTCCCTCGTTAATCCCTCGCTGAATTCCCTCGCTAATCCCTCGCAAGTTACGTTATATAATTTCCTCGCTATTCCGTCGCTAATCCCTCGCAAATTAATTTTTTTTTGCCAATTTAAATATAAAAAAACTTAGTTTTTAATATCCAATATACCTACCTGTAAATCTTTTCAATCAAGATTATCCAGCAAATAATAAAAAGCAACAAAATACAAATCCAAAATAAATCTACTAATGATTCAAAGTTATTATATAAGTTATGTAAGTTCAAAATTTCATGCAATGTCGTACAAAACAAGAATAAACAAAACATGCAATCAATCTAAGTTTGCTTCATCTTCATAATCATCATCCTCTTGACCCTCCCTAGTTGCTTCACCTTGCAATGGTGCTTGTGGAGCAACATTTGTTGATTGGATCGTAGATAGGAAGGGCGTAAACATAGGGATTAGTTGAGTCTGGACAAAGGAAGTCATTGCTGTTGCCACTGCTGCACTTACCGCTGTATTTACAGCTGCATTTACAGCTGTATTTACAGCTGTATTTACGACTTCAGTTATGTCCTGTGTCAAAGGTATAGAGCGAGAAGGACCCGCAACCTCCGAGGATGAAGCATGCATAGTGTTATTGTTAATACCAATGTGTAAGCTGTTACCTATGCCGTGCACTCGTCCCTTCTTGTTGAGACCCGCCGCATCCAACCATACCTGCGGGTCAACCATAGGATGAATGGAAGAGTTTTCTCCATATTTTTCTGACATCGCGGCGTCGTATGACTCCTAAAATAATAATAAAACAAGAAAAATATTAGCAAAAAAACCAATAACTTAACAAATATAAATGACTTGAATTATAAAGACACCTACAATGAAGTTCCTTGAGCGCTAGAGACATAGCTTCCATCTTTCTTCTTATGAACTTTGGCATAGAGATCTCTGTAAGAAACTTGATGCTTTAACTCTACCTCCTGTAATCACATATAGTCTAATATATGATAAACACATATCAAAAGTAATTAGACAAATCCTCTAAAATACCAATGTCTTTAAGTCATACTCAATATAAGCAAATAACTCAAGTAATTACAAAAAATAAATGTGAGAGAGTCTTGTGCATTTGAGTTAAGGAAAAATGAGATTTTCATCAACTAGAGAGTGCTCAGTAATATCAACACAGAATTTCTAAACCACTATTTACTTCAGCTGAGAAACATGCAACCATTTCAATTACACAATCCATTCAATAGATACGTATATAGGTATCCACATAATCAATACATTAGTAAAGAGCTTCCACGATAAAACATGAAATTTTCACTAATGAATCGGTCTCAATTTCAGAATTTACCTATCACAAGCATCCTCTAATAGGGGGTTTTATATGTAAAATGTGGTCTCTGACTTAGAGTTTGGCTATATCTCCTTTAGAGAGTTTAAGAATAAATATGAAACATCTAAAACCCACAAATAGCGACAAAACACACACATGCATTCCCTTATTTCTTAAATAATAGATAAATGAAAATTCTTTTTGATATTCTAATAAGTTTATATTCACAACTCAAAACTTTAAATGATTTTTATATTACCATCTTGTTTTTATGTTGACCAAAGGAAATCAACCCTCCTGTATGCTTCAAGGCATCAGGCATAGCTGCCTTGTTCCTTCGGGCAGCTTCAGACTTCCGCATTCATTTTTCTGTCAGCCAAATGTCCACTAGCCCATCCCACACTTCTGTCCTAAGTCCTCTGGGTCCATGGCCCTTAACATCAGCCAAGTTATTTGAATTTGCCTTCTCAAAGGCCTTCTCCCGCGCTCTGTTCAAATAGTCTGAATAACGATCCATGGAAGTCCGTTCCCAGACAACTCTAGCCATGCCGCGATCAGAATCGGATGCAAACCGATGCTTAGCCCTCGCAATTCCCTCGCTAAAATTAGCGAGGAAAATTATCCCTCGCAATTCCCTCACTAATTTTTGCGAAGGAAATTATCCATCGCAATTCCCTTGCTAATTTTTGCGAGGAACATTTTCCTCGCTAATTCCTTAGCTATTAGCTCGCTATTTTTCCCTCAAACTTATTTTTGAAATTTAGTGAGGACTCAAATTTTTCTCGCTAATCTCTCGTTATTTCCTCGCTAATTAGCGAGGAAAATTTTTCCTCGCAAAATTCCGTCGCTAAATGACGAATTTCTTGTAGTGTTATTGATACCCTAAGCAAAAATTTCTCGCTCATGAAACTGTAAGAATCAGCTCAATGAGTGTATTTTAATATAACTCAGTGTATTAATTTCTCTAGCTATGTGTAAGACTGAAAGTTGACTAAAACGAGTGTATTTTAACTCCTAATTTCCGCACGGTACAATAATATTAGAGTAACTGTTCGATTATTATGTAAGCAAAAAAACCAAATTTAAACCATATAATTCTTTGAATGAACTTTAATAATTTTAATTTATCTTTTAATGTAATTTTTAGAAAAGATATTTGCGATGTATAGTACAAAGAGAAATTTTAATTTTATTATATATATGAAATTAATTTTAAAATTAAATATAAATTGATTTTAAATTCTAATATATAAACTGTTTTTTATAAATAAAGTATGAGTGGGTGTAAATGGTGTGACAAATTTGTAATGATTAGTGTTATATTTAAGGGTGAAAAGAAATCTAGTAAAAACTTAAAAAAAAAAAAAAAAGTTAGTAATGAAAATTTTATAAAAACACAATTTTTAAGAAAAATAAAAATGTTACCTCTCCTTTCAGAATATATATATATATATATATATATATATATATAAAGTGTATCAATTGAGAGAGAGTGTTTATTATGAGAGGGTGAGAGGAATGAATCTTGACCATTAAATCTTTATGAATGGTTAAGATTAGAACATAAATGCATGTGACTTTCTTAAGTGGTCACATGACCTTTAAGTAACTTTTAATCTTGACCATCCATGTATGGTTGTATGGTCAAGATTACTCCTTTCACACTCTCACAATAATCACTCTTTTCACATATATATATATATATATATATATATATATATATATATATATATATATATATATTAATCTATTAAAGATTGAAGTCTTAACCACTTGATAGTAAAAGCTTTAAGGTAATATTAGATAGATGCTTATTAGTGGATTTATGGTCTAACTTGTCTGAGACTTGACTTGACTTAACATATTTACTAAACAAGTTAGGTCAATGTTTTTTTAAAAGTTTATTTAACTAAAAAAGTCAAGTCTCAATTATTTAATAAGTCTTTTAAGTCTAACTAGTCGACTGAATTTGTTTAATTATATATAATATAATATAATATAATATATATTATTATAATAATTATAATTATTAGTTTATTATAATATATTAATATATTTTTTAAATAAATTTTAATAAAAATCAATAACTAAAACTTAAGTTACTAAGTTTGAATAGAAATAGCATACTAAAATTATATTATAACTTAACACTCACCTCTTACATTTATAGATACTCACCACTTTTTTGTTCTAATTTTGGGTCAATGTGTGACTTAAAGATATAACAAGTTACTACCACAACACAATAAAAAAAAAAGCAAGGCACAACATCTTCACTTGTATTTTTTAATGTTTTTTTCTTTCGTGGATCCTCTCTTTTACGCAACCATCTTCAGTTGTAAATTATTATGCTATTAAAATGTTTAAGCATTATTGACTCTCAACTTGATCCATCTTTAAGCAATTAGCTAAAGGTAAGCTATAAAAAAAAAAACCTTGTGTTTAAGTGCTTGAGGTTGCGGGTCCAGTATGTTTTGATGTTTTTTCCTTTGTGAGAGTTCAAGCTATTTCATCTTTACTAGTTCTTATGTATGAACTTAGAATATGTTCGTATTGTGCAAGACTCCTTATTAATTCAATTTAAAAATGGGTGGACTTGGATGCTTGTATTGCACATAATGTGCTGGATGGAAAGTGCTCGTTCTACTCTCATGAGCAAAGGACCAATTTTTAAACTACTATCTTACAAGTGAGACCAATTGGCAAAAGACATTGTTACAAGTGGCCAGTCTATTTTTCACATTAGCCAAACCTTCTTGTTTGTTTGGTCATTATATGGCTGTGAAAGTTAGTAACCGGTGTGCTGTGCTTTTTTTTTTGTTGTGTTGTAGTAGTAATTTGTTATATTTCTAAGTCTCACATCAACTAAAGATTAGAGTAAAAAACTGATGGACATCTATAAAAGTAGGAAGTGAGTGTTAAAAGCATAGGCTCGTTGGCCTATTTCAAGACTTATGCCTGTTAAATTATGTAAAAGTCTGTTCGCCTATTTAAAGGTAGGCATGTTAGCCCGTGTAAAGATTTATTGATTTATTTAAAGATAGACTTGTTAGCATATTTAAAGATCTGTTGACTTATTTAAAAGTAAGCTAACATTCTATTTAAAGATCTTATTGTAAATTATGCATTTAAATAGGTTTTCAGTCTATGTCATACTTTTAAAAAAGTCAGGCTAGACCTTAAAAATTGCTTATTTCAGGCTTACAGATTATGCTTAGACGTTATAATTAGGATACATACAAGACCTATTTAAAGAAAAGTCTAATCTGACCTGATCTATTTCCACCCTAATTGTTGCAATAACTTTGCTCATGTATTTAATGTTGATATAAAAAGAATTTTCACGTAATATTGATATAGAAAACAATTATAACTATTTTCTGATATGCATAGTCTGTTTACTTCTCAATTATGTCTGCACAATAAGCATGGCCGCATGGGCCGAAAATTGTTTCATAACTACGAATCTAATTTACGATCTTCAATTTCACATGTAGTAGATAAAGACATTTTTCTATGAATAAGTAGACTTGTCTACGTTAAATTTATAACACGTAGTGGTTTGAAGGAAGGAATCCATGCATTGCATGGCAAAACCAGAAACATCTAAATCAGGTTCATTATCATCTCCACACACTGTCAAAATATCAATGTAACGTTATTTGAAAAGTTAAACTCTAACTTTTTGGTGAAAGCACGGGCCAGGTAATGGAAAATTCTAAAATAATCCTAGAGTATTATTTTAGACAAATTTATAACTGTCAAGATCAAATTTAAAATTATTTAAATTTTAATTCAATCACTTGTATAATTATAAAGGATCATGTGTTATAATTTTACTAAAATAGTGTAATACTTCAAAAATATAGAAGAATCTTTCACAGGCAACAACAAAAAGAAAACCACACGATATAAGCCTGCTAAAAGTAAGATCCATTGCCTTTTTTAGAGGCTAACAAGTAGCAAAGATTACTCATTTCTTTGATGGCTATGAGTGTGACAAGGAATTTACGGTGTTTCCTATTAATAGAATGCAAGTAAAATGGAATTCACTAAAAAGTTTTTACCTTAAAAATTGGTCACTGACCAAGAGAGCCCGTTCTTCTAGCCCTGTGTTTCTCCAACTTGACCCAAATTTGGGTTTTGATTGCATTTTGTGTCGCTGTCCCCACCATATAAATATCAAGTGTTCCATTCAGATCATACTCGGGAGCCTGTTCATTTGTTTCTGTTTTCAAGTGTCCCCGAGAAGGGTTCTTTCATTTTTTTTTGGCTGGGGTTAGCTTCAACACGGAGTCTACACCTTGGCCAAAATCTGTTTAAAAAAAAAAAAAAAGAACCGATATGGCGCAACTTCACATTTTCTTGCTTTTGCTTTCTTTGGCAGTCATCTTACCTACCCTGCATGCCAATTTGTTAGAGAAAGATGAGTATTGGCTGGATCATGTCGGCGAGTTTGATGAATATTGGAAGGAAAGAGCAACAATTGCTGAAAAGGACAACAAGGAAGCTTATTTTGCTGATCCATATGCGGTTTCCGGCAACCTGACCTCTAGTGTTAGCGAGTGAGCCTCACCATGCCATAACAAATTCAATTTCACCTATATATACATCCATTAAATCTTATATCAATTCTATTTTTTCACCGTTTTTTTTTTCACAACATTTTTTACACTACTTCTCATATCATTGAGATCAACATTCACGAGAAATTCTTGCTTAAACCTGGAACACTCAAGTTAAGTGTATCAAGTCAATCAACACTTAACGTTTTCATAGATTTTTGTGCTTTTAATTATGTAGTACAAAAACTTATGAAAATATTAAGTACTGATTATCCTGATACATCCAATTGGATACTTCAAGTTTATGCAAGAATCTCTCCAACATTCACATGTCAACAATTTTTTTCACTTAATTACATCCATTAAAAAATGATATGAGAAAAAAAATGTATGATAAGAACATTATTTTTCATCTTATATAAATAATTAAAATTAGAATATAAAGTCACCTTACCTTTTAAAAGATCACTTGATTTTTAATTATTTCTAATCTTAATCATAACCATTTATGTTTATATATATCTAAATGATTAAGAATAAAATATACAGTCATGCAATTTTTTTAAAGTTTTAAATAATTTCTATTCTTAATCATCCATATTTCATTTAAAAGTTAAGATTTTTTCCACTTATCTTTTATATTGAATCACTTCTCTCGCTTCACATGTCCCTGTATATATATCTCATAGGATTAAGCTAAATTTCTCTAAATTCCTATGGTTTTTGAAAAACAGAATCCTACTTGGCAAGAGTGCACGAAGGAACTTGAGGGGACAAAAAAAGGGTCCATGCATGGCCACTAACCCCATTGATAGGTGCTGGAGGTGTGACCCCAATTGGGCAAACAACCGCCAGAAGCTTGCAGATTGTGTGCAAGGCTTTGGCAGAAACACTGTTGGTGGAAAAGGTGGTCCATTCTACGTGGTGACGGATCCCTCAGATGATGACATGGTGGATCCCAAACCAGGCACTCTTCGCCATGCAGTCACACGAAATGGGCCCTTGTGGATCATCTTTGCTCGTAGCATGGTCATCACTCTCAAACAGGAGCTCATCATGGCTAGTAACAAGACCATTGATGGCAGAGGAGTGGATGTTCACATTGCTTATGGTGCTGGTATTACCATCCAGTTCATCAAGAATGTGATCATCCATGGGATTAAGGTTTATAACATTCAGGTTCGTGATGGTGGATTGATTAGAGATTCTGAGAGCCATTACGGTCAAAGGACCAAGAGCGACGGTGATGGAATTTCCATCTTTGGATCCAGCAATGTTTGGATTGACCATGTTTCCATGAGAAACTGCTCAGATGGATTGATTGATGCCATCATGGGATCCACTGCTATTACCATCTCCAACGGCCATTTCACAGACCACAATGAGGTAATTGATTTTTTTTTTTTTATTTTCTTTCAACTGACCAGGTATTTTCTTGAGATTGAAATGAACAATTTGATGGGATTTCTATGCTATCTTGATGGGTACGATATTCAAAGTGAGTTATTAATCATTTATTGAAGACTGATTTCATTAAAATTCTCTTAAAAATAATTAACTATCAACGAAATGCTTGATGAGTATTATACGGATAAGGATCTTTTTCTATCACAAGACCATCATGATAGAGAGATAGATACAAATTTTGTTATATAAGGACTTGCCATGTTGGGTTATAATTAAGGTCTGCTAGTTTTATTTTAAACAAATTGTGTCTTTCTCTATCTAATTGGACACTCTCCTATTATTTCACTAATAGTAGAGAATGTGATCCGTATCATATCATAAAAAAAAAGGATAGATACCATAAAATTATTCGCAATCTCCCTTTATCTGATTTTGGTGTTGGGTTTGGGTTATACATGATGCAGGTGATGCTGTTTGGAGCCAGTGACAGCTACTCTGGTGATCAGATAATGCAAATCACTGTGGCATTCAACCACTTTGGTAAGAGATTAGTACAAAGGATGCCAAGGTGCAGATGGGGTTTTGTCCATGTGGTTAACAATGACTACACTCATTGGGAAATGTATGCCATTGGTGGTAGCAAGAATCCTACCATTATCAGTGAGGGTAACCGATTTATTGGCCCTAACAACATTAACGCTAAAGAGGTATGCGTCTATATATATTACATACTCATCCAAAAAAAGTGAAAAATTGGCGTTGTATCAAAATATGCATCATGTTTTTTTTCTTCTATTTCTTCCATTTTCACTCCTACCAAGCACCATCATAAACACCAACAAACTCAACAAGGAAATTCTATTGTGATATATGTGTCATCTGTTCTTGACATCTGGAATGAACATAATTTGTTATTTTGGTGTTTGTGAAGGTTACAAAGAGGGAATACTCACCAGAGAATGTGTGGAAAAATTGGCAATGGAGATCAATCAACGATGAACTACTGAATGGAGCATTTTTTGTACAATCTGGGCCTGAGCTGAAAGACAGACCATTCTCAAGGCAGGACATGATCACAGCTAAGCCCGGGACTTATGTTGGAAGGCTTACACGCTATGCTGGCAACCTTCAATGCAGAGTTGGTAAGCCTTGCTAGCCTTGGCCATTCTCTTCCTGTCAGTACTCATTGGTGCAGCAGCGGCTTGGCAATGGATAGAAAGAAGAGCGAGCAATCAAGATGGTGCAATACAATAGTCCGCCATAGTTTTTCCTGTCTGCTTTTCCTTATTTTTCATAGGAAAGGAATAGTCAAGAAACCTTAAAAGTGAATCCCAAAGAAGCAAAAGCAGGGTGATGTTGAATTGTACTGCCAATAATAAATTCTTTTAATATTTTGAAGGGAGAATTCGTGATAAGAATTTTTAAGGAATGATATTTAATTTAAAAGGACAAAAAAATTAAAATTATTAAAAATAATTATTCAAATTTTAATTAAAGAGAATAACTATTTAATTTTATTTAATAGTGTCGCGACCGGGATCATGGCATGGATAACGACTTAAATTGACAAAAATTAAAATGTTAAGGAGTCGCCACCAATTTTATTTCCTTTGGAAAAATTGGAAAACCTAAAAGAGATCGCGTCCACGCTCAAAAACTCAAGTTCGAGTCTAATTATGCACGGGAAGGGTGGAGACTTAACCCCACAAAGACTTCTAATACATCCGTCCAAGATTCGGTTACCTTAAATTAATTGTGCAATTTTTTATAACTTTTAAAACTATTTGTTTTACCCATTTATTAAAAAGATAAACAAATAAATTATGAAAATTTAAATTTGGCTTGACAGACTTGTGATTCTCGCTCCTACGTCTTTCAGTGCGATGAGAACTGAAAGTCGCGTAGTTTTTAGAAACGATTGTTGGTTGATTATTTTTAATTTTCAAAAGCTTTTTATTTTGAAAATTTATTTGATTGATTTTTTTTTTAAAAGGAAATCATCGTGTTTCACAACTCAGATGATTATTTTAAAACTGTAAGATTAACAAGCTGTCACAGCTTCGCTAGTCTCATTTTATTATTTTTAATGATTTTGTTTATTTATTTATTTAATTTTTAAAGAAAACCTGTAAAATCAACAATTAAGAAGATAATATTAACAAAAAAAAAAAATTTTGCTTTTAATTTTAAGATATATTTTTTTTTGAAAACTCATTTGATTTTTATTATTTTAGAAAAGAAAAGAATCGTCAATTGTCGCAACTCGATAATTTAAAAGTTATGGGATTAGCAAGTTTGTCCATGAAATCAACTAATCCAATTTGTTTTAATAAGACTCAAACATTTGATATATTTTTTTAAAAAAAATGAACCATCATTGTATTCGTTATTCGATGATTGTTTTAGAAAAGAAGACTTTTATTTTATTTTTTTTATTTTTTAAAAAGGTACAAGGTCACTATTTAAAATAAATATCAATAAAACATGTCAATTGCAAAAATGATGGAAAACACAAAAAAAAAAAAAATTATTATTATTAAAAACAAGCATCAAGATTTTTTATTGTGTCAACAATTAAAGACTCAAAATTTAAAAAGATGAGACAAAAAGAGTTACTTGGCCCAAAATAAACTAACAACTAAATACGATAATAACAAATTTCCTAAAAAAAACAAATGACTCAAAACCCGAAAGCCCAATAAAAAAGTTACTAAATCCTAATCGAAAAACATACTAAAAACAACAAAAAAAACTCTCAGTGCCCAACAGAAAGAAAAGCAAACAAACCCAAATAAAAAAACAAAAACCCCCAAAAAAAAAAAAAAAAAAAACCAAACCCCTCCCAAAAAACGACTAGAATATTAACAAAAAAAAAAAAAAAAAAAAAAAAAAAAAGGAGAAAAACGATAAATCAAATAAAAGAGAGAAAGAGACATTAAGTCTCTGAGACCGAAACCAGAACAGAGAACCAGGGGGGTGGGATTTCAAATGGGGCTTGGAAGGCTGGGCTGAAAACGGGGGTGGACGGCGTTTCAAGCGGCTCGTTTGGACGATGGTGACCGTGCGGTGGCTCGCACAAGGAGCGGCGGCTGGGTTCCGTTTCTGGTTTGTGGTGGGTCTTGGGTGGAGGACGGTGGTGATGGAGGGATGAAGGGGAGGCTATGGTTGCTGGGTCTCGCGGTGGCTGGCTTGGGTGGTTCTGGGTTCGGTGGAGGGTCACGGCGGTTACGGTGGGGTTTGCGGCGGCGGCGTGGAGGTTCTTGGGTGGCTTCGTGGTAGGAGGACGGTGGCTTCGTGGAGGATGGGGGTTACGGTGTGGTTCGGGTCCTGCTCGTGGTGGGTCTTGGTTGGAGGACGGTGGTGACGAGGGACGGGATCCGGTGCAAGGGGGGAACCATGGTGGTGACGGTGGTCTCTGGCGTTTTTGGGGAATGGGGGTGAAATCTGGTTCCGGTGGGCTTTAATGGAGGTTGGGACGGTGGGGTTTAGAGAGAAGCGAGTGGCCACGGTGGAGGGAGGAGGAAGGCGAGAACGAAGGGGGCCGGGGCGACCACGGGGTCGCCGGGTTGAGCTTGGTGGTGACGGTGGGCGTGAAGGGTTGCTGCGTAAAGCTTGGTCAGTTTTTTGTGGCGGTTGGGTGGCTTGCAGCTGGTCACGGTGGAGGGAGGAAGAAGGCTGAGAACGAAGGGGGCTGGGGCTGACCATGGTGGGCTTCGTGGAGGGTCACAGTGGCTTGGGTGTGTGATTTCTGGTTTTTTTTTGGTGAAGGGAGGGGGTGCTGCACGGTTGGGTGAAACTGGTGGCTGGTTTACAAATTCTCTGTTTTGGGTTCATTGGATTTTTTTTTTATTTGGGTACTTGGGATGTTGAATTTCTGACTAGTGGTTGTTTTGTTAGTGTGATTTGGAATTGAGTAACTGAGTGATTGCATGATGTTCATGGGTTAGAATTTGAACAGGAAAAGAAGATGAACAACATATCTACCAAGCTGGGATTAAAACATACATTGGACAGCAACTAATTACTCACAACAAAGCCAGGATAACAATAGGGGAAGGCTTACTTCTTCTGTGTTACCAATTGAGCACTTGAGAATCGAAAACTTCTCTTATCTTTCTCACTCTCTCTGTATCCTATGATTTTTTTTGTCTCTCAGAAAATTCTCCCCAACCTTTCTCTATACTCCTCCGAAGCTTTCCTCTGATTTCTCTCTAAAAAAAATTCCAAAGAAAAATGCCAACCCCTTCCCCTTTATTATGCCTCTGCTTATATAGGTCCTCTGCTTCTCTTTCTTCTCATTTTCTGCCTGGTTTCTTCCTTTTGCAAGTAGTGGTATTGTGTGAAGGTGAGTGGGTGGATGTGTGCAGCAGTGCAGGAAAGGTGGAGAGGGTGAGTGGGGAGCAAAACAGATTGTTCCCTCTGTGTGTGGGCTGCAGCAGTGTATGCAAAGCATGATGCATGGCCGAAAAAGGAAAAATAAGCATACCAAACAAAAGGCAAAATTGTTTCATACTCAAAAATGAAAAAAGAAACAAATCTTTGCAACTGGCTGAGCTCCCCCTTTTATTATTATTTTTTAATTTTTCATTTTTATTCTTATTGTTGTCATGTATATTTTTTTTTTTTTTTTTTTAGATTTTTGTAAGTATTACTTATTGGGCTAAACAAAAAACAAAAGCCAAAATGGGCCAAAAAACAGGAGAAGAAATGGACTAAAAAAAAGATCAAGAAAAGGATTAAATAAAATTTGGGCTAAAAAAGGAATAGGCCAGAGAAAAGGAAACACCTTTAAATTTTTTTAATTTGTATTTCCTTTTATTTATTTATATATATATTTTTTAATAAAATTAAAAAAAGTCCGGACAAAATTAGGTGTTCACAGTTGCCCCTCTTTACTTGTTTCGTATTAGATATTAGGAATAACCATGGTTTTTCATAATATCGTCATAAGAAATGAGTAAAGACGTGAACTTAAATTTTGTCCGGCAATGCATGAGATGATGTGAATGAGCAAGGCAAAGATATTGAAAACTAGTGAGCTCAAATACAGATCGGTGAGCTATCGCAGCCTCGTTAATCCTATCAGGGTGAAGCTCAGCGTAAAGCCAGAGACATCACCGCATCGTCAATAAGCTGTCGCAGCTCAATTGACGTTTATTGATCAAAAAGAACTTAAATGATATTGAGTGACCTTGTGATTCGAAATCGTAAAAGATAATGGGTATGACCTGAACTTTGAAATGGCAGTGGTCACAAAAGCGGATTTACGAGCTGTCGCAGCGCCGTCAATCCTCCCAGGGTGAAGCTCAGCGTAAAGCCAGAGACGTCACCGTATTGTCAATAAGCTGTCGCAGCTCAATTGACGTTTATTGATCAAAAGAATTTTTGTCTTTCTTTTCTTTTCTTTTTTGTTTTTTTTTTTTGTTTTTTTTTTTTTGTCTTTGTCTTTTTGTTTTTATATATATTTTTTTTATAATTCTAGGTGACTTCGTGACCTGGAATTGTAAAAAACAATGAGTTTTGCCCAAAATTTAAAATGCAGTGGGCTTCTGTGTCCCGAAATGAAATGTAATGGGCCACTGTGTCCCGAAAATCAAAATGCAGTGGGCCTCTGTGTCCCGAAAATTAAAATGCAATGGGCCTTTGTGTCCCAAAAATGAAATGCAATGGGCCTCTATGTCCCGAAATTTAAATGACAACGGGCTTCTGTGTCCCGAAATGTAAAATGCAGTGGGCTTCTGTGTCCCAAAATTTAAAATGCAATGGGCCTCTGTGTCCCGAAATGAAATGCAATGGGCCTCTATGTCCCGAAATTTAAATGACAACGGGCTTCTGTGTCCCGAAATGTAAAATGCAGTGGGCTTCTGTGTCCCAAAATTTAAAATGCAATGGGCCTCTGTGTCCCGAAATTGAAAATGCAATGGGCCTCTGTGTCCCGAAATTTAAATGCAATGGGCCTCTGTGTCCCGAAATTGAAAATGCAATGGGCCTCTGTGTCCCGAAATTTAAATGACAACGGGCTTCTGTGTCCCGAAATGAGATGCAATGGGCTTCTGTGTCCCGAAAAATGAAATGCAATGGGCCTCTGTGTCCCGAAATGAAATGCAATGGGCTTCTGTGTCCCGAAAATGAAATGCAGTGGGCTTCTGTGTCCCGAAAATGAAATGCAGTGGGCTTCTGTGTCCCGAAAAATGAAATGCAATGGGCCTCTGTGTCCCGAAATGAAATGCAATGGGCTTCTGTGTCCCGAAAATGAAATGCAGTGGGCTTGGCCCAAAAGAAATTTTTTCTTTTTTTTTTTTTTTTTTTTCTTCTCCTTTTTTTTTTTTTTTTTTTTTTTTTTTTTTTTTTTTTTTAGGAAAGATCATCAGATCATTGGACCTAATTTATTTATTTATTTATTTAAAGCTTTTTATGTTTTTTTTTTATATATATATATATAGTGAAGCTTGGCGTGAAAGCCGAAGACGTCACTTTCAAAGCTGTTGCAACTTATTCTCTCGTGAAAAGACATTGTACTATTCATTCCTGCAACTCAAAATCTAAAGATCATGTCAATATTGTCAAAACTTTCTCTTGCATTCTGGATATTAATTGCTTCCTCGGAAAACTTTGATCCATCAACCCCGGGAGCAGGCTCTTGCGAACTAGGGCTTATCAGCTTGTCTCAAATTCCTTGGACTCTTCAAACATCCGTGTATCTTTTACTTTCTCTTTTGGTCATCAGGAACACAGTTCCCCGTCTTCTTCCTGACAAGGTGGGTTGAATATGGGGCAGACCTAGTTTTCATCCCTCGATTGAAACTTCTAAACCATTATTGGTCTAACTTATTAATCGAAGGATTGCCATTAAATCATCAAATCAAATGATATTGAACTTACATTCCTTTTGATTGAAGCATTTTGTAGTAAACTGTGTGATTTCGCAAATATGGAAGGAACAAACAAGATAAAAGAAAGCCGAAGAATAAGAGAAAAGAAAAGAAAGAGAAAGGTACTTTCATTTATCTGAATGTTCACAAACACATAAAGGTACTGAGAGTGATAGAGAATACAAATGGTGATATAGACAAAGCGAAAGGTAATTGCCCCAGTTAAGATTCCTTCATTCTCTTTAGATAGGACCTAATTCTCAGATGGACATTACAACCATCGACTGCAAATGATAAAAATCCTCTTCTATTGATCACCGCACAAAATTTGCCCCAGTTTCTTTTCTTTACTGCTCAAAATTGCCCCAGTTTTTATGTTGTTTCGGTGGGTCCTTCAGGTGACATCTCCTATGAGAGCCTTTGCCGACTTTACTTTTGCCTGATTTAAATGCCCTAACTTTTGCTTAGGCCGCCCTTGCAGGTTTTCGACCTAACGGGTTTCTTCTCTTTTTCTTTTTCTTTTTTTTTTTTTTTTCTTTCTTTCCTTTTCTTTTCTTTAGGCATAGAACTTCTTGACTGCATCAGCATTTGTCGGCCTTGGCAATTCATTTCCATCCATATCTGTCAAAACTAGGGCTCCTCCAGAGAATGCTTGCTTAACAATGTAAGGCCCTTCATAACTCGGTGCCCATTTGCCTCGGGCGTCTTCTTGATTTGGAAGTTTTTTCCTCAAAACCAGGTCACCTGCTTGAAATTCCCTAGGGCGTACTTTCTTATTGAAAGCTCTTGCCATTCTTCTTTGGTACAGTTGCCCATGACAAATGGCCTTTAACCGCTTTTCTTCAATCATATTTAACTGCTCATACCGAGTTTTTATCCATTCTGCCTCTTCCAGCTCGGTTTCCATCAACACTCTCAAGGATGGGATTTCAACCTCTATAGGGGAAACTGCCTCCATGCCGTATACCAGAGAAAATGGTGTTGCCCCAGTGCTAGATCGGATATTAGTGCGATACGCGTGGAGAGCATAGGGGAGCATCTCATGCCATTCTTTGTAATTGACCACCATTTTGGCTACTATCTTCTTGATATTCTTGTTCGCTGCTTCCACCGCGCCATTCATCTGAGGTCTGTAAAGAGCAGAATTGTGATGCTTGATCTTAAACCTCTGACATAGATTCTTAATTTCAATGCTATTGAGATTAGGGGCATTATCTGTAATAATCCTTTCCGGGATTCCATATCGACAGATGATGTTTGCCCTCAAGAACTTGAGAACCACCTTTTGAGTGACCTTGGCATATGAGGCACCTCTACCCACTTGGTGAAGTAATCAATTGCTACCAGGATAAACCTATGGCCATTGGAAGCCTTTGGATTTATTGGCCCGATAACGTCAATTCCCCACATTGAAAAAGGCCGGTGCCACCATATTATGCAATGGGACGGAGGTGCATTAATGCGGTCGGCGTATGCTTGGCATTTATGACACTTTCGAACATATCCTATGCAATCAGATTCCATAGTGGACCAGTAATAACCACATCGTAGGATTTGGCGAGCCATCATGATACCATTCGCGTGCGTTCCACAAATCCCTTGATGAACTTCTGTTAAAATGGTGAGAGCCTCTTTAGATTCCACACATCTGAGGAGTGTACCATCATAATTCCTTTTGTACAGTACCTCCCCGCTCAAAAAGAAAGCCATGGAAAGCCGACGGATGGTCCTTTTATTTGTCTCATTTGCCCCTGGTGGGTATTCTCTGAACTTAATGTACTGCTTGATATCATGGAACCACGGTTGGCCGTCTTCTTCTTCCTCAACATTAGAACAATAAACCGGTTCGCTTTCTGCCCTCACTCGGATGGGCTGCATATTAGCATGAATATCCAAATTGGTCATTACAGCTAAAGTGGCCAGGGCATCTGCGAATTGGTTCTTATCTCGAGTCAAGTGCGAAAAGGTGATCCTTTCAAACTTCTCGACCAACTGCATCAAATATTTCTGGTATGGAATCAACTTTGGATCCTTAGTTTGCCATTCCCCATTCACTTGATAGATTATCAGTGCCGAATCTCCATATACTTGTAATTCTTTCACTCCCAATTCTATTGCAACTTTCAATCCTTGAGCACACGCTTCATACTCGGCAACATTATTGGTGCAATCGAACTCTAACTTGATGGCGACAGGGTATTGCTTCCCACTTGGTGAGGTGACCACTGCCCCTATACCGCTTCCATACATATTGACTGCTCCATCAAAGTACATCTTCCATATGTCTTCTTCATCTGGCTCTTCTTCTTCAACTGCTACAACATCTTCATCAGGGAACTCAGATATCACAGGTTGTTTGTGATTGAGTGGGTTCTCAGCTAAGTGATCTGCAATTACACTCCCTTTGATGGATTTCCGAGTCACGTGCTTTATATCGAACTCAGAAAGAACTACTTGCCACTTAGAGACTCGTGTGGAAACATGAGGACTTTCAAATATGTACTTTATTGGGTCCATTCTTGAGATCAGCCAAGTTGTATAGTACAACATATATTGCCTTAACCTTCTTGATGTCCATGCCAGGGCACAACAAGTTTTTTCGATTGTCATGTAGCGAGACTCACACTCATTGAACTTCTTGCTCAAATAGTAGATGGCATGTTCTTTCCTTCCTGCCTCATCATGTTGCCCTAACATTGCTCCCATGGATGTCTGTAATACTGTGAGGTACAATATCAAAGGACGACCAGGCGTTGGTGGCACCAAAATGGGAGGACTTTGCAAATAAGTTTTGATCTTCTCAAAAGCTTCTTGACAACATTCATCCCATTCTCCTGGTTGTTGCTTCTTTAATAACTTGAAGATTGGCTCGCAGGTGCTAGTCAGATTGGCTATGAACCTAGCGATGTAATTCAGCCTCCCGAGAAAGCTTCTTACCTCTTTTTCCGTTTTGGGAGCGGGCATCTCTTGTATTGCTTTGACTTTGTCAGGGTCCACTTTGATCCCTTCCTTGCTAACGACGAAACCAAGCAGTTTTCCAGTCGATGCACCAAAAACACACTTTGCTGGGTTTAGCCTTAACTTGTACTTTCTGAGTCTTTCGAACAACTTTTGCAACACTTCCACGTGGCTTTCCCCTTCTTTGGATTTGGCGACTATGTCATCCACATATACCTCAATTTCTTTGTGCATCATGTCGTGGAACAAAGCAACCATGGCACGTTGATAGGTGGCCCCAGCATTCTTCAAACCAAACGGCATAACTGTGTAACAAAAAGTTCCCCATGCCGTGATGAACGTGGTCTTCTCTTTATCATTTGTGTCCATGGGAATCTGATTGTATCCAGAATATCCGTCCATGAAAGAGAATCTATGACCCCTTGCAGCATTGTCGACGAGGACATCAATGTGAGGCAGTGGGAAATCATCTTTAGGGCTAGCTTTGTTCAAATCCCTATAATCTACGCACATCCTGACTTTTCCATCCTTCTTCGGAACAGGGACGATGTTTGCTACCCATTCTGGTGTCTAGATACTTCCAAAAATCCCGCTTCTAACTGCTTGGTGACTTCTCTTTGATCTTTAAGGACATTTCCTGGTGCATTCTCTCAACTTTTGCTTTTTGCTTCAAAGATTGGGGTATAACGGGATTCTATGGGAAGCTATACTTGGATCCACCCCCGCATATCTCGATAAGACCATGCAAAGACATCCATGTAGTCTCTAAATAACTTGATCATGCATTCCCGCTCTGGATTATCCACCAATCTTAACTCTTTCTTGTCTTCATCAGTTCCCATATTGATTACCTCCACTTCTTCTTCATTCAGGCTGAATTCTCTCTCAGACCTTTCTACCAACTTGGCAAACTCCTCAGCAGCATCCCTTTCTTCATCTGAGTCATAGGTGTCTATATCCATCATTGAATGAGAATCCGTCTTTAAGCTTTCAGGAATATCTTCATGGGACAATGACTCTACAAGACTCAAATCCCTGGAAAATTTATTTATGCCAAATTGGAAACTATTGACAAAGGAAAAAAAAAATGGCAATTGACAGGGCTAAGAAAAAGATAAATTAATGATAAAAAGAAACAAAACAGGGGATCAACTGAGAAATGCAAAGTTCATTGCATTGAAATTTTGATCAAAGATCACATAAGCACACAAAAACACACAAGTTCATTACATTAAAGCTTCAATAAAAATTAACATAAATCCAACATCGCAAAGGTCTAGGATAACATCATGACTAAACAATTACTTTATGGCAATCACATCAATTAATGCCTCAGATCGCCAATTGTCCAAAGGTTTCAAGTTGTCGGAGGGCTGAATAGCATGGTATTCTCTTGAGTCTTCCTCCACATTGTTAATGATTAGCCGGACCCGAGGACTGGAGGTTCCATTGATGACTTCAGCAGGAACAGGGAATGTTTCCTTCAAATGAGGAATAGCCCTTTTCACTTTATTCTTCTCATCGAGGGTCATGCCTTGCTTCATCATATCTTCTAAAGATGCATCATATCCCAGGCCATGTCTCGCTTCTTGTTTTCTGGTAGGGTGATTGTGGACTTGGTTCCTTGTAGCTGAATTCCTAAACCTTTCCCGACTTGATAACCATTCTTTGTCATGATGCGAGTCACAATTTGATGAACATCTTTGGAAGGCGACTCGTCTTTCTCTACCCTTGATTCCACCAATTGGAAGCTGTGCAAGAAATTCTCCACCTCCAAGTCTGTGTTTTCCACATAAGGCACTGAAGTAGGTTTCATTAACAGGATCTCTTCTTCTCCTCGAATGGTAACCAGACATCCATTATTGATGTACTTCAAGCATTGATGCAAAGTTGAGGGAACAACACCGGCAGCATGGATCCATGGTCTTCCTAAGAGCATAGTATATGTAGGCTCGATCTCCATTACTTGAAACAGTACTTGGAAGCAGCTCGGGCCTATCTCGAGTGGAAGGGTCACTTCTCCCATGATCCCTCGTTTTCTTCCATCGAAGGCTCGCACTGTCATTTCTTGAGGTTTCAGATCTTCTACACTCATAGCCATGCAGAGATAAGGTTGTTCTTGGGAGGACGTTCAAGGCGGAACCCCCATCAATCAAAACCTTGGCAACCACATATCCCCGACACTTCAAAGTGATGTGCAAAGCACGTGGGTTATTCCCTGTTGAATGTACCACTTCTTCTTCAGAGAAAGGGATCACATTGATGTGCCTTATCGGATCCACCATGCTCACCAAGCTTTCTGGGGTAACATCTGGCTTCACATAAGCGTCATTTAACACTTTCTGCAGAGCTTTGCGATGAGGTTCAGAACTCATGATGAGTGACAATAAAGAGATTCGGGCCGGAGTTTTCCTGAGTTGTTCTACAATGTCATACTCGCTTTGCTTCATGATCTTTAGGAACTCTTCTTCCTCCTCCTCTTTCGTTTCTAAGAGGCTTGCTTTTCCTTTTCCAGTCTTATCTTCTTGCCCATAGCACCTACCGCTTCTTGTAATCCCTCCCACGCCTACGACATTTGTCACTGCTTGGGTGGGCTCATTATCTGTGTAATAGGGGCTGAAGAAGTTTGCCCTATATCACCTTGCATCTTTACCTTGACATCATACTCCCAGGGCACAGCACGAGAATCACTGTAGGGAAAAGGCGTAGGCTTCTTTATTGCTATGACAACTTTCCCAGAATTTGGGACTTTACCAAGTACGCGCTTTGAGGACAAGACGCTCCACAGTATCTATTTCCCTTGTGAGCCTTTTTGCTCGAGTAACATCCACTACCCCCAAAGCCATGAACCTCTGCACCTGAGCTTTAAATTCTTGACAGCTTTCAATATCGTGCCCCTTCTTCATATGATATTCACAGTAAACTTCAGTATCATACTCAAACCCTACCTTCTCAAAGGTTACTGAAGAACAGTAGCCGGCTTGGACCAGACCATGGAATATTAGCTTCATAGGAGTTCTGACATTTGCGACCCTTTGAACTCCTTCCTCGTCTCTTTCTAACGCGTTTACAGTCCCTTTCCCATGATTCGGAATTGGGTTACTAGTAATGCTAGGCCCTTTCTCCTCTTCAAAGTCTAATTTTCCACAGGCAATCAGTTTCCTAACTATTGTTTTAAATACCTCGCAATCCTCAATTGAGTGGCCTGAGTTATCCATATGGAACTTACAAGTTGCATTAGGGTTGTACCAAGCTGGGAACGGAGGGACCATAGGGCGAGCAGGCGCGCACGCGATCAAGTGTGCATCAAACAATTGTTGAAACAAATCGGCATTGGAGATTGGCACTTGGGAAAAGGGGGTAGATTCACCGGGGTCGAGTATACCCTTGGTTTCCGGGGTTTCGAGGTGCGGGAGGACGATTGGTATAGGCGGGACGGGTTGGAACGTATGGACGCGGTGGTGGGATATTGTTGACTTGGTATGAAGTTTGGTAAGGCGGAAAAGTGGGTGGAGGGGCTTGATAAGAAGGATATGGTCGGGGATTACGGGGAAGTATGAGTTTTGGGGTTGCACATAACCGACTTCGGTTCTTTTTCTTTACCGGCCACCTTTTTAGGGAAATTGCTCTCTGTACTTCCAACAGGTAATTTTCCGGCTTTTGAGAGATTCTCGATTCTTTCTCCAGCCACAATCAAGTCCGAAAAATCCTTGTAGGTAGACCCTGCCATCAGCCCAATAAAAGGTGCTCCTAGAGTCCCCATAAAGTACGAGCTCATCTCCGATGGAGTCAATGGTGGTTGAACCTGAGCTGCCAACATTCTCCACCTTTGGGCATATTGCTTGAAAATTTCACCCTGTTTCTTCTGCATTGCCCCAAGTTGTTCTCGGGTAGGTGCGGTATCGATGTTAAATCGATATTGCCCTAAGAATTGGCTTGTCAGGTCATCCCAACAAGAAATCCTCGAATGGTCAAGCTGCATGAACCATTCCAAAGCCGGCCCAGTCAGACTCTCATGGAAGAAATTGATCAGGAATCTCTGATCTCGTGACCAAATAGCCATCTTAGTAATATAAGTCTTTAGATGGAACTTGGGATTGGTGCTTCCGTCGTACTTTGAGAAATCTGGAACTTTGAAGTCCTTAGGGATGTTGACTTCAACTTCTGGGCACAGTTCGTCAATTCCCACTGAGCCATATAGATTAGGGCCTTGAATAGCTTTGATTTGCTCTTGCATCTTTTCAATCAGTTCATCTCTTAGCTTTTCTTTCTCTGAGTTGCCGTTAAGGAATATCTTTACTGGCCGCTCATGAGTACCCTCCGCATTGTTGTTTCCCCCTTCATGATTTCCATTCATAGAGTCGTCCTCTTCATTCACGTTGTTGTTTGCATTTGCATTAACTCCAGGGCCAAAAGAAGCTCCATTTGTGGTTCTAAGGGTCTCAGTTAACTGTCTCAGTAAATCCTCGACCCTTGATTGTCCTTCTGCCATCGTATTGATTCTTTCCCTCATTTCATCCATCTCTTGATTCAAATTTCTTTCTGAGCTTGACATTTCTCTTAGCCTAGTTTGCAGCCTTGTTTTCGTAGGTCCGGGTTTGTGCGATCTGCGTTTTCCGAGGACGAGCAATGGTTCAAAACTTTTACCTGAAAATTGTAAAAGTCAAATTATTATTTTTCAAGAGATTATATTCATTATTTGTTAGAGGACCGTTAGTGATGCCAAGTAGATCTGAAGCGAGTATCTTTGATCTTTGTTTGTCGTGACTATTACCCAGAACGTCTCGTTCGAAAGTATTGAGCCTCAAGTGAAATATGGGATCAGAAAACAAATGTCGAGACAAGCATACTTCATTCATTCAACTGAAAAGATATGACAATTAAGTACATTGCTTCAATCTGACTACATCATGACCTAGCCGAATAAAACTAATCCCTATTTGAATACACCTTGGCCATTTGTTTCATCTGCCCTATCAGGTCTTTACAGTACTCAATGAAGTCACTAATTTCTACTGGTGTCTCAAAAGGATTAATCATCTTATCGGCCTTCCTCAAATGGTATGGGGTATCTGCAATTGCCGAATTAGCCAAGCATGCTAATTTTGCAAAACGACTCCTCCAAACATATGCTTCTTCCTTCCATCCACTGATGTCGCCTCTTTGTTGTTCCACCTGATTCATTAGTTCCTTCATTTTTTCATGCTCTTGTTGTAATGCCGCTTCATATTCTGAGATTGTCTCTTTCATGCGGAGTTCCTTGTTTTTTATCACATTTTCATATTGCTCGGATGTCACTTTCATCTGCTGCTTCATTTCTTCTACCAGTCGCATCGCATTGCCCTGAGTTAATTTGGCATTCTTGAGCTGCTTCTTTAATTTGTTGGTTTTCACCATAACTCTATCTCTTTCTTGCCTTCGAGCCCTAATTCCTTGTTTGCGGCCCCAGACAATGCTTGGTTTTCAACAGTAATCATGTTCTATCTTCATTTTTTGTTAGCCCCTTCGAGAATGCGGTCCTTTTCAACATTTTCTCGCTTCAAGGCTGCACATTCATGGCGGGTCTCTCTCAACTCAGCTTCCATTTCCTCCCTTTCCTTTTCCATTCTTGTGATCTTAGCTTTCATTTCTTTTGTCTCTTCATTTTCAATCAAGGCTGAGGCTGAAAACCCATTAACCAAAGGAATTGTTGGGGCCTTGAATGGCAACTTGATTTCCGAACTCGTCTTTAACCCATTGGCGGTGCTTTCCTTGGCGCACGCTTCTAACTCCCGCTTCTTTCCTCTTCGGATGATCCCGTCCCAAGCACTTCGGATCTTCTTGAAGTGACTCGATGTTTTCCATGTCATCATAGTAAAGAACAAAAGGCGTTATTTGGACTTCCGCAGGTGGTCCCATCATAGGGTAACCAAGTTGTCGTTGTGCCAAGACTGGATTGTAGTTAATACACCCTCGTGTACCCATGAGGGGTATGTTTGGAAATCCTCCACACTGGTAGATGATAGCCTCTATATCTTTCCATCGAGGATACCATCTGATCTGTTTTTCATCCAGTTCCGCCAAATGGTCCGCCCACTCACGGCTGCTCTTATTCTTTAGCTGGTACATGTTGAAGTCAGCGATAGGACACTCTGTTCCGTATGATCTGTTGAAAATATGAGTTGTGAGCCAAACATATAACATCGGCAAGCAACAGAGGATTCTCTTGCCATTCTTTTCGTGGCAAAAGTTCAAGGTGCAATAAACATCGGCGAGAAGGGCTGGAGCCGGGTTATTGGTGTTGAACTTGCAAGCTAGGAACACATCAATCGCTGCATAATCCACATAGTCATCAATGTTAGGGAACAATAGACTAGGCCGTAAATGGTGAGGGCCAACACATCTATGAAAGCATCCCAATCTTCACTTTTGGCTAAGTGACGCATATGTCCCTCGAGGTATTCTCTCGAGAACCCTTTGGTTCCATTCCTATTTTGTTGCACACCTTGTAGGTCTCTAGCGTGCACTTTCAGAACACTTGATACTGTCTGGATGGATGCATAATGTCCTATATAAAAGTATGACTTTTTACCCTCCAACGGCAAACCCAGAATCTGCTCAAATTCTTCCAAAGTGGGGGCTAACTGGAAATCCTGCAAGGTGAAACATCGGAGAGGCGGGTCATAATATTGGGCCACTGCAGTGATCGCTTCCACTTGCACATTCACTTCTAACAGATCCAGAATCTTCCCATACTTCGCTGCGAGTGTCAAACGTTGGGTCTTCTTCAGCATTCGGCCCATGACCACCAAGCTCTCAGTGTTAACTCTCTTGGCCTTGAGTCGCAGAGTTTTCTTCAAAGTCATATCCTTGTGTTCTGATCCCATATTTCTTTCCATCAAAGATACTCACTTCAAATCTTGATTGAGTCTAACGGTTCTCTAACAAATTTTCCTGAAGAATGACAAAGAGATTAGAGTGAAGCATGATGCAAGGATGCAAAGTATTTTTATTTTCTTTAAAATGAATGCAATGATAACTAGTTGGTCCATTAATAGTGACTTGCACCCTTCTTTTTTTTTTTTTTTTAAGAAAAACTTCTCTCTCCTTTTATTTCCAAGTAAAACTTGTTTTTGAGCAGGATGTGATTAAGTTTATCACATTAATGGACCACATTACTTATTATGTATATGTACAAAAGCAAATATGACATGGATAAATTTGAAGGTAAGAAGAAGATATGCTCCCTTTGTGCCCTAAGGGGTTGCCTTAAATCTGAGGAGTTCTACCCTAAGGATCTATGAGTTTTTCTGATTCGTGAGAACTCTCATCGGGTGGTTCTTCGATTCTAAAGGTCTCTAGAGCTAAGTCCCGTTTCATAATGTTAACCACAAACAGTGGGTAAACCACCAAGTGCGGGACATTTATGAAAAAGGCACACTCTAGACGAGGTTTTCGCAATAACCAAACAGGATGTACATCCAAAATGGCTACCACTACGCAACCTCTACTTAAACTTAGGTTTCACTCAGACCCGGGTATAGGGCCTCACTCATATGTGTGTGATAAATGTGTAAGTGCGGTGTGTGTAGGGAGCATACAAACCTTTGTAATCCTAAAAACTACCCATATTCTGCAAAACAAACACAAAACGAATTCTAAAAAAGCTTCTATCCTAAGGTTTGCATAATAATAATAATAATAAAATAATAATAATAATAATTAAAATAATCAATAAATAAATTAAACAAAACAAAACAAAAAGGTAAAACAAACATATAAATGTCACAAAATTTGCACAACTAATTTACAAAGGCTTGACTCTCAAGGTCCCCAGTGGAGTCGCCAACTGTCGCGACCGGGATCGCGGCGGGATAACGACTTAAATTGACAAAAAATTAAAATGTTAAGGGAGTCGCCACCAATTTTATTTCCTTTGGAAAAATTGGAAAACCTAAAAGAGATGGTCCACGTTCAAAAACTCAAGTTCGGGAGTCTAATTATGCACAGGGAAGGGTGGAGACTTAACCCCACAGCACCCCTAATACATCCGTCCTAAGACGGTTACCTTAAATTAATTGTGCAATTTTTTATAACTTTTAAAACTATTTGTTTTACCCATTTATTAAAAAGATAAACAAATAAATTATGAAAATTTAAATTTGGCTTGACAGAATTGTGATTCTGCTCCTACGTACCCTCAGGTGCAATGAGGAACTCAAAGTCACGTAGTTCTTTAGAAAACGATTGTTGGTTGATTATTTTTAATTTTCAAAAGCTTTTTATTTTGAAAATTTATTTGATTGATTTTTTTTATTTAAAAGGGAAATCATCAAGCTGTCACAACTCAGATGATTATTTTAAAACTGTAAGATTAACAAGCTGTCACAGCTTCGCTAGTCTCATTTTATTATTTTTAATGATTTTGTTTATTTATTTATTTAATTTTTAAAGAAAACCTGTAAAATCAACAATTAAGAAGATAATATTAACAAAAAAAAAAATAAATTTGCTTTTAATTTTAAGATATATTTTTTTTGTTTTGAAAACTCATTTGATTTTTATTATTTTAGAAAAGAAAAGAATCGTCAAGCTGTCGCAACTCAGACAATTCTAAAAGTTATGGGATTAGCAAGTTCGTCATGTAAATTCTCACCTAATCCAATTTGTTTTAATAAGACTCAAACATTTGATATATTTTTTTTAAAAAAAAAATGAACCATCAAGCTGTCACAACTCAGATGATTCTGTTTTAGAAAAGAAGACTTTTATTTTATTTTTTTTATTTTTTAAAAAGGTACAAGGTCACTATTTAAAATAAATATCAATAAAACATGTCAATTGCAAAAATGATGGAAAACACAAAAAAAAAAAATTATTATTATTAAAAACAAGCATCAAGATTTTTTATTGTGTCAACAATTAAAGACTCAAAATTTAAAAAGATGAGACAAAAAGAGTTACTGGCCCAAAATAAACTAACAACTAAATACAGATAATAACAGCCCACTAAAAAAAACAAATGACTCAAAACCCGAAAGCCCAATAAAAAAAGTTACTAAATCCTAATCAGAAAACATACTAAAAACAACAAAAAAAAAAACTCTCGTGCCCAACAGAAAGAAAAGCAAACAAACCCAAATAAAAAAACAAAAACCCCCCAAAAAAAAAAAAAAACCAAACCCCTCCCAAAAAAAACGACTAGAATATTAACACTTAAAAAAAAAAAAAAAAAAAAAAAAAAAAAAGAGAAAAACGATAAATCAAATAAAAGAGAGAAAGAGACATTAAGTCTCGAGACCGAAACCGAACGCAGAACCGGGGGGTGGGATTTCAAATGGGGCTTGGAAGGTTGGGGCCGAAAACGGGGGGTGGACGGCGTTTCAAGCGGCTCGTTTGGACGATGGTGACCGTGAGGTGGCTCGCACAAGGAGCGGCGGGGGGTTCCGTTTCTGGTTTGTGGTGGGTCTTGGGTGGAGGACGGTGGTGATGGAGGGATGAAGGGGGGAGGCTATGGTTCTTTGGGTCTCGCGGTGGGCGGCTTGGGTGGTTCGGGTTCGGTGGAGGGTCACGGCGGTTACGGTGGGGTTTGCGGCGGCGGCGTGGAGGTTCTTGGGTGGCTTCGTGGTAGGAGGACGGTGGCTTCGTGGAGGATGGGGGTTACGGTGTGGTTCGGGTCTGGCTCGTGGTGGGTCTTGGGTGGAGGACGGTGGTGACGAGGGGACGGGATCTGGTGCAAGGGGGGAACCATGGTGGCTGACGGTGGTCTCTGGCTGTTTGGGGGAATGGGGGTGAAATCTGGTTCAAGGTGGGCTTTAATGGAGGCTGGGACGGTGGGGTTTAGAGAGAAGCAGAGTGGCCACGGTGGAGGGAGGAGGAAGGCTGAGAACGAAGGGGGCTGGGGCTGACCACGGTGGCTGCTGGGTTGAGCTTGGTGGTGACGGTGGCTGTGAAGGGTTGCCGTAAAGGGGGGCTGTTCTGTTTTCTCGTGGTGGTTGGGTGGCTTGCACTGGTCACGGTGGAGGGAGGAAGAAGGTTGAGAACGAAGGGGGCCGGGGGCGACCATGGTGGGCTTCGTGGAGGGTCACGGTGGCTTGGGTGTGTGATTTCTCGGTTTTTTTTTTGGTGAAGGGAGGGGTGCTTGCACGGTTGGGTGAAACTGGTGGCTGGTTTACAAATTCTCTGTTTTGGGTTCATCGGATTTTTTTTTTTTTTATTTGGGTACTTGGGATGTTGAATTTCTGACTAGTGGTTGTTTTGTTAGTGTGATTTGGAATTGAGTAACTGAGTGATTGCATGATGTTCATGGGTTAGAATTTGAACAGGAAAAGAAGATGAACAACATATCTACCAAGCTGGGATTAAAACATACATTGGACAGCAACTAATTACTCACAACAAAGCCAGGATAACAATAGGGGAAGGCTTACTTCTTCTGTGTTACCAATTGAGAACTTGAGAATCGAAAACTTCTCTTATCTTTCTCACTCTCTCTGTATCCTATGATTTTTTTTTGTCTCTCAGAAAATTCTCCCCAACCTTTCTCTATACTCCTCCGAAGCTTTCCTCTGATTTCTCTCTAAAAAAAAATTCCAAAGAAAAATGCCAACCCCTTCCCCTTTATTATGCCTCTGCTTATATAGGTCCTCTGCTTCTCTTTCTTCTCATTTTCTGCCTGGTTTCTTCCTTTTGCAAGTAGTGGTATTGTGTGAAGGTGAGTGGGTGGATGTGTGCAGCAGTGCAGGAAAGGTGGAGAGGGTGAGTGGGGAGCAAAACAGATTGTTCCCTCTGTGTGGGCTGCAGCAGTGTATGCAAAGCATGATGCATGGCCAGAAAAGGAAAAATAAGCATACCAAACAAAAGGCAAAATTGTTTCATACTCAAAAATGAAAAAAGAAACAAATGCTTGCAACGACAGGCTCCCCCCTTTTATTATTATTTTTTAATTTTTCATTTTTATTCTTATTGTTGTCATGTATATTTTTTTTTTTAGATTTTTGTAAGTATTACTTATTGGGCTAAACAAAAAACAAAAGCCAAAATGGGCCAAAAAACAGGAGAAGAAATGGACTAAAAAAAAGATCAAGAAAAGGATTAAATAAAATTTGGGCTAAAAGAGGAATAGGCCAAGAGAAAAGGAAACACCTTTAAATTTTTTTTAATTTGTATTTCCTTTTATTTATTTATATATATATTTTTTAATAAAATTAAAAAAAAGTCTGGACAAAATTAGGTGTTCACAAATAGTCAAAATTACCTTTAATAAAAACTTCATTTGAAATGTTAGTCATTCAGTACCAACAAATTACCATTCATTAAGAAGTAATAACTATTCGCAAATTTATTTTATAAATAACTTAATTTGAAATTGTTAGTCATTTAATAACAACTAATGACCACTTAATAAACGACAATAGTCATTCGTAAATTTCTTCATATTTTCATGTATTTTATATATTGAACTTTATTTGAAACGTTAACAATTCAATAATAGCAAATGATCACTCAATAAAAAGTAATAGTCATTCACAAATTTCGTACATATAGAATTTAATTTGAAACTGTTAGTCACTTAGTGATAATTAATGACTACTCAATAAAAAACAATAGTTATTCGTGAAATTTTTTCCTAATTTTATACATTTTTATATATTGAATTTCGTTTGAAATGTTAGCTATTCAATGACAACAAATAACTACTCAATAAGAAGTAGTAGTTATTCGCAAATTTCTTTCGTATAAAACTTAATTTTAAACTGTTAGTCACTCTAATTTTATGTATTTTATAGTAGTAAGAAATGATCACTTAATAAGAAGTAGTAGTCATTCACAAATTTTGTTAATTATTCAGTAGTAACTAATGACCGCTTAATAAAAAATAATTAATAATCACTCATTAAGAGTGTGTAAAATTCTCCCAATGTGAGGTTTTTTTATTCACAATAGTCAAACTCAAGACCTTATTTAAGAAAAACAAATGTCTAACCACTTGAACTAACTAAACGTTGATATTGTCATGTATATCTTTAAAAAACTAAACCTTCAACTGAGAAGAAAAAATAATATAAAAACCATTAATTGAACTTTAAAATAATCATAACATTATTTTCTCATAACAATTCCGTGTCAATATATAACTCATATATAAGAAAAATCATAATAAATAAGGAAAAACAACATTAATGCAAACTATAAAAATGTTCTAAACTCCACTGCAATTTATATGCAAATGCAACATGATCACAAGTCTCTAAAACTTGATTGCTTAGAGAATAACCTGACTCAAGATGCTTTAACATTCTCTATGCCTTTGAAATGGATGGCTAAGTAAAGCTCTTATAGAATTAGGGTGCTGAAAGATGATAATAAGCCATTACTAACATGTCTTGCTCAACACCCAAGTCCTCTAATTGCTTCCATATTAAGATGTTTTTGGTGACAATTGAACAATTATGTTGTAACAATCTCCAAGTTTTTATCACTCTCCACAAATTATCGATAATAAGCTATAAATTAAACAAATAAAATAACAAGAATGGTAAGCAATTTTAATAGAAATGGTGTCGGCAATTTTAGAATGAAAAGATGTTCGAAATACACACATGAAATTGGAATGGTGTACGAACACCTATATGAATTACATATGGAGTGGTGTGGCAAATTTAGAAGAGCACTCACCTTTATGCACAAAGCCACCAACAAACTAAGAACAATTGATAAATAAGAAGAAGGATAAAAATGTAAAATATTTAGTATTTTTTTATACAAAAAAATATTTAATTTTTATTTTAAAAAAATTAGTTTCTCTAGTTCCACTCCAATTTTGCTAAGATGGGAAATACAATCAACAAATTAAATGAGACTTATATGTAGAGGTGAGTAATGGGTTAAGTCGATATGCATTGGTCTAATTTGTTACAGACTAATTATGATAAATGGGTTGAACTGGATTGACTCGTATTTTAAATGAGTTAGAAAAATATAAGATCACATTCACATTGCTTTAGCCCTTTGTGAACTAGCCTGTAATCGACAATATGTTATTTTTAGTTTTTGCTTTTTTGTCTTTTAAATGGCAAAAAATAGCTTATAATATTTTTAATTTTTATCTAAACAACACAAATATCCAAATCTAATTTTGTTTTTATCAAATTCAATTCTAAAATACTATTTTATATCACTTAAGTAATGCAATGCAACAATAATAAGTCATGCTAATATTAGTTTTTAAAAAATAAAATTAAATATTAAGCGAGTTAGTAGATTACAATTTGGTTAACCCACGAGTTAAATGGACTAAGTTTGTAAGTCTGCGTTCTGCGTTTAAATAGGTATGCAAAATATCTTGTTGGGTGGCTCGCGGACCATGACGGCCCATTTATCTAGCTCTAACTATATGGGTATTGGTATTTGGGCATTTTCTAAAAAAGTAGAATACTTATATATATATATATATATATATATATTTTTATCATGAGATATAGGTTGAATATAATTGTGGCCACTATCAATTTTACATATATATTGGCCAAGATATAACATAAATATACATGTAATTTTTTTAAGTGGTTACACGACCTTTAAGAACTTTTTTCTTGACCATCTATGTATGGTTGTATTGGCACAAGATTTACTCCTCTCACTCTCTCACAATAATCACTCCTCTCACTAGATATGTCCCTATATATATATATATATATCTCAAAAAAAGATAAGCAACCCAAATTTTTTTTATCTCAAATTGGACTTGGATGATACGGGCTCCACCACGGTGGACCGCATCAATAAAGTGGGGGCATTAAATTTTTTTACTAGCATTTTTGTCTGAATAAATTAGTATTGTTATTGACTCTTAGATGTTTAGATGATCCCTACTACTTTGAGTTATCGAACAACTACCAATGGATCTTGATAAATTATGAATGAATTCTATTAAATTTACTTGATTGTATAGCATTAATTAAAAAGAAAATACAAAACCATCATAAATTCAATAGAAGGCAACATAAATAGAAAATAATAGTTGGGCAATTTCATGATTGAGTGGAAAAGTGAGAAACGAGTTTTTATTTTCAGCATTAGTCATTGCAATCATAATATAATACTAGTATTTATCAAATTTTTATAATATTTCATATTTATTGGCACAAAAATTCAAAAATAAAAAAGCAAAAAATTATAGGATGTAAGCTAGAAGTGTTCGATTCGGGCACATACTCAAGATAGATTGTTATAGTATTGTAACATTGCAATTGAATATAAAATTTTTTTGGCGTGACTATGTCAACCATACTTTGAAGTTTGAACTAACAAAAGCAAGAAATTAAAGAAAGGCTATATATACTCTCTACCAAAATAAAAATTAAAAGATCTAGGATTTATTATGATAGATGTGAAATTAAATTATGATTCCTCTCTATTTAATGAGATTTCAACATATTCAATCATACAATGTTACATCATTATAAATATTTAATTCTTATAACAATTATTTTAAAAATTACACATGTAATGATGTATAATTAATTAATATTGTAAAAAACTTTACATTAACAATGTAGCATAATTAAACTCTTCATCTAATAATCACTATATATTATAAATGTGTGTTTGAATATATATATTTTGTATTCAAAACAGTTTATAATAAAAAATTTACTGAGATAACTTTTGAAAAAAAAAGTGATTATTTCTTAAGAAATAATCAAATACAAAATGCTTTTGGTTATTATGATAGGGGTAAAATTAAAAGTTTAAATATGTTTTTGGTTCTTGTAAATATAACATTTTTTAGTTTAATTCTCTCAAAAAACTTTTGTTTGGTTTATGTCCCTCTTTTTTAGAAAAAGAGTGAATTTAGTCATTGTTATCATTAAAAATGAATGAATTTGGTCCTTACGATCAAATGACTGAAGGGACCAAATTTACTTACTTTTAAAAAAAGACACAAATCGAACAAAAAATATTTTAAAAACTAAAAAAGTTATATATTTACAAGAATTAAAAATATACTTAAACCAAAATTAAATTATGATGCCTCTCTATTTAATGACACTTCGACATCTAATAATAATTACTATATATTATAAGTTTTTGTGGTTAAGACTCATTTAATTTTATTATATATTATGTTGGTGATCAATAAAACAAAACATCATCAAATGTATAGATAATAACTAATCATTAAATATATTTTGAAATTTTTATTTTATCATTAATTTTAACTTTTTTCCCTCTATAAATTACTGAATTATCATCATATAAGTGCCTTAATTGTCACTCCTATTTCTCTTAGTGAGTTGCCAAGTATTTGATGAACTTATGAAAAATATGCTTTTCCTAAATAAAACATTGCTTTTATCACCATCTAACCCTTTAATTGAATTTCATTCTAAAGTTTTTTTTAGCTAGTTTAGTAAAAGTAATATCTTTTTTTTTTGTTAATGAAAACTAAAATTATATCTTTTAATCATGTTTTATTGTGTTAAGTAAGGTGGTCATTGATGTGTGTGAAGCATGCATATAATTTTGTCTTAGTTAGCATTTAATTGTTGCATATTTTGTGTTGATTTTTAATATATATCTTAGGTTTTTATTCCTTTAATTCAGATGACTGCGTTTTGTTTTTATATTTCATATGTGAATAGATTTGTGACTTTAAAGTACCAAAATGTGAAGAGCTAAACTAAAAGAGGAGGTGCAGAAAGAACCACACCCTAACCATGGAATGATCCACACTCGTGGAACCTGTTGCTGGAGAGAAACAAGCAAAACAGCAAGCTCCACAGCCAGCCCGTGGAACCTGCCACGGCCGTGGAGTATTCTGACCATTTTACACATGATTAAAAGCAAGACAGTAAGATCCACAGCCAACCCGTGGCACCTACCACGGGCGTGGATAGTGGAGCATCAACACATTTAAATTTGTATTATTGCTCCTTTACAACAAGCTGAACTGAAAAAAAGGAAGATGAAAAAGGGATCTGAAAGGGGAGATTAAAGGAGGATATAAACAACCATTGGACTGAAGAAATGGAGGGGGATTGGACAAGAGGAAATCGGAAGAAACAACAGGACTCAATCAGAGTTTTTCTTCTCTTCTCCTTTTTGCATTTCAATCTGGTTTTCTGAATGTTCTTGTTCATTCTTATGGATTGTATTTTGACGAACATGTTTGAGTAGTTCTTTGTTCTAGGATTTGGGAGTAACTTGATTAAGTATTGACAATGTTTGATGTATGAATTTCTTACCTCTTTAATGCTAGTTTCTCTTGATTCAATTTTTAGCACACCAACTGTTTGTGAATATGTTTGGCCACATGTTTGCATGATTCTTTGATAATAGAGGAAGAACTGAAAGGTAAACCTTGATTTCAAAACTCTAGAAATTGAAATTGAGCTTTCAATCACAAAAGTATATTAATTCTCATGAGGCTTTCTTTGAATTATCTTGTTCTTATAGGTCTTCTCTAATCTAATTGTTGTGAAAATAAGAATTTGAATTAGATTGGATACGTTATTGTATTTTGAAAGGAACCAATAATTCTTTAGGATAATTCGCCTTCAAAAGTAACCTAGTTTGATAAGAGAGGAAAAATTACAAATTTATTAATTACCACCGTGGTGAACCCAAATCATAGAGTCTTTAAAACTAATCCCTTTATTCAATTCCAAAGTTGATCTTCTTTGTTATTTTTCAAATTTTATTTTTTGCGATCTTGTTCTATCACTACAGTTTTGCATCACTGGTTTCATCTAGATAATCATAATTGTGCATAATTGGTAATCATCAACTCAGTCCCAGTGGGACGATAATTTTACTACTTGAAAAAAAATCGTGCACTTGTGATTTATACCAACAAGTTTTTGGCATTGTTGTCGGGGACTGTGTTTTGTTGATATCAATTCACTTGCATGATGGTTATTCTGGACTTTTATTTTTGTTGATTTTAATTTATTTTCTGTTTATAGCCTTGCAGTTGAGCATGTAATTCTTGTATGTGAAGGTTTAGAAATTTTAGAAAAGTTATAGAAGCAGGCCCATAAATTGAAAGGACCTTTCAAGTAAGAAGAAGACTGCAAAGACAACGAAGAGCAGCTCAAAAACAACCTACACCAATCATGGCTGTCGAAGATAAAAATAGGCCACTGAAGGACTACACTGCGCCTAGCGCACGAGGGCTGCGTTCTAGTATCACAAGACCCCCTATTGAAGCCAATAATTTTGAGTTGAAGCCTTCGCTTCTCTCAATGATTCAGCAGAACCAATTTGGAGGATTGCCAATGGAAGATCCTAATCTTCACTTGGAGGTGTTTTTTGAGTTCTGCGAGACTTTGAAGTTCAATAGCGCTTCGGCAGATGCTATCTGACTGAGGTTGTTCCCTTTCTCTTTAAGGGACAAGGCTAGAGCATGGTTACATTCCCTTCTTGCAGGGTCTATTACAATATGAGCTCAGCTGGAGCAATGTTTCCTTGATAAATACTTCCCTCCAAGCAAGACTGCTTATCTTAGGAATCAAATTACAACCTTTGCTCAAAAAGACAGTGAGTCATTATTTGAAGTTTGGGACAGGTTTAAAGGATTGTTGCAACAATGTCCTCATCATGGCCTTGAGAATTGGTTAATCATTCACACGTTCTATAATGGTATAACCTACCAAGCTAAGGTCTCATTGGACTCCGCAGCTAGAGGAGCTTTGATGAATAAAAACTTGGAAGAGGCCTATGAGATAATTGAAAATGTGGCTCTAAACCACCACCAGTGGGTGAATGAAAGAGGTAATCCTAAAGGAGTTGCAGGTAAGTATAAGGTAGATGTTTGGGATCTTATAGCAGTTAAGGTAGAAGCTTTATCTCAGAAATTTGATAAAATTTGTCAATGTTGTTTGTGCTTCTAATGCCTCTTATGAGATATATGGTACAGCAGGGCATATAGCTGTAGATTGCCAGTTATGAATTACTCCTACACAAGATGCACCGATGGAGCAAGTTGATGCCATCAATAATTTCAACCAAAGGGCGCAAAATGATCCATTCTCAAACAATTATAACCCTGGTTGGAGGAATTATCACAACTTCTCCTATCGGACTAATCAGAATCAAGCTGGGCAAAGCAATGCGAGGCCATCTCCTAGATTTCAACAACAGGTACAAAAATCTAATTTGAAAACCTTAATGAAAAATTTCATTTTAACTCAATCCAAGCAAAATGAGGAATTTAGGCAGCAGGGTCATGTCATAGGTGAGGCAATTAAGCAACTAGCATCTAAGGTTGATAGTCTAGCTATCCATAATAAGATGTTAGAAACCCAAATAGCACAACAAGCTAGTTCCTCTGTAAGAACACCAAGAAGGTTTCCCGGTGAGCCTATAACAAATCCGAGTGACCAATGCAAAGCTATTACCTTGAGATGTGGTAAACAATTAGAAGATCTTAAGGCAAGAAAAAGAAAGTGAAAAGAAAGATGGTAGTGAGGAAGTTGAGGTTACTAGGCCATCACCTAGGAAAGATGAGAATAAGGAAGAAACCAAGGAAAAAGGTGAGGAACCTAGTCACACACCTTTAGTCACACCTTATAGACTACCCGTACCTTTCCCTCAAAGGTTAGCTAAGGTCAAGCTTGACAAGCAATTTGGCAGATTTTTAGAAGTTTTGAAAAAATTGTATATAAATATTCCTTTTCACAGAAGCTTTGCAACAAATGCCTACTTATGCTAAGTTTTTGAAAGATATTTTGTCAAATAAAAGAAAATTGGAAGAATATGAAACTGTAGATTTGACCGAGGAGTGCAGTGCTTTGATTCAAAATAAATTACCTCTAAAGCTCAAAGATCCAGGTAATTTCTCAATTCCATGTTTAATCAACAACATGAGCTTTGATAAAGCTCTTTGTGATCTTGGGGCTAGTGTCAATCTTATGCCTCTATCTGTTTGTAAAAAACTAGAGATGGGTGAACAAAAGCCCACGACAATCTCATTGCAGTTGGCGGATCATTCTGTAAAATATCCCATAGGTATTTTGGAGGACATTCCCATTAAAGTCGGTAAATTCTTTGTGCTAGCTGATTTTGTGGTTTTAGAGATGGAGGAGGATTCTCAAATCCCCATCATTCTTGGAAGGCCTTTCTTGGCCACCGTTGGAGCCATAATTGATGTGAAAAATGGCAAACTTTCTTTGGCAGTTAGTAATGATAAAGTTGAGTTTGATTTGTCTAATGCTGTAAAACAACCTTCTATTGACGATCTTTGTTGTAGGATATATTTGTTACAGCAAGAACTAAAGGAGGTAGCACCTAAATGTTCCTCTGTCGATCCATTGGAAATGTGCTTGACTGGCGAAGGTTCAACAAGTGATGATGGTGAGATTAGTGAGTATGCTCGTCTCTTGGACGCATGCCCATAGTTATAAAAAGCCAAAACTGAAAAATTGGAGCCCAAACAAAAATCAACAAATTGGGAGGAAGAAAGCGCACCAAAGGTAGAACTTAAACCTCTTCCTTCAATCCTAAGGTATGAATTTCTTGGTCTCAACTCTACATACCCTGTGATTATCAATGCAAATATGAATGAATTCGAAACCGAAAAATTGCTTAGGGAACTCAGATTGCATAGGAAGGCCATTGGGTATACTATTGATGATATTAAGGGCATTACCCTTTTTATTTACATGCACAAAATTTTGCTTGAAAATGACCATAAAACCTCTATTGAGCATCAAAGGAGATTAAATCCTAATATGAAAGAGGTGGTCAAGAAAGAAGTGCTTTAAACTGAGAATTGTATGGGTCAAGCTTAAGACCATAAATAAGCACTTCTTGAGAGGCAACCCAAGTTTATTTCTATCAAATTCTTCATTTCCTTAGTCATTCATTAATGATTTTTCATTGCTTTCTATAGGATTATTACGAAGAGCGAAGCTCGGATTGAGCCAATTGAACTTGAGAATCAAATGCACTTCATTAAACTTTCAAAAGTTGAAAGTTGGGCTATGCAGACATTCCACGGTTTACCCGTGGTAGCTGACACACTCGTGGACCATCTCCGCTACAAATGGAAGCAAATTGGCTCAAAGTCAGTAAGCTCCATAGCCTGGTCGTGGAACGTGCCACGGCTGTGGGACCTTATGCGTTGGAAAGTTGCCTAAGACAGAAAGCTCCACGAGCTTCCCGTGGTATGTACCACGCCCGTGGAATGTTGCAGTTCCATATTAGCAAAAAAAAAAAGGGCCAGACAGCAAGCTCCACGACCAGGCCTGGAACGTGCCCAGAAGTTTTTTTAAGTGACATGACCACTCATCCCATTCTTATCTTCTTCTCCATTTTCTTCTTTCCTCTATAGCCGTCGCCCCAAGCTCCCCTCCTTCACCAAAACTCCACCATTCCCTCCACCAACCAAGCCAATCACCCCACCACATCTCCTCTTTCACCATACGCACACCCACTCTTCCCTCACCCTCCATTTCATAACCACTACTTATCTTCTTCTTTCCTTCGTAGCCACACCTAAAGTTTACCACCACCACTCTTCCACCTATTTCTACTATAACCACTATCCAACCAAGGCAAAATCTCAACAACCATCAAACTAAACACCATTACCCACATTCCATTCACCCAAAATTCCTCCAATTTCAATTTCAAAAAAAAAAAACCCCCAAATTTCTCACAGCCCTAACCTCAAATTCGACATTCATTAGGAGGAGGGGGGCAATTTCACTAAGCACATTGCTTTGTTGATTTTTGTAGGACAGTGGCTTCTAAGAGACAAAGGGTTGAAGTCGGTTCAAACTCTTGGGCAAGAGGCAAAGGGAAGAGCATTTCTAGAGCTCCTGGATGAGCAACACCCTCTTCGCCAAGCACCGCAGGGTAGCCCCTCTAGGTCTTCTGTTTTTTTCTTCTTCAAGTAATTTAGAGGATGCCTATACTCGACTCCAAACCTCCATTGAAGCTATTCGAGCTGAACAGGTGCAACAACAGCTATTGATGGAGCAGGTGCAACAGCAGAGGTAGGCTACTGATGGCCATCTGCAGAGTATGGAGGGGATGGTGCAAGCTATTTACAACTGGCACTTGTCCTAGGGCCATTTTCCACCACCTAAGTAAGTTATGTGTTGATTACTCCCTTCTTACTTCTGTTTACATTGAGGACAATGTCGATCTTAAGCTTGGGGGAGTTGGTTAGTTAGTACATTTTAGCATTCAGTTTTGCATTCTAATTCTAGTTTTGCATCTTTAGCATCCATTTATCTTGCTTTGAATTATCATGAAAAAAAATGGCAAGCATCTTAATATTTTATTTTTGCTTTGACTTATTTCCTTAGCACATTATTCTTTCATATCTGTGATGGTATGCAATGAGTACTTTTGGATTGAACTTTCATTGTTTTGTCTTACCTTGTGAGAACCTCTTATCACTTAACAATTGACTCTGAGTGTTGAGGTATCCAAGGAAAGTCTTAAAATACCAACTGAGTACTTGAGTTCCCAAGAGGACCTCCACTGCGCTCGGTTACTAGAGAAACACTTGATTAAAAAAAAATTGATTATAAGTTGCAAGAAGGCAACCAAGTACCCCTTTGAGACTGAGTTGGTTATTGGGCAAATACTTGTTAAATATTGAAATCAAGTGCTCCTTTGAGACTAAGTGTGGAAGGTGCAAAGCACAAAAGGGGGATGAGCCTTGTTAGCAGGTAGGTGCCTGCTAAGTAGGGCATTTGGCGAAATAAAATAAAAAGAGTAAACAACTTGATTTGGCATCCAATACCTTGGGGTTAATTACACTTGCACTGTTGCACTGAGGTACTCACAAGTTAAGTCATAGTGAAATGTATAGAGGGGTTGTGCTCATTGAATACCATTACATGACAAAATAAGATGTGTTGCTGGGGATAATGAGTCATTGCTTTGTTTTATTGGTTATGTTTTGTTCATTCACACATGTTTTGCTTGAGGACAAGCAATGTCTTAAGCTTGGGGGAGTTTGATGTGTGTGAAGCATGCATATAATTTTGTCTTAGTTAGCATTTAATTATTGTATATTTTGTGTTGATTTTTAGTATATATCTTAGGCTTTTATTCCCTTAGTTTAGATGACTGCGTTTTATTTTTATATTTCATAGGTGAATGAATTTGTGACTTTAAAGCACCAAAATATGAAGCTCTAAACTAAAAGAGAAGGTGCAAAAAGAACCACACCTTGGCCATGGAATGATCCACACTCGTGGAACCTGTTGCTGGAGAGAAACAAGCAAAACAACAAGCTCCAAGGCCAGCCTGTGGAACCTGCCATGACCATGGAGTATTCTGACCATTTACACATGATTGAAAGCAAGACAATAAGTTCCACGGCCAGCCTATGGCACCTACCACGGTCGTGGATCGTGGAGCGTTAACACATTCAAATATGTATTATTGCTCCTTTACAACAAGCTGAACTGAAAAAAAAAAAAAGAAGACGAAAAGGGGATCTAAAAGGGGAGATTAGAGGGGGATATGAACAACCATTGGACTGAAGAAATGGAGGAGGGGATTGGACAAGAGGAAATCAGAAGAAACAATATGACTAAATTAGAGTTTTTCTTCTCTTCTCCTTTTCGTATTTCAATATGGTTTTCTGAATGCTCTTGTTCATTCTTATGGATTGTATTTTGATGAATATATTTGAGTAGTTCTTTGTTCTACGATTTGGGAGTAACCCAATTAGGTATTGACAATGTTTGATGTATGAATTTCTTACCTCTTTAATACTAGTTTCTCTTGATTCAATTTTTAGCACACCAACTGTTTGTGAATATGCTTGGCCACATGTTTGCATGATTCTTTGATATTAGGAGAAGAACTGAAAAGTGAACCTTGATTTCAGAACTCTAGAAACTGAACTTGAGCTTTCAATCACGAAAGTAGATTAATTCTCTTGAGGCTTTCTTTGAATTATCTTGTTCTTACAAGGTCTTCTCTAATCTAATTGTTGTGAAAATAAGAATTTGGATTAGATTGGATACGTTATTGTATTTTGAAAGGAAACAATAATTCTTTAAGATAATTCGCCTTCAAAAGTAACCTAGTTTGATAAGAGGGAAAAAATTACAGATTTGTTAATTACCACCTTGGTGAACCCGAATCCTAGAGTCTTTAAAACTGATTCCTTTATTCAATTCCAAAGTTGATCTTCTTTGTTATTTTTTGAATTTTATTTTCTGCGATCTTGTTCTATCACTACGGTTTTGCATCATTGGTTTTGTCTAGATAATCATAATTATGCGTAATTGGTAATCATCAACTCAATCCCAGTGAAACGATAGTTTTACTACTTAAAAAAAATCATGTACTTACGATTTACACCAACATTCATTGTGTGTTAAATGTGTTCTTATAAATGATTAACTAAGGGAGAAGATAGGATACTTAAACAAGGAGCAAGAAACAAAAAAAAAGAAGATTATAATATTGGATGATTAATCACCCACTTTTGGATGATTAATCCCCAAGTCCAACATTTTGAGTCTAACGCATGATTAATCACTCACTTTTGACCGATTAATCACCCATGAAGAAAAACACACTGCCCTCCCACCGATTAATAAATCAAAAACTAGGCAATTAATCGGTCAAAGAAAAAAACTGACATGTGCTAGGTGTAACATCCCTAAAAAATAAAAACAATAAAAATATAAAATTAAAATGCTATAAGAAATAAACCTCCAAAGATAATTTTATTCAAATAATAAGATATTTATTTGAATAAGATTCTTGTTATTCGAATAAATAACTAATGTTAGTACTTGTGAGGCAAATTTTTATTCAAATAGATTGATTTCTATTCGAATAAAAGCAGCAAAATATCAGACAACTGAAACATATGTTGCATGGAACCAGAAATAAAAAAACTTGATCTTATCCAGTTTCTTTCTCTAGATTCTTCAGCTGAACTAGTTCCAATGGAACTAGATTAATGAAATGAAATTGGTGAAGTACAGATGATGAGAGTATCAAAGCCAAGTGTCCTCTTGGCCAAGGAAACAATGATTGACATCAATGATTACATGGACATGTGTTAAGAGGATGATTGGAAAAAGATGCAATTCATGAAGTCAAGCATGGTCATACATAGACAAGTGTCCATGAATTAATTAAAGATGAGATAAGCATAGACATGTGTCCATGAAGGGAACCATTGGAGTCATGATAATGATTAGCAACGAACAAGTGTCAAATTTGGAGGGAATAGGTGGCACAAAGATGAATGTTGCATGAAGGAAAGGAAGGTGAATTATGTATAAAATAAACAAGTGGCCAAAATATTAATTGAAGCTAAAGTAAGCATGTGAGATCAACACAAAGTATGTGGCAGAAAGGGGAACGTTGGAAACTTTGAATGAGGGAAGCAACCATGATGGAATAGACATGTGTAATTTTGGAATAAAAATAAAGCAAGAAACAATGATTATAGAAGAATACCTGGAGTATACTAAACAACCTTGAGACACTTGGCACCCTTCAAATGAAAAGCATCTCAATTATGTTCTATAAATACATCATCACCCTCCCATTCACGCCATAGCCCACACCATTCAAGCCACAAACCAGCAAGCTCTGTTTGCTGCAATATTTCTTCTCCATATTCAATCACCTTTTCATCAAGTTTCAATTTTGAAACTAGGTAAGAAATGTCAAAAACACAATTCTTTACTCTTTATTTTTATCACCCATACCTTATTGTCCATTCATTTTCAACCATTCATGTTGCTCTGTTTTTATAATAATGTAATAGTGACATTCTAGTTTCTGCAAAATGTGATTTTCGACCCCTTTATTCGAATAACACTAATATTATTCGAATAAAATGACTTTACAAAAGTTTGAAAAGTGATTTTTGACCAGTTTATTCGAATAGTGCTTGTGTTATTTGAATAAATCGTGTTAAAACACTTCAAAAACTATTTTTCAGAAGCTTTTATTTGAATAACACTTCTGTTATTTGAATAAAAGTAAGATTTATTATGATAATATTGTTGTTATTCTGATAACGATTTTGTTATTCTGATAATAATTTTGTTATTCCGATAATGATTTTGTTATTCTAATAATGATTTTGTTATTCGATAATAACGATTTCGTTATTATGATAAAATTTGACGAGAAAAGCTTTAGAATTGAGATTTTAAATATAATTAATTTCTTATGAGCTATTCTTTTAACTCTTTTTATAATCTTTCATTTAATTAATTTTATTATCAGCTATTTTTTATGTTATTCTTTATATTGGATATGTTAATCATTATTAAAATTATTTATTAGTATTCTTATTTTACTATAATGATACCTGTGTTAATACAAGCTTATTTTCATGGTTAATGTTGTTTTATGGAGAAAATATTTTTGAAATATCATCTCATAGATAAAAATGAATCAATGTGCAAAAGATAATTGTTGCAGCTGTGATTAGAGGATTAAGAGACGCCTTAATCAAATTTATTATTGTGACCATGATAAGAGGATTAAGGGACACCTTGGTTAAATTATTGTAGTCATGATGAGAGGATTAATAGACGCTCTAATTATTATTAATGATTGTGGTCATGATGAGAGAATTGAGGGACGCCCTAATCAAATTATTGTGGTCATGATGAGAGCATTGAGGGACGTCCTAATGAAGAGAAAGAGACACATTTGATTAAGAGTATTGAAATGAGATGATAAAGAGATAATAAAATAAAGTTTTGAGTAATGACGTGAAAAGAATATTCAGTTACTTATTTTTATGAAGCTATGAATTACTTATTGAGTTATTTTATCCTTAATTAAATACTCATTTTTATGTTATTTATTCATTTTCCAATTTATTTTACTGATATGAGAAACAGATAAATTTTGAGATATATCATTTTTATAGAGTTACTTACTCTTTCATTATAGATTTTTTCTTTCATTATAGATTTGTTTATCAGAAAGTGATTACTCTTATATTTTAATTGTGCATCACTTATTACCCTTCTAATTTATTTATCAAATATTGATTTATTTATTTGTGGACTCTCGGTTATGGTTTTAGAAACAAAGAATAGTAAAGAGTAGGGATGACAACGGGGCGGGACAGGGACCGGTAGTAGTCTCCCTCCTCCGGCCCCCGCCGATAATATCTACCCTCGCCCTCACCTCCATATTCATGCAGTGCATTGTTTATTATTTCCCTCAGGTAAATGAAAGTACTCCTCATGAGATATTTGCGAGTTCCCAATAAATTATAACAAAATCAATAAAATAAAAAAAATAAAAAAATAAAAAAAAAAAGTATAATATCATAATTTCTCAAAATTTGTCCAACACAACTTAATTCAAAAATAATACCAAACACTTAAAATACTTAAAATTCAACTTACATTCAAATACAATATTTAATAGTTTTTAATATATAATAAAATTTTTTAATAATTTTATATAAAATATTTTTATAATTTTTTTTGCTAGTACCCATGGGTACGGGGAAACCACCCATGCCCCTCGCTTTATTAAACGGGATAACACAAACGGGTATTTATACCCACGAGAAAATATTAAATGGGTATTACCTGCCCTCGTTACGGGTATTACCCGCGGGGGCGGGTAAAATTGCCATCTCTAGTAAAGAGTGGGTGGTAAATGTATACCCAATTTTGCATTTTCCTACTGATATTTTTATTTCACTCCTTTGTGGTGTAATATTTCAGATAATATTGATAAAAAGAGTTCTAAATTATATTCGTGATCAGAACTAGAAGATTATGTCTTCACTATTATATTAGAGACTCATGCATAGTTATAATATTAATAATTATACATACGTAAATTTATAGCACCATGTAAAGGCTTTTGTAAGTCTCATTTTTTTTATAAATAGGTGCTTAATTTAGAAAATGTATGTATATATATAACTAACTTTTGAAGGGTTTACGCTCCCTTAATATAATATATTATATTTTTTAAAAAGTAGTATCATGTGTTTATCTAAAATTATATATTTAGAATATAAGAAGAAGTAGGATGTTGCACTAGTGCTACATATATAAAGGAAATGACAGGGATTTGAAGGGGAGCAGCATTTGAGAGGCACTTGGAACCCTAGAAGAGAGGAGGAGTCACTCCACCTTGGAAAGGAGGAGATTTCTTCATACATGGAGTTTGTTTCTCTTCTTTGTTTTTCTTCTATTTTCTTCATGTGTAACTAAATTTCTTAGTTAGGGTGATGATGAATCTTATCTTTAGATGATGTAAACTCGTTTTTATGCTTAATCCAAGTTTATATTTGATGATTCAAGTATTTATTTCTTATTTTAATGCTTTTCTTGACTAGGCCACTCTTGATTTTATCTTAGGGTTTATGTATGATTTGAGAAAATTGTGCATGAGTTTAGAACTTGAAATAAATACCATAATCTCTCCAACATTTAGGAATAGGTGTTGTGGGTTATATGACTTTACTTGTGATTCCTTTGCTTGTGGTAAAGTCTTCTCTAATTAGGGTTAGACTAAGATATTTGTTAACTCTAATTAGTTTAAAGATGATTAATATACTAAAGAATTGAATATTGGTTAACTTTAGGAATTTGGTCATAAATCTTGAAATATAACTTAGTTAAAATAGATTTTGAGTTTGCATCAAAAAATGATTAAGTGAAATCGGAACCCTAACACTTTAACTCTATTATTTCCACCCCTTCCTCTTATAAGTCAAGTTTGTTCTTATTAATTACAGTAATTTCTTGTTAGCTTAATTGCTTTTAGCTTTGGATGAAGTTGTTTTGTTTAAACTTTTAAAGCTTCCATTGACTCCAATCTATCATTATCTAAATAGTATTAATTTAGCGAATTTGATACTTGACATTTATAATTCCTAAGGAACGATATTCACTAATTCATTATATTACTTTTGTGATTTGATATACTTGCCAAGTTAAACAAGAATACTTATGTTTTTATTTTGAGGTATCATTATAATTATGAGTTGTAAATATTTATTAGTTTTTATTTTTAAAGGAAATATTTAAAATCTATAAATTATAACCAATAATCAATATAATATTTGACAATGGAAAGTAACTGATTCTTAAAAAAAACTTGGGTTCTAAATTATTCCCTTTTTCTTTATTGTTATTTCTCTCCAACTATATTTTATTTGATTTTTCTTAAACCTTTCATTAAGTAGTGATTTCCTTAATATATAAATGATATTTTAAAGTGAACCAAATAAAAATTCGAGTAGCAGTAGACAAGGTTCTCTTGGCCTCTCTTATCAATATATATTCTTAAAAAAATTTAATTTTGATCTACTATATATATATATATATATATATATAGATATACCATTCCAATCAAAATATGTTATTTATATTTATTTATCGAATAATTTTTTATTTCGATTGAGTTTTATTTTAACCTTTTTAATTTAAGTTTTAAATATTACAAATTTTTATTTTTAAAAATTTTAATTTTTTATATATATATTCTATATTTTTATTCTTGAAATTCTCATTCATTGTGTTATCTAACTTACTAGAAGAAATGAGAACAAGTCACATGATAAAAAAATATAAGTATGAATCAATTTATCAAGTTATAAGTTTTTATTAATAAAATATTTTAAAAAAATAATAATATTATGCAAAGTTAGGAAAGTATCGATACCCTTTTAAAAACAAGGGTATCGAAGGAATTCCTTATTCATATACTCTCTCTAATCCTTTGTAATGTCTTTAAGGTTTTTGTATAAGGATTAAGGATAGAATTAAATAGTCTCAAATATAAAGAAATATAACATAATATGATTAAATTATTTTTTCTCTCATTCTATTAATTCTTTTTATTAATCTCACGTAGCACAATAAATTCTCTCTATATTAAAGAGGATAAAGTTAAAAAAAATTAATTAATACTTTCTTAATATTATTAAATAACAAAATAATTTGAGATAAATTAAAATTTTAAAAAATACAATTATTAAGATAAGGGGAGTATATATATATTACATCAACATTCAATGATATGATGTTGCCAAAACGTTAAAATAGTTTGACTATGATAACATTTATCTCATAGGTCAAGCCCGCATATGATTGAATGGTACTGTAACTTTTACATTCGATAAAAATTAGACTTTCTGAAAAATGGTACATAATATGAGTTGCTTATGTGTTGGTACTAGGAATCAAAGGGCATTGTATCACTGCAGTTCAAAATCATATACAAGGTGAATGACATAATGGTTCTCATTGCGATTATGGGAAAATGTCTCTCTCACTGCAAAGAATTCAGGTAGACTTTTCCAGAACACATTTATTTTGGTCCCCTTTGGTTTAATGTTGTGTGGGATTGCTGTACTTCATTTTTGTTAGGACTGCAAAAGTGCAAATCGATCAAATGTCGTAGAGATACTTTATAACAATTCTAGTGGGATTTCTATTGAGAATTAACATGGACAATTTTGAGCTAGTGAGAGAATTGCTCACGCAGTGGCATGAGCTAGCTTTTTTATTATTCCATCTAAATGGAATAATTTTACATAGATACCTCATACCTGTTTCCATAGGAATTACAGTTCATAAAGCTCGGCAGAGGGAATAAACTCTGTTTTCTGTTCTGTTTTCTGCTACTATACAACCTGGTAAGAGACCAAGTTTGTTGGAACTTTAACACAAATTGACAATTAGGCAACAAATAAGTACTCTTAATGAACGACATTTACTAGGCATTTACTTAACAACTTTCAATATTGACATATTTCGTTCAGCACATTATAGCACAGACGACAGAATCACTTATACATGGTTATCCCAAAAACCAAAAATGTTCAATAGACATTTTGGACCATTATTCAGAACTAGCCAAACACATTTGTCTCACTTCGTAAATAATATTTTGATTCGCCAAAAGTTAGACCGCCAATAAATTTGCTTACTTCGTCTTTTTTTAGGATAAGCTAATGCAAGTTCTTTTATTTATTTATTTACTTATTTATTTTGGATAAATTGCTTATAAGTTATATATAGTAACCTTGTTTTTTATTAAAAAAAAGATTCTCAAGGTATTTTCATACATGTTGGGTGTGAGACTGATCACTTGAGCATGAAATATGTTCTCTATTCTCCCCATAAGTAATATTTCCATGACTCGAACTTGTGTGATCTTCTAAATGTGTAGTTTGCTTACCACTGCACTCAACTCTTGTGGGTATATATAATAATTTTGTAATGTATATATAATAATAATAATAATAATAATAATAATAATAATAATAATAATAATAATAATAATAATAATAATAATAATAATAATAATATGGTTCAAGGATTCTTTTTAAGATTATTACTAATCACTTTACTCTTCCCAAGTTATCGACAAAGAGTGTGAATCACTTCCATTTTAGGTGCAAACGGTAAACCGAACAATGGTTACTTCTTATGTGAATTCTTTCTCACATTCTTTCAAGAGAATCTTCTCTGTCTGTGTTACGTGGTAAAGACCTTAGTATAGTCCATTTTGGTCTATGTCCTGTTTGGTCTATGTCCGCACAAACACGTCGTTTATAAGGTGTATCTGCTTGTCGGACACGTGTCTATAGAAATTATGCTCTATATTTTTTGGGAGGGACTTATTAGGTAATAAATATTGACACATATGACATATATTAAGATATTATAAATCTTCAAGCTTATAGAGATAATATTAATGAATTATAAATCTTTTTTCTTAAACTTTGCAATTATATATATACATAGACTAAGTTCTTTAATTTATTTTGATATATATATATATGTCATGTCTGTGTCCTACAGTTTTTTAAATTTGATGTGTTTCTGTGTTCATATCTGTGTTTCATAGCATATAATGTCAGTGTGTCCATGTGTCCGTATTTGTGCTTCATAGTCTATAATGCATGGAAATGAACAAATTACAAATATATTAATCTTTGGTAGACTTTGATTTTATCAAAGCATTGTTTTGGAATGTACCAAAAAAAAGCATTGTTTTGGATAATTCTCAACATCACGTTCTCTTACTTTGAGCCTGATAATTTTGTTTATTATACCTCAATAATAAGTATGCTCTTAGCTACAGGCTCTTGGTTGTGTGGGGTGTGGGCAAATTAAATTTGTCTTATGGTAATGTTATCATCGACCTTTCTGTGTCTTTGTTCCAAAAACCAGTTTGAACAACAAAAGGACAACTTAAGCATGAAACAAATTTTTTGTAGGATATATAGATAAGTCACACCTTAAATCTGATATCTTGTTCCAAGTAAATTGCAGTGTTGTTTATTGCCTTTGGCTGCTGAGAAACACGTGTGAAATGGAACTTGCCCTTGTGAAGTCTGAATTAAGCCCAAGAAGTCATAGGTTGCTCATGATGGATGGCGAGGCTAATGCCACTAAGTGTGTCAAACGGCGGCGAAGAGATTCATCTGTGGCAGTGTTAGTGGGCAATGAACAACAAGGAGAACAGTCAAAAGAGCAGCAGCCACAAGGTGGCCAATTAACCCCCACCACTCTGAAGAGAAGCTCAAGGTTTAGGGGAGTTAGCAAGTATGTGATATTAATAAACATCTTATGGTGTCAGTTTTTTCTTGCTGTTTTTGGTTGCTTTCTGATTTCTTGCTGTTATTAGTTGCTTTCTGATTTGAACTTTTGAAGCTAATTATATCATCCTGTGAAGCAGACATAGGTGGACTGGAAGGTTTGAAGCTCATCTATGGGATAAAGGGACCTGGAATCCCACTCAGAAGAAGAAAGGAAAGCAAGGTAGATGTTGAACACTTCATTTACTTCACTTTCTTTGGCTATTATTCTTGTTATGCTATTCTTGATTGCTCACACCTTGTTTATTGCATTTTGGTCCTGTTTGTGAATGATTTGTTGCTTTGCTGGTGTGGAGCAGTATATTTGGGTAAGTACTTCAACTGTTTGATTCCAACAGTATCTTCTCTGAATAACTGGATAGAGTATAAACTGACCTCTAGGATTCACTCATGGTTTAATCAGGAGCTTATAACGATGAAGAAGCTGCGGCTAGAGCTTATGATTTGGCTGCTCTCAAGTACTGGGGAACATCAACTTTCACAAATTTCCCTGTATGTTACATAAACTGCAAAAGTTTTATTCATTGTGAGTACCTTAACTAATATCCAAGCCTCATGCTCGTGCGATATTTTTTTGCAGGTGTCTGATTATGAGAAAGAAATTGAGATAATGAAAACTGTAACCAAAGAAGAATATCTTGCTTCATTAAGAAGGTAATCTCATTTCCTCAAGAAATACTGACATTGAGACTTTTTGATATTTTTCAAGTTCTATATCCTTTAATGTTTTTATTGTAGGAGAAGCAGTGGTTTTTCCAGAGGTGTATCAAAGTATAGAGGAGTAGCAAGGTGAAATATTTTCTAACTTACGTAATCAAACTCTACTTTTTGTTTCCAACGAAGAAATACTTGATGCTAAGGTGAAAACTGACTGCAGGCACCATCACAATGGAAGATGGGAAGCAAGGATAGGGAGAGTGTTTGGCAACAAGTACCTCTACCTAGGAACTTACAGTGAGTTTTCACAACCTTAACTTAATCTCCTTATTTCTTTTGATGAACACAATTCAAATAACATTGGCCATCTGACTCTACACCCATGTCTAGAATAAGATGACCTTTGGGAAAGAAAGGGTCAAAAGATTTGAACTTGATAGAAGGCTAACTTGTCAGACTCACTGTCATAGCATTTTCAAGATGAAGTGCTGTTATCTTACATTTGTGCTCACTGTCTTCCTCTAAAGGTACACAAGAAGAGGCAGCTCGCGCATATGATATTGCAGCAATTGAATATAGAGGCATAAATGCAGTGACAAACTTTGACTTGAGCACTTACATCAGATGGCTAAGACCAGGAGCACATTCTACTGCTTCTCAAGAGCAAAAGCCAAGCACAGACCCTCAACCCTTTGCAACCTCTAACCCCATCCAAACTAGAGGAACCACTGAGGTATCCAACTTCAACTTACATCCACTCCCCTCAGGTGAATTGGACAGTACCAAGAAGCAAGACTTTTCCAAGTATATGACCCCTTTAAGTCCTTGCAATAAGTCATCTTCCCCAACAGCATTAGGACTTCTCCTAAAATCCTCAGTGTTTAGAGAACTGATGCAGAGAAATCTGAACTCTGCTAATGAAGAAGCTGAAGAAGTTGAATTGAAATACCCACAAGACAGCAGTGATGGGATTGGAGGGACTTTTGATTATGCCATTACAAGTACCTCTTACTTGGGCTCTTCCAATATCAACAGATTACCTAACTTGGAGTCACGAGAAGAAATCACAATGCCAATGTATCATAGAAGTGTGCAATTCCCATGGAATGGTGCTTTCAATGTCTGATTATTTTTGTTATCTTTTGTTGCTGTTAAGAAACGCAGCTGGGATAAAATCTCCTTTCTTAGCATACTTCTGGACGTCAATTAATTGCTAAGATGTGGACACTGGCAATGGGACCTTGTTTGTTCATAAATCAACAATATCAAGTAAACATACTTTAATGTTTATGTGTCACATTTGTCATTTAGCACCACAAATTTCAGCTCAGATTAACATAGAAAAATTCAAAAAAAAAAAAAAAAGGAACTTGTGATAAAAATATAAACAACGAAGGGACTGCAGTTGGTGATTTCTTGTTGGTAATTATCTTGAAATTGAATGAAATCATATTAAATTGAATGAGTTTAACTTAAATTTATATTTGGGTGCAATAGTATTGTGTTAAACTTGACATTAAAATTTGTGGTACATAATCACCCATGTGTTTGTTAAACAACCCTGATATTCATTCAACTTTTATATTTCGACTTTTTTTCAACTCACTCACAAATTTATTTTGTATTTCGTGAAAAATTATAATCACATATAACTTAATTTGATATCTCTCTCATATAAACATACGATGTAAATATGATGTGCATACTTTTAGTGTAAAAAAAACATTTTCCTTTGCTAAATTAGTGCATAAGTGCAAAAAAATATTGCAGCCGGAAGATAAAATTTACTTTCCGATAAAATTAGAAAAAAATTGCATTGTAAGGATAATAACATATGATATGACATATTTATATATAATAGTTAACTCTCAACATCTAAATATATTTTGCATTGCAGACCAAAGATTAAAGAGGGAAAAAAAAAAGGAAGAACTGATGAGAAAAATAGAAACCACGAACACTTGTTTCAAGTCAAATTATTTCCAGTTAACATACACAAATTCAAATGCTGCCTTGATCACTAGAAATTGGTTTCAATTTTCAAGCGCAGCTATACTTTACAAAAAGATAACTTGTGGAAAAACTGATCACATTGTTCATAAATATAAGCAACCACTTTTTTTCTAAACAGGGCAGTGAATGGGAATATCCAGATAATATAAGATTGTGTTTAGTTTGTTTTTTGTTTTTATTTTCAATCGGTGTGTTTTCACTTTTAATTACAAAAATATCACCTTATTTTGACTTTGTTTTCTGTTTTCAAAATTGTACGAAGGAAATGATGAAAACTAAAAAATGTTATTTCTACTATTTTCTTCACAAAACTGTAAAAATAAAAAACAAAGTGAAAATAAATTGACATTTTTATAATTAACAATGAAAACATATCAAACCAGACATTGGAAATTTCCTAACATCATAACAGACTTGACAGTGTATCATTCAAATTAAAATAAGAAAAATGCTAGACAGACAAAAATTTTGTGCCACTTGTTGACTATTGGATGGATGAATAGTCCCTACCACGTTATCTCATCTAACAACCACCCTTAAACCTAGCTGAATTTTGTCAAAGTTTTGGCTAGTTTTTTCTGGCTGTGTAGCATTACCCAATAGGTTGTGCTGCAGATACATAAGAATGAGCAATATATATAAAGCTTTCCCAGTTCTGATTAATGTCCTCAATAAGATTTAGCTTGAGACGTTTGTGTTTTTCACAAGTAGGATTGTTAGTCTTAAGGATGTTCAGTAACAACTCTCCTACTAGGACATTGAATATTACTCTAATGGATGTTCAGTAACAACTCTTCTACTAGGACATGTTCTAATATTGTGTCCCTCCTTGCGGCACAACCGACACTTGTATGCTCTTCGAGAGGCCATGTCCCTTCTTTTATTAGAAACAACTTGAGGGCATGTCCTGCGGTTATGGCCATATTGGCGACATAGTTTACACCGATGGTGTTTTATAACTCTCCCATTGCTATGGTTTATCCTTAACTTTCTACATGTTCTTCTGTTGTGGCCTTTTTCCCCACATAGCCAACATGTGAATCTCCGATCAATCAAACTATCCTTGAGTTCTGGACAGTAATGTCTCCTATGCCCTTCACGCCCACAGTTTTGGCAGTAGAATTTCACTCCTGCATTAGAGAGGAGAAAAAAAAGCTAATGAGTCTGAAGTTCAACCATGCCTACCAGCAATGAAGTCAACGGTGCAGGGGTATAAGAATGACCCTTCATGGCCATGCTCCTTTTCTGACGGTTTATTGGATCACTGAAGAAAGCTTTCAAAGTTTTGGAAGTATGCTTTCTTGCTGCAACAGTTCCCTTGGCTTTCTGCATCCATTAAAGCAAATTTTTATTATGCAGAATTTTCAGTGTGCCAAAATTCTAATGCTTCAAATAATTGCACAATTTTCTCCCTGGCAATCAGAAGTCTTGTGCCAATACTCAAGTGTTGAGTAACCCATGCCCTTCATGTTTTTTTTCTGTATTTCTATCTGAAGCATACATTTTATGCTAACAGAAAAGAAAAATGCCCAGGCTTTGGTAGATTTCGTATTACCTAGCCTAATCAAAATTAGTAGAATTATAGCCTTAAAAAAACATATGCAAACAGAAAAGGCAAATGCTCAGGCTTTAGAAGATGTCTTACTGCCTAGCCTAATTAAAATAATTGAATTAGAGCACTCAAAAACCATTTGAGAGTTTAATTAAACTAGGTAATAAGAAATTTAATATTGATAAAACTCATTTCACTTTATAGAGTAAACACTCATTTTGATCCTCCATTTATCAGTGACGTCAAATTGGTCCTTCAATGATAATTAATGCCATCAGTTTCATCCATCAAGGACCAATTTGATATCATTTCAAGGACCAATTTGATGGCAAAAATGTGAAATTAAGGACAAATTTGATGTTGCATATATCTTTGAAGGACCAATTTGATATATTTATAAATAGAGGACGAATGTGACGTCACGCATATCTTTGGATGAAAATGAGTGTTTAATCCTATAGTATATATGTCACAGAAAAATAAACACACTGAAAAGTAATTTTGGAGTCGTGTTTTATTTTCTGGATAATCCTGAGAGATTTAATCAAGTAAATCCTATATGTCAATGCATCAAATAAATATAAACTTGTGAACAAAAATGCAACAAAAATAAATATGAAGGAAGCAATCCTTTTAATAAACATCTTTTAAAGCATCAAGTTCCAATAAAATACAAATCTTAGCATTTTAAACCTTAATAGCGGCCACTCTCTGCGCCTGAAGCCTGGGATCCTGGTGGATAATCTTCATTCGGTTGCTAAACAGACCAGTTTTGGCATTGAGACTCTGCAATCATTCAACTAAACAAAGACATTTAAATTTGCAAGCTTAGCAACATCTATAAATCCTCTTTCTCAGTTTATCATATTAATACACCAGTAAACACAGGGAAAGAGAAAACAGTTCATGAAATTTTAATCATTACACAAATATAACTGTCCTCTATCCTACATAAACTTTTGCGCGGTCTGTCCATGCATACTATGACGAAGTTAATCCTCAAGTATGCATCATAAGAAGCATTCTAATCAACTTAGCTCTCAATGTATGAGACCCCACAAATTGCCATTTGATTCTACGCATAGATGTATTCCTGTGTGCGTATATGTGTATGTGTGTGTGCACGTGTGTCTACATATATCAATCAATGAAAGGACCAATCTAATGAGCTCAACTTCTGTAATTTATGTAAACATATGCATGTTAACAATTTGAATCCAATATAAGCATATTAAGTAAGGTTAAGCAGCCAACTAACTTTTAATGAACGACTAATCTTTAATCCAACTTCAGGAGGTGGTGACTGGTAAACACGCTTGGATTTTTTCTTCACATCTAGCTTTATGTCTAAATTGTCAACTTCGTCATCTTCCTTCACTTTAAATGGTGAACTGGGAAAAAGTAAAACCCATAAAGAAACATTCTGTATGACCAAAAAATAAAAACCACTTTGCATAATTCAAAGATCTAGAAGCAAAAATAAATAACACATCAAACCCGTGTGTTTATCAAGCATGTTAACAAAATAAACCACCAACACATAGGAATTTTACGACATCATAATGATAAGAACTTCACAGAGATTTAACTTTGAGTCAATTATGCATGATGACAAAAATGAATGCAACAAAAATGTAAAACCAGAAGAGTCATCAAGATTGTAGCTCAATCAGGAACAGCCCAAGTCTTTAAGACTTGAGTGTGATGTTGATGTTGACGTTGGAGGTATGATCCTCCACCAGGCCACCATTCCCCCTTCCCTACCCAGGTGCTAACTCCTCCAAAGTAGCCAAAAATAAATACTAGAAAGGGTAAAAACTGTATATTATTTCCTAATAACTTTTGTACATAGTTTCTTACAATATATAGACTTCAGGACAATAAATAACAATAACTATTTTCCTATAATATACCACCTGATCTATGGCAACTAATAATACTCATAATAATTTACAATAATTAAAAATAAATACACATAAAGGAGACGGTTAAAACACTCCCCCTCAAGCTGGTGAATGAATATCTATCATTCCCAAATTGCTAGTAAGATGTTGGAACTTCTCTATGGATAACCCTTTAGTCAACACATCAACAATTTGTAATTCAAAGGGAACATATGCTGTGGTTATCAACCCACTATCTAACTTCTCCTTGATAAAGTGTTGGTCTATCTCAATATGCTTTGTTCTGTCATGCTGAACTAGGTTGTGAGCAATGCTAATAACAGACTTATTGTCGCAGAGCAATTTCATAAGGGTCTCATACTTTATCTTCAGGTCATCCAATATAATCTTCATCCATAGCACTTCACAGATTCCTTGTGCGATAGCCCGAAATTCAGCTTCTGCACTTGACCGAGCTACCACATTTTACTTCTTACTTCTTCACGTTACTAAGTTTCCCCCTAAAAACGTACAATAACCAGAGGTTGACCTTCTATCAATGACTGATCCTCCATAATCAACATCTGTATATACTTCCATGGGTAAACTTCCACCTTTCTTGAATAGTAACCCTCTTTCAGGTGTAGTTTTAAGATACTGTAGAATTCTGTCCATGGCTTCTAAGTGCTTCGGTCATGCATAAACTGGCTAACAACACTGACAGCATATGCCAAATCTGGTCTAATGTGTGCTAAATATATCAACTTCCCTACTAACTTCTGATGTCGAGCTTTATCCACCTTGGAACTCTCTTCATCGTTCCCTATTTTGTGATTCTGCTTAATGGGAACACCAGTAGACTTGCAACCCAGCTTACCAGTTTCTTTGAGAAGATCAAGAATATATATTTTTTGGGAAATAAAGATGCCTTGTTTGGAGTAGGAACTTCAATCCCAAGGAAATAATTTAGTCTCCCAAGATTCTTCATTTCAAACTCAATTGCTAATTTTTCTTTTAGCAATTGTCACTCAACCAAGTCGTCCCCAGAGATAATAATGTCATCTACATACACAAGTAGAACAGTGAGTTTACCTTCTTGTGAATGTTTAAAGAAGAGGGTATGATCACCTTGACTTTGCTTGTATCCCAAGGACACCATTGCCTTTGTAAACCTTCCAAACCATGCTCAGGGAGACTGCTTTAACCCATACAAAGCCTTTTTTAACTTGCATACCTTATTTCTTCCATTGGTGGAGTCATAACCAGGTGGAATTTCCATATAAACTTCTTCCTCCAAGTCTCCATGAAGGAATACATTTTTAACATCAAACTGATGCAATTCCCAACCAAGGAGTGCAGTAAGAGAGAGTAGGATTCTTACAGTATTCATCTTTGCTACTGAAGCAAATGTCTCCTGATAGTCAATTTCATAAGTCTGAGTGAATCCTTTTGTGACTAACCTTGCCTTATACCGATCTAGTGTACCATCAGACCGATATTTCAAGGTATAGATCCAGCGGCACCCCACTGGTCTTTTTGTTACTAGGTCTTTCAACAATCTTCCATGTTCCATTCTTCTCCAGAGCACTCATCTCCTCATTCATGGCTTGAACCTAGTTCTTATGCTTCAATGCTTCTTGTACTGATGTTGGAATTTGAACAGAATCAAAGGATGAAATGAAACTCTTGTGCTGCAAAGAAACATTTTTGGAGGAAACAAATTGAGAAATAGGGTATTGAGTACACGACCTTTTCCTTTTTCTCAAGGCAATGGTTAAGTCATCTGGGTCAAGATCACAATTATCCAAAAGAATATGGAAAGTATTAGGGTCAGAAATATGGGAAACTATACCTTCAGTACTTACCGTAGGTTCGGACAACGGAAGTTGCTGTGGAGCTTGATTGGGTTCATGTCTCCTCTTATACACCAATTTCGGTGTGCCAGCCTTGGTCTTGACCTTAGCTGGTCCAGGTGGGGTACCAGAAGAGGATGCTAACTTGTTGAGAATGATTTCAGGAAGCACTATAACTATAAGGTTTATTATAGAAAGAAAAAAGGAGCAAATAATTGTAATTGACTGGATACTTTTTGTAACTGTTTTGGTAGTTAGTTATTTCTGTTATAGTTTGTTATTGAGTTGGTTAGGTGATTAGATAGAATGTATTCCTTTATATAGTCCCTCTTTTGTAGATGAGAGGTCATCTTTTAGCATATTCGAATTGAATGGGAACTCCAGTGAGATAAGGAGAGTGCTCCTTTTGGGGGTAAACTTGTTACCTTGATTTCATCGTGTTCTTTGTTCAAATTCATCAATAAAGAGGAAATTTCAGTAATTGTTCTTTTGTGAGGTAGAGTTTTTCTTTGTTAGGATTTCAAGCTTCTAATCTCAGAATTAGATTCCTAACAAGTTTGGTCCAACCTGCCAGATCAAATTCATCATGGAGCATCGAGTTGGAGCTTTGGAGAAAGTAGTGGGCGAGCACGGGGAGAAGCTGGCAGAGATGAAGACGGATATAGATTTCATCAAAGACTTGTTGTTACAAATGAACAACAAGAAAGCAACATCCGTAGAGGGAGATCATTCTGTGAACAAGAATGAAAAGTCTTTGGAGGAAGAGGAGGAAACCAGCGGAAATGAGGAAGATGAGGATGTACCTTTTCGTTCTTGGGTCAAGAAAGTGGAATTACCCACTTTCGACGGACACAACCCTTTGGGATGGCTGGCCAGAGATGAAAAGTTCTTTGAGGTGCAGCAAGTTAAATCTTCGGAGAAGCTAAGGCTAGCTTTCATCAGTATGGAGGGAAATGCGGTACACTGGTTTCAATACTGGCGCCAACAATCCAAGAACCAATCTTGGAAAGAATTTTCAGACGCTTTGATGAGGAGGTTTGGAGGAAAAGGGAGAGGAACGGTATACGAAAGACTGGCTTCTCTGAGGCAAACCGGAGGAGTCAAGGGGTATGTTCAAGAATTTGAGCTTCTGGTAGCTCAAGCCAAACTGAGTGCAGGGGATCAAGTGTTGGGGTATTTCTTGGCTGGGCTGCGACCAGATATCAGAAGTTTGGTTCGTCCACATGATCCTAGAGACCTTACACGAGCCATGGAGGTAGCGCATGACGTTGAAGAAGCAATGAAACAGATGCGGGGCTATGGGAACACGCAGGGACGAGGTACGAGTTCGGGATTTAGGTTCCAAGGAGGCAGTGGAGTTGTAACTCGTGCAGGGACGTTTGGAGGTGCGAACAGTGCCCAAGCATCCAATGGAGGGACTCGGAATTCACAAGGCTCCACATTTTCGGTGGCCAAACCAAGTTTCTCAGGCCCAAGAAACAGGGGAACCCGAACCCTTCCTTATGCTGAGTTTGTCAGGAGGAGAGATGAAGGAAGGTGTTATCATTGTGGAAATGCTTTTGGGCCAGGACACCGCTGTCCTGAAAAAACTATGAGGGTGATAATCTTGGCCGAGGATGAGCAGATAGATGAAAATGGAGAAATTTCCAGAATGGAAGAGGAGAACGAAAATGAGGAAAAGAAAGACGAAGCTTTTGAGGTGGAGTGTCAGTGGATGGATCTTTCAGTATGCTCAGCAGGAGGTTTGACACAACCTCAAACTATGAAATTGAAAGGTGAACTGCAGGGACAAGAAGTGTTGATCTTAATAGATAGTGGAGCAAGTCACAATTTTGTATCCAGCAAATTGGTACAAAAATTGGGACTCAAGATTGAACCAACCAAACCCTATTATGTAAGATTAGGGGATGGGAATAGAAAATCCACTCAGGGCTGCTGCAAGAATTTGAAGGTGCAATTGGGACCACATTGGATGGAAGGAGATTTCTTTTTGTTTGACTTAGGAGGAGTTGATTTGATTCTTGGAGTGGCCTGGCTAGTCACATTGGGAGATATCAAAGCCAATTGGCAGACCTTGAGCATGTCCTTTGATTATCAAGGACAGAATATGATCATACAAGGAGATCCCAGCTTAACCAAGGCAGTGATTTCGTCCAAGGCACTTAAGAAACTTACCAAGAAGGAAATAGACATAATGTCTATGCTCTGGGTTGTGGAGAAAAATGATATAGAGGAGCAGGGGCTTACTGGGTACTATAGAAGATTCATTTGCCATTATGGACAAATAGCTCGACCCCTAACTGATTTATTGAAGAAGGGGAGTTTCAAGTGGACTAGTACAAGTACTGAAGCCTTCACCCAGTTACAACAGGCTGTTACCACAGCTCCTGTGTTGTCAATGCCAGATTTCTCAAAACAATTCTCCATAGAGTGTGATGCATCGGGAAAGGGAGTGGGGGCTGTGTTAACTCAAGACAAAAAGCCTATTGCTTATTTTAGCAAGGCTTTGGCAATTCAACACTCTCTAAATCAGTCTATGAAAAAGAATTGATGGCTTTGGTCCTAGCAATCCAACATTGGAGGCCTTATCTCCTAGGTCAGAAATTCACCGTATTTACTGATCAGAAGAGTTTAAGGTACCTTTTGGAGCAAAGAATAACAACTCGAATCAACAAAACTGGTTGGCGAAATTGTTAGGATATGAGTTTGATATTGTGTACAAGGTTGGAGCTTCAAATAGAGTTGCTTTGATGCACTATCTAGGAGGGATGAAGATAAGGAGCTGCAAGGAATAACAAGGCTTTTCGGCCTGAAATTACAGAGATTGATGAAGAAGTTAAGAAGGATCCAATATTGGCCAAAATTCTAGAAGACTTAAAATTAGACCCTAACTCACATCCTCAATATACCTTGGAGCATGATAGACTATACTATAAAGGCCGGTTAGTTTTATCAACAGATTCAGTTTGGATCCCTAAACTACTCCAGAATTCCATACTTCTCCTATGGGAGGGCATTCGGGGATATACAGGACTTATAGAAGGATGGCTCAATCCCTTTCTCTCGATTGGCATGAAAGGGACAATCATTTTTGTAGCAAGTATTATGTGTGTCAAAGGAGTAAATATCAAGCCTCTTTTCGAGCGGGGTTGCTACAACCTTTACCCATTCCAAAGGCCATATGGGAAGAAATCAGTATGGATTTCATTGTGGGACTCCCTAAATCAAAAGGTTTTGATGTTGTGCTTGTCGTAGTGGATAGATTGAGTAAATATGGGCATTTCGTTTTGATCAAGCACCCTTATACTGCAAGATCCATAGCTGATATTTTTGTTAAAGAAATCATTAGACTACATGGGGTACCAATCTCTATTGTTAGTGACAGGGATCCTACATTCATGAGTCATTTCTGGCAGGAACTTTTCCGATTACAAGGAACTACTTTGAATATGAGCACGGCCTACCACTCTGAATTTGATGGACAAGCAGAGGTCCTTAACAGAACCTTGGAGACTTATCTCAGGTGTTTCTGTTCCGAGCAACCGAAGTCCTGGGCAGGATTTATACCGTGGGCTGAATACTGGTATAATACCAGCTTTCCAAGGTGCTGCACACTACACACCCTTTGAAGTGGTTTATGGAAGGCCACCACCTTCTTTGGCTAGGTTTATCCCTGGAGAAACTTTAGTAGAAGCTGTTGCGCAGACCTCATGGACGAGAGATGAAGCTTTGAAGCAACTAAAGTTCCATTTGCAGAGAGCACAAAATCGATGGCTCATTATGCCAATATGCATAGAAAAATATCTCCAATACAGCCAGGAGATTGGGTTTATCTCAAAATCAGGCCACATAGACAGATTTCCATGCCTACCAAGCTGCATCCTAAACTATCTCGCTACGTATTATGGACCTTATTTGGTATTAAAACAAATTGAGTTGTAGCCTTCAAATTACAACTTCCAGAGCAAGCTCGGACACCCAAGATTCCATGTTTCCCGGCTTAAGAAGGCGGCGGGACACCATCCAGTTGAACTGAACTTCCACGAGTTGCAAGGCACAAAGCAGAGTTATACCAACCCTTCCAGATTTTGGGTACCAGGAAAATCAATCTCTCGGGATCGAAACATCCCAAGTGCTTTGATTCATTGGCAAGGGAAACTCCCGGAAGAAGCTACTTGGGAAGACATCTCTTCCATCGAAAATCGGTTCAGATTTCAACCTTGAGGACAAGGTTGTTTATGAGGGGGAGAGTATTGTTGAGAATGATTTCAGGAAGCACTATAACTATAATAAACCTGTAAAGGTTTATTATAGAAAGAAAAAAGGAGCAAATAATTGTAATTGACTGGATACTTTTTGTAACTGTTTTGGTAGTTAGTTATTTACATAGTTTGTTATTGAGTTGGTTAGGTGGTTAGACGAATGTATTCCTTTATATAGTCCCTCTTTTGTAGATGAGAGGTCATCTTTTAGCATATTCGAATTGACTGGGAACTCCACTGAGAAAAGGAGAGTGCTCCTTTTAGGGGTAAACTTGTTACCTTGATTTCATCGTGTTCTTTGTTCAAATTCATCAATAAAGAGGAAATTTCAGTAATTGTTCTTTTGTGAGGTAGAGTTTTTCTTTGTTAGGATTTCAAGCTTCTAATCTCAGAATTAGATTCCTAACATAACTCTTGTGGACTAGGAGAGATAGGGTCTAGGACAGATTTGGACCCAGACAGCAAAGGAACGAAAGGCTCTGGAAAAAAAGACTCAGAGGGCATGGAGACAAAGAAACAATGACTTGAAGGATGAATGTATTTATACCCTTTTTTGTCATGAGCATAACCTAGGAAGACACACTTGACAGCACGAGGATCAAGTTTACTGCGATGCTGCCGATGGACATGTACTAAGGTCACACAGCCAAAAACACGAGGCTGGAGACTCTGCATAATAGGAACAGAAGAAAAAAAGGATGTCATGAGTTGAACAGGACTTTCATTGCCAAGAACACGAGATGGTAATCGATTTATCAGATAAGCAGCAGTTAAAACAGCTTCCTCTCAATATGAATGTGGAACAGACATTTGGAACAGCAGTGCCCTGGTTATTTCAAGCAAGTGACAATTTTTTCTCTCGGTAACCCTATTTTGCTTAGGAGTATCAACACACGTCAGCTCATGAACAATACCATGTTCTTTAAGAAAGTTAGAAAGAGTTTGGTTTACATACTTCCTACCATTATCAGAGCGCAGTCGTTTAATGAGTTTTCCAAATTGAGTCTGAACCATACGATAAAACTGAACAAATAATTTTGGCACTTCAGATTTGTCTTTCATGAGGAAAAGCCAAGTTATATGAGTGCAATCATCAATAAATGAAACAAACCATTTGGCCCCAGAAATATTAGAAACAGATGCAGGTCCCCAAACATCGGAATGGATAAAAGCAAAAGGCTCAACACTTTTATTAATGCTAGGAGGAAAAGATACACGATGATGTTTAGCAAACTCACAAACATCACAATGAAAAGGGTAAAAATTGTATATTATTTCCTGATAACTTTTGTACATAGTTTCTTACAATATATAGACTTCAGGACAATAAATAGCAACAACTATTTTCCTAAAATATACAACCTGATCTATGGCAACTAATGATACTCATAATAATTTACAATAATTAAAAATAAATACACATAAAGGAGACGGTTACAACATAAATAAATAAATAAAAAACAGAAGAGTTGTTTTTAATACCGTAACTATAAACCATATTATTATGACCTAAACCAATAAGCTGAATGATGCAGAAGCTGTTTACTTAATGTTCTGTTTTTAAGTTCTTGATTTCAGTTTGTTTTATTTTGAATTTAAAGTGTTTTTCTATGTATTAAGTGCTCAAATGACTAGCATGTGACTTTTTATGAGATTTAGGTTTAATATTATTTGGGCCTTGATACAGATTAGGCTAGGTTTAGTAATATGCTTGTAACCCTGGTATAAATAATCCTAGGGACTTGTGTTCAGCATCTTTTAGTCATCGTATTATAATTTCAGATTTGAGAGGTTTCTAAACCCTAGAACCCCTCCTTTTATCATTCCACTTCAATATATCCTACTTCTCTCTCAAAATTCTATTGCTTAGTTGCTGTCTATCATCTTCTACTACATCACTGAACTAATTTCCTTCTGAAAGAACATATACATTATTGATTATAGAAAGCACGTTAAACATTTAACATTTTATATTGATGGATCATGTTCTTCCATTAACAGAAAATGATGCACCAAATTTCAGAATCCAATATAACAACTGCAGGGATACAGAGCAGTAATGCCAGGTTACAGCAGTTCAACAGCATATTTGGATATAATCTCCTATCCACAATAGGAAGATAAAAAGATATAAAAACACAATACATAAGGGGAAAACAAATCATAATAAAATCTTTTGAATATAGAAACAGCCAGTTGAGCAATTTATGTTCATACTCAAGATATTAAGGAGTAAGAATTAATCTCTTTTGATAGATTGAGAAGGAATATCATACATTACTATTTTAAAAGAAGGGGAAAAATTAAAGCTAAGAAGCATGAATACTGACATGGAGAAGAAGGATATTGTGACACAAAAATTCGAAGTGTCATATTAGGATGTGAAGTGTCATGTCATGCCCAACACAAGTGTCTGATATGTCATATGTTTTTGACACAAGTATTCAATATGTCCAACACAGATACTGCTCCTTTTATGAAGTGTGTGTGCTTCAGACAACTGAAGTTATAAAGTGTTTGCAAATGTGTATTTAGTTATTTATTTAGTCATGTCCACGACCATGTAAAAGGTCTTAACAACATTGCCAAGGAATTAACAGAAGATAAGAGCAGTAAAGAAAGAGATGAAATTCATTTCTCAAAAGTTACATAGAACGGGCTTTCTCCCATGGTTGTTCATCAATTGATTCTTCCCATATAACACAATCTCCAGAGCACTGGTGGCAAGTCACTATACCCTGTTTACAAGAAGGCCGAAGGGAAAAAAAGGGAAAACAAAGTAACTATCATGCACTGATATGATGTTCTATATCTTAGTGTTTCACAACTGCTACGAATATTAGGAAAATACCAAGCAAGAATCAGTTAAGAACTTAATATATAAACACATAAGATGCAAAAGAAGAAATGGTTTATTTAACTAGTAAATTTTGTGTATCATAAGTGAATAGGTGTCTTGTCATCATGGCATCTAGGTATGTTGAAGTATGAAAGTGTATATCAATGTATGTATATATGCATATGGGTTGTTTTGCCTTGTGATTAACCCCATGTAATAATAGTCTTTCATGGGCCAAAGAAATCAGTTGAATTAAAAAGAAGTGGTAACTGGTAAGGCTTTCTCATTGTTTATTCTAGCATTCTCCTATTTTATGAGTCTAGGCACTGACAATCTGGAGCCATGGCATATACTGCAACTTTCTTTTCTAAAAGGAGCTACTACCAAATATCAGATATCAACTGCATGAACTCTAAATGTTTCCCTTGTGAGTGCACCAAGGAAAGGAGTAAAAGTTCAAATCAGAAATGACTTAATTTCAAGTTGTCTTAGCTGGAAGTAGCCCCATCCTCAAGTGAATTTCAAGGAGTATTTATTCAGAAAACAAATATAATTACAAACTATGTACCTTTCCATTACATTTTGGACAGTCTGACCTTGATCTTTCTATTCCGCACTCTGTACAAGGAGTATAACCCCTTCCCCGGCAACTTGGACAAGGTAGCTCTCTGATATACTGTCCATTTGGACCAAACCAGGACCTTGGTTCTGATGTATGAGAGCGAGCTTTGCTGAAATGAAAAATTTTAAATTTATTGAAGTCACTCTACACAATGGAACAGCCCTTCTTCATAAGATATCTAATATGAAGTAATCTTCTTACCAACATTGAAATCTTAATATGTATTTTATCTGATTGAAACCATGAGTATTTTTGTTTGAAGATAGTCAAGACAGTTTGTAATCAACCATATCACATACCTTAATCTTTTAGCTGAGAAACACTAAATTAAAAAAGAAATAAAAAACAAAAGATGATTCCAGATGTACAAAATTATTGTTGATTTTATGTAATGCTTTTCTAAGTGGACCTGTATAACTATAAACCAATTCAATTGTATTGTGGTCAAAACTCCAATACCCTTATCCAATTTTCTCTAAGCTGAGTGAACTGAACATAACATGCAGCTAAACCTTAATACAATAATAGACATAATATTTTCATTAACTGCTGCAAATGCATTTCTTCACTGAAAAACCAAAATCAGACACGCAACAACCCAAAATTCACACTCATATAAAACTACTAGATTATGATTTACGGCAATAGAAGAAGAAGAAATTTGAAACAGTTGAGACCTTGGCTTGAGTTCCACCTCCAGCCCGAACAGTTCCTCTGGAGGACTATAACCCAACTGTCACAAAAATCATTATCACATTGTTAAAAAAAATAAAAATAAATAAACACACAAAATTATGGTTTTCTTTGTGTTAGAAACAAAAACAGAGAGATAAATATTAATACATTTATATATATTCGTAAATAGATATATGTAGAAAGATTAGTCTCTATTTATAAAAAAAAAAAAAAAAAAAAAAACTGAGTTTATAAAAGAAGACTGCTATAGGTTTAAAAAACAGGAGAAACAAATAAAATAAAGATTGTGCCTGGATTGGTTTTGGGATGGAAAAGGAGTCGTCGCTGAGTGATGAACAAAGAATGGTTGGTGGGGCGAAGTTAATGTTTCTGTTGGGATGAAGCAAAACCAACAGATGCATGTTTGTTGGCTTGGTGCATGTTGATGTCAGAACATGAAATGGAGTGCGGAACATGTAAACTTGGTGGTAGGAATTCATGAAGGAAGAAAGAAGAACGTTTGTTTGGTGTGGTGGTGTTTGCTTATTCAAAGAACTATGCTCCCTTTGTTTTATCAAGATGATGATGGGAACTTGTTGTTTGGACTTGGCTGTTTTCAGTTTGTGTGACTGTAACGTGTGTGGCTACAAAGGAGACAGGAGGGCGAGCCTTTTTTACTGTGTAATCCTCACATGGGAGGTAGACGGAATATTTACACATAATTTTTCTTTTATTATTTGTACATTACTTTTACTTTAAATAATAAAATAAGAAAATTACATATTTTAGTATATATTTTCTCTAACTTTTATTTTTTAAATAAACAAAATATAGATGTGACGTAATTATTTTAATGAGTAAATTAATATTTTCCATTCCATAAGCCCTATATGCCTCTGATCACAATTGTACGCTCCCTCTGTGGAATAAATGAAGAAAAAAAATGGTAGAAGTGTACTTTTTGACCATTTTACTTTATTTTTTGTTTTTATTTTTGTCACATTATATTTTATTTTAAAAAACTTACCAATTTTTTTTTATATTGAACTGAACTAATAGTTCAAAATAAACAAAACTAAGTAATCATATGTGAATAAGTTACATTCACAAGGTCTTGTTAAAGTAAGGTGACTAAATTTTAAAATAAATCTTCAACAGTAGTACAAGAGAACTGATCTAAATAATTAAGTTTAATAAGGAAATCTATATATGTATTTTTTTTCTAATTATATGAGCCACAATTACCATCTAACTTAACAACAACTTGATATCATAAATAAGTGAAGCACAATGGTGAGAAGCAGATCAACCATTAAGAACAAAGTTCATAGCTATCACAAAATTCATATTAATTATCATATTTTGAACCCTTAGCTATTGTGTAAGTCTAAGGTCATGATACAAGTCTCATAACTCTCTTTTGATTGTTGAGCAAATGCCTAAATTATAATAAAAACTCCTAACGAATATTTCAGCATCATCTCTTATCAAACCACCACATGTCACTTGCATTAAGTCTTGACACATAAACCCTTGACCCATCCACATCAAGCTTACAAAAGCTATCTAAATGGAAGAACTAAACTATTAGTCTTTCAGTCTTATGGTTCACCCAGTCAACCAATAAGAGATTGTTAACATAGCTCTCTATGACTATTATGATATAATTATGAACACGATGTGTTAGTTTAAAGATAGGCTATATGGTATGAGTAACCTCTAAGTCCTGTGGTTCATGCTGTCAATCAACAACGAATTATCAACATAGTTCTCTATAAGCACTTGGGTATAATTGAGAATATGTTGTGCTAACTCAAAGGTAGGTTATATGGTATGAGAAAACTAGTATTTCTACCCAAGTGATGCATGACGTGTGAGTGTATATATCTATATATATTTGATGATAAAATTTTTAATTATATTTATATATATATATAAATATATATATATATATATATATATATATATATATATTAAATGTATCATAGAGTTATTATCACTATAATAATGAAAATATATTAGAATTTTGTAATATAAAATACATTTGCCATGTCGAAAATATAAATTTGATGAAGTAACAAAATAACAATTAGTTAATAAAAAGATCAACAATTGTATCGCAGTAATCTCATCTAAAATTCTATAAAATTATGAGCATTAACTGGATCATTACTTCCTGTAATTAGAAATTTCACCATTTAAAAAATTATATATACATATATAAGCATTAATACGACCTCCACTTCCTTTGATAAGAAAATAATTATTTGATGATAAAAAAATTTATGTATCTAAGAATTAAGGAACTTATATTATTTAAAAAACATATAGTCCTTAACTTTTTATCTCACTTTTAAGAGTATACCACCTAAAATCAAAATCTTATAAGTTGTAGTTACTTTGTTATCTATGGATTAAAAATTCAAGAATGTCAATTATATATAAAATTATATTAAAAATTCTATCTCTTTGTTTTTTACCCCGCTTTTGGGTATGCCAAAATTACCCTAGACTCAAAACCCAAAACAACAAAATTTTATCTTCTTTCATAATTATCTTTTCATGTAAAATTTTCAATCTTATTTGGTGATGACATTAAAGTTTTGATGTTAAAGTTCTTGAATATTACAAAAATATATATGCTAAATAAATATTACTATTTAAAAATATAATTAATCAATATAATTAGCGTAATTATATTCCAATCAATTTTATTATATTTTATTTTAATTTTTTTAAGAGAGAGATCAACTTACAATTTTGACTTATATTTTTAACCAGATCAATCTAATGATTATTTTGATGAAATCATCTCAACCATTATTAAAGTGGATCTAATTTTTTGAATATTCCAAAAGATTTACACTAGTAAATATCTTCCTCTTTTTTAATATCCCATGTAAATATTAATATACTTTTATGTAAATTTTCAACCTTATGGGATGTAAATAAAAAAAAATTAAATACTACATAACAAAAACATCATTTTTTATGATAAATTATAATTTAACTTAATTTTTATATTAAATATTTATAATTATATTTAAAAAATTAAAATAGACAAATAAATTATTAAAATAATTAATATTTAAATGTTTAATAAAAAGATATATTTTTTTTGGGAAAAAAGTATCATGAATCATACTCTAAATATTTATTTATTGAACCATTTTTTACCTAACCTTATTCTTGAAGTACATAGGCTGCAAACAATTAGAATAACCAAATTTAATGAAGCGAAGTTTTTTTTTTTTTTTCTTATCACAAATTTTCTAGTCGGAAGCACTTTAATAACAAAGTTTATGTAAAAGTATAAGGAAAATGTATTTTCTTGGCTTTTATCAAATAATAAATGATATATCCTTTACTACTTTATGCATTTCCAAGTTAAATTTCCTTATCCTTTCTCAGATAGGTAGAGATTACTACAGCATCGAATAACTAAAGTTTCTAAAAAATAGTCTATAAAAAATTATAGTTGTCACACACATCAATACATATAATTAGGGACGGAAATATGTTAGGTTATCCGTTAGGAGCCTATGACTTAGCTGACTTATTTACTAAACAAGTTAAACAAAATTTTTTTTAAAAATCTATTTAACTAAAAAGGTCATATTTTAGATTATCTAATAAGTCATTTAAACTTGATAGATAATTCGACATATTTAACTATATATAATATATTATATATTATTATAATAATTATAATTATTAATTTATTATAATATATTAATATATTTTTTAATTAAATTTTAATAAAAGTCAATAACTAAAATCTAAATTAGTAAATTACTAAGTTGAAATAAAAATAATATATTTATTAATATATTTAATGTAATATATTTAATATTTAATAGAATAAAAATAATAAGTTAATACTCACTCTCACTTTTTTATAAATACTCACTACTTTTTTGTTCTAGTCTTTGATCGATGTGAGATTTAGAGATATATGCTTCTAATAATTTTGTAACTTAGTATATCTCTAAGTCTCACATCGACCAAAGATTAGAGTAAGAAAGTGGTGAGTATCTATAAAATTAGAAAGTGAGTGTTAAGTCATAACAAAGGTCTATTGGCCTTGAGTAGGCCCGTTAATCTATTTCAAGACTTAAGTTTGTTAGCCTATGTAAAGACATATTGGTCTATTTAAAAGTAAGTTTATTAACTTATATAAAGGCATATTAACTAATTTAAAGGTAAGTCTGTTAGTATATTTGAATGATTCATTATAAAGTAAGTTTTTAAATAGACTTTCAAGTTAGATCAAACTTTTTAAAAAGATTAAATAAACCTTAAAAATGAACATATTACAAACTCACAAATCAAACTCAAATCTTATAATTAAGATATAAACCAAATCTATTTAAAACAAAGTCTAACTTGATCCGACTTGTTTCTACTCCTACATATAATGAATGGTGAAATCTCATCCCTAACGTGACTTCTCCCTAAGAATTGTCAGATACGTCATTCTTCCTCCTGGTGAATTTATTGTAATGGAAAAGAAAAAACCAATGGACTTTTAAGTTGAGAAAGGCTCGTGTTGTTAATAGATTAACAACGTTGAAAGGGGCCATTCAGTGACATTGACGTCTTAGTATATGTATATGTGTTTTTTTAAAAAAAAAGTAAATTTTGAGGGGCCATCTAACTTAAGCTCCACCATTGATATATTGATTATTACTGACTAATTTGATATGATGATGGCCATTGACAATAAATAATGTCAGATTTATTACTAAATAGAAACTTGAGAGCATTTATCATTTTTTTTTTCTCTCTAGATTTTCGGTATGAAAATAGAACAAAGCACTACCAAGAATCAATTCTTAAACTAAAACTAAGGAAAATAAAGAAGAAAATAGATTTAAAAACTTAGAGTATGTCATTGCATAGAAACTAATCAATATTTAAACCTTAACAAATTGTAGTATAAAATAGTAGTTTAGTATAGTGATGAGTAAAGATCATTCTCACAGAAGAATCGATATCTAAGCAAAACTATTAATAATGGAGTTTTTATATTTGTCATGCAAATTATATAAAAACTAAAGAAAAGAAAATAAAGCAAGCAATTAAATAACTTGATAATATAAATGTTGATTAACAATTAATAAAGACTTGGTCAAGGGAATTCATTCTCCATCACTAGACTTCCATATGATAAGTACTTAAGAATAATTTATTTTAATTCTATTCCTAGGATCATAATTGAGCCTATCAACCATATATAACATAAGACACTTGCGACTACCCTAATATTTCCTTAGTTAGTCATTTGGAGGTACAAGGCCTTCATGCCCTAAATATCTACCTATTTGACCTTCCCACCAACAATCTATAATACCTTTCATAGTCCAATAGGATACCCAAATAGATGCATTAAGTTAAGAATGATAGGCTAATCTAAGCAACAATCAGACAATTGTGGGGATTATTTAACCTATATTGTATTCTCAATCATAATTAACAAAAGACCATCCTAATCATTAATTACAAAATGCTACTTGGGCTTAAGAAAATCGGACGAATTATTCTAGACGTTTTCTCATCTTCCTAAATTAGCATTAGAAACCTATCAAGATCTATCTAGTTGTGCACCTAAACAAATCAATATGTGAATCATAAACAATTCTAATAGAAGAACAGAAACAAGTTCAATTAAAACTTAAATAATAGCATATGCATCAATTATTCAAAGTCATATCTAGGGTTTCAAAACCTTCCTTCAAGCAAAAAGGGATATCTAGCCTAACATGGCTATAAATAACATAAATACATTCAAATCAAACATAATTAGGAGATTTAGGAGATAGAAAGATAGATTGGATTGTGTGATCTCGAAACTCTTTGATCTTCTTATTTAAGCTTGTCTTCAAGTATTCAAGCCTCTTCTTGCAGTAGATCTTTCAGTCAAGCTCTTTGATGGTGTTTCTCTTTAGCCGTAAGAGCTTTCCTCCCTCTAGATCTTCCAATCTCATGATCTCTCAAAATCACTTTCTCCTGTTCTACTTTTTGATCCCCACCTCCTCTCTGCCTCTTAATGTAGTATATTATTTATAGATTATAGTGATGCTAGGGTTAAGTCTTTATGTTTCTATCAAGGTTAGGGCCCACACATATGTGTAGAAAGCTCCAATTATGCAAACATGCCAAAACGCGATCTATCCTTTGTAATATGACTCGACTATGCTGGTCTAGGGTTAAAAGCATCGTCATGTCATTAAACGCTGATTTAAGAACTTTAAACAACAAAACTAGCTTTTAGGTTGAACAATAAAGTTGTAGAATTTTCTCTTAACTTCTAATACTATAAGAATCACCTCGATATGATATTTGTACTTCAAGATATGACTATTTTAATGCATCAAGATCAGAAACAATGTGAATCTCCAATTGATTTGTATCAGAATTCCATTTTCTTCATGGCTCTCATTGAATCTGTAACAAACAGATAAAATATAGTGTAAAAGACTTAAATTAGCATAGAAAATAATTATATCATGAAAATATGCATTTTTCATAAATATGAGATAGACAACAGAGAATTATCAAGAATATTTCTTAAAATATAACAAGTCAAGTACTAAAAATATGATTTTTTTTGTAACTTATCATAACGCAAGATGAAAGAGAAAGACTTATTAGAACAATCCAACTCAACCATAGAAATGATTTGCAAGGCAAAATACGAGTCAACAAAAAAAGTAATGAATATCTTACATAAACATGTAGCAGTACAGGCAAGCACAAGGCAAATGAGAATGAGTCAATAAAAGTAAAAAGTCAAAGCAAATTCTGAGAATACCCACCATCTCCTTCTCCTTCTAAATCTAACCAAGATTTTGTTTTCTTCTTTTTTCAACAACCAAATCCGATCCAAGCAAAGTTCTTTGTTTGGATGTTTGATAATAGAGAATCAAACACTTTTCTTTCTCCCTTCCATTCCAACATAAAAATGATTCCTTCCTAACTCTCCCAACTCATGATGTTAGAGAATAGAGACAAAAAGTGAGTTATAGAATTAAGGTTTTATTACTATTTTAATCTCTAATTTCTGTGTTGGATTTAGGAAATGTTAATGTTGAAGACAATGTCAGTCTTACACATTGGCAACGAACCAATTCCATCCATGCTAGGGAGGTTGAAGCTAAAAAAGTCACCTCCCTACATTCATTGCCTCAAATTATCCAAACTCTTTTTATGTGTGATTATCCAAATTACAGGGAAATCGAGGGAAAGGGGAAGAGATAAAAAAGAAGTAGGTAGTGCTTATAGGGTATGATGAAATAGTAAGATAGAGGTAAGGTGCTAAGTTTTCTAAGTCTTATTTTTATTTTATTTTATTTTATTTTTTTACGTTAGAGGGCCATAGGACCAAAGGAGAAATACTAGATGACTACAAAAACAACACTGGGCAAAATGCCTTAGAAACACTAGCTAATAACAGAGTGGACAAGCCATAGGAGGAGAGTTCCAAACTTGGAGGTTGAAATTATGGTTGAATGCTTAATTCTCCATGCAAACGGTTAGTACAATAATTACCTTCTCCTTAGGTATAAAAGAAAGTGATTTCTCATTCCTTATTTTTTTAGTACATTATATGCTTAAAAAATTTGTTGATCTGAGGGTGACTGAAGGAAGGATTATTAATTAATGAAATATCTGCTTGAGAAACAATCTTTATAATGAGTTTGAAGATACCCAAGTCCCAAGCAATCTTAATACCAATGAAAATACCATAATTTCTGCCATATGATCATAAGAAGGACTTAGGCATTGAGTGAATTCAAAAATCCAATTACCAATCTCATTCCTTAGCACACCTCAACAACTAGCTTCTCCAGGGTTTCCATGAGACACACCATTAGTGTTTAGCTTGGTCCAGCCATTGGGTGGGAAATTCCATTGAGTAATGATGGACAACTAGAAAAAAATTGATAGAATTCAGTCATAATTTGCCATATTCAAGGGTAGTTGTTGGATAAGTAAAAATGGTAGGGACCATTCATCTATCCAAGAGATAATAACAATGTCAACTCATTTTGGCAACAATTCTACCAAGAAAATTATGGTTGTTTAGTAATTTCCAATTCCATTTGATCTCAATCAAGGAATTATTTCTTGTGACAATATCATCATTTCCTGTCTAGCTTTTAAGGTATAGGATATATAATCAACAATGCTAATATAGCTTTTATGGTATAGGATATATAATCAATGATTCATAACTCCTGTTTTAGCCCATAAGATGTCCATCCTCTTCTTGAGCACAATATAGCTAATTTTCCTCCATAGGAGTTTGATGATGAGAGTCTCATTCCAAGGGCTTCCTAGCCTTTTTTGTTCAACCGTGTTTGTGATGATATTTGGGCTGCCTCTTCTATCAAGAACTGCCTTCCTCTGTAGGATTTTTCTTCTTCTCCTACATTCCTTCTTGTTAAGATATGCTTCAGCTTCCTCCTCATTGTAGAAGTATTCCTCTGAGCTTGATTCATCAGAGCTTGTTGAGACTCTAATGATTTTTTCAGCTTAGGGTGAGCAGTAGGTTGTGAGTCTCCTACCATCCACTCTTCTTCTCAAGGCACTACCACAGATGTTCTAGAGAATTATCCTCCATCATATTGCACCTTTTTCTTGCTTCTTCGACACAAATCATTTTCCTTCGAAAAAGGTTGACGAGTTTCACCTTCTGTTGGAGTTTAGGGAGTTGCCCATGGAGCTCCCTTTAGTTATCTGTCTTACAAGATCTCTAGTGTTTTTTTTTTTTGCAAAACTATTTTGGGCATTTTTTTTTGAGTTTTCTGATTTCTATGTTTTTAGGTTGGTGATTTAGGTTTTTCATTAGCAAATTTTATGGAATGTTAACAAAAAGGGTGTTATACACTATTCTAGGAGATTATAATGTCGATTTGGCAAGTTTTAAAATACATTTTTTTTTTAAAGTTGACTCATAGTTAAGGGTTTGTTTGTTGTGATTTTTTTTTTTCTTTTTTTTTTTAAACATTTTAGCCCTTTTCATCTCTTTACTTTATTTTAAGTTTCATTTTCACCTCACAATTGTATTGATTCAATTATGTCTCACAAATCTTTTGGTTAAATTATCATGTATGTTCCTATAGTTGCTTAAAATTAAAGATATGAAGATTCTATTAAAAATTTTAAAATTATAAAAACTTATTTAAAAACTTAGTAAAATTATAAAGACTTACAAAATAAAGCATTAAATTATGAGTGAGATATATTTCCATTTCTAATAATCAAATTACAACTTTTTAAGTACAAAAAAATTTACTATTTAACTCAAAAAATCTAATTACCATAAACGCCTAAAAGAGAACAAAATTAAAATCTAATCACAAATCGACCATATTTAAATTTAACCCCTTTTTTTAACAAATATTTAGCACTTTTATTACACCTTATTTTACTCATTTGAGACCAAACATTAGTATCAAACAGAGCAAAAGCCGGGAAAGGCAGAGCGAACATAAGGGGAAGACACAGAAGAAGAAAAGAAAGATAGGATGGTGAAGATGTTGCAGTTGCAGCTACACTCACCACCATCACCATCACTATCACTACCAACATCATCTTCTTCCATCAAGCTCTGCCCAAACCACTCTTTCTCTCCAAAGTTCTTTCCTTTCACCCCTCCTCCTAAACCACTCACACTCACACTCACCCAACCAATCAGATGCCGCCACTCAGACCTCTTTGACCAGAAAACCTTTGCCTCCACACCACAAGGTGGAAGCCCAACTGGTTCAGGTACATTTTTCTTACCTTTTTTCTTTTTCCTAAGTCCCTCAGACCCATTTTTGTTTGGTTTCTTAAACAACGATTGAGACAGTTAGGGGCCAAAAACCTGTTTGGTTGCTGAGAAAATAAAGCCTAATTCTTTTTTGTTTCTTTGTTCTTAAGTGATACAGAGAAAAGGCAACACTTGGGTTTCTCAGCAACCAAGTGGAGGATTAATTTTCCCCATTTCAAAATTTTATTTTCACTTGTTGGAAGGAAAAAAAAATTAGATTTTTTTGTTATATCTTTTGTCAACAACCACTACATAATGGTGGGTAAGTTAAGAAATTTGCAAAGGGTTGGTGTTGTGTAATGCACGCATTTGCTTTCTCTGGTTTCATGTGTGTCTGCGTGTTTGTGTGTTTAGTTGGAGCTTTGCCACCTAGGGTTTATGTTGGTCACTCCATTTATAAAGGGAAGGCTGCGCTTACAGTGACTCCTAGACCTCCGGAATTCGCGCCACTCGATGTATGTTTATTTTGGTTTTGATGGTGGTTATCATTGGATGTGTCCTAATGTTTCTGGACTAGTTTCATGGAATTGAGAATAGAGTGTTTAACTGTGGAAGACTTTGGTGCATTTTTGCAGTCAGGGGCATTCAAAATATCTAGGGAAGGTTATGTACTGCTTCAGTTTGCACCTGCGATTGGTATGCGCCAATATGACTGGACCAGAAAGCAGGTGAGTTATGCTTCTTCTGTAATTTGAAGGTAATATCTATGCAAATATTATATGACAAAACTTGATTGAGTTTGGTGTTTTGATATCTCTAAATAATCCTAAAAATTTGGAAGTTTTGGTTAGTAGGTAGTTATTATAAGTTTTAGACTCTTTTGTTCTTTCTTACGAATCCAAACACTTACTTTGTTAATCTTCTTTGATCAAGAATATCTTAATGATTCTAGTTTCCTGTCTTACATTAGCTTCATGATTCTTTACAGTGCCAGCCAAACCAACTGAGTGAAATATGGTCCTGTCCTTCATGAGAAATGAATATGTGATTTCATTGAAATTTATGATTCTGTTGAATTTAGTCAGTTTGCTTGAGTGCAGGTGTTCTCGTTATCAGTGGGTGAAATGGGAAGTGTAATTAGCCTTGGTGCAAGGGAATCTTGTGAATTTTTTCATGATCCTTTGAAGGGCAAAAGGTAGTTTCTACGTTATACCTTCTAATTATTGTAAAATGTAAATTTGTAATGGGATTAATGTATTAAAATATCTCTGACCATTGCTTGATTTATCTTGTGATAAAAATTGCATTTTCTTTTATGTGTGGAAAGGGGGGCACATGATTGTGTCTTTGTCTCTTTGAACCATGGAGCGATTGAAAATATGTGATATGACCATAAATGTGGGTTCATATATACTGACTAAGTCATTGCATCCTGTTCAATAGATTTTGCATTTTTCGGGTGGGCGCTGGGAGGGAAAAACGGAGGGGGGGGGGGTGGTTCAATGTTGTAAGTTATGGCTGTTGTGCTAATATACCTTTAAAGCATTTCTGAAAGACTGAAATTGTCTTGTTATGCAGTGATGAAGGTAAAGTCAGAAAAGTTTTCAAGGTCGAGCCTCTTCCAGATGGTTCCGGTCACTTCTTTAACCTCAGTAATCCTCTTTCTTCATGAAAATTTGTTGCTATTATTTTATCATTTTTTATTTTGTTTCCTTACCATCTTGAAGTTGTTGGGACACTATGAAATGTTGGGCTGATTCAGTCCATTACGTACTGTGTGAACTGCAAAAAGCTCACACAGTGATCCAATATTTTAAAAGTGATCAGTCTTAATGTAATCATTTAAAAGAATAACTTATCTGACCCATTCTTATGCCAATGCCGGCAATATAAATGAAGAAAGTTGAATGTATTAACATTTGCTCCAGTTCTGACTTTGTTATGGCATTTTTTGAAGGTGTCCAAAACAAGCTTGTGAACATGGATGAAAGCATCTATATCCCTGTTACAAAAGCAGAGTTAGCAGTTTTGAGCTCAATTTTCAATGTATAATTCTCTCTCTCTCTCTGCCTTCTAATGCCAAAATTTGCATTGCTATGATTCTTTGATAGTTCAATGGAAAGATGTAATAGCAGAAATGACTGATCATCATACCAGAGAAGTAGCAGTCAAAATCTGACTCATGTAGTGAACATCTTTGCAGTAATAGTAACTTAATCTTCTTAGTCATGAAAATTCCTTTGTCTAGCCAAACTAGGAGCATCAAGCATGCCATTTGCATAAGAAGTCATGAAATCTTAAATGGTTTATAGATTTTCTGCTTGTCTGTTAGAAAGAAAATGTAGAATTTGGAATAGCTCAACAGGTCATTGGAAAAGAGGCCTAGTTATGTTTATTCACTATGGTGATAATGATATGGCGCTTAAACAAGGGTTGTTCTACAATATGTTGCATAAAAAAGGATTGTTCCACAACATGTTTCTTGCTTTTGTAAATGTAATCTGTCCTTTATGCATACAACGAGATTAATATTTTCAATTTTGCTCATTCTGATTGTACTTTTGTTGCTTTTCTCTGTAGTTTATCTTGCCATATCTTCTAGGTTGGCATACCTTTGCAAACTCCATAAAGCCAGAGTATTCCAGCGGAGTGAATAATGCTAACCCAAGATACGGTGGGGACTATGAATGGAACAGATAATGGGATCACTTTTGCTTGTATCACACCACCCTTTGCAAGCTTCTCAACTGTGAAAATGTGTTAAATCACTTCACCCTGTTAATTGAGAATTGTTTTAGATAATTTGAGATAGTAGTGTCATTACTTTTTTTTTTTTTTGACGTGATAGTAGTGTCATTACTTAGAACACTCATTTTGAGTTATTTATTCCTTGTTTCTTTTGGGTTCTGGTATTTAGTGCGTGTTCAAGAAAGAGATTTTGACTGAAAAGTGTAAAATAATGAAAAACAACTAAAAAGGTTTTTAATTTAAATAGATTTTGGTGAATATATATAATTTTTTTATTTTTGTGTAAAATGATATATTTACTCCCCTACTCCCTCCTTTTTGTTGAAAAATGTAAAATGAGTGTGGAAGTTTATTCACAATTGGGCCGTGAAAGGAAATTTTTTTGGTAAAAAACGCCATACTTGCAATAGGCAACTCCTGTCGATGCCTGTCATAAGTTGCCAGTGTGATAGCATTCTTTTTGGTCCTTGATTTTAATAGCAAAATACCCATCCTTTAGTGCACCAAAAATCAAAATATTTTGGGGTACAGACATTTTGCTGAATTAAATTAAAATATCAATGTGTTTCAATTGCAGTACATAAAAGAAAAATATCCTATAAATGAAAAAAATACAACTATATGACTTGTCATTCTCTATTCTCATATACTCGAGTATTTTGTTTTTCCTTCAAGTTTTTCTATTGCCAGGAGTAATGGTTAGTTTTATTTTCTCAACAAATAAGGTCTTTTATTTGGATGGGAGAGAGATATTGACTAAAGCGCAAAAACAAAAGCAATTTGCTTGAGACAGTGTGTTTTTAGATTATCTTATTTTGTATTTAAAACAATTTATAATCAAAAGTTTCTTGAGAAAACATTTGAAAATTAAAGAATTATTTTTATTTTCCCATAAATAATCAATCCTTAAATAGATCTTAAAAAGACTCGGTGTCACATGAATTAAAACTCTTGGTCATCAGTTGAGTGCTTTTAAGCTAGGTCCAAGAAACAAAACCATGTTAAGCCAATACAATAATCAATAAACACAGAAGAGTCACCTTAGCATTCTCTCTCCTTTGTGTTGCTTTCTTCTTTCTCTAGTGGTGCTTTTGTCTTCTTTTTTAGGTGTTTCTCTAATAGGGATGCCCCATTTCATTCCTTTCTTGTTTTTCTTATTTTGTTTATAATAGTTTCTCCAATTAATTTATCCAATATGTTTTTATGACCAATAAAGCTGCATAAAGCTTTGCACGGGCGAATGGCCCATCGAAACGTGGGGAGAGAGAGAAGAAAATAATCTACACATGAATTATAGTACCCATGTGGACCGATTTTTCCTAGTGGTCTCAAGCGGAATAGCTTACATGTGATCTGCCATCTAAGATCCTTGGGACCTCATCGTTTGTATAAGCACACAACTAGGGGTACATTAGGTTAGTTTATTTTATTTGTCTTTACTTTTTTTCTTTTATTTTGGTTATGAGATTGTTTTGAACGTTAGAGTATTTTTTTTTTGTAGGTATCCCACCCTCGCTTCCAACTGGAGATCGTCATTGTTGACTGACACAAAGATCTCCGATGTGACCAAGCTGTCCCAAGACCACCCACTCAGGTAGAGAATGGAGCACTGGCGGCGTATATGGGAACATGGTAAAACAGTTCTCATCTGCTCTAAGGTTGCAAATCTCAGGCGTCTACGATCAATCTCAAATCCAAAGTCTTGCATCTTTTCTGACGTCCTCAAGCTCAGATCCCAAAATTCTGGCATCATTAAGTGACAATAAGTATAGGTGAAAATAGACTAGACCATCATCAAGGGCCTATGACTTGGTATATTTGAGGCCTGACCTGTTTATTAAACAAGTTGGGTCAATACTATTTTAAAAACTCGTTTAATTAAAAGGTTAAGTCTCAGGCTATGTAATAGATCTTTTAGACTTGGCAAGCCGGCTTGAATTGTTTAACTATATATAATATAATATATAATATTATAATTATTAATTCATTATAATATATTAATATATTTTTTAATTAAATTTTAATAAAAGTTAATAACTAAAACCTAAGTAAGTTAGAATGAAATAATATATTAGAACTATATTATAACTTAACATTCACTTTTTATTTTTTATAGATGTTCACCACTTTTCTGCTCTAGTCTTTGGTCGATGTGAGATTTGGAGATATATCAAGTTGCAAAATTATTAAAGACATATAGTTACAAAACATGAAGATCGAACCTACGCTCCCCTAATTGTAACATGAAACATGAAAAAAAAATGCTTAAGTATTATTACATAAACTGTAACTCCTAAACACCCTGAAACAATAAAAGAAAAAGCAATTTCATCTTCACAGTGACTCAGCAAAGGAGTTCATAATATTAAAAGCACTATTATATTGCAGCAGTGCTATGATTTAATATAATTTAAGTATTCATCATTGTAGGATCAAGAACAGGTAAGATAAACCAAGTTGACATATAGAACAAAACTATCCAAAACCATACCATCATTCTTGAAACACTCCTTTTGGATATGGCAACCACCCACAAGGTCTGGGTGTTCACCATGCTCCAAACCCGCGAGTTTCGCACAAACAGGGCACCCAAACGATGCTCCTCTTACGTCGCCGGTGCCACCCACTGCCTCGCCATCCCTCCCCCAGTGTCGAACGGCCTCACACCGGCACTTCCTGTCGTTTGGAACTCGAAGCTAAGTAGCAACCACTGGTGGCTGCCCTAGATATGAAAATGCTCTTTTTTTATGTGTTTTCAAATTAAGCTATCAGGAAAGGAAAAATAAGACAAAAAGAGAGAGGGGGAATATACAAATGAGTTCTATGAACTCGAAATAGCGAAAGGAAAAAAACTCTCTCAAGGTGGATGGTACCGCTTTGATACCATGTTGAAGAATTATGGTTTAGGGTTAGGGAAATGAGAAGAGAAAAAGACAGCTAAACAATAGTAGACTAAGAATATTATTGATAGGAATAAGATGTGATACAATTCCATAACCTACTACTATTATTTATACTAATACTTAGGTCAAATACTAACACTACTAGTATTGACTCAAGCCCACTAACATAAAACTAATAATCTAATAAGTAATAACCCTAATATTCTTTAACATCACTGAAATTGTTGAAGAGCCATCTAGTCTCATAATCTCATCTAAAGCAAAACACCAAAATATTTAAAAGCTTGAATAAATAGTCACTAAACAATTGGTGATTCTTCGATCAAAAGAGAAAAATATTAAATAATAATCTATTACTATTTTAAGAAAATGAGCAGTGGCATCACATTGGCAGTGAACCAAAAAATGAGAAATGAAAACAAAAGATAAAATTTTTTTTAGAACCCACACATTTTCTTGTGGGTTGGATTATCCATTAGATTGGATTGGATTCCAAGTCATGAGAACATTTCTTTTTCCTAAATGTACCAAGAAAAAGAAAAAAGAATAAACAGCTGTTAGGTTCAACAGAACTCAAAATTTGAAGTACCAAATTGGTAATTAGAAAACAATGAACAAAGCCAGCAAACTAACAAACTTGATATATATTAATGAGATCAGATGAGATTACTGCAAGGAAAATGTTTTTGAGCCCAATTGCAGTTAAAATAAGTAGAACAGATGAATTATGGAAACAAAAAAGGGGGTGACTGACCATAAAATAAAAATGACAAAGAAGATAGCTGAGTCAGAATCAAATTCTACTCTACTACTGAGTTTCACAAATTATCTAAAGTTTCTCGAAATAAAAAATTAAGAAAGGATTTCACTTCTCATTCTTTTGGGCATTTTCTAATGAAAGGACCAACAAGTGAGGAACTTATGCTTGTTAAGATTAGCAATGCATATGAGAAAGAGGTGAAGAATAAGAGGGAAAAAAAAAGTGGCTAGGGTTCTCTATTACAAAGTAAATCAGCCAACATTACAAGAATAGAAAAAAAGGGTAAAAATATATATGCACCAAATAAAAGACTAAACTACCCTTAAGATAAATAAAACATAAATGCACCATATTATCTAATGTCCCCCCTCAAACTCACGATGCATAAACAGGAAGCATCGAGAGTTTGCTAATCAAGAAACGAAAGCATGGAGTGGAATGCGACTTTGTAAACAAGTCAGCAATTTGCATGGAGGAAGATACGAAGGGTAAAGTGATGGTCCCATACTGAAAGTGGTGTCGAGTGAAATGACAGTCAATCTCAATATGCTTGGTGCGTTCATGGAAGACTGAGTTGCGAGTGATTTGTATAACATTCATATTATCACAATACGTAGGAGTGGGTCCAAGGGAAGTGACACCCATAGACTTAAGTAACCAAAGCAACCAAACTATTTTGGCAGTAATGAATGCCATGGCACGGTACTCAGCTTCGGTAGAAGAGCGAGAGACAACAGCTTGCTTTTTACTCTTCCAAGAAATGAGAGAATCCTCCAGAAAGATACAAAATCCTATGGTAGACTTGCGATCAGTGGAGTCACCACCCCAATCAGCATCTGAGTAAGCACGTAATTTTAAGAAAGATGATGAAGGAAAGAGAAGACTCTGAAATTGAGTACCCCGAAGATAACAAAGAATACGAAGAACAGCTGCCCAATGAACTGTAGTAGGAGAAGTAACAAATTGACTAACAACATGCACTGCATAAGCAATATCAGGTCTAGTGATGGTAAGATATACCAAATTGCCAACAAGAGTACGATACAAAGTGGGATCTGACAAAGGAACACCATCAGAAGAGGTATACCAAACATTATGCTCAAGAGGAGTATCCTTTGTTCTAGTGTCAGAGAGATGAGCTTGTTCAAGAATGGTGCCAATGTACTTAGATTGAGAAATGAGGTAACCTCTAGGAGAGTAAACAACTTCAATCTCCAAAAAGTAAGGAAGAGCACCTAAGTCTTTCATCTCAAACTAATGGGCCAATTGGAGTTTCAACTCCACAATCCCGTCAACATCATCCCCAATAATGATCATGTCATCAACATATAAGGAGAGCAGAATACGACCATGAGAAGTGCACCTGAGAAACAAAGCAGAATCATGCGGGCAAGAGTGGAAGCCAAGAGATGTAATCACAATGGAGAACTTTTCAAACCAAGCGTGGGGAGCTTGTTTGAGCCCGTAGAGAGCCTTCTTCAATTTACAAACTTCACCTGGATTATGAGAAACACCTTGTGGAGGAACCATATAAACCTCTTCTTGAATATCACCATTCAAGAAGGCATTTTTAACATCCATTTGAGAAATATGCCACTGACGGATAGATGCGACTGCAATAAGAGTACGAATAGTAGTCATTTTGGCAACAAGAGCACAAGTTTCTTCATAATCCATACCATATTGTTGAGAAAAGCCTTTAGTAACTAAGCGAGCTTTGTATCTCTCAACAAACCCATCAGACTTGGTTTTGATCTTATATACCCAACGAGAACCAATTATAGTTTTTCCTGGCGGAAGAGAGACAAGGTCCCAAGTATCTGTCTTGTGCAAAGCAGAAAGTTCCTCTGCCATAGCCTACTGCCAAAGGGGATCAAGAACAGCCTCTTTATAGGAAGAGGGCTCAGACAAACTGTGAATAGAGATTAAGAAGGAAACAAAAGAAGTGGAATAGCTAGCATAAACAAAATCTGGTAATTTAGTGGACTTATGATCATGATGAGGATAAAGAGGAGGAGGAGGATCCACGATCACAAAAGGTTCTTGGGGAGTCACGGGGACAGAGGAGGCATCTGGATCTGTAGAACTATTAGTGTCAACCCTGCAAAGCTCAACATTAGAATTATTTTGGTTATGGGTCACAGGAAGAGGAGCGGTGTCAGAATCTATGTGAAAAGAATCAATGTGGATGAGATCAGATTTGGTAAGGACATGCTGACGAGAAGGAATGGAATAAAAGGGAATATGCTCAAGAAACACTACATGACGTGAGATATAAAGTTTTTATTTGCAAGATCATAACAACGATAACCCTTCTGACTATCACGATAATCAAGAAAAACACAAATCGCTGAACGAGAAGACAACTTACTACATTCTACATGAGGACAAAGAATAAAGTAAGTAGAACCAAATACTCTCATGACTGAATAATCAGGAACACAACCATATAATTTCTCAAAGGGAGACAAACCTGAAGTAATAGAAGAAAGAATTCTGTTAATGACATGTACTGCAGTGAGGACAACTCCCCAAAACTCACTTGGAACAAAGGCAGACAGAAGAAGGGAACAAGCAGTTTCAACAATGTGGCGATGTTTCTTTTCAGTAACTCCATTTTCTTTTCAGAGAATTTATTAGAAGTATATTCACCACCTAGATCACATCGAAAGCACTTGATAACAACATTATGTTGAGTTTTAACAAAAGCACGAAACATATGATAAATGCCAAGAAATTCAGAAAGATGTTTTATAAGATAAACCCAACAATAACGAGTGCAATCATCAATGAATGATACATAATATCTAGAACCACCTTTGGTAACAACTGGTGATGATCCCCATACATCAGAATGAACCAAGTCAAAAGGTGCTACAGAAACTAAAATACTTTTAGCGAAAGGCAAAGCAGTAAACTTAGTAAGTTTGCAACCACAATAGTCAGAAATATCATTAGATTGCAACTTTCCTAAAGCCCCTGTAGAAGCTAAGTATTTCAGACGGGAAGAAGAAACAAGTCCAAGGCGAGAATGCCATAAATAAAAATTAAAAGATGAGGAATTCAAACGAAAAGACGACGTGTCAACACTAAAAGTTGTAACATCTGGAACTCTCAGTTCATCCAAAATATAAAGTCCCCCCTGCCTACGGCCTGTCCCAATTAGCCTCTTGGATTGTAGATCCTGCACAAAATAAGATGTGGAAGAAAATAAAACTGAGTAACCAGAATCACATAATTGACTAACAGAAACAAGACTCAAAGTGAGATTAGGAATGTAGTAAACATCTGAAATGGACAAATGAGATGTGGAAACAGACCCAGTGCCTGCTAATGGCATAGGAGTGCCATCAGCAGTCATGACTGACACAGATGAGGCAGGATATAAAGACACAAATGATTTAAAATCAGATGACATATGATGAGAGGCTCCAGAGTCAAGGATCCATATGGGTGAAGATATACCTGATGAGCTAGAGGAGGACAAACCTATATTGGATTGGGCAGACATGGCATGTGGTTGTGTGGCAAGAAACCTCTGGAATTGCTCAGCAAGATTAGATACTGTAGGACCAGAAAATGTTGTACTCTCAACTGACGGAGGAACAACTGCAGCAACATTTGATGTTAGAGGCTTGAAGTTTCGTTGTCCAAACTGATTAGGAGGTCTTCATTGAGATGGCTGTTGTGCTTGTTGTGACTTATTCAACAATTTTGGACATTGAGCTTTCCAATGACCCTTCTGCTTACAAAACTACATTCATCGTAACCAACCTTTCCATGAGATTTACCTCTGTTAGAAGGAACAACAAAAACAGATGGGTTGGGGAGGATTCCTTTGTCTACATTCCCTTTTTCTGATTGAGACTTCAATCGGATCTCTTCAGCTAACAATTCATTAACAACCAAATCAACATTTGGAAGAGGATTACAGTGCAAAATTATTCCATGAAGCCCTTCAAAATCATCTCGAAGAGCCATCAAAAACTGAACCATACGTTGTTCTTCTCTACGGTCAATGTATGACTTAAAAACTTGTAACTCAGCAGATTCAGTAAGAGCCAACTGGTCCCAAAGATTGCTTATGGCAGCGTAAAATTCATGTATGCTCATGTTGTTTTGTTGAAGAGCTCGAATATCTATCTCCAACTGATATTGCTTTGCAAAATTAGACTGCACATACAACTTTTTCAAATGATCCCAAACCTCCTTGGCTGTTTCATATTTTGCTAGTTGAACCCCTATAGATTGCGAAACAGTTGTTGTTGATCCAAGTAATAATCTTCAAATTATCTACCTCCCAGGTTTCTAGCTCTGTTGCATATTTCCCATCTTTTTCATCTTTTGGCTTAACATAAATTCCAGAAACATAACCCCACATTCTCTTGCCTTTCAAAAAATTCTTCAGCACATAACTCCAATATGAATAATTCTGCCCATTCAACTGCACACTAATGGATTGAAGATAATTATCCTTTTCTCCAGCCATTATAAATAATCACAAAACAGAGAAAAGAAAACCCCAATTTCTGCAAATGGATCTCTACAAAACACTAACAGAAAGAACCCCAAAAGGAAGAATGAATTGCTAACAAAAAATCACCTAGGTTGCTGTCAAAATGAACGGAATGGCGTTGGATCCGCGAAAGTTGTGGCCAGAATCATCCTTGCTCTTGATACCATGTTAAGATTAGCAATACATATGAGAAAGATGAGAAGAATAAGGGGGAAAAGAAAAGTGGCTAGGGTTCTCTATTGCAAAGTAAATCAGTCAACATTACAAGAATAAAAAAAAGGATAAAAATATATATGTACCAAATAAAAGACTAAACTACCCTTAAGATAAATAAAATACAAATACACCATATTATCTAACAATGCTAAACTGAAATCATTCTCTAGCAAGCAGACAAATACTCTTATAATCACCAAGCCAATAGTAAGTGGAAAATATAGTGAAATGTCTATTGGAAAATTGGCTGGAGAAGTGATCACACATTTTATTGGTCTACCCCATGTCAAGTGCTTCACAGGTCGATAAAGGAACTGCTGTTGCTAAGGCAATGTCTGTGTGTAATCATAGTTAGAAGGGAAAGAAAAAGACTTATATTATTGCCAGTAAAGTGTACGTTGGTGTGAAAGATAATTGAGAAGACAGAGCTACTAAATCTGAGAACATAACAATTACTGCTTAATCAATTGAGATGCTGAAAAGACAATCTACCAAAACTAAAAATAAGAGTTAGTGATCATATGTAACAAAATAAAAAAGAGTTAGTGATCATTAATTTGAGTCATTTAGACGGCATGAATGGAGAAAGCTAAGAGCCTGAGATTGAAAAGAGACATTGGTTGATGTGGCAAACTAAGAAACTAAGAATAGCTAAATTAATTGGCTGATGTGTCAAAACTCTTGAAAGCTGACGTGGCAATAAGGAGAATGGTTGAGATAACAATTGAGAAGAGGGAAAGTGGGTTGAGATAACATTCTTATAAATTATGGAGCTGACATTTATATATTATAAATATATAGATTTAAGCCTTGAATTTAATAAGAATAAATTTAAAATGAAATAACATAATGCAGTCGAAATGATTCTTCTGAATTTAGGAGTTACTCAATGGATAAAGCAATACATGTCAACATGAAAAATTTAATATAAAAAAATTAAACAAAGACAATGCTAATGAAGTAAAAAACTTAAATTTGGTAAGTACAAAAAAAAATATAGGATAATTCTATTGAAAAGATTTCTATAAATTTAAGATTTGATTGAGATTGAGAGAAATTTTGTATAAAAAATAATAATTAAGTAAAGATAATGCTAACAAAATTAAAAATTTAAATTTAAAAAGAAAAAAAATTAAAAGAGTCTAAAATAAAGTAAATAAAATATCATTAAGGACCATGCTAATAAAATTAAGATTACCTATATTTTTTTTGGGTGGGAAATGGGGATGGCAAGGCACCTAAAAAAGGAAAGGAACAAACTACATCATAGCCCACAGAGAGAAATCTTCCATAAACTTAGAGTATCCAAGTTAAGTATATTAAATTAATTATATCATTAATTATAATAAATTATGATAATTAATTATTAATTAACTTTAATAATTAACTACTAATTAATTGACATCATATACCCAACTTGAGTAGTCTGATTTTGTGCAAGAATTTATTAACCTTTTAGTAAGAAATACCAACTATATCATCACAAAGAGCCTCAAAATTCAGAAATACAGGGAGAAGGGTCTCCAAAACCCTAAAGAGTGATTATGATGAGTAATCATGTTGGCAGCATGGTTAGCCTGTTTGTAATGGTCAAAGAGGCTCACCAACCTGTCCTTGGCTAAATACATCTTGATGTCACAAACAATGGCAAAAGATGGATGGGAAGGTAGCGAGCACCCTATGATAAAATCTAAAGCATCCTGGAATCAATTGTAACCTTCACTTTATTGAACCCCAGGTCCTAAGAAAGACAGAGACCATCAAAGACACCTATATTTAGTAGTGGCAATGGAGGCCGTTCCTATATTGGTAGAGAAGCCTCCCACAAAGTACTATAAGTGTTTCAGATTGGAATATTAGGCCCTTAAAGGCCCAGTCCAACTACAAGGTGGAGGCACCACTTCATCATCCAAGCTTATAGTCATTTTTATCCAATTAGAAAATATTCCCACATAAATATTATTGATTGGTCGCTAATAGGAACCCAATAATTACTAAGGTATAACTAACTGATGAGCTGGTAGTGTGAGAGTAGAGAGTGTGATTATGTTGAATGGGTATATTTGTAAGGGTGTTAGCTTACGTGAAGGGTAGGTAAGTTTTGACATGGGAATTGGAAGGGCCTAGACACCCTATACATGTCTAGCATTTTTCTTTCTTCTTGTAATTTGTTTTCTTCATTCCAAGAATACATAACAGAGCTAGATATCATATTGATATCTGTTCGTAATTCAATAAATTTGCATTACTTCAATTCTGAGTTTTCTGGGTTCTATCAATTTGGTATCAAAGTTCTACAATCTATGAATTGTGCTACAAGTAGATTTGAATGGTTAATACTCATTCGATCATGGAGTTGTGGATCGAGACTGTGGAAAGAAGTTTGCAAAAGTAAAAACAAAAGTCTTTAGAAGTAGGAGCGGACCGAGGCACGATTGGAAGAGAACATATGCTTGCTCAAGGCACGAAACAATGGAGATGCAAGAGCATAATTGCAGTACAAGAGACGATCCTCATTGCGCGATGGTGAAAGAGACGACGACGGTGACCCGAGAAGTAGGGTAGGCTCGGAGAGAACTCATGATTTTCCGCACCGGGATCGAGAATGGTCTCAACATTCAGGAAAGAAAACATCAGAGAGGAGTCGAGAAGTCTCCCGAATAAGTTTATATGTAGAGGAGGGAGTACTCAAGTGATGTGGATTAAAGGTTGCAAACCTAAGTGCAGGTTGTCTCAAGTAATAAATTTCTCGAGAGTCCGAGGTCGATCCACAAGGAATTTATGAAAAAAAATTCTTTGAGGTAAGGAAAGGCTTTGTCACAATAATAAAGATAATAAAACTTGTTCATAATTAAATTAAAGAACTTGCTTGAGATAGGAGATCCACTTTTGATAATAAATTAAGGATAAAATTAATTCTTTTTATAACTCAATTGAAATTCACGCACAACGGAGGTTCCAATCGGAGAATATAACATTCAAAGTCCATTTAGAATTATATACGTAGTTATATTTTAGTTCCTTTAATTATTTACCAAGATCAACACTTGTAAATGTGTTGAAACATTCATTGTGTCAAACCACTTATCTACAATGAATAAAGAACTCTACTTTACAAGGAGGAATTATTTACCAACACCAACACTTATAAATGGGTTTAAGCATTCATTATGCCAAATCACTTGTCTACAATGAATCAAGAACTCTATTTTACAAGGAGGGTTTCTAAATTGATTGAAAACAAAATACTACATATATAATAACCACTTAATAATATATCATTTAAGCACAAGAAAAAAATTAATTTAACTTTATTTTATTACCAAAAGCTTCACCCCTTCACCCAAGCAAGATGAAGATTAGTCACGCATGAGTAAGAAGAAAGAAAGAGAAAAGAAGATGATGATGATGATCATAACTTCTATTTACAATAAAAGAAAATTACAACAAGTGAATAACATAAGCATAATCTTCCTCCCTAACCCAAGATTTTTCAAATGATCTGCCTATGGTTCCTTTTATAGAGGATTAGGGATACAAAATGACAAGGGAATTGATTAATAAGCGAATGGAAGAGTGGGTAGATGAGTAGAAAATGCCAAAGAACTTTTATGAGTGGAAAATTATCGATATTTCTTGTCTCCGAAATCATTCAGTGATGAACTCATGGATAATGTCAGAATGAAGCGAAGTGATCTTCATGAAAGTTCTAGGAAATTGTCTCAGCTTTCCAATTTCACTAAAATCATCTAAAAATTCGTCCTATAGCATAAGATATGACCCAATTACTATAGACTTCTCAGGCTTAATTTCAGCACCTCTGTTTTGACTTCCAGACCTAATATGACCTCCAAGCTGTCCGAATGAGCTCTTGTGTTCTTCATGAAAGTTGTAGATATGGGTCTTAACTTTCAGATGCCAAATTTTTAGCCCATTTCAGTTCCTTCAACTCGAATTATGCAATGATTACTGCACACTGTTGGAGTTCCAGTCACAAAACTCGTGTTCTGACTTCTAAGCCTAATTAGCTCTACTAGATGTCCGATTTTTTCCTAGAGCTCTTCATGAAAGTTGTAGAGCTCTCTCTTATCTATCCTACAAGGTAAGATACATAGTTATAAGATATCTAGAACTCAAGATATGACTAAAATACAGAAACAGTGTAAGAGCAAAATAATGCTGGAAAAAATTAATTAAGTCCAATTTGAGTCCAAACTTATAAAACATAACCAAGCTTAATCAATTAAGTACATAGAGAGTGTAAATGACTAAAAATGAGAGTTTATTAATATATAAAATATGTGATTATCATCAAGCGATTTCATCCAGAGTATGATCTATATCTACTGGTCCCCGTCCGGTATGATAAGCCGGAAGAACCATAACCGAAACAGTTGGAGAAGATAGAGATCGAGAATGCAACGAAAAAATCCCACCAGCAATCTGATGAGGTTCTGACACCATTATCAAAGTGGCAATTAGAAACTACGGTGGTGACAGTAGTTATGGAAGAAGAATTTGTGAAGAAAGATGAAGGTGTAGGTAGAAGTGGAGGTCGGGTTAGTGCAGATCGAATTACAACAGCGCGTCACAGTTTCACGAGGGAGGCGAAGAAGCGTGAGTCGTCACCAAAAGACGGGACTGAGAAAAGGGGGAGATTGACCACAGTGGGCAAACAGAGGAGGAACTAAACAACCATAGCCATAAAACTTAGCATCTCAAGTGGTCCAGCCAAGCAACCGCCGCCACCAGAACCGTCGGACTTGGATGCTCCTTTGGAAGAAGATAGGTCATATGTGACTGAGCTCTGGATCCCGAGAGCACTGACTAATCCTCCACTTCCAGTACTGCTGGACCCAAGTCGTTATACGGTAACCAATGGGACAGTGGCAAAAATGGCTGCTGTAATGAGAAGCATTGTGAATGGGAAGGAGAAGGAATGAGGGATAGGAATGGGATTACAGAAATTGAATCCATTTTTTTTGACCTAATAAGCCAGGCCCAATTGAATGAGCAAATTACAGGGGTTTTAAAGATGAAGGAAGAAAGAAAATTGCAAAGGTTGAGCTCATTTTCTGACTTAAGGGGCCAGACCCAAATCATTAAAGAGGGAGACCAGGCCTTTTGGGAAAGAATTAGGCTAAGAAGATGGAGCTTAACAGTGACCCAACCCTTCAAAAATTAGAAGAATGTAGGAGAAATTGAGGACAAGCTCATAATAGTGACAATCCTTGAATCTGAGCATGGGAAACCACCAAGTGTTATAACATATGACAATATTGAACTACTTTTTGCAATACAGGAAAAAGGTTGATGGAATTCTTGCAAGTTATTTTGGTTTGTTGGTATCTCTGAATGACATTTACTTGATGCTTTTAGGCGAGGACCGTGCCACTCAAAGCATTTTGCAGTATTTTCAAATGGACCTTGACAATTATTACAACTATGGAGGTGTTGAACATGCTGAGTATTGTTTTCAGCATTATACTTCTACAGAAACATGCTTTAGAGCATTTAAGGCTCCCCTTGAGCCAATTACTACCTTGGGAGGGTTTTCTGGAAATAGTTATTTTGAGGCGTCTGCATTTATTATCACATACCCTGTCAATAATGCAATTATGAAAGTTGGAGATGAGAATGGGAAAACAATCACTTGGGAAGAAGCTTTTATCCAGTTAGCTAAGGAGGAATTGTTGTCAATGGTGCAATCTAGTAATCTTACTTTGTCATTTTCAACTAAAAGTTCAATTGAGGAAGAATTAAAGAGAGAAAGCACTGCAGATGTCATAACCATACTTGGGAGCTATATTGTAATGTTTGCTTATATATAAGTGACCTTAGGAGATAGACCATCTCATCTATCTTCTTTCTACCACTCATCTAAGGTATTGCTTGGTCTTTCAAGGGTTTTCCTTGTTATGTTTTTTGTCCTTGGATCAGTTGGATTTTTCAGTGCTATTGGAGTAAAATATACACTAATCATAATAGAAGTCATACCTTTTCTGGTATTAGCTGTTGGTGTAGATAACATATGTATAATTGTAGATGTTGTGAAATGATAACCCTCAGATTTACCAATAGAAGAACAAATAAGTAATGTAATGGGGGAAGTCAGACCTTCCATAACATTGGCCAGCTTATCTGAGATTCTAGCTTTTGCAATAGTATCATTCATTTCTATGCCAGCATGCCGTGTTTTCTTCATGATTGCAGCTTTGGCGGTTCTACTGGACTTCCTTCTACAAATTACTACTTTTGTCGCTTTTGTGACATTAGACTTTATTAGAGCCAAGGATAACAAGATTGATTGTTTTCCATGCATAAAGGTGAATTCATCCTCTATGGAGCAGAATGAAGGTATTAGGCAGGAAAGAGATGGATTGCTTACACGATATATGAAGGAGGTTCATGCACCATTTCTTGGACTACATGGAGTTAAAATCTTCGTCTCTTATTTATTTGAATTTCACCTTGAGGACAAGGTAAGTCTTTCGAGAGGAAGTGTTGATAGGAACCCAAGAATTACTAAGGTATATTCTAGAAAGAAGAGAAGACAATATGCAAGTGAGTTGAGCCTTAGATTGAGAAAACAAACGCTGCCTTAGATGTAACTAACTGAAGAGCTGGTAATGTGAGAGTATAAAGTGTAATTTTGTTGAATAAGTATATTTGTAAGGGTGCTAGCTTACGTGAAGGGCATGCAAGTTTTGGCATGGGAATTGGGAGGGCCTAGACACCCTATACTTGTTTAGCATTTTTCTTTCTTCTTGTAATTTGTTTTCTTCATTCCAAGAATACATAACAGAGCTAGATATCATACTGATATCTGCTCGTAATTCAGTAAATTTGCATTACTTCAATTCTGAGTTTTCTAGTTTTTATCAGCCACCACACTAAATAAGGAAATATCCTAGAAGCTTTCCTAGATATTTTGTATGGTATAGGGAAAATAAAGAAAGATTATTGAGGAGATGTCCTTGACTTAGGATCTGTTTAGATTAACTTTTAAAATAAGATATTTTTTAAAAGATCTTTTAAAAAAGTAAAAAGTATTTTATATTTAGATGTAATATTAGAGAAATATATTTTATGTTATAGAAAAAGTCTTTTTGAGAAGCACCAAAATTTATTTTAAAAAACAACATAATTTGTGTTTTTTTAGTGCTTTTTTTTTTAAAAAAAAAAAGTTCTTCCAAACATATTAAAAATGAATAAAAATACTTATTTTTTAAAAAATATATATATATATATTTTTATATAATAAAACACATTCAAATGAGCTCTTAAAAGTGAGCTCATAAGCTTTTGCACATATAATCAAGAAAGAAAAGTATAGAAAAGGGTTCAAAGCCCTAAATTTTCAAAAAGGAGGCCAAAGCCTCAAGTTACAAGGGATAAGAGATGACAAAGTATTTGTTTTATATATATATATATAATTTTTTTCTTTCTTTTATTGAATTTTTGTTTATATGTTATTTGATGTAATATTTCAAACTCGTGAAGATGTATGAGTGTATATCCTCGAGCTTGGGAGGGGGTGGTAAATTCAGTGAACCTGATTATAGTAGAAGTAGAAGGCTAGTAGGAGTATGTAGCACGTAGGGATGTCAAAATGGACCAAGCTCGATGGGTCAGCCCGAATAACCTGACAAAATGGATGGGCTAGGATAGCAAAATGTCAGTCAGAAACTTACATGACCCGAATGGGCTGAGTCCGAATGGGCCAGACCAGCCCACTCTTTTAACACTACATAACGCTAAATAGGCTGGGCTGGGCTAGCAAAATACTAGCCCGAAACTTACATGACCCGAATGGCCCAGCCCAAAAATAGCCCGATCCCGAATGAGCTGACCTGAATGGGTCGGGTCGGGCCGTTTTGACACCCCTAGTAGCATCTAACATGAGCTGACTTTTTTTTTGTTGGGACACCACCCATAGGGCTTAGCTAGTGCCCTTCTTTAGTTTCTTTAGTATCTTATATGTAGACTGTAAAGACTAATTATGCTGCCTTTCCTTGTGAGGTGCTACTCTACTATATATTTTGACTTAGACTAACCATGTATAGGACATGGTAAGAACTCGGTGCATATAATATATAATGGTATGAAGATGCAGTTTTATTATTATTTTGTGCAAATCCTATATTTATACATAGATATAATCACGTAAAAATCAATTTCTAAGTTGAGTTTAAGTTAGTTTATATAGTTGTTTGACAATTAAAATGTTAAGCCCTGTTAAGGATCTCGTAAAAACCTTATAGAATTATGTTGGGAATTGCGGATCAAAATATCTCACAGCGGAATAAAAGAATTCCCTCACAGGATCCATGCGAAAAATCCATTATCCGAGTTTTAAAATTTTACCTCTTGAAGTGTGATAGACACAAGCGAGGTGAATCACCAACACCGTAATAGCGATGATATTTCTGCGGTATCCACACGAACAGACTTGCAAAAGAGAGTCACGCCTCTGTTTCGCAGTGCTAGCTGCGAATAGAAGAGAAGAACCTTTCACTGTCTCTCACTCACTTTCTTAAGTGTGGCTAGGGTTGTGATGTAACGTATGTAGCAGCCCCCCTAGTAGTACTATTTATAATAGTGACTGCCTTAAGTGAGTGTGAGCAGTAGAAAGGTAAGCTGTGCAACGCTAAACCTATCTGTCATGAGTTAGGCCCACAATTGAATCCGAGTCCAACTTGGATCCTTATTGCTCTAATTTAATCTGTTCTAAGTGTGCGGCCCTGCAGGTTCTCATGACCTTGGTAGTAACATTGAAATCTCATGTTAATATTACAAACAATAAGCGGTATCTAGCAACACATCACTGCTACTCAAGTAATGAGAATGTCAGTGATTTAACATAACCTATCCGTGATCAATGTTTCCGTGTAGTTTAGTCCCTTTGTCTAGATATCCAGATTGAACACAAGGCATGGAACGTGTCACCCTTGTTTAGTTCAATCTTCAGTTTCCTGATTCTCGAGTGGACATAGTAATAACAAATAAGATCAATATCTCATATTGACTCATTTGAGCATGGCCATGCATTTCGTAGTCTCACTCAATCAGGGGGCCCGAAGATATCACTCATGTTATGTATGAGGGACAAATCCTATCTAGGTCACTCACATCCCTCCACATGTATCGCAATATGTCTAATAACTAACTTTATAATCATCTTGTTATAGATCACGTTTGATGGTATTAAAACACACAATTCCTCATGTAGGAATTGTAGTGATTTCAAGTCAAAGGACCACATACACCATTATCACTATGAGAATCGCTTATGACACTCACGTAACGAACCAAGTAGCGTTCTCATGGCGGGTCTGTCCAATACATCATTACTCTAATATGTATCCATGTGTAGACTTGATATCTCATATCCATGACCCGTGAGATATGGTCATCAGTCTACGCACATACTAGTCTCATGCATTATTGTTGTCCTAATTAACAATAATACTTGACTAGGGACATTTAAGAATAGTATTTTATCCAATAGGATCTCACGATCAAGTCATCCACTTGATGTCCTATGATATCAAACTTACTATTCTAAGGACTTTATTATGTCTACCAAAAAAGAACATAATAAATGAAATGCCTCATATATCAAAAATAGCATAATATAATGTATGTAAATACAAATAAAATGTATTGGTCACTAGGACATACACCAACAAATTAGGATTATATTTTATTAGATGATGGAAAAATTAAAAGACCAATTTATAAAATGATTGGTCAATTTGAGAAATACAAAAATAAGAAATAAACTATAAATAAATAACATACTTAACTAGAATAATTCAAAAATAATATGTGGGTAGTCAGTAAGGCTACATGTTCTTAAGGCGTATAGGTAGGATGTTATAAGAGGCTTCTGAGTTCTCCCCCATTGTTCTTGATGTCTGTTCCTCCCTCCATCAAACCCTCCTCTCCTCTAACCCCCAAACTTATCAAACCTTCTTACCAATAAAAAACTCAACCCACTCCCATTTTATCTTCTTTCTTCTCTATCTAATTACTCCCAAAGGACTCGCTAACCACTAATTAGCTCCAACTCGCCCTTAATAATGGTAACAAATTGGTGTTGCACCATAAGAGAAGTATAAAAATATGATAGATCTCCATCAATAAGTTAAGTGAGAAATTACATGTTATGAGTCTCACATTGAGTAACTAAGGAAACTCAATGTGATACTTAAGTCATGAGACTCTCCCACTAATAGACTAGTCTTTTGGGTTGGTCTCTTCTCATTGGTTTAAGTCATAACAATTGGTGTTTTCATTGAGAGTTGGCCAACGCGGAGGGGGCGACCTGGAAATGAGCGACTTAGGAAGGAGCGACCAAGGAGAGGGCTACCTGCACTTGGAGGGTCATAATGAAAACTACCCTGAGTGGGTAGCCATAGTGGACCATCGCGGACGCCAGCTTTCGAAGGGGGTTGCAATGTCATGAATCTCACATTGAGTAACTAAGAAAGCTCAATGTGGTACTTAAGCCATGAGGCTCTCCCACCTAATAGACTAGTCTTTTGGGTTGGGCTCTTCTCGTGAGCTTAAATTATAACAATTTAATGTTATGAGTCCCACATTGAGTAACTAAGGAAGCTCAATGTGGTACTTAAGCCATGAGACTCTCCCACCTAATGGACTAGTCTTTTGGGTTGGGCTCTCCTTATGGGCTTAAGTCATAACATCACATTAGTGGGTCTGACACCACATATTGACCCAAAAGAGGTTTTTCCATTTATATACTATTCACTTAACTCATTTTTTTACCAATACGAAACTTCAACACCAATATTAGTATGCTCCCCCTCAAGGGGAAGCGATTCCGAGTATTCACGAGTTACCAACCAAGACCCAAGTCTTGTTAATGTGCTCTACAACATGAGTTAAGGTCGAACCCGAGCACCAATTACCGTATCCAAATACTAGTCCTAGACAAACCATCGTCTTTGATACCACTTGTTGGGCCATAGGGAGAGCTCAAAAGTAAGAGATCTCCATCAAAGGGCTAAGTGGGAAATCACAATAGTGGGTCAGACACCACATCTTGACCAAAAACCTTAAAGCAATGAGTCTATGGGTCTTCTCATTTATATACTTTTCACTTAACTTATTCTTTACCAATGTAGGACTTTAATACCAACATTAGTATACTCCCCCTCAAGCGGAAGCGATTCCGAGTATTCACGAGATTACCAACCAAGACCCAAGTCTTATTAATGTGCTTTACAACATGGGTTAGGGTCAAACCCGAACACCAACCACCGTCTCCAAATATTTGGCTCAAACGAACCATTGTCTCTGATACCACTTGTTGGCCATAGAGAGAGCCCAAAAGTAGGGAAGATTTCTATCAATGAGCTAAGTGAGAAATTACAATAGTGGGTCTGACACTACATCTTGATCCAAAACTTTAAAGCAATAAGTCTATGGTCTTCTCACTTATATACTTTTCACTTAATCTATTATTTATCAATGTAGAACTTCAACATTCATACTTAAATTTTTAACAATTAAATCTCTACCCGACCCAAATAGGACTCCAACCTAGCACCAACCAAGGAAGCGGTGAGTACTTCTCAAGGTTAGGAGGGGTAACCATCATAGCCCTCCACCAACCAAGGAAGCGGCGAGTTCTTCTAAAGGTTAGGAGGAGTAACCATCATAGCCCTCCTATTGTTGTCATACTTTAGTGTAGGCCCAAAAAACAAGCTCCTCATCCTCTGACATGAAGGTCGGTTCTCAATTGTGAGAATTCTAGCCATAGGAAGAGTTGAAAGAGAAACAACAGTATGCTAACCTCAATTTGAAAATGGACTACCTAAAAATAAAATTAACAAAACAAAATAAACATGTTTTTAAAAAATTGAATATTAAAAAAATAAAAATGAAAATAAGAAATGTTTTCACAAACTTAACACACCGGATTGCTTTTGTACCAGAATTGACTAAGATAGAAATAATCGAGTGGGTGTCATTACGCATGGCACCCGCATGAGGCGAGGGCAGGGAGTACCTCCCCACTTCCCGTCCCCGTACCCCAACCCCGTCCCCGTCCCCGTCCCCGTTCCTCGCTACGGGGGAATTTTTTTCCCCTATTCTCACTCCCCGAATCCCCGCGGATATCCGCGGGGATTCCCTGCTATATTAAAAAATAAAAAAAAAAAAAAAAAAAAAAAAAAAAAAAAGAAAAAGATGAAATAAATTATTTTAATATTTTTAATTTTAAATACATATAAAATTTAATTAAAGATGAAATTATTAATATATATATATATATATATATTATAAAGGATATTTTGATAATTTTTTTCAAGAATGGGGACCCTGCGAGGCGGGGAGTACGATCCTCGTCCCCGAATGTACCACGGAGAGAATTTTCTCCCTGTCCCCATCCTCGCGAGTAGAAAAACTCCACATTCGGAGCCTCATTCAGGGTGGTCTCTGCGAAGATCCCCGAATTGAGGGGAGAATTGTCATCCATAGGTGTCATTCTAATAAAAGTATGTGAACCTTGTATTTTGCACCATTCGAATAATTTTGGGCAGAGAGATCTAGGCATCACCCATATTTCTTCAAGCATTTAGGAGGAAGGGTGAAAACAGGTCATATCATATCAGATTTTATCTTAAACAGATCTGATATGTATTTTAATTATAATATTTGAGTTTGACCTGTGAGCCTGTAATAGACCGATTTTTAAGGTCGATTTTTAAGGTCTGATTTGGTCTTTTTAAAAGTCTGGCATAACCTAAAAACTTATTTAAAAGCTTACTTTGCAATGAGACTTTTAAATAGGCTAATAGACCTACCTTTAAATAGGCCAAATAAGTATTTACATAAGCTAATAGATCTACCTTTAAATATGTCAACATGCATTTACATAGACTTACAAACCTACTTTTAAATAGGTCAACATGCCTTAAGTTAACAGGTCTAAGCCTTGAAATAAACTAATTGGCCTATTTAAGGCCAATAAACATTTGTTATAACTTAACACTCACCTTTTAATTTTATAGATACTCACTACTTTCTTATTCTAGTCTTTGGTCGATGTGGAACTTGGAGATATATCAAGTTGTAAAATTTTGTAACTTGGTATATCTCCAAGTCCTACATCGACTAAAGATCAGAGTAAGAAAGTAGTGAACATCTATAAAAGTATGAGGTGCATGTTAATTTATTATTTTCATTCTAATAAATATATTATATTAAATATATTGATAAATATGTTATTTCTATTTTAACTTACTAGCTTAAGTTTTAGTTATTAATTTTTATTAAAATATAATTAAAAATATATTAATATATTATAATAAATTTATAATTATAATTATTATAATAATATATATTATATTATATGTAATTAAACAATCGTCGGTCTACTAAGTTTAACAGGCCTATTAGATAGTCATATTTAGTCTTTTTAATTAAACAAATTTTTAAAAAAGTTTCGACAGGCTAAGTCATAGGTTCTTGATGGACTGATCTATTTTCACCCCTATTCAGAAGAGAGAGAGAGAGAGAGTAATGGCTAATAATTGGTGTATGGGTTTTTATTCTTATTGCATATTGACCGAATTATGCACATGTTAACTTTCATTTTTTGGATAAAAAATAAATAATATTAAGAAGTGTTCAAAATAAATTATAATAATTCTTTAATGAAAAGTTGAGATGCATTTGAAGATAATTGTAATTGGAGAGTAAGTAGTATTTATTTATTTTTTATTTATCCTTTAGTTTTTAAATAAGTAATTTTCTTTTTATACTTATTTTTAAATTATTTAAATGATTAATATCCTTTTTATATTTATATTTAAAAATTCAAATGAATAATATCCTATTAATATTTGTCTGTAAATATTAAATGAGTAATTAATAATTATGATTTTTAAAAAAATAAAAACTAAACATTAATTAAAGTGGAAAATTCCTTTGTAATAATATAATATAGATACCGACATTAATTAATCCCTCCCGAAAATTCCCTCGATAATATTATAGATAGATACCGATGTTAAATTATTGAGTTGTCATGTAAACCCTTATTAATATCTATTATTAGGTGGGACTTAAGAAGAATATTTTGGCGACTGCTATGGAATATAATTATCAATTAATTTAAATACCAAACCGGCTGAATATATAATATGCATGATAAAAAAAAAATGCATATATGATTCTCCATGGGATGATTAACTTTATTATTCTAACATTTCAGGTTTCTGCCTCCCACTAGTCATGGTGGGTCCTTTAGGAAAGGACATTATTTTTAATTTAAATTGCAAATATGTTATATATGATTTTTTTTTAATTAATTGTTCACATAATTTTGAATCAAGAATGATATGATTAAATAAAGTTATCTTCAAAATGACAATTTCAAGATTTGGGCCAGGAGTAGTGCTATATATGGCTTTGTGTTCATCTTTATTTTTCTTATTATATTAATAATTGGATTTATAACTTCTTAAGTTTTTTTTTTTTACAAAAATTATTACTATTCATTATTTTGTTAGTACCTTTTGTTTGTTTATCATGTATTCCGTATTCCTTTGAGTGAGGTTAATCCATTCGAGCATGAAGTAATATAGTTAGGTTCTTCCTATATGTAGTGTTTTTAGGATTCAAACTTTTGTTCTTCTTTTATAACACAAAGTTGTTTATCACTGTATCTAACTCCTCGAATATATTTTCAACTGTCTTTTTTTTTTGTGAGATAATGATATTCATTATTGAAAATGAAAAGGAAATAAAGTTCCAAGGTACTAGGAAATGGGTTGATATCCAAAATACTTCCAACAAATCTGAAAGTATAGCTCAAGTGCACTTTGGGCACAAACTAGAAAGCTTCTATGTTATGTCCATACATTGCCTTTTACCTTCTCCATCATCTCCACTACTTAGACTTCGCTTCTTCACAGATTGCTTCTCGTAAGGTTCTTGTTGGTTGGCGATAGTCAAGAGGGGAATCCATGTTGAAGATTGCCTTTTTCACCTCAGATTTTTTTAAATGTCTTTTGATTTTAGAGGAGGCCAGATATTCTGGTTTTCTAGCATAAAATTGCTTAGGTGTAGGTGATGAAAGAGCGGTATTTGTGGGTGGTGTTTCTTTCGAGTCTACCGTGTGATCTTGGGTATTTGTTATGCCTAGAGTCTGCAGGTTATGGTCAAGCTTGCTCACATGGATATGAACCTCTTGATCAATTTGGCCATTGACAATGACGATAGTGTCTCAAGCACTTAAATCTTGGAGGTCCAAAGTGTTGGGCATCCACATATTTGACTTCTATATTAATTGATTGTCACGATATTATAAAGATATATAAATAAAGTCATGTGAATAGTGGAAGTTAGACTTTAGCCATTATAATTCCAACTTTAGGCTATGTCACAAGAAATATTTTTGTGATTTTTTTAATTCAGAATAGATGACTCACCTTTTTCTTAACTGAAAAAGTTAATTAATTAAAATGCATATAAACTGACCGGAATACTATTTACCACAATTGGAGAAAAAAAAAACCAATGTAACATTCCAGCATTATAAGGGTGGCCATTGACATTCCATGAAAGTTGTTTAATGCGTTTTTCATAGTATAATATGTACTATGTACATATCATCATAGAATTTTTTGGAATAGGTTGTAATACAAAGATTTAAATTTTTTAAGTCACTATGATCCTAAACATTGAGGTCAGCCTAATTATAAGTTGTGCGCAGTTGATCTTAATTTGACATTATCAGCTTAATACAAACCCACTTGGTTATTCTATAGAAATTAAGAAGCTTAAATAACGCATGAAATTAAGTTTTCCTCAAGCAATTTGAATATTAGCAGTCTGCTCAGTCGCCTGCTTCTGAGCTGTCAACAACACCATGCTTTTTAATTAATCTATGATCAGTTGAACTCTCAGATTTGGCAAATCATATATATTTTTAATTAAAGATAAACATTCTTCACGAGGTACATTTACATATAGAAAATTCCAGCCCTTGACCTTATGAAGACACAATACTGGAACTACACGAACAATTATTCACGTATAATATATCTTTTTTAAAATAAATAAAAGCAATTACAATTTATTTTTATTTCTTTTATAAAATTTAACGTGCAAATCTACATAACAAGTAATTATATTTTAATAATCAGGTTAATTAATTTTTTTATAAAAAAATATAGCTTTATAAATGTTTAAGTCTTACTATAATATTATATATATAAATTAAAGATCTATGATGAGTCTGTGTATACACCTAATGAGAAAGCAGGTTCGAGAAAATCCATGTTATTGATTGGTGCGTGCGGTGGAATCCATGTTGAAGGAAAAGGAATCTATGATAACTTGTATTATTTGAAGGATATTTCATAATCCTAATTAAGAAGACATTTGAACACACCCCATGTAAAATAGTGTTCTACCCTTCTAGACTTCTAGCATATATACCCTTTTGTCTATTGAGGACTGTTGAAATTTTCACTTTATCAAGATCTATATATGACTATAGTTACCATTCAGAAAATGATGTTTACTAATCAGAATTATTATATCACATTTATATTTTGCTTATTTGGGAAATAAAAGTAAAGAGAGTGTGCATTAAAATAAGTGTTTTTTTTTGTTTTATTATCTAAAAAAATATAAAATTAATGTAAAAAAAAAAATGTACAAATACCATTACTCTTAATATTTCATCCACATATATATATATATATATATATATATAGCAATCTAATAGTGGGAAATCTTTCCTGTCTAAATGATGAAAAAGTAAGAGAGATTTATTAAATGAAGGGATCTAGATCGGTGTAAGTGGAAACATCTTTTCAATCATTAGATTCACTTTTATCTAATGGTTGAGGTGATTTCATTAAAAATAATCATTAGATGAAAGTGAATTTAACGATTGAAAATGAGTGTAAAAAAAACTTACAATGAGTAAATTGATCCTTCTTATTAAATAAGATGATTAGAAAGTAATTTATAGTACTAATATTTTAAAATAATTATCATACTAATATTTGATATATATTGTATAAAATATTTTAATATTTTTTATTTATATATCTTTAAAAAAATTAATTTTTTATTATATTAATATATCTGTATCGAATATATATATATTCGTACTTGAAAAAGTATGCTAGTTAGAAAACAAAGTGTGTCAATAAGAAAAATAAAAGTATGCTAAAAAATAATGTACAAATATTATTATTCTTAACATTTCATCGAGATATATATTTATAATATATTTGCTCGAAAATGGCTATATATATATATATATATATATATATACCAGTAGTTTACTGTGAATTTTACTGGGGAATTCCAATGCAATCTAATGGGAAATCTTTCCTGTCTAAAATGATGAAAAAGGAGGAGAGATTTATTAAAGTAAATGACTAGAAAAGTAATTTATAGTACTAATATTTTAAAATAATTATCATACAAATACTTGATATATATTGTATCAAATATTTTAATATTTTTAGATATCTTTTATTTATATATCTTTTAATTATTTTTTTAATTTTTTATCATATTAATATATCTGCATCATATATGTATGTACATCTTGAGAAAGTATGCTAGTTAAAAAACAAAATGTCTCAATAAGGAAAATAGAAAGTACGCTATAGCTTAGGGTCTTAGGGCTTAGAGGCTTGGCAGGGTATTGACATTTATTTTGCAGTTAAGGTAGGGTGGCCGGCTTAGATAAATTCATATATATGTGCTTTACATGTATATATGCCACAAGGCAATATCGCTTCATGTATTAAAATTAAATAGTGGTTCTGCAAACATGCTGCCTATTACAGCCACAGTCATGGTAGATCAGCATTCCTCCTCTGCAGATCAAATAACCTTTAATTGACATAAGTACTGGCTTTGACGAAAAAAAAGCATGATAATTATGCTAAGCAATAACTAATTCTGGTTTTATTTTTTTCTGTTTAGAATTATAAACATTGCCATCAATGGTTTTTATTTGCCGGCCACATCTTTTATCACATCCCTCTTTATAATATATTTCAGGGTTCAACTTTGTGTACGCAAAAAACGCTAGCCAGGCTTAGAGCCTGTTCTGATAGTTGTTGGATTGAAGTCTATAGTCGCCCTCTATATCCTGATAACATTAACATAGGAGGATGGATGTTGAGGGAACTGTTGATAGTAGAGAATCAACGCGAACAAATTTAGGTCAATTCCTTCCTTATTATCGGCAACTAGACACGGACATATCTGATTTATTAATTAAAGGTATAATTACTCAAAGTTCAAACCCTATAATGCATCTCTTAAAAAAATGATTTGACTATCAGCATATTTATGAGAAATGATTGATACGACGAATTGACTTCACATTAAATGATTCAGGAATCAATACCACCGATAGTCCTGGGTTTATCTTTTTATTTTGAATTTTTAATTTGTTAAGAAAGAAAAAGCACCATCTGCCACTACCAATTCGTGCCCTTTTTAACGAAAAATAAAATTGTGTGATATAGCGGTGCTCTTTATTTAAAGTGTTTCTAGTTTTTTGTTTTTTGTTTTAATTTTCAATATAGGATAAGAAATTTCTCTAGTTTCTCTGAACCTATCATTTTTTAATTTTTTGGGTTAAATTCCAAGCTTCTTCTATCCCTTACCATATTTTTTTCTTGGTAGTTTGAACTTGTACACTTATCGACTAATTCATTTTTATAATCTAATTTCCACAGATTATTTACAATATGATTAAGATATTTATAAAAATATTCTTTAAAATTTGATTTTAAAAATTGACATAAGTAAGATTTAAATCTTTAATTATATTTTTTCATACATCACATGTTCGTCATCATTAGATTGAAGTTGTATCCCTTACCATCTATGCAAAAGGACTTAATTTCTAAAAAAAAAAGAGAAAAAAAGTATATTGATACTAGTTTATTAAATATACATTGAAAACCAAAAACTTGTAGAAGAGAGAAAAAACTAGTAATCACAAATAAATTTTAAATCAAGAATTAGAGCGACACCTATATTCCCGAAAATGACTTTGCTTGTATATGTGTGTACTATCTATCATTAAAATGAATAAAATTTAACTCTAACTTTTGACTTCAATCATTATTTCTAGTCTCATTTAATCTCTTTATATATGTTCATTAACTCAATTAAATAGAGTTGAAAGTAACAAATGAAAAAAAATTAAATGATGTTGGAGGTAAAAGTTAGAGTCAAATGTTAGAACTAAGTTTTGTTCCATTAAAATTGCATTATACATCTCAAGTATTTAACTAAACCGTTGGACTACGTCGAAGGTCCAAGGACCTAATTACATTTATTTACAGACACACAGCTTATTATAGACATAATTAACACTGTAATAGCAATCAGCAACTGTCAGATATAGTCAATAATAAATGTAGTGCTAATGTATAACTACCCGTTAATTGCCGGCCCTTAAAGTTCACATAGAAGGTAGTCTAGTTCATCATTGAAAGCTGGACTGTTTACTGCATAGCATACAGCTGCAGCCTGCAGAAATGGCTCTTCAAAGCTAGAATGGCTTTCAAAATGGACTTATGATTGTAACTAAGGCCTCAATAGTTGAAATAAAGTATATATTAATGCTGCTGATCATGCCATGTAGAGCTGGATATTCCTTGGACCGCTCAACTAGTGATTATTTTTCACCAAACTTGGGAGTCAATTACTCCTACCAGCTCTTTTATTAATATAACATATGCACAACTGATGAACTTCTCCATTCTAGCTGCTTTTCTTCCTTAGTTCCTTTGATTTAAAAAGTTTGGTTACGTCAAACACAAGCTCTAATTGTATAATGAAATGTCGATCATTAGTTCAAATAAGGAGACAAACAAATATATATACACACAACATTAACGCGTAGGTTGGGTATTTAGAGATCCACGGTCAGGGCGATAGTGTAGAGAAAGTACTTTTACTTTGAAAGCAAAATGAATATACAATCTGCAGACACACTTAAACCCTAACCTAGTTACAAGCTTACAGCCAATCTTAATTTAAGAAACATTTAAACGAAAACAGGACTTACCAAACATGAAATTAATATGAATACAGTAGTTTGAGCATTATAAATTTCAAGATTCAAAACTTACCAACATCATCATCTTTACTGATTAATTAACTAGAAATCAAAGCACCAAGGTTTATAACAGACTTATTGATCCATGACCGGAACACCAACAACATTACAACAACCAACTAAACCTACATCAACTTCGAAAAAATTTAAAAAATTCACATGCACTTTCTTATTTTTGCTTATAATATACTTGAATGTCTATACAGAGATATTTTTTTATAGAGTTGTGTTAATATACTTGAATCATTTTACATAAAGTTGTGTTAATAAAAATATTTGTATTTTTAACATGATCCATATATTATTATATATGTCAAGATAATTTGTATGTTTAAAGTAAGAAGTTTTCATCTAAGAATCTCTTGATCCATGCATGCCTTTTCTTTATTAAAAAATAAAATAAAAAATGACCCTTGCGAAGGGGAATATCTCCGAAATTTATGACCATAGTGGTAAAAGGAAGGAAGGTCTAAATATAAGTGGCACCGAATTTGAGGACCCACACGCAATCACCATAGTCAAGGTTGATGAATACACATGGCAGGTGAACTTTGACTGGAATCAGCATTTCTATGACATTTTACATGGACAAATCTTCAACTCTACTGTAATTTGTGGTCAATAATAATTAGATGGCTCTCCAACGTCTCTCCTAAACGTTGAAATCCAGAACTATAATGTTTAATTTTTTTAATCTTTATATAAGAAATCAACTAACACATAATATATAGAGTAAAATACCCTCCTCATTTCATTACTTTGACTAACAGTTGGCTTAACACCAATAAGTATATAAAAGAAATCATCTATTACTAATTATTAGTGAGATGATTATTATAATAAAAGTCTTTTAAGTTTGATTTTATGATTTCTTATTATTTTTACAATCAAGTTATGTTTTAACATAAAGATGAAATGAGTATAGTTTATATATGTATTTATTTTAGTCTAAAAAATAAGTAGTTAATATATCGTGTATGTTTATTATGTAACAAAAATGCATATTATATTCTGGTTTTTTAATTTTTTTTTTATTGAGCCTATATCTCAGTTGATTCCTAGCAAAGTTCATGGTTTAAATTTTTTTTGTCTATGCATGACATAGAATATTATAATATGAATATATATTACATATTTTTTGTTTTTACACTAACGTATTTTTATAAGTTTATATAGGGATGAGAATTTTAATCCCAGCCTTTGTCGTAGTTTAAAAAAGGAGACAAATTTATCTTCGTTATTGTCCCATAGGCGAAAATTTGTTTTCATACCAGCTTCATCACAAAGAATCCACATACATGCCTACTTAAATGATAATTTTGTCATCATTTCTAATAACAATTATTAATAATAACTTATATCTTCCGTAGATAAAATAATTGAAAGCATAGTCTTTGTTTAGAAATAGTTGAGTTAAATGACTCAAAAGAGAAAACTAAACAAGAAAATAATAGTGTGGTTGTTTTCCACATAATAGACATGTTAGAAAGTGAGAGTAAAAAATGAGGGAGAGAAGAATTATGTCTATGCAGGACATGGAATAATAAAATGAACATATATATTACATATTTTTTGTTTTTACACTAAGGGTATTTTTATAAGTTTATATATCAAGTTCGTACAGAGATGAGAATTTTAATCCCAGCCTTTGTCATAGTTTAAAAAAGGAGACACATTTATTTTTGTAATTGTCCCATAAGCGAAAATTTGTTTTCATACTTGCTTCATCACAAAGAATTCTCATATATGCCTACTTAAACAATAATTTTGTCATCCTTATTAACAACATTTATTAAGAATAACTTAAATCTTCCACAGATTAAATAATTGAAAGCATCGTCTTTGTATAGAAATAGTTAAGTTAAATGACTCAAGAGAAAACTGAACAAGAAAATAATAGTGCAGTTGTTTTCCACATAATAGACATGTTAGAAAGTGAGAGTTAAAAAAAATCAGGGAGAGAAGAATTATGTCTATGCAGGACATGGAATAATAAAATGAACATATATATTACATATTTTTTGTTTTTACACTAAGGGTATTTTTATAAGTTTATATATCAAGTTCGTACAGGGATGAGAATTTTAATCCCAGCCTTTGTCATAGTTTAAAAAAGGAGACAAATTTATTTTTGTAATTGTCCCATAAGCGATAATTTGTTTTCATACTTGCTTCATCACAAAGAATTCTCATACATGCCTACTTAAACGATAATTTTGTCATCCTTATTAACAACATTTATTAAGAATAACTTAAATCTTCCACAGATTAAATAATTGAAAGCATCGTCTTTGTATAGAAATAGTTAAGTTAAATGACTCAAGAGAAAACTGAACAAGAAAATAATAGTGCAGTTGTTTTCCACATAATAGACATGTTAGAAAGTGAGAGTAAAAAAAAATCGGGGAGAGATGAATTATGTCTGTGCATGACATGGAATATTATAAAATGAACATATATATTACATATTTTTTGTTTTTACACTAAGCGTATTTTTATAAGTTTATATATTGAGTTCTTACAGGAATGAGAATTTTAATCTCAGCCTTTGTCATAGTTTAAAAAAGGAGACAAATTTATCTTTGTAATTGTCGCATAAGCGAAAATTTGTTTGCATACCTGCTTCATCACAAAGAATCCTCATACATGCCTACTTAAACGATAATTTTGTCATCCTTATTAACAACAATTATTAATAATAATTTATATTTTCCATAGATTAAATAATTGAAAGCATCGTCTTTGTTTAGAAATAGTTGAGTTAAATGACTCAAAAGAGAAAATGAAACAAGAAAATAATAGTCCAGTTGTTTTTCACATAATAGACATATTAGAAAGTGAGAAGTCAAAAAATCGGGGAGATGTGAATTTTGTCTATGCATGACATGGAATATTGTAATATAAACATATATATTACATATTTTTTGTGGGTCTGTTTGGATAGAGAAATAAGAATTGAAATATAGAATTTTAATTTCAATCTTAATTCTTTTAAGATTAGAATTAGTTTAGAATCTTAAATTTTATATTTAAAATTATCGAAGAATTATGATAAGAAATTGTAATTCTAAATTCAATTTTAATTTTATTATTTAAAGGTATAATCTAAAACATTAAAAAATTATTTACAAAATTAAAATTAATAAAAATATTTATACAATAATATTTTTATAATATAATAGTCATATTTTTTTCATAAAGAAATTTTTCATGAATTTTTTTAGAAAAAAATAAAGTTATTATAATAATTTTTATATAAATATATAAATAACAATTTTCTATATAAATATAGAATCTCAATAAATATGATTGTTCATAAATAAATGTGGAAGAGAGATTAATTTTTAAGTTATAGAATTGTTAATTCTTAAGGTATAAGCTAAGAATTGAGAAATGCTTATCTTAGTTATTTTTCAATTCTATGAAATTGGTTTATGGAATTACAATTACAATTCTAAATGACATTCCAAACAAAAAAAATTAGAATTAAGAGGTCCAATTTCAATTTCAAACTCTAATTTCATACTCAATTCCAGAAGTCAAACGAATACTAGAGGTAATTTTATAAGTTTATATATCGAGTTCTTACAGGGATGAAAATTTTAATCTCAGCCTTCATCATAGTTTGAAAACAGAGACAAATTTATCTTTGTTAATGTCCCATAAGCAAAAAATTGTTTCCATATATACCTGTTTCATCACAAAGAATTCGCATACATGCCTACTTAAACAATAATTTTGTCATCCTTATTAACAACAATTAATTATTAACAATAACCTATATCTTCCATAGATAAAATAATTGAAAGCATCGTCTTTGTATAGAAATAGTTGAGTTAAATGACTCAAAAGAGAAAACGAAACAAGAAAATAATAGTGCAGTTGTTTTTCACATAATAGACATGTTACAAGGTGAGAAGTCAGAAAAATCGGGGAAAGATGAATTTTGTCTATGCATGACATCGAATACTATAATTTGAATATATATATTTTTTAATTAAAATGATATGCATAGGCATCACTATAAAATCCAGCATCCCAACTAGGTTGGCACCCTGAATCTTATCAATCATATGTAGCATATCATAAATTTATTCAAAAAATATAAAAAAGAATACGAAAGCATGGAGGGATATAAACCAAACCCATGGAAAAAATCGAAACCGAAAACTATCTGAACCTATAATTAGGCAGCCTAAATCTATTTCTAATATTTAGATATAAGGAAACTCGAAATCAAGTTCCACCAAGTAGAGCTTTGAGATGTTATTCCAAAAGAAGCTAATTTGTCAGCATAAGTATTTCCCTCTCTAAAAATATGAGTGACTTTGAATTGCATGGAAGATGTTAAGGTTATGCAGTTACACCATCTGTTGTTTAGCTTCCAAGGCACTAAATCCATCGAAGAAAAGTCAGCACAACCAACATGGAATCACATTCTAACCAGAGATTATGCCAACCTCTTGAATAGGTCACTTCAATGGAGATCATGGCAGTTGTAAGTTCAGCATGAAGGGAATATGAAATACCAAAATAAGTGGCAAAGCAACCAAGAATTGCACCACTCCTATCTCTGAAAATACTACCTCCAGCAGCATGGCCAGGAGATCCTCTAGTTGTACCATTAGTGTTGGCTTTTAACCAACCACAAGGAGGAGGAATCCAATCTACTTGAATAATTGAGGGAGCCTTCCTTGGGTGGCATGTCATAGCAAAGGACTTAAGAATTGAAAATTCCTCTATGGAAGAAAACATATGGCCTGTAAAAGAATTTCCAAAAAGAGATGTTGAACTAATAACCCTAGAGACTGCTAATCTGAAGGAAACAATTTTATTATCAAACTTTATTTGGTTTCTGCAAAACCAAATAGTTCCTAGAATGTTAATAATCCCAGCCAGGAGAACAACCTTGCATTGAGGACTCCAACTATTATTGCATACTGATATGGTTGCTTGCAAAGAAGAAGTGTCAATTGGCACTCTAATAACAGAACTGAACCATGACCAGAGCCTTCGGGCAAAATCACATTCAAAAAATAAGTGCATGCTGGATTCCTCAGAGTTATAGCAAAGACTGCAAATAGAAACACAAGTGCAACCTCTACTTTTCATATTTTCCTCGGTAGGCATCTTATTATGCATAAGTCTCTAAGCAATGAAAGACTTTGAAGGAGGGATGGATGAATTCCATATTACCTTTCCCCAAGAAGTAGGAGCTTGAGCTTGATTCTGGTTTAAAAAACTGAGAGCTTCCTTGTGAGTTAGGATACCCGATTCTGAACCTTGCCAAGCTAGTTGATCAGTAGATGGATTAATTGGAACAACAGTTTGCATAATCTCACTATAAAGGGCTGGGAATTTGGTTGCCAAAGAGTGAGGGACAAACCATCTACTATCCTAAAGGAAATCTGCAATGACAGAATGTAGAGAATGTTGCACATGCTCGAGAATCTGTAGTAATTCTACAATTGGTTGAGCTAACCACTCATCCCTCCAAAAGTTGATTCTAGTTCCATCACCGATCTGCCAATAGGAATTTTGAATGACTAGATGCATGTTATTTCTAAATCCTAGCCATAGAGAGGACTTAATGAAATTAAACAATGGTTTTCCATTCCTCATAAATCTATGTCTAAGAAAAATGGCCCATTGTTTATTGGAAGAGTACATTTCCCAACTAAGTTTAAGAAGGGCAACTTCATTCATTGCTCTCAAAGAGTGAATGCCAAGACCACCTTCATTAGTAGGAGAGCATACTTTTTTCCAAGCTACAGTTACCAGCTTCCTAACATTCACATCTCCTGCCCAAATAAAGTTCCTAATGCAATTATCCAACTGTTTCAACAATGAGATAGGCCAGGAATAAACATGGAAGCTGTAAAGAAGCATACTATATATAACAGACTTCACAAGCTGCACTCTTCCCATAATAGATAAGAGGGAGCCTTTCCAAGAGGCTAACTTGGATACTATCTTGCCTGCAATAGGCTTCAAATGAACTTTCCTAGGTTTGCCTTTGAATAAAGGCACTCCCAAATAGGTGAAAGGAAGATGACCTGCTGTAAAGCCAAGCATTGATGAAATAGTTGTTGTAACACCCAGATGTAGGGCGTCACATTTACGACAAAATTAAAATAGAAAAAAATCTTCCCAAATTATAAATCGTTTGTTAATAAATAAAACACGAGTTATAAAATTTTAGTTGTGTATTCTAAGAAGATCAATAATCATCATATACAAATCCAATCATCTTCCATTATTGTTTCAACCTTCGTCCTATGGCCATTTCTTCTTGCGGAAAACATTACTAAATAAAAACAGAACATGAGATAAAATTATTACATACATACCATAATATCCGTATGGTTTTGTTTTAAAAAAAATATATAAAAATTAAATCATAAACTGTTTGACACAAAAGAGTTGATAACAGACTTGCCCAAGTCCAACAGACTAAGAAAACCCAAAAAAATATAGTATAGACATAACCAAAATAAAACAATTAAGCCAACTAGTAAGGATGATCCAACGGCTCGCCTCCTTCGTGCTGGTCATCAGATTGCTGCTTCTCTCACAGAAAATTAAGAGGTTGATCCTCTTCACCATCTTTACTGTACATAATAATAATAATAATAACACAGAATTATATACAAAGAGATGAGACAATTTGTCATCATTACCATCGGGCAGTATTGAAAACAATAAATACAAACAGATATGTCATCAAAACATGTTATTACAACATATATAACATTTCATAGAATATCAGATAGCATAATATGCAGACTCATAATGCATATGTACACGACACAAACCTACTCCATGGAGCTAAACACAACCAATCAGAGGGAATGATCCCGGAAGAACCTGTCTATCAACTCGGCTACCGCGGGCCACATGCTACACAGTCAAATTTGTCGTGGCTCGCACAGTACACAGTCAAACTCATCGTGTACTACAGGCATTCTACAAGACCGTCCCTAACAAGATCGTGATTAAGAATAGTGCTTTGTCAAGATCATTGGTGTGTCATGTTCAGTATCACGGCCTAGAGGAGCTACCAATTATCTACATGTGGAATTTCTGCACACCCATGCCTCCAAGTTCAATAAATGAACAACACTACGCTTATCGCACCCAAACAGGGGTGTAATTCATCCTCTTAGGTATAACTCGTCAATGTCACCAAAAACAGCATATACCTCAATGCATGGTGCAAGACTCAAAAAAATCATAATATTATCAAATCACATGGTCAAGTACCATAACTCGGCAGTACCACTTTTTAATATAATCGGGTCCAACCCGACAACATACCGCTGTTATTTTCAATCGCGTAAATATTTTACCGCATTTTCACAATCTCATGATTATTTTCCAACGTTTTCAAATTGCATAAATATTTTTCAACATTTCCAAATCGCGTAGGTATTTTCTTACATTTTTAAAATCATTTTCTCATTCGTGTGACATTTTTAAATCATGTTCTCAATCACGTAACGTTTTTAAATCATTTTCTCAATCGCGTAATTTAAACATCACCATTTTAAATACGCGTAAAGTATTTCTACTATTTTTCACTGTATAAAATATTTCTTGATGTTCTAAATTAATTTTTGAAAACTTTCCGAAAATTAGAAATCCTTTTTAATAAAATACTTAGAGTTCTAAATCAATTTTAAAACATATTTTCAATTATCAAATAAAAATTACTAAATTGAGTTCTTATTAAATAAATCTTTTAAAAACTACCTTTAAGAAAATATATATATTTTTTTAATCTAAACACCAATTCTTGACTTGTTGGCCCAAAATTAATTTATTTTCCATAACCAAATATATAATCATTTCCTATCTCATTTTCCTTTGTAAAAATCTTTAATCCAATTATTTGTTACTTAATCCTCTAAAATCTATACTTGAAAAATAATTTTAAATTAAAAGTATATTGATAGGCATTTGATCGAAATTTACTATGTCTTCAACAAATCAAGCATTTGAAAACACATACATCAAAATCAATCATACAATAAAGTAAAACCATAAACAATCAAGTAAATGAATCCTCATGGATTCCTCACCACACACAATCCATTTTCATACTACCAAAATAGTTGATGAGATTAAATCTCTCTCTTACCTCTTGAAGACTATCCTTCTTGAAAGCTTCCTTAGAGAATTTTGTGTGGCTTCAAGAAAATACCTATCAAGCTTAAACAATTTACAAAATACAAAACTAAGCTTGAGAAAGAATAACCATGGATCAAACATGGCTTAGAAATTTAAAAACAAATTTAGAAATAGGAAACAAGAATTTTACCTAATAGGTAGAAATTTCAACCTTGATTTCCAAGCTCAAGATGGTTGATTTTGAAGAAACTCACAACATGAAAGATGCTTGGAATGATGTTTAGCTTTAGGAAATGAGGTTGGATAAAATTATTGAAGAGTGGAAGTGTGATTTGAGAATGGTGGCCGAATAGCTCAAGGAATGGAGAAAAGATGAAGTTCTTCTTTGTGTTCTTGTGTTCTTGAAGAAAGAGAATGGAGAGAATAGATAGGAGTGATGAAAAATGAAGTGGAGAGGTCTCCTACACTATATATAGCCATGTGGTGCATTGGAGGAGTGGGTGGAATGATTTGTGATAATTGCTTGGTGGAGCACTCAAGGAGACAAGGTGTGCGCATGCTACCACTAAAGTGTATGATTAAGTGTGATGGAATCAAAATGATAGCCTAAAAATCATGTGCATTGCCTTGGAGCTACATGGAGTGAATGGATGGAAATTCATTGAATATTTGAGTGTGAGACAAGGTAGTTGAAGGATGACTAGACTCCAAGTGATCATGAATGATAGAATGCATTATTATGCATTATTTGAATAATCATTTGCCTTCTTTAAGAGACATGGCCATGTGGCCTTGGTGGAATTCACCAACAAAAGAATTCTATTCCATGTTATAATGAAGTGCATGAGTTGTAGGTGGGTCAAAGTGTTTTTCTGCTTTGGTTTCTAAATTAAACATACTAGGTCCACTAACATGATTATAGAATCTAGGTAAATAGAAAACTTAATTACTAGGACTAGGTAATTAGGTTTATGATTTCACCTATGGTAAGTAGATTTATAACCTTAACCTAAGGTAAATAGATTTAACCTAGGGTGAATAATTTTTTTTTATAACTTTAACTGACGGTAAATAAATTTATAACTTTATTCTAATGTAAATAGGTTTATAACTTTAACTTAAGGTAAATAGATTTATAATTAATTTACCTAAGGTAAATAGATTTATGATTTTACTTACGTCTATTTCTCTACGTAGATTTTAACCAGTATTTAATTTTGAATTGAAAAAATTATTGCGGTAAAAACTAATTTTTTTTCTTGTCTGAAATTTATTGCGGTAAAAATTAAATTTTTACTGTGGTTCAATAATAACGTATCTAGATAAATTTTCAAACAACGAAGATTTTCAAATCTTGCTTTACTGGTTTCGGGTTTAGTAAGATCCTCCGACCCCACGTGAATGCAGCTCAAAAATTCATCGGCTCTACCGAGAAAATTATTATTTTCCTGACTCAGAGTAATTCATACACAAAGATCAAAAACATTTACAGAATAGTTAAAATAAATTTACAACACACCGAAATCACAAAACATTACAATTTAGTCGTTACTATAATTTATTAAAAATTGAGGTGTTACAGTTGTGATTCTGTTAGGAGAGATATTCCCTACATAAAATTTACACTTTCCAAGACTGAGCTTTTGACCAAAGGCCTAACCATACAAGGTGAAAAGAGACATCAAGGCTTTTAAATTCCTTTTAATGCCCTTACAAAACACTAAAATGTCATCTGCATACAAGATGTGACTTGAAGTAGTGAATCTGTTTGGACCAGCCATAGGCAAGAGATTTCCATCTTGAACCAATTTAGAAATACCTCTACTAAGAACATCTTCAGCAATACAAAACAATAGAGGAGGGAGTGGATCACCTTACCTAACTCCTCTCTTGCAAGAGAAGAAACCAACAGAGTTGCCATTAATAGAAAAAGACAGCTTTGCTGATTTGAGAATGATCCTTACCTAATTGCAAAATTTGGAGTTAAAACCAAAAGCATGAAGAACATTGAGTAAGAAATCCCAGTCAATAGTGTCAAAAGCTTTCCTAATATCAAATTTAAAAGCAAGATTACCACCAAAAGCCTTGTAGTCTAGGAGATTTATAGCCTCTGAAGCAATACAAATGCATTATGATATCTGTCTACCCTTAATGAAACCTCTTTGGTTATTAGAAATGATTTTTGGAGCAATGATTGCCAATCTATCTGCTAGAACTTTGGTAATGATTTTAAATTGGAAATTAGCCAATGCAATAGGCCTAAAGTCCTCAATTCTGTCTGCACCAGGGGTTTTAGGAATCAACACCACTAAGTTGGAGTTCATGTTAGGCAAAAGCCAGCCTTGAGAAAAGAACTGACGAACAGAATTACAGACATCCTTCCCTACAATATCCCAAAAGGCTTGATAGAAGTAACCTTCAAAACCATCTAGACCCGGAGCTCCATCCCCATTTATTGCAAACACAATAGACTTAATCTCCTCATGAGAGAGCATAGTGGTTAGCAAATCATTGTCTTGGTTGGAAACAATAGAAGGAACAACCTGCTCAATTAGATTATTAGAAGAGCTATCATTGTTTGTTGTATATAGACCAGAGAAGTACTCAATAACATGTTGAGCCATTGCATCAACATCATCAATAAGAACATCTCCATGTTTGAGAACTGACATAGTTTTTGAAGCATATCTTAACTTAGTGACTTTATGAAAGAAGCCGGTATTTCTATCACCATAGAGATGCCAATTCAACCTTGATTTATCTTTCCAGAATTGCTCTTAGAAGTTTAGAGCTTATTGTAGCTCTATTTGAGCACTTACTTCTTTATTCTGCAATTCTTCAGAGTAACCATCTGAGGCTAGCTGCATCTGAATGTTGTCCAAAGCTTCAATACACTGATCAACTTTGAAGTTTACATTCTCAAAGAACTGACTTATTCCAAGTTTTCAATTCCCCTTTCACTGTCTTTAATTTCTGGGATAGGATTTGTATTGGACAACCCTGCATTGACTTATTGCAAGCATCTGCAATTAACCTATTGCAGTCAGGATGGGAAATCCACATCATTTGGAACTTGAAAGAAAAAGGAAAGGTCTTGATATTCTGTTTGAAAACCAGGAGTAGGGGATGATGATCAGACTTGCTTCTGATCAATGTACAGCAAGCAGTAGAGTACCAATAGTCTAGCCAACTGTCATTACATAAAGACCTATCAAGCCTCTTCTCAGTGTGTTGTCTTCCTCTTCTTCCATTACTCCAAGTAAACTCAACACCCCTAGTTGGAAAATAGATCATATTACAGTTCTCAGACCATAGCTTAAACTCATCGCAGGATATTTAAAGAGGTAGTCCAGAACCTCTCATTTCATGAGAACCAGAAATTGCATTAAAGTCTCCAATAAGACTCCAAGGACCAGGGTGACTGGCATGTAATGCAGAGAGATCAGACCAAAGAGATCTTCTACCCTTATAAGAAGTGCTAGCATAGACTGCTGATGAGAACAAAGTCTTGCCATCATAATCAAAAGAAAAAGAAATATGCTGATCAAAAGTTGCAATAACAATGGGATTGATGTTGAAGCTGCAAAAATCCCAAAGATTAGGAAGCAAGCTATCTCTATTATTAACTGAAAAAGTTTTTAAATTGAGCTTTTTCCAATAGGACTCAGAAATTTGATGCAAAGCAATCCATGGCTCAGCTATAAAAAGGAAGTCAGGATGGTGAGTATCACAATTTCTTTAAAATTGCCCTTGTATCAGGGTTGCCAATCCCTCTTATATTCCAAAAAAGAGTCTTCATTATGTAAAATTCCTAGGACCAACCCTTTCTTGGGCTTTGTTAATAGGCTGCTATTTCTGACTATTCTTTTTATTTAATTTCTTCCTTTGAGATTTAGAAAGAACTTTAACAAAACCAGAATCAGGGTCATTGTTATCAGCACTAGCAGCTTCATGTGATGTAGTATAATCCTGTGAGGAACTAGTATTGTTTGCAGATTCAACTTCAATTTCCTCATCGGTATCATCAACCCAAAGTCTTCCCATAATTCCTATATCATGAGTTACATTGGGATTAAAATTCATGTTTACAGGAGTCTACAAACTCCCATCTGTTGAACCATAATCTAAAGCATTTTGAAGAGGCATTCCTTTACTAAGAAGGCCCTAATGATTAAAAGTTGTTCCAGTACTCAGATCCTAGATAGTATCAGAAACATGATCCAAAGACTTATGTGTTGAGTTTTCAAATTCTGCATGTAAAGAAACAACTGCATTTTGAACCACATTAGCCTGAGAATCACTAACATGAGAAACAACAACACTCTCCACAATATTTTCAACCTGAACCTGATTTTCCTGATTTAAACCAGCAACATAAATCACTCTATCAGTGCTGGAGATCTCTTCTACTACATAAGGAACATCATGAGGTAGAAATAAATTATTATTCTATTCATTTGCTTAAAAGACAGTTTCCATATTATCATCCTGATTAGCAGCAGCCTGCAACAAAGGTGATGGAATACTAGATTCACTAACAACATTCTCAACTTGGGGGCTAATATCAATAATAATGGCCTTTCCTTTATCCATCCGAGAATTATCAACATGATCAACAGGTTGAGGCATAACCACACCATCTTGTGGATTTTTTGAATCAATCTTTTTAGGGACATATTGAGCTACTGGTTTCTTGATGTTCAAGATCCAATCACCATTATTTTTCATCAAATCTTGATTTTTACCCAATTCTTTTCATTCATCTATTGAATGACCAATAATCCCACAAGAAGAACAGAATGGAGGTAGCCTTTCATATTCAATGTCTACAAAAAAGGCAAAGCCTTCCCGCTCCACCAAAATTTGATCTCTTAATTTAGAAGCCATATCCAAGTCCACCAAGACCCTTGCAAAGTGTCCTAAAGATCTGCTTATAGTAGCATCATCCAAAGAAAGAGGAACACCAATCCCCCCTGCAATGGCAAACAATATTTTAGGTCTCCAATATTCTTGAGGGAGGCCAATGAGTCTAATCCAACATTGTGCATTTGTTTGCTTCACAAGGTTCAGACTAAAATCAGGTGTCCAAGAAAAGAGTCTCAAAATTCCTGGTTCAAGATTCCATGAACCAACCGACTAAACCTTTCTTAAATCCTCTGTGGATGAGAAAGAAAACTCAAAGAAACCCTTTCCAATTGGAATCATCTTCCATTGGCCAATAGGTTTCCATAAATTCAATAACTTGCTTCTCAAGTCATTGATTTTTGGAGGAGAGTCGCCTTTAGAAAGTAGGAGCCTTCCATGAAGATGGTTTTTATAACTTTCCACACCCGCAAGGTACTTGATAATCACATATTTTATTCATTAAGAAACCCTCATTATTAGTCATTTACACTCTTCATGTACTTAATTGACTGAATTTGATTATGTTTTGTAAGTTTGAACTCGAATCGGACTTAATTGATTTTTCAGCATTATTCGAGTCTTACACTATTTCTGTATTTTGGCCATATCTTGAGTTCTAAATATCTGATAATTATGAATTTTACCTTGTAGGAAAGATAAAAGAGAGCTCTACAACTTTGATGAAGAGCTCGAAGTCAAATTCAGACATCTAGTGGAGCTAATTGGGCATGGAAATCAGAATACGGGATTTGTGAACTGAACCCGAACAAAGTGTGTAGTAACCAGAACATAATTCGAGTTTGGGTTTATAGAATGGGCTGAAAATTGGTGATCTGAAAGTTAAGACCCATATGTACAACTTTCATGACAAACACAAAACTTGATTCGGGCTCCTTGATGGAGATATTGGGTCTGAAAGTCAAAACAGAGGTGCTGAAACTGGTCCTGAGCAGTCTGTAGTAATTGGGTCATATCTTGGGCTGTAGGACGAATTTTTGGGTGCTTCCAGAGCCATTGGAAAGCTTAGACAATTTCCTAGAACTTTCATGAAGACCATTTGGCTCAAAAATGACGAAATCAATGAGTTCAGCAATGAATACTTTCGGAGACAAGGAAGCTCACCTACCAAGTTCACCTACCAAGCTCACCTACCAAGTTCACCTACCAAGCTCACCTACTAATTCCACCTACTAATCTCATCTACCCATCTACTACTACTCTGAATCCTCTATAAAAGGAAGCATGTGGAGAGCTCTAAACACAACATACACTTGGTGTTAGAAATAGCTTTTCATAGTTCTTGTATATTTTTCCTTCATTGTAATGGAGAGCTAAGTCACTTCAAGTCAATTCGGGACTCTTGAAGAGATTGTGGCTTGGATTCTTGAGACCTTGGTTATGTAATGTATTTGATTTATATTTGAATTCCTCTTCTCTTCTTCTTTTGTTCTCTTGATCTTGAATTCATGAATGGTGATTCTGCATATGTTTGATCCGATTTGATCTTGGTTTAAGATTAAGTATTGTGATGAAATTTAGAACTGATTGATCTAAACTAATCACGTAATTGAAGAGGTTAGGTTACTGATTTGTGCCTAGGTTAATTGAATTCGGTGCTTAAATTGACATATATTTACATGAATGGTGCGATTGCAGATTTGTGTTTATCACTTGTCAATTGAATTCTGACGATTGTTTAGTATGAATTCTCGATCTCGATGCAGAGATCTCTGGTTAGATCCAAGTTAACCATTCAAATGTATTTCAGGTGTTTGTTGAAAGGTCTATGATTGAATCCACCCAATCTCGGATAGATTTCTGAATTGACTGTTCTTTTAATTGTTATTTCTCTTTAAATCCTGTCACTGCGATCCTTGAACCATCAAAACCCCCCTTTTTTCTAACTTTCACTTGATTTGATTAAATTGCATCTACGATCCTTGAGGAGACGATCCGGTGTTGTTCACTATACTACAAGTTTAGGTAATAACTTCGGTTATAATTTTGACTGAGTTCGGCGCTCGTCAGTACTCATCTTCTGGGATCTTCACTGTGAGTGCTTCACCTTTGATGCATGCAATAGGTAACTGACTCAAAGGGATGTCACATACGTTGTTTAAAGCTTGGGCAAAAGTCTTTTTTTGAGGAATGGAGGGAGAAGAGAAAGAAGAAGGAGGAGTAGAAGGGGAGTAGGAAGCGAGACAACTCCAAGGAATAATTGGTGCAGCCATGAACGCATGAAACAAGGATTACGTAGCCGTAAACCCTAGCAGAGAGGCCATGAGTCATTCCAAACAATTTCCAAATTGAATATGAATATATATATTACATATTTTTTGTTTTTACCCTAAGGGTATTTTTATAAGTTTATATATTGAGTTCTTACAAGGATGAAAGTTTTAATCCCAACCTTTGTCATAGTTTGAAAAAGGAGACAAATTTATCTTTTTTTATTGTCCCATAAGCAAAAATTTGTTTTGATACCTGCTTCATCTCAAAGAATCCTTATACATGCCTACTTAAACAATAATTTTGTCATCCTTATTAACAACAATTATTAATAATAACTTATATCTTCCATAGATAAAATAATTGAAAGCATTGTCTTTGTTTAGAAATAGTTGAGTTAATTGACTCAAACGAGAAAACAAAACATGAAAATAATAGTGTAGTTGTTTTTCACATAATAGACATGTTAGAAAGTGAGAAGTCAATAAAATCGGAGAGAGTTGAATTTTGTCTATACATGTCATGGAATATTATAATATGAACATATATATTACATATTTTTTGTTTTTACACTAAGGGTATTTTTATAAGTTTATATATCAAGTTCTTATAGGGATGATAATTTTAATCCTAGCCTTTGTCATAGTTTAAAAAAGGAGACAAAATTATCTTTTATATTGTCCCATAAGCGAAAATTTGTTTTCATACCTGCTTCATCACAAAGAATCCTCATACATGCCTACTTAAATGATAATTTTGTCATCCTTATTAACAACAATTATTAATAATAACTTATATTTTCCATAGATAAAATAATTGATAACGTCGTTTTTGTTTAGAAATAGTTGAGTTAAATGACTCAAAAGAGAAAACAAAAAAAGAAAATAATAGTGCGGTTGCTTTTCACATAATAGACATGTTAGAAAGTGAGAAGTCAAAAAAATCAGGGAGAGATGAAACAGTGAACCTAAAAAGGAACCACACTAGTGGGTTATGATGTGTATTAAAAATTGCAAATCCAAGTGTAAGTTGTTTTAAGTAATAAATTTTTAGAAGTTTGAGATTGATCCACATGGAATTGATGAAGAAAAAAATTCTTTGAGGTAAGGAAAAAATTTGTCACATAAATAAAGATGATAAAAGTTATTCACAAATGAAAAATAATTTGCTTGAGCTATGAGATGCACTCTTGGTAATAAATTAAAAACCAGATTATTTCTTTTTATAACTCAATTGAAATTCACACATAATGGAGGTTCCAATCGAAAAATATAACATTCAAAATTTATTTAAGATTATATATGTAATTATATTATGATTCTTTTAATTATCCACTAAGACCCACACTTATAAATGAGCTCAAGAATTCATCGTGCCAACCTCTTGTCTACATGGATCAAGATCTTCACTTTACAAGGAGGGTTTCTAAATTGATTAGAAACAAAATACAGCATATATAATGATCACTCGATAATACATCATTTAAGCACAAGAAATAAATTAATCAAACCTTAATTTATTACTAAAAGCTTCGCTTTTTCACCCAAGCAAAATGAAAATTAGTTACTCATGAACAAGAAGAAAGAAAGAGATAAAAAGCAAAAGATGAACATAACTTCAATTTAGAACAAAGAAAACTACAACAAGAGAAACAAATAACACAATAATATAATCTTGATCTCTAAGCTAAGATGATCAAAATGATCAGTCAATGCTCCCTTTTATAGAACTTAAGGAGTACAAAATGACAATAAAGTTGTTTGATGATAATAAGTAAATGCCAAAGGAGTTGTTTGATGATGATAAATGAGTGAAAAATTATTTTGATCCTTATCTTCCCACTAGCACCAAATGATTTGGTGCTTATCTCTTGGATGCCGTCAGAATTGAGCAAAATGATCTTCATGAAAGTTGTAGATAAAGGTCTTAACTGTCTTCTAGTAAAATTTTAACTCCTAGAACCACCTACAGCCCGAGATATGGACTAATCAATGCACACTACTCAGGCCCAACTATAGCTCATCTGTTCTGACTTCCAAGCCCAATATGACCTCCAAGACATCTGATCTGACTCTTGTGTTCTCATGAAAGTTGTAGATTTGAGTCTTAACTTTCAAATGACACTGGTTTCAGTCCAAAATCTCTCATATAGCTCAAGATATGGTTTGATGAGTGCGCATAGGTCAAGTTGTTAGGTTCAAAACTCTAGATCTTGCTTCAACTCCAATTTAAATTATCCAAACTTTTGATTTGGCTCTTGAGGTCTCATGAAAGTTGTAGAGAATTTTTTTAGTTTTCCAACAAGACTAGAATCACATCAATTAGATATTTGTAACTCAAATTATAGCCAGTTTACTGAAAGATGCAATTAAGTAAATTAAGACCAATTCAAACAATAATTTTTTCAATGATTCAATTAAGCTCAATATCATAAAATATGACAAAACCAACTTAGTTAAGCCTAATTGAACCTTAAGAAGCCTAGTGAGAGGATTATAAAATGAATTAAATATATTACTATCAGGTTAACACCATATCTTAACTCAAAATATTAAGGCATAATGTTTATGGGTCCATCCACTAATAAATTTCTAACTTTGTTCATTCCTAATGTGGGACTTCTTTAACCGACACACATACTTAGAATTCACAGTTGAATTCTCAACAAGACACACATGTTATATCCATAATTTGATAAAGTGTGTACCAAAAAAAATTCATTTGTTAAAGTTAAATAAATACATATAATAGGCTAAAAAAAGAAATACTTATGTGAATTATACTCCTTCTTATAACATTTTCAAATTATTATTTTTTTGAGCTGATTTTAAATTATATATTTTATTTCATTTTAAAAAGCAAACTTTATTATGTAAAAAAAGCCTAATATTAATCTTAAAATATTTTTTTAGTATAGAGATTTTAAATAATTAATTATAAATTAAGTTTTTTTAATTAACTTAACAATGTTAAGTCAATAGTTAGTTAACATTAAAAAAAATGAAGTGAAGTGTAATTTAAGATAAGTTTGGAGTTTGATAAACTTTAAGGTAGTAGAGTGTAATTTATGCTAAAATTTTCTGGATCTATTAATTCAAATATTTATGACATATCAAATATATAAAGAGTTTTAAGATTACTTTAAGAAAGTCGATGAGGAAGTCATTGTTGAAACCCTTAAAATAAATCTCGATGAGGGAGAGATATTATTCTTATTCTACAGTAGTCGCTCATGTGTCAGTATCAATGGGGTAACTATATGCACTAGAGTAGTTAGGAATAGGAGTTTCTCCCTTTGTATATAGAATAACTAAAATGAGTTAAACCTACCCATTATGACAAACTGATATACATGACTCATAAAACAAAACTCACATATGACTAGTGCTTTAACAATAATAGACTCATTAACAATACTGATCACAATTTAGGTTAAACAAAATGTTCTAATAATTTTGATATCCAATTAATATAGGTTTTATAAAATTATAATATGATTTATGTTAGTCCATAAAAAAATTATAACATTCTTCTACTCGGACGACATAAGTCATATTACATTACTTCAATAAGAAAACAATTCTCTAGATTAATCAAACAATATGTGGTCATAACATGATGTTAAAATTGAGCTAGCACTCTCAACAACTAGTCCAAAATGATACTACAAGCATCTTAACAATGCAGAAAATCATACTCGAAGGAGTACTGATATCATACATGTAAGATACTTATATTGCGATGACCCAACAAAATGTGATATATGGGTAATGGAAAAACACTTCTAAAATTGCATGTCAATATGTGATCAAAGTCCATTTCCCAACAAAATGACTTCAAGCAACTGCCTAAGATACTTTCTGAGATTTAACAAATATCTCAGCACAATAACAAAATGAGCCTGGGTCCAAAATGTCTCTACAATATTCCATAATATAAACAAATAATACTACGCAGATAATACTAATAATGATATTATATGACAATGACAATAATAAAAACATAGTTGTTTAAGGTGCTCGAGACATAAAATGAGGTCACAATATATAATCACAAAACAAACTCTCACTAACCCAAAACATCAAAAGACCTCACTATACCTATATGGGTCACATGATCAACAATACTTTGACAACTAAACCTTTGATTAGGGGATCTGTAACTATAAGTTATGTAGGGATATATTTGACATGAGTTTGAAACTCCTGAATCTTCTCTCTAACAAACATGTACTTTGTGTCAAAAGTTTCGAGCGCTTAAAGTTCTTTTTGATTTAAGAAAAGCTCACTACGACAGATTTATCACAATAAATAGTAAGAGACATGAAAATACTCTCCACAATATGAAATTTAGTAATCAAAATTTTCAACCATACCGCTTGACGTGTAGCCTCATAACAAGTTATATACTTTGCCTCCATAGTAGAAGTAACTATAAGTGTCTATTTAACACTCTTCCAAGAAATAGCTCCTCTTGTCAACAAAAAGATATACCCTGATCGATGTGAACTTATGGTCATCTAAACAACCACTATAATCAAAATCAGAATAGCTTATCACCTCAAGGTGATTCGATCTCTTATATGTAAGCATATAATCTTTGATACCCTGTAAATATCTCACAACTCGTTTTGCAGGCTGTCAATAAGTCACACCAAGTTTGCTCAAGTATCTCCTAAGTACACTAACAATGAAAATAATATCAGGACGTGTACAAACTTGAGCATACATGATGCTGCCAATAGTGGAAGCATATATGATTTTATCCATTTCAACAACATCTTTATCATTTTTTAGGACATTAGGTATTAGAGAGTCTTTCACCCTTTTGAATGGGTGCAGCACAAGGATTATAAGATTTCATATTAAAATTTATTCAAAATCCTTTCAATATAAGTTTCTTGAGACAAGCCAAGAATATCACAAGATTTGTCACGGTTAATCTTAATGTTCAATACAAAAGAGACATCATCAAGATCTTTATATCATAAATGTGTTGTCTGTCAACATCTACTTAGTCTCATTTATAAAATTAACATCATTACTAACGAACAATATATCATTAACATATAAAACAAGAATGATGAATTTGCTCTCACTAATTTTTAGATAAATGCATTGGTCAATAGTATTTTCTTTATAGCCAAGAAAGTCAACAATATAATCTAATTTCAAGTACCAATGTCTGGAAGCCTGTTTCAATCCACAAATGGTTCTTCTGAATTTACATATCATATGATTTTTACCATCTTCAATAAAACCATCAAGTTGATCCATAAACACATCCTCATACAAATTACCATTAAGGAAGGCGGACTTAACATCCATTTGATGAAGCTCCAAATCAAATGAGCAATCAATGTCATCACAACACGAAAAGAGTCTTTAGTAGAGACCGGAGAGAAAATATCCTTATAATTAATGTCTTTTCTCTTAGCAACAAGTCTGACCTTATACCTCTTAATTTCACCTCTAGCATCACGTTTGGTCTTAAAGACCCATTTGCAATCAATAGTTTTACAACCAGTAAGCAACTTCCTAAATTCTCAAACATTATTATTTCTCTTAGAAGCCAACTCATCCTCCATAGCCGCCGACCATTGTGTACAATCAAGACTAACCATGGCCTCTTGAAAGGAAATATGATCAGAATCATCAACTAAATTAAATTCATGCTCTTGTAGGTACACAACATAATCCTGAATCTAGTAGAGTCAGTGGATATAGGAACTCACTTAGATCTTCTCAATGGAGTCACAACAACATTTCTATTTTGTACATTATTTTTGACTTGTTGATGGATATCGATATTATCAACAGGATCAACATCATCATTATAGATCAAAGGAGATAGCATTATCCCTGAAAATAGAACAACAAGAATAGGAACAACAACATGCTCCTCTCTAAAATCAACAATATGCGACTCTTGAGTTCCACCATGCTCTAAATTTCCTTCAAAATAGACAGTCTGATCGGATTCAATAACTCTAGTATTATGTGAAAGACAATAGAACCTAGAACCCCATGGGCCAATACAATAACCAATGAAGAAAGCACTAATGATTTTGGGATCAAGCTTCTTTAAATGTAGATTATAAAGCCTCATATCTACCCTATAATCCCAAACACAGAAACGCCTCAAGGTAGGTCATTTGTTTGTCATAAGCTTATGTGAATTCTTCAACTCAAATTTACTAGACACATGATTCAATATATAAGTAGTAGTCTTCAAGACATCTTCCCACAAGAATTCTGCAAAAGTAGAATAACTAAACATACATCTTACTATATCTAAAAGAGTATGGTTTTTCCTTTCTACAACTTTATTTTGTTGCGGAGTGCCAGACACGGTGTATTATGCCTCAATACCACAGTCTTGTAAGAACTTAGCAAAAGGTCCACGATTTCTACCAGTTTCATCATACATATCATAGTACTCATCATTCCTCTTGGTAACCCCACTTCTGCTGGCTCCAGCTATAAGTTTCCCTTTTATACAATCAACACAGGTATAAAAAATAGAGAAGTTCATATCATGAAGAATACTCTTCTTAATCAACCTCTCCATTCTCTCCTTAGAGATGTGTCCTAAACATTTGTGCCACAACATAAAAGAGTTTTCAGCAACTCTACCACGCTTGTTCCTAACAACATTATTGATATCTAAACGTCGTTAGATCAACAGAAATGGGTCAATATTTAACATATAAAGGCCATTAGACGAAACTACATAAATAACCAGAATGGAATCATAAGGTAGGGAAACTCTTTTATCACTAAATAGACATGATAGTACAACTATCCATAATAGAATTTGGAAATAAGTCCCTTCTTATAGAGGACAAATAGATGGTGTCTTTTAAACCTAAAGAATATCTAGTACACAACTTTAAGGAAATAACATCTATATACTCTACTTTAACACTAACTATATTTCTTATTATGATCAACAACTCTCATTCACTTGGCTTTCCCCCATTTTTGAACTCCAATAATGAGCTTGTAACGTGAATAGTTACACCAACATCTAACCAACAAGTGTTAGAAGAAACATTAATAAAATTGAATTCTAAATGCGTTAGTATCTAGGGTTTAACTTCCTTATCCTTAATCCAATTATTAAACTCTATACAATTAGCTTATTTGAGTCAATCTGCAAATTTCGTGGCGCATTCATGATCACCATTCACACCATTATGCTTCGTCTTAGTCAACATAGAGAGGTTACAAGTCCTTCTAGATCTGTCAATAGCCTTCCAAAATTGGTTGACATTATCTGCTTCAGGAAAACTCTCCTTAATGACTTTGTTCATGCTATACTTTATGGTCATGAGACAAACTTTATTTGAATGATCTCACTTTTCATATTTCACCCCAATCGGAGCGAAAAACATATCTATGAGCTTCAAGACTTATCCACAGCGATCAATAACAGAGATTGTCAGAAATAAACTTATTGTCTCAACTCAGTCCTCATAATTAGTCTCACACAACTTTGTCAAAAACATTTATTTTCATAAGCAAAGTTAAATCAATATTTTAAAGGGATATTTTCTTGTCGAGTATTTCAATAAATAAGATGAGTAATAACCACAATGAAACTTCTACATGCAATTGCAATCTCACATAAGGGTCCCAAATTACAGCACATGAATAAACTTTCACGGACATCAAAATCATGTCCTTAAAGCTAGTACCGAGAGGATACTGAGAACTCTAAGGACACAACTTTAATGCCTTAACAAATCATCAAGAGTTACATTAATAAAGGTAAACTGATAGGGTAAACGCATAATCAACATAATTCATAATGTCACAAAATAACAATATTTTATCAATAAAATAACACCTTGTCACAATTGATCCAGCAAAGGCGAGCTCACAATCATGCAAAGTGCTAAAAAAAATATCACTTAACAAATCATCAGGAATTACATTATTAAATACAAACCAATAAGAAAAGTGCATTATCAACATAATCTCCAATACCATATTATTAACAAAATATTAATAAAACGATACCTCAACATAATTGGTCTTGCGAAGGCCAGCTCACAATCATGCAAAGTGTCTTAAACTAGTACTACAATACTTAAAACAACTCTCATAATCAAATCGCATAAATAACAACAAAATAAATAGTTTTCAAAACATTACATATTAATTTATACACAAAATAACACAAAAAATCATTTCAGTGACCAAACAATATCAATTCTGAGAGTGCACAATATATATCATGTTAAAAAATATCGCAATAATACACAAAAATTTTTAGAGGCAAAAGAGGATAGTATCATATATTTTTAATAGTTTTAATCTCTAGAAATTTTGGAATAAATAATAAATATGCATGAAAAATAAATAAAATTCACCAAAAAATAAATCTAAGCGTGTGGAGAATAATGCAGAAAACAGAATTAAAAAATCAATTTTCTATAGATCACACTCTCCTGCACTCTCCAAGACTGCGAGTGAGCATGAACGTGGATAGATTACCACCTTCTTCCTTACTCGTTTGACTGAATTCAAGTCATTTGACTTGATTTTGACCCAGTTCATGATGTGATGAGTTTTCTGCGCAATATCTCTCTCATTTTACATCCATTTGACGTGATTCTTGGGTCGTTGGATTCATAATTTCAAGATCTACTAAATCCCTTGAGAAAGTTTTGAAAATTTCGCATGAAATTTTTGGTCTTTTGATCGAAAATGTGAGTACGAAAATATAGGTTCAAACGTGGTATTTTAGCGATTTCTTCATCATTTCTAAACAAAAATCAACGATTCAAGTATCATTAAACTCAAAAAATTGAGATAAATAAAACCTCTAAGTTAATTTTCAGAATTAATTCACAAAATTTCTGGGTTGTTCGAACCCAATCCATTACAGTTTTGTGGGCTTTCTATTGTGAAATTATCATTATTTTCTCAACTGTTTGACATGATTCTTGTGTCTATGAAAACGAAATTTAAAGATTTTTAATAACCCTAAATCAATTTCTTGAATTGATCATCAAAAGAAAAAATGAATCATAAAATTTAAACATTTTAAGATTCCATGAGTTTGAGCAAAATTCTTTGTGAATTCACAACATTATAATACAATATACATATTTTTAAATTCAGGATAACCTAATCTACAAAAGCCCTCACCCAATTTTAAAAAAAAATAATCATAAAAAAATTGAATTGAACATCACATATGTTAGAATTTTGAGTTTCTTCAATTTTAAACCTCATACGATTTTTTAGGTAAAACAAAGAATTGATGGTCATAATTAGGATTAAAAACTCTTTGATACCAATTAAAAAAAAAGTCATAGATCTATTAATCCAAATATTTATGACATATCAAATATATAAAGAGTTTTAGGGTTACCTTGAAAAGACGTCAATGAGAAAGTTAATGTTGAAACCGTTAAAATCAATCTCGATGAAGGAGAGATATTATTCATATCTCACAGTAGTCGCTCACGCGTCAGTATCAATGGGATAATTGTACACACTAGAGTAATTAGGAATAGGAGTAATCTTCCTGTATATATAGAATAATTAAAATGAATTAAATCTACCTATTATGCCAAATCTATATACAAGACTCATAAAACAAAACTCACATATGAGCAGTGCTTTAACAACAATAGACACATTAACAATATTGATCACAATTTGGACTAAACAAAATCTTTTAATAATTTTAACATCTAATTAATCTGAATTTTATAAAATTATAATATAATTTATACTAATTTATAAAAAATTCTAACAATTTAATCATACATATATATATATATATATATATATATATAGAGGGTGAGAGGAGTGTGAATGGTTAAGATTAGAACATAAATGCATGTGACTTTTTTAAGTGGTCACATGACCTTTATGTAACTTTTAATCTTGACCATTCATGTATAATTATATAATTAAGATTCACTCATCTCACCTTTTTACAATAACCACTCCTTTCACTATATATATATATATATATGAGGCAAGATGCTTTTTTTAAGTGGTCGTACGATGACTTTATGTAACTTTTAATCTTTGATCATTCATATATAATTATATAATTAAGATTCACTCATCTCACCTTTTTACAATAACCACTTTTTCACTATATATATATATATATATATATATATATATATATATATATATATATATAGCAATCAAACTTACACCAACAGTAAATCTTTTTTAACTTACACTTTTTTAGTTGTATATTTATATAATATATATAATTTCATATTATAAAAATAGATCTAATATAAAAATATATATATAAAAAAAAAATTTATATTGGTATATATATATATTATTCTTGGAGTTTATGGGCTGTTTACGTTTAATAATTAATGACTGACGCTATCTGAATTTCGGCTAATATTATTGAAGTCAAAATCTGATGGCTACGATAAATAAAGAAGCGAGACACATGTCGACGCCAAAAAGAAAATTTGACACGAAAGAAAGTAGTAACATAAAAAAAAAATACGGTTTTGGAAGATCATGTTAACATAAGGTGATTTTCTTTATTCTATGCCTTTTGAGTGAATGAGTTTATTTTCCATATATATTTTTGGCTTTTAAGAAATTATCTTATCCCTGGCATATTCAGTTCTAGTCCTATCTGTAATTAGCAATTTCTAGCTTTCCCCAATAATTGTTACTTTAGGCTCAACTATACGTGATACAAGTCAATGATGTATACAATTCTAAGAATGATGCATGCATGTTAGCTTTTGTTCATTGGAATGGATTTTGATACTTTGATCTATAACTTTAACATTAAAAATCAAAAGATAAAAAGACGTAGTTGGAAGATGCTTTCTCATTTTTATTTTTATTTTTCATTTGACAAGGATTTGGTCTTATTTCCCATGGTCGAGTCAACTATCTCATGCTTCTGGTCAATGTATTAATGAAAGCCTTCTGAGTTCCCATAATGAAATGAGTACTCTTGAAGATTAATGAAAGGAAAATATTCATTTTACTTTTTTTTAATTATTTTTTATATCATATATCAATGATTGTGATTAAGTGAAAAAAATTATTTATATATAAATATTCATCTCAATAATAAATAATATGATATAAAAAAATAATGTGAAAAAATCAAAATTGTTACTAAAAATAACCTTTGTTGGTATGTGCACTTAACAACGTGAACCAGAAGGTAACTAAAGGAGCTAACTTGAGTCGTCAAGTATCTTGATTTTGGAGAGGAAATATATTCAGTCACCTCCAGTGGTTCAGTGCATGCTTCTTATAAAGTTCCAGCCCTGGCAAGAATTCGTCAGCCCATTTAGAAGAATCACTACTAGGGAAAAAAAAAAGCACTTAACTAGTTCTGGTTCTTCCTTTTTTTTCAAAATAATAATAATAATAATAATAATAAAAAACTTACAAATATTTGCTTCAAATCTGATTGGGAATATCTCATCCCTTTCATCACGTACTTGCATAAATATTAGAAATCAGGCAAAGTATATATCATAAACATATTATGCACATATTTAACGTAGTTCGACTCAACATACTTATATTTAAGGATGAGAAGAGATCGAATCAATTATGAACAACATTATAAATATAACTTTTGTCGTCGAATAAAACTGCAAATTCTCCTACATTACAAATTTTACACGGATAAAGCTACAAACTCTTTCTTAACTATTATAACTTTTGTGAACAAAGTTGTAAATCATCACCGATGTAACTTTTGATGACAAAGTTACAAACTCTCTACCGTAATATTACTCATAATTTCATCTTCTTTATTTTCATAACTCTATTAATTTCTCAATACAAATATTTATAACCTATAAAAATATACAAATAATTATATTTTTTACGCTCTTTATGACTTTTCTACTTTCGTATTGAAAACAAATCTTCCACATATCTTGCCTATGACTAACCTCATTAGGAAAGAAGGGAAATTTAAATGTGCATACATGCAGGCATGTAATTTTGGTCTGTGCAGCCAAACAATGGTTGTTCTAAGAGTAATGTTAAGAACACGTTCTTTATCACACTTATTTTAATATATTCTTTTTTATTGGGTTATGTCACATATTAAAGTAGATATTCAATCTCAATTAATATATAATTAATTTAATTAATATATAATTAATTTAATTAATATGTAATTAAATTTAAATGTGTATTTTAATATATAAAATAATTTAATAAAAAAGAATATATTAAAAAAATGTGATAGATAATATATTTTTAACACTCCTCTTATTTTAATTAACCATGGTTCAGTGCCATGAATCTTCCAGCTGAGAGGTTATAGTCAATGTATTTAAAATTCCTATTTAATCAACCCCACGTGAAACATGAAAGATACCTTAGCCTTTTCATTATTACATTTCAATGTACTTCAATCCTTAATTATGGGCCATTTGGAAAATTCAGCTCTTCCCTTTCTCCTACCTACGTTTACAAAAAAAAAAAGAACTAGTATTTGAATTGAGTATATAAAAGAAAATTAGATTTAATACTGGCATATTTTAGACCATTAAGCTGAAAAGCTGTTGGTTTATGCTTCCACTTCACCCTTTTTTCTTCCATTTCGGGTAAGTACACAGGAATAATTTGGTCATATTTGGCTTTGCTAGGTTTGCAGTGCATGTGTAACCGTGCAAGAGTGATATATGTTTACATGGACTAGAGCCATGATAATTATTATAAAGATAAATTCTTACCTAAATCGGAACCATTACATTTAAATATATCATATTAATTAAAATTTAATATTTTTATATTTTTTATAAAATTATTTATATGATATAAAAATTTATAAAAATATTAAATATTAATTGATCTAATATTTTAAATTAAATGTTCTAAATTTATACAAAAAAATTTTTACTATAAATTCTAGAATTTATTACAAGTCCAAGTGAACTTGAGTTACTGTTAATTAAATTGGATGTGCAACTAACTTATTCTTATCTGAGTGAAAGGAATTTAGACCCATAAATATATGATTTTTAAATTTAATCTTAAAATTTATATATAAAATTAACATCGTCTAGAGAGATTCTGCTTAAATACCTAACTATAGTAAAAATTAATTTCACAAATACTCTAAAAAAAACTGGACGTGTAAAATAAACAATCACACAAGACTCAATCTTTGAGACAGGCACCGACAATAATAAATTGAATAATTTTCAACGCAAAACGTAATCGATTGCGTCTTTCCCATCATGTATTTATGTATATAAGTTTCAAAGCAACTCTCATGCCTAGTTCTCCTAGCAAATTAACTCGGAAATTTTCATTTCCTTCATCTCTCTCTCTCTCTCTCTCTCTCTCTCTACACACACACACACAACAAATAGTGTGGTAGATACTCGCTAATCTAACTTTAGTCTTGTCTCTGATCTGTTATAATTAATATGCAGGATCAAAAGCTTGAATCAGCTAAGGGGGAGTTGGGAGATGCTAGAGAAGAAAATGAGAGGTTGAAACTATTATTAGGACGGGTTGTAAAGGATTATCAATCACTGCAAATGGACTATTTTGACATCCTTCAACAAGATAAACAAGAGGCTACCAAAGCTACAGGTACAGCAGCTAGTAGGCATGAAGAAAATAATGAAGAAAGTGAACTTGTTTCTCTTTCTCTTGGGATTTCATCCAAAGGCCAGTCTATCATGGATGAGAAAAAGAATAGCAATAGAACTGAAAAGATCAGAAAAGATGATGAGAATTTGGATGTAGGACTTGCACTTGGGTTGGATATCAGATTTGACCCTTCAGCTGATCAAGCTGAAGCTAGAAATAATCCTAGCCATGAAAGTAGCTTTGGTGAGGAAGGGAAGAAAGAAGAAGTGATCACTGAGATATGGCCGCCAAGTAAAGTTCTAAAGACAACAAAAACTGGGGATAAAAGTGAAGCTTCTCAACATACTCGGCTCAAGAAGGCTAGGGTTTCTGTCAGAGCCAGATGTGATACCCAAACGGTTAGTATGAACATGCTATTCTGAAGATAATGCTTCTTGACAATATAGGCTAGATTTTTCAATAATGATATCATTTTTATTGTATCATTCTTACACTATTTTTTTTAATAATAAAATAATACACAATTCCAATACACACCTTTTTTTTTTTACCAAAACAAGAAAAGTGTAAAAGGTGATGTAATAATTTGATGTGTAAATAACACAACTTTTGATTTTTTGTCCCAATAACACTATAATTCCAAATTAAAAGAAACCAAACCCTGATGAAAATCATATTGAAGAGTAAAACAGAAACAGAAGCATAAATTATCAAGATGCAACTTCGTAAAAGAAGAATTGCAACTAGATAATATATTTTACTTCTTTCAAAGCTCAATTTAGAACTTTATTAAATTTTTATACAGATGAAAGATGGGTGCCAATGGAGAAAATATGGACATAAAATTGCAAAAGGAAATCCTTGCCCCCGAGCATACTATCGATGCACTGTCTGTCCATCTTGTCCTGTGAAAAAACAGGTATGATGAGTTATCCAATGGATTGTTTAGGTAACAAAAAGAAGAGGTCATAGAAAAGGAGAAGAATGAAATGACTGCATGCATTCATGAAATACCAAATTTCATTTCTTTCATTTTCTTAACTTCCTCTTTCAATTTGTTTAATTTCTCAAACAAATGATTGCATGGATTGCCAATAATTTTTATTAAATTAGATTAGATTAGATTAGATACAACAGAACTGGTAAAATTTCGCTAATATATAATTGGTCTCCTGTTTTCAAGTTATCACATTTCAAAATCTTTAATTTTTAGCACTTGGATATTTAACTCAAATGATGGGTGAGTATAAGTTTAGGTAGAGTTATCAAGGTTGAATAATATTATTTTTTTTAACAACTTTTTTCATTGATTTTATGACTTAACAAATTGCAATTGGAAACCCAAAATATTATACCGAAAACTAATAATTAACCTTATTTGCTTCTCAATTTTCAGGTTCAAAGATGTGCTGAAGACAAGTCAATCTTGATTACCACCTATGAGGGAACCCACAACCACCCACTTCCTACTTCAGCCACTGCCATGGCCTCCACAACTTCTGCGGCCGCTTCCATGCTTCAATCTCCTTCATTGAGCTCACAACAAGGACTAAGCAATTCAGATATAGTACCCATTATCAATTCCAGTGGTGCTTATAACCTTAATGCCCTAAACTTCACATCAACCTGCCAGCAGTTTTCAATACCACAACAACTATACTTCCCCAACTCTTCTATTTCAACCTCCAATTCTCACCACATAATCACTCTTGACCTAACTGCACCTCCAACTTTATCTCATCTTGGAAAATTCACCCCAGGCTTCTCTTCCATACCAAAATATTCATCAACAAACCTTAATTTTTCCTCAACTTTCTCTCCTTTGCAATCAAGTATGCTACAGTCAGCTTGGAGCCCCTATAGTGGTTACTTCAACTATGGGGGACTGCTCACCCAAAATAGAAACCAAAATGGTTCCCTGATGAACACTGGAAAACAACCATTTGAAGGGCATCTCAACCAACCTAATTACATGAGCAACCATGCCATTTCTCAACAACCTTTACCTGCGGATTCCATTGCGGCCGCAACGAAGGCAATCACAGCCAACCCAAAATTTCAATCTGCACTTGCAGCTGCTCTCACAACATATGTTGATAATGGTAATGGAGCTGCTGATGGTGGGGTAAGAGAAAATCATGCTGAGGCCGAAAGTGCAGCTTTGAACTTAAAGCTAGGTGGAGACATGCCATACACAAAGAACACAGTTTACACTTCTAGCCAGAATGGCATAGGGTGTGCTTCATCAAGGTATATGAGTATGTCTTCCTCTGCTCTTAATGCTCAACAAGGAAACTTGATCATATTTCCACCACCACAAGCGTCTAAGAGTTCCTTTGGTTCGCCTTCAAATAAAAGTAACCAATTCTTAGAGCAAAGGAAGTGAAATAATTTACATATTAGTCCAAAGGATTCAAGCCTATCTTAATGAGACCTTGACATCGTCTACAAAGGAGAGGCATGTAAATTACATCTCCTCTGTTTTTAATTTCCAGGTTTTGCTTTTGTGGTGCAAGGAATGGCAAGGATGAACAGCTTTGCTAGCTAACTCATATAAACATCTATGATCACCAGAATAGAACCATAACGAGTGTAATTGATAAGGCATATTTTAATACATGTTTCCTTTGTATAATGAAGTTGCTATGTGACAGTTAATTTTAACATGATTACATATCTATTTCTTTGTTTTTTCTTTCTTCTTTTTTTTAGTGGATTAGACGATGGGAGGCAAACCCTTCTTTCCATAAATCTTCCCCTCTTTAGCGATGGGGACTATTGCTATATATAGCTCAACAAGCGCTATACACCACCACCACTAGAAACTGAAAAGATGTCTTCCTAATTTAAAATTTTTATAGCTCCACTGCACGTATAACAGATTTATAAACCTTTGAGTTCATTAATTAGATAGGCTCACTCTGCCTAAGATTTCCTTTACAAACTTCCACGTAGATTCCCAACAATATTATTTGCACACCATTCATTATACAATTATTATATTATTTTTTTCATAATAAAATAAGAAAAATATACTTTTTAATATATATTTTTTTTCTCTAACTTTTTCACCAAATAAATAGATATAACTAAAGGTGTAAAAAATGAGATGTGTAAGAATAATTTATCAGAGAAAAAAACACTAAACTAATTTTAGAGTGCGTTTTTATGCTTAATTTGCAAGAAAAATACTTTTTTATGTAAAAAATTAACTTCTCAGATATGCATAATTGTTTGGATAAGATTTTAAAAATCATAATCTAAAAAAAAATCAATTTTCTATTTTTTATCAGAAGCTAAAATGAGTTGCTTCTTAAAAAAATTAATTTTAGAAGATACGTAATAGAAGAAAGAGAAAATAAAAAGTATTTTTTGTAATTATATCCAAATACAAAATAACTTGTGCTTGTCATAAATTTTTTATAAAAAATATCTTTTGAACTATCTTAAAATATCTTTTGAAGTATCTTAAAATCACTTTTATTCAAAATTTATCCAAACACACTCAATGTAGAACAGTAACCAAGTTATATAGCCTTTAAAAGATTAACATTTTAAAATATTCTGATTTAATTAAGTATTAGTTATTCAGTGTCGGCGTAGAGAAATGTTTATATTAGTTATCACTATTTTTTCGCACAATTATTTATTAAAATAATTTATAAAACCTGTATAGAGCACATAATATGAGTTCCGTAGATAAACTCATGCATTTTATGAGTTTCTCAAAATAAAACTAATGAAATCTAATTTCTACGAACTAGAATTTTAACCAATAAGTAATTGGATACCTTGAATATATAAATTTGAGATTTTAATATCCTAAAAGTATGTGAATTTTAATAATGTCATATTATTGGTTATACGTCACTATCCTACCTTGACAAGGTCTTGGCAAGGTCAATGTCAGATTGAATCGTGACATTTGCTGATAAATTTAAATAATAAAAGTTACACATTAATTAACAATTATAACTTTTGACTAATAAGCGCTTAATCTAACAAATGGTACCAATGCATTATCATATTTAGGAAAAATATGATTTAGACAATTTTATGGAGTCTAATAATTGTTCAAACTCTTTATTTAACATCATAGTTATAAAGATGATAAAATGTCATTTACCTCACCATTTTGTTCATTTAATTCCATGAAGCACATGTTGACAATCTCATCTTCATCTTCTAGCTTACTTTCCAATGAAGAGTCATCACAATAACTCCAAGTGGAGCATGCTACCACAACATTCTTTTTGTTTGACTTCTTTTGGAATTTCATTTTAGTAAGAGGACAATCCTACTTGTTGTGACCAACTTTTCTACATCCATATATAGAACATAATTTTGTCTTCCTTTGGATAATCGGTTTTGAATTGTTGCCTCTTTTTTGACCTAAACATTTTCTTGTTGAGTTTTTAGAGTCTTTTTTGGTTAGAGGGCTTTCTTTTCTTTTTACTCATTCGAGCTCTTTCGTCATCTTCTACTATTAGTATTAGGTTGATGTGGCTTTGAGAGCAGCTCATTTTCGTATTGTGTTTTCTTCTTGCTATCTATTAAGAAATTTTATTAATAAGTTATAAGATTACCTCTCAAGTCATCATAGGAGACGGAGTTGAAGTCTCGTCCTTCATGGGTTGTAGTCACTCTTGATTGCCACTCTTTCGTGAGGCTCCTTAGAATCTTTCTTAATCACAAGTTTTTTGTTCGTGTACACCTTCCCAAGAAAATCAAGTGTGTTGACTATGCTTGAAAATATCTCAAACATCTCATCGATCTTTTCTGTCTATTTCATGGTGAATAGCTCATACTCATGGACTAGCATATCAGTTTTTGACTCTTTTACTTTGCTAGTACCTTCATACATTACATATAGCTTATTCAACATTTGCTTGGCTGTTTGGCACCTTGATTCTAAAACCATCTGGGTTTACAACACAAAATAAGATGCTCTTTGCTTTTGCATTTTATTCCATTTTCTTCATATCTTGATCATTGAATTGTTCTTCAGATTTCTCCATCTCTTTGCCATCGACCACATTCTTTGGAATGTTTGGTCCATTCTTGATCATGAGACAAGCTTGTGTCTATAGATGGAATGAATATCCTATCTTGCTCCTTCCAATAGGTGAAGTTGGTTCCATCTAAGTACGATGGCCTTAAGATATATTGTCCTTCAACTATGATTGCATTCATCAAATTTCCTGCCATTGAATTTACAAGGATAAACTTCTCAAGTTGTTTGGATTTTTAGAGAATTAACATCATATGCTAGTTGAAAGATTCAAGAGAGTTGGTGAATTGATTTTTTTTGCACAATAACAAACAATTTAGAAATTAAAACTCTATGCAAATGCAGCATAAATAAATATGAATGCTTGAAACTAAAAGAGGTAAGGATGGGAAAATTGTACAAATGATTTATCGTAGTTCAACCACAATACGTAACCTATGGCGCCCAGTCCCCAAATAGTCGCTTGAGATTTTCTTCACTTTACATGTAATTTTAGGCTACGTTTGGTGGACAGTATAAGGAAGACTTGATAATATTATAATACTATCAGACCTTATCAAGTGTTTAGTGCTTTAACATGATAGTATAGTCAAATCCGGTCAACCTTTTTTATCCTATTCTAACCTGATTACTCTATCCCCTCACCCCCTAATTAGACCTGATAGGATATCTCTTCTCACTCTACCCCTCAACTTCATCCATCTTAATCCAAGTCTCTCACCAAGAACTCCATTCCTATCCCCTAGAACAATCACTGTCCCTCTCCTTCCTCAGCCAACAAACCCCTTCGCCACCACCAAACAAACCACCTCGCCACCGTCGTCCAAGCTAGCAACACCAGTCACCACTAGATCTCCACTGGTGGTCGTTCTGGTTCGCGAGTGCACTGTTCTGGTTCGTGGGTGGCCGTTCTGGTTTTCCGGTGGCCGTTCTGGTTCTCGGGTGCGTTTTTCTGATTTGTGGGTAGTCGTTCTGGTTCGCGGGTGTGCCGTTCTTGTATCAAGTGAAAGGTTGTGTGGCTATTGGCACACGTATGACGGCACCAGAAGGCAGAGCCGCAAAGGCCACCATAAGTTCTGTCCAAGAACCAAAGGCCAAAGCCCAGATTCGTCGTGATATTGGTTGTTGAAGATGGTGGATGGTTACAACCAAAATCAGAGGCCAAAGCTTTGATTTTTTTGTTCCATTGTTGAATACCACCATTTCTTTCTTTTGCTGAAAGGTTGAAGATGATACTGAGTTACTGACTGCATTTTTCTTTTTTTTTAATTTTTTTTATTTGTTTGATTTTTTATTTTTAATTCTGAGATTGAGATGCCTGTGATGTGCAGTTGACTAGCATGACCAGTGTGGAGGAGGTGGTGAGGAAGATGAAGGATAATATAGTCATATTAAATAGTTACATATACTATCAAATTGTTTATACTATTTGTATCAAATGTTTGATAGTATAAGAATTTATCAACTTGTTTATACCATCAGACCTTATCTTATTGTCTTATACTATCATATGCACCAAATGCAGTCTTAGCTTATAAAGACTCCGATAAACCTTCTTTTACTTTAACCTCAAATTGTAAAGTATAAAGTAGTTTATTTCTTCTAATGACACCACAAAAGTCTCCATCTATCTTTACTTGAAATAAAGTGTATAGTGACTTATATTGCAAGTGTAAACTTTTTCTATACATTCATAATGTTTGACCATGCATATAAGCTCAGTGAAAATTGTTTGCACTGAATGTTGATCCGATCAATTGATCAAGTGATCATCTATCAAGTTATCAATCGTCACCATTCTTTTTCTTCTTTTTACTTTTCTCTCTTCTTCTTTTTTCCTATCAAAATCAATAATATAAATTGCCCTATGTATGAGATTATGTGCACAAATCTTATGTGCAATTAACATTAATTTTTCTTTCCATAACGCATAGAAAAACAGTCACATCTGCTCGTGGGAAAAGCCTAGAAATGAAGGAATGAGTTCATACATCACAGTGCTTGCTTGCAAGAGAAGAAATCTTAGGGAATGTTTGGTTTATTTTATTTTCACTTGATATATTTTTATTAATAATTATAAAAATATTATATTATTTTTATTTTAATTTATGTTTTCAATTTATTGTGAAGAAAATCGTAAAAATATTTTTTATTTTATTTTCACCATTTTTCACAAAAGTATGTGAACGAATAAAAAGTAAAAATAATGCATTATTTTTATAATTATTGATAAAAATATATCAACTAAAAATAAAAATAAAAAATAAACCAAACACTATCTTAAGAATCTATAATCTAGATCTAATGCGCTTGTCTTTAGAGCCGTCAAAATGGACCAAGCTTGATGGGTCGGCCTAAATAGCCCGATAAAATGGACAGGCTGAGTTAGAAAATATTAGTCCGAAATTAAAAATGACTCGATCTGGCCCGGCCCAAATGGGCCAGCCCGCAACGAGTCGGCCCAACCCGGCCTGTTTACTTGTAAAATAAGCGTGCTAAGCTGACAAAATATTAGCGCGAAACTTATCTGACCCGATCTGACCCAGTCCAAAAATCGGACTAGACCGACCCGTTTTGACAGCTCTACTTGTCTTGGTATGAAAAGCTTTTCCGTATTTTCTGAGATGAGTCACAGAATTGCCAGTCAATGTAAAGTTACATCTTAGTCCATTAAAAACACGGGCCATTCAAGATTCAATGTGAATATTTGGGCCTTAGTTTGTGTAGGTGTGTGTCAACGTCAAGACTCTAGAAGTTATTGTAGAAGCATTGGCATTGGCATTCATATAACTAGTAAAATTCTAGTTTTTTTGTTAATTATAAACGTTATTACCCCGAAAATGAAATATAAATAAATAAATTTATATAATAATGAGTAAGTAGGTTTTTGGAATGATAGAAACAAATCATATAGGTTTTTTTTTCTTAAAAAAAAACTTTGTTCACCATTCTACAATGCCTCAAAGTTACTGTAGAAATAAAATTACCGAAACCTGTTTGACTTTTGTCCATTGAAAGAATATAAAAGATAGAAAAGAAAGAACAAGTAATAGAAAACAAAGAGTTGCAGAGAAAGCAGAGAAGTGTTCTTGAATATTAATATTCCATATCAGAGAATGAAAAATTGAATACAGATCACGTGTACAATTTACATTTATAATAGTTAACTGTGCTAAGCATTCTAGCACATTCTATACGTATGCATTGTAACTAACTCTTAATAACAGAAAACTGAATGATAAACAAATAATAGAATTTGTTAATAACAGAAACAGTTAAGACAGTTACGATAGACAACTTCTTGTATACTCTATTATGCCCCCCCTCAAACACAGGGTGGTTCAGGAACTGCTAACCACATTGAGTTTGTCACGAAGGAAGTAGAACCTTGGCTTGGACAGAGGTTTGGTTAGCACATCAGCAATTTGATCAGTGGCTGGGATATGCTTAACAAGAAGCTGCTTCTGTTGAACTTTTTCACGAACAAAAAATATATCTAACTCCATATGCTTTGTGCGAGAGTGAAGTACAGGATTATGAGATAAAGAGATTGTACTCATGTTATCACAAAAAATAACAGGAGCAGTTGATAGAGGAACATGCAACTCTTGGAGCAGAGATTGAATCCACAAGATGTCGGCAGCAGTTTAAGTAACACTGTTGTATTCGGCCTCTGTGCTAGACCGTGCAACTACTAGTTGTTTTCGAGACTACCAGGAAATTAAATTTGGACCAAGATAAATGCAAGAGCCAAATGTGGACCATCGATCATCAGGATCACAAGCCCAATCAGCATCACTAAAACCATACAAAGCAAGCTTGGAGGCAGGCTTAAGAAGTAAACTATAAGAAAGAGTGCCTTTGAGATATTGAAGGATGCGTTTGACAGCAACCCAATGCTCTTCAAGAGAATTATGCATGAATTAACAAACTTTACTCACATTGTAAGAAATCTCAGGACGAGTGATGGTAACATATTGAAGAGCACCAACAATAGAGTGATAAAGAAGTGGATCAGAAACAAAATTGGACCCTTCTTTGGTTAACTTGAGTCTTGAAATTATAGGAGAACCAATACCTTTTGCTTTAAGCATGCGTGCTTTGCTGAGAACATCTTGAATATATTTGGATTGAGACAAGTGCAAACACCCATTTGATAGAGTGGTAACTTGAATGCCAAGAAAGTAGTGCAGATTTCCTAAATCCTTAAGTGCAAAAGCAGTATTAAGATTGGAAATAAGCTGTTGAATTGCTTTGCTATTGTTACCAGTGATGATAACGACATATACCAACACATAAACACAATCAATGGAGGTGATTTTGATGAATAGAGAAGGATCACATTTGCTGGAAGAAAAACCATGATCAAGAAGAGTGTGACCAAGCTTTTCAAACCAAGCCTGAGGGGCTTGTTTTAGTCCATATAAAGCTTTGTGAAGCTTGCAAACTAATGACTTGTCAGAAGCTTCATAACCTGGAGGTTGTGTCATATAAACTTCTTCATGGAGTGAGCCATTTAAAATGTCATTGTTAACATTAATTTGCTGGATACACCAGCCAGCACTCAAAGCTAAAGTGAGAATAATTCGGGTGGTTGTAGGCTTGATCACAGGAGAAAAAGTTTTAGTAAAATCAAAGCCAGATTGTTGGTGGAATCCTTTGGCAACCAATCTAGCCTTGAACTTGTCAATTATACCATCTGGTTTTTCTTTTACACGAAAAATCCACTTACAACCAATGGCAGTTCTGTTTGGAGGGAGATGAACAAGAGACCAAGTATTATTTTTAAGTAAAGCTTTAAATTCAACATCCATAGCAAGTTTCCAGTTTGGATCAACAAGGGCTTAAGATATGGACCTTGGTAAGGACTGAGTGAGAAAGACTTTTAACTTGAAGATACCAACCTTAGAATGAGTAACCATAGGATGATGTTGTTGTTGGACAGTAGCAGTTGGAGAATGTGGTAAAGAAGGAGAAACAGATGGAGTGATGAGATATTGGAAGTAAAGGAAGGTAAAGAAGATGATGAAGTGGAGGGAGAAACAATAACAGACAACAAGGAAGAGTGTACAGGTTGAACAGGAAACAGAACAGTAGGTGGATTAGCTGAGACATGGTGAATTAGCTGGGAAGGTAATGGAGAAACAATCGATGAAAACTTCGAATGAAGGAATTTATGTTCATTAAAAATAACATCTTTGGATAGGTATATCCTACCATTGGAAGCAAGACATTTGTAACATCTGTGATTAGTGGAATAACCTAAAAATATACACTCCTCAGAACAAAATTGAAGTTTATGTTTGTGATATGGTCTTAACAAAGGAAAACAAGCACATCCAAACACTTTGAAGAAAGAATAATCTGGAGTTGAGTTATGCAACATGGTGTATGGAATAGTATTATGATGAGAAGGAGATGGAAGTCTATTAATGAGAAAAACAACTATTGAAAAAGCATGATCCCAAAACTGTAAAGGTAAGTGGGATTGGGCAAGTAGAGTGAGTCCCATTTCTATTATATGCCTATGTTTTCTCTCATCCACTCCATTTTGGTGATGTGTATGAGGACATATGATTCGATGATGAATTCTTTGATGTTTAAGGTATGTACAAAAGGAACGAAATTCTCCACCCCAATCAGTTTGAATTGCTTTGATTTTACTACTAAATTTAAGTTCAATAGCTTGCTTGAATTGTAGAAAGGCAGAAAAGGCATCATACTTTTGCTTAAGAAAATAAAGCTAAGTATGTCTAGAAAAGGCATCAACAAATGCAATATAATATTTGAAACCAGTGGAAGAAACAATGGGAGCTGGTCCCCAAAGATCAATAAAAATAAGTTCCAAAAGTTTGGTGTAAACACTTTGATAAGGAGAAGATACCAGCCTATGAGATTTACCATAACAGCAAGCAAAGCAAAAGTCATACAAGTTTTTAGATGGTTGTTGGATATTACACATCTTGAGTACATGATTTACAACCAAGGCATGAGAATTCTCCAAACGATTATGCCAAATACTAAACAAAGATGAATTATTTGATGAAGCTGAATTGAAATTGTTTGATACAGACTCTGAACCAGAAATTGTTAAACAACTATTTACAGATTCACTAAGTACATCTTCTGCATTATTAACTGACACACTATTACCAGAGTGCAAATTTATTTCACCAGTAGCATTCGAGGAAGACTCAATGGTAGCAGGAAAATGCTTAAGAGAGAATTGATCAAATCTATATAAGCCATCAGGACCAATGCTACCATGTAGAAGGACTTCATGAGTGTCCTGAGATTTTACAACACAAAAGGTGGCATGAAATTCAAAATATACATTATTATCTCTAGCAAACTTTCTAACACTGATTAGATTTTTGGTTATAGAAGGAGCATATAATATATCAAATAGATGCAATGAAACAGTAGAATTAAATGGAGAATATAAGGAAGAAGAACCAATGTTTTTAATTTGCACACCTTGACCATTGCCCATTAAGATCTGCTCAGTACCAGGAAATGAAGATCTCTCCATCAGATTTTGAAGATTATATGTTACATGATTTGTAGCACCTGAATCAGGAAACCATGCAGGGCTATTTAACTGATCAGGTGTAGCAACCATGACCTAAGCAAGACCTTGAAAGTCAGCAGAAGGTGAATGGAATGAGGAAGGTGCTGATGTAAAATAAGAACTAGGTGAAGGACGAAACTGATGACTAGAAGAGGCATAGGGAATTTGTGGTGAAGGAGAAAATGTTGGATAAGAAGGTGGATACTGAGTGGAAGTTGGTTGCTAAAACTGTGAAGAAGTGGAAGCTTGTTGCTGAAACTGAGCAGGAAATAAGGATGGAACCTAATAAGTAGAATCATATCTGTAGTAACAAAAATTAGCTGCATAACCAGGTTTGCGACACAATTGACAAACAATAGAGGCACGATTATTGTAAAATCTACCACCTCTACCTCTTAACCTACCAAAATATCCAGATCTACCACCTCGAGAACCATAGAATGAAGGCCTTTGAGTAGAAAAACCAGGAGAAGTATCAAACTTATAATGAGAGTGATATTGAGAAGTAAGTACACTGTACTGAAATTGATTATGTGTACTGTGCACACCATAACCATGTGGCTGCTGATGAGAACTTGTAGTAAAACTTGACTGATGTGATCCATAAATATCATAATTCTGTGGTTTTGGTGTTGCAATAGTGTGGGAAACATTTGCAGAAAGTGCATCAAGTACAAATTCTTTGTGATGTTTTTCCAAACGAGCTTCATGCAGTAGAAATAATGACTTAATTTCTCTTAGTGTATATGGATCCAATCTACTGATGATTGATGTGACAAAAGAGTCAAATTCTTCTGTTAGGCCATCTAGAATTACTTCAATATGTTCCTGAACACTAATAGGATTGCCAACAGAAATCAGTGAATCAACTAATGTTTTAATTCTTAAAAGATACTCACTAATTGACTTTGATCCTTTCTTTGTATTTCTCAATTTTGATCTGTACTGGCAAACTTTAGCTCTAGTGTGAGAGTTGAAAAACATGTGAATCTGTTCCAGAGTTGCCAAGACTTCAAACAGCCAATCTACGAGTTAGTATAGCATCAGACAGTGAAGACAGTAACCAAGATAGAAGGAGTTGATCTTGTTGATCCCAAAGCAGAAACACATGATTCACAGTTCCAAGAGCTTCATCTTCAGCAATGAGAAACTCAGGAGGAACTTCATCAGGTCCAAGTATGAATTTTATGAGTTTATGGCCTTTGATTGAAGCAAGCACTTGTTGTTTCCATAGGAGAAAATTTTTCTTATCTAGTTTTATGAAAATCGAATGAGAAAAGGTAACAAGATTTGGATTAAAGGAAGATGCAGCAGTGGAAGTGGTTTCCATGGATCAAAGCTCTGATCACCATGGAAGAATATACAAGATAGAAAAGAAAGAACAAGTAACAGAAAAGAAAGAGTTGCAGAGAAAGCCGAGAAGTGTTCTTGAATATTGATATTCCATATCAGAGAATGAAAAATTGAATACAGATCACGTGTATAATTTACATTTATAGTAGTTAACTGTGCTAAGCATTCTAGCACATTCTATGCATATGCATTGTAACTAACTCTTAATAACAGAAAACTGAATGATAAACAAATAATAGAATTTGTTGATAACAGAAACAGTTAAGACAGTTACGATAGCCAGCTTCTTGTATACTCTATCATCCATATAATCAATAAATAAAAATGCAGGTTGAAAATAACTACATATATCTCTAATTCTTTAATCCTATTACATAATAAGTTAAAGAATGTCAAAATACAGCCTGTTGGTCAGGCATGAATTCAAGCACAAATTTCTCTATGGTAAGCATCCCTTGTCCTTGGTATTTTGTTGAGGATCGATTAAAATGGTTACAAAAATCAGGAGTGCAGTTAGATTTGATATTGGATCAAAGTGGTTTTGTTTTGATGTATGTAATCGGCCTTTGATTGTGATCAATAGGGAGAAGCACCAACATTGATTCATTCAAGCACCAATAATTATTCAATGGGACGAAAACATTTTACTTGTACTGAAAAAACAAAACTTTAATTCTTTTTAATATCAATATGTTGGGCCTAAGAGCAAGGAGATCTCCATCAATGAGTTAAGTGAAGAACCACATAAATGAACTTGACACCACATCTTAACCCAAAACCTTAAGGCATTAGGTTTATGGGTCTTTTCCACTTATATAGCCTTTAACTTATTCATTCTTTAACAATGCGGGACTTAAACACTCACACTTGAATTTCTAACATTCTCCCCCTCAAGTGCGAGTCCACACACAGGGACATCACACACAAAGGACACTCACCCTCGAGTGGAGTAACGGTCAACGGTCTTGTCCCAAAGTTAGCTTTATTTCTCTAATGGGATGGGCTACCATGAGAACACCAACAACCGTGATAAAGATACTCTCACCCAAACTTAAACCAGTATTGTCCACACCAATACTTGTCCAAGCCGAACCATCGGCTCTGATACCACTTGTTGGGCTGTAGGGGGTGCCCAAGAGCAAAGGAGATTTCCATCAATGAACTAAGTGAAGAACCACATAAATGGACTTGACACCACATCTTAACCCAAAACCTTAAGGCATTAGGTCTATGGGTCTTTTCCACTTATATAGCCTTTAACTTGTCCATTCTTTAATAATGTGGGACTTCAACACTCATACTTGAATTTTCAACATTCTCCCCCTCAAGTGCGAGTCCACACAAAGGAACATCACACACAAAGGACACTCACCCTTGAGTGGAGTAACGGTCAACGGTCTTGTCCCAAAGTTGGCTTTATTTCTCTAATGGGATGGGCTACCATGAGAACACTAACAACCGTGATAAAGATACTCTCACCCAAACCTAAACTAGCGTCATCCACACTAATACTTGTCAATATTAGAAATTCAAGTGTGAGTGTTTAAGTCCCGCATTGTTAAAGAATGGACAAGTTAAAGGCTATATAAGTGGAAAAGACCCATAGACCTAATGCCTTAAGGTTTTGGGTCAAGAGTAGGGGGTGCCCAAGAGCAGGGAAATCTCCATCAATGAGTTAAGTGAAGAACCACATAAATGAACTTGACACCACATCTTGACCCAAAACCTTAAGGCATTAGGTCTATGGGTCTTTTCCACTTATATAGCCTTTAACTTGTCCATTCTTTAACAATGCGGGACTTAAACACTCACACTTGAATTTCTAACATTCTCCCCCTCAAGTGCGAGTCCACACACAGGGACATCACACACAAAGGACACTCACCCTCGAGTGGAGTAACGGTCAACGGTCTTGTCCGAAAGTTGGCTTTATTTCTCTAATGGGATGGGCTACCATGAGAACACCAACAACCGTGATAAAGATACTCTCACCCAAACTTAAACCAGCATTGTCCACACCAATACTTGTCCAAGCCGAACCATCGGCTCTGATACCACTTGTTGGGCTGTAGGGGGTGCCCAAGAGCAGAGGAGATTTCCATCAATGAGCTAAGTGAAGAACCACATAAATGGACTTGACACCACATCTTAACCCAAAACCTTAAGGCATTAGGTCTATGGGTCTTTTCCACTTATATAGCCTTTAACTTGTCCATTCTTTAATAATGTGGGACTTCAACACTCACACTTGAATTTTCAACACAATAATGACTCAAGAATGTTCAAATTCAATGCAAACTCAAAGTAAATTTCTGATCAAACTGTTCTAGTGATTTTCTCAATCTAATTTAAAATTGTGAAGTATTTTACTTCATTCCACACTATACTTTCCATCAGTTACTGAGATTAATCTTGCATATGTCCGAAAAATCCATCACATAACCTAAATTAGATCAATTTCCCTATAATTACCATCTGAATAGCATCAACAATCCAATTTAACATGTCTACTAATGTGTGTATCGTATTGCAAAAAAGAATCTACTATTTTTTATAAGAAACAGAACTTGAAGGAAGAATCTGAGAATGTGAAGAAACAGAACTCGAAATAATAGCTAGAGAGATTATTCTGGAGATGGAGATGAAGAGAAAAAATGTATATACTCTGGTCTTCTGATTTGTGTACAGAAAGGTATATATATACATACTCAATCAGTTATCGTGCTAATTGATCAAGTTGTAATGAATTAAATATCTAACTAACTTCTTATAACAAACAACAAACTTAACTAACTATTTTAACTAACTAACTGTAAGCTAACTAATCCTTATGTTACAAGCTTCTAAAGGAGATGGAATGCTTTCAATCTTTAACTCTGTTAACAATATTGAAAGTGTACTTATACTACATATTATAAATATTACAAATCAGGTGAAACTGCCTTCCCTTTTGGAAGCATGCCACGAAAAGCATGTTCAATAATTCTCTTCTGTAGCTGGCCAAAAATGTCTCCACTTTCATTCCACCAGGCACTAGGTTGTCCAGAGTGCCTCATACAAAGTTTTTGGGTCCTCTTCTTTCGAGATACAACAGCCTTGTCTACATTCACCTTTAAGGTACAAGTTCAAACAAAGTGAACATATTGCTAAAAAGGAGGCATACTTTAAATACTAGCAGGAGTATATGATAAGAGGAAATATAAGAATAAAGGCTTAAGATCACTCCAATTGAGCATATATGCAATGGAAGCATGGTAATGTTTGAAAGCTTTGGAGTTAGGAGAACTCATGATCAATTAGCACACTAACAGTAAATGTAAATGTGAGTAAAGATGTAATGAACTCTAATTTCACCTTTTTAAACTGTCATTTGCATGCTTTATCCTGTGTATTGTAAGAATTTTTTTAAAATTCACATAGAATTTTAAAAAATAAATTAAAATAAAAAAATATTTAAAAATATAAAAAAGATATGCATAATTAATTTATTTAGATAGAATTTTTAAAAAAATATAAATTAAAATAGAAAATATATTCTAAAATTATAAGGGAGATATCCATAATTAATTTAAAATAGAATTTGAGTTTAAAATTTAAAAGAAGAAAATTTAATAATGATGTGTCATTTTGTGAGAAAAAAATATAATAAGAGAATAAATCACTCTCAAAAAGTGTACCTAATTTATTATAAAAAGGTGAATTAATGTTTATTTTTTATAAGAAAAAAGAAATTGCTCAACTGATAATGAAGCAATTATTTCATTTTTGGAATAAAACTAATTGGTGAGTTTTCAACACCTTAAGATATCATCAAGGACTAGCATGAAGAAATTAAATAAAATGGAAAAAAAAAGGGAAGCTTGACATATTTCCAATATGAACTTTGAATTATTATTATTTTTTTGGAATTTAGAATCATAGTTGTTAAATTATGAATAGCATCAAGAATCGTTTATTCTATCACTACAAACAAAAAAAGAGAGTTTAGCCATAGTTAAAACTGTGGCTAATTTACAAGAAAAGTGTGGCTAACATATGTTATCCACAGTTATTAATATTGTGGCTAATCATGACGTCGCCCCAATTTTAGTTATGGTTATTCTAACTGTGATAACAGTAATTTAGCTACAGCTATGGTCCTAAATTGTCACGCTTGTGACCAAAGGTAATCATTTTAGAAGAATGAAAAAAATCTAAATATAGTCATGGACAAACTGTGGCTAAATTCGAATTTCAAATAATTTTTTTTCAATTTATTAACCACATTTTAACTGTGGCTAAATTTTAACTTTTGAATAAAAATTTTCTCATTTATTTGCAATGTTTTAATTATAGCTAATTTAATGATAGTTTTAGTTTACAATTAGTCAAAGTTTAACCATAGTTAATGTTATTTATTTATTTTGTATAATTTGTTGATATTTTTATAATTCTCCTGATATCGGTACATATTTGAAAAGTTAAATGTAATATCAAAAGTCAAAACATTATCTAATAATAGTCAATCTCATATATATATATATATATATATATTAAATCATAAGCAAAAGCAAAAAAAAGATTTAAAACATTTAATATTCATAATCACTTCCATAACTCCTATTGATAAATCAAAATGCAAAATAGAATACTAACATTTGTTCAAGGATATTCTAAGTAAATATGACTAAAAAGGTGAAACATCAAGTAGGTAACTCACTTTCAAACTTATCTTGTAAAAATTTGTTGAGTTTATGCAAGTTATTCCTTAGTTTCTTTATATCCAGTCAGCTTTTCTTCCAAAATTTCTACATGCTTCAGCAAGTCTTCAACACGTTGTTAAGATACATTACTACTAGAACCACCAAAATTCACATAACCAGTGGAATGTCTAGGCTTTTCAAAAGCATTAGAGTGGCAAATGTTGGTGCCTAAACCATGCACACGACCTAGATGCTCAACTCCATAGACTTTTCTAATTACATCATCGAGATGAGTCAATACCTTTGATGGAACCCCTACAGTAGCAGCACACTCTTGATCTTGAGGTAAGTGGTTTGACATTTTGTCCTACAAGTAAAAATAAGATAAGTTAATAGAGAAAGAAATGCTGAAATTTTATAATTAGTCTAATAGTGCATCAATCAACATTTCTTCATTTTAAACTATTAAGTAACCATTTTTAATTTTTGTAAGTTATTCTACAAAGATTCATTATAAGCAATTCTAGTGCACAATTCTTAAGTAGTTCAGTTCTATAAAGTTATACATACACTATTTAGAAGATATCTTGTATGAATGTCCCTTCCATAAAGGTCTTAACAAACTAATATATGTCCAATTGTAAAGAGGAAAAAGTATTTTCAGTTTTTACGTATGGATGCTAGAATCATTCATTTCTGAATGAATTAATGGACCTTGAGATTCCTATAGTAACATTCATACAAATAAAGGGTAAAGTGTTACATTATCATTATGAAATCAAGCGCAATTTATAAGAAGTCTTAATAGTTCTATGTCATTTAAATATGTTTTGAGAACTTAAACATTTATGCTTTCTATTTCCCTAAGATTAGATTAGAAAGAGCATAGTGGTATGATTCACTTTTACTCACTACTAATATATTTAATATCATCATTCAGTTTTAAGATATTACATCAAATACTATGCCTAAATCCACATAAATAAAAAATAACACATAGAAAAACAACATCTTTTAATAATGTAAATACCACATATTGTTCCTTTGCAGTCTAATCATTTAACATGCAAAATGAAAAATTAAACAAAAATATTTTACTTACAACTAATTTCTTTCTTTCATCATTCACATAATTTTCATCATTTTTCAGCAAAGTGGACAAAATAGCCTCACTTTGACTTACAGGCCTTCTCAATTTTTGCTCCTAACATTATTAATAAAATGTGAGAACTAACAAATAAGTGTCACATCTAGCACACTTAATTTGCTACAATAAGGCAATTCCTTAAATAGAAACCAAACACAAAGCAACTTACCATTTGGCAAGCTCTCCTTGCATTGCTTTTACTACCACCAGTATGCAGGACTTTAAGTTTCTTTTGATTTCTTGTGTTTTGTAAACTTCGGGCCTAAAATTTTCAATTATGATAATCATTATATACCAATTTTTCTAGGACATGGACAAAGTGAAATAATTTCCTATAAAGAGTAATCACCTTCATCTTATCATCCTTATAGTAATGCACAAAAGCTATCCAATAACACAATCCACACCTGAAGGAGGATTGACAAGAATCTCATCCTTACTTTTATTAAGGTAGAAGTGCTTACACCTTAACTTGTATTTGTGGGCCTTCCACCTTTCCTCTAAGATACTTATAGCCCATTTTGATGTCAGCAGCATAATCAAACTCAAAATTTTCCTTCAAATATCATTATATTCACAAATCAATCCTTTATGATAATAGAGACACTAAAACAATTAAAGTTGTTGGAAATTTAGATAGTTACCTCAATATATTTCCATTGTTGATAGTTATTGCCCTCTGGCATCCAATCCTATCTTTCAACTGATATAGGAAAAATAGTTGAGTTTTGAGTAAGTTGACCAAGAAACCTTACAAGCAAGTTTGAACCATTGTCGTTGCCTTGTCCGTCAGCATCGAGTTCCACAATGACTTTTTTAGTTTTTTTCAAATGCCAAACCTGATTTGCTTGCATTTTTTGAGTTATAATTTATCTAGTAGAAGTATATGTCATTATGTACACAATGCAAAGTTAACATATTTTCTAATACAACAATCACAAAATAATATACTAAAATTAATGATATGTTACTCTTACCTCTAACCTTGACAACTAAAGGTTCCTCTTTCTCTTGTGATTGGGTTTCATTTTGGCTTAAGGAAGAACCTAAGTTGTCATCACTAGATGAAGGAGTTGTTATGTTCACATCTATAGGTTGAGTATCAAGTTGATTATCACTAATTTGTTGCTACAAATCTTGGGAAGTTTCATTATTGTTGCCACTTTGTTGTCCTCGCAGCTTTTCTAACATTGTTTGTCTTGAATCCTTACATTTTTTCCTCATCTTAAGCCAAATACCTACACAATTTACTATCACAAACAACAAAAACATTGAAGTACAAAAAGAAGCACAAGATATAATTTCAATGCATTTAAGTACAAGATACAATTTAAGCACAAAAAGAAGCACGAGATATAATTTAAGCTTCAGATATAAGCTAAAAAATGCACTTAAAGTTTTCAATTTTAAATGATTTAAGAAGCACAAAAAGAACAATAATTTAAATTACAAAGTACATAACAAAAGATATTAAACTAGTCTAACACTCTTCCAACATCTCCATCACTACAACTATTATGATCTTCATCATAATTTGGCTCATCTTGTTCTTGTTCATTGGCACCATCCCGCACTAATTGTAATTCTTCGATGTTCTCTAAATATTGCTCACAAAAAGGTATGTCCTCCATTGATGGCTCTTCTAAATCCACTAGGTTTGCATCTCCCATATCATATATGTCTCTAGGCTTCATATGAAAAACACAACACCAACCTTTCAATTAGATCATCAACATAATAAAGCATTCTAGCATCAGTTGCAAGGATGAATGGTTCATCTGCTTCATGTGCACTGGTGTGTATCAAGCGGGAAAAGTTTACACTTGTTAGCCTAAATTGATCTATCTTGGTTCCCTTGTTAAGTGTAGTGTCTACCTAAACACATTTGAATAGCACAACCCTTAACTTATCATAGTAATCCAACTCTATGATATTAACCAATTTCCCATGTTACATATCATCACTTGATCTTTCAATAGGGTTACTACCACATGAAAATCTCTTAGTAACAGCAGACATAACAACATCACTATTCTGCGTTCTCAACCCTTGCTCATTTTTCTCTAAATGAAACTTAAACCAAGAATGTTATACCAATCAAATCTCCTTGCAATATTATTTGGCCCTTTTGCAAACCATTCAATTTCAGGTGTAATATATGGATCATCCTTTCTTGCAACCTAATATTTTTTGAAATGCATTAGGACAATTATATATACTTATGAGCTTTTGAGATGAAAAAAAAAATTAAGTGGAATTAAATATGTATATTCTTACATATTCTTTAAACCATTCATGGAAATGTTTGTGCACGTATTCTTCCATAGTTTTGGAGGAGTTTCTTTTGCCACGATGCATCCTAGTGACCTCAATTCTAGACTTACTAGAGGAAGAAGTCAAAAGATATTACATATGGTAATGAAATGGATGGTAATAAGAAAATCAATTATGAATAAGACCATATAACTTACTCGCGAAATGTATCAACTAATTCATAATTAGTTAACACATAACGGTAAGCTTGCATTTTCTCTAAGGGTGGTAGGGAAAAAATCTTGATAGCCCCAACAGGCCTGCCTAGTGCAATAAATAAATTTGACAAAATCGTAGATTCACTGCTAGCATTAACCTCATTGTCATCGTCATTGCGTCTTGGTTGATTAAATCTTGTTTCAATTTCACCATCCTCTAAATATCTAGAACAAAAAGTAGGACATTCCTCCATAATGTACCCTATAGCTATACAACCCTCTGGTGCAGCCTTATAGCGAACATATGATTTTAAATGCCCAAGGGTCCTAACAGTAAAAGGAAATGAATCACATGATAGTAAAATTCATAATATATCATTAACTAAAAAAAACCAAGGATATACCTTTCAATAGGGTACATCCATCTATAATGCACCAGACCAACAATCATTGTAAATGAATCATAATAGTGAAAAAGGATGGAAGGAATATCATTTCCATGTCACAGAGGGTCAAAGCAATTCGATGTTGTAGTTTTTATAAATGCTTGACATCTAAAACTTTGCTTGATACTTCTCTAAAGTAGTTAAATAGTTTAATCAACACTGGTATAACTTCTTTAGGAAGAGATCTTCTAAAGGCAATTAGAAAAAGATGCTTCATAAGAATATGTGAGTCATGACTTTTTAGACCAGAGATCTTGCATTTCTTAAGATCAACACATCTAGAAATATTTGATGAGTAATTATCTGTAAAAACCACACTTTTAAGAACTTTTAGGAAGATATCTTTCTCTAGATTTTTTTATTTTAAAGCATGATGAAGGAAACTTAGAAGAATTAGGATATGGATGAAGTTTTTTCTCTAATTTCCATCGCTTGTAAGTCTTTACGAGCTTGAAAATTGTCTTTTGTCCTACTTTTGTCATCAAGCATTGTGAATAATACATTGTCACAAACATTTTTCTCTATGTGATCATATTAAGGTAATGACAAATAAGATTATGTTCCCAATAAGGTAAATCCCAAAAGATACTTTTTTTCTTCCATTGTTGTGGGCCAACCTCGCTTGTACTCTCATCACGAGACCTTTTGTGACTCTCTTCAGTTTGTCTTAACATGGTTGAACCTGATGGTGGGATAGGTGCAGGCCTAAACTCAGTAAAACTATCAAAGGACTGTTTATTGTTCCTATACTTGTGATCAAGTAGCAAATAATGACAATGTCCCATGAAATAATTTTTTCTACCAAACTTCAGCTTTTTAGGTTTTGTATCAAAATTACATGATGGACAAGCAAGCAATGTTTGTGTACTTCACCCAGACAAGTTGTAAAGACCTGGAAAGTGACTAATAGTACAAAACAATACAACATGTAAGCGAAACATTACATTAATAGAGGAGTCATAAACATATAAACCTTTCCACAATTCTTTTAACTCTTCAACTAGAGGCTATAAGTAAACATCAATATTATTGTCAGGCAGCTTAGGACCAGGAATTATCATCGACATGATAAGAGAAGTTTGCTTCATGCAACACCATGGTGGATAGTTGTAAATATACAACATCACAGGTCAAATGCTATTATTGGAACTTAGAATTCCAAATGGATTGAAACCATATGTAGCAAAACCAAGTTGTATATTACGAGGCTCTAAAGCAAAGCCTTCATACAATAAATCAAAGTCCTTCCATGCTTTACTATCCCTAAAATGCCTTAACAGCCCATCTAGGTTAGGCTCCAATGCATACCATTTTAGGAGCTCAACAATTTTAAAGCAGATGTATGACCTTTGCATCCTAGGTATAGTGGGAAGTACCTCAATACTTTTACTGATTGAGGTTTTTGTTTTCTTTTGGCCATCCATCACATTACTCGCACCACCATTATTTTCATTTGGTTTATACCTAGATGCATTGCACTTCATGCATTTATCTATATCCTTATCCTCATAACACCCCCAGAATAACATGCAATTATTTGGACATGCATGAATCTTATAATAGCTTGGACCTAAGCTCTTAATAATCTTTTTTGTCTCATAGAAAGATGCTGGTAGTTTAGCATGGGGAAAAATATCACTTAAAATGTCAATGATCATTGAAAATGTTTTATCAGTTACACCACATAAGACTTTTATATGATACAAACGAATGATGAATGACAATTTGCTATATTTTGTGCAACCCTGGTAGAGTTCTTGATTCCCATCCCTTAACAACTCCCTAATTTTTTCTAACTCCTCATTACTTACATCTTCTGTACCCCTATGATGGTCACCATTAGGTAGATTTGATGGACCAAAATCTTGAGTTCCATGATTATCAAAGACCCAAAAACATCATTTAACATATCTTGCATTGGATGTTATCTACCTGGTTCTTGTACTTGTGATATTGATTCTACATTAGATTGAACATGCTTTTCCCCATGTATGTACCAAAATATGTACTTTCTTAGAAAGTCCTTTTGAAGTAGATGACTAAACACTTCAGCTCTATTACTTATATGACGAAATCCACATGTAATGCAAAGACACAAAATTTGTCCATTTATAGAAGCATTTGAAAAGACAAAATCCAAAAATTGGACTACCCTATCCAAGAACTCATTCGATCTAGTTGGTTTCTCAATCCAACTCTTGTCAATCATAATTGGAGGAATTTGTTTTCAAGTTTAAATCAAATCATTAAAGCATTTAAGACAACAAATAATATAATATTGAGAATATAGCATAAGTCCAAGTTAAAAATTTTGAGAAACCAAAATAGAGTTACTTATTTACATTCTAAATCTTTACTACACATAAGTTAGCACAAGTTTCCATATGAGATTAAGATGTCTATAGCACTAATATGGCAAGGGAGAACAAGGCATAATCAAATTACACAAATTAGTGTTGAAAGCCCACTAAACCATACTTCCTTGTAGTAATTGTCCAAATTGCTTTGATCTACAAGACACACAACTGCTCACACTAATCACAAAGACACAAAAGAGAAAGGGAGAAGATAAATATAATCGTATATTTTATACATTAATAAACTCTCATTTTTAGTCATTTACACTCTTCATGTACAATTTGATTTTCAATCCCATGTTTTGTAAGATTGGACTCAAATTGGACTGTTGATTTTTTCAAGATTATTTGGTCTTACAATATTTGTATTTTGGTCATATCTTGAGATCTAGATGTCTAGATTATGAATTTTACCTTGTAGGAAAGCTAAGAGAAAGCTCTACAACTTTGATGAATCAAAGTCCCAATCGGACATCTAGTGGAGCTATATTTGGATTAGAAAAATTAACATGAGTTTTTTCCGTGTTATATGAGCAACCTAAATAATGTAAAGTAATCAGAGCATAACTCGGGCTGTAAGAATTATCTTGGGCTGAAATTTTGACATTTGAAAGTTAAGACCCAGATATACAACTTTCATGAAGAACACAAGAGCTCATTCAGATAGCTTGGAGGTGATATTGGGTCTGGAAGTCAAAACAGAGGTGCTGAAATTGGGCCTGAACAGTCTGTAGTAATTGGGCCATAACTCGGGCTGTAAGAATTATCATGGGCTGAAATTTGGATATCCGAAAGTTAAGATCCAGATCTACAACTTTCATGAAGATGACTTTTCTATTTGATGACGGAATCCATGAGTTAAGTAATGAATGATTTCGGAGACAAGAAATCTCAATAATTTTTCACTCTTATCCTCACCATTTGGCATTTTTCACTCATTCATCCACTCATCCACCTACTCTTAATCAACCCCATTGTCATTTTGTATCCATACTCCCTTATAAAAGGCACCATTGGCTGATCATTTGGGGCACTTGGTGTTAGACTTAGTTTTTACAAGTTAAGGTTATGCTTGTTTATTGTTTTCTCATCAAATGGCATTCCTTCCTCTAAATCTCCATGTTCATTTTTCTCTTCTTCTCTCTTTATCTTCTTATCCATGACTAACTAAATCTTCATCTTGCTTGGGTGAAAAAGTGAAGCTCTTGGTAATGAAATAAGATTAGATTATTCTATTTCTTATTGAAATGATATATTATTAATTTGAGTTTTATATGTGTTTATTTTGTTTCCAATCAATTTAAAACCTTCTTTGTATAATGGAGATCTTGATTTATGTAGATAATAGGATTGGAAGATGGACATGTGAATGCTTGAACTCATTTACAAATGTTGGTGGATAATTAAAAGAATCATAATATGATTGCATATATAATTGAACTTTGAATGTTATATTTTTGAGATTAGATCGTTCATTAGTGGATTTACAATTGAGTCCTATAAAGAAAAATAATTTTACCTTTAATTTATTACTAAGAGGTTGATCTCCTAATCCAAGCAAGCTCTTAATTCATTTGTGAACTTCTTTTATTACTTTTGGTGTTGTGACAAATCATTTTCTACCTCAATTAATTTTTCTTCATCAATTCCTGTGATTTCGAAACCCCTAAATTTATTACTTTGGTAACCTAGATTTTGATTAATCCTTAAATTTATATGTCCTTGACTAGAATATGGAAAAGGATAGTAAACAATAATGGTGAAGATATAGTGGCAAAACTTGAGTGAGCAATTTGAGTTTTTTAATCCCAAAGTTTCTAGCAGCAACAAGGATGTCCAAGGTAAGATCAGTGGTTGAGAAGCAATGTGTGTATTGCGACCTCTCTTACCACAACTAGGCCTTGTAATGTTCTGTTTGCATATAATAACAATAAATGAAGCCAAATCAATGGTACTTAATTAAGAGAGAGTTAAATTATTGAAAAACTGTTAAATATGTAAGTCCAAATTAAGAGAGTCAATTAGGCAAAATATATTGGGCAAATATATTGATTTCCACAATAGTTTTTTAAAATAATTAATTATGGAAATATGTAATAAAAGAGAGAAAAAGTAAAAATAACTTTTAAAGAACTCTGAAACTCTGCATAATCAAAGTAAAAATATAGCACAACACATTGCATTAATCCTAGCTTCCTTGTGATCAATTTCTTGTGAAAATATATACAGTAATAATAGCATGAACTTCTATAGCATAGATTCACATCCATAGAACCATATCTATGCAACAAAACTTGATAACTGAAAAGTTGAAAAAGAAAAAATAACAAAAGCACTAGACATATCAACATCAATAGTTTTGCATATCATAGACATGATGCAATAAAGTTAGGGTGAGGGGAAAAAATAGGTGAAATTCAAATAGGACTTTCAAGGAGAATTATTAATAGACCAAATACTCATTTGACCTTCTTGTTTTTACCAAAGCCTTTTGCTCATCATAGTTGTGCTTTGACTAAAATAAAAATGTTTATCTCACACGTATAACATAACGTATTAAAGAAATGGTACTAAAAAGCCTAACTCCTTACACATTTCAGTATTTAGCACCAAACCTTCAACATGAACAATTTTTTTTAACAAGTTTAATTATATTTTTTGAAGTTCAAACATATTACATATGATAAAAGAAAACTGCACTAGATGATATTCAAGTTCATATTTTCCAAAATGAAAAATTAATCACCTATAACCAAAATTATGCAGAAAAAGCATAAAATATTCCTAGTACCAACCAGGATAACTCTTACCATGAGTTATTTATCCCTAATAAACATTGAAATATTTTCACTTTCATCCCATAATTTTCATACTATAACCAAGTCTAGATTGTCTCAATACAAGTTTCTTTGCTAGCTTACCATATAATCATAAGAAAAAATAAAAAAAAACAAATAAAAAGAGAGAAAACAAACACAACATTCAGTAGGATTTCACAAGAATAATAAACGTATACCACACATTCTTAAAAGCATATGGTCATAAAGAAAATAAATAGAGCTAAACTTCCTCTTGGTCAATGAAATGACAGTGTATAGAACTTTTATATAATGCATTGATGATTGTTGCTTGATTGATATCCCTCTCAATCTCATTTAGAGAGACCAGTCCAAAAAAATATTATTATGAATGTGATGCATCATCTTTCTCTTGATGAGTAAAGATGATGTAGGGTCTCACTCTCAATTCAAATACAAATTAGAATATGCAAAGTATCCAATCTAAATATGGTGAAACCAATTTAGGCATACATTAAAGAACATCATCACCAGAAGATCATAAAAGAGTAGAAAGAACACTTGAACTGATAGTAATCTCACTAGTCACTGGCTCACACTTGTCCTATGGAGAGAAAGAAGGAGAAGTATACATAATGCTAATGATTCTATGTCAAAGACAACACATGGATCTAAGATATGTATATCCACAGTAGAATACGGTAAATTTACCAAATTAAATTTTAAAATACCACAAGCAAGGTCACAGGGCGACAATAACAATAAAAAGATCTAATTTCAAAAGATTCAAATGTTGAAAGATTATTCTGATGATACAATAAGGGAAAGATGATGTCTAAAACAAGGGGCTAGTTAAAACCAAAAATTTGTGTGTAATTATTTATATAACTAGCAATTATATACAATAATTAGTTTAAAAAAGAAGAAATGATTATACAAAATTGCCCAAAAATTGAGAAAGTGTTAACAACCCGTAAGTGTCAATAGACTACCCATACTAGAAGAAACATAGATGAAATTGAAGGGAAATTGATACATGATGTAAAAAGCAAGAGGAATCTGAATAGGTTAGAAGAGTACCTGATGCATTCTCCTTGGAGTCACTTCACCATCTTCTTGCTAGCTGAAGTGAGGAAGATGTTATGAAAGAGGCCAGATTGTGCTAAGCCAAGATTGCAAAACAACCACGACCACGACACAATAAAGGAAGATGTGCATGTTGCCACTCTCAACACCACTAATTAAACAAAGACATTGCCATCTCTTCGACAATTACATAGTATAAGTGAAAAACTCCAGAACTGAATATGTAATACTATAGTAGTAAAATTTAGTTATATAAGTATAGAAAGCTAAAGAGAAGGGAAACAAACCAAACATCAATTACAAATATGTGGCTCTCTTAATAATTTTATCCAAAAAGTGAAAAGAAAATCCTTATGAAAGATAAGGAATATGATTGCAAACGTATTACTAAGAAAATGTGTTTAATTGCAAAAATAAAATATTCTATTAAAAAATTGTAAAAATAAAAGAAAATCCTCGAAAAATGGAAAAATAAATTCTTTTGGCCACATTCTTAGATACTAATCTATAACAAGCTTCATGTACCCTTACCATAAGTTCATTGGGTCTTCAAAGGACAAAAGGCCATATCCATATACGGTCTATAGAGTTAAAAGAAAAGCATTGTTGTTACTTACATATAAAGGGCATGTTCACTACCAACTATATGCAGCCACCAAATTAAAGGGGTTCCTAAACAAATATCAATTAAAGAATAGAAGTTTTGAGGAAAACTCAAAAGTAGAATGCTTTAATCTTAAAACATGAAAAATGGGTAAACACTACCAAAACGAGTTCCTCGTAAACAACAATAGAAACCCAGAAAGAAAACCAATCATAGGGAATAGGGGGTTTTAAGAATACTTATTGAAGGGATGGTGAAAGAAGGTTTGTGAAATAGAGTCGAAGCTCTTTTGAATAGAAGCACAAGATCAGGTGGGACAGAAAGACCCACCACTATGTACTTGAAGATCAAAGCTTGGTGCTCTAGTTACTAGACAGGAAGACGAAGACGTTATTCAAAGAAGAGCTCTTCGACAAGGGTTTATTGTCTTGGTTAAAAAAGAAACAAAAAAAAAATCAAATGCTTAAGAATAATAAGGAGGGAGATGGAAAAAGAAAAAAGAAGGAGAAGAGTGGCGAGCTACTTTGCCACGATGACCCAACTTCATAGCAGATTTGGACTATCTTAGTTGGGTTTGGTATAGTTATTAGAACTGTAGTTGAAAAAACCATGGCAAAAACCCATTTTTTGGTAGTGTATTTTTGAATCGTGAGTCGTGAATTGCAACATATCGTACGATTAAAAAACACATTAATAAAAAATTTAAATATATATAATTGCACACCTAGAACATAAAGAAAATACTTAAAAATTCTCAAATAAATACTTAAATTTCACATATCACTAAGGAAATAGTAAACTCTAATAATACCAAAATATCATCATAAGCCATAAGTCTAATCTCAATATAGATAAGTCATTTCACATTGATGCAAAAAAGATTCTAAATACTAATTACTAAATAATCTATATATCTTTTTCAATTCTACTCCCCTTCCAGGTCAATATCATCAAGGTCATGGCTAGCTTAAGTGTCATCATTAACTATAGCCACCTCTTCATCCTCTTCATCTTTATTTTCACCATCACCATCATCTCTACTGCCTTCAACTTCAGCATCTTGTATGGCTTTTTTCCCTTTTCCCTCTTGCTCACGACATTAAGGTTTCTTGGTCCTAAACATGAAATATATACAAATTCTAAACTTGTAATGAAATAATATATGAAGTTATGATTTAAGAATTTAAATCATCAGATGCAGGAGATTATGAAAGGTTTCACAATTTTAACTCTATTTCTTTTTTTACTTGGAGCTCCTTCTTCAATATTAAAGCACTCTTGGACATCCATCCAATAGTTATCTACTGCTTGCAACTCGAAATCCATTAGGCAAGGCTCTTCTCTTTTTGTGATTCATTCATCATCAGATCTTATATCTGAAAGGCAAATAGGATCATATATCTCTCCTTTCTCCTTTCTTATCTTTTGCCTTGACTCAAGGTTGAGATTGTATTTAACAAATACAAGTGCATTCAATCTTTGTTGCTCTAAACGGTTTCTCTTCTCAGAGTGAATGTGTTCAAATATATTTCAATTCCTTTCACACCTCGTAGCACTACAAGTGAGACTTAGAACACGTATGACAAAATTTTGCAACTCCTTGCATTCTACTCCAAAACTACTCCACCATATAGCTAATAAAGAAAAAATACTAAATAAGATTCAGAATTCAGGTATCTTCTATGCTAGCAAACATAAAAGATACAGATAAAATGAAAAGTATAGTACTACAACCATAATAGCAAGAAAGTATACCAGACTGCATCTTATCTTTAGTTGCTACTGCTAAGTCATATCTAAACATTCCCTCTGCCATGTCAAACTTATCAAGTTGGACAATGATTTTTACCATTATCTTTACATCCGTAGCCAACTTATTCATCACTTTGTACAAACCATTCATCACCTCAAGATCCATTTTGAAACTTGTTTCATAATGAAACCTATAGAGTTATGAATTTTAATAAGCTTTAATCATTGATATACTACAAAGGAATAACTTACATACTACATCAAAATATAAATAAAAACATTACCTTGGATTTAGTATCCAACAGCATGAAGAGGCTTATAAAGTTGATAGTCCCAACGTTTGTCTATAAGTTCCCACACTTTCTTATATCTACTCTCCACTTTTTGAAATTTTTTAGCTATTTGCTCTTTTTCTCTACCTATGGCTTCATAGATGTAACCCATGGATGGCTTTGAATCACCATCCACAATCTAAGTACTTTCACAAGTGGTGAGACACAAGTTTTACAATAAATTATAGATTTCAAAAATCTTGAATCTTCCAAAATAATCTCCCTTACAATTACACCATCAAATCCAGAAGCATAAGTACTTGCAGCCCATTCTTTTGATGCAAACATAGACTGAAGAGTTATCTTGCAATCCAAAATTGACTTCTATGTGAGATAAGAGGTAGCAAACCTAATTACTGATGGCCTTGTTAACTTCGTACCATTGAAATAAGTCCTATACAAATTAAGCACCCAAATATGCCTATAAATGAAGATTGTGATCTTCTTAGCTTTTCCAATGGTATTATAAAATACTAGAATGTTATCAATATCTTCAAGAATCAAGTCAAGGCAGTGAGCTGTACAAGGTGTCCAAAAGAGGTGTTTTCTTTTCTCCATTAATTTGTTTCCAATAGTTACAAGGACAAATGTACTATTAGTTATTACTTAAACTATATTATCTTCTCCAATTTCATCCACCATACTATCAAGTAACTCAAACATTTTTTTAGCATCTTTAGTGAACTTGCTAGTATCAATGGACTTTATGAACACAGTTCTTTTTGGACTATTAACCAAAAAATTAATCAAAAACTAGCTTTTTCCATCAATCCACCCATCTGACATTAATGTACAACCTGTCTTCTTCCATTCACTCCTATAGACATCCAATTTAGTGTTAATATCATAAACCTCTTTCTTTAAATATGTGACTCTAACCCCATGATAACTTGGAAGCTTCAAATCTCTCCCATATTCAAATATGGATTTCATCATTTAAACAAATAAAAGACTCTTCACTAAATTGAATGGCAATGCATTGCTATGAATGCATCGACATATATATCTGATTATCATACCTTTGTCCTTTATCATGTCATTCAAGGTTTATTGTCTGACCTTAGAGCTACTTCCTCCTTCTCCCTTTATGGCAAAGGCATCTATAGCTCCTTTACTTTGTGAACCATCAATAGGAGTAATTCTCTCTTTGAAGAATCCAGTATCATCTTCCATTTCCTCCTTATCTTCTAACATCTTCGTGAAAGTATTGTTCACATCTTCTAGAACTTGGGTACTTGCAGCAAGTTCTTGACGAGTTCCTACTAAATGGTGCTTCATCCTAAATGCACCACCCCATATTGTTTGTGGACAATAATTACACTTCATGTGTTATCTATTATTAAGAACAATTCAATTTTCCCAGGTAACATTTTTCTTCCCTTTCTTCTTAGCCTTAGGAGCCACCTTAGGAGCCATACAAAGTAAGTGAATGACTATTTGAATACGACTCATTAATAGTGTATGAACAGAAGAATAGAGGATAAATGATGAAGAAGACAACCCACTGATAGCATATTTGACTAATAAAAGAATAAAGCCCTTGCGACGTGATCAAGAAGACAACCTCACTAGTCACAAATAAAAGAACAGAGTCATAGGGATATGAAAAAGACAACCTCACTGGTCACAAACAGAAGAACAGAGTCGCAAAGATGTGAAGAAGACAACCCCATTGGTCACGAGCAAAAGAATGAAGTCGTAGAGACGTGATGAGGATGACCCACTGGTCACTAATAGAAGAATGAAGTCACAGAGATATGATAAAGATGACCCACTAGTCATGAATAAAAGAATAGAGCTCCTTTGCAACGTGAAGAACATGACTAGCTAGTCACGTACTAACATTTAAGGTGAAAAATAAGACCCTTCAATTTCTTTTTTTTTTAATTATTTAATCATCTATCCCTTCATATTCTGATGAGAATCTATGAAAAAAGAAAAGAAAAGAAAAAGTCCTTGAATCGCACAAAGCACCGATTCGTATTATTGATTCAGAATCAGTGCAATACAAGCAATTCAAGTATGATTCAGTGTTATTTATGATTCAAAGTCTTATCTGAATTAATAGGACGACGAATCAGATCGAATTGCACAATTCAAATCATGAATCATACGATTCTAATAACATTATTTAGAATATCTTCCAATTTAAAACTTACAAATGGAAAAAAAAATTATATTTACAAAGTTAAGAGCTTTCTTCACAGTAGAAAACCAATCTCCTTTCCTCTTATTTTCTTAGCATTCCTCAATTTGATCCTTTGAACAAAAATTTTGTAAATTTTGAGATCTTAAACCACACATTGAATGACAATGGCATAATTGATATGCCTTTATAGTTTTAATATTTTATTTTATCTTTTTTTGGGTGGGGGGGAGGTCAATCAACTTGCATTACCAAGGGAAATAAATTACCTAAAGTGCATATGTTGTTTTCCATCTCTCTGTTATATTCGACTACCCAAGCTTACTATATCATCTTAATTGGTAGTAAAAAACATCAATGTGATGGAGTTATGCAATGTCCTTGTAGTGTGGTGCAACTAAAACCAAGCAATACAATTAGGCCGGCATTTTTACCATACTGCCATTGGTGGCAAAATTAATTACCAAAATATCACTTTTTTTAAACTATTTACTAAAATGTCGCCATTTTGAAATTATTTATCAAACTGCTACTCTTTTGTCCTACGTGACTTTTTTTAATATTTTCTGGACCATGTAAGATGCGTCAAACAAGGTGACGCATCCACGTAGGTTATGCCAACACGGTTGGCGTAACCTACGTGGATGTGTCACCTTGTTTGGCACATCTTACATGGTTTTGTCATCTAGGATGATGTTTTTACACACAATATGCCAACAAGTTTGGCTCAACAAAGGCAATTACACCATTAAGCTTGGTGTAATCCATTTAAAAAAGAAAAAGAAAAAGATAACCCAAGTGATTGACAGTATATGTTGTTAATTCCTTAAAATTTAATGTAAAAAATTAACATGATAAGTATAATTTAATGAGTTAATCAAAATTATATCTTATATATAGTAATTAAATAGTACAAATATATCAAATCATGATATTAAATGGTAATAGTAGCTAATGAAAATTAATGTAACTAGTAAAATTGAACTACACTGACTCAAAGGTCTTAAGTTCGATTCGTGCTAATTTTGTTGCATGCCTTAACCTTTGACCAAGACAACCTTCCATCTCCTTAGGTCAAACTCGAGTGACCCGAGATGATGGACAAGTTGAGTTGAGATAACCCAGGTTTCTACCTTTTTTTATTCATTTTATTTTAAGCTTCAAAAAGACAAGAGGTAAGCTTGCATGTTCACTATAACACCAAACTCATTTGCTTGTCACAACAAGAGTCTTGTAAAGTCTAATCATTCGGATTCTATGAAAATTTTGACAGAATTTTTTGTAAATATTGACTTCCCCAAAAGTACACAAACCTGTTTAATTCAACCATAGTACCAAGATCAGCAATAAAAATGAAACGAAAAACATGTTTAATCCAACAAGGGTACCAAAATCATAATAGAAAATCATCAATAGTAATATAACCAAAACCACTAAATATAACATTCTCAGATACACTAATGACACATAATTATATGTCAATGAGATGGCCCAGCATTAGAATGCGATGGTCTGTGAGAGGGATTAGAAGAAGGACCTAACTGTGGTGGGTAAGGATATGATGAGTAACCCAGTGACAGGTAAGGATATAGTGGGTAAGCCTGTGGTGGGTAAGGATATGGTAGGTAACCTGATGACATGTAAGAATACGGTGGGTAAAGGTGTGGTGGGTATGGTGGATATGGTGGATAATATGTATATGGTAGTTGAGTGGCCATGTATATAGCAGTTACATTCAGAGTGGTACCAATGGCAACAATGGAAGGAGGCTAAGTTGTGTGCTGGCTTGTAGAAGTGGAGTTCTCGGGATGTGAAAGTCGTGTCTGAGTGCTCGCTAACCCTGTCTGCCTTCTACGCCGCGTCCCATGTGCATTAGACTCCTCGGGTGGCCCTGAAATTTCATCTACTGCTGGAGCTGGATGAAGTTGTTCCATTGTAATGTGATCATGCTCCTACAATGAACGTATGATCTGTGCAGCAACTTCTCAAGCGACAGCGTCAGTAGTCGAATTGAACCAATGCTTTGCAATGTCTGCCTAAAAAACAAATATAAAATATGTCATTATAATCAATACAAAATACATATAGTAACTGACGAATTGGTAAAGAGCTTACCACATTCCCAATAGATGCAATGGTGGGAGAAATCCAGTGTTTGATAATTCTTTTATACCAATGCATGTACTCAGAACGCAAGGTGAAGGGTGCTTGCAATGGGGCTCCCCTAACAAACTTCTCCCTTCGACTATCTAATGTGGCTATGTAAACAACGTGTGTAGCTAGTCAATTCTCATCATGCCTACATGCCAATGAAACTGAGTGTAAACTGTCAAGCTAGTGCGGCCTCCGTGGTATAGGTTGGTCAAGACCAAACTGGTGCATCACCCTGTCTAGCTAGTGCCACTCAACAATGTGAAAGCATATGAGAGGGACCAGTGCTAGTGCTATGTCCCTATTACCACACAAGCCGATGGAAGTGATGCCACCATCTCATCTATGTAGGATTGCCATATAATCTGCAAAATGATATGTACGTAGACTTAAGAAGTCATATACATAAGTAATTAATTCAAATGAATGTAAAATAATACATACCTTATCGTTTTTCAGTTGATCAAAGAACCAATGATAATATTCAAGTACGTCGGTCATAGTATCACTCAAAACTTTATGCTTACGCCACCTATTTATAAGTCAAAGTATTATGAACATAAGTGACAAATAAAGCAAAGTAAGCAATAGAGCAAAGTAATGTAAAGAAATGATATGAAAAGAACTTACTGTCAGCCTAATTGACGTAATTAACCACGATCAACAATATAGAACACATCGGGTTCAGCATGGTCCGCCAGTGTACAGGCAAGCCGAGGGAATCTATACCATGCTCAATACTGTAATAAGATGTGAGCCCCTCTGATTTCACGTGCCTTGTAGTTCGTAGCTTTACAAAGCTCTTTATAAAAGTACGCCAAGACTGCAAACCCTCAACTGTATGTCCCGGCAACAGCAAAGTCCTCCAACACCAGAAGGAACATCAAGTGCACATACTTACCAGTATGATCAAGGCATAAGAAACCACCAATCAATCTGTAACATCCCAAAAATCATGTTAGGCTTGTAATTAGTTACAAAGGTAATATATTACTTGTTTAACATGTCTCTGAAGTTTTGTGACAAACTGAGTTCGTTTATGCACTTAGTTGCAACATAGAAGTTGAAAAGTAGCTTAAAATGACTCAGATAATAGCATAAGTTGCTAAGTTGAAATAAATAAATATAGGGAGTTTATTTCTAGGTCACAAATAAGCCAAGTAAGATGTGATAAAAGTTTCAAGAGAATCAGAGTCAGTTTGGTATTTTTAGGCATACTGGTTGTGCATTTGAATACCGAATGACTAGCAGCAGATATAGAAAATCATGAAAATGGTGAAACAACAATTTAGATGAATCCTATGATTTAGTCTAAAGTTGTTGGAAGCTGAAAAACTTGAATTAGCACAATTCAGGTGTCCTTAGCAGATATAAGTTTCAGTGTAGAAACTTAAGTTAATCTTTTTCCTTAATTTCCTCCATGTCCCACCCCCTATTTCTCTCTTCTCCCTCGGCAGAGAACCGAAAAACAGAGAAAGAAGAAAGAAAAGAAAGAAAAGGGAGAAAGGGGAGAAGAAGAAGGGAAGGGGAAAAGAGGAAGAGGAAGATCAATGATTAAGTTCAAGGCTTCAAGTCTTCAAGAGGTAAGGGGATTTCTATTCATTTCTCCCTCTTTGATTATCCTTGAATATAGTTTGGGGTTTTGAATAGAAACAGGGGTTTGGATAGCCAAATCCATGTTCTTAACTTGGTTTTTGATTCCAAGAACTAGGTTAGGATAGCTTAAGCTTAGATAATGCTAGATGGCTAGTTATGGTTCAAGAACAACCTTAGAATCCATAGAAAATGGATTTGGAGAATAGTTAAAGTTATATGATTTTGGACCTAGATCTATGCCTCAAGAGAATTAATATGTTGTAAAAGAGTTACAACAAGTTTAAAGGCCTAGATTGGTGTTAGAAATCACATAGAAAATGATCTTGAATGATTGGAATTGAGAATTGTTCCAAAGGAACCATTTTGTGGATTCTGCAGAATCCAGTGAGCAGTCAGCGATGTTTGCTACATAACTCGAGTTGTAGATATCAGAATCACTTGATTCCGGTGCCATTTGAAAGCTAACACATAAGACTTCATGTGGTAAAAATTTCAGAATTATTGAGCATGCCAATCAATACCAGTTTCTGTTTGAATCCAAGGCAAATTCTGCAGAAAAAGGCATTCTGGCAGTCAGTAAACCAGATTGCATAATTTCTTGCTCCGATGTCGTATGGATATGAAACTAGTGCCATTTGAAAGCTAAGACATAAGGCTTCATGTGGTAAAAATTTCAGAATTTTTCCACATGTAGTTTATTCCCAGTTTCAGTTTAAAGTTAGGTTAGAAATGGGTAAATCAGAGAATGCTCTGTTTTGACCTCTACAAAATGTCGCATAACTTTGGCTACACTTAGCCAAATGAGGCAAGGTTTGTGGCATTGGAAAGATATGAGAGAAAGCTAGTTCTCCCTAAAATTTCAGAATTTTAGAAGTTATGATGCATATTTGGTACAATCTTGAAAATCAGCCTTTTTAGGTAAGATTTGAGGTGTTTTTGAGAAAGTTGGACACTAGAATTTTTAGTAGCACCTTAGGCAACTTAGTGTTGCATTAGATATCACTTAAGATGTGATGAGATGGTGCAATGAAGATAAGTATGCTAGTAGGCATAATAGTATTCACTCTAGTAGAGAATTAGAAAGGTGTGAACCTTAGAATATCCAAGAGAAGTATATTTAAAGTTGTATGAACGCTCTCATAGAGGTAGAGCTAGTAGTGCAAGTATAGAGATTATGTAGTGGTTATGCAAGAGTTAGGCATAACATCACATTATGCACAGACATTCATACATTTATACATTTGCATTTCTAAGAAAAGTTAAGGCAAGGAAAATTGAGAAAAATGTTAGTTCACAGTTCAGAAAGTGGGTTAAGGAGATAACATATTCCCTCCCCACTGTAAAGAGGAATAGCATATTCATGACATTCATGACATTGTATTCACAGAAAGAGAGATGGTTGGTTATAGGAGGTTATATATTCCCTCCCTACCATAAAGAGGAATAGTAAGTTCATGACATTGTAAATCTCTGAGATGGAGATTCATGACATTATTTATGACATTGCACTTACACCATCACATATTCTTGTTTGAGCATAATTATACCTCATATTCTGCATCATAATATCATTGCATTACTTGACGTGTGATTATTATTGTGTTTGGTGATTCCTTGTGTTTGTGCGTGGTTGCTCAGTGTTATTGTTCCATTGTATGGGCAGTGGTTCAATATCATTGATTATTACTTTCTGAACATGCATTGACAGTTGTATGGGCAACTGTCTTATCTTGTAAAGAGGAATTAGTTTAGAGTTATGGCTAGATTGAGAAGATTACCTAAAGAGAGAATGTGTATTTTCCTAGAATAATTAATAGAAATGTGAATGATTATATAGACTTATGTACGATGTTATGACTGAGTGAGAATTAAGGACGTAATTGCTAGTTAAATTTATTTTTTTTATTTCAGATATTTATGGATTGTATGATGCTATACGACTGCTGGTATTGGTACATTTATACTGAGAATTATGAATTCTCACCCCGTGTGTTCCATGTAAATCCAAGTTGAAGATTCAAGGTCACAGAGAAGATGAAGAATGAAGAATAGTATAGTTATATTTTATTTTGAGTAGATAGATTTTATATTTTCATGTATATGAGATTAAAGATGTAAAAGAAAAACAGGTATGTATTAGTGAAAAGTTATGTATATAAGTGGATATTATTTCCACAAGGCTCTCCATGATGATTTATTTATATAAATGTTATGGATTAGTTTATGAATAAGTTAGAAGTAGCATAACTAATACTGTTTATCCAGGTATATGTCAGATATACAAGGATTTCAGTATTAGGATGTTACATAATCTAAGTATGTAATGTCGTGCAAGCTGTTGCACATACTCGTCAGTAGCATTGTTCGGGAGCCCTGTAACAGTTGGCTGCCACAGATATGTCATATTAATGCGTGCATCAGATATGAGCGACAAAGTCTTATGTATCCCTAACAACGACCACATAGATTGAGCCAATCAGTCTGATGGGTAAGGCCAGTAACAACAGCGCCGTCAATAGGAAGACTCGATATGATGTTGATGTCCTCCAATGTGATGGTGCACTCTTCGGTAGGCATATGGAATGTATGTGTCTCTGGACGCTATCTCTCAACCAACGCACTGATCAAGGAGTGATCGATGCTGCAGTAGCCCATATGGGCAACCTCCGAGAAGCTAGCTAGCTGCAGATATGGAAGAATGCGTGCAGGGGGGTCCATATGTTTTGTTTTCTAAGCACGTCTAACACGCAAGTTCCAGTCCTCACGTCCCTGCCAAACATGTTGAAACACATGATACTCCTACAACTCCAAAATCGACCTGTCCTCTAGGCCTGGGTTTACACGGAATGCCATCTGTCACGTTGTATGCCAAACAATAGCAACAATTAGTGTGACAACGAGAAAAATAATATATATTTGTTATCGACTGTAGAAAATAAGGCGCAATTAAAAGTAATATAATAATTTAGAACATTAAGGGGCTTTGCTAGTTCAATCTCACTTCTGAAGAATAACAATTCAACACATATTTAATTAATTTACACGTGTTAATTATAACAAAATTGCACATCTAACAATGAATTCATTCAATTATTTTACGTACAAATAACTTCAAAAGCCTTACTAATTTGAATTAAACTACATTTAGTTAATTAAAACACGTTAAGTGCTCAAGAAAAAAAATTCATACTATTATTTTACGTACAATTCATAGTACGTTTCTTATTAATCACATTATTAATTAGTTAAGCAAAAAAAATTATAAAACCATTAAATACTTATAAAATAACATAAATATATAATTAACATTATTATAATAACAAAAACAACCAACAAATCATAAACAAAAAAAATTCAAACATTAAAATAAATATTTACATATAAAGAATAATATCTGAATGTGATCAAAAGACAATTTCTAGCAACAATAGAGAGTTCAAAGAGTGTAGAGAGACAAAATTTGTAGAGAGAGAGTGAGAATTGAGGAAATGATGAGAATGACACAGATAGAGAATGAGGGGATACTTATATAATTAGGTTGCGCAAAGCGTAATGACGTATTTGATAGGTTGAGCCAAGCGTGTTGGCACAACCCTTGTTCTGGACCACGTATGATGCGCCAAATAAGGTGGCGGCGCATCCACATATTGGCATAATCTACGTGAATGCGCCACCATGTTTAGTGCATCCTACGTGATCCAGAAAATATTAAAAAAAATTACATATAATAAAAATGTGACAATTTAATAAATAATTTTAAAATGATGATATTTTGATATATAATTTTAAAAAAATAATATTTTATTAATTAAAACGTAATTTACGTAAATGCACCATTATATTTGACACATTTTTACGTAATCTAAAAAATATTAAAAAAAATTACGTATAATAAAAATGTGACAATTTAATAAATAATTTTAAAATAATAATATTTTGATATATAATTTTAAAAAAATAATAATTTATTAATTAATTTTACCATCAATAATAATATGATAAAAAAGCCCAATTAGGCCTGTGCACCAAAGGTCAAACATTTCATAGGACTTCCTCTAACGCCAAAGGACCAGGCTTATATGATAGTTCCCCTTGTCTCTTCCTAAACCTTTTTATAGCAATGCTTTAAAAAGGATGAAACTCAATGTGCACTACATGCGATGCAGGAAGTCATTAATCTCGTCGATTACCTTTGGATGTTTTGAACTTTATTATACCTAGAAAAGGTAATACACTGAATTTCATGGCTGATAAAGAAATTGTTTTCCATCTCCCTCGTACTATGTATGATCTTCTGAGTGCGGGTTTGGGCTTCCGTCACCTAACCCAAAGCTCCGACCTAACCAACTTATAATTTTTAAGAAGTACATCTATATATACAAGGTACAGATACCATATAATACGAATATGTTGACATAAATTTTTTAAAAAAATAATTAAAAAATATATATAGATAAAAAATATTTTAAATTTTAAATTTTTTTACTCATATTCAATATCTATATCTATATTCGTGCATGATATATTTTAATATAAGTAATATCATGATCCTTGTGCAATTTGAGAGATTTTAAAGTGTCCTTGAATTAAGAGAAAAATTTTATTTTATATTATTTAATGTGTATCTTATTAATTATCGTATTAAAAATATAATTAAAATAAATAATAATAATAATTTCTAAAATTGATGTGATATATATTAAACGATGGAGATCTCTTACTCCAAAATACATAAGAATTTCTTGTGCAGTTTACTGTTTTGATCGTGGACAGCTCCAACAACCTGAGAAAGCCCAAAATTCGCACCGAAGCCGAATGGCCAATGTTTTTTATGGACGAAGATGTAATGGTATATTGACTAGTATTTTTGGAAAATATTTTCCTAAAAACTCATTTTATACCAAACCGAGCGCATTAGATTTAGATTCGCATTAGATTTAGATTCTAGGTTCTTGGTTCTGTTATGACCAAACGCAAAACATGTATTGAGGTTTATCACATAATAAAGTTTGACGTATTACTCGCACTCTATGAAGTACAGACACGTTGATTATGAGGCGTGTTCGTATCAGATACATGAAGACACTCGTATGATACATGTGTTATATGTGTCTAAATATGTCCGATTAAAAAAGATTATTTTTTTTAATTTAGACACGTCTCGGATACGCTCGAATACTTCTCGGACACGCTAGAACACTTTTCGGACACGACTTGAACACAATTCATTAATATTTTTTTTAAAAAAAAACTTAGTTTTCATGACTAACGTTCAATTAGTAAGCTTGTAACTCACTTAAGCTCACATGACCGATGTCCTAACCCATTATTTTCACATACTAATATTTTAAGTTTTAACTTTTCACACGCTATTATTAGACTTTTAAGTTTTATTTTTTCACATAGTACTATTTTCATTTGCTTCTTCTACCTTTACTCATACCAAGTCATCCACTTCATTGTCATCGAAGTTTGCCTCACACTAATATTCCCTCTAGTTATTTTTTGTATGCACATGTATTTATACATGATTAGTTCTATTATGAGAAATTAGTTTAGGAGATTTTTTAGATTATGTCAATAAAAATTATGTTCTATATTTTTTAGGAGGGACTTACTAGATAAGAAATATTGACATATATAACATATATTAAAATATTATAAATCTTCAAGCATAGAAATGATATTAATGAATTATAATTTTTTTTTCTAAAATTTTGAAATTATATATATGTTATATCCGTATCTTATAATTTTTAAAATTAATGTGTCTCTATATCTATATCTGTATTGTATCTCGTGTCTATGTCCATATTTGGACTTCATAGCTCGCACCTAACGGGACCTCATTTTCTGTTTTTGACATAAATCTGTGAGAAATTTAAAACATGGGCCATTCAGGCTTCGATGTGGATTTTGGGCCTCAGTTTGTGTAGGTGTTTGTCAACATCTAGACTCAAGATCTGAGGTCTACGAGCATTGGAACTTTAGAAGCGTTGGCATTCATATAATTAAAGTTATTCTTTCTTTTTTTCCTTTCTTTTTTCAAAGAAAGAAAATAGAGATAACTCTCAGCTGCAGCAGCAACAAATTAAGCCCTCTTACCCTCTAGGACCATAATTCAAACACCATCTTCCCCATCTTGGGAGGAAGCCAACTTTGCTATGTGATCAACAACACAGGCATTGCTCTCTTTAAGAACGTGAGAGAAACGCACTTCCTGTGACAGATTTTGAAAAGATGATATCAGCTACACACAAAATATGGTAGTGCACGCACCCACCGTCCATGCATCACATCAATAGTATTCGAGGGAGAAGAAATCTAAAACAAAAGATGATTATTATTTCTTTTCACACTTAATAAAAGTTAGAATCCCTTACTTTATATATACTAAAGCTATAAAGATCCTTATTAAGCTTTTACTCATAATTGCTGCACTACAATGCTTTATTTCTAGAAACTAATGACATAAAGCCTAAATACATGCATGACTTTGCATTTAGAAAGAAGAAAGTGGTTCTTTATATCATAATATAATGCCTTAGCGAGACTACATAAATGCATAACGCTTCACCTTTAACTTTTACTTCTAACAAATAGCTTATTGCAAGTCTACCAAACTAAATAAATAAATAAATAGCTTATTGCAAATCAAATTCTAAGTAAAAGATTAACGTGTGTTGATTCAAGTATAAGAGATTTATATTTTTTAAATATGTAATCTTAAATTTAATTTCGTGATTCATGTATATAAAAATAATATTGTTAAAAAAAAATTTACTTAAACATTTGACAATATTTAAAAAATTAATTTTTTATTTATTAAATGAGAAATATTCTAAAAAAAATCCAAATGGCCATACTAGTCCCTTAATAAACCAATTATGAACCATGGCCAAAATCAATGCCAACTGGGCGTGACAAAAGTATTCATTGTCTGAAATTCCTTTTGTTTTTGTTTTTTCTTTTTTCTTTTTTCTTTTGGAGGATTGGGCCACATTCAAACAAGGAAAGAAAAATAGGGAAGATTTTCTCTCTCACAATTTTTTTTGGACAGTATAATAGAAAGGAAAAGAATTTTTAATTTTATGACAAAATGCTTTTCAAGATTTCGAATATCAGTATATTATTCTTTTTAATATTCTTATAGAATTATAAACTTTCTCATGAGATTTGGGCCAAGATTCAGGAACCTATTCACTAGTTAATCTATCTCTCTGTCCCTTCTCAAATCATAAGCTATAATATCCCTAATAATTTTGCTGTCATGTGTTGCCCGTGGAGTGCTGAAAGAATTTTTATTCTGCAAAGTTGTGATTGACCAAAAAGTAGATTCCCACAAGAGAGATAAGTAGCAAACATATATATTCTTATATTATTATTTTTATTATTATTATATATTATATTCATATCAAATATATAATGTAATAAATCTTGGATGTTCTTCTATCTTTCATTGCTGTCCAGACAAAGCCATACTCTTCTATCGTTCATCTTGAATGTTCCTCTATGAAAACAATTTTATGCATATTCTAATTCTTTTTTGATAAATGCATATTCTAATTCTAATTTCATATGACCCAGATCCACTCATTATAAATTTGCTAATGCTACGGACAACAACGATTTTTCACGTACCTATTAGTGTCTTAATATCTTTTTGAGTTTAGTTAACAAGTATTCTTATTATACTCTATAAAGAAATTAAAATAGAAAACTTTTTGATGAATAAATAATAATTTTTTAAATTTTCAATACATTGAATATTTATTTTTATCAAATTTCTTTTTTAATTTCTTTAACAAGTACTCTTAACAAAATTATATTTTTTTAAAACAACCATATTCATTAGGAATCTGGTTATTTAAGTTGCTGCAACTTAAAGTATTTTACTTAATCATTTATGAGTACAATTTTGATACAATGTCAAAATAAATTGAAAATTTTTAACAATATATTCTTTTAAATATTTCTTTTAATATTTATTTTATTATTAGTTCACTCTCATACATATAAAAGGATTTTTAGAAGAGGAATGCTAATAATATTTGCTTTTGAAACACTAGTAAATCAAGTGTTAAGAAGAGTGCTCAAAAAATATGTTACCAATATTTCTCATATAAAATATTTTAATCATCAACAAATCATATATTTTTACATATGTAAATTTTGATGTAATTATTATAAAAGTTAATATATTTTTAATAATATAATAATACATAATTAATTGATAATGTAAAAAATCTTTATACTACAGTGCATCGCTATTAAATCCATGACTTAATCTTGATTTTTCAATCAATTTTACTTGACCAAATTAAAGTAGGCCATTTTTTAGCACACAAATTTGGCCATTTATTACATTAAATTGAAACCATATTACATCAAATCCCAAAATTGCATTAAAACTAGTTTGCACATATTATTTTAAATTTTATATTTATGATTATAATTTTTTTATTGAATAGTCAAATATTTAAATCATGTTTAAATTAACTTATTTTGATTTACAAAAATCATAATCAAAATATTTGAAAGATTTCATTTAATTAAATTTTTTCTTGCGTGTAAAATGAATTAATCTAAACTTAGTTATAAACTAATTAAGTATAACCTCATGGGTTTGGTCTAGTGATAAATGAACATGTGATATGTGGACAGGTACATAGTTACAGGCTTGAATCTCACTTATGTCATTTTTTTAGATAACTTATCTTTGACTAGATTGAGAAGGTAAATTAATCGATGTGCATGCAAACTGACCTTAATATTACATGACTACAAAAAAAATCTTATTAAGTTTAATACAAAGGCATATATTTAGAATTTAATAATTATATAACTTGATTTTATTTTGTTTGTTTGTGGCAACATTTTTGTGAACTTCCAATATGAGTTTATATAAATAATTTAATACTTACAAATAAGTTAAATAAATATAACAAAAATCATTTAAATTTATTTTGACATGTTGAATTACTATTTTTTGGACATGAGAAACCTATGTAATTTTTATTTTGTATTTTGTATTTTATTTTTATGAATAATCTTCTAATTTAATCTTAATTATATACTTAATATTTAATAATTATACAATATCATTAATTATTCTTTAAGGTAATTTTACTAATATATATATATAGAGTATATCAAGTATGATGAGTGTCTTATTATAAGATTAAATGAGTAAATTTTGACCATTAGATCATTCATGTATGATCAAGAATAAAAGTTAAAGTCGTGTAACTTTTTTAAGTGATCATGTGACATTTAAATAACTTTTAATCTTGATCATATATCCATGTATGATTTAATAACTAATATTTGCTCCCCTCATCTCTCACAATAATATATATGTAGACTGGGAAACATTTGTTGCACATAATATGATTATTATATAACTCACATAATTTAAGATGGGTCATTTTTTTTTTGTAAGCACCTCGACTAATCCATCTCTCAGGTGGTATTCAAGCTAGCTTGCAAGCACCTCGACTAATACACCTCCCAGATCTAGTCAAAGGTAAGTCATCCGCGCTGAGACTAAGGGAATTATAAGGATGAATCCTTTGGGCTTGACCTTAAGAAATTGACGTAACTAGATTTCAAACGTGTGATTGTGCACTTACCAATATATTACATGTCCATCCACCATTAGGCCAACCCCTATAGGGTTAAGGTGGGTCATTGATAGTGAAAAAGAAACATAGAGAAAGAGAGAGAAAGAGAAAGGGAAATGAATGTCATGATAAGAGCTATATTAATTTGGTGAGAAAGTTTTATGTGTGGATGACATTGACTTTAATTTCAATGCAATGCACATGGAGTATGACATTTTAGGTAGATGTTGATATAGTTAAACTTTGGGTAAAATACAATTTACCCCTTATAATTTATGGGATTATCAAAATAGGTCAAAACTGACAGATCAGTTTGAATAACCTGATAAAATATATGGGTTTGGCTAGCAAGATTTAAGCAAAAATATATTTTGACCCTATCTAGCTTGGTTGGATTTGGCTCAACTTGATGTGAGCTGGCTTGTAGGCTAGGTCAATGTTAACCTGACGCATAATGTCCTAGTAGTTTAACCCTTTCTCAACTTACGAATCCCTAATTTTTTGTTGTGTCACTGAACCCCCTGTAGTATGGTCCATGTTAAACACATTATTTATATGTTAAAACAAACATTTCAAATATTTAAAAAAATAGAAAAAACTTTAGAAAAAGGAGAAGAACTTGGTTTTAGAGTTGTGTTGAAACATAACACAAGTTTATAGGTTCCTTTAGTTCATGGATTAAAGCACATGTTGGTGGGTTCCTTATGCTTCCTTGTTTATCCCAATTCTCCCTCTCTCTTTAACCCATAACTTATATGCCATGGTAACAAAAAATAAAACACTCACACCAAAAGCACCACTTGAGCCAACTCTCTTTACCTTCACCAAATAGTAGAGTTGTCAAAATGAGTCATGCTTAATGAATTGACCTGAATAACTCGATAAAAAATACGAGTTTGATTAGTAAAATTTAAGCTCAAACTTAGTTTATCCCAACATGGCTCAGCCCAATCTATCCCAGACTGAAATTGGGCTAGCTGGATCGGGCCGTTGACATGAATTTTAATTATTATTTTTAATCTAACAAGTTACATTTAAGAGGATATTACTTTTTTGTTTGTTTGAAAAATTAAAACCCAATTAGCAATTGGTTAGCTCTCTAATTTATTTGACATTAGCCTAAAATTAAGTAGTCCAAATTTTATATTTTTCATTGGTTTAATTTTTTTAAGATTAAATTCATTATTATTTTAAAAAAAAACAACAGAGTTAACGGGTTGGTGGGTCGGTCTATCCAACACATAACCTTCAATAGATTAGGTTGAGCTAGTAAAATGTTAGTTTGAAACATACTAGGCCCGACTTGGGCTGACCTATCCCATTTTGTCAACTCTTCCAAACAGCCTATGCCTATGAATAAGGTTTCATCATACAAGAAATGAAGGCAAATGTGGATTAATATTTTGCAAAAAGCTAAAGCAATGTGTTCTCTTTTTCTTCTCTACCAAACTTGCAACTTTAAATTTATCTTTAATATGAAAATATTTATAAATGACATCATTAACTCAACATTAGGAAAATTCATACAAGTTTGGCAAGTAAGGATCATTTGGCAACATTTTTAATGCATTAGAACTTATAGTATCCATAATTCCTTTTTAATAAATCAACCGTATGCAGCTAAGACTGAGTTGTTTGAACAAAATAGATAATGAAATTCAAAATTGAGAACAACACAACATACAAAATCATAGTTAATAATATGATTTAAACCTTTAAAAGTAGGAAACACCAAAAGTTTTAAAAATGAAAAAAAAAGTTTCATATATGTGTCATCAGGATCAAGATCCTCTCCTGTTTTCAAAAAATAAGAGAAAATTTTGTTGATAAAAAATACACGTTAAAATTTATATACATAATTGATAAAATTATATATATATATATAGGAGGATCGATTTACACCATTTATTCTCCCTAAAAGTATATATATATATATATATATATATATATATATATATATATATATATATATATATATATATATATATATATTCTTATTACATGCAATATCTATAATTTTTATGCTTTACAAATAACACGATCTCTCTTGTAACAGGAGAGGATACATTTCTGGGTCATAATATTAGTCATTGTTTTGAGAATCCAAAATGAACTTTGATGTCAAATCAAAATTCTGTTTTAAGCATATTATTATTGCCTAATAGCTTGACATACCTTAAAACTAAGTCAACATTAAAGTGTAGCTATATTTTACGAACTAAAAGATTTGGTGTTGTTGTGTACAACACCATCTCCTAGCTTGTACATTAAGCAAAGCTAGCTTAAGAAGATGAGTGGGGAAAGAGAGGGAGTGCAAGTTGAGCAAGTTGGGATTGAGATGCATTGGTAACTAGTTGTGTGAATAAGGAATATAGGGATGAGGAAGTTTTGGTGATGGAAGGGTGCAGATTGGGAAGGTAGGAGTAGGGGGCAATGAAGGTGTCGATAGGAGGAGGATAAGATGCAAAAGAACAAGGGTTATGAGGAGTTGGGTTTGGTGGTGGGTTTGAAGAATGTATGTATGTCATCTATTTATGATAGTCTCCAGCCCCTATTACCAAACTCCAAAAATTTCTTTACACCATGAAACCCTAGCTTAAAAGTCATCTAAACATATTTCGAGTGAGTCATAGTACAACCAAATTCTCATACATAGAATCAATTGTCTATGGGCGATACTCTATTACATACTAGGTGTCCCTGTTTTGATGAATTAAAGTCAGATAGAAAGTGAAGAAGAAAACAAGGTATTTTCATTTGATTTAAGTTCAAACCATAATTTACACTTTGTTTGGATAATATCTAAAGAGGGGAAATGAAAGAGAATGAGAAAAATAGTTCTATTGTTTAGGAGTTTAAAAATAGATAGAAAAAGAAATGAATTCAGAGAATCTATTTCTCTTCTCTTCTCCTCAAATACTTATTTTCTGTTTCCTTAAAATTCGAGTAGAATGGAGGAAACCAAACTTCATAACTCAAAATCAAATGTTTTATATTTCGTTTCGTTCCTTTATAATTAACTTCTAAACAAAATAATAAAATTTTGTTTCATTTCATTATTTATTTTTCAAACAAAGTAACATGTAACTTTATTTCATTCTTTTCTTTCTCTTTCTAACTTAATTTTACATGTTTTATTCTATTTTATTAATAGAAAAGATTTAAATACAAAAAAATTTAAGAAATAAGTTTTTTTTATTGGTAAAAAGTTAAGGAATAAGTGTTTTTTAAATAATAAATTATAAATTCATTCAATTAAATTATACTGCACTTATAATTTTAATAAAAATAATAAATTTATTTTTTTAAAAAAATATAATTTATAAGATTTTTTATTTTTATTTTTTTTGACAAGTATACAATCTATAAGTTGAGAAAGTTATAAGGTTAAATATATCTTTAATTTTTTTTTAAAAAAAACGTGATAATATATAATTTAGTGATTGATGTAAAATTCTACAATTACATCAAATCAAAATCAAATCTAAGTAACATTTACCCACATTTTTTTATCAGTCCCATTTGAACACAGATACATGGAATCGTGGTATGTAATACACGGTATTTGTCAGTGTGCATCTATCGTGTCTCATGGGGTGTTGGGCGTCTCTAGCAACTTGCCAAGAAAGGCACCAAGGCAGACATCATCACAGAGAGAGCGCATTTGGGATTGGGACCGCTGAGCTGACCATCTATAAAATAATTACAACAAGGAATCTCTCTCTCTCTCTCTTTCTCTCTCTCTCTGATGAGCCGGTCGCCATGGAAGCACTTCTCTCATAACCAAAGCAAGACCCTCTCTTCACATTCATTCACTTCGCTTTTGGGTTCTCTACAAAGCATCCCAAGCTTCCATCTTTTCTCCTCTCTCTCTCTGCACCCTTCTTCACTCACAAGTCAGAAGTCTCTCTCTCTCTTCCAATTTCTTTTAAAAATCTGTTCTTTGTTATCTGTGAATGGTTTTTCATGAAATTAATTCATACCCAGATTAATTACTTTGGAGTTTGATTGTAAGAACCCCTAATTTGGTTGGTTGGTTGCTTACTAGTCACTAATCTTTGTTTGGTATGTGTTATGGTGGAAATGGAGAAGTGGATCTAGGGTATATGCTAATAATTGGGGCTTTTGTTTGTGTGATGAAAGTTGATGGGGTATTTAGAAAGCCCTTGATTTTGTTGTTTTGGGCTCTTAAAAACCATGAATTAGCTTACCCCCACTTTGTTGTTTGAGTTTGTGAGTGAAAAATGAATCCATCTTTTAACTCACTGATGCATACATAAAGGACTGTTTGCCAGTTGAATACAACTCTAGGAATTGATTTTTCCAATTGTGAATGGTTATGGAAAATTCTGGAGTTTGCTCATTAAGTATTGGCTTGATGTTGATGATTGTTAAGCTCTATGTAAAATCAGTTTTGGCTCTTTCTCTTTCTTTTATTGTTTGTGTGTTTGCATTCTCTGAACTTTTGAGGTATTCTCTATTATATATTGTCAAAGATTTGTAATTCCTTCAATATTGTGTTCTTGTTCTCTCACTCACTCTTCCTCTCTCACACTCTCTCTCGCCTGTTTCTTTATGCACATGGGCATGTCAATTACTGATTACTACTCTTTGTATTGTACTTTAATGGAGTATAGGTGGTGAGGATGTCGACTCCTGCTAGGAAGAGACTGATGAGAGATTTTAAAAGATTGCAACAAGATCCTCCTGCTGGCATCAGTGGGGCTCCCCAAGACAATAATATTATGCTTTGGAATGCAGTCATCTTTGGGTATGTTGAAGTTTACAAATCCTGAGATTTTTTATTTTCTTAAGTGTGTGTTCCCCTTTATTTGTGGTTTTGGTTTTTGGATAATTAAATATATAATAACAATTTAATTATGCTTTTCTTGGTGTTTTTCCAGACCCGATGACACACCCTGGGATGGAGGTATAGTGCTCCTACCTTATTTAACTGAAGTTTAAAAGACTTCATATCTTGTTTCAATGTTTTGATTGTTTTCACATGTTATAATGATTATTTTTGACTTTCTAGTTTGTGGTTAACTAGTTGGAGATAGCATCTGTCCATTAAGCATTGATATGATAATAAAACCTTGATCCCTAGTGGATGATTAGATTTTCATTCACAAATAATCGTGAAAGATGAAAGTTGAACTGCACATCCAGTTGTCTATTATGCATGTTTTGTTTCTGTAATATTAGTTAATCAAATTAATTTTTTGTTTCATCAATATCAGTGCAGAAAATTGAGGAATGGCTTAAGTGTGTCTTTCTTGTATCCAAGTTTACCCTAGAAGTTAGAACTTAGAACAATCCAAGGTGTCTCTGGGAAGTGTCTAATAGGGTGTTATTCTTTTAGTTGATTCATACAGACATTAGTTCAAGATGTAAAAGTGTGTCGCAATGACACAAGTGTTGGTATTTGATGTGTCTACACACAACTGGACCCTTCTTTACGTGTACTAGTATGATATACATCGGGATATGATGGTTGTTGCCTGGCCTAGACTTCTAGGTATTTAGTGTTTTGGGTTATTGCTCCAATTGTAGACAAAGAGAGACAAAAAGATAAGATTTAAATTGACCCATGTCATGGTGACTGATTTTGTTGTTTGATTGATTCTTTATGTGAAGGGCTTTAATTATACCCAGTTACCGTGTCTTCTAATTTCAGTATGTTCATCTGACTGATATCTGTGTCTTTCAGGTACGTTTAAGTTGACACTTCAGTTCACAGAGGATTATCCTAATAAACCACCTACAGTGCGCTTTGTTTCTCGAATGTTTCATCCAAACAGTAAGTCTGAAACTAGAACCTCTCTTTGTCGCTCTTTCTAAGCAAACATTTTCAGTACCGTGCAATCCCATTATGGAGTTAGAATGGAAGTCATTTGAAATACTTGTATCCTCAGTGCTTGAGGGTTACCATGATGCTTAAACTGACAACTTGAAACAGAAATGGAAAGTCATATTTTAAATCCAGAAAATTAGTTTGGCTTTTGGAAATTATGGTAGAAACAGCTTTTGAACTTCATTGGTGGTGGTGTTGTCTTCCTGCAACCTCTCTTTAAGAATAGCTTGTCTAAAAAATCGAACACATTATTTTGTACTTCTGCCCAGGTTTGGCACTTTGGTTCTATAGAATATATACATTTTCCTCATGATTTAGTTAGTCCTTTGGTAATGGAATTCTATAATGCTGTTCAAATTTATTTATATTTCTTTCAAAACAAAATATTTATATTTCAGATATTTTTATAAATCCATTTGTTAGTAAACGCATGGTTGTATACTAAACTTTTATGTCAAAAAACATGAATAGAGGATGACGTTTCTCTATATCTCTCTGTTTCCCACACAATCTGTTTTAGTTGATTGGTATGATTTAGTAGAAATTTTGAAAGTTCTTATTGTTTTGGTAGGATATATTGAAATTAGTGTAAGAATTGACATACTTACACCGTCTAGTAACTTCGTCTAGAAAATTATTTTAAACAATCTGACCTTTGAATCTTACATATTTAATATGTTATTCTAACACACCAATTTATGAGAATTTAAACAATTACAAGAATGTGATCAAGTGGTGAAAATTTTCTTTTGTTTGAAAAGCTTATTATATGTTAAGCTTAAATTGATGGAGTAGAAAACAACCTTGGATTGATGGGAAATTTGATAAGCATGATATGCATGCTACTTATTTTCAATCCAGTTCTAATCCCCATTTGGCTTGGCAATTTTAGTTTATGCGGATGGAAGTATATGCTTGGACATTTTACAAAATCAGTGGAGCCCAATTTATGATGTGGCTGCAATACTTACCTCAATCCAGGTAATTGTGGTTTACTTGATATTAGTTGCTTTAAGACAAGAAATGCTGAAAATGATTTGATTGTACTCAGTCCATCAATTTGTCTACTAATACAGTTTATATCAATGTTGAAAATGATTTACTCAACCAAAGGAAAAAGAGAAAAAAAAATCATTTATGCAAATTATTTGTCTTCTATATTATGAGTCTTTGGTTATGCTTGTGTCTGCCTTTACCTGCATTGGCTCCTTCTGAATTTATGAAATAAGACTGCCTGTCTTTCAATTAGTATCACATACTCAATTGAAACTCCTGATATGAATGTGAAATAATTAATGAAAAACATTAGTTATGCCTACCGATGTTTAAATCTTCATATGCTACACGAGTCGGCATTTCTATTGTAACGTTGTCAGCCAATTCAATTTACCTAATTACAATTTACCTTACATAATAAGCATAGATAAAAACTCTCACAGATAGCTTCTACAAAAAAATCGTGTTGACCTCTTCAAGAATTTCCATTTTCTCTCTATTGTTCAAGAATTCGTGTGTAACTATCTGTGTATCTATCTATCCTTTTTTTTTTTTTTAATATTTGAATGAGAGCAAATTTATTAGAGAAGAAACAGAGAGAAGTACAAGGGAACAAGGTGTCCTCCTCCTAATGGAAACCACAAAATTCCAAAAAAACAAAGTAAACAAGAAAAACACATCAATAATTTGTATATATCTTGATCGAATATAATGTGTTGCTTGTGCTTTGCTTTGAGTTTTTCTTGTTTTTCATGAAACTGGTTTTTTTGTTGCAGTCATTGCTGTGTGACCCAAACCCAAATTCTCCGGCAAATTCTGAAGCTGCTCGGATGTTTAGTGAGAACAAGCGTGAATACAACAGAAGAGTACGTGAGATTGTTGAGCAGAGTTGGACTGCTGATTAATTATCATAGGGTCTCTGGCAGTTAAAAGGTTGTCAAAGGATCTGAAGGATCTGATTGAATAACCACGAGACTTAAAAAGAACAATTTATGTTTCTTAGCCCTTAACATTGTGTTTGCTCAAACTTATATGAATTGATGTTCCACCTAATATTCTCCATTTTGTGCACAGTCGTGTTTTTGTTGACACCTTTATCATTTGTTTCATCATTATAACATAGGATGACATAGTTAACAGACCATTTTAGTTAGCCCTAAAACAAAGGGGTTCTTAAAAAAGGTACAAAGGAGGAAGGAGTGCATGCTAGTGCTAGTATGATACCAGCTCCTTTAATTAATTAATTAATTGCAGTAGTGGTCGTTTGTGGTTGAAGAGAAATTTTATTGCCTCAACCATGGCCCCTTGAAGCAGGTGAATTTTTTATATGCATTAGAGTGTAATGCATCAAACCAATCATACTATGAGGTGTGGCACATGGAAAATAAAGTGCTCAGATTAATTCTAAAGTGAAATCTCAGCGATTGGGTATAGAATAATGTGAGTACTTACGAATAATGATATGTACATCACTTTGCATATATATAGTTTTCATTCCGTCCTACGGGTTGAGTTAACTTATGAATTTATGAGTTTTGATTTAACTCAATTCATAAAATGTGAGTTGAGTTAAGTTTGCGGGTTGGATATATATAGTTTTCATTGAAGATGTTCAGCGGGTTGAGTTAACTTGTGAATTTATGAATTTTGATTTAACTCAATTTATAAAATGTGGATTGAGCTAAGTTTGTGAGTTGAGTTGGAAAATACTCCAACTTACAAGATACGAGTTGGGTAGTGAGTTTAAAAAGTGTTGATTCACACAAATTTAACTTATCGAAATAGGTTTATTTATTTATTTTGTACAAACCATTTAGCTATAATGGTAATTTATGTTGTTTTTTCTAGGATTTTTTTTATATAGTCAATTAAATTTAGGTGTAGATATTATAATCACATTGAGAATGTGATCAATAAAATAATGATTAAAAACTTATAAAATGTCTAACAGACCAATGCGATGAAAATCTAACTAATCGCTTGGATAACAAAGAGTATCATGAGAAAATTGAGAATGAAATAAATGATTATGTCAATTCATATTTTATATATGATGACATTAATTTCAATTAGCTAATGTGATTTGTTATTTATAACTTTTAGGACATGTTAACTTACTCTAGTTTATTTTAGATTTATGTTAGCTTGGTACGACTTATTAAGTTTGTTTATAATATTGACTTGTATTCTTGAGAACAAATCATCTGGAAAGATTAAAAGAATACAATAAATATAAAATTAGAATTGTAGATTGCATATATTTATGTTTATAAACTAATTAAAGTTAATAAAAAACTCAAACAAAATAATATATTTGTTTTACTAACAGTTCATAATTGGATGAAGGATCTTAGAAGAGGTTCTCTACTTACTAGGAAAATTTATATAGTAATAAACCTATAATACATTTAAAAAAAAGCTAGAGAACATAAGCATGATAGATAAAATTTTCTTACAAGTATTTGAGTTATGAATAACTTTGTTTAATTTATTCTAGACTTAGTAAGATTTATTAGTTGTTAATTTGTTATTCACTTATTGACTTATGGTGTTTAATTTATATGAGATTGATACCTATTATGTTTGAGTAACGTTGATTGAGACTTATAATATTAATTTAGTAGATTGAGATTTATTATGTTTGAGATTGAGACTTATGATGTTAATTTGTTAGATTAAGTACATGTTTGTTTCAGATTAAATTAGCTTAAATAATTTTTTTTTTGAGAAAAAAGTTGTTTCAACAGTGTTTAATTATATTTGGTAAAATTAACTTCAGTTTTTGCACGAAATTAGATTAAAATAAAAGTTTTTTTAAGCTAATTTTTATAATGTTGAAGATTGAAGTTTGTGATTCTAACTTATAGATTATTTCTTATATTTTGATATGTAAATGTCATTTTGTCCTATATCAAATAACTTTTTTAATCATTCTATACTTATTTTAGTAATTTAATACATAAAAACGATTCTTTCTTATATCAGTCAAACGAAATAGATTAATTTAAAATCACTTTTTAGCTAACATATCCAAACATAAAAATAAATCGATTATAATAAAAAGCTTTTAATTATTGAAATAATCAATTATTAAAATAATCAAAGTTTTCACAGCTGAACCAAACACACACTAAGACTTATTATGTTTGAAATTGAAACTTATGATATTAATTTATTAGATTTTAAATTTTGACTTTTTTTTCAAGAATTTTTTTTTAAAAAAAATATGTCAGACATATGAGTTCGACATAACCCAACCAAACCCATTCTTGAACTGGTCAGATTAGGTCGAGTTGAGCGAAAAAACTTTCTCGATCCAACCCAATCCACTGTTTTAATGAACAGATCAAGTCCTAAAACGATAAACACTCCTAATTTTCATTATATAATTACAATTAGTTTCACTTTGCTCTATGTACATGTAAACTTTGATTTTGTCACCTTTGTTTGATGTGAATTGATATGTTCTTGAAAGATGTGTATCAAGAGCACATATACACATGACGTCATATCATTTGAATAACCTTAATCACTTTCCTTGTGTCACTTTGATTAATCAACTTTCAAACATATTTAATCAATAATTTACCTATGCTTAACCACCAATTTAAAAGAAATTTGTGGCAAGTATCGTGATTAACTACAGGTAATTAAGTGGTTAGGTATATATAAATTGTTGGTGAAATATATTTGATAGTTGGTTATTTTGAGTGATGTGTGTGTAGGTAGCAGTATTCTTGGTTATAATACACCCTTTTTATGTAAAAAGAAGAAGGAATGTTTAATTTTGTGGCAATGTGTTGTTCATGTGGTTTTGTGGTCGGAAAGGAATGCTTGCACCTTCAAGGGTGTTTTCTCACCTTTAAATTTGTTACATGATAGAATCGTTTTCATGGTTTCTCTCTCGTGTTTAGCATATGGTCTTTTTAAGGATATCAGTATTTTGGATATGCAAATCACTTATTTTATTAGGGACCACATAGTACTCTCTCTTTTTTTTCTCTAATAATTTTTTTTTCTTTTATCAAAACACAACCTATATATGTAAGAATCTCTCTTGGTCCAAAGTTCTGCTCATGATGTAGATGCTAGTTCCTAGCTTTTTATGGCTTGTTGGAACACTCGCATGACTAGTTGGGCCAATGGAATTCCAAAGGAACAAGGGAGTGGTAGGAACCTAAATAAAAATTTGATAGGAACTTAAATAATGATAACAATATTGAAAAATTAACGCCCGATTGTGTTGGCTTTATAGAAGAAATTACATATTTACATGATCATTTAGTCATTATGATCACTGAAATTTTGAAATGCGAGCAAACATTTTTATTTTTTTTGGTTACACGAGCAAACATTTTTATTGACAAGAGTTTTACAATTTTGTGCTGAGGTTTCCACTGCTGGTCCACGACTCTTGAACTTGCATTGAGTACTGTAAATTCCAGAGAACATCCTCTGTTGAAGGGCGCTCACTAGATACCTTGGAGAGACAACTAATGGTAATCTGAACTGCAGTCCTCATTGATTCATATGCATAAGTTCCCCGCAAGGAAGGATCAATTGCGCTTCTTAGTATTGATTGTGCTTCTGAAGAGCCTCTCTCTAGCTGAACATGATAAAGAGAGAACTAAATATAAGAAAAATATATCTTTGTTATCATTTTTTATGGTAGCCAGAGTAAGTACTTGTAAATCTTCAATGGGGTTTAAAATATCTAATTATGTAAGATTAGCAACTTTTGTAATTTGTGAGCATTTTATTTAAAGATGTCTAACTAAGAACAAGTTTTATGAATACCTCATCCTTCAGCTCCTCTACTTCACTGGAAGATGTAATTCGTTTGCCAGTGATAACTTCAAGTAGAATAACACCCAACTGATAGATATCTTCCTTTTCTGCATTATTTGTGCTGCATTATGGGGATAACATGTTATACTTAGGATAAATCAGCGGAAGAGAAGAACTGAAGAAAGGGGTCTTAAGCAGAGAAATACCTGCCAATATGATTGGGGGTACTTTGTTCATTAAGTGCGCTCTGAAAATTGACAAAGGCAGATATCATTGCAGGTTAGAGTTCTGGATGCAATCATGCAAATATTACTGAAAAAATGATCAAATTATATGTAGTCTGTCCTAACCTTGGATGGCAAAGGAATGCTGTATCTACTGACTTTTGCGTTGAGATTATCATCCAACAGAATGTTCTCAATCTTTAAATTGTTGCCAAATATGCCAGGAGCAACTCCTGTGTGTAAGAACTGGACTCCTCTTGCAATGCCTATGCTAATTGCCATTCTTTGTGGCCATTTCAGCATTTCCCTCTTTCTCCAATCTGTTGAATGAAAAAACTCATGTTACATTTTTTGGACATTCAAATCTTTGCTTTTGCACTGAATTCTGTGTGATTGTTTACCTGTAAGTTGATCCATCAATGACATATTTGAGATGCATTCAAATACAATGAAGACTGTGCTTGTTGTTTGGTGAGGGTCCTGATGAGTAATGACACAGTGTCCTACTACACTCACCAAATGCCTATGTCTCAAATTGGGTAATACCTCTATGTGCTGCATAATGCTGTGGGGCAAACCCTTCTGCTTTATTTTCACGCAATTAACCAGGACCACTGTACCATCTCTGAGCCAACCTTTGTATAGCTGTGTAAATACAAGAGTAAATGCCATTACAACTTGGCCTAGTGGGTTTCATCTCATTATAGATCACACTTTATGAACCAATAAACATTATAATTTTTTTTACCTGTCCTTGTGATCCTTCTCCTATTAGATTGGATAGGTCAAAGTTGTTTGTTGCATCTTCAATTTCCTCTGATGTGAAAATACTGTATGGTGGCAGTCCAAGTGCAGCTAACCTCATTGTCTGAGGAACACGTCCTATTACCACAGGAGAAGCCAGATTAATGCATCACTTAAATGAAGGAATAAGAATTTGAAAGCAAATCTAAACCACCTGGGAACAATAACTATTGTCTAAATCTAAGATGTGTTTGATTTATCATATCACCAATAATAATTAAAAAAAGAACAAAATGGTGGCCTTACTTGAATCAATATTTGGTCTTGGAGATGCACGGGCAGAAAATTTATCAGCAACAGATCTGTCTATCTTAAGATCTGATCTTTCTGCTTTGGACTTCCTCAAGATGAACACAATGAGTAGAGCTACAAGTCCTGCAATTCCTACAACACCTCCAATTATACCAAGTACTATGCCTAGTTTTATATTAGATTCCTTCTTCAGCTTTTTGGCTGGAGGATTAACAGCTAAAGCCGCCTCTTTCTTGCAATATGAAAGTGGGTGCTGTTGATCATTTACCCTTCTGGTTGACAAGCAATTCCCAGAATATAGTATTGTGCCCTTTGAAGACACTGAACTAATACAGGATGGTAATTTTCCTACCAGAAGGTTGTGTGAGATATCCACAAATGTTAGTGCAGAACTACAGGCTGCATTCACTGAGAGGTTACCACTTAGTTGGTTTGAAGCCAAGTTAAGATAATGAAGGGAAGGCAGAGAGAATAGATAGGATGGGATGTTTCCAAAAATTTCATTGGAAGAGATGTCAAATATCTGAAGTTTATCAAAGTAGATGAGTTGGGGAGGAATCAGAGATCTCAGAGAATTTTTTGTCAAGATAATACTCACGAGATTCTTGACCACTGAAGGGAATTGAGGACCCAGTTTGTTGCCACCCAAGTTGAGCTCTTCAAGAGAAGCAAGGCTTTTGAGATCTGGGACACTTCCATTGAAGAGATTATCAGCCAAAACCAGACTACTGAGATTTTTCATAGAGGATATTGATGATGGGATTTCCCCATAGATGAAATTTGAGCTAATGTTTAGCACTTCCAGTGACCAGAACCTGTTGATCTTGGCTGGTAAAGTTCCCCACAAACCCAAGGACACCAATGACAACACCTTCAAATTTGAAAGCTTTGTCATGACAGTAATGAAAGAATCAATGGAGAAGCTTCCTGAAAGAGTTTGATTGGAATTCCAAGAAGCTGGTTTGGGGCTCTGTGAAGATGGGGAGCTCTTGTTTCCAATGATGGTTAATTCTGTCACATGACCATTTGAGCACACTATCTTGAGGGAAGGTGAGGGAGGGAGGAAGCAGAAGTTGGTCCAGTTTGTCCATCCTTGGAGAACTTGAGGATATTCAAGAAGTTTCTGAACTCGGAAAAGAATTCTATTCTCCCTTGGTGTTAGCTGTGCACTAGAAGTTGGAGTAAGCAGAACAAGAATGATTGCAGGAAACAAGTAACAGATAGAAATCCATGATTTCTTCATATTCTTGAGGCTAAAATATTTGTTATAAGATAGAGAATGGTTAGTCACAGCATAATATACTGCAGAGTGCAGAGTTGAAGCAAATGAATTGGCATCCGGCACTAATAAGCAGAACTGTGACTGCAACAGTTAAATTGCTCAGAAGATTGCATGAGTTTCACTGAATGACTATATAAAACAGGGTCTTTGGGCTTGGCTATTTTTTTTTTTTTTGATTTCCAGTTGTGCAAAATCTAATAATTTACAGAGAAAAGCTACTAATAAGCAAAAAAGCTATTTGTCATAGTATAATGATTGTAAGAAAAGATTTTGTGATGGGATATTATGAGGATAAAGAATTTCACTAATGTGGAGCAGGTAGGACTGACCCAAGTTTGTAAAGTGAATCTGAGATCTGTAAATAATGAGATTTCAAATTTTCAGTGAAGCCACCAGGTAAGTAGTAGTTAGTGAAGGAGCCTTATTAGACACATTTCATCACATGAAAAAGTGCAAAGGCAAGAAAAGGGAACTCCTGAACAGTGGCTATGCAATTGCAAACCATCATACCATATTAAATAGCCACTTGGTTTTTTCATTGCCACATTGCCCAAGAAATCCAAGCTTCCAATGGTGCCAAAGTCAATAAAGCTCTGAAATCAAAGTTGCAAGTTGCAGGAACTTCGGTGTTGACCATTTTATAATAGACCTGCATGTATATTAACATACCACAAAATTTTTAAAGATATTAGTCATGCAACCCACGCGCCATGGCACGTGGTTTTAGTGAAGGGTGGGCTTTATTATATATACATAATAATTTAGCGCTTCCTTGTCAACAATAATACCAAAACTGCACAAAAGTGGTTGGGTGGAGGGAGCTTAGACTTTGGAGTTTTGTGTCGGTGATGTGTTTCTCTAAAGTGAGGGCATCGTGAAGTTAAGAGGCCTCGTTTGTCAGACACATTCTTGGTAAAATGCGTGACACTGACACATATTTTAATGTGAAAAAAAATGACTTTATATTTTTTTTAATTTTAAGAGTATGTAATTAAGAGAAAAAAATAATAAAAAATAATAAAAAATATTAAATAAATATACATATATATATATATATTATTTGTAATAAAAATATCTAAATTATTTAATGTAATATGAATTAGTGGCACCTAATCCTGTATTCTGTTCTCTTGCTTATGATCCCTGCATTAGAAAGTAAGCGTCTGTGGCATATGTAGAAGTATTGGACAACCTGTCATCAAGATTGAAATAGAGGAAAGGACAAGATCTGAAGAAGCGTTTTAGAATTGGTTTCCCTTGCATGCATTGCTGGTATGATGATATAGTAAAGTAATATTGAGCATTGGGATTGTCGTTTTGTCACAATTTGATCATTATAATAATTTTCTTAGCAAAATAAAAAGTCTAATCAGTTTTTTGTTTGAATGCATGATGATGGAGAAGTCAATTTTCGGATGATGAGTGATTGCATTTTGCAGATTCCTAATATATTTGTAAAGAAAAAAATTTAGACTTTGACGTATAGTGTTCATATTTTGTTGAAATAGAGAATGGAAGAGTTTATACAATAAGATAAAACAGAAGATTTTGGTGAATAGAGAATGAAGTATTCAGATGTTGTAGAATCTTGTTATGTGGTTTTATGAACTTTGATAAAAAATAATCTTGAAACAGCATGGAAATGTTCAGATTTTAATTAAGAATAATGATAGTTTTATATTTTTTTAGAAGTGTAGATATTATATATTTTTTTAAGAGTATTTAATTAAAAAATAAAAAAATAAATATAATAAATAATATTAAATTAAATATAATATATATATATTATTTATGATAAAAATATTAAAATTATTTGTTTAATCTGAGAAAATAAATCTTGTGTTATTTATGCTTATCTTAAGTAGTTTGAGTCAAACAGAATCTTAATTTGAAATTTATATTTACACCATGATAGTGACTCTCAACATTAAAAAAAAAGACGTAAATCACATTTTATTCTTTGATATTTAGTGACTGAAAACTTCAATTTTTATAAGAAAAAAAATTGCACACCATCCTAAAAAAAAAAAATTGCACACCATCCTAAATGTTAACAGTAATAGATAATAGTGAGTGATGTCCATGAGGTTTTGATGGTCAATAGTCAAATTGAACTTTCAATGAATAGGTCGTTGCCAGAAGAAACAAGGATGCCAAGTCACTAATGCTGATGTGTTAAAATGGTTTTAACTCATAATGGGGATAACACGAGTCAATTACAATTTTCTCCTTTTCATTGAGGTTGTGAATGAACAAATTCCAATTTTTATTGATGGTGGTGACTGGTGACGTTGAAAACACGCACAGAAATTGACCCATAAGACGAATATAATAGTTCTGAAGAGAACATTAACAAATAAAATTGACACATTAGATGAATATCTCTTGATGATTAATACTGAAAGTGATTACTCATATGGGTTGTCGACTTCGAGACAAACAAGTTCTAAATTTGTTGATTGACAGAGCATACAGAGGTCAAACTTTTGAGGGGAAAGGGTGGACTAAACCTCGTGTTGAGAAACCAGACACGGGAAAGGAAATTGAGAGAAAGTGACGAGAGAAAACTTTGTAATTAGATTGAATGGAGAAAAGTAATTACGAAGTACTCACAAAGTGACTTATATACCAGTAGAGAACTAATTAATTATTGATTAACTAAATAATCATCAGAAACTAAGTAAGATAATGCATGTGCAGATGTAACTAATCAAGATATTTAACTAATGAAGTTAACTAAACTCAACCACATGGGGGCAATACCTTCCATAAAGATAAATTATTACTTACTCTTGTAATAACAATAAATGTATGTTGTAAGAACATATTTATCATTGATTTTAAACACATTCACATAAAAAAACTAAAATTAATGATAGGACATGGTATCATTTCTTTCCCCTAAGATGGAGGATGTGTACTTGACATTCTCATCTTGGAATGACCGATACAATTTATCTCAAACATTGACAAATTTGAATCTTGTTGAAATCACCACCAGCTAAAATGAGACTGAAAGACTGGATATGAAATGAGTCGACCCATCGGATTTATTGTGAGTCACTAATCAATTGAGACTCTATGAACCACCAAATAGTATCATAATATGATGCCAAACAATCCCAAATACAAGAACAATAATTCCCAATTGGATCAAAACAAAGAAAAAGAAACTAAACCAAAGCCTAACCATGAAAGAGACAAAAGTTAAAATCAAAGCCAAACCAAGCTTAACCAGAAAAACGAAACAAAAGGCATTGTTCAAGAACGGAAAAATTTAGAATGCTCTTAAATAATTCATGCTCCAAAATTCACCACCATTGATATATGAGAAAATGTGATCAATGACTTATAATTATTATAGGTAACCTGTTATGCAAGTTGTATTTATCATATTTTTTTTCATTCTTTTTTTTTTCACTTATCTTTCACTCTCCTCTCTTTCTCCTTTTTCTTCTTTGTTTTCGTCTTCCATTCACTTTCAGATTTACTCACTGCAAACCTTCACCTGACTTCCTTTGCCTGTTAGCAGTATTAGCAACTATAACTTTACATGTTCTTGGTTCCACTTTTAAAAGGATAGTCAATTGAAAGTTTATCTTTCTTGGTATCCATCAATGGCGCCTTTATTACTGCACGGTGTATAGAGAATATTGCTATAGAAATGAGCAAGTTACTGATCTTGGGAAAACTTGTATTAGTTTGACCGTAGCATCTGAAAGCTATAGCTTTACGTGTTCTTGGTTTCACTTTTAATAGGAGGAACAGTGCCAAGCTTTGGACATGTCTGCGTGCAGCAACGTCGGCAGCGAGGTGGTCTCAGTTCAACCAATAAATAATAAAGCTTGAAAATTAATAAATAATTTAATTTATTTTTAATATTTTCTTTCTCTTTAATTGGAGAAGTTGTTACTGGGAATGGAGCTCCACCACTGAAGCCTCACCACCTTGTTCTCCAACCCAAGAATCGATCATGTTCTTTTCCCCTTTCACCAAAACCACCCTCCTTCCTCCATAGCCAAGACGCACAACTACCACACAACCCAGCCATTGACATGTCCACAAACCGTTCCCTGCATCTGCCAAATCATCAAATCCCCAACACCCAAAGCTGTTATCCCTCAAACCAGAGAAAACCAAGAGAATCACCTAACTAATAGGCCAAACCACGAAAGTTTTCGTTGGTCCCCTTGAACGATCTCTACGTATATTACGATGGGTCCTTCGGCTAGCGGTGTTGATTTGTAGAGATGGGAACAGGGGTTCTATGGTGCCATTGATGCAGTATTGATTTCTTAGGTGGGGTTTGATTTTTGGTGACTGGATGGGATGAGGAAAGCGAGCTGCCATGGGTAAACAAAACTTGATTTGGAAAGTGGACGAAAGTTAAACTGTGTAACCGGTTTTACCTATTATTATGGGTAAAATATTTGGAGCATTGATGCTCAAATTTTGGTTAGGTGTATTGTAAACGCTGCCATTCAAGAACACCATACATCGAAATTAAATCCAACTCATGAATTGACAACCTTAGGACATGCCGAATTGAAGTAGTGGAATCCACAGCAGCATCCTCGGAGCAGAAAAAACACTAATTGTTGTCTTCACCGTCACCACCCAAACTCGAGCAAATCGCTCGACAAGACCATACACAATAAAAAATGACAATTTGTGAATAGAACCCAAACAATCTTGAGATTATGTTTCTTTCAGTGAATAGAAATCACCAATCTACACCGTAATAGAACCAATTTGAGGTAGCCAGGAACACGGAAGAGGAAGCAAAATGAACACCCATCTGCACCATTATCAAAGGATCGACAAACGTATTATGACACAAACAGTAAATAAAAATGTTTTTTTAAAACACTTAGAATATGACACTAATGTGATTATGTGTTGCTGTTAGATTTTTTTTTATTAAGTGTGGATGAATATAATTTTTAATTTTTTAAAATCTGAATTGTCAAATGTTATGGATTATCTATTGATTTAGTTCATTTGTGATCAATATTATTATTTAGTTATTATAAACACTTAAACCTAAGTGGATAATGTTGTTTTGAGTTTGTGAGTTTTGTATATGAATTTTTTATGATGAGTAGGTTAGTCCATATTATAAATATAAGGAGAGATCCTTATTCTTATCGTATATGTATTATGGTTGCCCTGTTGAGACCATAATGAGTTTTTACGCATATAGGGTGTTCTGGACTGTGATCCAGGATCTCATCCAATAGGATCAACTCGGCACGTGTGCCACCAAACTCTGCCATTAGTACCCCGGTCAAAGTCGTAATACCACAGAACATGACATTGGGCCATAATAACGAAGATCACTAGATCTGCGTAGTATCCTATAACTGCCAATCATGATCTCACGAGATTATAGAATCCATAATTGCCTCTAACAGTATATAATCACCATATCTACGTTTCTACATTATAGGGATGCTCTTCAGTGGTAAAAGGAAGACAATCCTTAATAAGATACCAATCATAAATATATGCATTTAATACTAATCTCATTATGATTCTAGTCACGATCTATAAATACCAAGTTAAGTTAACTTAATCAAGTATCTGCTATCTTATTGCATAAACCTTACTTGTGCATTACCTGACTTGAGCATTGAAGTCCCTTTGCAGGTACCCACCCCCTGGTTTGATACGCTCTGCTGCTGTTGCGCAAGGAGGAAATCACCATATACGTGTCTATCTCAGGTACCCTCTGAATCCACTTCAGAACATTGACATCGTCTGTGGGAAACCATAAACTTCTATTCCCACTTCAACTATAATGAACACAAGACAAAACCAAAGGAAAGGAAGTGTTGCACACGCTGCCCCTAGCCAAAGGCAGGGCCCAGCGGCACAGCACGACCCTCTATCTATCGCACCACCAGAAACCTCCGCAGCTAGAAGCAGGCATGTCGTCGTGGAGACTCTTAATGAGGGACATGAGACTTCTACTTCTGCCGAAAGCCCTACCCCATCACGAAAGGTCTCTGTCTAGGACAGGCTTGTTCTTCCTCCTGGTGAAGGAGCCAACAACGCGAATCAAGGGACGATGATCCCCGTGCATGCTCGCCTAGGGATCTCAAATAACAATGCAAACCATGCATCCCACTATGAGGACAACGTCCAGTCTAAGATGACGATGAACGACCTTCGAGAATTATTGCACCAGCAAACAACACTGATCAATGACCAACGATGTCAGTTGGAAGAACAACGTTGTCGGTTGGAGGATCTCGAAAGATTAGTGCGGGCAGAGAATGATGACGTTGAGCGGAATGTGATATGCAAAGAGTAAGGAGCCCAGCATATCGGCGTCGAGGTTGTTGGAAACAATAACCTGGCCCCCAGCCGTCAGCAACAATTCTCAGATGTGTTGATAGCATACAGGGTCTCAAGGAACTTCAAACCTTCGAGCAACTTGGACGCCTACATTCAGTCCATGCAACTCTACGGGCATACCCCAGAATTGCTATATCGTGTATTCTCTCTCTTTTTAAAGAAGGGCACTCTTTGTTGGTTTGTTACTTTACGAACAAAAGCTACAGGATAGGAAGACCTCACACAACGATTCCTGCTGCACTATACCACTACCAAGGAGCGACCGAAATCAATTGATTCTCTTTCTGGAATTCACCAAGGAAGTAACGAATCATTGCGCGAATACATTAAGAGGTTCAATCACGCCTATGTGGGCATAGAAAACTTGGATGACAGGATAGCCCTCCATTATGCGACCTCCAAATTGACTTAGGCTTCTTCCGGTCACTAGCAAAAAAGAAGCCAGCAAATTTAGATGAATTTTACCTACGCGCTGACAAGTATGTTGAACTGGAGAAGATTACAAAGGTGAAAGAGAGTCTGGAAAAAAGTGAACCCATTTACCAGAATTCCAACCAGCCTCATGATTCCTCTAAGAGCGAACGATATTGGCCTAAATATTTTGAGTACACTTCTTTGAACACCCTTCGAGAAACGATCTTGAAGGAGGTCCTTCAAACCGAGTTCTAGGATATCAAGAGGTCACCACCTCTAAAGAAATAGTCCCAGAAGGACCATTCAAAACACTGCATATGGCATAAAAGCTATGGCTATGAGACAGAGGATTGTTATCAACTCCGAGATGTCATTGAGTCCCTGATCAAGGAGGGACGGTTACAAAAGTACATTAGTGGATTCCGAGGCAATGAGGACCGCATAAGACGTAGGGATCGGAGACGAAGCCATAGTCCCAGGCGGAGTCCGAACCCACGTCAAAGGAGAAGAGCCCGAAGCCCCATTGGAAGATCCCAGACACCACCATGCTGTGATATTGAAAACCGGCAAGATCAGAGCCAGGATGCCCAAGATGGAGGTAACAGGAAGAACAAATTTGTCAGTACCATCTCTGGAGGGTTTACAGGTAGGAGACTGTCTAATAACTCCCGGAAGAAATCACTCCAGACAACAGTCTTGAGCGTCTCCAGTTCTTCGTGAAGACCCCATGTGGAAGATAGGACGCACCACCTATTTCCTTCTCCGACAAAGACTATGATGATATTATTCGAGATCACAACGATCCACTGGTCATATCCAGAATAATATCTAACGCCGAAGTCCGGCATATCTTTGTGGACCATGGAAGCTCGAAGGATATTATGTTCATGGACGTCTTTGAAAGGTTAGAGTTCCCTCAGTCTGCACTAACACCTTATGAGAGTGAACTCGTTGGCTTCTTCGAGGAGAAGGTTACCCCAGTAAGTTATTTCAAAACCTTTTTAACCCTGGGTGATGATAGCATCTACAGAACTATCAAGATGAGATTTCAGGTCATGGATTGTCCTTCGACTTACAACATTATTCTGGGTTGTCCTACATTGAATGACATTGTCGCTATAGTGTCTACCGTTCACCAGGCCATGAAATTCCTCAATAGGAATAATGAAGTGGTCACGGTCAAGGGCGATCAGATTGTAACCCGTAAATGTTATAATGAAAGTTTGAAGATCAATATATCCTCCAGGAAAACAAAAGCACGCACATCCAACTCAGCTCGTGATCAAGTCAACATCCTTATGACTGAGTTGGATGCACGTGAGGAAATCTGAGGTACCAGACCCTAGCTGAAGTGAGAATTGGTCCTACTTCAGCTTGGTGACAGCCCGACTAAGTCATCAAGATAGGTGCAAATATTGAAGAATAGGAGAGGACCTAGCTTATAGAACTCTTGCAGAAAAATAAGGATTTATTCGCTTGGACGTCCTCTGATATGCCTAAGCTTAACCTCACTTTCATCTGCCATTGTTTATATATTAAACGAGATGCGAAACCGATCTATCAGAAGAAAAGAAAAGATGGTCCTGAGAGGTAACATATCATTGAGGAGTAAGTCAAAGAATTACTTAATGTTGGCTTCATCAGGGAGGTTTCGTACACTACGTGGCTCTCGAATGTGGTCCTAGTGAAAAAGTCAAATGGAAAATAGAAAATGAAGGATGTGTGTGGACTATACCGACCTGGACAAGGCGTGTCCTAAAGATCCATACCCTCTCTCTAATGTTGACAAACTGGTTGACAACTCCTCCGGCTTTCATCTACTGTCTTTCATAGACGCTTACTTCGGGTACAATCAGATCCTAATGTACCCTAGAGACGATGATAAAATCGCATTCATCACTGAAAGGGTGAGCTAGTGCTACAAGGTAATGCCCTTTGGCTTAAAGAATGCAGGGGCCACTTATCAGAGAATAATGAACAAGGTTTTCAAAAAACAGATAGGGAAAATGCTAGAAGTCTACGTTCACGATATGATAGTCAAAATCTCATCGTCCGGATCACACACCTCAAACCTTGAGGAAATGTTTGCCCAGCTGAGAGCGCATGATATGAGGCCTAATCCAAAAAAATGTGCATTTGAGGTCCAAACTGGTAAGTTCTTGGGGTTCATGCTAACTCACTGCAGAATCAAGGCAAACCCAGATAAATGCAAAGTGGTACTCGACATGCATAACCCCTAAAGCATGAAAGAAGTACAGTAGCTAACTGGACATATCATAGTTCTCACATAGTTCCTAGCTAAAGCAGCTCACAAATCCCGCCCCCTCTTCAAGTTGTTGAAAAAATGGACAAGATTTGAGTGGACTCAAGAATGTGAGGACGACTTCACGTCTTTGAAGAACATCTTGTCATCCCCTCCTATTCTGACAAGGCCAGAACTAAGTGAAGCACTGTACGTGTACCTCTCTATTCACGAGGAGGCCGTGAGTTCAGTGCTTGTCCTGGAAACGGTTGAAGGTCAGAAACTAATTTTATTTTGTGAGCAAGGTGTTACAAGGCCCGGAGCTCCGATATCAAAAAATTAAGAAGGTTGCATTTGCACTTATCATCACAGGCAGAAGACTGAGACAGTACTTCCAGTTCCATCTGCTAGTAGTAAGGACAGATCAACCTATCTGACAGATATTGCATAAGCTGGACTTAGCAGGGAGGATGATTGTCTGGTCCATTGAGCTTTCCAAGTTCGGAATTGCTTATTAGGGTAGCCATCAAGGCACAAGCACTCTCATACTTCCTTTCCGAACTCACTTCAGACCCCAATGATCCCGAAGAAATATCCTGGACTATGTTCGTAGATGGGTCCTCAAACCCCAATAGGAGCGATGCCAAAGTAATCTTAGAAAATTCCGAAGGAGTAACTACTGAGAACTCTTTGAGGTTCTAATTTCCTACTTCAAACAATGAGACAGAGTATGAAACATGCATCACCGGACTGGTAATGGCTAGGGACTTGGGGGCCATAAAGATCAGATTTTGTAGTGACTCCCAGCTCGTGACCTCTTAGATCCGAGGTGACTATTAGGCCAAAGAGTCCCTCCTTCAGAAATACCTGACAACGGTATAAGAACTTCTCACAAGCTTCCAAGTGGTAAATGTGGAACATATACTCTGAGAACAGAATTCGAGGCCGACCTTTTGTCCAAGTTGGCCAACACCAAGAGTCCGAGTAATAACCGTTCAATGATATAGGAGACCCTCGTATAACCCTCCATCACCGACATGCCTATCTTCTAGGTTAAAGGATAAGAACGAACTTGGATCACGCCATTAATGGAGTACTTACAGTCTGGTAGCCCCCCCGAGGACCCGAAGGAAACCTCAAAGTTAAAGAAAGTTGCGGTCCGGTACACCATATATGATGAATAATTTTACCGATGTGAGTTTTCTTTACCTCTACTTAAGTACCTTGCTCCACAAGAAGTGAGCATGTACTGGTCGAAGTCCATGAGGGGAGTTATGAACACCATTTAGGAGGCAAAGCTTTAGCCTTATAGGGACTCAGGGTGGGGTATTATTGGCCAACGATGGAAGTAGACTCTCTTGCACATGTCCAAATATACGATAAACGTAGAGGCACTCCAACCATTATCATGCTCCACCATAGGAACTATCCATGACGTCCATACCTTGACCATTCTATCAATCAATAGGGTATGAATATCCTGGGTCCGTTTCCTCAAGCACCCGGACAACTAAATTTTTTAGTAGTGGTCGTGGACTACTTTACTAAATGGATTGAGCCAAAGCCTTTAGTCACCATTACCTCTACCCGCATTCAGAAATTCACTTGGTGGCACATCATTACCAGATTCCGAGTCCCAGAATCCATTGTTACTGATAATAGGATGCAGTTCAAATATAAGGGGTTCAAAGAACTACTTGTTGGATTGAAAATAAAACATCATTGTAGTGCCATGGAAAACCCCCATACAAATGAACAAGTTGAAGCCACAAACTGTATCATCGTCCGTGGGTTAAAGAGAAGGCTAGATGAAGCCAAAGGAAACTGGGCCGAATAGTTAGACCATGTCTTATGGGCCTACCGGACTACGCCTCACTCCACAATAGGTGAAACTCCTTTCAAGCTCACCTATGGTTGCGAGGCTATGATCCCGGTAGAGATAGGAGAACTCAGTTGGCGTCTCACCTGATGGTAACCCTGGGTTAATCAGGGAAGAACTGGATCTTCTGGAAGAAAAAAGACGCATTGCTCACATACGCGATGCTACGATTAAGCAGAGAACGACAACAGGATTCCAAGGAGATTCCAGTCAGGCGACCTAGTCCTCTGCAGGGCTAACATCGACGGAAAGAATGCCTCCTAATGGAAGTGGCCTCTAACTGGGAAAACCCTTATCATATCGTGATCAGCACTAGAAAATGAGCTTACACCTTGGAGACATTGACAAGAAAGCCAGTAAAGAACTTCTGGATCATAGACAAACTCAGGAAGTACTACAGCTAAGTGTCTTTTAATGCCTAGTCTCCTAGTTTACTTCCTGTTTGATCTGCTCCAATTATTATAAGAGCACATTGTACGGACCTTAGTCCTTTATCTACTCAATAAAACAAGTATTGCGATTTTGATGCATTTACTTATATTGAAAGTCTTCAAAGGCCCTCAAGGCTATTATGACATTCGAAGTCATTATGGTACCCACCACAAGTTGTCTAATGTTAAACAGGTTGTGCAATAGAAAAATCTTGGAAAAATTTCAGCACTAAACTGTAAGCATTAAAAGACCCTGGCCAAGGACCGCTAAAAATAAAACTAAAATCACGAGTGGATCTTAAATACTAAAACAAGTGGTAGTAGAGCCCAGATAAGGTTTTATTATACTAAAATTGGAGGATCCTAAATACTAAACCATTAGTAATGGACCCAAGACAATGTTTTTTTTTTTTTACCTTAGGCACAGTTGTCAAATGCCAAAAACATTTTGGACATCGGATCATAAGCTAAGGCTCTAATTTTAAATCACGCCTGAGTCCTAAAGGGAATCCTAAGTGTTTAATGGTAATGACATTGAACCTGGACCACAACTTTCTTTTTCAATTAAATTCCTAAGGCTATATCAGTTGTTTTAAACAACATGATGAGTGTTGGACCCCAAAATAGACTATGGAAGACCAAGTAAACAAAGCAGAATTGATTAAAACCTTGAAAATCAGGGTAATATCACTATTCATACAAAAATAAAAAACCTCGCGCATGAGGAAAGAGCAAAAATCAAAATATTCACCTACTCCGCGGTGTAATCTTGACCATAGACCGCGACAGGAGAACCTTCAGCACTTGAATTTTCTGGAGCAACACTAGGAAGCACGAGCCTTCTATCTCATACCACCTTCCTAGAATCCAGCGCATCTAAGGCCATAGTAATCTCAGGATTGAAGAACTAAACTTGATTGATGGCATTTTGGAATTGTTCCTCTTTGATATCGATGCAAACAGTGAGAAGTTGGCTAACATCACCTTGTAAGGAAGTAGCTTTGCCTTCGAGCTGTTGGTTCTTAGCACGAAGACCTTCGTTCTCAGTTTGAAGCACGACTATATACCTCTTGACTTCTGCCAAGTTAGCCTCTTTTCGCTTTTCAGCATCCTTCAGGGCAGCCACTTCACTTTTCAACTCTCAAACCCGAGTCTCTATATTATTTTTGGCCTTTACGGCCTCCTCCATGGACCTAAGAGCTTAGTTTTCACCTCGTTCAGCAGTTGCGGCTCTCTCTGCCATCTCCTGCTCATGCTCTTCGCAGATTTACTTCAAATACTGAGTCTTAACAACAAAACGGAGACCAAAGGTTTCAAACCATGAGAAGTTGTCCTTCTTGCTACGTTGGGCTATATGGGTGGCAACTTCCCCATCTAGGAAGTTGAAGTCAATGAACTCCTGAGGGTCCGACTCCTCATGATATAGATTGATTGGGCTGGTGAGATCTTTAATCACTACTCTCTTACCTCGGTCATCTAACTGGCCCTTTTCTGCCACCTTCCTCTTGCGTCTTTCAAGTGACGGGGGAGAGTCTTTCATATGGATAAGTTCCCTCTCCATCATCAGGACCTCAACTAGCCGAGGTGGAGAAGCTGAAATTACATCAGTGGGGATGTTTGATGACCTAGGTGCATTCTTAGCCCTCAAAGCTTCAAGGATTGCCAAAGCGTTTTCATTCGCCATCTCTGCTAAACTTGTTGCAAAATCAACAAAGATAATGAGAAATACTATTATAAAGCGGTATGAAAAAATAGGTAAATAAGCGTGGACTACAACCTATACTATTTAACACGGCCCAAAGAGTCTCATTATCTGGAGTGTCTAGTATATCTTTGGATCGGATCATACCGACCTCTCTGACCCATATTTCAAAGAAATCAACACATTTAATTTCTTCATCGCCCAGTTGACCTACTTCCCTTTCGAATGATTGAGTAAGAATGCTCCATGCCACCGGGTTCCAGTATAAACTGAATGTCGGTTCTCCGTTGCTATTCAACCAGAAAGGGTAAGTATTTTCGGCCGCCATCAGCTTAAAAAACTTTTCTTTAAAATCCTTTTAACTTTCCAAATACGAAGAAAGACCCTCCTCCATTGTCGTGATCAGACTACAAGCCAAGATTACTGAGGGGCACAGACGCCATGCACAAAATACAGGATATGGAGTAGAAAAATGCTTCATCAAAGCATCGCAACCTAACCAGCTGACAATTTTTTTTCAAAAGCCATGATGTTTGCCTAACCATTGCGATGAATATGAGAAGGGGCAGCATGAAGAGTCCAGAGGATAGTAATGTGGAAGTCGTTGAAGGGAAGCCAAAGTCCAAACCTGACAAAGAAGTCCTCGTACATATACATGAAGTGTTCCCCTACCTGACGGGTCGAACACACCTTTTCGTTTTCTGGGGACAAGATTTGGACTTTGTGATCTCTTTCACGCTTCTCGGTTAGCTCCAAGTAATCATTAAGTTCGTCAAGAAACTCCCCAAGTTAGAAACAAGATATCCGATCAAAGGCATCATCCGCGACTTATGGATAGACCAACCCTGGACCTCGGTGAATACGAATCGCATTCTCCATAGCCTTCTAATTCTCCGATTCTCGAGCTTCTGGTATTGGGGTAGGCGCTTCAAGTCTTACCGCTCTCTTTTTAGCCATTTAAATTCCTAGAAGACACGTAAAGGCCGGTGGTCAGAACCAGTTAAGTTCAAAGATTCATACATGGAAGTGGGCAAACAGAGAATACTGCTTCCACCCACACACTGGCCTCCGCACCCACCAAGGCTAAAGCATCAGAAGGACACCTTTGCCACACGTGGTGCCTTGGAGGAGGTGCTCCATAGGGCAATGCTGTTGAAAGGAAGGGAAACAATATTCTCACTCTTCTTCGCAAAGAGAAAAGGGAAGTGCACTCTATCAAAGAGGTGCACAACCACTCATGAAGAGAAATTAGTACAAATAAGTCAGAAGGAAGGGAATACCTCAAGAAAAATGGAAGAAAATGGAGAAAATCAAGCCACCGGAACTCCAAAGTGTTGAAAAAAGTGTTGGAACCGCCCTTCGCCACTGTGAAAACTGTCAGAAATCGCCTCAGGCAACCAGTTTCAAGAGAGAAATAGCGAAATGAAACAGGGAAAAGTTAAACCCCTATTTATAAAGATTAGGCAGTTAAAGGGTAATTATGTCCGAACAGTCTGAATTTGAAAAGATACTTACTATGGTCGTGTGAAACACTATGCAAATCCACTCAACCAGAGCACGTCGTGTGGCCCTCACAGTTGTCATGGCAATTGAAAGGACGGTTATCCAGCAGACCAAGAGACATATAACCTCAGCAAACAAGAGTCCAAAAATTTGTTGTGGACACCGGCCAAATTCGGAGTGCTCATTTGATGAAGGGAACTCAGTCAGGAAATTGACCACCCCAAAAAGTTCCCGTAAGGTACAAGCTGGGGGCAACCTTAACATATTACATCAAGGTAAGTGTTGGATTCACTCCGACAAAATATAAATAGCACATATTGTAGAAGACAAAATAGAATTCAAAATAAGAAATTTTATTGATTATTCTTATTTCATTCATCATCATACATCAAGAAAATAGGGAAAAGAAAATATTGAGACATAGAATGTATAAGGAAAGAGCATCGGCCACCCTCATGTTGAATAGCCTTTGAAAAACTTTAGCAAACTGAGACAGAGCACTGTTGTCGGACTCCGGACTGCTAAATTATTCTTCCCTACCTTATTCAAAGTGATAATAAAAGCCAAAGTGTACTCTCTTCTGGTGGATGGGGCACAGTTTTTCATGAAGAGATCATTCCACCGAAACCCTTACCAGTTTTATGATCACCCCAAGTTACTTCAAATCACAGAGCAGTTTCAATAGTCCCTCCTGTATATCCAAGCACTCTTAGAGGACTTGCCAAAGTTTAGGGTGAAGCACCTGCTAAATTCTTGGAAAGGAGGAGGATTAGGGGCTCTATTTCTCTAGGTGTCACTATCCAACACGGTTGGTATCACAGACTTCCCCAACGACAGAGCATAGATCAAGCATTCCTTCATACGTTAGGAAAGATAAGTTCCTGTCGTTAAACACTGAGAAAGAAAAGTACCTAGTAGAAGAATCATTTACGAAAAATGTAAAAACTTTCAAAAACTTGGGGAAGAACAAGAAGATGGTTTCTGCAAGAGACAAAGTTCTCCATGAATACACAGAGAAGGAATAAGAAACTATTCTATGAGAAAAAATCATTTTCAGATAAAAATGCAGAAGTAAAGGGAATGCCAACGTCAAACGCAAATATTCCCCATTTATAAAGGGAATGAAACGTTTTGATTAGCTCCTAGAAAGGGGAACCAGTCACACCATAAAATCTGCATTCAATGCTCTCCCTTTCCTATTGGTTACGAGAGCAGCGGGCAATTAGGAAACAACACGAAGCTGATGTCTTCCATTAAAGGATCCTTAATTCCTAATGAGGTCAAAGCAATGGTTTCCAAAGAAAGTCCAAAGTGACAAGTTACAAAGGATGTTACTGTAAAGGAAAAGACCCCGCGAACCACCCACGTGGGCAATAGGAATTAAACCTCGGACTGAGGAATGGAAATGTAGGCAATGACCCATTGCGGTTTCTGACCACATTCCAACCTTGGAGGTATTTTACATTTGATAATGGACCTTGGTCTTAGTGTGAGACATCATGAAACCTGACATCAAAGCTAGGGCTTAGTTTACCACATGCCTTGTGATCCCAATAAAACTTATACCTTGACACTCAGGTTCTATCTAAACATCAAGTTGGGGGCAACTATTCTGGATTGTGATCCAAGATCCTATCCAGTAGGATCAACCTGACACACATAGCACCAAACTCCGCCATCAGTTCCCCGGTCAGAGCCGTAATACCACAGAACACGACATTGGGCCATAATAACGAAGATCACTAGATCTGTGCAATATCTCATAACTTCCAATCATGATCTTACGATATTATAAGATCTATAACTGCCTTTAACAGTGGATAATCACCATATCTACGTTCTTACATTATAGGGATGATCTCCAGTGATAAAAGGAAGACAATCCTTAATAGGATACAAATCCTAAATACTTGTATTTAATATTGATCTCATTACGATTCCAGTCACACTCTATAAATACCAGGCTAAGTTAACGTAATCAGGTATCTGTTATCTCATTGCATAAATCATACTTGTGCATTACCTGACTTGAGTGTTAGAGTCCTTTTATAGGTACCCACCCCCTGGTTTGATACGCTCTGCTGCAGCTGTGCAATGAGGAAACTGCCATATACGTGTCTATCTCAAGTACCATCTGAATCCACTTAAGAACATAGGGAATGAGAGTAATTTTTCTCTTATATGACGATAATGATTCTTGACTATCTTTCTCTCATGGTGTCTCTTCAAAGATGTGATTTCTCTTTGGTATAAGATAATTTTATATTCTAAATCTTAATTATTGATTAATTTATATACATGCCATGAATTAAAGTTAAAAGTGGATCCATTAATTTTATTCTTGTGAGTATAAAATTTTTAACAATTGGTATCAGAACTCCTCCATGTAAAGCCTTTCGAATGTCTTAGTTCACCTTGAGTCTCAACTATAGCCTCTTACTCTTCCCCTCCTTATCCATATCCACCTCCAAGCATTCACCTAAGGCATTCCTCACTTTGCACCCCACATCCTTCGTCATCGTCTGCAATGGGAGATCGAGGACTAACCCAAAAGAAAGAATGGTTGAAAGGTAGTTCAGATGATCTTTGAACCCCATCATAGTCTTAGATCACCAGCAAATTCTTATCAAACACCCAGTGTGCACCCATCAAGACTCTTTCTTTATCCTTCTTGCTATTAAATTCGAAAAGGATTATATTCTCCCCCTATTTTCTAAACTCTACACATTGCCACCCACTAGGTACATTGCATTGTGAGACCCAAAGCATTATGTTTGAAGGGCTGCACAGAGATAAGACTCCTTGCTAGGAAAAGTTTTTGCTGCGATGAAGAACTCCCTCCTTGTAATGGTTCTATGCTAATCGCCATGGTTTCCTCCTCTAAGAGCTTTATTGTACGACACTTCTGTAGTAGTTTGTTTATCATTATGAACAAGGAAAAAGAGATCGTTAATCACTAAGAGGTTGCACCACTCCCACCTCTCGCCTAGGACTACTCTCCCAAATGACAAGCCACTATGAATAATCCTCTCGTAACTCCCTCGCATCCCAAAGGAAGGAGAAGACAATCTCACACACAATCAGACTAAGCCACCATTGGTGCCCTAGAGAAAACCCTAGTCGTCACCAAGGAGGACTCTTGTTAACTCACTTTAAAATAACTTTATTTAAATAATTAGTAATGAGATTAAATAAGAACTATAAGTTTAAGAATGTACATATATATCAATAGGGGTTGGTTTACTTGTTCGACCTTTCGCTCTTGACAACAACATGACTTATACTAAACTTTTGTGTACTAGAAAAAAATAATCTACATATAGAAAGAATTTTGAACAAAAAAAGGTACTTTAACTTTTTTGCTTTTTGTTTTCAATTTTGTTCTCTAACTAATTTTCATGCTAAACTGGCCCTTTAACTTATTAAATCAATACATCATTTTCTTAAAAGTTAACTCCTCTAATACTATTAATAGAATAATCCCACCTAGCTACTAGGTGGCAAAAATGATGTTAAATAAGTTAGAGGACGATATTGCCACATGTCCTATAACTTCACGTGGCATCAAACTATTTGCTATTCCACCACCCTCCTCTTTCTTCTTCTTATTCTTCTATCTCTCTCTCTCCCTCTCCGCCCCCCTCTCTCTCTCTCTCTCCTTCTCTTGCAATACCCCTTAACTGGAAGTCGGACCATGGTCTTATAGGGAACCATGAATAATCTTAACTCTAAATCACTATCAACACTCTTACCACCACATCAGGCTAAAGAAAATCACAAAAACCGAAATCCCACCAGAATCCTTAAATCAACCAAAGTTCTAATCACATAATCATCCTTCCCTTCATCATTCCTTGAGCCCCCAGAGAAAATCCTTACTTCAACCCCATGAATAGCCATACCTAAGAACACTTGCAACTTCTCCATTCAGCCACACACACATTCAAGTCTCACCCCAAACACATGAATCAAACATAGCACCAAAGTCCCAGCAATCTCAAGCACACAACACATCACTCCCTTATGTTAAAACCCAAACATAACCACGGTCTCAACCAGAAAAACCAGACATTAAAGCCCCACCCAACCTCTACCTCAACACCTTAAACAAGCTGCCATGAATCGCCACCACCCAACCCCTACTTCAGCCGCAGCAAGCCAACTAAATCACCCTCAAAGCCAACCGCATCGCTGTCCATCCTCTCTGCAGTGAGTCGCTCCAAGCTAGGTGGGACTTCGTCTAACGTTAAATAAGCACACCACTCCAAACCCTTCATGACAACCACTCAAAGTCAAAAAGAAGGCTGAGAGAATACAAGTCAAATGCCTTCTATATATATTTATTTAATGTCATTTTTGCCACTTAGAAGCCAAGTAAGATTATTTCATTAGTGCAATTACTAGAGTTAGGCTTAAAAAATGATATATTAATTAAATAAATTAAAGGACTAATTTAACACCAAAATTAGTTGGAGAAAAAAATCAAAGGACAAAAATATGTTTTTTTTTTCTCAGAATTTAAAATGTAGTAAGGACTTATATTGAAATTTCCCAACCTTCGTGAATTTTAGTAAAAAGACTAAAATATCTAGGAGTTAAAAATTTTCATCAGATTCACTTCCAACTAGATTTTGCACCCATGTAGTGCACAAGATAAATTAAGAATTAAATGATAAAAATAAATATAATTATATAAAAAGTAATTTTATTAAATAAAATATATATAATAATTCATTAAGAAAAATAAAATTAATAATTTTAGTTTAAAAGTATATAAAATAAATTTTTTTTATATTTTCATTAAAAATTTCACTCCAATATAAATACTAGAGAATTTAAATATAAATTGTTATAAAACAACCTATAAGCCTGAAAAAATATTTATAATATAAAAAAATCTTTGTCTTCTAAATGAATAATTTAATCCAATAATTTTATAAAAAATATTTTAATAAATTAACTTGACTAAAAATTACATATAAATTAATTCAATTCATGTAAGTCAAGTGGTAAGCAATTTTGAGATGTTAAAATCTCATTGTATTTGGAGATCCTCGTGGAAACTGCCTTATTTGGAGACTCGAATTCAAAAAATTTTCTCATGAGAATAGGAATGAGATAAAAATCCTCATGATTGAGTTGTGGGGATAGAGATGGGGATCATATTCCCTGCCCCACAAGAGTCCCGTCCCCCAAGAAATTAGTAAATATTGATTGTATTATATATATATATATATATATATATATATATATATATATATATATATATATATATTATTTGCGTGTGTATATAGCGCACATATATTAATACTTTATTCCTTTTACTATTTTCTATCATTATTTTTTATATTAATTTTAAATTAAAAAAATATCTCTATGAAATAATTTATAATAATTTTATTTGTACCTATACGATGCATTGGATATGATTTAATAAATTGAACAACTAATAAAAATATTTAATAATTTTAGAAAATAACATTCAAATGTAATATAATAAACAAAATTTGAATAGAAAATTATATAATTTGAAATATAAGTTATGTTATTTTTAACTACATATCAATGGTATATTAAAATAATCTTAAAAAAATTATAAAGAAAATATGAAAATATATTCTTTAACATTGACAATTTGTAACATTACTTTTATATAAGTATAATGAACAATAACATTATTATGTCTATGTGCTATGCATGGGGTTTAATTAAGAATTGAATTATAAAGATAAATATAATAAAATAGTTTGATTAAATGGAATATATAGACATATGTACAAAAAAAAAGAAATATATAGACAAAATTATCTAATATTAAAAATTCAATACATCATTGTTCTACTAATTATTTTTGTATATTGCATGTTTATTCTTGATATAACAACTTTTATTATTAGATACACATGATTGAATAAAAATTAAGCTATACTTTGTTCAACAAGGTTTCATTAACTTCATTTAGATCTTAGTTAGATGCCTGTAATTTTTTTATATATATTTTTAGCGTAATTGAGAACCTTAAGTTATTCTAAGCACTTTTAATACTTAATGTAATTTTTATATCAAGTACTGAGTAAGTATTTTACTTTAATTAGAAAGTAAAATAAGAGGTAACTAAATTAATATATTAATTTAATTAAAAATAATTGATACAAATTATTAAACAATTCAAGAATTTTCATATTTTCTTAAGATTTGTTATTATATTATTATTATTAAAATTTGTTATCGTATTTTAGACTTGATAAAAGTATTTTTTAATATATTTATTTAGGACATTACAAACTCATATATACAAAATTGGTGGACTGACGAATTTAATTAATAATTTTTTAATGTTATTAACTATGGCTAAAACACTTTATTTGTTTTAATCAAGCTAAATAAAAAATATTTTTTATTTTAATAATCATCAATACTATCGAAAGAAATAACCCGAAATATATATAATGAAAGATATAAAATATATATTTATGTAGAAGGATCAAGTTAATTTATGTAACTAAAATAGAAAGGAAATATTTGGGTTAATTATCTCAAATATTTGTACAAAAATTTCATAATGTTACTATATTAGTAAAGATTCTAATTGATGATTAAACTATAAAGCAAATGAAGCAAATAAAAAATTATTTCATACAATAATGAATTAAAATTAGCAAATCAAGAGCTAAACTACATAGAAAATAAAACAAAAAAAGAAAGGAAAATTACTCAGAAGTTTTCAAGTGAATCATCATCGTCTTCTAAATCTTATGAAAGTAAAATAAGAGGTAACTAAATTAATATATTGATTTAATTAAAAATAATTGATACAAATTGTTGAACAATTCAAAAATTTTCATATTTTCTTAAGATTTGTTATTATATGATTATTATTATTAAAATTTGTTATCATATTTTAGACTTAAATAAAAATATTTTTAATATATTTAGGACATTACAAACCTATTTATGCAAAATTCATGGGCTGATGAATTTGATTAATAAATTTTGAATGTTATTACTTATGACTAAACCACTTTACTTGTTTTAATCAAATTAAATAAAAGTTACTTTTTATTTTAATAATCATCAATACTATCAAAAGAAATAATCTGAAAGATATATAATGAAAGATATACATTATATATTTATGTAAAAAGATTAAGTTAATTTACACAACTAAAATATGAAGGAAATATTTGGGTTAATTATCCCAAATATTCGCATACAATAATTGCCTAATGTTAGTATATTAATGAAGATTTTAATTTATGATTAAACTATAAAGAAAATAAAAAATTACTTCATACAATAATGAATTAAAATTAACAAATTAAGCAAATCAAGAATTAAACTTTACAGAAAATAAAACAAAAAAAAGAAGGGACAATTACTCAGAGATTCTCACGTGAATCATCATTATCTTCTAAATCCTTACATCAAACCTTTTCTAGCAAAAATCAAAAAACTGAAGAGAAATGACTCTTCTCCTTTTAATTATTGTTATTGACATTCTTAGTGGCGTTTCTCTGGAGATTGATGTCCCCAAAGGTTAAATCTTGTGCTCGACAAAGCAAAGTTGTACTCCGCTTCAACTCCTTATTCAAAGTCCCATTGACAATTTATACTATTTCTAATTTCTCATATATTGGAAGGCATTACTGAGTGCTCATGGATCTAATAATGACTGAATCAAGTTGTGTGGTTGACAATAAATTCTTTTTCTAATCTCTCATCTTTGCAAGGCTTTTCTGAGTACTCGTGGGTCTAAACATGGTTAGATTAAGCTGTGCAAAAGACAAGATTTTGATTGGTAGATTAGTAATGTATATATATGAAAGAAAAAAAGGGTTGGTGAGGAATGCAATAATTACATAACTTGTAACATTTACTATAACTTGTTGTGCGTCATTGAGTGCAGGGGAAAAGAGGAACGGTGCTTTGTCATGGAAGATTGTGTCGAGCAAGAGAAAAATTATGGGCTGTGTAACACCCTCCTTAGGGTATCACATGTCTGACTCCCGACTCATATTCTGAAAAGAAGTTCACACAAAGTTTGAGTTATAAAAGATAGGTTTTAAAATTTCTTTCTTACTGAAACATAAACTTACTGAAAATTTATAAGTAATACTGAAAAATATATTTAAACTGATTTAAACTCATATAACAAATATCACTTAATATTTAACACTTGTTCAAGAAATATAAAACTTACAGACTCTTTTTTTTTTCTTCTAACAGTAGTAACCCTATGATAGGTTCTACTTAATAGCACGGTATAACACTAACGTTAAATCTTAATATACTCATTTCTTCTCTTGTATCCAACTTGATGCATCAGAACTCTACTCCTTGTCTATCCAGCACATCTTCGAATTGGAGACAACCACTTTTCAATGTTTTCCATCAATCTTTGAGTATCTACTATCTGTTATGTCTAAGACAACTCATTCCTTCTACTGTATAATTGTAACAATACAGACACAACAAAACAACATAACAAAGAGGTGAGATCACCTACACCAATATCAACATGGCAGCACAAAGATGACACAAGCAGCATATCATACAAATAGATCATACCACAATTATGATCAAGCCATCAACATTAATTAACTATCATCATCCAATCATTTATCAGTTCAATTATCATAAACAACAATTACGATAATACCCTCAACATTATCATCATAATCATCATCTAAGTATTCAAAACAATTGTCATAGCCAATATTCCTCAATTAATATATCACACAGATATAAATATTCAGATTATGCATGTGCACAAGACTCGATTTCCTACTCCATGGAGCTAAACTCAGGTCGGAGAAATTAATCGAAAAGATCTGTCGGTACCATATGCCTCAGACCACGTGTTATAATCCTCATTTTGATTTTGCACATCTAGCATATACATGACAGTCTTTATCAAATCTTGAATAAGAATAGTGTCTCAGTCAGGATCATCGGTGTGTTGCATCGGTCTAACCTACGGGAAGAAGCGCGACCAACCACCCGTGTAAGCAATCCGCACCCCGATGCCCCTAAGGTCAACAAGTGACTTACACTACGCATATCGCACCCACTCAAGAGGTGTGTTTCTCATAGGCAATCAGCCATATCAAGTCCTCATCGGATCATTCCAATGCATGTATAATGCACCAAATACCAATCACAGGTATAATACCAATCACAGGTATATCTCATAATTTCTCATATATAGTTTATACAATGCACGAATATATCAGTGCAAGTCCAACCACAAGGGCCATTCTTTTCAAATTCATTTGTTCAATTAAATCATATGCCTCAACGCATATTTTTTTTTTTCAATGCATCTAAAATGTACCACGTGCCAATAACAGGCAAAACTCGTTGTTTTCACAAACAATGTCCATACACTGGTTCAACAGTATTCATACGGTACTTTCAATAGCAAAAATCATGTTATCACATTTTCATAGTTATAAAACACTTTCATCGTGTTTTCACAAAATTGCGCAACATTCCCGTTACGTTTTCACAATTCCACAACACTTCTATTGCATTTTCAAAATACCGTAACACTTTTGTTACTTTTTTAAAATTCCAAAATGTGTTTATTATGTTTTTACAATACCGTAACACTACTGTTAGGTTTACAAAATTTCGTAACATTTTTGTTACGTTTTCAAAACGTTGCAACTCTTCTGTTGCACTTTTAAACCACGTACTAATTTTTCAACATTTTTCTCAATCGCCTAAAAATATATGTTTCTCAAATTGCATAGTATTTTTCCACTGTTTCAAAATCACGTAACTTAAAAATCATTCTCAAAATATTTAAAACACTTTTCAAATCACATAACGATTTTTCGTCATTTTCACAATCACATAAAAATATTATATTACTTTTCAATCACGTAGTGATCTTTTAATAGTAGTTCAAATCACGTAAAAATATTTAAACGTAATTCAAATTGCGTAGAAATATTTTAATGTATTTCAAATCTCGTAGAAATATTTTACTGTATTTCAAATCATTTTTAAGATACGTAAAATATTTTTTAACATTTTACAATCGCGTAAAATATTTCTCAATATTCTAAACATTATTTTGGACTTAAATAAATCAATATCATTTTTCAACACATTTTTTTCAAATTACGTAGCTTAAAAATCATGTTTTTAAGATACGTAAAATTTTTTCATCACCATTTCATTACAGAAAATATTTCTTAACCTTCAAAAATTCTTTTTCAACCTTTCTCAAAATAATATAACTTTATACTTCATTTAACATATTTTCTTACTCAAGAAAATCTTTTTCCACATTTCTTTACTCAAGAAATCTTTTTCCAAAATATAATCCACAAAATCATTTTTCCATTGATATAAATCAATGTTTCAAATCTTAAAATTCTCTAATGTACTTCAAAACTCGAAAATCAGTTATACGTTAGTAAATTTTCAAAACACCATTATATTCTTCATTTTTCCCAAATCATTTCCAAAGACAACCTTCTTCAAAATAAATTGAAGTTCGAAAACATTTTCGCTTACAAAAACTTGATTTCTCAAGTGATAAACGCTCTAATTTCCTTTCCAAATTCTTGTGCGAAAATCATTTCGTTATAAAATCAAGGTATCCGTACGTCTTCAAAAACCGTGAACATATTCATTGAAAACTGTCAAATCTTTCGAGTGACAAAACACTTCGTTTTGTAAAATATCACTTTGTTCCATAAAAATCAAGGCATTACAAGCCCTCAAAACCGTGGTACTTAGCCATTAAAACCATCAAATATCTTTCCTTCTAAATTGATATGGTTTTACACAAACAAAACTATTAAATTTTTTGTTTTCAAAACCAAAATACCGATGGTCATAAAAATCAAACTCATTTGTTCAAATTCATTTTTATTTTCTTTATAAATCATTTTTTACTTTCTTTGCAAGTCCTTTTTAAAATCAACGTTTGCCCATTTCGTTTTTCAAAATCAAGTTTAATAAACACGTAGAAATTTTTTACACAAAATAAATCAATAAAAATCCCTTCAAAATCGTGTTCTTGTTCTTCTTGAAAAATAAACCCTTTGTTTATTTTTCATGCTTTTCAAATCAATCCAATTTTATTCTTCTATGAAAATATTAAGTTATAAATACCTATGTTGAGGTGTCTTGGCCGAAAAATTCCATGGTCTTTAGAACCAAGAAAATTTATTTTTCTCCATTTCATAATTTTTATTAAACAAATCAATTTCCTTGTTCTTGAAAAAATTCAACATGAAACTTTAATTATGGGCATCAAAATCGTAGCCCTTCCTTGGCTATTGGAGCCAAAAATTGATTTTTTTTTCATCAACACATCATGGCATACACATACATATTTTATCATAAATACTATAAGCATGTCATATACTCATCATGCATAATATAAGCATACCATCAAAGCCATAAAATCATGCATAGCATATCAAGCATAGGCAAATAATTAAAACACATAAACACCCACAAATAAATTACAAGATTATGGATATGAATCCTCACATGGATTCACCATCCACCAAATATAAGACCATCTCTCACCACCATACTTGGTTGGTGAGATGAATCTCCCGCTTACCTCTTAAAGATCCTCAAAAACTCTTTGTTTTGCTTCTTTTTCCAAGTCCTTCACCACTAAGGGTTTCTTAAACACAAAACAACACATATATTTATTAGTATCTTAAGCTTGAATAAGAAAACCATGGATGTGCATCATGGTTAGAACCTTGAAAATCAAAAGAAAAGTGAAGAGTAACAAACTTCACCATTAAAGCTTCAATCTTTAGCTTGAAGAACAAGGATGAAAATAGATGATTTAGAGAAAATCTCCAATATGAAAATTGCTTAGAATATCATGTAGATTCAAGATCTATGGTTGGATGAAATTAAAAAGGATTGGATGGTGATTTTGGATGGTATGGCCAAAATTCCTCTTGAAGAACAAAGATGGAATTTTTGATTTTTGTGAGAGAAAAACTTCTTAGACTTGGTTAAGACAAAGGATGAAGTGAAAACACTTAGTTTTTCCTTCCACAAATTTCGTGAAGCTCCTTGGGAAAATTCCTAAAAATCATAAACAAATGTTACAATCAATAACAAGTGTAGAAATAGGTAAACCATGGTTCAATCATGGCTTAGAAAATCAAAACTAGAAGATTAGAAGAAGAAATATGAAATTTACCATTTTTGGTAGAATCTTGAAACTTGGATTTGAAGATTAAGATGAATGATTTAGAGAAAACCATAACTAGAGATGTTCTTAGAATAAGGTAAGGATTCAAGAAACTAGATTGAATGAAATTTTTGAGTGATGGAGGGTAGATTATGGTGCCATGGCCGTGAGCTTAGAGAAGGAGAAGGAGAGAAATTTTTCTAAGAGTTTTGCTTGAAGGAAAGTTCAAGAATGATGAAGTATGGTCAATAATGACCAAGGTGACAAATTATTGTCTTCAAAATTTGCTTTAGCTTCTAAAGCAACCACAAAAACCGTTCCCCTCTCCATGTTTCTTCAAAGAGTGCAAATAATTCAACAATGATGCATAATTGACCAAGACCACTTAACAATGACATAAAGTTTTCCTTTAGCTCCAAAATGCTTCACAAAACTGTCCCCCCTCATGCATTATGCATGCAATAATGTTGTCATCTTTTTCAAGCCACCATTTAGAGCATTTTAGACCATTGATTAATTCAATGGTTAGGATTTAGGTAGACTTTTGATTAGAAGACTTAATCTAGGCCATTGGATCTTTCTCCTTGAAATCTTAGCCATTAGATGCATCTCCAAAAATGAAGGGTTAAGATTACTCCTTCTTACTTTTAATCAGAGGGTCATAATTAGTCTTTGTCACTTTTTAAGATTAAATCTCCACCATAGATTAAATTAACATCCAAAGGTTATAAATGGTCCTTGTTACTTTACAAGACCAAATCTTCACCCTTGATTAATTATTCATCCAATGGTCATAAATGGTCTTTGTCATTTTTTTGAGACCAAATATCTACCATTGATTAAATCCATATCCAATGGTCATAATTGATCCATCTCCACCGTTGATTAAACCAAGATCAAGTCTTTACCGTCGATTAAATCAAAGGTTGATATCAAAGTCTTCAATATTAGACTTGTTTCTTATTGGTCCATCAAAAATTGTCACAATCACTAATATTGACTTAATAGTATAATTTCTATTTTTATCTGCTAAAACCCCACGAAAGAATATATTTACTATATTTTTATCGCCCGATAAATAAATACAGTACAAAACACAATACAAGAAATTTTCTAAAATTGTTTCCGGATTCAGGTTTAGTAAGATCCCCTGTCTCTGTCTAAACAGTACAAAATTTTCTATGCGTAAAAAAATTTTCACTTTACGAGACCAACCTGGGCCAATGTATGGCCACTTGGGCCCACATACACCCCATGGGCCCACAAACAATAAAAAATTTCATAATCATCCACAAAAATCACAATTATTAGAAAACGCACAAATATCAAATCAGATTACGTAAAATAATTAAAACCTAACGGTAAAAATTAAATTACGTAAAGTTTTTCCCGGCCCGAAAATTTTTATTTTCCTAACACGGAGTAAATCACTCAAAACGATCAAATACGCTGACGGAATAAACAAAATAATTTTACAGTGCATAGAAATTACTAAACAATAAAATTCTATTAACTGACAAAATTACTGTTTAAGAGATGGGAAATTTGGGGTGTTACAGGCTGCAATATAAAACCTAGAAATAGATGAACCAAAGGCTCCATCAAAAGATGAACCATTTAAAAAAGTGTGAACCAAATTAGTAGTGAAAAGGTAGAATGATAGTCTTTATATAGAAAAATAATTGTTTTTGACTACCCGCAATTTGAAATTGAATATGAAATTAATTACAAATTTTAATTGATTTGTTAATGAGCCAAAATAGGAAGAAAATTTCGATTTTTATTGAAAAAAATTCCCTTCCTAATTGAATATGAAATTTATTTCAATAATTATCAAACTTGACTACCTAAAATTTATTACAAATGAACAAAATCAAGCATTAATATAATACAATGAATTAAAAACAAAATTAAACCAATTAAAACAAATTAATTAAACCTAGTAAATCAGAATATTTTACAAATAATAATGAATAAAAATTACTAATTGAAGCAAATCAAATATGAAATTAATATAAAAAAATAATTACTTTTGACTACCTGTAGTTTGAAATCAAATCTAAAATTAATTACAGATTTTGATTGATTTATTAATGAGTTAATAGGAAGGGAATTTCAAATTTTATTGAAAAATTCCCTTCCTAATCGAATATGAAATTTATTTAAATAATTATCAAATTTAACTACATGAAATTTATTATAAATGAATAAAATCAAACATTAACATAATAATAAAATAAAAACATAATTAAACTAATTAAAGCAAAATAATCAAAACTAACAAATCCGAATATTCTACAAATAACAAAAAATGAAAATTACCAATTATCATATGACCGTTATTCAAAATGACACATGTCATGATTTGAAGACATATATATTTTCTTTATATATTATACTAGTATTTTGAACCCGTGCAATACATGAGATTAATTTCCATACAAATCTATTAATTATTAATTTCAATTTTATTTTAATTTTTTATTTATAAATAATTTTCAATTTGATATAAAATTAGGAATTTCAAAGATAATTATAACAATTATTGTTTCATATAATTTAAAATCACATATTAGACTATATATGTCTAAGTTTAACATTAATTTATGTTGATTTGTTAGTTCTTTATTAAGACTAAGAATAATGAGACGTATAAAAAGTAATAAATATGAATTATAAAAAACAATAATAAAACATATTTGAATTTGAAATGTATAACATTATAACAGTAAAAAATTTAAACCCCAAGAATGTAGTACTTGAGTTTTATATTTTCTAAAACACCTCTTGGAACATAACATCTTTTGTTGTTATACACAGATTGCCATTTTCATCAGAAATCAAATATTCAAATTATTTCTTGATTTGACTCTAGAAACTGTAACATAAAGTTGTCTATGAGTAAAAATAGACTTTTTGTAAAAACAATCCAACATAAGGAAGAGATTGATCTTGACTCTTATTAATTGTCATAACAAAGCAAAGGGTGATAAGAAATTATCTTCTTTGAAATTTGAGAGACATGCTTGGATCTGACGGGATTAAATTTATCTGAGGAATGTAAACCTTATCCTCGATATGATTGCCTGTAACAACAATTGCACCTACGACATTATTTCACAATTCTTGAACAATTAGCCTTGTTCCATTGCATAATCCCAAAGGTTGATCGATGTTCCTAAGAAGCATGATTGGAGCTCCATTTTTTAAAATCAATTTGTGATTTGGAATTCCATAACACTTAATTTCATTTAAGAATTCAACAGTTAACCATTCAGTTTCAATTCCGACATCTTCATCTGCTACACAATATGAGTCAGAACTCAAATACTCTTTCTCTTCCCCAGGTATTTGAGAAAGAATAAATTCATTTACCATTTCAACAACATCCAAAGTCGGGTAGTATGGCTCTCTCTTTAAAAAATTGAAAGTTCTTCATATTCTCCAATAGATTAGGATAAGTAAAATCAATAATACTACGTAGAGGTTCGTTGGAGTGTAAAATCAGAAGGTCTTCTAGGATTTTAACATCTGCTACTCCATCATTATCAAAACCCAAATTCCCATCTCCAATTCTAATTATCTAATATGCAAACTCTTTTAGCATTGGGTCTAATGAAGAAGAACCTGTTGTTTGCAATCCCATATTCTTAGTCAAAGTAAGAACTTTACAATGAGACCACAACTTTGATGAGTTTATGGTTGCAAAAACAATGTCTTGTCTACTTGCTCTTGGAATAACTAACAATATTTGATGGAAATCTCCTCCCAGAACAACAATTTTCCACCAAAAGGCATTTCTATAGAATTTGTATTAAAAAATCTCTTAATGTCTCTAAGAGTATGATTAAAAGCCTCGAAATCATATTTATTTACCATGCATGCTTCATCCCATATAATGAGAGTTGATTATTGAATAAGCTTTGTTTTCAAACTGTTCTGTTTAATGTTATATGTTAATGACTCAGTAATGCTTAATGGAATTAAAAATCTAGAATGGGCTATCCTCCCTCCAGGTAGAAGTGGGGAAGCAATGCCACTTGATGTAACATTGAGAATAATTTTTCCTTCAGCTCGAATTGCTGTTGACGATGTTTTCCAGACAAAGGTTTTTTCGATTCCACCATAACCATACACAAAATAAAAACCACCTTTCTTATTTCATACAACATCCATTATTTCATTCAAAATCAATTTTTGGTATTCATTGATAGAAGATAAGTACCTTTTAAGATCATTAACCATTTCTTCTTTGTTGTAGTTCAACTCATCAACCAAGAAGCGATTTTCATATTCACTAATTGGACAGTGGAGGGGGAAAGGCATAGAATGATATTCTTTCAAGCTTCTTCCATTTAAATGAAGTAACTTCTCTATTTCAATTTGGCATAGGTTCTTCAAATCAGAACGTAGAATGGAAAGATCTAAACATAAAAGAAAATTATAAAATTACACAATTAATAAAATGAGTTTCATACACTTCAAAACAAAAATAATTAAATCATTAAGAAAAAGGAAATTTCATAATAAGACAATTTTAAATAAAGAAGGATTACATATCAGGATTGTTTAACAATCTCCTTCGATCATACACAATTCCATCTACTAAAAACTCCCATGTTTGATCCCAAACATATTCTGGCCTACTTATTGTGTTTGATACAAGTAAAGTAACAAAAAACTTCCTTAGATAATGTCCAGAAGCCAATTCTACAACCCCCTTTATACCATCAATGAATTCTTTATCATTTGATAACAAATCCATGTCATAACACGCTTCTTCAAAAGTGTTATATATAAAATTGTCAATAGTCATTAAACTCTTTTAACTTGTACATCTTTTTTGAACTGCTAATAGAAGTCTCATGTAGTATAACTCACCAGCTCTTGGAGGAACATATTGAAACCTTCTTATTGATTCCCCTTGTTTTCTAGGAAACCATTCATGTTTTTCTCTATTGTAAACAAAACTGGAAGGATATTGAGCATAAGTTAAGTCCTTTCCTTGATCATATAACTTGTTAGCATCCATCCAAGCTTCAAACATTGTCTTCTTTTCTTTGTTTTTACACACAACATCATCAATCCGTTCATGATCTTTGAAGATAACGAACTAATGATTTAGGAGGTGAAAATTTAATCTCTGAACAAGAGATCACTTATGATTGATATCAAATGCAAAAATCCTCTAAACAACCTCACATGCAGATAAGTAATGACAATCATAATTTTTTTTTTTATCTCATCAACCACATTTGGGTTAGCAATATTACCTGCTTCTCTTGACACAACAACAGTAACTCTATTAGGTCCTTTGATGACATACTTAAAGAGGTATTTGATGGAATTAGATTTATTGCAATATTCCAAATTGATATGAGTTTGATACTTCATCAACAATTTAGCATTGTATGGAACAACAAACTTATTATCCAATTCAATATTCTTCTTTATAGTAGTCATTTATGTATTTATTTTTTTGTATATAGATACCCATCTTCATCAAATGAAGTCTTTTCAATGAACTTCTTAGGATAAAACTTTGAACAACTTCCTTCCATCATACATAGAGATTTAGGATTTGATGCACCACAAGGTCCATGCATCATGAATGTAGTAACAACTTCAAACAATCAAGGATATTTGGATTTATCTAGTAACTCAGCAGATATAACCTTATTAATCAGATGAACATTTTGTAGCTTATCATCTGGGTGCAACCATAATAGAATATGTGCAAGAGGCAATCCTCTTTTCCGGAACTCTATTGTATACATTCCTAAAACAAATATAAAAGTAAAAATTAGTTAAATAAAAAATGTAAATTAACTGAAAATTAGGTTTATTACTTAAACATTAAATCAAAATGCAAAAGTTATAAATATTAAAGATCATGAAAATTGTACTTTTACCTGTTATAACCTTGCTAAAGAAGCATCCTTTCTTGAAGTCAATAATCATTTCATCTAGTTTCATTTTGAATACTCTAATGCAATATTTGGATGATCATTTGCTTTGAGTTCTCTTTTTGTGACAAATTCTTTGATCTCTAACCATTGAGGATTGCAAGTAACCATAATAAATAAATCAGGATAATTAAACCTTTTATAAACAACCATTGTATCTTGGCAATTATTGAACATATATCTCATGCCCTCGGTAAAAGATGAAGATAAAATTATTTGCTTTACAGAAGTAGCTGGATTTGTTTCTCCCCTGCTCACAACCTCTTTTAATCCATGAAGAATATATGATCTAATTGTATCTTGGTTTAATCTAATAAATTGAATTATTTGAGCTTCAATCATTGTGTAAGCATCAACCAAGAACTGCTGAAATAATCTTGTACTGCATAAGATATTTCCGTATTTATAATCTCTCTCTTGAATTCTAAAAGCAATAAACTCTCGTAATGTAACTCTAACCCTCTTTAGCATGTTACTATTCCTTATAGATTCTCTTATTGGGATGTCTTCTTGGTAACCATATTCTCTATAAAGAAACAACAAAGGATACTGTAGAGGAATAAAATGTGTGTGGGTCTCATGAGTTCTTTGCAACTCTCCATTATTCTTCTGAACAATGATGTCTCTTTTAGTTTCTGAACTATCAAAATCACCAACTATGAGAGCAGCAACTTCATCAATAGATAGAAGATTATAAGTCCTAGCATCTCGGGAATGATTTCGAAACAATCTAAGAGAAACATTTGCAATTTGCTATTGATCTATGAAATCTCTAACTCTTCTAAAAGTCCTAGCCAACACATTGTGTTCATCGATCATGTCCTTTAAATCTTGCACTAATGAAGCATCCAAATTGGAAGTACTTTCATTTTTTCTGAAAATGTTTATTAATTAAAATAAAGTCAGTTATCAAATTTAAAAATAAACAATTTATGCATAATAATAACATTAAAAAAACAAAATCAACTTTAAAAAGAGAGTTGTACAAATAACAAACTTGAAGGGATTCATTCTGTTTGAAATCTCATTCTGAGTGTCATGTATATAAAGTTGAGCAAACTTTGGCTGTTGACCTTGAATTGGAAGCAAAGATATGATTCTGTGAAAATTCTAGCCATTAAGAATAAATTGTGGAGCTGCTGTACCATTGTTTAAAGATGTGTCAACTTTTCCACCAATAGATGTGAAAGCAAACATGCTATTATATTGTCTAATATTTTGAAAGAAGTGAGAGCTCCTTCTATGAGTTTCATTCATCAAATTCTATAGTAGTTGCGGAGGTTGTTTCAAAAGAGGAAGTTGAATCTTTCCTTTCATGCAACAAATAGAAAAATATGGGTTGTATGAATTCTTTGTTTTCTCATATGTTTCTTTATACCACACTGAAGCTCCACAAAAACGACAACGAAAAGTGAAATCTGCAAAATACAAACACTCTAGTACAAAGAAATGCAACTTTCATAAATAAAAATATGTAAATATTAAAGTAAAAATAATATAAATTTAAATGAACAACAAAAATATATAAAGACCTTGTTGCTCACTTTGTTCAAACAAATCATTATTTAAATCACATCCTTCATTATCATTTTGAATTGGAACTTCATGTCGATTAAGATCTATTAAAAAATAATTAAATATTAATCAATTAAATAATTTTCTAAAAAATATAATAGTAAAAAGGAAAAAAAAAATTAAATGTAGAATAGAAATATATAAATACCTTCTTGCTCTATCTCTTGATGTTCAACATCATTTAATTCGCTTCCTTCATTAACATTGCTGGGTTTTAAAGAAAAATAATTTAAAAACCACTGACATCTGTGCAATCCATTAGCTGTTCAATTGACTTGCTAGGGGTAATTTTCAAGAAGTCATTTTCAACTGTATAATATGGTGCATCACTTTGCAAGGGGCGTTGAAAACAAATTAAAAGGCAGATTCAGAATTCATGAATATATGACAATATGATAAACTTAAAAATGAAAATTTGTTGCACAACTTCATATTTGGAAATAAAAAAAAGGGAAGATGAAGATTTAGCATACCTGTGTAGCAAACACAGAAGCATCAGACTCTCTGAATTTAGATATAATATTAGGATCAGAACATATTTTGATAACCTTAAAAGAAGGTTCAAAATTCCTGCTAACTACTGTCTTAACCTCAACCTTGAAGAGGAATGATTTTTCAATCAAAAACTTTTCAAACTCAGGCAAATGTGCAATATGATCACCCTTCTGTTTCAAAATAAGTAAATCACAATTCAATAACTAAAAAGTTTGAGAATAATTAATTAATTAGTTTGAAAAAAAATAAATTCCATGCCTTTTGAATAGATTCCAACAAGTCAGAACATGATCTTTTTAGAAGGCTACAATTATCACGATCCCACAGGACAAATGTAGTAGATTCAGTCTCATCGGATACCATGACCTTGATTTTATGCCTGATTAAAGATATACAAAGTTTTGTAGGAAACAACTGACTAAGGAATAATCAATTTAAAGTATAAATGAATAAACCCACTTAGGAACAACATTAATAATATGGCAAAAACAACGTTCACAATAGTATATGTCAGAGTCTGGGGTGACTGCTTTGTTGCATTTACATGCAGCATACCACTAGTCTGGGCCATTGTTCACACTCTTAATAGTTCCAAAGACTATGTAAAGTCAATCCTACAATGAAATTAGATAATATTAAATTTATTTATAATTAAAAAAAAGTTGTTATGATATATTATAAACTTATGGCAACATAATAAAAGTATAAAACTGACATATTTAAAATCTCTTACTTCCTCAATGCACTTCCTAGGAGTCCCCCTTAGGAAGTCATCCTCAAACGAGTAATAAGAAGTATAAAAAATAATGCTTAAGTTTGTGAATTTTCTTTAATTGCAGCTGGTAACCTGGAGATAAAAATTATAACCACTTAATAAGAAACAAAGCCTAAAAATATGATATTAGTTAGCAATTGAAAATCTAAAAAATAGTTTTAACACATAAGTTACCTCCTTTTGAAGTCAATGACCTCAGGTATGTTAGGATTGAACAACAACCTAGTACCATACATGACGTTCTGCAAAACAATTTTCTCTACAACCAAGTAATCTTTATTTAACAATAATGTACAAATTTAAATAATGTTAATTTTGAAATTAATGAAGCTATAAAGACAAAGTGAAAGAAAGAAAATAAAACAAACATGTCATTACTAAATATGTTAAGGAAATAAGAAAATGTTATTGGTGTAACTCTTTCAGTAACAAATATGAAAGTTATAAACAGATAGACAAAAAAATTTAAAATCTAGAGGTAAATATGAAATAGGAGACGTAAGCTTATAGCAGAGATAGTAAACATAAAAAGTAAAAGTATTGAAGATACTAAACCCTTAAAAGTCTTCACTCTAGCAAATTGAACAATAATCACTAGTTGATGGATATCACCATTAGCAATGAAAGCATTGACCTTATTGTTCGCTCTTTTGCTTACCGCAAGTGCATGGATCACACTTGTAGTGTAGTTAGGAGTTGGATATCATTCCCACAAGGATGTTGGCTTCCAATGCTAAGTATCAACTAATAGCTTATCTAAATTCTATTCAAGAACATATAAAATATGAGAAATATGCAGTAAAACTAATCTAAAGACAAAAAAGCGATAAATGAAAATAAACATAATGGTTTAGAGATTTAGGGAATTCTTTTTCATCTAATACTTCAATTAATGCTATATAATCCTTATAAGCAACATTAATGAATAGTTAAGTTAGCTTGAGAATCTACTTTAGTTAAAAGCCTATGCCTAGCGCTATCAACCATGCTTTATTTGCCTAATTCACTATGTTTCCATGAGAACTAGTGCAAACTCCACTCATTAAAATCTATTCTTAAACACCCGCTATGCATGGCTAAGAGATATATTTCTATCCCATTAGCGAATCAACTTATCAAACCCAATTGAGCTCATCGAACATGCATCAACCATACCATATCCGTATTCACAAATCCTTATGTCTAGTTCATTTGCAATACTAAGATCATACCATTGATGGCCAATCAAGAGCAAACATTAAGCATAAGTATGGAAGAACAAAACTAAACATCAATATATACTCAAAGTAATACAAAATCATCAATATTCATACAAAGATTCAAAGTAATTCCTAAACACAACTCAACTAATCATTGAACATGAAAATATACACAAAATCAGTGCTCAAAGGATAAGGAAAGAGAAGAAAACTAAGGGAGAAGGAAGGAAGCTTATGAATGTGATCTTCTATGCTTGAATCATCCTCCATAAGGAAGACGACCTCCAACCTTGGCTCCCTAGGCCTTCAATCTGCCCAGAAATGAAGTTTCAGCTACAGCTTTTCGAAACCCAAAACGACTCTCCCCAAAAACTCTCTTAAAAATCTATTAAAATTGTATTTATAGGCCCAGAAAACAGAGTTACGCCGCGGCGCGTTTCAATTTTGGTCACCAACGCCACAACATTAACACAACATGCCTACGCCGCGGCGTACAAATTTCGTAGCTCTTTGTCTAGATGCAGGGGATTCACCACGTTGTGACATTAATATGCTTGCGCCGCAGCGTCAGCTGCCAGAATGTTTCTTTGGCTTTCTCTTCCAATTTTGACTCAAATGCTTCATATATCATCTTGTTTGAAGCCCTTCCTATAATAGAGAAATCATCAAGTCAATAACAGTTGCAAATCCACTCAATCACTAGCATAATACGCATAGTTTACTCAATATCATAATGGAACGTATCAGAATTAAATATAACAAATATAAGTACAAAACCTTCCAAATATGCATACAATGAGGACTTAAGCAATCAATGAAAGCATAGATACGGGGCACAAATAACTGCATTTCATGGAGTTATCACTCATCCACACAATCCTCCAAAAGTGCAACCTCCAACTTTACACTGCATTAATGAAAATTACATTATTGATTAACAAAAAGCATATTACATAAGTTAACTTTGAACGAAAACAAAGAAGGGTTGGATGTGTACTATAATAAATAATTCAAGGAATGAAGAAAATATGTATATGAATTATAACAGATAATTAAAGTAACAAAGAAATGGAATTACAAAAGATTTTTTTGAAGGACAAAATTGGAGAGGACATTACCTATCAACATCTAGCTCAATGACTACCATTTTAGTCCTCTTACCATCTTTGTCATATTCCTTTTCTGTCCTAACTGCTGTTAGAACACCCATAACATTTGAAAAAAATTAAATAATCATTACAAATGAATATTAAGAGAATAAAAGATAACTTAACGACTCTGATGTTAAACATCATATTTTAATTACCTACTAAAAAAGGCAAATCCCTATGAGTCTAAAAAATATCATCAAATGGGACCAGCTTACAACCATACAAAGGAATAATCTCACTTTGAGATGACCTTAAAATAATTCTCAATTGAAAATTCAGAAGATATTCATGTCTCGTAGTTCAAAAATATCCAGTATTACCCCCAACCCCAAAGTAAGCAATTACATAAACTTCCTCTTTAGAAAGTAAGGGCTTGAACTTGTATATCAGAGTTTTTCGCATAGATGCATGCATGGTACAACCCTATTTTTTGCAACATATTTGAAACATTTAACAAAATAATGCATTGAATGAATATTATAATGGTAAAACAGAAGCAAGAAAAAATAAAAACTCACAAATTCGTCCATGAAGACCATCTCAATGCTATTGATGGTCTGAGGGTTGTTGAAACTTGGAAGGTACCATAGTCGTACTACACAAACCTTCACCCTCCAACACTCCTTTATGGGCATGATTTTCTCCAATGGATCAATGCGAGCTGCCATGACACAGAATAAACATAGAAGATTATATGGAAGCAAAATCGATTTATGCAAAAGAAATATCCACAAACAATGATAATGAAAAAACATGTAACTATGACAATTATAAATGACGAATTTATAGGGAAAAAAGATAATCTGGAAGAGATAGAGTTTTGTACCTATTCCAATGAGTCCACACAATCTTTAAAACCCAACCAAATGGATAATGAAGCCATTGGGCAATTGAAGTTGATCATCTTCACGCATGCTAGATCGATTTGAGAGAAGAAGATGAAGAGATGCGCATAGAAGAGAGGATATAGTGAGAGAAATTGGCAATTGAGGTACAAAGAAAAGATGATAGAAAATAAAAATAGGTGTATGGCTTTTTTTTCCTTTCTCAGTTTATAATTTTTTATTTATTAAAAGACAATAATTTGGATTTTTGAATGGAATTAAAACTAATATGTTATTTATAAATTATGGAACAATTATTTATATTACAACTGTATTATTATTGACATTTTAAAAAATGTTTTATAATAATTCATTCAAGACAACAATTTCAAGACGCAATAATGACCAATATTATCCTCTTATTAATTTTTGTTGGTATACAACTGTATCCAATAAGGACTACATTTTTTTTAAATTTTTAATTTGAATTTTTTTAAAAAAGTTAACATAAAAAATTTTAGATTTTGAAAGAAAAGTTAGTGTAAAAATAAAAGATACTTATTAATTTTTTTTAAAATTATTTTTAAAATATATATAGTATAGACGATTAAATGATTATATTATATGATGGTTTCTTTTAAATAAATAAAAAATGTTAGATTAATATTGAATTCATTATTGCAATACGACGAAAGAGCTGTCAATTTTAAACTTCAAATTATTAGATGGAATTGAATTATTATATATGGTGTAAATTTGAAAATAATACAGATGAGTAATTTGTTTATTTTTTAAAAGACATAAAAAAAAAAATACGTGGATCTATTTTCTTCAAAGTTGAAACAAGAAACCTCGTGGGAGGTATCTTGCAGTTCCAGCCAGTTAGCAACACTGTCTCAGTGCCTCTTCATTCCATAGTACACTGTCACGTCTGCCGCGTCCTTAATGGCTGCCATGTTTATCTCTTTCCTCTGAAAATCTTTTCTAAGTCTTCTTCATTATCTCATATCATTAACTGCCAACTTCAATCTTCATGCATTCCACCACTTCATTACTTGTACTTTGGCTTCTCTCCTTCTTCACCAACTATTTTCAGGTGGTGCTTCTTTGCCTTTCATCTAGTTGCTCTTCTTTTCTTCTGTTGTTGGCTTCAAACGTTTGTATTTTTTCTGATCTTATTGTTCTTTTAAAGGAAAGTGTGAATTAAGATGACTCTTGTCACCATTTCTGCTTATTTTGACTTATAATTCTTGTCGGTATTAGAAAATAGGCCGTGGAGCTTGATTTTGGGTTTTTTTTTTTTGTTTTTTAAATTTCGTTATGGTATTTTTCTGTGCAGAACTGCTACTGTGCTTTGAGTTTGAAATAGAAATATGCTAGGCTATCTTTGACAAGAAAATACAATACCATGGTGTTAATGTGATTAATGATTCTTCCTTCTTCTTTTTTTCACCTTTCTTATTTTATCTCTCTGTTTCTAGGTCTTTATATGGTGCAAATCCAATTAAAAGGGTAGAGGAATAACTAAGAAAATATTAGGAGAAACGATTAGAAATGATCTTGCTCTAGATGATTTTACTGAAAAATTGATTTTTGATAGAATCCAATGATGTTAGATTGATCCATGTAGCAGACTTCCCCAAGTGAGATAAAAACTTGGTTGTGTTGTATTTTATGTTTGGTTTTTTTTTTTTTTTTTGGGTTTTTAAGTTTAACCTTTCCTGATTAACATGTTATGATTCTTGCAGATTTTGATGCTTGAGTTCTGTGTTTTGTAAAGCATTGATCTTTGCCGTGATGGGAAGACAAAGTCCTGGAAAATGGATCAGAAACTTACTTCTGGGGAAGAAATCATCATCGAAGTCTAATTCATCAAAAAAGAGAGATGTTCTTGTAAGTTTTCTCTGGCTTTTGTGATTGGCATCAGTTATTGTTCACGATTCATTATACTCATAGCCTATATTATAAAAGAAAGTATGAAGAACATAATTTTTCACTGGACAAAATTTACCCGCAATACTAAATTGCATACTTTTGTTATTTAATCCTCCTTATTGGTCCATCCATAACTCCATATGTAAATGCCTAAAAAATGAGAAAAGAATTATGTTAGGATCCAATTGCAAGGTATGAGACTTGAGTCCCACATTGGAAGTATGGGATTTCGGTGTGGGATTTATATGGTCTTGGTCTCTCTAACCACAATGGCTAGCTTTTTTGTAGTGTGGTTCTCCTAAGGTTCGTATCAAATTATATGATAAAACTTCTGTGAAAAATATGTAGGTTTACTACTCTGTTGTCTATAGGCTGTAAGTACTTAGAGTAGACTTTCTAATTAATATGCAAGTTGTAATTGTGTTTTCAATTCTTGTGTAAAGAAACCTCCAAGTAACAAGGATGTGCTGGTAGTGTCTTCTGTGGCATCTATGCCTAGTCCAACTATGATATCCCCTCCAACGTCAGGAACTGATGCTACTAAAGGAGTGATATCAGAAAAGGTAGTTAGTAGATCATCAGAAGACAGAGTTATTGATTCTTGTGATTTCAATTCTTGTGTAAAGAAAACTTCAAGTAACAAGGATGTGCTGGTAGTGTCTTCTGTGGCATCCATGCCTAGTCCAACTGTGATATCCCCTCCAACGTCCAGAACTGATGCTACTAAAGGAGTGATATCAGAAAAGGTAGTTAGTAGATCATCAGAAGACAGAGTTATTGATTCTTGTGATTTCAATTCTTGTGTAAAGAAACCTTCAAGTAACAAGGATGTGCTGGTAGTGTCTTCTGTGGCATCCGTGCCTAGTCCAACTGTGATATCCCCTCCAACGTCCAGAACTGATGCTACTAAAGGAGTGATATCAGAAAAGGTAGTTAGTAGATCATCAGAAGACAGAGTTATTGATCTTTCAACTGGAGATGAACAGGCCAATGCACAAGCTCTTGTTAATTTTTGTTCTGAGGATCATCTTGAAAAAATCAGGCTTACAGAGGCAGCTATAACAGCTCAGGCTGCTGTTAGAGGCTATCAGGTATTCACCCTTTATATTTATGCAATTTCCTTTGAAAGTTATGTTTATCATAAAACTTCTAAATATTCCATTTTGTGAATTTTTTTTTTGGGTAGAAAATAGTAGGGAAACCCTCTTATTCTAGTAACATGACTACTTTCTTCTGTAATGTTTATTTGTCTGTCTTTGCTGGACTTGAGCACCCTATTCTCAGATAGTTCATGTTGCAGAACATGTTCATGATATGTGAGGATGAGCTCTGCTTAACAGTCTCTAGTCATCCATAATTTTTGTTTTTTTAATAGAATTTTGGGATTGTGTTTGAATGCTTGAGTTTTGTTTGTTGTTCAGCAAATTACAGTATACCATCTACATGGTTTGCATCTCCTTGAAGGCCTTTGATAGGTACCAAACAGAGCACAATAACAGGAAATAGAATAACACAGCAAGATACTGAATGTCTGGATGATATCAGTATGATATCAGTGCTAGTACTGAAATATATTCTGGAAAAAATAGAAAGAAACTGAATACAGGGAAAAGGAAGAAGAAAGATAGTTCTAGACAATTGTAGAGTGTCTAGTCTCTCTCAATGCCCAAGCCAATCCTTGCCTACCTCACGTTTTTCCCCTCCCCCTACCTATATACCTCATAACAAAATTCCACTCATCCCTTGGCCAGCTCAGCAATTAGTTATTCTGAGCCAAAGTTTGTTTTCTCACTCCCACATCCCAACTTACCTGCCATAGGGTGTCTCTTTCTAACGTATACTTTTGTCAATTTTGGGGGCCTGGGCTTCTATCAATACTTCCCTCCCAAAGATGCACCTTGTCCTCAAGGTGAAATGCAGGGAAAGTTTCTTGTATAGCAAACAGCAACTCCCAGGAATTTTCAAAGTTAGGCAAACCTTGCCATTTAACCCGAACTTCAACTTCTCTTGCTTTATTATTCTTATGGTCTATGACATCAGCTGGCTGAACTTGCAGTTCCCCATCTTCAGCAAGGAATGATGGCAATGGTTGTGTGTTGATTTGGGGGGAGATTGACTTCTTGAGTAAAGGCACATGGAACACAGGGTGTACCATATTGCCCTGAGGTAAATTCAGTTTGTAAGCCACTGATCCTATTTTTTCCAATATCTCATAGGGACCATAAAACCTGGGGCTCAATTTCTGGTTCACTCTTTTGGCTAGAGTTTTCAATTTGTAAGGCTAGATCTTTAGATAAACTGTATCACCCAACTAATATTCCACTTCCCTACTGTGCTTGTCAGCTTGCACCTTCATCCTGTTTTGAGCTTTTGCTAAATACTCCTTCAACTCATCTAACATCTGGTTTCTTTCAGCTATCAACTTATTCACTTCTACCATTGCTGATTGAACTCCATCTCCCCGAATAAGTGTTGGTGGATCTCTTCCATACAAAGCCTTGAAGGGAGTCATCTTGGTGGCTGAGATAATTAGTGTTGTACCAAAACTCTGCCCAAGCTAACCACCTTGGCCACTGTTTAGGTTTAGATCTTGTGAGACACATCAAATAAGTTTCTACACACCCATTCACTACCTCTGTTTGGCCGTCTGATTGAGGGTGATATGCTATGCTATACTTCAACTTTGTCCCTAACATTTTAAACAATTCTGCCCAAAAAGAACTGAGAAAAATTCTGTCTCGGTCTGACACAATTGAAGAGGGAAAACCGTGCAACTTCACTATGTCCCTGGTAAATATCTCTGTAATATCCTTTGCTGTATAGGGGTGTGAAATAGCTATAAAGTGTGCATATTTGGTGAGTCTGTCCACAATCACCATTATAGTATCTACCCCACTTGCTTTTGGGAGTCCCCCCAATAAAGTTCATAGATAAATCAGTCCAAATGTTGGTTGGAATGGGTAGATGTTGTAATAAACCTCTAGGAGTGAGATTTTGTTACTTATTCCTTTGACAAACTTCACATGCTTGCACATATTTCTGAATGTTTCCCTTCATTTCCTCCCAAAATAACAACCCTGAAATCCTTTTGTAGGTTCTAAAAAACCCAGAATGTCCCTCTATAGCAGAATCATGGAACTCCTTTAGTACCAAAGGAATTTTTTGGGAAGTTTTAGGAATTACCATCCTCCCTTTATAAAACAATCTGCCCTTCTTGAGTTGGAAGCCAACATGGGAGTTTGGCTGCCTTAGAAGATCCTGAATAATGCCCTTCAATCTTTCATCAATCTGGATCTCATCCTCCAAATCATCCTAGTCACTGAATTGCACAGCTGAAATAGATGAGTATTGCAACTTTCTAGATAAGGCATCTGCTGCCCCATTCTCTCTGCCAGGTTTATATTTGATTTCAAAATCATATCCCATTAACTTAGAGACCCATTTTTGTTGTTCTTCTCCCCATATTCTCTGATCTTGCAAAAATTTGAGACTTCTCTTATCAGTATGCACTATGAAATGCCTCCCCATCAAATAATGCCTCCACTTCTGAATTGCTAGCACTATAGCCATTAGTTCCCTTTCATATACTGACTTGTTTTGAGCTCTATGTGAGAGTGTTTGACTCATGTAAGTTACGGGTTTACCTTCTTGCATGAGTACTCCTCCTATTCCCTTGCCAGAAGCGTCTGTCTCTAACACAAAAGTTTTGTCAAAATTTGGTACAGCCAAGACAGGTAAAGTTGTCATGGCAATTTTGAGTTCCTCGAACACTATTTGAGCTTCTGAACCCCATTTAAAGTTGTCCTTCTTGAGTTGTTGTGTTAAGGGCCAAGCAATCTTCCCATAATCCTTCACAAATCTTCTGTAGTAGCCTGTAAGGCCTAAAAATCCTCTTAGTCCCTTGATATCAGTCGGTTAGGGCCAGCTTTGCATATCTTTCACTTTCTTGGGGTCTGTTGCTACCCCTTTGGTCAAAATAATATGCCCCAAATATTCTCTGGCCAAAAGAACACCTCTTTCTATTCACCAGTAGCCTATTCTCCCTTAATAATTGCAGCACCAACTTGAGATATTTTCCATGAGTTTGCAGATCCTTGTTGAAAATCAAGATGTCATGAAAAAAATACTAACACGAACCTCCTTGAGTATGGTTTCAACACCTTGTTCATCAATGCTTGGAAGGTGGAAGAGGCATTAGTCAAGCCAAAGGGCAGCACCAATAATTCATAATGCCCTTCGTGTGTTCTAAAAGTAGTTTTTGGAATGTCACCCTCCCTCATTCTTATTTGATGATAACTAGATTTGAGGTCCAATTTAGAAAAAATGACTGCTCCTCCTAGTTCATCTAGCAGCTCATCAATCACAGGAATTGGGAATTTATCTGATATGGTAAGCATGTTTAGTGCTCTGTAGTCTACACAAAACCTCCGTCCTTCTTTCTTACCAATATCACAGGACTAGAGTATGGACTTGTACTAGGTCTAATTATGCCTGCAGTCAACATCTCATCCACTATCTTCTCTATTTCATTCTTTTGGTAATGGGGATACCTATAGGGGCGAATGTTGGGAATTTGGGCTCCTTCCTTGATGTTGATAGCGTGGTCTTGCTCCCGGGTGAGAGGTAACTCATGTGGTTCTTGGAACAGGTCTGTAAATTCTTGTAGAATTGCTTGAATTTCTTTTACCAAAACCTCCTTTGATTGTTCCTCAGGGTGCAGCTCCTGGGATTCTATGTAGTAACCCTCTCCTTCATCTCTTAAAGCTTTTAGCATAGTTTTAAGTGAAGCTTGAGCCTTCAAAAGGATGGGTCTCCCCTTAATGAGACCTTTGCTCCATTCGTCTCCCATGTCAAGGTAAGGTCTCTAAAGTTGGCTTGAATGTCTCCTAAGCTCTCCAAGTAATCCATACCCAAAACTGTCATGGCCCCTCCAAGGTCAAAGAGGAAGAAATCCTACTATATGTTTACCCTTTGCACTGTCATCTTAACATTTTTGCACACTCCTTTACTCCTCACTTTACAACCATTCCTTATTTCCACTGTATACTTAGGGGTATTCTCTACTGCTAAGCCTAACTCCTTCACTAATTCCTTTGAAATGAAATTATTAGAGGCTCCATAGTCAATGAGCACCACTAATTGATATTCCCTAATATTCCCCCACAACTTCAGGTACTTAGAGGAAGTCAATCCCATTATACTTTTCATGGATAATTGTAAAGCCTTTTCATCCAATTCTGGTTCTGAAGTCTCTTCTTCCCGAATTGATTCCCCCTCTTCATCCTCCTCCCCCTCCACCATAAATAGTTGATAATGTCTGAATTTGCAGATGTGCTCTTGGCCCTACCTTTCTCCACATTTGAAGCATAATCCTTTTTTGCTCCTCTCTTGGGGTTCTTCCTAAGATAGTCTCCTTGGCCCAAGGTTCTTCTCTTCTGCAGCTCCATCTGGGGGTTTTGGTTCTAAGGGACTCTTTTGGTTCACATTAATTCTAGGTGCCTGGTAATGACTCTTGCCTCCTTCAGCTCCATCGTAGGCTCTGTATCCATCTTCTCCATGCACAATTTTGAATGGAAACACTCCCTTCATAGTAGTCCCTCCTTTCCGTAGAGCCCAATTCTTATTTTCAATCAGCTGAGCTCTGTCCATGAGGTCTGATAGAGATTGTAAATCATACAATTTCAATTCAACCTTCAACTCCTCCCTTAATCCATCAAAGAAATTCCCTTCAATATTGTGTTGTCAGCAAGCTTCACAGGTCTTGAAGCTAACTCAAAGTGTTCACAGTTCTCTGTGACAGTCCCAGTTTGCTTGATGCTCAACAGAGGTTCAAGAGGATTTTCGATAATTCCAGGTTGAAACCTGCGAATCACTGCCTCCTTGAATTGGTTCCAACTGGGATTATGAGTTTGGTCCTCCCACCATTGATACCAGTTCAGTGCTCTTCCTTCCATAGCCACCATCACCGATTCAATCCTCTCCGTTTCAGCTACTCCATTCACCTTGAAGTAACGCTCCACTTTGTTTATCCACCCATAAGCCTCCTCTCTTGAAAATACTGGAATCTCAAGCTTGCTGCCTCCTTCATTTATCTTTGGAGGTCGACTCCCCTCTGATGACTGTTTCCCTGAGCTCCGAGACCACTCCCAATCTCGACGGGAAGAATTCCGAGTTTTCTCCAGTCCCGGCTTGCTCCTCTGGTCACTGTCAGCGTCACCTTCATCCTCGCGCAACGAGGATTGCTACCTGTATTGCGATCGTCCTCTTGAATCCCCCTTGTTTCGCGCCTTGAGCAAGCGCATCATTTCGTCTAGACGGGCCTCCATCCTCTCTTGCTTCGTCAAGCTCTCCATCAAACTCCTCTCCACCGTTTCCAGACGCGATTCCATGATTGATCTGGTATTGACCATCCAAGATCCCAGACCGTACAACTTTGATACCAATTGATAGGTACTAAATAGAACACAATAACACGAAATAGAATAACACAGCAAGATACTGAATGTCTGGATGATATCAGTATGATATCCGTGCCAGTACTGAAATATATTCTAGAAAATATAGAAAGAAACTGAATACAGGGAAAAGGAAGAAGAAAGTTAGTTCTAGACAATTGTAGAGTGTCTAGTCTCTCCCAATGCCGAAGCCAATCCTTGCCTACCTCATGTTTTTCCCCTCCCCCTACCTATATACCTCATAACAGAACTCCACTCATCCCTTGGCCAGCTAAACAATTAGTTATTCTGAGCCAAAGTTTGTTTTCTCACTCCCACATCCCAACTTACCTACCATACGATGTCTTTTTCTAACATATACTTTTGTCACTTTTGGGCCTGGGCTTCTATCAGCCTTTGATAGATTAATATGTCAACAACATATCAAGGGCTCAAAAATATTATGTTCGATTTCTTTTCAACTTTTTTTTCCTTTTTGGTTTTGCTTCTCAATATGACAATATATTTTGTGTGTGTTCCATAGGTCATCTTAGTGGTTTGATTTATACTTAAATTTTTATGGTGTAGTGTCTGTCTCTATTTATTATAGACCTCTGTAAGATGTGGTTCCTCTTTACTAAAGATGGTACAGCTCCTTGTATATATACGTGCAGCCAAGCCTCCTTTACATATTCCCTTTGGGAAATAAAATGTATTCTCTTATTGTAAATATGGATGATGGAAGTATCCGTATCGTACCCTTATCCAATTCCAATATGTATTCAGTACTTCTCAATACATAGTGTTTGGTACCCTAAGATGAATAAGGTGTATTTTAGGAAAAGAAGAGGTGTAGAAGGGGATTAGAGTCCCCCATAGGCAAGGTGGGAATTGTGACTTCATGTAACAACCTGCTGCACACGTGGCTGCAGGGCAGTGTGGGAAGCAAGGGAGGGATTTGGCTACAAGAGGGAGGGAGGGAAAACAGAAAAAGGTAGGAAAGAAGTGAGTAGAGGGAACTGGGTGGGAGAGAGATGGGCCTCTTGAATTGCCTGGATATCTGTTTCTCTTTCTTTTCTTGTATTTCTTTACAGACCTATTGTTTCTATACCAGATGTACCCCACTGATTCTGATATCACTCTGATATTAGTTCAGGATAGGAGAATATACTCAATATTTCCTGTTCTGTGTTGTGTTTCTGATCCAGTACCTATCACATATCCTGGGAGTATTCTACTAATTTGTTATTTAAAAAGAGAAAATTATGGATACTGAACTATATCGTGCTTATTGAAAATCAATACATAACCGGTCGCAAGCCCGAATGAAAGAGGGGTGTTGTGTTAGGCAGTTGACAGCCTATCTAAAAATTTGTTGAATCTTTATGACATGAATAGACGACATGATTGTGTTAATCTAAATGGCCTTTTAGAAGATATAGTTTTTGATATAACACAATGACGTAATTTGATCCATGTAGCCGACCTCACATAATGAGAAAATCATTTTGTTGTTGTTGTATACTGAAATATATCCTGTTTCCTGAATAAGGATTGTTATGAATTGGAATTGTTATACACGTGTTATATTCTCTTTTTATATGTTCATTCTTGGAAATAGCAGAAAGAAATGAAGATATTCTCTTGTTTCATAGGTATAGAGAATCTAATAAAAAAGTTGTTTTCAAAATCCAAAATGAAAGTAATTAATCTAAGTTTGTTGGATTTTTAAAAACTGTTTTGTAATTTTTAATTTTTTAATCTTAGATGTTAAGCAACTTTAACATGGCCTTTTAGCTGACACTTGTTATACTAGCTGATGCATCTCTGTTATGATTATTCAAAATTCCATGTGTTAGAAATGTTGGCAGATACCAACACAACTGCTGTCATTTCAGTTGGAAAATACAGTTGTTTCCTTTATGGCCTTGTCTTTTCAACATTTTATTAATGCATTCTTATTTGGAATTCCCCCTTGATATATTTGGTCATGCAATTGCTGTATCCTTTGATTCTTTATTTATAAACTATCACTGCAAGTTTTCTTAGTATTGATTCCTCGTCTAGAAGTTTGTATATTTTAAAGAGCTGAGATTAGAGGTGTGTACCTGAACTAGCCTCTAAACGGTGGTGTGAGGGTGTATCTGCAAGGCACTCTGATGCTCAAATTAGGCTGTGCACTAGGAGAAAAGAGTGTATAGGAGGAGAAGATGCCTACCTGAGTGGTTTAGTCCTGTATTTATAGAAGGAAATTGCTTGCAAGTTAAGTAGTATCTGAAGAGATATTGTTTTTATGTTAAGTATCGAGTGGAATTTTCTTATATTCCAATAAAAAACATGTGATTAAGATTTAGTAGTTGTTAGGAGATAAGAACCCAAAATCCCCTAGTCTATTAGGGATTAGTTAGGATAAGATAGTAGTATGTTAATGAGTAGCTCTTACCCATGAGGACTCTTATAGCTAGAGGCCATAATTGGGCTAGCCATGTTGGATTGCTCATGTTGGGCCTGGATCTGGGATATGTCCATAACATATATATATATATATGATTAATGAATGCTTAAAGTGATTCCTGAATTACTCAATTGAAGGCGCGTAGGACATTTCGAACACTCAAGGGTATCATACCACTGCAAGCTCTTATTCGTGGCCAGTTGGTTAGAAGACAAGCTGTTTCTGCTTTATACTGTGTGAAGGGAATAGTTAAATTTCAAGCATTGGCTCGTGGTTACAAGATTAGACACACTGATATTGGGCTTGCAGTCCAGAAAATTTGTAAGGTAAAAGTTCTTGAACTAATTCAATCAATGGAATCATCTGTGGTTTATTCTCCCTAACTTTCTCGGTAGACATGTTAGAGATTTCTCATTTAATCAGGCATTAAAAGGTGTTTTCTATCATACATTGAGCATGTTCTGGCGATTTATAGTTCATATTACATACCATAGATGAAAAGCTGAATTTCATCAGTTACCTTACTCTTGCCCTTCTATGACTCCATTAACTGCTTCCCCATCATAATTTTTGTCAGGGAACTAAACGTTCAAATTCTATTGGAGTAGTTACTTCCGCACAGGCAGAGAAGCTGTCAGATAATATCTATGTTCACAAGGTAGGAAGTACTTGTTTAATGCCTTACATACGAAGTATAACTTTGTTCTTTTACATACTTTAAATATCTGAAATGTAGCTTATTTCAGCTCATTAAAACTAGTATTAAGATATTTTTATCATCTAATATTTTTGCTGTCCATGAAGGTTTCTTCCCCTGATTAGTTGTGAGCTTGGATCTCCTCACTTGCTGCTATATAGAGCTGTTTTTTAAGTTTCTGTAATAGTATGTACTGCCTTAAACAAGGATAAAATAGGCTCATTTTTTGGGCTCTTTTGTCTAGATGTTAAATGTCGTATATGATTGATATCTACAACTTATTTTTGGTTGTATTGCTAGGTTCATGATCTTGTTTTACCCCACATTTTATATTCACTATATGCTTCAACTCCAGATTTTCTCCTTCATCTTGTCACATTGATTGTATTCTCAAAATTCATGTCTTTTTCATTCCTTGTTAAGAATGACAATAATGTGCACCAACAGTTCCTGGTATTTGTTAGTATACATGTGAGTTGTGACTAAGTTATTTTTGGACACTGAACCAGTGAACCTCTTGTTATAAGTGTTGATTGTAAGTTTATAACTCAGCATTTTATAGGTTAATTACTAAATTCATGCACTCTTTTACTGATATGATTTGAGTATGAAATATGAATTGCATTGACTGTAAGTTGATTTTTTTTTTGTACTTGATTTTTTGTAAGTTGATAACTCTTAGCATTTTATTGGTCAATTACTAAATTCATGTACTCTTTTACTGATATGATTCATGAATATGAATTTCATAACCAAGGTTGGGAATGGATGATGTATGTCCTTTTCTTGTTCCCTTTTTCTTCTTACTGTTTTGATGCTTAAGATTTTCTTATAATATATTTTGTTTAAGGTAAAAACTTATAATATAGGTTATCCCTTTCAGCTTCTGGCTTCATCACCCTCTGCAGCTTCTCTACATCTCAAATATGATCTTGGAGAGCCTAACTTGGCTTGGGAGTGGCTTGACCGCTGGACAAGATCACACTTTTGGGCACCTCTTCCAGAATTGAAGAAACTTAACTCAGTGTCTGATGAGAAAAATGACAGTTCTCAAACAGTTGAAACTAATGAGGGTCAAGTCAAAAGCAATGCCTGGAAAGCACCTGCTGTGAGGGTTAATGATGGTTCAGTTTCAGATTCAAACAGATATAAACGGCGTCCAAAAAAGGATTCAAACCTTCCATTGCATTCAGCAAAGGAACATCCACAAAAGGAAATTGAGAAAATTAATTTTAAAAAAACTCGCATGCAGAATGTTTCGGATAGACCTGAGATTGCTACTGAGAAAAGAAAACACATCACAAAAAAAGTTTCAGATCATACTGTCACTGATGTTTCAGAGCAGGGCCCTGGTGCTTCTTCAGAGAAAATGAAAGATTTAGCAGTGTTAAAGTCAAAACAGTCTGATCTTGAGAAAAGTCTAGGACAGCAAGCAGAAGATGAGCATCAGAATGTGTTACATAATGATACTAATGCTGGCTTGCAGTCTAGCTTGACAAATAGTAAAGATGGAGGAATCACTGAGGACGTCAATGTTGATGACAATTCTATCAGCAATGTAAATCCTAAGAATTTCCAGAGAAGAGCTTCATTGCCTGCTAATTTTAATGATCACGATAACGAGTTACATAACACTCCAAGACTTCCAAGTTATATGGCTCCTACTGTATCTACAAAAGCTAAGCTAAGAGGACAAGGCTCCCCAAGGTTTGCTAGTGATCTGGTAGACAAAAATGGTATAACCCGGCGGCTTTCACTTTCGTCTTCGCTTAATGGCAAGTTAGGTTCGTATTCTCCACGATCAGAAAGATTTGTAGCCATGAGCAGCAAAGGGCTGATAAGGACTGACAGATCTCTGTCATCTTCAAGAGATGGGACGGGTAAGAATTTTGGGTTTTGCACCTTTTTCTTTTAACTTTTTCATGTATGGATTGGATAAACATGTGGTTTTAGTTTTATTTATTTTTTCAAATGATTGTGAATTTGTGATAGAAATGCTTTTGGATAGAATACAATGACAAGCATAGGCACATACTCATCTACAGAAATACATGCATGCTCTCTCTCTCTCTCTCTCTCTCTCTATATATATATATATATATATATATGCTCATAGTTGGTTTGTGGTGGGGGAATAATGTCCTTTGTCATGCATGCTTATTTCTAGTTTGTTTCAGGATTTAGGGGCAAGACTACTAAAACTCATTGGCTTGTTTGAAAAGGATAATTTTCCAAGTTAAAAGATTTTGATTAGATTTATAATGAATAATGTAATGTGTATAATGATTTCCCACTCGACGGTGCTTGGTTTTCAATATCATAATAGCTAAAAGATTTTGATTGATTTATAATGAACTCTGCTTTGATTGATTTCCCTAGACCACACACATAGCGGGAGCTTTATAGCACTAGGTTGCCCTTTATAATGAACTCAGCTTGAAGCTTTACTGTTTTTATTCATCACTGTGTTATATGACTTATACGGATATTATCAATTTCAGATAAGTTGATTCAACCTCAATGGAGAAGGTGATTTTACGCAATCTTTCAGATCAAAGATGCTTCAAGGAGGTAAAAAATAATAAAGTGAAAAATATGCCGACTTACATTGCAGCCTTTGCCTTTCTTTACTCATTATTCTTATTTGTGGTCAATTGGTCATAGATAAAGAAGGATATATCGTGTAATCAGAGTCTGGTATATCAAATTTCTTTTACTTTTGTTACCAAGATTGTTTTGGTGGGTATATATTTACGGATCTCAACTTATGCACTGGTTTTTCTAGGCTTTGTGATTATATTGCTCAAACTATTGTTTCAAGCAATATCATATTTTCAAAATTTGAGAAAACTTTTCAGATCAAACTCATATTCTGTAATGCTGTTACAAGTAAAGAGTACTTCTGTGATGGATAAAATATTCTGGCATCAGAGTGAGAAATCTTAATATGGGTTAAGACCAAGCTCACGGCAGCATAGTTTGATTCCATACATGAAGAATTGTCAGAAGGGCAGTGCGTTTCTGAAGAGCATTTAGAAGAATTTAGACTTTGCATTGCCTTTTAACTAAATATGGCTAGGTCATGCATAATGGTAGTGACGAAGGCAAGTAACATCCACTGATGTCGATTATAAATGGAAGAATAATTTATTGTTGCTTATAAATGGAGGAACAATGTGATATCAAGTATATCATGTGAGGGTCAAAATCTAAGTTTACTAATAAATAAGTGACATAGAGCCCTGTCATTGAATATTTGGAGATCATTATTGCTATTTCTGGACAGAAATTTTTGTATAAATCTAGAGTACTCAGTTGAGTGTATCAGATCAATCAGAATTAAATATTTTTATAAATTTTGTGTCACACAAATAAAAGCATAAAGATTTATGAAAATATTAAGTATTAATTGACTTTGATGTATTCAATCTGAGTGTTTTAAGTTTAAGCAAAAAATTTTCTTTCCCGATAATAGTTTTACACGAACCATTTGCGAATGTCTCACGAACTATGATAGTTAATACATGGAATAAAAATTGAAATAAAAGAGAAAAAAAGCAATGGCTAAAACGCCATTAATTTTCTCTACTTTTTTTTCATGTACTGTTTCACGAATTCAAGTTCGTGGGATTCAGTATAGTTTCGTCTTCTACCTGACTGGGTGTCTTTGGGGCAATTTTGTTACGTTGAAGAGAAATGGCAATCCATCAGTTGGTGGGGGTTGGAGGTGGTGTGAGATATCTGCAAAGACACTCTAACTCCGTTGGTGGGAGTTGGAGGCGGTATGGGGTATCTGCAAAGATACTCTAACTCAAATACTTAAGTTAGTCTCAAGCCAAAAGAAATGTAAGAGTGTAAAAGCACAGAAAATGAATATACCTCGAATATCCGCCGTGTAAGAGTATAAAGGCAGAAAAAGTGAACATACCTAAAGTGTCCATGTGCTCATATTGGAGGTGAGTTGTGTAGGCTAATATTAGACTTGGGCCTAATAAAACATACCATTGCAGGTATTATCCTTTGGCGATATAGTGCTTCCTGGTTTGGTATTGTCCCTCCCTATGCTATGCTCGACCTTGCTACTATGGGGAAGCATGAAGGCATAAGCAACTATACTCTACTCAGGTCTGTACTCGGCTGCATAACCTAGAGCTATGTAATAGCATGTAATAGTCCAAGTTTTATTATTAAAAGAAAATATGACCCAAAAGAATGATGGCCCAATAGTTTTCCTGCCTTATATTAAAACAAGAAAAAAGAAGAGAAATTGCCTAACCTAAATAATGGAGAAACGTGAGTATGTGAGTAGGGGGTGTTTATTGGGTTGGATTGACATGATAAATTCAAAAATTCAAATCAAACTAAACAAATTAGTTTAGTTTGATTTGGGTAATTGGATTACAACGGATCAAATATGATAAAAATTAATATTGATTAGTCAAATTTGTTATTTTGAATCTGATGACCCAATGACTAGAACTAATAACTAGATGAATTTTTTTTTTTTTTTATAAATATCTATTACTTATATTATTTGAATGCCATTAAAAGATAAGATGATATACTAATTTACCCACCTAACCAATGAACCATCGTGTCTTAGTCTCTGTTTTATGAGTCGTGATTGCACCTTGTCTTTTTTTCTTTGAAAATATGCAATTTTATTGGTTTCTATAACTTCAATTTTAATAAAGATTATTTTGTTGTCATATTCATTTTATTTGTTCAGTTAATATTTTGTTTATTCATTTTATTATGTTTAATTTATTTATCATGTGTTCTTTATCTTTGTCCTGTTATCATAGTTTTTTTAATGAATAATACGATGACTTGAACCAAATCAAAATAATTAAATTTAATTGGTTTGAATTTATTTTTTCACCAAATTTGAACCAAATTGACCCATGAATACCTCTATATATGTGAGTGTACCAGCCACCACCCCCTTTGTTGGAAATTTAAGTGTGAGTGTTGAAGTCTCACATTGTTAAAGAATGGACAAGTTAAAGGCTATATAAGTAGAAAAGACCCATAGACCTAATGCCTTAAGGTTTTGGGTCAAGATGTGGTATCAAGTCTATTTATGTGATTCTTCACTTAACTCATTGATGGAGATCTCCTCTGCTCTTGGACTCCCCTTACGGCCCAACAAGTGGTATCAAAGCCGATGGTTTAGCTTGGATAAGTATTGGTGTGGACGATGTTGGTTTAGGTTTGGGTGAGAATATCTTTATCACGGTTGTTGGTGTTCTCATGGTAGCCCATCATATTAGAGAAATAAAGCCAACTTTGGGACACGACCGTTGATCGTTACTTCACTCGAGGATGAGTGTCCTTGTGTGTGGACTCGCACTTGAGGGGAAGAATGTAGAAAATTCAAGTGTGAGGTTAAAATCCCACATTGTTAAAGAATGGACAAGTTAAAGGCTATATAAATGGAAAAAATCATAAACTTAATGCCTTAAGATTTTGGGTCAAGATGTGGTGTCAAGTCTATTTATATAATTCTTCACTTAACTCATTGATAGAGATCTCCTCTACTCTTGGACTCCCCCTACGGCCCAACAACCCTTCCATCAATCTTTTACATCCTTTCTTCTTAATGTTTACCGTAATCTTCAAATTTTAACTCAATATCCGATCAAAGTGTTCCAATCAATGCTATATATATGTATTTGATTTTCTATCTTTCAAATATGTTGAAAAGTAAGTCGAACATCCGTAGTGATCCCATGTGCTAGTGAAAACAAACTAATAATTTTGGTTAGGTGAGTGGATATCTTATAGAGTAAAACCTTTTGATCTTTTTTGGGAAACAAAATTTTTAGATAATATTTAAGTTCTTGTCAAATTTTGAATTTTTTTACTTCTGAATTTTGATAATTATTAATTGTTCTTCCTGAAATAATTATTTTTCTATGATGAATTTTATTGAAAAATCTTGATGTATGTGAACTTATTGTATTTTATGAATTTTATAAGAAATTCAATATTGTCGGATTTGAATTAAATGTTTAATGTTGAGATAAAAGTATTCATTTTCTTTAATTTGTTTTATGAGTGATGTGTGTGAAACAACATCATATTTTGTTCATGTGTTTGCATGTATTTTTATACATTCTAGGCATTTTAGTTTCCCTTTTTGTTTATTTTTCCCTTTAGTTCGGATAACTGCGGTGTTTTTGGTGTTGTTGTGCAGGATTGGTGCTTAATTGGCCTTGAAATGGATGGAAAGCTTACACAATTGAAGTTGGAGCTTAAAGGGTAGCAATTTGGGACAAAAAGCTCATTCCAGAGAGTTCCACGGCCTGCCCGTGGCCTGAACCACGGCCATGGATCGAGCAGCTACGTGAAAAAGCAAAAAGGGAAGTCCAGAGACAACCACGGCCTGGCCGTGGTGGCCACCACGGCCGTGGTTGAGAGTCTGGTTGAGAACTCTAAGTCCAGAACTGACCACGGCCTGGCTGTGGTACCCATCACGGCCGTGGCTCGGTGTGCGTCTCAGATTTTTAAGCCCATTTTTCTCTTTTCTGATGGGCTTGAACCAGTTTTAACTCATGGGGTATATATAGATGTTCTGAAGACAACATTAGGGTTCGAATTTGGTTTGGAAGGAGGCACATTGGAGGCTCTTGATCTTCATCTTCCTCTCTTCTCTCTAGGATTACGGGTTTGGATGTTCTTGGAACTTGATTTTTGGTTTCTTCTTCTCCATGTCTGAGTAGTTCCTTTTGTTTCTAGGATTGGGCAATGCCCTTTGATACATTGATGATGATTAATTGATATTGTTTACCCCTTTTATTAATCTTGAATGTTTTTGATTCAATCCTTATTGTGATTATTCATGTGAATTTGCTGGCCACTTATTTGCATCTCATAGATATCTAGGGACGTACTGAAAGGTGAACCTAGGTGTTGGAACTATAAGAATTGAACTTAAGATTTAAATCACGAGAGTAGGTTTAGCCTTTCGATGATTAATGAATTACCAAAAAGCGTAATGGGTTCAATTTAGATTCAATTACCACGAGAGTAGGAATTAGTTTAATTGGGCACGATTCTTGTATCTTGAAAGGGAACATTAACTAATTTAGGGTAATTCACCTTCAATTGAATTTCAAGTGTTAATAAGAGGATTGTCAATTAAGAGTCTTGTATCATTGTGGTTAACCCCAATCCTGGAAGCTTTCTTGAATCTGAAATCTTTTCCTTAACAATTTCTGTTTTTGATCTCAACCTTGCATTTTAATTTTTATTTATTTAACTGTTTGGTTACTACGTTCTTATCACTCCACAATTACATTCCTTTTGTTTAATTGAATTGAATTAATTAATTAATTGGTATTCATAGACATAGTCCCTGTGGATTCGATCTTTTTATTACTTGACGACGAAATCGTACACTTGCGGATTTCACCCCAATCAAGTTTTTGACGCCGTTGCCGGAGACTGTGTTCTTCTTGAATATCAGTTAAATTTTTAATTTAATTATTTTAAACCTTTTTACTACTTTCTTGTTTTCTCTTTGAGTGTCTACAGGTAATTCTCTTGTTTATGCGAAGAACTAGATGTTTTGAGACTCTTAAAGAAGCTGATCCTGAAATTGAAAGAACCCTTCGCAGAAGGAGAAGACAACAAAGCCAAAGAGCAAGAGATAGACTTGAGCCAACGCTTGTCATGGCTGCACCTGCTGATAATAGACCTCTTAAAGAGTGTGCAGCCCCTAATGCTCGGGGTTTGCATTCTGGAATTGCTCGGCCAGACATTGAAGCTAGACAGTTCACCATACCACCTGCTTTACTCACCATGATAAGGCAGAACCAGTTTGGAGGATTGCCATCAGAGGACCCAAACGATCATGTGGATATGTTCTTGGAATTCTGTGAGACCCTCAAGATTGAAGGTGCCTCTGTTGATGCTATTCGCCTTCGCCTATTTCCATTATCATTGAGAGATAGAGCTAGGGCTTGGTTGAGGTCAATTCCCGCTGAGACCATCACTTCTTGGGACCAATTGGAGCAAACTTTCTTGAACAAATTCTTTCCACCATCCAAGACTGCTCATCTGAGGACCCAAATCATAAGCTTTGTTCAGAAAGATGGTGAATCATTGTCGGAAGCTTGGGATAGATATAAGGCTTTGATGGAAGCTTGCCTACACCATGGGTTAGAAAAATGGTTGATCGTCCACACCTTCTATAATGGGCTAGAATATTCTTCGAAGGTGTCTCTAGACTCCGCAGCTGGTGGAGCTTTGATGAATAGAAGACTGACAGAAGCCTATGAGATCATTGAGAGTGTTGCCACAAATCATCACCAATGGGCAAATGAAAGAGGTAATAACCCGAGAAAACTCTCGGGAGGTAAGTTGAGGTAGACGAGTTGATTTAATTATGTCAAAATTTGATTCTTTGAATAAACGTTTTGACATGCTTGAAAAGGCTCATGTAAATGCCATAGGTGCCTCTAACAATTTTTGTGAGATTTGTGGAGCACAGGGGACACATAGGTGTTGAATGCTAAGTTGGAATTGGCTCCTCACAAGGTGCAGGTGGAGCAAGTGGAATCATGCCACAATTTCCATGACTTCAACCAAAAGGGGAGGAATGATACATATTCTCAAACTTACAACCTCGGTTGGAAGTCACATCCCAACTTCTCCTACCGAATAGTCAACACCAAGCGGGGCAAGGTAGTGGTAAACCCTCTTCGGACTCCAACAGTACAAAACTCTAAACTTGAGTCTCTTCTTGAGAATTTTGTTGAGAGTCAAGCTAAGAAAAATGAGGAGTTTAGGCAACATGGGCAAGTTGTGATGAGGCCATTAGAGAGTTGTCATCTAAAGTTGAAAATTTGGCCATTCATAATAAATTGTTAGAAACTCGATTGCCCAACTTGCGGGCACTTCACATAGGCAACAAGGTAAATTTCTGGTCACCGAAATGAATCCAGGTAATGAACACTTTGCATGTCTGTTAGTTTGAGAAGTGGTAAGAACCTAGAGGATCCCAAGGATAAGGAGGTTAGTGACAAAGATGAGGGAATGAGGAAAAAGACACTAAGACACAACCCTTAGAGGAAGAGAAATTAATGAAAAGGTGTCTAAGTATGTACCCCCGAACCATACAAACCCCCAGTGCCATTCCCTCAAAGATTGGCTAAGGCCAAGCTAGATATGCAATTTGAGAAGTTCCTAGAGGTCCTTAAAAAATTGTACATTAATGTACCCTTCACTGAGGCGTTGAAACAAATGCCTACCTATGCTAAGTTTCTTAAGGACATTTTGTCTAATAAGAGAAAGCTTGATGAATATGAGACCGTAGCTTTAATTGAGGAGTGTAGTGCTTTAATTCAAAATAAATTGCCTCCTAAGCTAAAAGATCTAGGTAGCTTCTCTATTCCTTGCTTGATTGGTAACACAAATTTTGATAGAGCTCTGTGTGACTTAGGGGCTAGTGTCAGTCTTATGCCCCTTTCTGTGTGCAAGAAGTTGGAGGTGGGTGAGCTGAAACCCACAACTATTTCACTCCAGTTGGTGGATCGGTCCGTCAAGTACCCCGTTGGCATCTTGGAAGATGTTCCTATTAGAGTGGGTAAGTTTTTTATACCTGTTGATTTTGTTGTGCTTGACATGGAAGAAGATGCTAAAATGCCGCTCATACTTGGGCGACCATTCCTTGCCACTGGAAGGGCAATTATTGATGTCCACGAAGGGAAATTGACTTTGCAATTGAATAATGAGGAAGTAGTTTTTAATGTTTTCAATTCTGAAAAAAATCTTAATTCCTCTAATTCATGTAATCGCATAGATGCTACTGATGATGTGGACAAAGTTGTACTTTCAGATATGTAGGAATCTGTGACTTATGTTGTATTAGAGGAGACCTTGCCTAAGGTTGCTTCCAAGTTCGAGAAGGTCAAGCCCTGCAAGAAAGGACCAAAGAAGCGGGATGACAAATGTGTCAAGAAGCGTGAATTTAAACCAGGGGATAAAGTTCTTGTTGATAACTCGCTTCTACATTTCTGTCCAGGTAAGTTTTGGTCGAAATGGTCTGGACCATATGAGATTATTCGAGTCTTATCCTATGGTGTGCTTGAGGTGAAGATAGAAGGCCAGAAGACATTTCTAATAAACGGCCAGAGAGTGCAACACTATGAAGATGGAGTGGGGACTGAGTACCACTCTATTGACATCACCTGAGCATAGAACAAACTCACAGTCAAGCTAATGACTATAACTTAGCGCTTCTTGGGAGGCAACCCAACATTCTATCTCTTTTCCTTTATTTTCTTATTTTTATTGATTAACACTTTTTTATTTTTGTTTCTTAGTTAGCTATTGTTGAGTTGGCTTTGGTGCCTCCCTGAGTTCGGAGCCTTTGTAGAAGGATGTATATAGCTGTCGGCCACAAAAAAAAAATGGAGTTTTAGACCGGATGTTTGAGTTCATGGCTACACATCTCCTTTTTCTACCACCGCAGTGAGTTCTTTTCATTTATTCCTTCCATAGTTTTAGATTTTTACATTGGGGACAATGTAAGGTCTAAGCTTGGGAGTATTTATTTTTCATTTTTATTTTTATCTTCATTATCATGCATTCCCATATCTCATTTTGCATTGCATTTTCTTGTTGCATTTTCACGCCATCTTATATTTCTGCTTTTTGGTTGAACCTTGTCCCCCTCTCTTTTGGGGATTTTGAGATGATAATTGATTTGGAACCCAATTTATTGATTCTTGTGTTAGGCAATAGGCATTGTCTTTAATTGATAGTGGAGGTGATTTCTTGATAGTTGATAATTAGCATATGTTCTCTGAATTTGTGTTTCTCATTGATTTTTGAACCTCTAAAAGTGAGTTTTGAGCTTGTATGGGATTTATTCACTATATGATTTTTCATCCCATTCTTTGTGTTGAGTGGTCATTCCTCATTGATTTTGTGCTCTAGAACTTGATTTGAAACCATTTTGAGGCGAAATCTTGGTTTGCATGCTTGAATGTGATTAAGACATCTTAGGTATTTTTCTGGCCTTCTGAATTTGTTACACTTTCATCCACTAGTTGCCTATTTTGAGCTTATTGTATAATTATTTTCTTGATACCTATGATGATACATTGTCGGTGATCATTTAGAATATTGAATGGAGCAATCTGAGTTTGAATGTTGTATTGGGAATCATGTGTTTTGAAAATGAGGTCTCTCCCCTCTAAAAAAAAATAAGGAAAAAGGGAAAACAAAATAAAAGAAAAGCTTGAGATGAAAGCTTGAAAAGAAAGGGGAGAAAATGTGGAATTATGCCTTGATTGAAAACTGTCTTTGCTCCATGTATGTTCTATTGGGTTTCTTGTGCTTGTTGAAAATGTTGTTAGCCCTTTGTGCATACCCTCCTTTCTTTATCCTTCCTGACATCATTCCCATGGCCCCATTATATCCCTTGAAAGACCTTTTGATTCTTGCAATCATGCTGATTATTAGTGGAAATTTGGTTTCTTATCAAGCTTATGGAAGTGCATTTTCTTTGAGCAATATTGAGCGCATTGTCTTCATCCTTAAACACTTTGAGTGTGTTAGTTGAGTGATCCTAATTTAGTGAGAGGAGCATGATTTCTGAGAACGTTAGCCTCTAATTGGACTTGATTTTGATTACCTCTCTAATTCTTGGTTTGTCTTTGCCTATTGCTTAGTTAGATGTTTTCTCGGGTTCCTCATTCATTATTGTCTCATAATCCCATTTTTTAGTTGGTCTTAGTTATTGCTTGGGGACAAGCAAAATCTTAAGCTTGGGGTATTTTGATGTGTGTGAAACAACATCATATTTTGTTCATGTGTTTGCATGCATTTTTATACATTCTAGGCATTTTAGTTTCCTTTTTGTTTGTTTTTCCTTTAGTTCGGATAATGCGGTGTTTTTGGTGTTGTTGTGTAGGATTGGTGCTTAATTGGCCTTGAAATGGATGGAAAGCTTGCACAATTGAAGTTGGAGCTTAAAGGGTAGCAATTTGGGACAAAAAGCTCATTCCGAGAGAGTTCCACGGCCGCCCGTGGCCCGAACCACGGCCATGGATCGAGCAGCCTACGTGAAAAAGCAAAAGGGAAGTCCCGGAGACAACCACGGCCGTGGTTGAGAGTCTGGTTGAGAACTCGAAGTCCAGAACTGACCACGGCCTGGCCGTGGTGCCCACCACGGCCGTGGTTCGGTGTGCGTGTCAGATTTTTAAGCCCGTTTTTCTCTTTTCTGGTGGGCTTGAACCAGTTTTAACCCATGGGGTATATATAGATGTTCTGAAGACAACATTAGGGTTCGAATTTGGTTTGGAAGGAGGCACATTGGAGGCTCTTGATCTTCATCTTCCTCTCTCCTCTCTAGGATTATGGGTTTGGATGTTCTTGGAACTTGATTTCTGGTTTCTTCTTCTCCATGTCTGAGTAGTTCCTTTTGTTTCTAGGATTGGGCAATACCCTTTGATACATTGATGATGATTAATTGATATTGTTTACCCCTTTTATTAATCTTGAATATTTTTGATTCAATCCTTATTGCGATTATTCATGTGAATTTGCTGGCCACTTATTTGCATCTTATAGATATCTAGGGACGTACTGAAAGGTGAAACTAGGTGTTGGAACTATAAGAATTGAACTTAAGGTTTAAATCACGAGAGTAGGTTTAGCCTTTCGAGGATTAATGAATTACCAAAAAGCGTAATGGGTTCAATTTAGATTCAATTACCACGAGAGTAGGAATTGGTTTAATTGGGCACGGTTCTTGTATCTTGAAAGGGAACATTAACTAATTTAGGGTAATTCACCTTCAATTGAATTTCAAGTGTTAATAAGAGGATTGTCAATTAGGAGTCTTGTATCATTGTGGTTAACCCCAATCCTGGAAGCTTTCTTGAATCTGAAATCTTTTCCTTAACAATTTCTGTTTTTGATCTCAACCTTGCATTTTAATTTTTATTTATTTAACTATTTGGTTACTACATTCTTATCACTCCACAATTACATTCCTTTTGTTTAATTGAATTGAATTAATTAATTAATTGGTATTCATAGACATAGTCCCTGTGGATTCGATCTTTTTATTACTTAACGACGAAACCGTACACTTGCGGATTTCACCCCAATCAATGAGATTTTTATATTTTATATTATGGGAATACTAGTTAGAATTCGGTCATTATTAGCGGTAGTAATAGTTGTGGTGCACATTGTTATGATTGAGAAGGGAGGAAACACCTGCCTATAAAATATCAACTCTTATATTCTTATAGTAAACAGTGTATATACTCCTTTTCACACCTTATCTAATATCATTCATTATACATACTTTTTCTTATCACTTTCTCTCACTCAATCACATCTATTGAAAATAGTATGAATAGTATCTACACCCCTAAAAGGGGCGTAGGATGATTATTTTCCATAAAGTATAGTTGCCTATGTGAGGAGTTGCTAGGTGCCAGCGAGATGGAGACGTCTCTGGAGATGATATTAGAGGAAAAAGGGCTATATATATATATATATTCATGCATGCTTCTTGTTTTTTCTTTCTTATTTATTATGTATTTATTTTCTTACTGGGTCGGTAAACCTATCCCATTGTTTTTTTTTAACATATCTGTAGGTAGCTAGTTGAGATAGTTTTGGTCTTGTTCAACTTTGACATTCCTAATTCCCGTCTGTAGTCGTAGGTAGTATTTTGAGGTTATAAATTTTACGATTTTATTATTACTTTTTTGTGTTTCAATTTATTTTTAGAATTTAGTTATAGTTTGAAAAGTTTGATGGTAATTGTATATTTTGAGAAACGTACATTTTATAGTAGGCTTGTCAGGTCAAGTTAATGGAGTTTTAGAGAGTTAGCCTGTGTGCTAGTCACGACTTTCAGGGTGGATCGTGACCAAGGAAACATAGACACAGCAAAATACTTGTCGTATTGGTGTCGGACACGTTTCCAACATCGGAGCATCGACGACATCGCTAGACACGTGTCCGTACGGTGCTTGGCTCTATTTTCTCAAATTTCGTATTTCACCGCCCTCCGACACGGCCCACATCGGCCCACCGACATGACCCACCTCTAAAAGGCCAGGTTTAAAGTTCCTGTAGCTCTCCTTCATCCTCCACTGAAAAACACCACTGCCCCCTTCATCTTTCTTCTCTCCCAGTGGCCAGCATCACGACAAAGTCTTCTTCCTAACTTCCTCACGTAGGCACGCAGTGTTCACGGCTTCACGACGATAGTTTTCTTTTTCTGGTCACCAACGCTCCAGCAAGACCAACACGTCATCGACAAGGTGAACAGGTGAACTGCTTTCCACCCGTGAACCCCTTTGAGTCTGAGACTCTACTTTGCTATGTGTTGGAGTGAAGAAAGTCTTATTTTATCCATTGAATAATGAGTGACCCTTGTTTTATATGACAACTTTTTGATTTCTTTATTTTATTTATCATGCTTTTTGAGTGATTCGAAATTTATAAAAAAAATATAAATTTATTGTTTGTGCTTTTGTAGCTTTAATGATCTGAGTACCTTTCTTCTAAAAAAATATTATAAACGATACTATCAAGAAATTTAAAATTTATATCTTAAAATTTAATTCTTAAATCCATTTTATAATGTATAAATGTTTATATGCTTAATTTTTGGTGTTGATAATTTTAATATTTGATAGGACAATGACTACATTAGCTGGTGCAAGTTCTAACTCTAGTTCTACTATCATTAGTAGATTTGCAACTATTGAAATTATTGATCAAAAAATTCCTATTTGGGCATATGTTAAGACTATAGAAAATAGTTCAATTGCAGGTGGTGGAAACAAGAGTTGGTTTTGTAATTTTTGTTCTAAAGTTATTCGTGGTTCATACTCTAGAGTTAAAGCTCATTTGCTTAGAATCCCTGGTAATGGAGTTACTGGTTGTGTGAAGGTGAATGTTGATTATTTGGCAGAATTGAAAAAAATTGATGAAGAAGCTAGGAAGGCATCAAAACCACCTCATGTTCCATTGCCTACAGAAAGTCAAAATGGTTCCTCAACCCCAAAAGGTTTGATAGGGAAAAGAAGAAAAATAAGTCCTTTGGAAGCAACATTCAACAATGAAGAGAGAGCTCAACTTATTGCTGAAATTGTGAGGATGTTTTATTCTGCAGGCTTACCATTTCATCTTGCAAGAAACCTTTATTATATGAGTTCTTTTGTTTTTGCTGCTAGCCATTCATTATCTGGTTTTTTACCTCCCGGTTATAATGCTTTGAAAACAACCCTCTTACAACAAGAGAAAACAAATGTTGAGAAATTGCTTCAACACATTAAAGGTTTGTGGTCTTCAAAAGATGTTAGCATTGTTGCTGATGGGTGGACTGATGCACAAAGAAGACCTTTGATAAATTTTATGGCAGCAAGTGAAGGGGGTCCTATTTTCTTAAAGGTTATTAATGCCTCTGAGGAGATTAAAAATAAACATTATATGGCTGGCTTGATTAGAGATGTAATCAATGAAGTAGGGGCTGAAAATGTAGTACAAATCATAATTGACAATACTGCTATTTGTAAAGCTGTGGGGATGTTGATTGAAGCTGATATTCTTCATATATTTTGGACTCCTTGTGTGGTACATACTTTGAATCTTGCGCTAAAGAATATATATGCTACTAAAAATGCTGAAAAGAATGAGGTTACATATGCTAAGTGTCATTGGATCACCCAAATTGTTGATGATGTTTCATTTATAAGAAATTTTATTATGAACCACTCTATGAGATTAGCCATCTTCAATGTGTTTGTGCCATTAAAGTTACTTGCCATTGCTGATTCACGATTTGCATCAGTTGTAGCGATGTTGAAACAATTCAAACTCATAAAGCATGCTTTGCAAGAAATGATCATTAGTCCTGGTGGAACTCTTATAGAGAAGATGATGTGGGAAAGGCTGCAACAATAAAGGCTTTTATTTTAGATGATTTGTGGTGGGATAAAATTAACTACATCATTTCTTTTACAGATCTAATATATGACATGCTTCGATTCTGTGACAACGATGTTCCTACTCTTCATTTGGTATATGAAATGTGGGATACAATGATAGAAAAAGTGAAAGTAATAATTTATCGACATGAAGGAAAGAGGGGAGATGAGCCATCAACATTCTATGAAGTGGTTTATGATATTCTCATTTATAGGTGGACTAAGAATAACACCCCACTCCATTGCATGGCACATTCTTTGAACCCAAAGTAAGTTTACACTTTAATGATTTATTATTAAAATTTATAATAATGTAACATATTATTAACTATAGCTTTGCTTATAGGTACTATAGTAATCAGTGGCTTCAAGGGGCTCCAGCTAGAAAACCTCCTCATCAAGATGATGAAATTTTTACAGAGAGGAACAAGTATATTAAGAGATATTTTTAATTCTGATGATAGAAAGAAAGTTGCTATTGAGTTTTCTAGATTCTCATCAACTGCAGATGTGTTTTCTAGTTTTGATTCGATTCAAGATAGGTGGGAGTTAGATCCTAAATCTTAGTGGGTGAACCATAGAGCTTCTGCACCTTTACTTCAAAAACTAGCTTTAAAGCTTCTTGTGCAACCTTGTTCTTCATCATATTGTGAGAGAAATTGGAGTATGCATTCTTTTATTCATTTTGTAAGGAGAAACAAGATGAATCCAACAGGGCAGAAGATTTAGTATAGGTACATGCTAATCTTCGACTCTTGTCTAGGATAAATGAAGCATATAAGGTTGGAGAAACTAAGATGTGAGATATTAGTAGAGATGCATTTGAACTATGTGATAATGGTCCTGGTTTTCTTGAAGTTGCAAATTTATCATTGGATGAGGCATATTTAGAAGCCGTATTATTTGCAGATGATGGACGTGGAGGAGAAGAGATTGACATTATTCATATAAATTAGTAGTATTTTCATTTGTAGATTTGAAAGCCATATTTTTTTACTTTATGTTAAGGATTTGGGTTTTCATTATTATAACATATTTATTTTATGTTTTATTATATAATATGTCCTACTTGTGTCGTGTCCTATATTTTTTGAAATGTGTCATGTCGCCATGTCCGTGTCGTGTCGTATCTGTGTCCCGTGTCGTGTTTGTGCTTCCTTGGTCGTGACAAGTTACATGTAAGCTTGTTGTAACTTATAGCTTTTAATTTGTGATGAACTTTCAATTAAAATATGTAATGGAGGGTCAAGAATATCCTTTCTCATTGGAAAAAGTTTCTGTTGAAGTTTTCCTTTACTGAAAAGCATTCTGCTCAAAATAAACTTAGCATTAAAGTGTTGACAATTTCATAAGCATTGCTAAACTAGATAATATTCTACCACTCAATGCTGCATAAGAAGCTTGCAGAGTTAAAAAGTAACCAAAAATTTGTGTGCAAAAGCTTTATTTTAAGGAAAGGATAACAAGAGAGGAAAAAAAGTGGTTACTAGAACGAAATGATATATATGACATGTACTTGAGAGAGTACACTTTAAACTCGAAAGCCAATTACAGTTACTAATTGTTGGAATACCACGTGTGTGTGATATTAAGTGAGAAAGTTATTGGGGGCCACCAGGAAGAGTTAAAAATTAAACTAAATGACAATAAGAGTACAAAGACACAAGAATTTAACGTGATATAATAAGTCACGTATTTATATTCATCTTAAAGATAAAACATTTTTACTATAAGAGAAAAATATTGTACAAAAATAATTATGGAGTTAAAATCCTAACCCATATCTAGCCTAAAGTCCCTTGGATGAAAGCTGATGATTTATATCAACTAGACGAGTATTGGAAAAATGGTGGTTGATGAACAATAGTACAAGTAGGTGCCCCTCCCAGTGATGAGTAGTAACATGTGTAGAGACATGGCTTAGTGAGTGGTGAAAAGCGGTAACATGTATGACATGATTCTTAGAAAAAATAAGTAGTCTCATCCAGGTGATGAGCGATAACACGATGGTCAAGACGTTGCTTAGTCTAGTGAAGAGTGGTAACACGATAGATACATAACTCTTGGAAAATGTGGTGTGTTGGGAAAGGCCGTTGACCATTGAGTACTAGAGAAAGGCTTTCGTGGAGGGGGAATGTGAAGATGATGAATTGCGGGGCTACACATTTCATTGGTCAAGGTGTTCAAATCAAGTGGAGCCATGGTTTATGGTTGATTCGGGTTGTCTGTAGCTGGTATGCGTATATAGACCAATGATACTTATTTGTTGTTTTTGACAAATAAGGATTCTTCATGGTGTTCATGAAAGTTGACACATGACTAGGTGACTTGGATCAAGGTGGAGTGGTAATAAATTTCCAAGGTAGTAAGACATTCACCGAGGTGGAGATTTGTTGGGATTTTAGCTCATATGTCTTGATAAGATAATGATTGGTTTTATTTATGTTTATCCTTAGCAAGTGTATTCTTGGAGATTTAGGAAATCTAAATTAAGGGTATGAAAAACTTGAAAACTAAGGAGAGCTGGAAAGCAAGAAAACTTGGAGACCAATGAGGTTTTGCTATAAATAGAACCAATGGCGTAAGTGTAAGTGAGACTGAGAGAGAACAAGAGACATATGGGTTCTTCGAGCTGTGAGAGAGGGCGTATAAAGGGCTTTGTGCCAGGTATGGTTAAAATTTTAACTCCACAATTATTCTTATATGGTATTTTTCTCTCATAATGAAGATGCTTTATATATGAGATGCATGTAGATATGTGACTTGCCGAACTACGTTAGATTCTTGTGTCTCTGTGCTCATGTCGTCATCTTGTTTATTTTTATATGCCTGAAAACACCCAACAAAAGTCCCACATTGAAAGAATTAGTGGAAGAGTGATGCCTAGCTTGGATGTGCCAAGACCCAATGGCTAGCTTTTGGATCAAATTCCACTCTAAGATATAGCTCTGCTTGCTAAATAGCACCCTAAGTTATTCCAAACACTTCAATAGAGCTAGCTATGTTAATGGAATCCAGGATCATTTTTTTTCTTTTATATATATATATATATATATATATATATATATATATATATATATATATATAAATTTTTAAAGTAGTGCTTTAAATTTAAGTAACTTTGTTCATCAAAGATAGCTCTAATTGTCGCTTGCACATATGGATCAATATGTGTTCTTTTTCGAATTCACATCCTTTCCAACCACCAGCTCTTATAATAGCAAATCTATCATGGGGTTGTAGCAACATCATTCCCACAAATATACAACCTTATGTTTATGGGTTTTTAGCCATGGACAAATTTAGGTGCAAGTTCTATTTGTAGCCATGGAGGACAATTACAACCCCTTAAATAATTTATTGCACTAGCCATGGATGCTTACACCCCCTATTTTTGGGTTTTTCCGCCACGAAGGGTGATTGCAACCCAAAAAGTAAAGAGCACACATGCAATTAAGTGACCTTTTCTTTGTTGAATCTTGCAAAAGTTTTGGGATGCCATGCACCGTGAATGAGAAGACTTAGTTTCAACAAGACGTATTTGCCAGAGTTTGCTGGGAGAGCTTGTCGGAATCCAAAAACTATTGAGAATGGTTTAGAACTTAGTTGTTCCTTGCTCTATTTGAGAGGTTTTAGATTCTTAGAGAATTTTGGGTTTAAAAAATAGAATATGGAAAAAAATATAAATTATTTTTGTGATAAAAAAAACCAATTGACTTGTTATTACAAGTAATTCTCAAGATGCATCCATACACCAAAATTCATTTAGGTGCGTTGTAGCCTTCACCAAGATAGTGAGACTATCCAGGAGGATTCTAATATGATATATATGTTGCATATCTGGTAAGATGAATGTTTATTATAAGAGGTAAGATGAGTGAATCTTGACCATTGGATCTTACATGAATGATTAAGATTAGAACATAAATATATGTGACTTTTTTAAATGGTCACATGACATTTAAGTAACTTTTAATCTTGACCATTCATGTATGGTTGTATGGCCAAGATTTACTCCTCTCACCCTCTCACAATAAAAATTCCTTTCACTAGATATGTCATATATATATATATATATATATATATATATATATATATATATATATATATATATATATATATATATATATATACATTTCTATTTTGATGCATATTTTCTTTATAATTGTTGAGCTATGTCGTGATCTCGTTGTTATGGTATCAGAGTCTTGTAAGAGGTTCTGAGTACTCAAAACTTAGGAGAGAGAAGATACTTAGCGTTGGGCAGCTAACAGTTCAAGCGTTGGTCAGCTGAAGTATTGCTGGAGAAGGCATTTAGGTGGTCTCGCATGTAGGGTTGGTGGTCTCGATAAGTAAATTTATTAACTATGTCTAGATACTCAGAACCTTAAGCAAGCTCTCCCATTTGAGTAAGGCTCATAGTTTAGCTTTAACACAATCTCAATTTGCATCCTCAAACTTAGAAGAAGTAGATCAATATTATGTTCAAAATAATGAGATAATCATAATAAAAATAGAAAACTTACTTCAAAATTGGTCAATACCCCCTATTCAACCAAAGGAGATCTATAGGTCTAGTACCTTTTCATTCAGGCCTAAAGAATTTGTTCAAATATTTGAAGGTACTTATAATAAAATAGAACCCTTGTGAGTCAATAAACTTGCTCCTAGACAAACTAATAAATCACCATACAAGAAATGGATATAGATTTATGCACCTAGGATTAATCTAGGTAGCAATAAAAGGTCATCATAGGTTAGGAATTAACAATCTAGTTTTAGTCTTGTTAAGAGATAAGAGATTAAACAAATTAAATGATTCAATAATTTCAATATTAGAATCAAACCTGCATAATGGACCAATATTTTTTAATTGTTATCCAAATTATACAATGGAACTTAATAGTCCCATGACTAAGAAAGCATTAGAACTAAATGTTAAAAATTTAGATGATGTCTTTCATGAAGGAGTTACTCACATGTCCACAATATATCGAGATCATTACAAAGTTTCAATTGAAGATCAAAAGTTTAAAGCTTTAAGATAATCACCTAGGCATGAAATGATAATCATGGAAGCTAACCTCCAAAGATCATCAATTTTAACCCCAAAGAGATTAACTCATGAGGAAGTTCTGGCCAGACTGCTGGAAGATTGGATATTCCCACAAGTGATACCCCTTCAACCTATTCAACATACAAAAATAAGATTAATAATTCAAGATGGTGATAACATTAGGATAGGTAAGCTTAGATGCAGGTCCTCGATTGCTAGGTCAACACCTTCTATACCAACCTCATTTAGACATTCAATAGATGGGTCTTCGATCAACATAAATCTAACTAGAGTAAACATTGAATATAATGTTACTCAACCCATTTATCAAGAAACCTATAAATCTTATTCTCCAGAATACTCACCAACTAGGTCCCAAGTAAATAATGTCATAACCAGAGATCAACCATTTGAAATAGATAAGAAATGGATAATGGAAGACTTTGCTGCTCCTTGTAACAAAGATAAGAGAGATTGGTATTTTGAAACATTTAGTAAAGAACGAATAGTTAATTGTAGAAAAGAATTTTATTCTTTTTTAGAGGAACAAGAGATTAATATGTATTTTTTCGCATGGTTTGAAATGTACTGTCAACAAAACAACATAGAAGATCCTGATATAAGGTATGTAGAGGTTTTAGTCAACCTTAGAACAATTACTGCGTGGAAGGCAGAAAATGATAAGATAATTATATCTGAATGTCATCTTTTAGAAGCAGTCTAGGTAATGACAAATAAAGGAATAAAGGTAGATGTGTCTCCCTTTAAGATCATAACTAGATCATTATCCCAACCAGCAGAGAAAAATGATATTTATAAGGTTCATCAACAACTTAATTATTCCAATCAAATGTTCCACACTATGTCTAAACATCTAGAGAGGATAGAATGTAAAGTAGGAGAAAAAGAAAAATCAACACCATAAAATATTAATAAGAATTTAGATTAAAAAATACCTATATATAAAGTCATAAATGTTCTAGAATCAAATTTAAAGGAAATAAATTTAGGGTTAGAATCTGAAAACTATATTGAAGATATTATGAAAAAAATTAGAGAAAACGACTCTAAGATCAACATCCACATCTGAACCCAAGATCCAAACCTTGTCAAAAATTAAAGAATTAGAACACAAGTTACTAGACTTAAGTGTTAATAAGTTAAGAAAAGGATTTGCCTCTTTTCCAGAAACCAAAAATTACTACTCAAGACCCACATATCCAGATGTTCACTATAAAGAGAGACTATATCATGTAGAAAACTCATACTCAGGAGAATCAATAGTAGAACGGAATATAGATAGAGCAAGTGAGCAACAAATCTTAGATGCCATTCAACAAATGACAATGGCTACAATAACCTTCAAAGGAAGAAGGAATTCTAATAAGAAAGTTACAACATTGTTAATAATAGGTTTTACAGAGCAATTTAAAGGTTAGTGGGATAATGATAATGTACTATTGTCGAACAAAGTGGAATTATGAATGCAATAAAAATTGATCAAAATGGATCCTCAATAGAAGATACTATAACAACACTTCTATACACTAACAAAACACTTTATAGGAGAACCTTTGAAGTTCTAGCAAAGAATAGCAGATTAAGTTGTTAATTTATACTATCCTTCTATATATGATTATAGATGGTACAGAGATATGTTTTTTTTTTGTCAAAACTTTACTTAAGAAGTGATGCTTTTGTAGACTACTGGCAAGAGCAATTTATCACTGGATTTCCAAAACTATTTGCAAAAAAGGTCAAGATCAATATTGAAAGACAAAATGATGGAAGTACTCTATATAGCTAATTAACTTTTGGTCAAATATCAAACTACATAATAGAAATAGGTCTTCAAATTTACTTAGACTTCAACCTTCAACATAAGATAAAAACTAAGTCAATAAATGTGAGAAAAGAATTAAGATCTTTTTGTCAATAATGGGGAATAGAAGGAGTCAAAGCCCCTAGAGAAGGAAACATAAGTCAGAAGAATATATTTCAAAAAGAGCAAGAAAGTCTAGAAAATAATATAAAAAAACATCAAAAACAAGAATCTACAAGTCAACCCAGTTCATTAAAAAGGTCAAAACATAAGTTTTCTAGGTCAAAATGAAATATAGTCTGTTATAAATGTGGAAGAGTTGGTCATTACAAAAAAGATTGTAAAGTTAAACAAAAGATCAACAATTTAAACATAGATGAAGATTTGAAAAGAAATTTCATCAATATATTAACAAATGAATCTGAATCATCATTAAAAGACGAATATAGCTCACAAGATAAGGAGTTCATAAATCAAGTAAGAAAAACTTCCTCTGACTTAGACAACGGTGTGCAAGACTGGAACCAGAATCATGTAATTGTTCAAAATGCGTCAAGATAATTAATGTAATCACAAGAGTGTACATGACTAAAGAAAAACTTCCCCTGACTTAGACAACGAAGAAGAAGAAGAAGAGTGGACAGGACTAGAACCAAAATTATGTACTTGTTCAAAATGTGTCAAGATAATTAATGTAATCACAAGAGATTAAGCTTCAACATTAATAGCTATAGTAAAAAAGATGAAAGAATCTCTAATTAAACAAGAATTTATTCAGCAAATAAAAGAATTTTTAGAAAATGAAAAAAAGCAAAAAGAAAAAGGTCAAAAATTGATATGAAAGAAGTATTAGATAGACTTTAAAAAACCTCAAAAAGAAGAAATCACTTTAACAAAACTTCAACAAGAAATTAAGAATTTAAAAGAGGAAGTTAATCAAATTAAGGTAGAAGGATATTGAAATTGAGTTCAAAATGTTAAACTTGTAAGGACAAATAATTATGCAAGGACAGTCAACGAGCTCATCAAAAGAAGAATCTAAAAATAATTCATATATTAATCTTTTAACCCAAGTACTTGTTCATAAGTGGCATTGTCCAATAGAATTAATAGTTCAAGATAAAAAGTTTAATCTTATAACACTGATAGATTTTGAAGCAGATACAAATTGTATTTAAGAAGGATTAATGCCTACTAAATACTATGAGAAGACTATATAATCATTAAGTAGTGCTAGTGGATTAAAGTTGTTCATTAATTATAAATTAAATAATGCAAAAATCTGTAAAGAAAAAATTTGTTACAAAGCATCCTTTTTATTGCTAAGGAACATATTTGAACAAGTAATTATAGGAACTCATTTTCTATCATTGCTATGTCATTTCTTTGTAACACAAAAAAAGGTTAGTAACTACAACATTAGGAAAGAAATTTGTTTTGAATTTTTAAAAGCTCCTCAAATAAAAGAATTGAATCTTGTTCAAGAGTCAATGATTTCGAAAATAAATCTAATTCAAAGAAAAACAAAATATATCACCATGCTAAGTAAAGAAGTTCAATACAAAAGAATAAAAGAACAGATTAAAAAACCTAAGTTCAAGAAAAGATAAAAAATTTACAACAAAAGTTTATGAATAAAGTTTGTAGTGAATATTCAAATGCTTTTAAAGATAGGAAAAAATATGTAGTAACCCTACCTTATGAAGAAATATTTAAAAAGATCAACATACTAACAAAAGCAAGGCCAATTCAAATGAATCAACAATATCTAGAATTCTACAAAAAAGAAATCCAAGAATATCTTGATAAGAAGTTAATAAGACCTAGTAAATCTCTATAGAGTTGTGTAGGATTCTATGTTATGAATGCCTCAGAAATATGAAGAGGCACTCTAAGATTAGTAATCAACTATAAGCCTTTAAGCAAGGTTTTAAGATGGATAAGATAGCTGATCCCAAATAAAAAAGACTTTGTCAGCAGAGTTCATAATGCTACTGTGTTTTCAAAATTTGATGTGAAATCTGACTACTATTAGATAGAGGTAGTTGAAGAAGATAGATACAAAACTGCATTTGTAGTATCCTTTGGTCATTACGAATGAAATGTAATGCTCCAAGGATTAAAAAATGCACCAAGCGAGTTTCAAAATATAATGAATAACATCTTGAATCCTTACACAAAATTCACCAAAGTATAATATGCTAGTTCTCCAACTCAGTTGATCAATAATTTAACCATTTAAAATAATTTTCAATATCATTAATGAAAACAGTTTAGTAAGTTCAGCTAAGAAAATGTAACTGTTACAAACTAAAACTAGATTTTTAGGGTTTAAAATTCATCAAGGGACAATTGTTCCTATAGATAGGTGAATAGAATTCACTGATAAGTTTCCAAATGAAATCAAAGATAAGAAGCAACTTCAGAGATTTCAAGGATATGTTAATTATGTAATAGATTTTATTCTTGTTCACCCCTGTTCAAAACATTGCGAAAGGATTCCCCAAAATGGGATTATATTATGATAAATATAGTCAAATAGGTTAAGAAAGCAGTCAAAAACTTTCCTTGTTTAGGACTCCCTAATCCAAAAGCCTCGTTAGTGGTAGAAACAAATGTCTCTGATTTATGGTATAGGGAAATACTTAAGCAGATTCTTCTTAAATCTTCAAGAGAACAAGTGGTAAGGTTTCATTCAGGAACTTGGCAATCGGTTTAACAAAAGTATAGTACTGTTAAAAAAGAGATTTTATCTATAGTGCCATGTATAATGAAATTTCAAGATAATTTGTTCAATAAAAAGATTTTACTGAAAATTGTTTGCAAAGCAGCGCCTAGTGTCATTCAAAAGGAGGTAAAGAATTTCGTTTCAAAAAAATATTTACCAGATGGAAATCTTTGTTATCTTGTTTTGAATTTGATGTTCAACATATAAAGGGAAAAGATAATCATTTTCTTGATTTTCTAACAAGATAATTTTTGTAGGGAAAAAACGAATCATAGTTCATCATCATGATCAAAATCAAAGGGTACTAAAATCACCCTAGATCATTATGCAAAGCTCAACACCAAGATTAACACTAGGTCATCCACCTAAAACAATAGGTCATCAACCCAGGCCAGATCATCCATCATGGCCCTTTCTTCTCTCACTCCAGTTCAACAAATAAAACCATCCTCTCCCTGAATATCTGATCAAAATCGATTTAAAGATCTTACTTATCAACAAACCTTGATAAGCACCCCTCCAAAACAAGTTAAAAAATTTAAACAATTATCCCCTTTATTGATCAACAACCCAATTACAGAAGAATGTAAGTATGTAAGAAAGAATATCATGGAACCCATGTTCATCATAGAACCATAATGCTTTTTTCCTAAGGCAACTCTTCTCAGCATGTCTTGCCCCCAAATTACCACTTTGTTCCTCATGACTTTCTTAGAAAAGATAAAACCTTTTTTGAGTTAATTCTCCTCAACACCAGATCCATAGAACTTGAGCACCATTATAGCTCTGACCTGACTACATAGAATTCTCGAAAGTCAAGATGTAATTGAATATTGAAGATAATTTTGATGATAACAAAAAAGAAGATGATGATAAGATCAAGTCCAAGACCTTTCAAGACTAGTATTAGGACTTAGACCAATTGTAAAGGTAAATGGTTCACATTTAAGCTCCAAATATGTTTTTCAAGAACCCAAGATAGTACTCATGTTTTTCAATGTGTTAGAATGAGTTTTGAATTCATAAGGAATGACTTTTAAGTGTCTAAATGGTTGTTGAAACTCCTAGTGGCATTTGGCTAAGTTTCATAGTTGTTTAAACTATTTTTTCAAAGGCCCTAATTGATTAAAAGGTTTCCTTAATCGATTAACAAAAGTCAGAATGTCAAGGTTTCAATTCCATCAAGCTCTAATCGATTAGAATAGGGCAGATAATCAATTAGATCACTTAAAACCATTGCGCACCTTCTGTTTTTTTTTAAAGATCATAATCGATTAGGCCAAATGGCTAATCAATTATGGAGTTACATAAACCCAATCCTACAATGCTATCTCGTGGATAATCAATTAGGTAAGGTCTAAAATTGATTATTTGAGTTTTTAAAAACATAAATTAATGGCTAGTTGTTTGCATTTAATGCTCCCAACCACTCCCAATGATTTTTTAATGACTTGAGCTATAAATACAAGTCATTGGGTATTAAAGGAGAGAAGGGAATCATTCTAAAACATCATGTTGAGCATTTAGCACGAGTTTCACCAGCCTATAACTTTAATACTTTGTTTTGAGCTTAAAAGTATGATTATCTTTTTACTCATAGAGTTTCAATTTGTATAATCTATTTTGTGAGAGTTTCCAATCCATTTTATTATCTGAATTCCTTGTAAGAGGATGAGGTATCCTTCAAGGAGAGAAAATGGTGATGTATCCCTTAGTAGAGAAAAAGGTGGGGTATCCCTTAAGAAAGAAGAAGGTGAGGTATCCCTCAAAAGTTATAAGGGTGATGTATCCTTTGTTTTGAGGCTCAAGCACAATGGGTGAGGTATCCCAAGGTGTGTTAAGTGCTCTTGGTTGTAAAGGTTGCAATCACTTGTTGAAAACTTGAAGTTTTAGTGGAAAATCTCGGGTGAACCACTTGAGGACTGGACACTGGTCACAAGGAATGACTGAACCAGGATAAATTTTGAGTTTGCTCTTCTCTATTCTATCTCTTTTATTTTTGCACTTTGCTTTTGTATGCTTACTTGACTCTTCATCTTGGCTGGTTTATTTGTAAGTAAAGTATTCCATATCATCTATCTATTCATCTCAATTAATTAATAGCTTCAACAAAAAATAGTAAACAAGTGTTTTATGAAAAGTTTACAAATTTTTTTTATAAACTCAATTCACCCCCTGATAAGCCTATATTTTATAGTCTTATACTGGATAAATTATGGTGATTTGCTTATATTTATTAGTGAATTTTAGATAGATCCTTATCATTGTCTTTGTTTTTGTATATTAAAAGAGATTGAACATATTTAGAGTGAAAACAGGCGAAGACATCACATTTTCAGAGCAAAAGATGACTATTTTGACTTAGATAGGGCCTTATGTCAACTCAAATGCGATTGAGGAGTTAGACACGACCCTTTCTAACTTGGGAAATGTCTCTGTCAAGCTCACACGTCCATGTCTAACCTCAATGAAGCTTCTGACTTGGAGACGTGGCCATGTCTCTTGGTCACACGGTCGTGTCTCCCATTACGCTGCAAATTATGTTGTTTTCAAGCTCAGACAACCGTGTCGAGCTTAGACATGGCCGTGTGAGGTTTCCTGCGTACAAAAACGATAGTTTTTGTCCCAAATATTTTAAATAGAAGTGAATCCCTAAACTTTCTAGTACTTTTGCGACGACAGACTTTGAGAGGCAAGGTAAAGTTTTAGTTTTCCTCAACCAAAGATTGGAGGTTATGGTTTTGAAGATAAGTGCAAGAGCAATTGAAGTTCAACCATTGAAGACATCTTCTCCTTCTTCATCTTCTCTTAAGATAGAATCACGGTTGCCTCTTCAACTTTTGTTCTTGTTTATGCTACATTAGCCATGAGTGGCTAAATTCTTTTTTTTAGGATTAAGATGCAACTCTCTACTTTTCTATGTTGAATTATTAATTTGATTCTTTGTTAATGAAAAATTATTGTTCTTGATTCATTCTTAGTATGCTTAATGCTTGGTGTATGTTATCAGCTGTATTTACATGATATTTGGCTTTAGGTAAAGGATTGAAAGATAAAACCTAATTGCTAGATAATATAAGAATTAAACTTAGGAATTGAGCCCTAGACATAGGCTTGAATCCTTCGATGAGCAAACAATTGTCATAAAACTTAATGGGTTAGAACTTTGATTAATTGCCATAAGAATGAGATTGATGGAGTTTTAACATGTTTCAAGAACATAATTGAACATTAGTAAAGTTAGGATTACAATTTATCGTATAGGGTAGTGTAGTGAATTCTTAGTCCTAGGCCTTTAAATCTTAGTTGAATCTTAACTTTTTTATATTTATTTGCTTACTTTATTGCTTTGATTTTTGTCTTGATTTTAATTGAGCTTTCACTATTATTTTTAACCGCTTAAATAATCAAAGTAGCCATAAGAGTTAGTAATCAATCGATCCTCGAAGGAACAATCTTTATTTTACTACTTGAACAATTCATGCGCTTGTGAAAAATTCACAACACCTCCTCTTGAGTTTGAAGCCACTTGGTAACAATTGGTATCAGAGCTTAACTCTTGTGTAAAGAACTTAACAGCTTTAAGAGGAGAGATGGCTTTTTCATTAGAGAGTTCTTCTATAAATAGACCTTTATTTTTTAATAGTGATGGTTATGCTTATTAGAAAGGACGAATAAAATTTTTTATTGAAGCTATTGATTTAGATGTGTGGGATGTTATAGAAAATGGTCATTTTGTTCCCACACATGTTGTAAATAGTGTAAGAATTAATACACCTAGAAGTAAATGAACCGATAAAGATAAGAAAAAAGTCTAATACAATTTGAAAGCTAAAAACATAATTACCATAACTTTGGGGCATGATGAATTATTTAGGATTTTAAATTGTAAAATAGCCCAAGAAATGTAGGACACTTTATAAGTCACCTATGAGGGTACTAGTGAAGTGAAAAGATCAAGAACAAACACTCACTCACGAGTACGAACTCTTTATAATGAACCAAGGTGAAAGCATTCAAGAAATGCAAAAAACGTTCACACATATTGTTCACACATAATGAAGATATTATTAACAAAGTTTTGAGATGTTTAAGTAAGGATTGGAAACCAAATACGACATCTATTGTGGAGTCAAGGAACCTCTCTACCATGACACTAGCTACACTCTATGGAAAGCTCTAAGAATATGAATTGGAGTTGAATAGACTCAACCAACATGAGGAGCTTGACAAGAAAAAGAAAGGAATTGCTCTCAAGGCTACTTCCTCTATGATTGATGATGATGATGGAGATGACTTGGAGAATCTTGAGATTATTGAGGAAAACCTTAGCCTTCTAGTAAAGAAGTTTAGAAGATTCTTCAAGAAGAAGGGAACTCAAATAAACCTCTCTTCCCCCTAAAGAACATCTATCACAAAGGAGAAGAAACTTCATCTACTCTCATATGCTATGAATGTGGAAAATCGGGACACATGAAGATGTAGTGTCCTATCTTCAAAAAGAAAGTGGAGAAGTATAAGAAGAGACCTTCAAAGGACAAGAGAGAAATAAAAGCCTATATAGCTTGGGATGACAACGATATAGATTCAACAGATAGCTCCAACAATGAGAAAGCTCACTTTTGTCTCATGGCTAGAAGAGAAAAGGAAGATGAAGATGACATGCAAGTAATATCTTCTAACATTGACTCTTCCTCTTCCTATAGTGAGTTGCAAGATGTATTTGAAGAATTGTATGATGAATCTATAAGGCTTGCCAAACTTGTTTCCTCATCTAAGAAAACAATTTCCTCTTTAAAAAACAAAATCTCTATCTTAAACAAGGAAGTTGAGGAACTTAAAATTGAAAATGAAACTCTTATATTAATTGATGTCAATTCTTCATGCATGACTTACTCTTCACATGAAAATGCATCTACATTCTCTTCTTGCTCATAATGCAAAGTTTTTGAAAAAGAAAATGAGGATTTGAAAAATATTCTTTCAAAATTTACCTTTGGAAGGGATAATTTAAACATATTGCTTGGAAAATAAAGATGTGTTTTTCAAAAGGCCAGTTTAGGGTACAATCCCAAAAACTAACAAAAACTTTATAAGAGCTTCTTTGTTCCCTCAAGAACTTCAATTATTCCTTTCATAAAGTGTTTTCATTGTGGCAAGAAAGGACATAGTACATCAACTTGCAATGTAATGAAAAACAACAACAACAACAACAAAATAGGAACTAAGATGGTTTGGGTCCCCTAGGGCACTTTGCCCAAAGCTAACACAATGACCCAAGAAAATTTTTTGGTACCAAAAGTTAAAAATTAAATATGGTATAAGTGTGCTTGAAGGCCAAAAGCTTATATTAGTATCTTGATAGTGGCTGCTCCAAGCACAAGACTAAAAATGACTCTAAGTTCTCTTTTCTAGTATCCAAGAAGATTGGACATATATAACCTTTGGAGAAGTAGAGACTTGTTTTATGCTTTAATATGTCCTCAATTAAGTAGTACTTTTCTAGTTTTATATTTTGAAAGTGTTTCTAGATTTGCTAATATGCTAGATAAGTACACCTTATTTGAAGTGGCTTTTTTTATGATAATATATTTGCTCATAAACTTTTGACTAATCATATTTTCGAATGAATGTTTATGTTAGATAGTTTTTGTCTTGGTATTTATGTTCTTAAATCCATATCTAACATGATACTTGTTTGCCCTAAAATGCCTATAAAAAAGGAGAATTAGGAATATGTGACTATTTCATTTCATTCTTGATTGTCATGTGTGCATACTAAAATGTCTTACTTGATCCTTGGATAAGCTTACCAATCTCAACTTTGATCCTTTGGACCTTCTAAAATGTGTTCTATGTGTTTCTCTGATGTTTATAATTGATTATTGGATATTTCTATTCGATTATCAACTTCAAGTAGCGCGTGAAATGTGTTTTTATTTGAATCTAATCAATTAGGACTTGGAAGAATGCCTTGTTTGTGTGCTTTCTTCAGTCATAATCAATTATAGCTTAAGCTTAATCGATTGTATGAAGTCATAGGACTATGATCTTTGTTTTTGGTTATTTTCTGTTGATAGTTTTTGTTAGTTGAATTTGACTGCAAACATACAATTGGTAAAAATGTTATGTATGCTGAATGTAATTAGTTGTGTTGAGTGATTAATGAGTGAGAATATGTTTTTTGAATTCTTTTTTGTCTGCTTTGCTGAATTTATAACATTGGAGTTGTTGCTGAATTGGTTGTTGCTAAATTGATTTGCTGCGTTGAATGAATATCAAATGTTGAACTTGAATGAATAATAGCTCTATGCTTTCTCTTGCCTCATCTTTTTTATCATGATAAAATTGGGAGAAAAGCTTGAGTTCTTGTTTTTAAGGTTCTTATTGTTGAGAAAAGACAAGTATAAATTTAAACTGATGTTGGGATTCTAAAATTAAGGGAGAGCTGTGCATTTTTAAATTTAAATCACCTCTTATGAAAAAAGGGAGAGTATGTCTCTTTAACAAACTTTGTGAATTCTAATTTTATAAACTGACTCTTTTCTTAATGGTTGTTTGTCATCATCAAGAAGAAGGAAATGTAATTGACTATTGAAGATAGTTTTGATGATAACAAATAAGAAGATGATAACAAGATCAAGTTCAAGACCTTTCAAGACTAATATTAGGACTTAGATCAATTAATTGTAAAGGTAAAATGGTTCACACTTAAGCTCCAAATATATTTTTCAAGAACCCAAGATAGAATTTATGTTTTACAGAGTGTTAAAATGAGTTTTGAATTCATAAGGAATGACTTTTAAATGTCTAAAAGGTTATCTTCTAGTAGCATTTGGCTAAGTTTCAAAGTTGTTTAAACTATTTTTTTAAAGGCCCTAATCGATTAGAAGGTTTCCTTAATCAATTAACAAAAGTTAGAATGCCAAGGTTTCAATTCCATCAAGCTCTAATTGATTAGAACATGGCAAATAATCGATTAGATCACTTAAAACCATTGCATGCCTTCTATTTTTTTAAAAGCTTATAATCGATTAGGCCAAATGGCTAATCGATTAGGGAGTTACAGAAACTCAATCATGCAATGCTATCTTATGGATAATCGATTAGGCAAGGTCCATAATCAATTATCTAGGTTTCTAAAAACAGAAATTAACGGCTAGTTGCTTGCATTTAATGCTCCCAACTACTCCCAATGACTTTTTAATGACTTGGGCTATAAATACAAGTCATTGGTCATTAAAGGAGAGAAGGAAATCATTTTGAAACATCATGTTGAGCATTTAATACGAGTTTCACTAGCCTAGAACATTAATACTCTATTTTGAGCTTAAAAGTGTGATTATCTTTTTACTAATAGCACTTCAATTTGTATAATTTGTTCTTGTGAGAGTTTCCAATTCCTTGTAAGAGGGTAAGGTATTCCTCAATGAGAGAAAATAGTGATATATCCCTTAGTAGAGAAAAGGGTTAGGTATCCCTTAAGAAAAAAGAGGGTGAGGTATCCCTTAAAAGTTGTAAGGATTAGGTATCACTTATTTTGAGGCTTAAGCACCAAGGGTGAGACATCCCAAGGTGTGTTGAGTACTCTTGGTTATAAAGGTTGTAAGCACCTATTGAAAGCTCAAAGTTTTAGTGGAAAATCTCGGGTGAATCACTTGAGGACTAGACGTAGGTCACAAAGGGGTGGTTGAATCAAGATAAGTCTTGAGTTTTCTTTTCTCTACTATATCTCCTTTATTTTTGCGCTTTGCTTTTGTATGCTTACTTGAATACTCTTCATCTTGGTTGGTTTATTTGTGAGTAAAGTGTTCAATCTCATCTATCTATTTACTTCAATCAATTATTAACTTCAACAAAAATTAGTAAATAAGTGTTTTACGAAAAGTTTGCATATTAGTATCAGAGCTTAACTTTTGTATAAAGAGCTTAACAACTTCAAGAGGAGAGATGACTTTTTCATCGGAGAGTTTTTCTATAAATAGACCTCTCTTTTTCAATGGTGATAGTTATGCTTATTGGAAAGAACGAATAATTTTTTTTTATTGAAGTTATTAATTTAGATGTATGAGATGCTATAGAAAATGGTCCTTTTGTTTCCCACACATGTTGTAGATGGTGTAAGAATTAATATACTTTCTCATCCGTTTTAATCAAATGACCACTCAATTGAAAATATATTTGAGTCTATTTTCATATGCAACAAGTTTCATAACACAACGCAAAGTATTTTGAAATTTATGATCAAAATAATAACTAAAGAACAACTTTTCAAAACTCAAACTTGACTATTTTTCATAGTTTTTAACTATCACCATAACTAGCTTTTCAAAATATGTTTCTTAGGCATTTTAGCATGTAAGAACCATGTGTAAAGATTTAAAAGCATATTTGCGCTTTTTTCTTGTAAAACCTCTATCTTTACATAGGAGAAAACCTAAAAGGAAAATATATCAATTCTAGTCCTTATGCTTCTTGATGTAATCCAAGCTTCTAAATTTTTTTTCTCTTCAAATGTTGAAAATGCTTGGAATATTGTATCATTCTTATTCTTCTTAAGTTGAGCATAATTGTTATCTTTTTTTTTTCGTGTTGCAATACTTACTCTTGGTACTTGGTGTAACACCCTTGTGGGGATGCCACATATATAAAGAAAATAAAAGAAAGATAAATAAAATCTACCCAAGTTGTAAAACAGAGGTTATGTACTAACATGGGTTATAAAAATATTTCCTGTTAAACAGAATATTATTAAATAATATAATGCAGAAATATAAAATAAACAGAAACAACATCACTCATAATATACATATGGTCCAAGTTATAAGTTATACAAATAATTTACAACTACATCTACAAATATTTAAACAGAAACAGTAAAACAGTAAAGAGTCAATATATACATACACAGACGGGCCCAAAAATACACATCATAAACATTTAATCCTCTGATGGATCACTCTCAGGAAACTCATCAGAAGATAAATATCCAGGATGCCTCGACACTCGGTGGAAACGAGACCGCGCAGTCGATACGATAGTCATCTCACTAGGCTCAGTGGACACACCACCCCAATGACGCCTAAGAGATAAAGGCAACTCTAGGTGCAGAAACACAGTAGTCGTCATCACTGGCTCTCCATCAAACATATGTCGTAGGGACACAGTCAACCGTCCCACGTAAGTCACTGAGTCTCTATCTCCCCGCAGATGCCAAGCTAACGATCTACCGTGAAACTCGAGTGTCACAAAACCCAAAAATCCTGGTATCGCCATACCCAAACAAATCAGTCCAATGGATATGGATGATCAGATGGTTCTTGGTCGTCGTCTTGGTCTTCTACCGGTGGTCGCTTCTTCTTCCTCCTCAGGATACAAAATCTCAAGAGGCTGTTCCTCTTCCTCAAACTCTTTACCACGTAAAATAAATATACAGAAAACACATACAATAAAGAGGTAAGACAATCTAAAATCATTACAAACATGGCAAATAAGAAAACGACAAATAACATATATACAGTTCATGCAATATGAAAAGCTATAACATTAATTAATAATAGAATAGTGTAAAGATTTAAATATCATAACAACACATAATATCACGATAAAATAATATCAAGATAAAATAATATCACAGATAAAATAATATAAGAGTTTGACAATAAACAGATAAAATAAAATAGATAAAATAAAATAATATCCAAGATATCATCACATACAATATGACACGATCCTACTCCATGGAGCTAAACACATAGAGATATCAGAGAAAGAATGACCCGCAAAATCTATTAGTACCACGGCTGCCCAACCAAACTATTACGCTGTCTCACGTTGCGTCTATAGCCCCACGTCACATGGAATCCACTATCCAAGGCGTGGTGTAGTTCACGGTCTCACGTTGTGGCACTACAGGCAATGTACTATTAGACTTTACGAAATCTCGATTAAAAATAGTGCGTGTCGAGTCCATTTGTGTGCTATCGGTTACCACGGCCTAAATGAGCGACCATTCCATATATATGGGATCCCGTACACTAACGTCTCCAAGTTCATAAAGACAATGAATCACACTACGTTTATCGCATCGACAACACGATGTGATTCACCTCGTCAACCAATCCACCAAAAATTGGCATAAACTCAATATATGAGAAATTACCAAAATACCCTCATTAAAAATATATCCTCAAAGATAAAAAGATACAGTAAGTCCCACCGGACAAATACTGTTCCAAAGCCTGTACGGGTTCACCTCTTAGCCCGACAGCAGAAAAATTCAGAAAATATCGTTTTGGTCAATCGCGTAGAAATTTTATCATGTTTTCACAATCTCGTCGTTTTTAAAAACGTTTTTAAATCGCGTAAATATATTTTTCTGTTTTTAAAATCGCGTAGAGTTTTTAATACGTTTTCTCAATCGCGTAAGATTTTTAAATCATTTTATGGTCCAAATCCCTTAAAAATTACTGTTTAAATAAACAGAAATAATAAATAATACGTTTAAACTACGTAAAATATTTTCCATACCGTATACTGTCTTTTGGACATCTTTTCTATCTTATTTGCCCGTTTTTACTAAAAATTGACAATATTTTGTTTAGAAAATTATATTAATGGTTTCCTAATTTTTCCGTAAAAATTCTGTTTACTAAATTTTTAAACCATATAATTTAATCCTTTTGAAAATCACTAACATGCTTCAAAATTATAGCATGAGCCATATGTTAGAAATTCTCAAAAGTTACTGTATTTCCTTTCTAACAGTAAAATTATTACTTTTAATCCTTAAACTTAATTCTAATCAATTTGTTTCTTTAAAACTCATTGTAGAAAAATTCCTTTTTAACATATCTTACATCTTTTTAATTGAAAATGGTTTGGAATTGATTTTTAGAAATCATGGATCTTGGGTTTGGCATGTTGGCCGAAATATGCACTTGTGTTATTTGATTTCTAAATTCATTTTCTTTGATCTAAACAATTCTATCTCTTGTTAATTTTCCTAGGTTAATTAAATTACACTTTAGGAAAATAATGAGAACATTTTGGTTCTCCTTTTGGTCAATGGCCGTGAGCCTTGGTGTGGTGTTCTTTGGAACACTCATGCATTCCTTAGCATGTTATTCACATCCTATACATTATCATGCATTTCTAACACATACAAATTATCAAAGCTTGTAGACATGCAACATCATACAAATTTTTACAAACATCAAATAGGAAAGCTACAAACAACCACACAAACAAGCTACCAACAAACACAACCAAAGGAATCATTATGGATTCTACAATCACAACAAATCAAACTCCATCTTCTTACCACCACCCATGGATGATAAGATTTGTCTTCCTCTTACCTTAAATGAAGACAAAAATATTCTTTCACACCTCCTCTAGGTTTCGGTTTTCACTCCACCAAGTCACCTAACAAGCTTAAACAAAACTACAAGTTACTAACCATAAAAGAGAGCTTAAACCATGGAGAAATCATGGCTTAGAACTTTGAAAAAGAGTTTAGAAATGGAAAACAAGAAATTTCACCTTCTAGGTAAAATTTTCCAAGTAGGTTTCCAAGCTTCAAATGAAAGATTTTGCAAGAACTCTCAACTAGAGATGTTCTTAGGATTGTGTTTAGGTTTAGAAAACTTGGTTGGATAAAATTTTGGGTGGTTGGATGGTCTTGGTTTGTGTTTGGCCGAAACTAGCTTCAAGGAAGCTTCAATGGTGTTTAGGGTTTTTGGAAGAGAGAGAAGAGAGAAATTGCATGAAAGATGAAGTGATTAATGGCCTTCAAAGATGGCTTGGCCGTAGACCTCAAAGGACCAAGAGGTGTCCATTAGGTTGGCTTCATCCAAGCCTTAGAATGGATCAATGATCAAGATTAAGCCTTGTTCACCAAGCTTTGCTCCCATTGGTTAATCCTAACCTAGTCACCATGCTTAGTCACTAATTAAGCTTAGTCATCTGGCTTAGTCATTAACCTAGTCATTAGCTAGCTTAGTCACTTGTTCTAGAGAATTCCTTCACTAATGGTGTTTAATTAAGCTACTAAGTTAACTGTTTTAACTAAACGTGGGTCCGGCAAAATATTTTCGGGTCTACTGTCATTGTATTATACTGACTAATAAAATAATATTATAATAATACAAAATTATTTTATTTGACAGTTAAATCCTAAAAATTAAAGGATTAAATACAGTATCATTCAGAATTGGGTTAAGTAAGATCCCCCAGTTCTGAATAATTAAAACAAGATTTTCCCCAGCCTGGAAAATATCATTTTCCTGTCCCGGAGCAAATCGCACAAAAAGTCCAAATAAAATCATAGACAGTAATATTAAGCACTGTAACATATAGAAAAATTAAAAACAGTACAATCGGGACGTAATGGTTATTTTTTCATTTTTCCCCACAACGAAGCAAATCATCCAAAACGTTCAAATAAAATTACAGACAGTATTAATTGTCTGTATATCTCTCAGAAAAATTAAAACAGTAGCTTGAGAAAATTTTTATTTTACCGTCACGAAACAAATTACGTAAAACGATCAAATAAAATTTTAGCCTATAAAACGTATTTGTATTTCATACAGAAAATAAGAAACAGTAAAATAGAGACACAACGGTCTTTTACACAAAAGCTTGAAAAACAGCAAACAGAATATTCGGGACATTTTTCTAAAAATTGAGGTGTTACACTTGGACTATCCTACAAAGTATTGCTCACTTAAAATAAACATAGTTAGCCTAAATTCATAATTCAATATCTTCATATGCATGATTCATAAATGTATAATGTAACTACCATAAATTTAAGACTCTTAAAGATAATTTTGAAATAAGAAATTTATCTTACTAATAGTTTAGTAATTTTGCAACAAAGAACACTTTAAAATTATTTTATTTATTCAAATCAGATATTTGATCGTTTTGAGTGATTTACTTATGTCGGAAAATAAAATTTTTCTATAGGAAAAACCTTACGTAATTTAATTTTTACCGTTAGGTAATTATTTTACGTAATCGATTTGATATTTGTGCATTTTACATTTTTTGTGATTTTTGTGGATGATTTTGAAATTTTTCCTATTTGTGGGCCCCGCAAGGGGTATGTGGGCCCATGTGGCTATACGTGGGCCCAATTGAATCCATAAAGTAAAAATTTTTCTACGCATAGAAAAATTTGTACTTGTTTAGACAAAGACAGGGATCTTACTAAACTTAATCCGAAAACAGCTTTAAAAATTTATTGTCTTATGTTTTGTCTTGTATTTAATTATCGGATGATAAAAATACAACACTCTTAATCAAAAATATTATTTGTAGGATACAAGAATAAATATTATAATCTTTAGCGTGGCTATTGTCAACAAAGAGAGCTTGACTTGATTTATACCCTTGGATGAGAATCTTGCTTGAATATTAACCATTGATTTAATCACAAGGTTAAGAAACAAACTTAATAAAGCGCTTGATAATAACCATTGATTTAATCAATGGTGTGAGAATAAGGCTTAGTTAGGAAGGCTTTGATATCAAATAGATGTAATCAAAGGTGTAGAATTGGTCTTGAAAAATGACAAAGACCATTTATAACCATTGGATTTAGATTAAATCAAGGGTGGAGATTTAATCTTAAAAAAGTAACAAATGACCATTTATGACCATTGGATGAAGAATTAATCAAGGGTAGAGATTTAGTCTTCTAAAATGGCAAAGACTAATTAGGACCCTTGGATTTAAAGTTTGAAGAAGCAATCTTAACCATTAATTTTGGAGACACATCTAATGGTTAGAATTTAAAGGAAAAAATCCACAATGGCTGAGATTAAGTCTTCTAACCTATCTAAATCTACCTAAATCCAACCATTGAATTAATCAATGGCTAGAAATCTTCAAATGGTGGCAAATAATGAAGACAACTTTATTGAATGCGAAATGAAGAGAAAGTGATGGTTTTGGAAATGTTTAGAAGATTGTTAAAATAAGCTTTATGTCATTTTTGCATGTCTTGGTCAAGTTAGACATCATAATGATGCTTACTTTTGATTTTTGCACTCAAGAAGAATGAAAGAAGGGGGACTACGAATTTGGTGCTGCATGAAGCAGTTTGGAAGACCATAATTGCACGCTTTAGTCATTATTGTCTTCCTTGTCTTCATTGATTCATTTTCAAGAAGGAAACTTAGAAAATTTTCTCTCCATCTCCTTTCTTCTCTAGATTTTGGCCAAGCCCTCTAAGAGCACCTTTCATCACTCAAAAATTTCATCCAACTTGATTTTCTAAACCTAAACATCATTCTAAGAACATCTCTAGTTATGAGTTTTTCCAAAATCATTCATCTTGATCTTCAAATCCAAGCTTCAAGTTTCTATCAAAAATCAAAAATTTCATCTTTGTTCTTCAAAATACACCATTAGGTCATACTACCTAAAATCACCATCCAAGCTCTTTTAATTTCATCCAACCATAGATCTTGAATCTACATGATGTTCTAAGCAACTTTCATGTTGAAGACTTCTTCTAAATCATTCATCTTCAAGGAGCTTCTTCAAGATCAAAGTTATTGGGTTTTTGAGGTAAAGTATAAGGAAACTTCATTTTCTTCTCTCTTTTTCATGATCTAAGCCATGTTTGATCCATGGTTCCTCTTAATCAAGCTTGATATGTTAATTAACTTGTGTTTTGTTTTATATTTGAGAAGCCCTTGGTGGTGAAGGACTTGGAAAAAGAAACAAATCACGGCTTTGGAGGATCTTCAAGAGGTAAGAGGGAGATCCATCTCACCATTGTTTTAAGCATGGTGGTGAGAGATGGTATTTTATTTGATGGATGTAGAATCCATGTGAGGATTCATATCCATGGTCATGTAATTAATTTGTGGGTGTTTATGAGCTTTGATTAATTTTCTATGCTTGATATCTTTGCATGATTTTATAGCTTTGATGATATCTTGATATGCTATACATGCTTTTATGGCTTTAATGGTATGCTTATATTATTTATCATAAAATATATACATGTATATGCCATGACTTGATGGTGGAAAGGAAATTGATTTTTGGCTCCAATAGCCAAGGAAGAGCTACGGTTTTGATGCCCTTGATTAGGGTTCATGTTGAAAATTTTCAAGAATGAAAGAATTGATTTTTGAGTACTTAGAACATGGTAGATTTCCGAACAAGACACCTCAAAATAGGTGTTCACAAATTAATATTTTCATGAAAGATGAAAATGGATGATTTGAATAAGTATGGAAAATAAACAAAGGATTTGTTTTTCAAGAACAAGAATATGATTTTTGGAGAAATTTTTATTGATTTATTTTGTGTAAAAAGATCCTAAGTGTTTTTCTAAACATGAGTTTTGAATGAAGCATTCGTTAATTTTAAGGATTTGCAAAGAAAGTGAAAAAGAATTTGTAAAGAAAGTAAAAATGAATTTGAACAAATGGGTTTGGTTTTATAACCATTGGTATTTCGGTTTTGAAAACAAAATTCTAATGATTTTTTGTGTAAAACCATATCAATTTAAAAGGAAAAGTATTTGATGGCTTTAATTCTTTTGTTTGTGCAAACCATATTGATTTAAAAGAAAAAAAATGTTTTGATGATTTCAACTTGTTTTTTGAAGGCTGCTGTAATCCTTGATTTTTATGAAAGTAAAGTGAATTTCAAAGTAGAAACGTATTTTAATACAGGATTTTGGAAAGGGAATCAGGCGTTTATCACTTGAGAAAATCAAGTTTTTGTAAACAAAAATATTTTGAACTTCAATTTATTTTGAAGAAGGTTGTGTTTGGAAATGATTTGGGAAAAATGGAGAATATAATAGTGTTTTGAAAATTTACTAACGTATAACTTATTTTCAAGTTTTGAAATACGTTAGAAAATATTAAGTTTTGAAACGTTGATTTACATCAATGGAAAAGTGATTTTTGTGAAGTATATTTTGAAAAAGAATTTCTTGAGTAAAGAAATCAGGAAAAAATATTTTCTGAGTAAGAAAATATATTAAATGAAGTATAAAGTTATATTATTTTGAGAAAAGTTAAAAAGGAATTTTTAAAGGTCAAGAAATATTTTACAGAAAGAAATTGTGGTGAAAAATTATTTAAGTATCTTAAAAACGTGATTTTTAAGTTACGTGATATGAAAAAATATTTTTATGTGATTTTAAATAATTATACGCGATTTGAATTACGTTTAAATATTTTACGTAATTTAACTATTGTTGAAAAATCACTATGTGATTTAAAAGTGATAAATTATTTTTACGTGATTGTGAAAATAGCAAAAAATTGTTATGAGATTTGGAAAGTATTTTAAATATTTTGAGAATGATAGAAAATGATTTACGTAACGTAAAAGAATGATTTTTAAGTTACGCGATTTTGAAACATGAAAAAAAATAATATTATGCGATTTGAGAAACGTATGTTTTTACGCGATTGAGAAAAATGTTAAAAAAATTATTACGTGGTTTAAAAGTCAAATGAAGAGTTGCAACATTTTGAAAACGTAATGTGTGTTATGAAATTTTTGTAAACGTAATAAGATAGTGTTACGGTATTGTAAAAACGTAATAAAAATGTTTTGGAATTTTAAAAAAATGTAACAAAAGTGTTACGGTATTGACTGAAAATATAAGAGAAGTGTTATGGTATTGTGAAAACATAAAAAAAACGCTTTTGGTTGTGAAACGTAATGTAAATGTTACTGTCATTGTGAAAATACGGTAAAAGTGTTTTACAACTATGAAAATAACATGATTTTTGATTTGATGAAATTGATTATGATTCTTGTTGATAAAAAATATAAATGAGAAAATGACATATTTGTCTATGATTGGATTTGGTGCATTATACATGCATTGGAATGGTCCGATAAGGTAATTAATATAAAAAAAGTTGATTGCTTCTCTAGGAGAAACACACCTCTTGAGTGGGTGCGATATGCGTAGTGTAGGTCACTTGTTGACCTTGGGGCATCGAGGTGCGGTTGCTACACGGGTGGTTGGTCGCGCTTCTTCCGTAGGTTAGACCGATGCAACACACCGATGATCCGGACCGAGACACTATTCTTAATCAAGATCGATAAAGACCGTCGTGTATATATTTAGATGTGCAAAATCAAAGTGAGGATTATAGCATATTTTAGGCATGTGGTAAAATTATGATCTTTTCGATCATTTCTCCGACCGAGTTTAGCTCCATGGAGTAGGAAATCGAGTCTTTGTACATGCATAATTTGAACATTTATATCTTGTGATATATTAATTGAGGAATATTGGCTATGGCAATTGTTTTGAATACTTGGATGATGATGATGATAATTAGGACATTATCGTAATTGTTGTTTATGATAATTGAATTGATAAATGATTTGATGATGATAGTTGATTAATATTGAATATATTATTGGAAGTTTGATATGATATCCCTGTATGATATTCTTTTATTGTGTTATCTCGTGTCTTGCCATGTTGGTATTAGCGTAGGTGATCTCACCTCTTTTGTTATCTTTGTTTTGCTATGTATGTCTGTTAAAATCAAATAATAGAAGGATCGAGTTGTCTTAGACATAATGGGTGATGGATACTCGAGAGATTGATGAAAACATTGAAGAGTGGTGTCTCAAGTTCGAAGGTGTTCTTCCTAGACAAGGAGTAGAGTTCGATGCAACAAGTCGGATACAAGATAAGGAATGAGTATGTTAAGTTTTATCATTAGTGTTATACCGTTTCATTTTTAGTAGGACCCGTCATGGGGTTTGCTTCTTGTTGAAAAAAAAAAAGAGTCACTGTTAATTTTATATTTCTCTTTAAATTGTGAAATATTAATTGGTGTCAATGTTGTATATGAATCAGTTTAAATATATTTTTAGTAATACTTATGGATTACAGTAAGTTTGTATTTCAAAAAGAAAGAATTTTTTTTAAACCCACGTTTTTAACTCAAACCTTTTATGAAAACATTTTCAGATTATGAGTCGAGTCGACATGTGATACTGCTAGGGAGGATGTTACATATAACTCTACTTAGTCTAACATATATATATAAGACTTTCATAGATACATTTAAATAAGAAATTTATCAATTACTAATAGATATGCTTTATATATGATGCAACAAAGAACACTTTGCATATTTTTATTTAAATAGAGTCAAATCCAATATTAATTTAATACAACTTATATAACACATTATTGGATATATTTTATAAAAGATGCTATAAAGAATATGCATGATTCTTATATGAAATATAACAAGATGGAGTACATGATCATGCATGAACCAATATAATCTATTAAGCACATCTATATAGCATAAATGTCATTCTTTTTGTCTTGTATTTGTCATCATCAAAACTTAATATATTAAACCATTGGGGCAAACTTATTTCCACAGGTACTAGTGAAGTGAAGAGATCAAGAATAAACACTCTTAATCATGAGTATGAACTTTGTAGAATGAACCAAGGTTAAAACATTCAAGAAATGCAAAAAAGGTTCACACATATTGTTAACCATCTTGCTTAATTGGGAAAGACTTTTCCTAATTAAGATCTTATTAATAAAGTTTTGAGGTGTTTAAGTAGGCATTGACAATCAAAGGCGATGGCTATTGTAGAGTCAAGAAACCTCTCAACCTTGACACTAGCACACTATTTGGAAAACTCTAAGAACATGAATTGAAGTTGAATAGACTCAACCAACATGAGGAGCTTGACAAGAAAAAGAAGGGAATTGCTTTCAAGGCCACTTCCTCTATAATTGATGAAGATGATGGAGATGACTTAGAGAATCTTGAGATTATTGAGGAAAACCTTGGCCTTCTAGTAAAGAAGTTTGAAAGATTCTTCAAGAAGAAAGGAGCTCAAAATAGACCTCCCCTCCCCCCTAAAGAACATCTACCACAAAGGGGAAAGAACTTCATCCACTCTCATATGCTATGAATGTGAAAAATCGGGACACATGAAGATGGAGTGTTCTATCTTTAAAAAGAAAATGAAGAAGTATAAGAAAAGGCCTTTAAAGGACAAGAGAAAAAGGAGAGCCTATATAGCTTGGGATGACAACAATATAGATTTAACGAATAGCTCCGACAATGAGAAAGCTCACATTTGTCTTATGGCTAGAGGAGAAGAGGAAGATGAAGATGACATGTAGGTAATGTCTTCTAACCTTGACTTTTTCCCTTCCTATAGTGAATTGCAAGATGTATTTGAAGAATCACATGATGAATCCATAAGGCTTGCCAAAACTTGTTTCCTCATCCAAGAAAACGACTTCTTCTTTAAAAAACAAAATATCTATCTTAAACAAGGAAGTTGAGGAACTTAAATGGTGGCCCAGTTTTAGTCTCACTTTGGTTAGCACCAGTGCTATTAATTAATACTGTGAATTAAATCCCACTTTGTTAAGAAAGAATCATAAGAAAGCTTCTGAGTTTGAAGAATTAAAGTAGAAGTTGATTCAAGAACTAGCCAACTCCTCGTCTAAGCAAGATCTTTATCTCAAGCTCAAAACAATAATGCCGACTTCTGGTTTAACTCACTCTCCTCCTAGTGAAGAAAGTGATAGTAATTACCTTTAGAACGAAGATGATATGGCATTGATCTTTCAGAATTCTAAGAGGACAACGTGATAATAATTCTTTGTTCATTAGATGCTCAGTACCAGTCAAAAGGACAAAAGGAGATTCCTCTTGCTCCCAGTATTATCGCTCACCAGCTTAGCTCATTAGACAAAAAGGACAACGTGCAACACATTTATCCTTCACTATCGCAGACTTCATCACATTTGGAATATGGCCTCACCATTCAGATCAACATTTTTGAACTCCATTGGATTTGAAATCTGAAAAAGAAGAAGAAACCTCGGCTATAAAAGGGAGGTTCCTATAGATCAATAGGCATCGAAAAATTCACTATTGTTTTATGTTGCTGTCCTTTATGCTCAAATTCTCGTATAGTCTTGTAATTTTAATTCTCTTGTTCTTTATTTTGTAAAGCTTGGAAAAGCTCTTCGATCAACATTCTGTAATTTTGTATCATCAGTGTAAGTTCAATATTTTTCAATAAAATTATATTGATCCAAATCTTTGATCTATTTTCTTCTATTTTGATGCATACTTTCTCTACAATTGTTGAGCTATACAGTTATCCCATCGTTAATTCGTCCTTTCTATGAACAAATTATAACATTCCTTTACTAGTTAAGGAAATATTTCTATATATTGTCCTGTAACACATAGCCAATCTGCTAATCGTGATGGGAAAAATTTTTAAACCCTTTTGAACTAGAAAAACCAGGAGTGAGAATAAGGTCTGATGTACATGAACTTATACCACGCATGCTAATAATCCCAATAAGTATATGTTTGAGGATCATATTTTATGGACAGAGTCTTGGGAGTATGGAGTTCTTGGTTCCATTCTCTTGAACCTTAAGGATCTTGACTTTCAATAACTCTATGTAGTCAGGGTTCTTAGAGTTGTAATGGTGCTCAAGTTCTATGGATCTGGTGTCGAGAAGAATCAACTCAAGAAATGTTTTATCTTTTTTTAGAGAGTCATGAGGAACAAAATGACAGTTTGCGGGCAAGATATGTTGAGCAATTTCCCTAGGAGTTGCCCTAGGAAAAAAAATTCTAATTCTATGGTGAACATGGGTTCCACGATATTCTTTCTTATATACTTACATTCTTTTGTAGTTGGGCTATTGATCAATAAAGGGGATAATTGTTAGGATTTTTGAACTTGTTTTGGAGGGGTGCTTATCAGAGTTTGTTGATAAGTAAGAGTTTTAAATCTATTTTGATTAGATATTTGTGGAGAGGGTGGTTTTATTTGTTGAATTGGAGTTGGAGAAGAAAGGGCTAGGATGGATGATTCGGCTTAGGTTGATGACCCGCTTTTTTGGGTGGATGACCCAGTGTTGATCTCAGTATTGACCTTAGCGTTGAACTTTGCATAACAATTTAGGGTAATTTTAGTACCTTTTGATTTTGATCGTGATGATGATCTAGGACTGATTTTTTCCTTACAAAAATTCTCTTATTAGAAAATCAAAAAGATGATTATCATTTCCCTTTATATGTTGAACATCAAATTCAAAACAAGATAATAAAGATTGTTATCTGGCACATATGTATTTTGAAACCAAATTTTTTATATCTTTTTGAATGACGCTAGGTGCCATTTTGCAATTAGTCTTCAATAAAAAATTTTTATTGAACAAATCATCTTAAAATTTTGTGATATATAATACTATAAATAAAATCTATTTTTTAACAATATTATATTTCTATTAAGCCAGTTGCCATGTTTCTGAATAATATCTTATCACTTGTTCTCTTGAAAATTCAGGAAGAATGTACTCCCTCATACCTTAAACCCTATATATATATATATATATATATTGAATAATGCATAGAATTCTTACTCTAAATATGTCTAAAGAATACCCACTTCATTTAGGGTTGACTCTATTGATAGGCCCGAAGAGTCCACGTGTGTGTTTATCAATTGATTATGGCCGAAGAGGTAAATATCAAAGTCCTACACCGATAATGCATTGATTTCTTACACCTGTTCACCGGTTATGTTTTTCTGACTCTAAAAAACATCTGAAAACAATATGGTGGGAAAAAGAAAAATCTTGGTGTATACACTTATATGTGCATTTGCTTACATCTTTCTGTCACAGGATTAGAATTTAAATATATAAAAATTTAGATGAAATTACTTATAATTAAATAATAAAAAATATAAATAAATAAATAAATAAATAAATATAAGATATGAATATAAATACATAAATAATATAATATGTGTAATTAAATAATAAAAAAAAGTTGTTGGCTTCTCTATGATCCATAGAGCCCACTTTCGCGTCCAGGTACACTATTCACAATTGTATTCCTTTTAAATCTTCTAACAGCTACAATTGATTGAAGTCGACACTTGTTACGAGTTGATTAAGCTAAACTCTTTATATTTAGCTTAATATTTTGGTTTAACTTGTGATAAAAATATATTATTTAAATTTGACTTATTTAATTAAATTTAAATATTTTAACTTGTTTAAAATTATGAGATTTGAATTTAATTTGTTTAACTAGTTAATATTTTGATAATTTTCATTTTTTATCAATTTTTTTAAATATTTTTTAATTTATTAATTTAGTATTTAATAAACATATTTATTTTAAAAATAAAAATAAAAATAAAATAAAAGACTCTTTAAAAATTAAAGTTAAGTAAGTGCTAGATAATAATTTAAAATTATAATTTCTAATTAAAATTAAAATTTACTAAATAATAAGAATATATAAATCATTATTATTATTTATATCTTTTCTTATATAAAATTATATACATATATATTATTCGTAAATTTTTAATGTTAAATTTTTAGAGATTGAACTTGATTCTTTTATATAATTAAATTAGTCTGAATTAATATTGAATTTATTTTAGTTAAACAAATGAATTTGATCAAACATTTAACGAGTCTAATTTTAACGAGTCTAATCTAAATAATTCACGAATAACTAAATTTATTTTCTTCCTACATATAATATGAGAAGCCTTCATCATAGTACCAAGTCGGAAAGGGCAATATAGGCATCGGTTGCTCCTAGAGTTCCCCTAACCACTTCGTTAAGGATTTCATTTTTATCAGAAGCTCTTCCTCCCTATTGAAGTGTTTGGAGAAACTCCCGGAATCACCGATGAAAAAGGTTAGAAACGGTCATATTGCTTCCCATGTTAATTAATAGCTAGACTCATTCTTGTTTCTTTTACTTCTGCTGATTATGTTGTGAAGCTGAGAATTAAGGTTAGTTTTAGAGCCTGAGCTATAGAATGATTAACCTCGGATGAACTCATTTGCTTATGCTGTAATTATTTTTACAAAGTCAAATCATAGTTTATTTTTATTTCCTTCCGATTTAAACTGATTTCCATCTTTTAAGAAGCCTTAATAGTTTTGACCAAGAAGAATGAGTTAAAACAAAGAGCTTAGGATAGACTCTGCATATGTGTTTCAAATTTGGATGCTTTGTTAGTCAATAATTCACTAAATGGTTTTAAATTAATTTAGAAAAAGTAGGGTGAATAAAAATGAGAATATAGAAAGTAATTTTCCCCTCTTTTGTTTCATATAAATAAGGAGAATAAAAATAGAGGGTTTTCCCATAACCCTTTTAAAATGATAGTTTGAGAAGGATAATTGTGTGATTTGGAAATGCTATTATCTTGAGTTCTAATTTTTCTTCTTCATTATACCTGTTTTTAGAGGTATTTATTTTAAAGAGATAAACACAACATTATTCTTTTCAATTTCATTCCTCTCAAATTTCTCTTTTCTTTTAATAAAATAACAAAAAAAACTTCTTAACTTCTCACAGAATGTAATATCACTTTTTTTTTTGTTTAAAATACGTAATATCGCTTTTACTCCTAGTGTTCATTCATCTTGCCTTCTCTGTACAAACTGTTTTGACAGCCACGAAACCAATTAATAGTCGATGAAAAGAAGTTTCACTACATTTTCAGGACAGATAAGATAGGAACATAATCATTTGGTAATCATAGGTTAAGAGCTCTGTTAAGCAAAGAAAAATTATCACCATGAAAGTGTGGTTAAAAAAAACCTTTTCTAGAACATTCATGAGACACAAGGATGTACTTGGTAGGCAAGGTAGAAAATGAGGAGGTCAAAACATATTGAGAGGAGTAAAAATGGAGAGGGGTTGGAAATGTTTTTATTTTTACTTATTGGTACTTGGTAGAGATGAAGACTAGGATGAATGAATTGTTACACTCATAATGTTGCATTTTCATTTTAATTTCATCTCAAATTTGTAAAGGGAATTTCGGAAGAGAAATGTTAATAACATATTTTTTGAACATTTTTTTAACATTTATTTTGTTATTAGTCTAAAAATATATATTGTTAGTATTTTTTTCTAATAATCTTTTCAAGTGTATAAGGTGAATCAATTTTCATTTTAATTTCATCTCAAATTTGTAAAGGGAAATTCGGAAAAGAAATACAAATAACACATTTTTTGAACACTTCTTTTAACACTTATTTTATTATTTCACTTACACTAAATAATGTACTTAATCATTTATCTAACTAAATTAATCATATTTTGTATCACATGGAGGTATTAAAACCCCCGCAGAATTCCCTTACGTAGAAAACCTGACTACAGCTCAATTAGGATGCATGCACTGGTAATCCTCTCCGACTTGATTGCGCATCTTTTGGATTTTGGAGATACCTACTGAGTAATTTAAGTTTAGGTATATTTTCCTTTACGCGGAGGTTTATTAAAAACTTGTGAGTTCTAATGTTACTGGAATGGTATTTATCCTCTGGTTTAAGTACTTGATTATTTATCATATTATATATTATTTCTACATAATAAGTCTTCTTGTAGCCGTATCTTAGTCTTCAGATATTTTATCGTACTACAACTGGTGTACCTAATATATAAGAAAGAATTCTTGTCAAGGAGCATATTTAGTGAAAAAAATTTTTATTGTAAGCGAATAAGATAAATAAATTTTGATTATACAATTATATATAAATGATTAAAATTAAAAATTATTTAAAGATCATGCGATTACTTAAAAAAATCATATATATATATATATATATATATATATATATATATATATATATATATATATATAGGAAGAAAAATTGACTGGGTTTTTGTCTAAAGTTGTCTTCTAACAGTTGAGAGTCATTTTTTACGAGTCATTTTTTAAGATATATATATATAAGGAAGAAAGGTCGACCAAGCTTTTGTCTAAAGTCGTCTTCTAGCAATTAGGAGTCATTTTTTACAAGTTATTTTTTACTTGATCACGTCCGTCGAGTCTGGTTGAGCAAGTTATAATATATATATATATATATATATATATATATATATATATATATATATATATCCGTGGAGTCTAGTTGAGCAAGTTTTATATATATATATATATATATATATAAAAAGGAAGAAAGGTCGACCAAGCTTTTGTCTAAAGTCGTCTTCTAGCAATTAAGAGTCATTTTTCACTTGATCACGTCCATGGAGTCTGGTTGAAGTATAACTTGCTCAATTGATGTTTACGGCGGTGATTTAAAACATTAAATTTATGGATCTTTTTTACTTAAATAACTTTTGACTTATTCATTTCTTTTTAATGTGAGACTTCTTCATCCTTATATAACTCACACTTGCATTCTCAACACCAGTTTAAGAGTCATTTTTTACTTGATGATGTCCATGGAGTTTGGTTATATATATATATACATATATATATATATATACATACATATATATATATATATACATACATATATATATATATATATATATATATATATATAAGGAAGAAAGGTCGACCAAGCTTTTGTCTAAAGTCGTCTTCTAGCAATTAAGAGTCATTTTTCACTTGTTCACGTCCATGGAGTCTGGTTGAAGTATAACTTGCTCAATTGATTTTTACAGCGGTGATTTAAAACATTAAGTTTATGGATCTTTTTCACTTATATAACTTTCAACTTGTTCATTTCTTTTTAATGTGAGACTTCTTCATCCTTATATAACTCACACTTGCATTCTGAACACCTAGCTCACACTTCAGTGGTGCTTTATATATAGGATTACTTCCTTTGGGATTTTTGAAGCAAATGTTAGAATTATCTAATAATTCTTATGAGCTACAATCCATTGTGGCTTTTAGTTTTGCTAAAAACGGACTAATCCATGATCTATATAGGGATATATTTATGACTCACTTATTAATTTAAGTGATTTTTTACTATGAGCTAAACATTTGCAAGTTTGATTGGTGTGGATTATAGTGTAGGTCTTAACCTATGGGCCTATGATGGGAGGGTACTAGGATTAGCTTATTTTAGACTAGGTCTCCTATGCATTTACTATGACACTAAGACTCCGCAGCTTACCCCATTGAGAGTTGAGATAGGGAGTGTGAATTACAGATGAAGCTCTAGCCTTTTCACGAGGTTTCACTACAAAAAATTAGGTAAATTACAGCAGTTTTTTTTTTTTGCATATTACGGCGGTTTCAACTGCCATTTTTCGCGTTAGTGACAGTTTCCACAACTGACGTAATTTTCATCGCTGTTCGGTATAATACGGCGATTTTCCGTTAACTGCCACGATAACCGCCACAATTTACCATGTAGAAAGTGGTGGTTCTGTGTTGCGTAAAATGGAAGTTCAAACTGTTGTAATTTACCTAAAAATTACGATTTAATTGTGTATAAAATGATGGGTAAAACTGCCGTAATTCTCGTTAAATTACGCCGTAATTCTCGTTAAATTACGCCGTAATTCTCGTTAAATTACGCCGTAATTCTCGTTAAATTACGGCAGTCAAATTACGGCAGTTTTGATTGCCGTAATTTACCAATAATTATGGCAATTTTGACTGCCGTAATGCACTTAAAAAATTATTGATAGATTTTTGTAATTGCAGCTAATTACGGCAGTTTGAACTGCCGTAATTTACAGATAATTACAACAATTTAAGACTGTCTTAATCCACATAAAAAATTTCCAACTAATTTCCATATTTACATCTAATTACGTCAGTTTTCATGTTTATTATGACAATTCTTGTTTGTCAAAATCTACAAATATAAATATAATAATTTTGATTAATGAAATGTAAAAAGAAATACTCATTAATTTAATTTACCAAATATCAAATTTAACATGAGTACATTAGCTTAATAACTGCAAATTATAAGTCATCAACATTTTGATAAATAATATCCTAAATAGTAACATAAGTACACAAGTCAAATAACTTCAAATTACATATAAGTCAAACAATTAGTAAATTAATTAATGAGGACTTGAAATATTCACTGATTGATGAGTGTTACTTCCATTGCATGATCTTCTTAGGTCATTAGGAGATAGAGCCCCGCTACCTTCATCTAGTACCTACAAGAAGGACAAAATTATATTTGAGATTCTCCAAACATAAGAACCAAACATATATAGGAGAGGAAAAAAACAACACCAGTAGTTAAGTTATCATCGTAAGTTTATGGGTTAGTATCTACATAAGTTTTCAAACATTTATAATGTTGAATTCAAAATAATTATTTAAAAATAATTAATAACAAATGAAATACATGACAACTCACTATGAGTATCAAATCCTAAAAAAAAAAAATATAAGTACTATAGATTCCCATAAACTAATACAGATTTTTCATATGACTATAATTCACAGTACACAAAAGCACATATTTCATGGGAGCAGGCATTACAAATTCCTCCAAAGAATGTTAACATCTGAATTATGGGACAAAAACTACAACTGAAACTGAACGTGGGCTTAGCCTTTGGACTTCATCATCAAATTTTTCTATCTTAATAATTGTAGGCTCAGCTTGTTTCGTTTTCTTCTCATAAACTCTCCAACATGTGCTTTAGCCGTAGAGGCATTTTCCCACCAAGAATTCAAGACGTGTTTATGTAGAATGATTCAAACGTGGGTTGGAGTGGAATACAAGAGCTAGTGGAACCCACATGTGCTTGTAGCTTAGCTTTTATATTTTTTTCTTTTGATTAACAGTGATGCACTTTTTTTCAAGATATTTTATGATGATTAACTTTTTATAGACTCAATTGAACTTTTGTCTTATTCTTTATTTATATTAATTTATAAAATAAAATAATTAAATAATAAGACTAAATTGATTAAAATAAATACAAGATGACTTTGCGTTAACTATTCTAATACAGGTGCTGATGGTTTTCGTCAAGCTGCATGTACAAGTATCCATATCAGGTAGACCATTGTAATTGAGATGATGAAAGCTGCTACTATATATTTCAGGTTCAAGTCATCAAAGTATTAGGCATCAAATTAATCAAGTTTCATAAACAACATGCAGAAAAGTTACTTTAGCATGCATGCATCATATAATTCTACTAAAAACACAACCCACAAACTCAATTAGTAAGCAAGTCGATTTTCCAACTCTTCAACTATAACATAATAAGAACAAAACCCCAATTCAACTATATTCAGGCAGATCAAACAATTTATTTGAATAGAACAAGAAAAGATGTAAAGATGAGATACTTGTGGTGTAGGATTTTGAAATAAGCCAACTAACTCCTCAAGGAGCCTTCCTCCTTCCTTCATAGCAATGTAGGCACACAATGCTTGTAATTGTGATTCCATAATCACCACCTTTTGTCGTAAGTCAGGAGAGGATGTGTTAGCACTAGATGAACCTGAGTTCATAACTCCAAGCCATGTGGTAGTATGCTTGAATGCAATGGTAGGAACCACTCCCATTCCTAATCCTCAAACACTGCCAGAGTGCTCTTTTCCAAATACCACACCAACAACATCATTTGGAGAAATTTTAGAGTAATTATCCTCCCTTTAACTTAAATGTTCATCAATTTCTTTCTACATAAAGACCAAAAAAGAGAATAAAAACTTACAAAGACAATCTATTATATCATTGTTTAACAAAAAAATGTGAACAATAATATTGATATTTACCCCTATCTTCTCAACTTCATCGTTTACAAAGCTCTCATCTTTCTTCTTGTGTGTTATATTCCACATCGGGCCTCGACCAATAGTCTTCCCTATCTCTTTCCTCTAAAATTTTCAACACATGACATAAGTAATAATCAATTAAAGATGTACATTAGGTAAATAATGAATCCATCAAAGATAAGAACTTAAACTACCAAATCATCCCTTCTCCTAGCCAGAGTTTTAGCACCACAAGTGTGAGGAATAGTTTGTTTCTTTCGATTCTCTTGATTTCTCTTACAAAATGCCTACAAATGAAAATAGATAAATTTCTTTGGTGTAATAGCAAATTTCTTTGGTGTAATAGCAAGTATCTCGTGCATTGCACTTTGTTCTTTTTTAATTCAGTTAGAATAAAAAAATATATAGATTAAAAGAAAAAAATTGAAAATTATAAAGGCGATGTACATAATAATTAGTTTAAAAGAGAATTTGAATTTAAAATTTAAAAGAAGAAAAGTTAAGAATGATAATGTGTCATTCTTTGCTAGAGAGTAAAATAAGAGATTAAGCTACTCTAAAAAATGTGTACTCTAATTTAATAAATAAGGGTGGATAGGGCTTGCCTTAAAATCTAACAATTAGTTTTTTTTTTAAGTTAAAAAAAATGAAACTTGCGTATTACTTTAAGGAAGGAAGGGAACATAGGATTTCTCCTCTTTGCATATTCCCTGAACCCACCCATACAGCTATCTTTTCAGGATTGATATCCCAAACAACTCTTTATTAGATCACCTTTTCTTACAAGAGGCCCTAACAAGAACTTTCCCACAGCAATAGTAAGCTATTACATTTCACTTCAATGCCCAGCCTACACAGTTCAGAATCCCCCATCCCTACCCTCATCCCCAATACAAATACTCAATTCGAACCAGCAAAAGTTACTGACAGAACAATGTCAATCACTGACTAACAAATAACTAATTCTATTTTGGTATTTCCTAAATGCTTAGCAGTTTTCACCATGATTAACTGATACATAATCTTTACTATTAATACTAGATCACAGCTCAACATAAATGTTATATGTAGCTATAGCAAACAAAGGAATATCGCAAGAAGGAACATGGCATCAAGCATCAACTTCTTATAAGCATTGGTTTCCAAGGAAAAAAGCAGAAATTGAATCTATGCAATTGAAAAAGCTTACAGAAGAAGCTCGTTCTGATTTGAGATGCTTTTTGACAAAGTTGGCAAGCTTCTTTTTATGACGTTCTCCAGTCTCACTGTTGAAACAAATTGCATTGTGTTCCAGTTAGTCAGCCAAAAGTTCACACTTCACAGCAATTCAAGTTAAGGAAACCAGATATCACATTAATTTTTTTTAAAAAAAAAACACAAAAGAGTAAAGAAGAAATAATTCAAAGATAGAGGAACTAGAACAATTTCACCATTTTTCGTTGCAAGACAGCCCTTAAAATCAATTTTTCAATTAAGTCCTGCATCAAAGAGCTGCATGCCTTATTTAATTTTTCTTTTCAGCAAAGTGGGTGAGTACACCCAAACACAGTAGTACAAAGAGAAACCAATATCACCCCATCTCCCCTAACAAACAGGAAAGGAATTGTTCGCCTTGTAGTCTGAAATCAAAAGATAAACAAAAATCATCCAAGAAAGAGTATCTTCTTTATAATAAAGGTAATGCATTAGTTGTCTTTGTTAGATAGCAGCAATTTGATGCTTGATGCAGATTGGAGATTCTAAATATGCATCCTGAATTTCTTAGATATGAACAAAATCCCAAAGGTTTCCAAGGCTCCTTTTCTTCTCTGGATGGGGAGTATTATTGATTTGGCAAGACAAAATTCCCTTTTAGCCAACATAAAGTCAGCTAAGCAGATAGCCAACTCTAAACACATTCATTCATTAATATCCAAGTTCTGAATAACAAGGCCAATAACCTTTCTAGTAGAGTACCAAACTAATGCTATGCATATATATGCACACAGATAAGCACTTCAGTTGGGCTTAGAGATTTTGAAATGATGGTCATGGCCCCACAATGAATCTTCATTCAAACAAAAATTCTCCTTACTTCTTAAAATGCATTAGGTAATAATAGCCCTTGATAGTGCTTATTTACTTACAGCTAAATAATCTTAAGATGGTTCATTATTTCCCAACAATCATTTGCAGTTCTAGTTCTACGAGTTAGCTTTGCATCAAAACAATATATGCTGATTATAACTTACCCTCACAATTTCTTCATAAGTCTCATCATCGATTTCCACAGTGGTAACAATTTCTTCAACATCACCAAGAATCATATTAAGATGCTGATCATAAGCCTGCAAAATAAAAAATAAAAAAATACCCAGATTGTAATTATCTTCAATTCTAAATTAAAAACCCATAATTTTGCCAAAATTGAACACTCAAAACACAATACCAAAACCTAAAAGTTAATGGGAAGACACAAACACAGTGTATAAGTTGAAAGCAACCAAGACCCATAAGAAAATCTTTATGAAAGATAAGAAATTGAAAAGAAAAAAGTGGTTTATATTATTATTGTAGGTAGATTAAACAAAATTGGTGAAAGGAGAAGAAGGAGTCTGTACATGAAGCTTGCCACGAAGCTCTTTGTTAGAACAGAGCTTGACGTAGATACGCTCGTTGAGGCTGAGCCTGATGAGATCCAGAGGCTTTGGGTAGCAGATTGACAAAAAAAAAGGTCAATCTATTAATGATTTCTTTGCATGTTGGCACGACGGCTTTGGGTAGAGGCAGAGGTTGAACAGATCTGGGCACCTGCGAGCTCGTGTTAGCGCGACGGCTTTGGGGCAGAGGCAGAGGTTGAACAGATCTGGGCTTTGAGTGAGAATGAAAGTGAGAGCATGAGAGATAGAGAGGGTAAGAGTGAGAGCACGACGGAGAGGGAAGTGAGAGTGAGAGTGAGAGTGAGAGTGAAAGTGATAGGGTGAGAGGGAGAGGGGAGTGAAAATGGAGGTTTGTGAGGGAATTATTTTTGCTGAGAGGGAAATGAAAATTTATTGTTTAAAAAAATATTTTAATTAAAATTTAAAATTAAAATAACGGCGGTTAAAACTGCCGTTTTATTCATTCAACTGCCGTTTTTTACTTGTAAAATACGGCAGGTGTATAACTGTCGTATTATACTGCATATTACGACAGTTTTTTAGAACTACTATATTAAAACTACCATAATTTACTTAATTTTTTGTAGTGTTTACAGGATATTAGATCAACACAACAATCCCTAAGCGTCAAGAAATCATGTCATTAACAAATAAACATTTTATCAATATTCTAATTTCATATAATCTTCACATGTTTTTTCTTACATTTGGTATCAGAGATTATATTATATGACTTAGGACTCGATAATACATTATATGTTGAACATCAAATTCAAAACAAAATAACAAAAATTACTATTCGACAAATATTTGTTTCAAAACTAAATTCTTTACATCCTTTTAAATTACGCTAAGCGCCACTTTGCAATCAATCTTCAGTAAAAGTTTTTTGTTGAACAAATCATTTTAAAATTTTACGATATATAGCACAATAGATAAAATTTCTTTTTTAACAATATTATACTTCTATTAAGCCGATTTTCACATTCCTAAATGATATCTTACAACTTATTCTCTTTAAATTTCAAGAAGAATATGTTTAGGGAGTCCCTCGTACCCTATATTATATATATATATATATATATATATATATATATATATATATATATATATATAAAAAATTTTAAAATGATTTGTTCAATAAAAAACTTTTTTTACTAAATATATAACACTATAGATAAATTTTTTTTTAACAATATTATACTTCTATTAAGCCGATATTTACATTCCTGAATGATATCTTACAACTTATTCTCTTTAAATTTCAAGAAAAATCTATTTAGGAACTCCCTCGTACCATATATTAAATAACTCAATATATATATATATATATATATATATATATATATATATAGTAGGATTAACTTATATCAAGATAAATTTTTTTTTATTTATACTTATTTTTAATTATTAGATCTACTTTTATCTAATAGTTACTTTTAATAAAATAATCTCAATCATTAAATGAAAGTGAATCTAACGATTGAAAATAAATATAAATCAAAAAAGACTTACACTGATGTAAATCGATCCCCCTATATATATATATTGAGTTCTTAGTCTGAATAAGTCTAAAGAATACCCAATTCATTTAGGGTTGATTCTATAGCTAGGCCCGAAGAGTCCATGTGTGCGTTTATCAATTGATTATGGCCGAAGAGGTAGATATCAAAGTCCAATACTGATAATGCATTGATTTCTTAAACCTGTTATCCGGTTATGCTTTTTGACTCAGAAAAACATCTGCAAATAATATGGTGGGAAATATAAAAATCTTGGTGTACACACTTGTGTGTGCATTTGGTCACATCTTTCTTTCTAAATGATAAAATTAAAATGTAGATAAGTTTAGATGAGATTGCTTATAATCAAATAATAAAAAATGTAATATATATATATATATATATATATATATATATATATATATATATATATATATATATATATATATATATTTTAATGAAATAATCTCATTTAGGGAAAGTAGATCTAACGGTTATTGTGAGGGAGTGAAAAAGTGAATCTTGTCGATCACCCCCTTATATATATATATAGGACATATTTAGGGAGAGGAGTGGTTATTGTGAGGGAATGAGAAGAGTGAATCTTGACCATAAAATTATACATAGATGGTCAATATTAAAAGTTACTTAAAAGTCATGTAACCACTTAAAAAAGTCACATGCATTTATGTTCTAATCTTGACCATTCATGTAAGATCCAATAGTCAAGATTCACTCCTCTTACTCTCTCATAATAAATAATCTTCTTACCTAATACACTTTCTATATATATATATGTATATATATCTTCCATAGAGCCCACCTTCACGTCCAGGTACACTATTTACAATTATATTCCGTTTAAATCTTTCAACAACTAAAACAGACTGAAGACGTCACTTGTTTCGAGTTGAGTTAAGCTAAACTCTTTACATTAAGTTTAATATTTAAGTTTGACTTATGATAAAAATATATTATTTAAATTTAACGGAGTATAATTTATATAAAATTATGAAATTTTAATTTGATTTGTTTAACTTGTTTATATTATAATAATTTTTATTTCTTTTATTAAATTTCTCTTCAAAATAATTTTTTTATTTATTCATAAATTTTTAATGTTAAGTTTTTACAGGTTAAACTTGATTCTTTTATATAATTAAGTTAGTCTGAATTAATACTTGAATTTTGTTTATTTAGTTAAATAAACAAATTTGACTAAATATTTAATGAGCCTAGTTTAAATAATTCACGAATAATTAAGTTTATTTTCACTTCTGTTGTTATATATAATATGTGAAGCCTTCGTCATAGTACCAAGTCGGAAAGGGCAATATAGGCATCGGGTGCTCCCTAGAGTTCCCCTAGCCACTTCGTTAAGGATTTCATTTTTATCCGAAGCTCTTCCTCCCTATTGAAGTGTTTGGAGGAACTCCCGGAATCACCGATGAAAAAGGTTAGAAACGGTCATATTGCTTCCCATGTTAATTAATAGCTAGACTCATTCTTGTTTCTTTTACTTCTGCTGATTATGTTGTGAAGCTGAGAATTAAGGTTAGTTTTAGAGCCTGAGCTATAGAATGATTAACCTCGGATGAACTCATTTGCTTATGCTGTAATTATTTTTACGGAGTCAAATCATAGTTTATTTTTATTTCCTTCCGATTTAAACTGATTTCCATCTTTTGAGAAGTCTTAATAGTTTTGACCAAGAAGAATGAGTTAAAAAAAAGAGCTTAGGATAGACTCTGCATATGTGTTTCAAATTTGGATGCTTTGTTAGCCAATAATTCACTAAATGGTTTTAAATTAATTTAGAAAAAATAGGGTGAATAAAAATGAGAATATAGAAAGTAATTTCCCCCTCTTTTGTTTCATATAAATAAGGAGAATAAAATATAGAGGGTTTTCCCGTAACCCTTTTAAAATGATATTTTGAGAAGGATAACTGTGTGATTTGGAAATGCTATTATTATCTTGAGTTCTAATTTTTCTTCTTCATTATACCTGTTTTTGGAGGTATTTATTTTAAAGAGATAAACACAACAATATTCTTTTCAATTTCATTTCTCTCAAATTTCTCTTTTCTTTTAATAAAATAACAAAAAAAAAAAAAGTAATATCGCTTTTTTTTTTTTTCTGGTTTACAGTATGTAATATCACTTTTACTCCTACACTATATTTGGATGACGACAAGAAAGAGCTTCTTAACTTCTCACAGAAATTAATATCGCTTTTTTTTTTGGTTTACAGTTTGACAGCAACGAAACTAATTAATAGTAGATGAAAAGAAGTTTCACAACATTTTCTTTCCGATCCATCCCCACCTATTCGTTTCGTTGGTTAGGACAGATAAGCTGGGAATTAATAATCATTTTTGAGGACAGATAATCATAGGTTAAGAGCTCTGTTAAGCAAAGAAAAATTATCACCATGAAAGTGTGGTTAAAAAAAACCTTTTCTAGAACATTCATGAGACACAAGGATGTACTTGGTAGGCAAGGTAGAAAATGAGGAGGTCAAAACATATTGAGAGGAGTAAAAATGGAGAGGGATTGGAAATGTTTTTATTTTTACTTATTGGTACTTGGTAGAGATGAAGACTAGGATGAATGAATTGTTACACTCTTAATGTTGCATTTTCATTTAAATTTCATCTCAAATTTGTAAAGGGAATTTTGGAAGAGAAATGTTAATAACACATTTTTTTAACACTTATTTTATTATTGGTCTAAAAATATGTATTGTTAGTATCCCTCTCCTAATAATCCTTTCAAGTATATGAGGTGAACCAAATTTCATTTTAATTTCATCTCAAATTTGTAAAGGGAATTTCGGAAAAGAAATGCAAATAACACATTTTTTTTGAACACTTCTTTCAGCACTTATTTTTATTATTGGTCTAAAAACATGTATTGTTAGTATCTCTATCTTAATAATCTTTTCAAGTGTATGAGGTGAACTAATAGTAAAACAAGTGTTAAAAAATATGTCTAAAAAATGTGTTGTTAGCACTTCTCATTTCGAAAATGATGAAATGCAAATGGTGGCCACTTTGCTTTCATTCCTTACTCTTTTTTGTGTCTTATTTATCCAACAAGCATAATGATTCACCACTTTTCATCCTAGCTTATTTTCACTCCTTCCGTTAAATTTTCTCCATACCAAGATAAGAGAAAATGCAAATTCATGGTATGTTGGCATGAATTAAAGGAAGGATTTGAATAATCTTTGTCACGACTGTGATCGCGGTGGGAGCAGCGAAACAAAATAAATAATTAGGAGTCGCCACCAATTTTATTTAAATTAAAAAAAATTAAAAAATTCTTTTTAGAAAATAGTCTTTGGAATCAGATTGAATTCGAAAGTCGGTTATGCATAGAGAATGGTGGAGACTTAACCCCCAGCACCCATAATACATCTGTTTTAAAACGGTTACCTTAAATTAATTATGCAAAACTTAATAATTTCAAAATATATTTGTTTTACCCTTTATATAAAAAACAACTAAAAATAAATAATTGGTGAAAATTTAAACTTTGGCTTGACGAAATAAAAATTCAACTCCTACGTACCCATAGGTGCAATGAGGAATTCAAAATCACGTAATTCTTTATAAAATTCTTGTGGGTTGGTTATTTTTAATTTAAAGAAAAGATTTAAATTTTTTATTTTATAAAAAAATTGAATTAACAAGTCGTCGCGACTCTATTAATCAAATTAAGGTTTGATTAGGTGAAGCTCGCATCACGCTAGAGACGTCACCCACTGATTATTGAATTTATTGCTATTAAAAAAAATTTTTAATCTAAAATTATCTCAAAAAGGAACAAATAAAAAATAATAAAAAAATGAATTTTGAGTCTATTAAATAGTGATTTATTTTTAAAATAATTTGAATCATTAGGTTGTCACAACTCATATGATACAAAAATGGTTATAAGATTAACAAGCTGTCACAACTCAGTTAATCCTGTTTTATTCTTTTTTTAAAAAAAAAACTTAATTATTTTGTATTTTATCTTTTCCGTTTTATCATTTTTTTTATCTTTTTCATTTTTTTATCCTATTAGACAGCCCATTAGCCTTTAAACAAAAAAAAAGAAAAAAAAATACAATACAGAGGCTTACGAAATATCAGAAACAAAAAGGGGAAGGGGGGTATTTGTTTCTTCTGTGATGCTTCTCAGCAGGAGGAAACTCCAATGGTGCAACCAACAACCGACGATGAGTAGTGGGTAGAGATGAGGCGGTGCAACCGGATCGGGACGGAGCTTCCTACTGGGACGGCGCGGTCGGACGGTCAGCGTCTGATTGCGAGATTTAAAGGATGCAAACTCAAGTGCAGGTTATTTCAAGTAATAAATTTCTCGGGAGTCCGAGGTCGATCCATAGAGAATTGATGAAGAAAAATTAATTGAGGTAAGAAAAGGATTTGTCACAACACCAAAAGTAATAAAAGATGTTCACAAATGAATTTAAGAACTTGCTTGAATTAGGAGATCCACTCTTGGTAATAAATTAAAAGTAAGATTATTTCTCTTTATAACTCAATTGAAATCCACACACAACGGAGGTTCCAATCGAAAAATATAACATTCAAAGTTCAATTATATATGTAATCGTATTATGATTCCTTTAATTATCTACCAACATTTGTAAATGAGTTCAAGTATTCACTGTGTCAATCCTGTTGTCTACAATAAATCAAGATCTCCATTATACAAAGAAGGTTTTTAAATTGATTGGAAACAAAATACAACACATATAATATCCATTTGATAATATATGATTTAAGCACAAGAAATAGAATAATCTAACCTTATTTCATTACCAAGAGGTTCACTCTTTCACTCAAGCAAGATGAAGATTTTGTTACTCATAGATAAGAAGAAAGAAAGAGAGAAGAAGAGAAAAATGAACATAGCTTCAATTTAGAGCAAGAGAAAATTACAACAAAGGAAAACAATAAACAAACATAACCATAACTTCTACAACTAAGCCTAACACCCAGAGTACTAAATGATCAGCTAATGGTGCCTTTTATAGAGGATTAGGGATACAAAATGACAAGGGGATTGATTAAGAGTAGGTGGATGAGTCGGTGAATGAGTGGAAAATGCCAAATGGTGAGTTGGTGAGTGGAAAATTATTGAGATTCTTTGTTTCCGAAATCATTCAGTTCTGATCTCATGGATGCCATCAGAATAAAGCAACGTGGTCTTCATAAAAGTTATAGCATTTTGTCTCAGCTTTCCAATGCCACCAAGATCAACTAAAAATTCGTCCTACAACCCAAGATATGACCCAATTACTGCAGACTATTCAAGCCTAGTTTCAGCACCTCCGTTTTGACTTTCGGACCTAATATCACCTCCAAGCTGTCTGAATGAGCTCTTGTGTTCTCATGGAAGTTGTAGATATGGATCTTATCTTTCAAATGTCCAAATTTCAGCCCAAGATAATTCCTACAACCCGAGTTATGATCTGATTACTGCACACTGTTCAGGTTCCAATCACAAAACCCGTACTTTGACTTCCAAGCCCATTTAGCTTCACTAGATGTCCGAATTTTACCTGGAGCTCTCACAAAAGTTGTAGAGCTCTCTCTTATCTTTCCTACAAGGTAAGATACATGATTTTTACACATCTAGAACTCAAGATTTAGTAGAAATACAGAAACAGTGTAAGACCTAAATAATGTTGGAAAAATTAATTAAGTCCAATTAGAGTCCAAACTTACAAAACATAACCAGGCTTAATCAATTAAGTATATGAATAGTATAAATACATAAAATAAGGGTTTATTAATGTATAAAATATGTGATCATCAATTCCCCCACACTTAGCTTTTTGCACTCTGGGCAAAATACATAAGACCAAAGTTAGGAAAGAAAGAAAAAAAAACATAGACTCAAAAGATAAAAACTCTAAAAGACTCGATGAAATAAGAAGAGCAATCAAAAATTCAAAGGATCAAAGCATTAATGAGGTAACATTTCTTCACATCTCAAACCAACAAGTAAGGAAACTTCAGTTGAAAAGAATGAATAAAAAATGATACATCCTCACAGAATTCATTCTCAATCTCTCTAGTGTTTAAAAGATAAGTATTTCACTCTATTCAACCCATGAACAATTGCACTAGCATAAGCTTACTTATCTTCTACTTCTCCGCAACTCAAAACACATGCATACAAAAATCAAGAGAACTTTATTCAAGGTTGTAATGGGGTCATGGTAAAAGAGATGAGATAATATGGATATGAGAAGATAAATACCAAAGAGAATAAAAGAGTATTATGGTACAGTTAGAGTGGAGAAAATGTTTAAGAACATTCATCATAAAGGACAATCATCAATATTTAACTAATGTTTTGTTGAAGATCAATCCCAAATTGGTGAATTGAATTCATTGTTAGGCCTGATCCTTCTCATTTTCTTCCTATTGTTTCCAAGCATCTACCTTTATTCTAGACTCTGATAATTCTTTGATTGCAACAGTGGTCAGTTCTTTTTTTTTTTAATCATTTTGCACACATACCCCCACACTTATTCAAGAACAAAGCCAATGCTCTTTTATTCCCTAAGGTTGCGTAAAACATGTTTTTTTTTTGAAAGATGAACATAATGAGCTAAAAACAAGGAATGGTCAAATAAGCTCAAAGGGGTTACACAAGGGAAAATATACAAGGATGACTATTTGGTCAAAGTAACTATTTCAAAATGCCTCAATCATATTTATATATACATGTGAAAATGTAGCCTAAAAAAGAATCAAAGCAAGTTCTAGAGTAACAATTCCATGAGTGAAAATCACACAAGAAAGAAGAGAATGGTACAAATATTCAATCCATTAATCAATAGGCTCAAAATCTCACAAGGTATATTTCTATCATTCTCAATCCACCATATCAACATTCATATCCAAGCTTGTGAATTTTAAGAAAGAAGACAATTTATGCTAAGATCCAAGAATCCATTTGCTACTTCTGCACAAAATAATTATCTCCTTAACTAAGATGCGTCTCAAGAGTAAAATTACCTCCAAGGCAAAATTTACTCCTTACTCTGCCATCCTTAATTGGTTTTACTACGAATAGGTTTCTGATAGACATATCACTAAACATACTTCCTAATTTAGATGCGTCTCAGAAGTAAAATTACTCCTTACTCTGTCATCATTCATTGGTTTAGTAAGTCCATGACAATCATATCATACTTTTCAAAAAAAAAAGAAATTTTTTTTGGTCAACTATCCTTCCCCCCAACTAGATCACAACATTGTCCTCAATGTTAAAATATAGATGAGTAAATGATAGAAGATATTACCTGTTAAACCACCCGTCACATTGCCACGCACCGTCCCAGGCGCAGGAGAAATCGACACAAATTTAAACAAAAACAAAGTACGATAAATAAAATCAAAGGTAAAGAAAAGTTATAAACGAAGTGTCAGATTTGGCTTTCTTTTCATCCTGCTTCCCTCATTTTTCTTTGACCAATCTATCCGAGTGTTAACCTTTCTTTGGGTCGGGTTTATGAACAAAAGCTTCTAATTTATCAATCAACTTATCAATAGTAGAAGCAGAGATAAGAAGTTATCTTGTCGAATGTGTGATAAATTTCTGTTCCACAGCATGGTCAAGAAAAAGTAACAAAATATCAAAGAAATTATTTACATTCAACAAACCTATGGGTTTATGGTGGATGTTTAGTTGGGCCCAAGAGACAATTTGAAAAACTTCTTCCAAGGTACCAAAATCACCTGGTAAGGCAATGAATGCATCAAAGTTTTCAAGCATTATCTTCATTCGTTCATGCATTGATGATACCTTAGGTTCCTCCCTAATTGTCTTTCCAGTAATGTTCTGTTGAGCTAAAGGTTCAGGAATGACACTTAAAACCTGACTGTCTCCTATATATGCAGCAAGTGATACAACCCCCATTAACCCATGATAACCTCCCCCATATACAAGATGAATATTCCTCGCAGCAAGTGATCAACCAAGAGTGGTAGTTGCGTTTACAAACTCTAAACCTTTCCCATACTTAGACCCACAAAATACACAGATATTTTTAAGTTGATGAACAGAAACACCTTCTATTTTTATACTCACCTTCCCCTTGAATGATTCTGAGTTAGAAGAAAATAGAGAAAATGAAGTGTTTAAATAGAAAAAAGAATGGAAAAGATAATAACAGCACCTATAAGGGTAGGTTGGTTGTTGTCAAAAAAGTTTGAAATTAAGAAACACAGAATCTTTTTTTTTTTTTTTATTTTTGTTTTTTTTTTGTTTTTTTGTTTTTTGGTTTTTTATTTTAGATGACATGAAGAAGATAATATGTACAGATTATTATGGATATGACTCACATCTGCCTCTGGTTTAACGTCCAGTAACGACTTAAATGTCTTTTATGAGTCGAAGATAAGCTTCCCATCCAATTTTCTTATAAATTGGCAAACATGGTCTTTTAGAGTCAGATTCCCAAGACTGTAGCGTTTTTCTTCATCTTTGAAGAGATTCCACAAATTAAGAAGTTCACGATGCACCAATCCACAAGAATGCGTCTCAAGAGTCAATAAGATATCATTTAATGACTCCTTACTCAGTCCATTCTTAATGAAGAAAATTTTATCTTCTCTGTTTGTGGAAACCATCCCCAAAGAACGACATCGCTTGTTACAATTCCATCGTCCACATTTGTGACAGACTTGTAACCTTTTTGCTCTTCTCCTTTTATAATACGAACTTCTTCCAGGACCTGACATGTATGGGTCAAATGAAATTGAAGACTCACCTGCTAGTCGAACCTTTACTTCAATTATCCAGCGTACATCTTCTAGTATACCCTTGTGCATTAACAGTCTCAATCTTTCACATATAACTTTGTAGATTTTTTTCAGAGCATTTTGAGGGAGAGAAGGAAAATATTTTCTCAGGTTTGAAAGAATGACATCCATTTTAAAGGAGAAGAAGGATTCAATTATTTTGAGAAACTAAAAAACAATCCGACTTAAGAGTCACAGAGTACCATTATCCGCCACTTAACCGGCAACACAAAGAACTGCAAAAACAAGGCAACAAAATTAGAGTGAATTCTATTCATAACAAGGATAAAAAAGAGAGATGAATTCTATCTCATCAACTTGGTTTTCTAGAAATGGTTTGAGCATTTGTCCATTGACTTTAAACACATTACTATTCCTAGGATTCTCAATATCTACGGTCCCATGAGGATACACATGTTTGACAACAAAAGGACCATTCCACCTAGATCTCAATTTTCCAGGGAATAGGTGCAAGCGAGAATTATAAAGCAAAACTTTTTGACCAATTTCAAAAGATTTTCTCAAAATTGTCTTGTGATGAAAAACTTTTGTTCTGGCTTTATAAATCTTTGAGTTCTCATATGCATCATTTCTCAATTCCTCAAGTTCATTTAATTGTAATTTGCATATCTTGCAAGCATCATCAAGATTTAGATTGAAAGCTTTAATGGCCAAAAATGCTTTATGTTACAATTCTACAGGCAAGTGACAAGGTTTTTCATAGACTAATTGATAGGGTGACATATCCAAAGATGTTTTGAAAGCAGTACGGTAATCTCAAAGTGCATCGTTTAGTCTTAAAGACCAATCTTTACGATTTGGGTTAACCATTTTTTTCAAAATTTGTTTAATCTCCCTATTTGCCAATTCAACTTATCCACTTGTCTGAGGGTGATAAGGGGTGTCAATTTTGTGTGTAATACCATATTTTTTCATTAAAGATTCAAATGGTTTATTGCAAAAATGTGTTCCCTCATCACTGATGATAGCTCGAGAGATTCCAAATCGACACAAGATATTTTCTTTTAAAAATTTGAGAACAGTTTTATGATTATTGTATTGGCATGGAATCACCTCAATCCATTTTGAGACATAATCAACTGCAACTAAAATATACACAAATCCAAATGAAGATGGAAATATGCCCATAAAATCAATTCCCTAACAATCAAAAATTTCAATCACAAGGATGAGGTTCAGAGGCATCATGTTTCTTTTTGAAATTGAGCCCATTTTTTTGACAATTTTCACAACTTTTGCAAAAAGTATAGCAGTCCTTAAATAAAGTGGGCCAATAAAATCCGCACTGCAAGATTTTTGCAGCTGTTTTCTTTAAAGAAAAGTGACCTCCACATGCTTCTGAGTGACAAAATTTAATGACACTACCTACCTCACTGTCAGGCACACATCTCCGAAAGATTTGGTCAGGATAATATTTGAATAAGTATGGGTCATCTCAATAAAAATTTTTCACCTCTATCAATTTGTTTTTTTTATCTTGGTGCGTCCATTGAGGCGACATCTTTCCTGTTACAAGAAAATTGACTATGTTAGTAAACCAAGGCATAGAATTGGCAGAAAATAAAAATTCATCAGGAAAATAATCATTGATGGGTGTGCTATCAAAATATGAGCCTATTGTAATTCTGGACAAATGATCAGCGACAACATTTTCGGCTCCTTTCTTATCTTTTATTGTGATATTGAATTCTTGAAGCAACAAGATCCATCGTATCAATCTTGGTTTGGCTTCTTGCTTAGACATCAAATATCTAACAACAGCATGATTGGTGAAAATCACAATAGAAGATCTAATTAAGTAAGATCGAAATTTGTCCAATACAAAAATTACAGCAAGTAGTTCTTTTTCGGTAGTGGTGTAATTCATTTGTGCACTATTTAAAGTTCTACTTGCGTAACGAATCACATGAGGCTTACCTTCCTTTCTTTGGCCTAAAACAGCGCCCACAGCATAATCACTAGCATTACACTTTAACTCAAAAGGCAAAGACCAGTCAGGAGATTGCATGATAGGGGCAGATATCAGAAGATCAATTAATTTTTCAAAAGATTTTTGACATTCTTGAGTCCAATCAAATGGTGCATCTTTCAACAAAAGACTACATAATGGTCTAGATATGACACTAAAGTTCTTTATGAATCTTCTGTAAAATCCTGCATGTCCTAAAAAGGAACGAACTTCTCTGACTGTTTTTGGGGAAAGCAAATAAGCAATTAATTCAACATTGGCCTTATCAACTTCAATTCCTTTAGAAGATATCACATGACCTAATACTATTCCTGAGGTAACCATGTAATGACATTTTTCCTAATTTAACACAAATCTTTTTGCTTCGCATATTTTAAGAACTTTTTCTAAATTATCAAGACAATTTTCGAAAGAATTTCCGAAAACTGTCAGATCATCCTTGAAAACCTCTAAATAATGTTCAATCATGTCATTAAAAATGCTTAACATGCATCTTTGAAATGTTGCCGGAGCATTACAAAGGCCAAAAGGCATTCTTCTATATGCAAAAGTACCAAAGGGACATGTAAAAGTGGTCTTTTATTGATCTTCCAATGCAATTGGTATTTGATTATAACCTGAAAAACCATCAAGAAAATAGTAGTATTGATGTCCTGCTGTCCTTTCCAGAATTTGATCAAGAAATGACAAGGGGAAATGATCTTTCCTAGTAGCAGCATTTAATTTTCTAAAATCAATACACATACGTCAACTAGATGAGATTCGCGTAGGTATTAATTCACCTTTATCATTTTCAATCACTGTTATTCCAGATTTCTTAGGCACAACTTGTGTAAGGCTTACCCACTGACTATCAGAGATAGGATAGATAATTCCAACATCAAGCAATTTAAGGACTTTAGCTCTAACTACCTCTTTCATGTGTGGATTTAATCTTCTTTGAGGTTGTTGAGAAGTTTTATCATTATCCTCTAAATATATTCCATGTGTACAACTTAATGGATTAATGCCTTTTATGTCCTTTAATGTGCATCCAATTACACTTTTATGCCTTTTAAGTACTTCTGTTAACATACCTTGTTCTTCAGTAAGAGACGAGGAAATTAGCACTGAAAAGTTTTGCTCTTCTCCTAATACTTTGACCCAGCAGGTAATGACTTTAGTTCTAGTGTGGGTACTTCTTCATGGGCATTATCATTCATGGGTTTTAACTCATCAAATCTTAGCTTCCATCCCTTGTGCTGTATTACCTGTGTACAATCAAGCAAAGAGCATATTTCCGAGATATCATCTTCTAGTTGTATGCCTGATTCAAATGAATTGACTAAACAAATTTCTAATGGGCTAGAAGAACTCCTTATTTGAAGATGATCATCTATAATGGCTTCAATTCCTTCAACTTCCTTCTTTTCATCAAGGACTTCATGTGATTGCTTGCACATGTTAAAAACATTGAGCTCTAGTGTCATGTTTCCAAATGTTAGCTTCACCACTCCATTTTTGTAATTTATCAAAGCATTTGATGTTGCTAAAAATAGACGGCCTAAAATAATAGGAATTGACTTGCAACTATCAACCATAGGTTCAGTATCCAAGATAATAAAATCCACAAGATATACGAATTTATCAACTTGAACTAACACATCTTCCACTATTCCTCTTGAAATTTTAATTGATCTATCGGTAAGTAGAAGAGTTACAGAAGTTAGTTTTAACTCACCCAAGTTGAGTTGCTGATAAACTGAATATGGAAGTAAATTGATACTAGCACCAAGATCAAGTAAAGCTTTTTCAATTTTATGTTCTCCAATAATGCATGAAACTGTAGGATAACCAGGATTTTTATATTTCAACGCATTATTATTCTGAAGAATGGAGCTTACCTGTTTAGCCAAAAATACTTTCTTTTTCATATTTAGTTTCCTTTTAACAGTGCACAAGTCTTTCAAATACTTGGCATAAGAAGGAATCTATTTGAAAGCATCTAACAGAGGAATATTGATCTTTACTTGTTTCAAAATGTCAAAAATTTCAGTGTGGTGGTCCAATTTCTTTGGATTATTCAATACTTGAGGAAATGAAGGTGAAGGCAAGAGTTTAGTCTCCTTTTGGTCAGGTTCTTCATTTTCTTGCGCAATTGGTTCATCTTCTTCCTCACAAAGTTCGGGAATTTGTTTTTCAACAACCTTTCCACTCCTAAGAGTTATCACTGATTTGACTTGGTCCATTTGTTGGTTTTCTGAACTCTCCTCATTTAGACTATACTGACCCTTGGGATTTGGTTGAGGTTGAGAAGGAAATTTTCTTTTCTTGTGAATGGTGAGTGCAGAAGAAAGTTTAGTAAGAGTGTCTTTTATGTCATTCATTGTTTGATTGTTTTGTTTATTAAAGGTCTCTTGCTTTTCTATGAATGCATGCAATGTTTCTTCAAAGTTTTTCCTATATAGTGGGACAAAAGGTGCATATCCTTGAGAATTTTGAGAATCTTGTTGTGCCTGAGGAGGTAGTGTTTGCACAAATTGTGACTGATTATTATTCCTCTAACTAAAGTTCGGGTGATTTCTCCATCCCAGATTGTATGTATCTGAAAAAGAAGAAGTAGATGACTTTTTAAAATTATTCATTGCATTAACTTACTCATGTACAACTTCTTTAAAAACAAGAATATTGGGACATTCATGTGTTGAGTGTCCTAAGTCATCAAAAATGTCACAAATTTCTTCATTTTGCACAGATTTGATTTCTTTTGCTTTTCTTGATTCCATGACTTCAACCTTTCTAGCCAAACTAGCAAACCTAGCATTTAGATCTTCCTTTTGACTAAGGTGATATTTGCCTTTATTAGCACTTGCAAGGTTAGATCTAATTGAATTTTCAGAAGGGTTAGTACTATGCCAAGATTGAGAATTTTCAGCCGATTGGTTTAAATAGTCTAAAGCTTCATCAGGTTCTTTATCAAGAAACTTACCATTGCACATTGTTTCCACAAATTGTTTTGTTTCAGGTGTTAAACCTTCATAAAAGAAGCTTATAGTGCACCATTTTTCAAAACCTTGATATAGGCAAGAATTTAACAAATCTTTAAACCGTTGCCAACATTGAAAATATGCTTCATTTGAATTTTGGAAAAAATTTTGGATTTGTTTTTTTATAGCATTGGTTTTATGTGTTGGAAAAAATTTCTTTAAGAACTCACCTTGCATTTCTTGCCATGTGCCAATTGATCTTAGTTTCAAAGTGTTAAGCCAAGATTTTGCTTTATCTTTTAAAGAAAAAGAAAACAATTTAAACTTAACAATCTCTTCAGTGCAATTTTGGTCATTGAAAGCAATACATACTTCCTCAAATTCTTTCAAATGTAAATATGAACTTTCAGATTCTAAACCATGAAAATTAGGAAGTAAAGAAATCATACCTGGCTTAAATTTAAAATTCTTGGCATTGAGTGGAAAGATAAAACATGATGGACTAGAATTTCGAGGTGGTTGCAAATATTCAGGCATGGTTCACAACGGTTGATTTTCATGTTCATCATGTACACTTTCATCTTCAATCATTGTGTCAATTGTGTGTGATTGTGATTCAAACAAATCAATATATAAAGTACCATGATTAATTTTAACTAAACGACCAGAATTTAAATCATGATACCAATCAAGTATAAATAAATGACTTAAAATAAAAAAAAATAATGTACTAGCCAGTAGTTTACATCAACCATTAAATATTAACAAGGATATGGTATAAACCAACCACCCAATAAATATTAACAAGTAAAAAGTTAGATAACTGATAAATTAAAAAGTTAGATAAATAGAGAGTTAATAATTAGTAAGTTAGAAAGTACAGAAAGTAAAATACATAAAATAAAGTGCAGAAAGTAAAGTACAAAAAATAAATTTAAAATATGAAAACCAGAGAGAGGCAAAGCCCACCAGAGAAATTGGCAAAAGAGAAGAGAAGAAGAAAGATTATTTAGTTATGTTGAAAGCAATAATAAATAACTGAAATTAAAAAGTTAGAGTGTAGAAAATAAAAGATGTAAATTAAAAAGTTAGAGTGCGAGAAAATAAAATTTAATAAGCGAGAATATAAATGACATAAATTAAAAGTTAGTAAGCAGAAAATAAATGACATAAATTAAAAGTTAGAAAGTTAGTATGTTAGCAAGTTAGTTGGTTAGTAAGTTAGATAGTTAGAAAGTTAGAGAGTTAATAATGAAATCGAATGATCGGCAAGCCGATCTTTTGCTCCGGTGAGGGAGAAGAGAGAATAGATTTTATTAAAGAAAAAGAACCTCAATAAATTAAAACTTCTAATCAAGTCCCCGGCAATGGCGCCAAAAACTTGATTGCAAGATTTAAAGGATGCAAACCCAAGTGCAGGTTGTCTCAAGTAATAAATTCTCAAAAGTATGAGGTTGATCCACAGGGAATTGATGAAAAAAATTTATTTGAGGTAATAAAATGATTTGTCACAAAAAATAATAAAACTTGTTCACAATTAAATTTAAAAACTTGCTTGTGTTAGGAGATCCACTCTTGATAATAAATTAAAGACAAGATTATTTCTCTTTATAACTCAATTGAAATCTACACACAACAGAGGTTCTAATCGGAAAATATAAATTCAAAGTTCAATTATATATGTAATCATATTATGATTCTTTTAATTATCTACCAACATTTGTAAATGAGTTTAAGCATTCATTGTGCCAATCCTATTGTCTACAATAAATCAAGATCTCCATTATACAAAGAAGGTTTCTAAATTGATTGGAAAGAAAATACAACACATATAATATCTATTTGATAATATATCATTTAAGCACAAGAAATAGAATAATCTAACCTTATTTCATTACCAAGAACTTCATTCTTTCACCCAAGCAAGATGAAGATTTAGTTACTCATAGATAAGAAGAAAGAAAGAGAGAAGAAGATAAAGATGAACATAGCTTCAATTTAGAGCAAGAGAAAATTACAACAAAGGAAAATAATAAACAAGCATAATCATAACTTCTAAAAACTAAGCCTAACACCCAGAGCACCAAATGATTAGCCAATGGTGCCTTTTATAGAGGATTAAGGATACAAAATGACAAGGGGGCTGATTAAGAGTAGGTGAATGAGTGGGTGAACGAGTGGAAAATGCCAAAAAGTGAGTTGGTGAGTGGAAAATTATTGAGATTCTTTGTCTCTGAAATCATTCAGTGTTGATCTCATGGATGCCATTAGAATGAAGCAATGTAATCTTCATGAAAGTTATAGCATTTTGTCTTAGCTTTCCAATGTCACTAAGATCAACCAAAAATTCATTCTACAACCTAAGATATGACCCAATTATTGCAGACTGTTCAGGACCAGTTTCAGCACCCTTGTTTTGACTTTCAGACCCAAAATCACCTCCAAGCTGTCTGAATGAGCTCTTGTGTTCTCATGGAAGTTGTAGATATAGGTCTTATCTTTTAAATATCCAAATTTTAGCTTAAGATAATTCCTACAGCCCGAGTTATGCTCTAATTACTACACACTGTTCAGGTTCCAATTACAAAACCCGTACTCTAACTTCTAATCCCATTTAGCTTTACTAGATGTCCGAATTTTACTTGGAGCTCTTCATGAAAGTTGTAGAGCTCTCTCTTATCTTTCTTACAAGGTAAGATACATAACTTTTACACATCTAGAACTCAAGATATGGCAGAAATATAGAAACAGTGTAAGACCCAAATAATGCTGAAAAAATCAATTAAGTCCAATTTGATTCCAAACTTACAAAACATAATCAGGGTTAATCAATTAAGTACATGGAGAGTGTAAATGACTAAAAATGAGGGTTTATTAATATATAAAATATGTGATCATTAGCATCGGATCTGGGGTCAAGAATTCGAGCAGGGGAACGACGGCGCCGACGCGGCTTGCGGACGGTGGTTCCGAGTTGCAAATGATCGGCTTGGGTCTGACTGGCTTGCACGGACCTGGAGTGCCAGACTAGATGGATTGAGTTGGCGAGGCCCGGCGGCAGTTTCAGGATGTACGTGGCTAGTGCGATGGGATGCAGACTCACGGACGACGGTGGTGCGGATCGGTCAAACTTGGTTGGGTTGTTGATGTTGGTCTTGGTTATGAGTGGTGGGTGTTATCTATTTGGGTCTTTGATGATTGAATGGAAGATGGTGTTGTAGGTGTTTTGGTGGGATAATGAAGGTTTGTTTGGCGAAGGTGATGAAGGTGTGGAGGAGATTGGTTATTGATGGTAGTTGGTTGGTAGAAGAAGGTGGCAATGGATGGAAGTAGTGGTGAAAAGTGGCTAACGTGAAAAGAAGAAGATGATGATGATGATGGTGGGGTTATGGTTATAGAAGATGATTTTGGTTGAAGATAGTAATGGAGGGTGAAGGTTGCTGTCAGGGAGGCCACGTGAGTGCAAAAGTATTAAGTTAAAAGTAAAAGTCCTTTTCTGTGTGTGGGCTATGGGTTAATATAGGAGGAGTGATGATCACATATTTTATACATTAATAAACCATCATTTTTAGTCATTTACACTCTCTATGTACTTAATTGATTGAGTTTAGTTATGTTTTGTAAGTTTAGACTCAAATTGGACTTAATTGATTTTTCCAGCATTATTTGGGTCTTACACTGTTTCTGTATTTCCGCCATATCTTGAGTTCTAGATGTGCAAAAATTATGTATCTTATCTTGTAGGAAAGACAAGAGAGAGCTCTACAACTTTCATGAGAGCTCCAGGTAAAATATGGACATCTAGTAGAGCTAAATGGGCTTGGAAATCAGAACATAGGTTTTGTGAATAAAACCTGAACAGTGTGTAGTAATCAGAGCATAACTCGGGCTGTAGGAACTTTCTTGAGTTGAAATTTGGATACTTGAAAGTTAAGACCCATATCTACAACTTTCATGAAGAACATAAGAGCTCATTCGGACAGCGTGGAGGTGATATTGGGTCTGGAATTCAAAACAAAGGTTGTGAAACTGAGCCTGAACAGTCTGCAGTAATTGAGTCATATCTTGGGCTTAGGAAAAAAATTTGGATGATTTTGGTGGCAATGGGAAGCTAAGACAAATGCTACAACTTTTATGAAGATCACATTGCGTCATTCTGATGGCATCCATGAGATCAGCACTGAATGATTTCAGAGATAAAGAATCTCAATAATTTTTCACTCACCATTTGGCATTTTCCACTCATCCACCTACTCCTCACCCACTCATTAATCAGCCCCCTTGTCATTTTGTACCTCTAATCCTCTATAAAAGGCACCATTGGCTGATTATTTAAGAGACTTTGGTTTTAGGCTTGGTTAGGAGAAATTATGTTCATGCTTGTATCTTGTCTTCTTTTGTTGTAATTTTCTTTTGTTCTAATTTGAAGTTATGTTCATCTTTCTCTTCTTCTCTCTTTCTTTCTTCTTGTCTATGAGTAACTAAATCGTCATTTTGCTTGGGTGAAAGAGTGAAGCTCTTGGTAATGAAATAAGGTTAGATTATTCTATTTCTTGTGCTTAAATAATATATTATAAAGTGGACATTATATGTGTTGTATTTTGTTTCCAATTAATTTAGAAACCTTCATTGTATAGTGAAGATCTTGATTTATTGTAGACAAGAGGATTGGCAATGTGAATGCTTGAGCTCACTTACAATTGTTGGTGGATAATTGAATGAATCATAATATGATTGCATACATAATTGAACTGTGAATGTTATATTTTTCGATTAGAACCTCCATTGTGTGTGGATTTCAATTGAGTTATAAAAAGAAATAATCTTGCCTTTAATTTATTATCAAGAGTGGATCTCCTAATACAAGCAAGTTTTTAAATTTAATTGTGAACAAGTTTTATTATTTTTTGTGACAAATCATTTTCTTACCTCAAATAATTTCTCTTCATTCATTCCCTGTGGATCGACCTCAGACTTCTGAGAATTTATTACTTGAGATAACCTGCACTTGAGTTTGCATCCTTAAATCCCGCATCAAGTTTTTGGCACCGTTTCCAGGGACTTGATTTGAAGTTGTAATTTATTGAGGTTCTTATACTTTAATAAAATCTATTCTCTCTTCTTCCTCACCGGCGCAAAAGATCGACTTGCCGATCCTTTGGTTTCTTTACTAACTCTCTAACTTTCTAACTTGTTAACATACTAACTTTCTAACTTTTAATTTATGTCATTTATTTTTGCTTACTAACATTTTTTATGCTCTCTAACTTTTAATTTATGTCATTTATTTTTTGCTCTCTAACTTTTTAATTTATGTTATTTATTATTGCTTTCTAACATAACGAAATAATCTTTCTTTTTCTCTTCTCTTTTGCCGGCTTTGGTGGGGCTCTGCCTCTCTCCGATTTTTATATTTTAAATTTATTTTCTATAATTTACTTTCTGTACTTTACTTTCTATACTTTATTTTCTGTATTTTACTTTATACACTTTCTAACTTACTAATTATTAACTTTCTAATTATCTAACTTTTTAATGTATCAGTTATCTAATTTTTTACTTGTTAATATTTATTGGGTGGTTGGTTTATACTATATCCTTGTTAATATTTAATGGCTGGTGTAAACTACCGACTAGTACATTATTTTTTTCTATTTTAAGTCATTTATTTATACTTAATTGGTATCGTGATTTAAATTCTGGTCGTTTAGTTAAAATTAATCCTGGTACTTTATATATTAATTTGTTTGAATCAAAATCACACACAATTGACACAATGGCTGAAAATGAAAGTGTACATGATGAACATGAAAATCAACCGTTGTGAACCATGCCTGAATATTTACAACCACCTCAAAATTCTAGTCCATCATGTTTTATCTTTCCACTCAATGCCAAGAATTTTAAATTTAAGCCATGTATGATTTCTTTACTTCCTAATTTTCATGGTTTAGAATCTGAAAGTTCATATTTACATTTGAAAGAATTTGAGGAAGTATATATTGCTTTCAATGACCAAAATTGCACTGAAAAGATTGTTAAGTTTAAATTGTTTCCTTTTTCTTTAAAAGATAAAGCAAAATCTTGGCTTAACACTTTGAAACCAAGATCAATTGGCACATGGCATGAAATGCAAGGTGAGTTCTTTAAAATTTTTTTTCCAACACATAAAACCAATGCTATGAAAAGACAAATCCAAATTTTTTCCCAAAATTCAAATGAAGCATATTTTCAATGTTGGGGACGGTTTAAAGATTTGTTAAATTCTTGCTCACATCATGGTTTTGAAAAATGGTGCACTATAAGCTTCTTTTATGAAGGTTTAACACCTGAAACTAAACAATTTGTGGAAACAATATGCAATGACGAGTTTCTTGATAAAGAATTTGATAAAGCTTTAGACTATTTAAACTAGCTGGCTGAAAATTCTCAATCTTGGCATAATACTATCCTTTCTGAAAATTCAATTAGATCTAACCTTGTAAGTGCTAATAAAGGAAAATATCACCTTAGTCAAGAGGAAGATCTAAATGCAAGGTTTTCCAGTTTGACTAGAAAGGTTGAAGCCATAGAATTAAGAAAAACAAAAGAAATCAAATCTGTGCAAAATGAAAAAATTTGTGGCATTTGTGATGACTTAGGATACTCAACACATGAATGTCCTAAGATTCTTGTTTTTAAAGAAGTTGCACATGAGCAAGTAAATGCAATGAATAATTTTAAAAAGTCATTTACTTCTTTTTCAGATACATATAATCCGGGATGAAAAAATCACCCGAACTTTAGCTGGAGGAATAATAATCAATCACAATTCGTACAACCACCACCTCCTCAGGCACAATAGGACTCTCAAAATTCTCAAGGATATGCACATTATGTCCCACCATATAGGAAAAACCTTAAAGAAACATTGCATGTATTTATAGAAAAGGAAGAGACCATTAATAAACAAAACAATCAAATCATGAATGACATAAAAGATACCTTGGCTAAACTTTCTTCTGCACTCTCCATTCACGAGAAAGGAAAACTTCTTTCTCAACCTCAACCAAATTCCAAGGGTCAGTACAGTCTAAATGAGAAGAGTTCAGAAAACCAACAAATAGATCAAGTCAAGTCAGTGAAAACTCTTAGAAGTGGAAAGGTTGTTGAAAAATAAATTTTCGAACCTTGTGAGAAAGAAGATGAACCAATTCCCCAAGAAAATGAAGAAGTTGACCAAAAGGAAACCAAACTCTCATCTTCACCCTCATTTCCTTAATCATTGAATAATCCAAAAACATTAGATCACCATACTAAAATTTTTGAAATTTTGAAACAAGTGAAGATCAATATTCCTCTTTTAGATGCTATCAAACAGATTCCTTGTTATGCCAAATATTGAAGGACTTGTGCACTGTTAAAAGGAAACTAAATATGAAAAAGAAAGCATTTTTGGTTGAATAGGTAAGCTCTATTCTTCAGAATAATAGTGCGTTGAAATATAAAGATCTTGGTTGTCCTATAGTTCCATGCATTATTGGAGAACATAAAATTGAAAAAGCTTTACTTGATCTTGGTGCTAGTGTCAATTTGCTTCCATATTCAGTTTATCAATAACTTAACTTAGGTGAGTTAAAACTAATTTCTGTAACTCTTCTACTTACCGATAGATCAATTAAAATTCCAAGAGGAATAGTGGAAGATGTGTTGGTTCAAGTTGATAAATTCATATATCTTGTAGATTTTATTGTCTTGGATACTGAACCTATGGTTGATAGTTGCAAGTCAATTTTGTTATTTTAGGCCGTCCATTTTTAGCAACATGTAATGCTTTGATAAATTGTAGAAATGGAGTGGTGAAGCTAACATTTGGAAACATGACACTCGAGCTCAATGTTTTTAACATGTGCAAGCAACCACAGGAAGTCCTTGATAAAAAGGAGGAAGTTGAAGGAATTAAAGTCATTGTAGATGATCATCTTCAAAAAAAGAGTTCTTCTGACCCATTGGAAGTTTGTTTAATTAATTCATTTGATTTGCTTAATTGTATAGAGGAAATAGAATACAAAGGATGGAAGCCGAGATTCGAAGAGCTAAAATCGATTAATGATAATACCCATGAAGAAGTACCCACACTGAAATTAAAGTCATTACCTGTTGGGTTAAAGTATACATTTGTGGGAGAAGAACAAAGCTTTCTAGTAGTAATTTCCTCAACTCTTACTGGAGAACAAGAAGGAAAGATGCCGCCTCAATAGACGCACCAAGATAGAAAGAAATTTTTGATAGAGGTGAAATTTTTTTATTTGGATGATCCATACTTGTTCAAATATTGTCCTGACCAAATCTTTCGGAGATGTGTGCCCGACAGTGAGGTAGGTAGTGTCATTAAATTTTGTCACTCAGAAGCATATGGAGGTCACTTTTCTTCAAAGAAAATAGTTGTAAAAATCTTACAGTGCATATTTTATTAGCCCACTTTATTTAAGAACTGCTATATTTTTTGTAAAAAATGTGAAAATTATCAAAAGATGGGCTCAATTTCAAAAAGAAACATGATACCTCTGAATCCCATCCTTGTCATTGAAATTTTTGATTGTTGGGGAATTGATTTATGGGCCTATTTCCATCTTTATTTGGATTTGTGTATATTTTGGTTGCAGTTGATTATGTCTCAAAATGGATTAAGGCAATTCCATGCCAACACAATAATCATAAAATTGTTCTCAAATTTTTAAAAGAAAATATCTTGTATCGATTTGGAATCCCTCGAGCTATCATTAGTGATGGGGGAACACATTTTTGTAATAAACCATTTGAATCTTTAATTAAAAAATATGGTATTATACACAAAATTGCCACCCTTATCACCCTCAGACAAGTGGACAAGTTGAATTGGCAAATAGGGAGATTAAATAAATTTTGAAAAAAATGGTTAACCCAAATCATAAAGATTGGTCTTTAAGACTAAACGATGCACTTTGAGCTTACCGTACTACTTTTAAAACATCTTTAGGTATGTCACTCTATCGGTTAGTCTATGGAAAACCTTGTCACTTGCCCGCAGAATTGAAACATAAAGCATTTTGGGTCATTAAAGCTTTCAATCTAAATCTTGATGATGCTTGCAAGATATGTAAATTGCAATTAAATGAATTGGAGGAATTGAGAAATGATGCATATGAAAACTCAAAGATTTATAAAGCCAGAACAAAAGCTTTTCAAGACAAGACAATTTTGAGAAAATATTTTGAAATTGGTCAAAAAGTTCTGCTTTATAATTCTCGTCTGTACCTATTCCCTGGAAAATTAAGATCTAGGTGTAGTGATCCTTTTGTTGTCAAACATGTGTATCCTCATAGGGCCATAGATATTGAGAATCCTAAGAATGATGATGTGTTTAAAGTCAATGGACAAAGACTCAAACCATTTTCTAGAAAACTAAGTTGATGAGGTAGAATTCATCTCTCTTTCTGATCCTTGTTATGAATAGAATTTATTCTAATTTTGTTGCCTTGTTTTTGCAGTTCTTTGTGTTCCCGGTTAAGTGGCAGATAACGGTACTCCGTGGCTCTCGAGTCGATTTGTTTTTCAATTTCTCAAAATAATTGAATCATTCTTCTCCTTTAAAATGGATGTCATTCTTTCAAACATGAGAAAATATTTTCCTTCCCTCCCTTAAAATGCTCTGACAAAAATCTACAAAATTAGATGTGAAAGATTGAGACTGTTAATGCACAAGGGTATACCAGAAGATATATGCTGGATAATTGAAGCAAAGGTCCGACTAGCAGGTGAGTCTTCAATTTCATTTGGCTCATACATGCCAGGTCTTGGAAGAAGTTCATATTCTAAAAGGAGAAGAGCTAAAAGGTTACAAGTCTGTCACAAATGTGCAAGATGGAATTGTAATAAGCGATGATGTTCTTTAGGGATGGTTTCCACAAATAGATAAGATAAAATTTTTTTCATTAAGAATGGACTGAGTAAGGAGTCATTAGATAATATCTTATTGACTCTTGAGACGCATTCTTGTGGATTTGTGCATCGTGAACTTCTTAATTTGTGGAATCTCTTCAAGGATGAAAAAAAATGCTACAGTCTTAGGAATCTGACTCTAAAAAACCTTGTTTGCCAATTTATAAGAAAATTGGATGGGAAGCTTATCCTCGACTCATAGAAGGTGTTTAAGCCGTTACTGGACATGAAACCAGAGGCAGATATGAGCCATATCCACAACAATTTGTACATATTATCTTCTTTTTCTTCATGTTTTCTTAAAAAAAGAAGAAGAAAAAAAAGAGAAAAAAAAAGAAAAAATGTTTGAACAAAGGCAATCCAGAAGGAGTACTATGACTTTAATTAGTTGTGGAGCCCCAGCCTTTGACTGACTCATCATTGACTCGAGTGGATCTTTGCACGCTAGTCCTTAAAAAAGTTCGTGTACTATTCTTTGTAGAGAGCCACACTCCATAACCCAATGTTTACCATCTAAGCACTATGGAGTTGATGGACAGGCAGAAGCGTCTCACTCTGGTTATTAGTAAGAAATAACCCGCGGCTACTAAAGCGTATAAGGCATCTGAGCTTGATCCTCTCTTTTATTAAAAGGGGCTCTCAGCGCCCTAGGATGGGACATTTTGGATCTTGGACATTACATGTTTCAGATTTTAGCATCTTTGTTGATGTTACGAGCTCAAGTGTGAGCTCTCTAGGTTCTAGACCTAGGATGGAAACCCACGATTGTTTCTTTTTTTTCTTTTCTTCGAATAAACGGACGTGAGTGTTTACTGCACTGGTGACACGCAGTATAAAGATATGCCACTACTGCACTCATGATGCGCAGTATAAAGATATGCCATGAAAGCTGTACATAAAGGTATATCATCACTTGTTATTATATTTCTTTTAGTTTTGTATGATTTTGTTTTATTTTGATTTTGGATTGATGATCCTTTAAGCAGGGTCCTTCAGGAGTTTCTAGACTTCTTTACCCTGATGGTTTTCTTGAAGTTCAAAAATAAAAATAAAAAAAAAAGAAAAAAAACAAAAAAAAATATTTCTTTTACCTTTGATTTCTGATCCTGATCCAGCGATAGCTTAGATAGATTAGTCAGAAAGAAGTAGTGAATAAAGCAGCATGAAAAGAAAGTTTGATCTGACACTTTGTTTATAACTTTTCTTTACCTTTGATTTTATTTACCGTACTTTGTGTCAGATTTCTCCAACAGGTAATATCTTTTATCCTTTACTCATCTATATTTTAATCATTGAGGACAATGTTGTGATCTGGTTAGGGGGAAGAATAGTTGACCAAAAAAAATTTCTTTTTTAGGAAGTATGATATGAATGTCATGGACTTACTAAACCAATGAATGATGGTAGAGTAAGGAGTAATTTTACTCTTGACATGCATCTAAATTGGGAAGTATGTTTAGTGATATGACTGTCAAAAACCTATTTGTAGTAAAACTAATTAGTGAGGCAAAGTAAAGAGTAAATTTTGGAAACAATTTACTACTCTTGAGATGCATCTTAGTTAGGGTAGTAACTATTTAGTGTTGATTTATGGAAGTAACAAAGTTTTGTTGTTTGATTTCCTTTGAAAGATTCAAGTGAATGCACTCTCACATCCTTTGAAACAATTGAAATTCAAGGATCATAGCATGATTGAATAAATTGTCTTCTTTCTTAAATTTCACATGCTTAGTTATGGATGTTGAATTGGTGGATTAAGAATGATAGAATATATCTTGTGAGATTTTGAGCCTTTTGATAAATGAATTGAACACTTATACCATTCTCTTCTTTCTTGTGTGATTTTTATTCATGGAATTGTTACTCTAGAACTTGCTTTAATTCTTTTTGAGGGTATATTTTCACATGCATACATAAACATGATTGAGGTATTTTTCTTAAATAGCTACTTTAACCAAATGACTAAGATTGATTGGTGCACAAATAGGTAGCCTTACTCAGCAGCATATTGTCTCAATATGATATCAACCACTCTTATGACTTCTTGAAAATTCTCTAATTCCTGCCAACGTAAGGCATTGAAAATAGCCGATTTTTCCTTTACTTAACTCCTTTGAGCTTATTTGACCATTTCATGTTTTTAGCTCATCATTTTAAAAAAAAAATCATGTTCTTACCTGACCTTAGGGAATAAGAGAACATTAGCTTTGTCACTCGATGAGTTCTTGAACAAGTGTGGGGGTGCGTGTACATAATGATTGGTAAAAAAAATTGAAAAAAATGGTTCATTGAAAAAAAATGTGGATTTGTAAAAAAAAAATGTAAAAAGAATTTGTATTAGGTGGAGCTAGGATGAACTTTCATGCTTGTTAATTGAACTCAGCTCTCAAGCTCTTTTATTCTCTTAGGTGTTTAAATTGTCATATCTATACTCCTCCCTTCTTTACCTTAACCACATTACAACCTTGAATAAAGTCCTCATGATTTGTGTGTGCATGTGTTCTGAGTAGTGGAGAAGTAGAAGATAAGCAAGCTTATGGTAGTGCAATTTTTCATGAGTTGAATTGAACAAAATACTTACCTTTGAAACACTTGAGGGATTGAGGGTTAATCTTGTGAGAATCTGTCATTCTTGATTCATTTTTTTTCAACTGAAGTCTCCTTACTTGTTGGTTTGAGATGTGAAAAAAAATTACTTTATAAATATTTTGATCCCTTGAATCTTTGGCTGCTCTTATTGTTTATAAACTTTTGCATTCTTGAATATCATTAGAAATTGAGTCTTTTAAAGTGTTTAGTTTTTGAGTCTGTGTCTTTTTTATTTTTAGTTTTGATCTTATGTGTTTTACCCAGGAGTGCAAAAAGCTAAGTGTGAGAGAATTTGATGATCACATATTTTATACATTAATAAACCCTCATTTTTAGTCATTCACACTCTCTATGTACTTAATTGATTGAGTTTGGTTATGTTTTGTAAGTTTGGACTCAAATTGGACTTAATTGATTTTGTCAGCATTATTTGGGTCTTACACTGTTTTTGTATTTCAGCCATATCTTGAGTTCTAGATGTGTAAAAATTATGTATCTTACCTTGTAGGAAAGATAAGAGAGAGCACTACAACTTTCATGAAAGCTGCAGGTAAAATATGGACATCTAGTGGAGCTAAATGGGCTTGGAAGTCAGAACACGAGTTTTGTGACTAGAACCTAAACAGTGTGCAGTAATCAGAGCATAACTCAAGTTGTAGGAACTTTCTTAGGCTTAAATTTGGATACTTGAAAGTTAAGACTCATATCTACAATTTTCATAATGAACATAAAAGCTCATTCGGACAGCTTAGAGGTGATATTGGGTCTAGAAGTCAAAATAGAGGTGCTAAAACTGGGCCTGAATAGTCTGCAGTAATTAGGCTATATCTTGGGCTGTAGGACGAATTTTTGGATGATTTTGGTGGCATTGGAAAGTTGAGACAAAATGCGACAACTTTCATGAAGACCATGTTGCTTCATTCTGATGGCATCCATGAGATCAACACTGAATGATTTCGGAGACAAAGAATCTCAATAATTTTCCACTCACCAACTCACCATTTGGCATTTTGTATCTCTAATCCTCTATAAAAGGCACCATTGGCTGATCATTTAAGAGACTTTGGTTTTAGGCTTAGTTAGGAGAAATTATGTTCATACTTGTATATTGTCTTCATTTGTTGTAATTTTCTTCTGTTCTAATTTAAAGTTATGTTCATCTTTCTCTTCTTCTCTCTTTCTTTCTTCTTGTCTATGAGTAACTAAATCTTCATTTTGCTTGGGTGAAAGAGTGAAGCTCTTGGTAATGAAATAAGGTTAGATTATTCTATTTCTTGTACTTAAATGATATATTATAAAGTGGACATTATATGTGTTGTATTTTGTTTTCAATCAATTTAGAAACCTTCATTGTGTAGTGGAGATCTTGATTTATTGTAGACAAGAGGATTGACACAGTGAATGCTTGAGCTCACTTACAATTATTGGTAGATAATTGAATGAATCATAATATGATTGCATATATAATTGAACTTTGAATGTTATATTTTTCGATTGGAACCTCCGTTGTGCGTGGATTTCAATTGAGTTATAAAGAAAAATAATCTTGCCTTTAATTTATTATCAAGAGTGGATCTCCTAACCCAAGCAAGGTCGACTAAGTTTTTGTCTAAAGTCGTCTTCTAGATAAAAGTTATTTTCACTTGATCACGTCCATGGAGTCTGGTTGAAGTATAACTTGCTCAATTGATGTTTGCAGCGATGATTTAAGACATTAAGTTTATGATTTTTTTTTCACTTATATAGTTTTCAATTTGTTCATTTCTTTTTAATGTGAGACTTCTTCATCCTTGTATAACTCACACTTGCATTCTCAACACCTAGCTCACACTTCAGTGGTGCTTTCTATATAGGATTACTTCTTTTGAGAGTTTTGAAGCAAATGTTAGAATTATCTAATAATTCTTATGAGCTACAATCCATTGTGGCTTTTAGTTTTGCTAAAAATGGACTAATCCATGATCTATATGGAGATATATTTGTGACCCACTTATTAATTTAAGTGATATTTTACTATGGGCTAGGCATCTGCAAGTTTGATTGGTGTGGATTATAATATAGGTCTTAACCTATGGGCCCATGATGGGAGGGCACTAGAATTAGCTTATTTTAGGCTAAGTCTCCTCTGCATTTACTATGACACACTAAGACTCCACAGTTTGCCCCATTGAGAGTTGTGACAAGGAGTGTGAATTACAGAGGAAACTCTAAGCCTTTTCACAAGGTTTATAGGACATTGGATCAGCGCAACAATTCCTAAGCGTCAAGAAATCATATCATCAACAAGTAAGCATCTTATCAATATTCTAATTTTATGTAATCTTCACATGTTTTTCTTACATTTGATATCAGAGACTATATTATATGATTTAGGACTCGATAATACTTTATATGTTGAACATCAAATTCAAAACAAAATAACAAAGATTGCTATCTGACAAATATTTGTTTTGAAACTAAATTCTTTACATCCTTTTAAATTACGCTAAGCGCTACTTTGCAATCAATCTTCAATAAAAGTTTTTTATTGAACAAATCATTTTAAAATTTTATGATATATAGAGCTATAGATAAAATTTCTTTTTTAACAATATTATACTTCCGTTAAGCCGATTGTCACATTCCTGAATGATACCTTACAACTTATTCCCTTGAAATTTCAAGAAGAATCTATTTAGGGACTCCCTTGTACCATATATATATATAGTGAGAGGATGTCATGTGACTTAAATGTCATGTGATCACTTAAAAAAGTCACATGCATTTATATTTTAATCTTGACCATTCATGTAAGATCTAATGGTTAACATTCACTCATCTCATTATCTCACAATAAACACTCCTCTCACTCTCTCTCTCTCTCTCTCTCTCTCTCTCTCTCTCTCTATATATATATATATATATATATATATATATATAAGTCTAAAGAATACCCAATTCATCTAGGGTTGATTCTATAGCCAGGCCCGAAGAGTCATGTGTGCGTTTATCAATTGATTATGGCCGAAGAGGTAAATATCAAAGTCCAATACTAATAATGCATTGATTTCTTAAACTTGTTATCCGGTTATGCTTTTTTGACTCTGAAAAACATCTGCAAATAATATGGTGGGAAATATAAACAACCCCGATAATCTACACAGATCTGATCTACCACACCCATTTCAATACCGGTAGTCTTGTTTATGGGACTCACCGTGAAGTGAACAGATTACCAAATCATGCTTCATTTCCTTTTTTTTTTAGTATATGTCCATTAACTAACTTCTACGTCGTTAACCACTTTTTTTGTTCTTCGTTAACCAACTTATTTCACAAGCATAGAAACCATGTGGTAAAATCTTGTGTCATTAACTAACTTCTATATGTAATTAACTATTTTTTTGTTCTTCATTAACTAACTTTTTTCATGAGTATAGAAACAAAGTTGGTTAATGAAGAACAAAAAAGTGGTTAATTACATATAGAAGTCAGTTAATGATAGAAGATTTTACCACATGGTTTCTATACTCGTGAAATAAGTTAGTTAACGAAGAACAAAAAAGTGGTTAACTACGTAGAGAAGTTGGTTAATAGACATATACTAAAAAAGAAGAAGATAGAAGCATGATTTGGTACTGTTCATAAGTGGGCCTCATGAACAGTATATGGTATTGAAATAGGTGTGGTCACTATACGCGGTAGGATGATAATTTTTCAAATATAAAAATCTTGGTGTACACACTTGTGTGTGCATTTGGTCACGTCTCTCTAAATGATAAAATTAAAATGTAGATAAGTTTAGATGAGATTGCTTATAATCAAATAATAAAAAATGTAACAAAATATAAATATAAGATTATCTATCCATATATATATATATATATATATATATATATATATATATATATATATATATATATATATATATAATTAAATAATAATAAAAAAGTTGTTGACTCTAACCAATTACCTTCTCCTTCCGTAGAGCCCACCTTCACGTCCAGGTACACTATTTACAATTGTATTCCTTTTAAATCTTTCAACAACTAAAACAGATTGAAGACGTCACTTGTTTCGAGTTGAGTTAAGCTAAACTCTTTATATTAAGTTTAATATTTAAGTTTGACTTGTGATAAAAATATAATATTTAAATTTAACGGAGAATAATTTATATAAAATTATGAAATTTTAATTTGATTTATTTAACTCATTTATATTATAATAATTTTTATTTCTTTTATTAAATTTCTCTTCAAAATAATTTTTTATTTATTCATAAATTTTTAATGTTAAGTTTTTAAAGGTTAAATTTGATTCTTTTATATAATTAAGTAAGTCTGAATTAATACTTGAATTTTTTTAATTAAATAAACGAATTTGACTAAATATTTAATGAGTCTAGTTTAAATAATTCACAAATAATTAAGTTTATTTCCACTTCTGCTTGCTATATATAATATGTGAAGCCTTCGTCATAGTACCAAGTCGGAAAGGGCAATATAGGCATCGGGTGCTCCCAAGAGTTTCCCTAATCACTTTTTTAGGTTGTGTTTAGAATGAATAAAAATAGAAAATAATTTGAATTGAATTGAATTGATTTGATTTAATTTAGAAATTAAATTTTGTGTTTGGAATTTATTAAAATGAGAATTGATTTGATTTGATTTTATTATTTTACATTTTAACCTTTATGAAAAGTTGTTAGAGGTAGTTACTAAGGGTAAAATAGTCTATTTATTTCAAATAAAATCAAATCCTAACAAATTCTATCAAAATTAATAGAATTTCTAAAACAAAAGGAATGAAATCTATGAGATTTTAGAAATTAAATCATTTCTCATTTTTAAACATTTCAAACACAAAATTTAATTAAATTTGATTTACAAATCAAATCATTTCTCATTTTTTTACATTTCAAACACACTCTTAGGTTGTGTTTGGAATGAATAAAAAAGGAAAATGATTTGATTTGATTTGAATTGAATTGATTTGATTTGATTTAAAAATCAAATTTTGTGTTTGGAACTTAAAAAAAAAAAGATTTGAATTGATTTAGAAATCAAATTTTGTGTTTGGAATTCATTAAAATGAGAATTAATTTGATTTGATTTTATTATTTTATATTTTAATTCTTGTGAAAGGTTATTAGAGGTAGTTACTAAGGGTAAAATAGTCTATTTATTTCAAATTAAATCAAATCCTAGCAAATCCTATCAAAATTAATAGAATTTTTAAAACAAAAAGAATGAAATCTATGATATTTTAAAAATAAAATCATTTATCATTTTTAAACATTCCAGACACAAAATTTAATTATATTTGATTTACAAATAAAATTATTTTCTATTTTTTTATATTCCAAACACACTCTTAAGGATTTCATTTTTATCAGAAGCTCTTCCTCCCTATTGAAGTGTTTGGAGGAACTCCCGGAATCACCGATGAAATAGGTTAGAAACGGTCATATTGCTTCCCATGTTAATTAATAGCTAGATTCATTCTTGTTTCTTTTGCTTCTGCTGATTATGTTGTGACTGAGAATTAAGGTTAGTTTTAGAGCCTGAGCTATAGAATGATTAACCTCGGATGAACTCATTTGCTTATGCTGTAATTATTTTTACAAAGTCAAAGCATAGTTTATTTTATTTCCTTCCGATTTAAACTGATTTCCATCTTTTAAGAAGTCTTAATAGTTTTGACCAAGAAGATTGAGTTAAAAAAAGAGAGCCTAGAATAGACTCTGCATTTGTGTTTCAAATTTGGATGCTTTGTTAGCCAATAATTCACTAAATGGTTTTAAATTAATTTAGAAAAAGTAGGGTGAATAAAAATGAGAATATAGAAAGTAATTTTCCCCTCTTTTGTTTCATATAAATAAGGAGAACAAAAATATAGAGGGTTTCATTCCTTACTCTTTATTGTGTCTTATTTATCTAACAAGCATAATGATTCACTACTTTTCATCCTAGCTTATTTTCACTCCTTCCATTAAATTTTCTCCATTCTAAGATAATAGAAAATGCAAATTCATGGTATTTTGGCATGAATTAAAAGGAAGGATTTGAATAATCTTACAACATATATGCATCATGTATATATTATCTAGAACGGTCAAAATGAGCCAACTTGACTCATCTAGATTGATTCACCACCGGTTGCTCAAAAAATGATTTGGGCTGGGTTGGCTTACCTTAGTGGTATATCAAAAAATTACCAACTTAGCTCAACCCACCAGAATTGATGAGTTAAATGGGTTGACTCACCAAAAATAAAAATAAAAATACAGAAGAATATAGAAAAACATATTTCCTCCCGCCCCCCCCCCCCCCAAATGTATCAGTTCCCTTATTCCTTTTTAATTCATGGGCAAAATGATTCAGCAACATCTCAAAGGCAAACTTTACATTATTTATTTGTTTTGGTTGATGTTTCTAAAAATAGAGATGGATAAATCATGGATTCGTGGAGGAGGAGTGGTAGACAAAGGTGGCGAGTGGTCACCATGAGTCATGGGGTGGCTTAAGGGTCTTCGGTCATGAGTGGTGGCGGACGACGGTCGCAAGTGGTGGTTGGTTGTCGTGAGTTCAGTGCCAATCCTCAATTTGATGAACGACGATTGCCAGTTAGTGGCAGAGTCAGCACCTTAGTTCGACAGACAACAGTCGTGATTTGTTGGCAGACGTTTGCCCCTCTATCTCTATTTTTCTTTTTAATTTTGAAATCCAAATCAACCTGCATCTAACACAACTCGATCTTGTATAACCTCTTAGTTATGCGGGTTGCATCAAGACAACTTAAAATTTTGGTGAGACACTTTTATAGTAACCCAACTCACATTTTGGTGGGTTGAGCTGCGTTGACTCAAGTTAGAACCCACTTTAACAGCTCTAACATTATCATAGTAGATTTGGTCAGCTAGAATTATGACTACATTGATCGAAGAACAGCATCTTTCTTGATAGTATGATGAATTAATGATCATATATGCCAATGCTATAGTGGACAAAAATAGGTCGCAATACCCTACCCTTAATGGGGAGGGTAACATATGTTATTAACTAATAATTAAATTGATTTAACGACTTATTTATTGTCAATCATAAATTTATTAACAATTTATCTATCTGATTTAATCACTTGTACAAAATAATGTAATTAATCATTTATCTAATTAAATTAATTATATTTTATGTCACACGGAGGTATTAAAACCCCACATAATTCCCCTATGTAGAAAACCTAACTACAGCTCAATTAGGATGCATGCACTGGTAATCCTCTACGACTTGATTACGAGTCTTTTGGATTTTGGAGATACCTACTGAGTAATTTAAGTTTAGGTATCTTTTATTTTCCGCGGAGTTTTGTTAAAAACGTAGGGTTATAATGTCACTGAAATGATATTTATCCTCTGGTTTAAGTACTTGATTATTTATCATATTATATATTATTTCTACATAATAAGTCTTCAGAGATTTTATAGTACTACAACTGTTATACATAATATGTCCGTTGAGTCTGGTTGAAGCATAACTTGCTCAATTGATGTTTGCAGCAGTGGTACAGATTCTTCTCGAACTATGTTTGAGAATTTGTGAATTTGAAGCTGGGAGGTGTGACAACTATAAGATCATAAAGCATGGAGAATCAAGACTAACAGAAAAACATATTTCAGAAAAAGAAAAGCAAAGAAAACTAGGTGCACCAATCATTTTATTTCCAGGCAATCAACTCATTCAACATTTGTTTTGCTGTAAGCAACTCCAGTCATTTTCGTTATTTTCATTTCATTTTTGTTAAGAACACTTGACTTAAGGATAATATTTTAAATTAAACAACATAAAGTATAACCAAGAAAATTTAAAATGTAAATTTCCTAATTCAACTTGGATTAGAAAATAGAAGTCCATCTTCTTCGTTGAGTTTAGCTGTTCATATATGCAGTCTATTTAACATGATTTGGCAAATATGAATACTGTATAGTAATTAACAGAGATCAAGCATCTTCAATGTCTGTAAGCACTTGATTATGCCTTGTTAATATAGTAAGGAGAAATAGTTGAAGTATGAATAAGAGTATGTGGTTAGATGTTATTTGGAGGAATAGAGCAAGGCTGAAGACTTTTAGAGTGCTTTTGACTGGCTTATTCCATAATATGGTTATGAAAAATAATCACCACAAACCACTTTTCTTTACACTAGTTTTTTTACCACTTTGATGTTATCATCTGATCTAACAATAATTATCACTTAATATTAAGTTAATTACCACTTGATATTAATGTATTTAGAAAATAAGTTAAGAAGTTTATTTTTTGGAAGAAAGTTCTTTTAAGGGTTTTGAATGAGTTATTATCTAATCTGAAAGTAATTATCATATTATATTAAGATATTTACTACTAAGATTTAATGTTTATATAAAATTAATGAAAGAACAATTTTTGGAAGAAGCACAAAATAAGCTTGGGGTGCAGAATTATCTTCTTGAAATGTAGGACACACATCTGTAGGATAAGATGGACAAGAACAAATACCACACAACCTTGCAGGCCCTTGCACAGGTATTTGTTGTTGTCCCATTACCAATTGCCTTACCAAGGAAGTTAACTCGTCAAGTCTGTGTTCCATCCTTTGTTAGTCAGCATGAGACACATGAACATCATTCATTCCTTTTGTGGAAGTAATCATCCTAGTACCAAATTATTGGGAGTTGGCAGCCATGTTAGCAATTAAATCTTTGGTAGTAACATAGTTTTATCAACTAAGACACATCCACTAGCAACATCAATCATGCTATCCATAGGCAACAATACTTCATAAAAATACTGAATTAGTAGTTGGTCACTTATTTGATGGTATGGATAGCTTGAACACAATTTCTTGAATATCTCTTAATACTCATACAGAGTTTCTCCTGATAACTGCCTTATGTCACATATATCTTTCCTAATGGTAGTAGCTCTGGAAGTAAGGAGAACTTCTATAGGAATAGTCTCTTCATATCATTACAACTTGTCATGGAGCCAGGTGGAAGGTAGTAGAGTCAGTCCTTGGCTGCATCAGCAAAGAAGAATGAAAATGCTCTAAGCTTGATGTGTTCTTCAAGAATGCCTTGTGGTTTCATGGTAGGGCACACTACATGAAACTCCTTCAAGTGCTTGTGGGGATCCTCACCTGCAAGTCCATGAAACTTTTGACAGCTAGTGTATCAATCTAGATTTCAATTCAAAACCAGCATTTAAATCAGGATACTGAATGAACAAAGGTTGGTAATTCACATCAGGTGCTGCTAGTTCCTTAAAAGTCCTATTATGCATATTATCAGTCATGTTTGTAGTGTTATTTGCATTCTCAGGTTCAATTTCAATATTATCAGCCACAATTGCAGTATTACTTATATTCTCAGGTTAATTTTCAATTTCAATGTCACTTTTAATTTCAGAAACTATCATTTTACTAAGCCTATGAGCTCTATTAAGTGTATGCAAGGTCCTTTCAATATCAAGGTCAATGTCAAGCAAATGATTACTAGAAGACCTGGTTATACAACATGCAAAAGTGCAGAAACACAAGATATGCAAAATGGACTACACAACACTAAAATTCTACCAAAATAACACTAGTTACCCTATCTACACAATTTTAAAAATTATAGGGCCACTATAGGGTGAAAACTACTAGAAAGTGATACTAAAAAATGCAATAAAAAATCTTTAAAAAATGAAAAAGTAGTCTAAACAATGTAATTTGGCTGAGATAGGGTGGTGCTCACGATAAACCGTGATCCTTATAGAACACACCATTTTCCTTCAAATGACCAATTTTCAGGTCATTCTAAGATGGTTTGTTCGTACAAAAATAAAAAATAGCCTAATTCTACTAAAAACGACCGAAAACATAGCAGACAAGAGTGTTAGGGGTTAGGCAAGGTCTTGATATGATCAAATAGCATAAAAATACATCCAATAATGTACTCTACTTGCCTACCAAAATGCAACTCAATCAGAGATAGTTTGGGTCGTACACTTGTTCTTGCACTTGGAGACTACAATTGTGCTGAAAACTACCTAAAACAAGGGAAACATGGGTTAGCGAAGGATTAGTAATTAATTATACTCCTAATATGATTTATTAAACTCAGAATAATTCCCAACAACGGCGCCAAAATTTGATAGCTGCTGAGACTATCAAATTATATCAATTTGTAAGCCGATTCACCAAATTGCTTGTAGTATAAGGCACAATTGGTTCGAGTCATTAAATCACTCTAATTAAGCAATCAGATTAAGAAGTTAACAAAGAAGAAGGGAAAGGTTGCAGAATTAATTAAACGAAAGAAATTAAAAACTATAAATAAAATTAAGTAAACAACCAATCCAAGGAAGTCAACTAATCTTGAATTTAATTCATCATTGATCATTAGGAATCCATTTAATTGCTAATCAGATTCTTGGTCTTAGATTACATCAAGAGTCCTTAAGATGATCCATGAATTCTCTACTAGATAAGCATACAGAATTTAATTAATCAAGATTAAATGAATTAAACACTCATCTAATCCTAAATTAACCTAAAATCCAGAGTTCAACCAAGCTAACCAATCCTTCAAACACCTTTAATGCATTGTTTAGCCTCTGTAATCCTCATTAAACATGTGGTAATTATGCAATTATCACATCAACATCCAAATCAAATTAAGCAATTCAACCTAGATTTAACAAAATCAAAAGAGGTAAAAAAGACTCTTGATTAACAATAAAATGTAAAACAATCAAAACAAGATCTCATAATTAAATATCAAGATTGTCAATCCCTAAGATTGATTAAAAAAAGTTTAGCCCTCCATGGATGGGAGAGAACGAAAACAGAAAATAAAGAAACTTAGAGAGAAGGGAGAGGAAGAGAGATGAAGAGAGAAAGTGCAAGCAAGATTGACTAAGAGAAAATTAAGGTTAGGATTAAGGTTGTTGCTGTTTTATAATTACATATTTTATACATTAATAAACCCTCATTTTTAGTCATTTACACTCTCTATATACTTAATTGATTAAGCTTGGTTATGTTTTGTAAGTTTGGACTCAAATTGGAATTAATTAATTTTTTTAACATTATTTTGGTCTTACGATGTTTCTGTATTTCGGCCATATCTTGAGTTCTAGATGTCTTATAATTATGTATCTTATCTTATATGAAAGATAAGAGAGAGCTTTACAACTTTCATGAGAGGTCCAATGTAACACCCTTATAGGGATGTCACATTTAAAAAGAAAATAAAAGAAAATAAATAAAATCTACCCAAGTTGTAAAACATTTGATACATAATAATACAGGTTGTAAAATTTCTCCTGTTAAATAGAATATTATTAAATAAAATAATGCGAAAAACACAAAATCAACAGAGTAACATCACACATAATATACATAGGGTTTTAGTCATAAGTTATGCAAATAATTTACAACTAAAAATATTTAAACGAAACAAAACAAAAAAGCAATAACAGTCTATATATACAAACGCAGACGCGCCCAAGTACACATCATAAATATTTAACCCTCTGAAGGATCACTCTCAGGAAGATCATCAGGAGATAAATATCCAGGATGCCTCGACTCTCGGCGGAAACGAGACTGCGCAGTCGACACGCTGCTAATCTCACTAGGCGTAGTGAACATACCACCCCAATAATGCCTAAGAGAGAACGGCAACTCCAAATGCAAAAACACCGTAGTCGTCATGACTGGTTCCCCCTCAAACTCATTACGTAGGGACACAGTCAACCGTCCCACGTAAGTCACCGAGTCTCTGTCCTCACGCAGTCGCCAGGCTGTCGATCCCCCATGAAACTCAAGCTGCACAAAACCAAGGAATCTTGGCACTGCCATACTCAAACAATCAATCCAATGGATATGGATGATCGAATGGTTCTTGATCGTCGTACTGATCTTCGGCTTGCTGCTCCTCCTCTTCTTCAGGATACACACACTCAAGAGGCTGTTCCTCTTCCTCAAACTCTTTACCACATAAATTAAAAATACAACAGCATATACAAGAAAGAGGTAAGACAATCTAAATCATCACAAACATGGTAAATAAGAAAACGACAATTACAACAGTTATACAATTCATGATATAACAACATAAACATAAATACAGTATAACACAAACACAATATAAGAATTAATATCAACATAGAATTAATATCAATATAGAAACAATGTAAAAATGTAATATCAACACAGATATAATATAAGAATTAATATCATAGATAAACATATATCCATACACAATATAAAATCACCGATAAGAATATAATAATGCACCATATATAAATAAATATGCAATATGACACGATCCTACTCCATGGAGCTAAAAACATACAGATATCAGAGAGAATGACCCGCAAAATCTATTAGTACCACGGCTGCCCAACCAAACTATTGCGCTGTCTCACGTTGCGTCTATAGCCCCACGGCACATGGCGTGGTGTAGTTCACGGTCTAACGTTGTGGCACTACAGGCAATGTACTATTAGACTTTACAAGATCTCGATTAAATATAGTGCGTGTCGAGTCCGTTAGTGTGTTACCGGGTACCACGGCCCAGCGGAGCTACCAACTGTCCACATATGGAATACCGCACACTAAAGTCTCCAAGTCCATTCAAAATTGAACCACACTACACTTATCGCACCGACAATACGATGTGATTCACCTCGTCAATCAATCCACCAATTATCAACTAAATTGGCACAACTCAAATATATGATCTTAAAATAGTTCCAATATTACCAAAATACCATCAACGGTATAAAATATGCATATTTACGCAAATGCCCTCAATAGCATATAAAAATTGCCCTCATGGCTTGCCCTCGTGGCAAAAATATACAGTAAGTCCCACCAGACAAATACTGTTTCAAAGTCTGTTCGGGTTCACCACTTAGCCCGACAGCAAAAATATCCAGTTTGATCAATCGCGTAGAAATTTTATCTCGTTTTCACAATTTCATCATTTTTACAAACGTTTTTAAATCGCGTAAATATATTTTTCTATTTTTTTAAAATCGCATAGGATTTTTAATACGTTTTCTCAATTGCATAAGATTTTTAAATTATTTTCTTGTCCGAATTCCTTAAAAATTACTGTTTAAATAAACAGAAATAATATTTAATTCGTTTAAACTACGTAGAATATTTTTCATACCGTATACTGTCTTTTGAACATCTTTTTCTATCTTACTTGTCCGTTTTAATAAAAATTGACAGTATTTGTTTAGAAAATTATAATAATGGTTTTCTAATTTTTTCGTAAAAATTCTGTTTACTTAATTTTTAACCATATAATTTAACCCTTTTGAAAATCACTAACATGCTTCAAAATATAAGATGAGCCATATGTTAGGAATTTACAAAAGTTACTGTATTTCATTTCTAACAATAAAATCATTAGTTTTAATCTCTTAAACTTAATTTTAATCAATTTGTTTCTTCAAAACTCATTGTAGAAAATTTCCCTTTAACATATATTACATCTCTTTGATTGAAACTAGTTTGGAATTGATTTTAGAAATCATGGATACTTGGTTTGACATGTTGGCCGAAACATATACTTGTGCTATTTGATCTCTAAATTCATTTTCCTTGATCTAAACAATTTTATATCTCATTACTTTTCCTAGGTTAATTAAATCACACTTTAAAAAAATAATGAGAACATTTTGGTTCTCCATTTTGGTTAATGGCCGTGAGCCTCATTGGTGTGTTCTTTGGAACACTCATGCAATCCTTGGCATGTTGTTCACATCCTATAAATTATCATGCATTTCTAACACATACAATATTATCAAAGCTTGTAGACATACAAATTTATACAAACATCAAATAGGAAAGCTATTAACAAACACACAAAAGAATCCTTATGGATTCTACAATCACAAACAAATCTCCATCTTCTTACCACCACCCAAGGATGATAAGATTAAGTCTTCCTCTTACCTTAAATGAAGACAAATATGCTTTCACACCTTTCCTAGGGTTTCGGTTTTCTCCTTCAAATCACCTAACAAGCTTAAACCAATTTCTACAAGTTACTAACATTAAAGAGAGCTTAAACCATGGATAAATCATGACTTAGAACTTTGAAAAAGAATTTAGAAATGGAAAACAAGAAATTTCACCTTCTAGGTAAAATTTTCCAAGTAGGTTTTCAAGCTCCAAATGAAGGATTTTGCAAGAACTCTCAACTAGAGATGTTCTTAGAATTGTGTTTAGGTTTAGAAAAGTTGGTTGGATGAAATTTTGAGTGATTGGATGGTGTAGTAAGGTGTTTGGCCGAATGGTGCTTCAAGGAAGCTTCAATGGTGTTTGGTGTTCTTGAAAGAGAGAGAAGAGAGAAATTGCATGAAAAACCAAGTGAAGAATGGTCCTCCAAAGCCAAATGGCTGTAGACTTCAATGGGCAAGGAGGTGTCCATTTGTGTTGGCTCCATCCAAGCCTTAGAATAGATCAAGGGTGAGGATCAAGCCTTGTTCACCAAGCTTTGCTCTCATTGGTCCATCCTAGCCTAGTCACTTAACCTAGTCACCATGCTTAGTCACTAATCAAGCTTAGTCATCTAGCTTAGTCACTAGCCTTGTCATTAGCTATCTGTTCTAGCTCAAAACGTTTACTGCTTTGCTAAACGTGGGTCCCGCAAGACATTTCCGGGTCCACTGTCATTTAATTATACTGACAAATAAAATAATATTATAATAATATAAAATTATTTTATTTTACAGTTAAATCCTAAAAATTAAAAGATTAACTACTGTCTCATTCGAATTAGGTTTAGTAAGATCCCCACTACTGAATAATTAAAAATAAGATTTCCTAGGCCCGGAAAATATTATTTTCCGTCCGAGCAAATCACACAAAAAGTCCAAATAAAATCACAGGCAGTAATATTAAACATTGTATCATATAGAAAATTGAAAAACAAGATACATTCGGACGTAATGGTCATTTTTTTATTTTTTCCCACCACGAAGCAAATCATTCAAAATACTCAAATAAAATTATAGACAGTAAAATATATCAGTATATCACACAGAAAAATTTAAAACAGTAGTTTGACAAAATTTTTATTTTACGATCTCGAAGCTAAATATGTAAAACGACCAAATAAAATCATAGATTGTAATATATATTTGTATTTCATACAGAAAAACAAGAAACAACAAAACAGGGACACAACGGTCTTTTACCCAAAAGTTTGAAAAACAGCAAACAGAACATTCGGGACATTTTTCCAAAAGTTGGGGTGTTACATCCAAGGTTCAATCGGACATCTAGTGGAGCTAAATGAGTTTGGAAGTCAAAACACGAGTTTTGTGACTAGAACCTGAACATTGTACAGTAATCAGAGCATAACTTGGGCTATAAGAACTTTCTTGGACTGAAATTTGGATACTTAAAAGTTAAGACCTATATCTACAACTTTCAAGAAGAACATAACTCAGATCGGAGTCCTTGAAGGTGATATTGGACTTTGAAGTTAGAACAGAAGTGTTGTACTTGGACTTGAACACTATTCAGTAATTGGGTCATATCTCCGGCTGTAGGTGGCCTTCGGAGCTGAAATCGGTGCCATTGGCAAGATAAGACAAAATGCTACAACTTTCATAGGACCATGTTTTATAAATCTGATGGCATCCATGAGATCAATACTGAATGATTTCAGAGACAAAAAATCTCAATAATTTTTCACTCACTAACTCACCATTTGGCATTTTCCACTCATCCACCCACTCCTCACCCACTCAATAATCAGCCCCCTTGTCATTTTGTATCTCTAATTCTCTATAAAAGGCTCCATTGGCTGATCATTTTGAAGACTTTGGTTTTAGGCATGGTTAGGAGAAATTATGTTCATGCTTGTATATTGTCTTCCTTTGTTGTAATTTTCTTTTGTTCTAATTTGAAGTTATGTTCATCTTTCTCTTCTACTCTCTTTCTTTTTCTTCTTGATTATGAGTACTTAATTTTCTTTTTGCTTGGGTGAAAGAGTGAAGCTCTTGGTAATGAAATAAGGTAAGATTATTCTATTTCTTGTGCTTAAATGATATATTATAAAGTGGACATTATATGTGTTGTATTTTGTTTCCAATCAATTTAGAAACCTTCCTTGTATAGTGGAGATCTTGATTTATTGTAGACAAGAGGATTGGCACAGTGAATACTTGAGCTCACTTACAATTGTTGGTAGATAATTGAAGGAATCATAATATGATTGCATATATAATTAAACTTTGAATGTTATATTTTCTGATTGGAACTTCCTTTATGTATAGATTTCGATTGAGTTATAAAGAGAAATAATCTTGTCTCTAATTTATTACCAAGAGTGGATCTCCTAACCCAAGCAAATCCTTTTTTATTTGTGAATAACTTTTATTACTTTTGGTATTGTAACAAATCCTTTTATTACGTCAATTAATTTTTCTTCATCAATTCCCTGTGGATCGACCTCAGACTCTCGAGAATTTATTACTTGAAACAACCTGCACTTGGGTTTGCATCCTTTAATCCCGCATCAAGTTTTTGGCGTCGTTGCCGAGGACTTTGTAACACCCCAAACTTCCTAAATATAAGACAGTAATTTTGACAGTTAACAGAATTCTACTGTTTAGTGACTTCTGTGTACTGTAAAATTATTTTGATTATTCCGTGACTGCTTTTGAACGTTGTGTGTGATTTACTCCGTGTCAGGAAAATAATAACTTTCGGGCCGGGAAAAATTTTACGTAATTTAATTTTTACTTTAAGTCTTAATTATTTTACATAATCTGATTTGATATTTGTGCATTTTCTAATTTTTGTGATTTTGTGTGTGATTATGAAATTTTTATATTGCTCTGTTTATTTTAGCGTTATCCGTGGGCCATCTGTGGGCCTAGGGAAGTTGTATGTGGGCCCTGCATGGGTCTAGAAAGGTAAAAAATTTTCTATAATCAGAAAAATTCATATTGTTGAGATGGAGACGGGAGATCTTACTAAACCTGAATCCAAAAATAGTTTTAGAAATTTTTTTTACTGTGTTTTGCACTGTATTTAATTATCGGGTAATAAAAATACAGTAAAAATATTATTCGAAGGACAATAGCAGATACAAAAATAAATATTGTACTGCATAGTCAACATTAGTGGCTTGGATATCTACTATTGATGTAATCAACGGTGGAGACTTGATCTTGATTTAATCAACGGTTGAGATTTAGTCTTATAAAGTGGCTAGGACCATTTATAACCCTTGGATGTAAAGTTTGAAGGAGCAATCTTGACTCTTCATTTTGGAGACACATCTAATGGCTAGGATTTCAAGGAGAAAAGATCCAGTGGCCTAAATTAAGTCTTTTGTCTAAGCCTAAACCTAGAAGTTACATTAAATCCTAACTATTGATCTAATCAATGGTTAAGATTGCCTAAAATGGTGCCTAGGAGATTTGTTACATTTTGAAGAATGCATGGAAGGGGGGGACGGTTTGGTGCTACATTTAGAAGCTAAAGCACAAGTTGAATACCATAATTGATCACCTTTAGTCATTATTGATCACCTTGGTCTTTGTTGAACATTTTCAAGAAACAAAGTTATCAAAATTTTTCTTCATTTCTCTCCTTCTCTAAGCTCACGGCCAAGTACCCATGCAACACCTTCCATCACTCAAAAATTCTAAACCTTATTTCTTGAATCCTTACTTCAATTCAAGAACCTTTGTAGTTTATACCAAGTTCTAAATCTTCCATCTTCAAGGAGTTTTTCCAAGAGCAAGTTCTAGGGTTCTTAAGGTGAAGTTATGGAAAACTTCATTTCTTCTCTTCTTTTTCATGTTCTAAACCATGTTTGATCCATAGTTCCTCTTATTCAAGCTTGATATACTAATTTCTTTGTGTTTGTTTTATGTTCAAGAGATTTTTGTTGGTGGAGATCTTGTTCAAAATACAAAGCAAGGAGCTTTTTGTGGTTCTTCAAGAGGTAAGAGGGAGATCCATCTCACCAAACAAGTATGGTGGTGAGAGATGATTTTATATTTGATGGATGGTGAATCCATGTGAGGATTCATATCCATGGTCATGTAATAATTTGTGTGTGTTTATGTGCTTTGATTATTTGCCTATGCTTGGTATGATTTTTGCATGATTTATTTGCTTTGATTATGGCATGCTTGTGATATATGTTGAATATGTATATATATATGCCATAAAAACTGTTGGAAAGGAAAACAAATTTTGGTTCTAAAGACCATGAGGATTTCGGCCTCAACACCTCAAAATAGGTGTTCACCAATTATTATTTTCATGAATGATAAAATTTGATGTTTAGAAAAATTAGGAAAATAAACAAATTGTTTGTTTTCAAAGAACTTGAGCTCACGGTTTTGGTAAGAAGTTTTTAATGGTTTTGTTTGTGTAAAACAATATTAATTTAGAAGGAAAAATATTTGATGGTTTCAATGGCCAAGTTCCACGGTTTTGGAAGGCTTGAAATGTCTTGATTTTTTATGAACAAAGTGATTTCAAAGTGGAATTATAACTTGAATTAATGTAAGGATTTTGGAAAGGAAATCAAAGTGTTTTAACACTTGAGAATTGGAATTTTCATATGTGAATGGAAAAGAAGGGTTGAAAGTGTTTGAACCTTAATTTATTTTAAAGAGAATTGATTTGGAATTATAAAGAATACGTTGGTGACTTGGGATTTTCTAATGTATAACTCATCTTTTGGGTTTTGGAGAGCGTTAGTAAATTTTAAAGTTAAAAACATTGATTTAATTCAATGAAATGATGATTTTATGGAATAAATTACGAAAAGAATTTTCTTGAGTAAGAAATGTGAAAAATAATGTGAGAAGTCATATTATTTTGAGAAATGTTGAAAAGGAATTTTTAAAGATTGAGAAATATTTTACAAAGTTGAAAAATGGTGAAAAATGATTTACGTAACTTAAAAATGTGATTTTTAAGCTACGCGATTTGAAAAACGTTTAAATATTTCCACGCGATTTGAAAAATGTTGAAATATTTCTACGCAATTTGAAGCGTTTAAATATTTTTACATGATTGATATATTGTTGAAAAATCACTACGTGATTTAAAAATGGTGGAATATTTTTACGTAATTGATGAAAATGTTGAAAAATCTATATGTGATTTGTAAACGTAACAGAAATGTTGCAAAATTGTGAAAACGCGACAAAGTGGTGCGCGACTATAAAAACACGATAATATGATTTTTGCAATTAAATATACAGTAGGATTACTGTTGAACCAGTGAATGGACACTGTATGAGAAAATGATAAATTTTGGTCTGTGATTGGCGTTGGTGCATTTTATATGCATAAACTGGTGTATGGACACTGTATATGAAATTTGCCTATGTTTGGTATTGGTACATTAAACATGCATTTGAAAGGTCTGATGGACTGTATGAGGCTATTTGCCTAGGAGAGACGTACACCTCTTGAGTGGATGTGATATGCGTAGTGTAAGTCACTTGTTGACCTTGGGGGCATCGGGGTGCGGGTTGCTTACATGAGTGGTTGGTAGCTCTTCTTCCCGTAAGTTAGACCGATGTAATGCACCGATGATCCTGACCGAGACACTATTCTTAATCGAGATCTCGTAAAGACTGTCGTGTATATGCTAGATGTGCAAATACAAATGAGAATTGTAGCACTTAGTCTGAGGCATTTTGGTACAGACAGATCTTACGGATCAACTTCTCTAAACTGAGTATTAGCTCCATGGAGTAAGACATTAAGTTTATGTGCGCATGCATGAAACTGAGCATTTATAACTATGTGATATATTAATTGAGAAATATTGGTTATGACAATTGTTCTGTTGAGAAAATACTTGGATGATGATGATGATAATACTATTAATGGCATGATGGTAAATGTTATTTATTGTATTTGTTATTTGAATACATTATGATGATGGCATAATTATAATTATGGTATGATATATCTGTATGGTATGCTGTTTGTATTATCTCTGTGCTACCATGTTGGTATTGGCGTAGGTGATCTCACCTCTTTGTATATTTATTTGGTACTGTAAATATATTTGTAAACACACTGAGCAAAGGGTTGAACAAGAGGGTGAAGAAGAGCAGGATCCAGAGGAAGCGGAGTTTTGACAAGATGGCATCAAGACCTGGTTTCTTCGATTACGTGAGATTGCAGTTTCATGGTGGAGTTGGAGCGTGGAGGACTAGTCCCAATAAGAGGGGACTAATATTTGAGGGAAATCTGACGGTTATTATGCAGAGAGAGTTTCATAGGAATCTGTTCTTTTCTGTAACTATATATGTACATCTTGAATTTCCACTGTCTATCAGGCAGCATTGGGATACTAGATATTATATCTCAACGGAAATTAGTATTGTGTCATCCGCTCGAACACCTATCCGTAGGACTTCGCGTCAAATCAGATTCCTACCAGCTGAGGAGTCTGAGGAGGACCCGACTAAGGGTTCTGCTATTTAGTTAGACTTGGGCAAGTCGTTTAATTATTTAAGTTTGTTTAAATACTTTGAAAACTTGGTCTGTATATAAATAATCCTGACAATACATTTGTAATGTATGATGATGTAAATTATGTGTGATGATGTATAATATTTTATTTTCCGCTAAGTTTATTTTATTGTTATCAAAGAAGAAAGAAAGAAATTTACAACTTGTATTTTTATCATAACATCACATTTTATAACTTGGGGGTAATTTGGTAATTAAGTAACATAAATGTGGCATCTTAAGGTGGGTGTTACAGACTTGATTTGAAGTTTTAATTTATTGAGGTTCTTTTTCTTTAATAAAATCTATTCTCTCTTCTCCCTCACCAGAGCAAAAGATCGGCTTGCCGATCTTTCGATTTCTTTACTAACTCTCTAACTTTCTAATTTACTAACTTACTAACTTTCTAACTTTTATATTTATGTCATTTAATTTTGCTTACTAACTTTTATTTTATGCTCTCTAACTTTTAATTTTCGTCATTTATTTTCTACTCTTTGACTTTTTAATTTCTGTTATTTATTATTGCTTTCTAACGTAATGAAATAATCTTTCTTCTTCTATTCTCTTTCACGACTCTGGTGGGGCTCTGCCTCTCTCGATTTTCATATTTTAAATTTATTTTCTGCAATTTACTTTCTGCACTTTCTAACTTACTAATTATTAACTCTCTAATTATCTAATTTTTTAATTTATCAGTTATCTAACTTTTTACTTTATCAGTTATCTAACTTTTTACTTGTTAATATTTATTGGGTGGTTGGTTTATACCACATTCTTGTTAATATTTAATGGCTAGTGTAAACTGTCGACTTGTACATTATTTTTTCTATTTTAAATTATTTATTTATGCTTAATTAGTATCGTGATTTAAATTCTGGTCGTTTAGTTAAAATTAATCCTGGTACTTTATATATTAATTTGTTTGAATCACAATCACACACAATTGACACAATGACTGAAAATGAAAGTGTACATGATGAACATGAAAATCAACCGTTGCGAACCATGTGTGAATATTTGCAACCACTTTAAAATTCTAGTCCATTATGCTTTATATTTTCACTCAATGCCAATAATTTTAGATTTAAGTCAAGTCTGATTTCTTTACTTCCTAATTTTCATGGTTTAGAATCTAAAAGCTCATATTTACATATAAAAGAATTTGAGGAAGTATGTATTGTTTTCAATGATCAAAATTGCATTGAAGAGATTGTTAAACTTAAATTGTTTCCTTTTTCTTTAAAAGATAAAGCAAAAACTTGGTTGAACACTTTGAAACCGAGATCAATTGGCATATGGCAAGAAATGCAAGGTGAGTTCTTAAAGAAATTTTTTCCAACACATAAAACTAATGCTATAAAAAGACAAATCCATATTTTTTTTCAAAATTCTTATGAAGCATATTTTCAATGTTGGGAACGGTTTAAAAATTTGTTAAATTCTTCCCTTCATCATGGTTTTGAAAAATGACGCACTATAAGCTTCTTTTATGAAAGTTTATCACCTGAAACCAAACGATTTGTGGAAATAATGTGCAATGGTGAGTTTCTTGATAAAGAACCTGAGGAAGCTTTAGACTATTTAAACCAGTTAGCTGAAAATTCTCAATCTTGGTATGGTACTAATATTTTTGAAAATTCAATTAGATCTAACCTTGCAAGTGCTAATAAAGGAAAATATCACCTTAGTCAAGAGGAAGATCTAAATGCTAGGTTTGCTAGTTTGACTAGAAAAATTGAAGCAATGGAATTAGGAAAAGCAAAATAAATCAAATCTGTGCAAAATGAAGAAATTTGTAGCATTTGTGATGACTTAGGACACTCAATACATAAATATTATAAGATTCTTATTTTTAAAGAAGTTGTACATAAGCAAGTAAATGCAATGAATAATTTTAAAAAGTCATTTACTTCTTCTTTTTCAGATACATACAATCTGGGATGGAGAAATCACCCGAACTTCAGCTGGAGGAATAATAATCAGTCACAAAAATCAATCAAAACATGGAGGAAGATCTAAATGCTGCCTCAATAATAATCAGTCATTTCCCGATGAATTTTTATTTTCTGTCAATTTCATACCTTGGTTTGCTAACATAGTCAAATTTCTTGTAACAGGAAAGATGCTGCCTCAATGGATGCACCAAGATAGAAGGAAATTTTTGACAGAGGTGAAAATTTTTTTTGGGATGACCTATACTTGTTCAAATATTGTCCTGACCAAATCTTTCGGAGATGTGTACCCAACAGTGAGGTAAGTAGTGTCATTAAATTTTGTCACTCAAAAGCATGTGGAGGTCACTTTTCTTTAAAGAAAACAGGTGTGAAAATCTTGCAGTGCGAATTTTATTGGCCTACTTTATTTAAGGACTGCTATACTTTTTGCAAAAGTTGTGAAAATTGTCAAAAATTGAGCTTAATTTCAAAAAGAAACATGATGCCTCTGAACCCCATCTTTATCATTAAATTTTTTTATTATTGGGGAATTGATTTCATGGGCCCATTTCCATCATCATTTGGATTTGTGTATATTTTGGTTGCAGTTGATTATGTCCCAAAATAGATTGAGGCGATTCCATGTAGACACAATGATCATAAAATCGTTTTCAAATTTTTAAAAGAAAATATATTATGTCGATTTGGAATCCCTTGAACTATCATCAGTGATGGGCAAACACATTTTTGTAATAAACTATTTGAATCTTTAATGAAGAAATATAGTATTACACATAAAATTACCACCCCTTATCACCCTCAGACAAAAGGACAAGTTGAATTAGCAAATAGGGAAATTAAACAAATTTTGGAAAAAACGGTTAACCCAAATCGTAAAAATTAGTCTTTAAGACTAAATGATGCACTTTGGGCTTACCATACTACTTTCAAAATATCTTTGGACATGTCACCCTATCGGTTAGTCTATGAAAAACCTTGTCACTTGCCTGTAGAATTGGAACATAAAACATTTTGGGCCATTAAAGCTTTCAATCAAAACCATGATGATGCTTGCAAGATATGCAAATTGCAATTAAATGAACTTGAGGAATTGAGAAATGATACATATGAAAACTCAAAGATTTATAAAGCTAGAACAAAAGCTTTTCATGACAAGATAATTTTGAGAAAATATTTTAAAATTAGTCAAAAAGTTATGCTTTATAATTCTCGTCTGCACCTATTCCCTGGAAAATTGAGATCTAGGTGGAGTAGTCATTTTGTTATCAAACATGTGTATCCTTATAGGGCAATTGATATTGAGAATCCTAGGAATGGTAATGTGTTTAAAGTCAATGGACAAAGACTCAAACCATTTCTAAAAAACCAAGTTGATGAGGTAGAATTCATCTTTCTTTTTGATCCTTTTTATGAATAGAATATACTCTAATTTTGTTGCCTTCTTTTTGTAGTTCTTTGTGTTGTTGGTTAAGTGGAGGATAATGGTACTCCGTGTCTCTCAAGTCAATTTGTTTTTCAATTTCCTAAAATAACTGAATCTTTCTCCTTTAAAATGGATGTCATTCTTTCAAACCTGAGAAAACATTTTCCTTCACTCCCTCAAAATGCTTTGACAAAAAGCTACAAAGCTAGATGTGAAAGATTGAGACTATTAATTCATAAGGGTATGCCAGAAAATGTACGCTGGATAATTGAAGCAAAGGTCCGACTAGCAGGTGAGTCTTCAATTTCATTTGACTCATACATGTCAGGTCTTGGAAGAAGTTCGTATTCTAAAAGGAGAAGAGCAAAAAGGTTACAAGTCTGTCACAAATATGCACGATGGAATTATAACAAGCGATGTCATTCTTTGGGGATGGTTTCCACAAACAGAGAAGATAAAATTTTCTTCATTAAGAATGGACTAAGTAAGGAATCATTAGATGATATCTTATTGACTCTTGAGACGCATTCTTGTGGATTTGTGCATCGTGAACTACTTAATTTGTGGAATCTCTTCAAGGATGAAGAAAAACGCTACAATCTTAGGAATCTGGCTCTAAAAGATCCTGTTTGCTAATTTATAAGAAAATTAGTTGGGAAGCTTATCCTCGACTCATAGAAGGTGTTCAAGTCGTTACTGGACGTGAAACCAGAGGCAGATGTGAGCCATATTCACAACAATCTATACATATTATCTTCTTCTTCTTCATGTTTTCTTAAAAGAAAAAAAAGAAAAAAAAAAGAAAAAAATGTTTGAACAAGGGCGATCTGAAAAGAGTACTATGAGTTTAATTAGTTGTGGAACCCCAGCCATTGGCTGACCCGTCATTGACTCGGGTGGACCTTTGCACGTTGGTCCTTAAAAAAGGTTCGTGTACCATGCTCTGTAGAGAGCTGCACTCTATAACCCGATGTTTACCATCTAGGCACTGTGGAGTTAATGGATAGGCAGAAGCGTCCCACTCTGGTTATTAGTAAGAAGTAACCCGCGGCTGCCAAAGCATATGAGGCATCTGAGCTTGATCATCTCTTTTATTAGAAAGGGCTCTCAGCGCCCTGGGATGGGACGTTCTAGATCTTGGACATTACAGATTTCAGATTTTAGCATCTTTGTTGATGTTACGAGCCCAAGTGTGAGCTCTCCAGGTTCCAGACCCAAGATGGAAACCCACGATGGTTTCTTCTTTCTCTTTTCTTTGAATAAACGGACATGAGTATTTACTGCACTGGTGACACGCAGTATAAAGATATGCCACTACTGCACTTATGACGCGCAGTATAAAGATACGCCATGAAAACTGTACATAAAGATATGTCATCATTTGCTATTATATTTCTTTTATCTTTATATGATTTTGTTGTATTTTGATTTTGGACAGACGATCCTTTTAGAAGGTCCTTCAGAGGTTTATAGACTTCTTTACCCTGATGGTTTTCTTGAAGTAAAAAAAAACAAAACAAAAAAAAAACAAAAACAAAAAATTAAAAATTAAGAAAAAACGATTTTGTGTTTCTTAATTTCAAACTTTTCTGACAACAGCCAACCTACTCTTATAGGTGCTATTATTACCCTTTCCATTCTTTTTCCTATTTAAATACTCCATTTCCTCTACTTTCTTCTAACTCAAAATCATTCAAAGGGAATGCGAGTATAGAAATGGAAGGTGTTTCTGTTCATCAACTTAAAAATATATGTGTATTTTATGGGTTTAAGTATAGTAAAAGTTTAGAGTTTGTAAATCCAGCTACCACTCTTGGTCGATCACTTACTGTGAGGAATATTCATCTTGTATATGGGGGAGGTTGCCGTGGGTTAATAGGGGCTGTATCACTTACTGCATATATAGGAGGCAGTCGGGTTTTATGTGTTATTCCTAGACCTTTAGCTTAATAGAACATCATTAGAAAGACAATTGGGGAGGAACGTAAGGTATCATCAATGCATGAACAAATAAAGATAATGCTTGACAACTCTGATGCATTCATTGCCTTACCAAGTGATCTTGGTACCTTGGAAGAAGTTTTTCAAATTGTCTCTTGGGCCTAACTGAACATCCACCATAAACCCATAGGTTTGTTGAATGTAAATAATTTCTTTGATATTTTATTACTTTTTCTTGACCAAGCAATGGAACAGAAATTTATCACACCTTCGGTAAGACAACTTCTTATATCTGCTTCTACTATTGATGAGTTGATTGATAAATTAGAAGCTTTTGTTTTTAAACCTAACCCAACAATAGGTCAGATAGATTGGTCAGCAGGAAGTAGTGAGGGAAACAGGATGAAAAAAAAGCCAGATTTGACACTTCGTTTATAACTTTCCTTTACCTTTGATTTTATTTATTGTACTTTATTTTTGTTTAAATTTGTGTCTGATTTCTCTAACAGGTAGTATCTTCTATCCTTTACTCATAGTTGACCAAAAAAATAAAATAAAAAAACTATTTTTTGGGAAGTATGATATGATTGTCACGGACTTACTAAATCAATGAATGATGACAGAGTAAGGAGTAATTTTACTTCTAAGACGTATCTAAATTGAGAAGTATATTTAGTGATATGATTGTCAGAAATCTATTCATAGTAAAACCAATTAAGGATGGCAGAGTAAGGAGTAACTTTTGCCTTGGAGGTAAGTTTACTCTTGAGACGCATCTTAGTTGAGGAAATAATTTATTTTGTGTAGAAGTAGCAAATGGATTCTTGAATCTTAGCATAAATTGTCTTCTTTCTTAAAAATCATAAGCTTGGATATGAATATTGATATGGTGGATTGAGAATGATAGAAATTTGCCTTGTGAGATTTTGAGCCTATTGATGAATTAATTGAATATCTGTACTATTTTCTTCTTTCTTGTGTGATTGATTTTCACTCATGGAATTGTTACTCTAGAACTTGCTTTGATTCTTTTTTAGGCTACATTTTCACATGTATACATAAATATGATTGAGGCATTTTGAAATAGCTACTTTGACCAAATAGTCATCCTTGTATATTTTTCCTTGTGTAACCACTTTGAGCTTATTTGACCATTCTTTATTTTTAGCTCATTATGTGCCTTAAAAAAAAAGAAGAAAAAAAAATATGTTTTTACCCAACCTTAGGGAATAAGAGAGCATTGGCCTTGTTCTTGAACAAGTGTGGGAGTGTGTGTGCAAAATGATCAAAAAAAAAAGAACTAACCACCGTTGCAATCAAAGGATTATCAGAGTCTAGAATAAAGGTGGATGCTTGGAAACCACAGGAAGAAAAGGAGAAGGTTCAGGCCCAACAATGAATTCAATTCACCAATTTGGGATTGATCTTCAACAAAACATTATTCAAATATTGGTCATTGCCCTTTATGATGAATGTTCTCAAACATCTTCTTCACTCTAACTGTACCATAATGCACTTTTATTCTCTTTAGTATTTATCTTCTCATATCCATATTATCCATTCTCCTTTACTATGACCCTATTACAACCTTGAGCAAAGTCCTCTTGATTTTTATATGCATGTGTTTTGAGTAGCGGAGAAGTAGAAGATAAGCAAGCTTATGGTAGTACAATTGTTCATGGGTTAAATATATTGAAATACTTACCTTTAAAACATTTGAGAGATTGAGAGTGAATTATGTGAGGATTTATTATTCTTAATTCATTCTTTTCAACTGAAGTTTCTTTACTTGTTGGTTTGATATGTGAAGAAATGTTACCTCATTAATGCTTTGATCCCTTGAATTTCTAGTTGCTCTTCTTGATTCATAGAGTCTTTTATATTTTTTAGCTTTTGAGTCTGTGTCGTTTTTTTTTTTGTTTCCTAGCTTTGGTCTTATGTGTTTTACCCAGGAGTGCAAAAAGCTAAGTGTGGGGGAATTTGATAATGACATATTTTATACATTAATAAACCCTTATTTTTAGTCATTTACACTTTCCATGTACTTAATTGATTAAGCCTGGTTCTGTTTTATAAGTTTGGACTCAAATTGGACTTAATTGATTTTTTCAGCATTATTTTGGTCTCACACTGTTTTTGTATTTCGGTCATATCTTGAGTTCTAGATGTCTTATTGATGCACAATTTTTTCAATCAAGTCTACAAACTTGATGCGGGATTAATTGTTGCATTGCAAATCTAAGTGCAGGTTGTCTCAAGTAATAAATTTCTTAGGAGTCCGAGGTCGATCCACAGGGAATTGATGAAGATTAATTAAGGTAAGGTAAATATTTTGTTACTATGGTAAAAAAATATTTACTTAGGTAAAAAAATTCACTCTTGGTAAATAAAGTAAAGATAAGATTAATTCATTTTATAACTCAATTAGAATCCTCGCAACATGGAGGTTCCAATCGGAAAATATAACGTTAAAAGTCCATTAAAATAATATACGTAATTATATTATGATTCCTTTAATCATTACCACCACTTGTAAATGGGTTAAAGCATTCACTGTGCCAAAATCTTGTCTACAATAAATCAAGAACTCCTCTTTACAAGGGTAGTTTCTAAATTATCAGAAACAACATATAACACGTATAATAGCTACTAGAAAAATAAATCATTAAAGCACAGGAAAGGAATAAATCTAACCTTATTTTATTGCCAAGAGCTTCACACTTTGACCCAAGTAGACTGAAACATATTTACACATAGGCTAGAAAGAAGAAAAAGAGAAAAGGAAAAGAAAAGAAAATTGAAGGGAGACTGAGGAGATGAGGCTGGGCACTGCCCAGAACCTCACCCCTCTCTCTCCCCCCGAATGTACGTTTCTCTTGCATTTGATTGCCTATTTATAGGCAAATTTGCTACAGGAGCTACATGAGCTACAGTGGTGCTACAATGACGCTACAGTGATGCTACAGTGCTACAGTGACCAAACTTAATTAAGAAGTTTGATACGTCATCAATGACGTAGTGAGGAGACACGGCTGTGTGTCCAAGAGACACATCCGTGTCTCCTATTTTTTCATTTTTGAGAAAAGTGGTCTTCATGAAAGTTGTAGGCCTGGATTTTTGCTTTAAAATGGCTTTGGTTTGAGTCCAAAATCATTCCTAGAACTCAAGATATGGTCCAATTACTGCAGAGTGTTCAGACCCAGTTTCAGCTCCTCTGTTCTGACTTGCAAGCCCAATATCACCTCCAAGGAGTCCGATCTGAGTTTTGTGTTCTTCATGAAAGTTGTAGGGATTTGTCTAAGCTTTCCTACAAGACCAAAATCACATCAATCAGATATTTGCAACTCAAGTTATAGTTAGTTTATTAAACACTGCCAAAGAGATAATTAAGGCTAATTTATGCAATAATTTGTTTAATGATCTAATTCGGTTCAATATCATAAAATGTGTCAAAACCAATATAATTAAGCCTGATTGAACCTTTAGAAGCCTAGGGAAAGGTTTATAAAATGTATAAAATACAGTGTTATCACTTATAATTATGTATCTTACCTTGTAGGAAAGATAAGAGAGAGCTCTACAACTTTTATGAGATCTCCAAGGCTCAATCAGACATCTAGTGGAGCTAAATGGGTTTGGAAGTCAGAACACGAGTTTTGTGACTGGAACCTGAATAGTGTACAATAATCAGAGCATAACTTGGGCTGTAGGAACTTCCTTAGGCTGAAATTTGGATACTTGAAAGTTAAGACTTATATCTACAACTTTTATGAAGAACACAAAACTCAGATCGGAGTCCTTGAAGGTGATATTGGGCTTTGAAGTCTGAATAGAGGTGCTGTACTTGGACTTGAACACTATTCAGTAATTGGGTCATATCTCAGGCTGTAAGTGACCTATGGAGTTGAAACTAATGCCATTGGAAAGATAAGACAAAATGCTACAACTTTCATGAAAACCATGTTTTATAAATCTGATGGCATCCATGAGATCAATACTGAATGATTTTAGAGACAAAGAATCTCAATAGTTTTCCACTCACTAACTCACCATTTGACATTTTCCACTCATCCACCCACTCCTCTCCCACTCAATAATCGGCTCCTTTGTCATTTTGTATCTCTAATCCTCTATAAAAAGCTCCATTGACTAATCATTTTAGAGACTTTGGTTTTAGGCTTAGTTAGGAGAAATTATGTCCATGCTTGTATATTGTCTTCCTTTATTATAATTTTCTTTTGTTCTAATTTGAAGTTTTGTTCATCTTTCTCTTCTACTCTCTTTCTTTCTTCTTGATTATGAGTACTTAATTTTCATTTTGCTTAGGTGAAAGAGTGAAGCTCTTGGTAATGAAATAAGGTAAGATTATTCTATTTCTTGTGCTTAAATGATATATTATAAAGTGGACATTATATGTGTTGTATTTTGTTTCCAATCAATTTAGAAACCTTCCTTGTATAGTGGAGATCTTGATTTATTGTAGACAAGAGGATTGGCACAGTGAATGCTTGAGCTCACTTACAATTGTTGGTAGATAATTGAAGGAATCATAATATGATTGCATATATAATTGAACTTTGAATGTTATATTTTTCGATTGGAACTTCCTTTATGTGTAGATTTCAATTGAGTTATAAAGAGAAATAATCTTGCCTCTAATTTATTACCAAGAGTGGATCCTAACCCAAGCAAATTCTTTTTCATTTGTGAACAACTTTTATTACTTTTGGTGTTGTGACAAATCCTTTTCTTACTTCAATTAATTTATCTTTATCAATTCTCTGTGGATCGACTTCGGACTCCCGAGAATTTATTATTTGAGACAACCTGCACTTGGATTTGCATCCTTTAATCCCACATCACTGTTAACTATCTCTAAAATTAAAAATCCAATTTTTCCTTAGTTTAGGGTTAATCCTCTTCCTCTTAATTTTATGATAAGCCTATATTTTATAACATTTAATTGAACAAATTGTGGTGATTTACTTGTATTTTCGGATGAGCTTTAGTTGGATCCTTATTATTATCTTCATTTTTATAGAATTAAGAGATTTAATACATTTAGATTAAAGCAAGCGAAGATACCGAGTTTTCAAGGCAAAAGAGGTCTATTCTGGCTTTGGTAGGGTTCCATGTCAGTTCAGGAGTGATTAAGGACTTAGACGTGGCCATGTCTAACTTGGATGAAGCTTCTGACTTGAGACACGTCCATGTCTCCTACTCATTGGCCGTGCCTGCCCAAAAATGTGCAGAAAAGCTATTTTTACAAGAGACACGGTCGTGTCTCCCAAAACTTAGTGATTAAGGAACCTATGTAAGCCATGATGTTATGAGACACGACCGTGTCTCATGACACACAGTCGTGTCTCCACTGTTCAAGCAAATCACACGGCCGTGTCTAAAGGATGGGAAGCTTCTGATTTCGTATTTTAATGAGACACGACCATGTCTCCAAATGACACGGCCATGTGAGTACTGTTCACTCATATTTCTATAAATTGGAGGCTGCGTTACTGACGGAAGGACTTCCAAATTCTGAAATTCTCTTTTAAGTTAGTTTTTAGCTTTTCATTTTCTCTCAGTTTCTCTAAGGTAGGAAGGCTTCAGATGGAGAATTTCTTGTAGGTTTGAAGTTCTTAATCTCTGCAAAGGGATTTTGATCTTTCTTTCTCTCTTGTTTTTCTTCTTTCTTTAATTTTCTTTCTATGGAATTATATCTTATTTTGAGTTTGTTTGTAATTAATATATGTAGCTAAACTCATAGCTAGAGCTATGGGGGATCTTGAGTTCTTAATTATGTGGATCTAATTTCTAATTTGATGTTGGTAATTTCTTTGTGGGTTTATTATATTGCTTGCATTCTTGCCATAACTTGACCACTTGTGGCATTTGTTAATTCATTGTTTGACCGGTGACCATCCGCACTTAATGAGTGGATCTATATTATAAAAGGATTATATTGGTGAATAACCAAATATCAATCTTTTCTACCAATGGAATTGACGGGATGTTGGTTCATCTCTTGCATTGAAGCTTAATACATTCTTGATTAATTCAACTAAATGACCAAATAAGTGGGTTAAATTAAGAATAGAATATTGTTTCATCCATGACTATTAGGATTCAATAGCAAATAAGAGAATATTAACAAAAGAATTACCTATATCATAATTGAAAGAAGATCTGAATAATGGAACTCAAGTGAACCTTGCGCTCTAGTACCTATCTATCTTTATTTATCTTTTCTTTATTTAGTTGATCTTTATTTTCTTTATTAGTTTTCTGATTTTAATTTAGATCTTGCATACCTTTTCAGCTGTCTAAATAACAAAAGAGTTTTACAATTTTAGTAATTATCACTTTACTTGGACAACTAATTTGCCTAATTTGGGCTTAGGATGAGAGAATTATGCCTAAAATATTTTTAACAGCTCTCTAGACCCGTTAGCTGACTTCAAAGGGCGAGAACAATATCAAAACGTCACAGTTTTGATAAGTGATTTTCATAATAGTTAAATATATGTGTCTCATATTCCCAATAGCATTGGTCTCAGCTCCATATGACTCATACAACCCAAATTATGACACAATCTTTGCATATTGTCAAGGTTCCAGCAATAACATCTAAGTTCTTAATTCCAGGCCCAATCTGACCCACTTGACATCTAATTCAGCCTTCAAGATCTTCATCAAAGTTGTAGAGCTTTCTCTTAACTTTCTTACATGGTAAAATTCATAATTTTTATATATCTAAAACTCAAGTTATGTCGAAAATAAAGAAATAGTGTAAAATTCCAAATAATACTTAAAAATACACTTAAACCTAATTTGAACCCAAACTTATAAAATGTGGTCAAGACTAATTAATTAAGCACATAAGAGGTCTAATAGACTAAATATGATAGTTAACTAATATATAAAAATTGTGTTTATCAGTTATCCAGTTTTTCTTTTTCATTTTTTTATTTTTTAAATTCAATTTTTTTTGTGAACTTAGGTGTGTGTATAAATATTATTAGTTGAAATTTGTAAGATTTCTTGTATGTACAGTTAATTATTTGTGACAAAAAAGTGTGTAAATATTATCAATAGAAATCTGTAAAATTTTCTATACGTACAGTTATCTATGGTAAAAGAAAAAAAAAAGAGAGAAGAGGTTCAAGTGTGCATGGGCCTGGGTATGTGTGTAAATATTACTAGTTACAATTTGTAAGGTTTCCTATATATATAGCTATTTATGACAATAAATAAATAAATAAAATGTGACATGTACTTCAAGCTACAAGGCATCAATATCAATCATTGATTTGATTTTATGCCAAGTCAATAGTTTTGGCACTTGGTACATACACCCATGGGTGTACCCATGAGTTTAACATTTCGTAGGACTGTATGACATTCATCAAATCAAGGGAGTTGTTTATTGTGAACCAACCTATGGTGGGTTTATCCATACACCTATAATTTTTACCTACTATAATCGATTTTTAATTAGTTTTTTATTAATTGTGTCATAATTATTTTTTAAATCCAAAATTCTTGTTTGTGGGTCTAGGTATGTATGTAAATATTATGAATAAAAAATCTATAGGATTTTCCATATGTACAGTTAATTATCTGTGACAAAAAAATGTGTATAAATATTATCAATTAAAATTTGTAGAGTTTTTTTGTATATATAGTTATTTATGGTAAAAAAAAAGACGAGCGATTCAAGTTTCTTGTCTGTGTGCCTAGGTGTGCATGTGTAAATATTATCAATTTGTTTTTATCATATTTCAACAATCTTAATCAACGGTGTAATTCTAGAATCTCAATTTGGGAAGGGAATCACTTTCTCTTATGGGCTCTCTGTTTTCACACAGTGTTAAGATTTGTGAATACAAGTTTCGAATTGACTGATAATCACATATTTTATACATCAATAAACCCTCATTTTTAATCATTTACACTCTTCATGTACTTAATTGATTGATCTTGATCATGATTTGTAAGTTTGAGTTCAAATTAGGCTTAATTGATATTTTTCAGCATTATTGAGATTTTACATTGTTTCTATATTTCGGTCATATCTTGAGTTCTAGATGTCTAGAAATTATGAATTTTACCTTTTAGAAAAGCTGAGAGAAAGCTCTATAACTTTGATGAGAGCTCAAAGTCTCAATTAGACATATAATGGAGCTAATTGGGCCTGGAAGTCAGAAAACGAGTTCTGTCACTAGAACTCAAGCAGTGTGCACTAATCAGGGCATAACATGGGCTATATGAGTTGCATTGAGTTAAAACTGGTGTCATTTGAAAGTTAAGACCTAAATCTATAACTTTCATGTAGAATATAAGAGCTAGTTCAGATGTTTTGGAGGTCATATTGGGCTTGCAAGTCAGAATAGAGGGGCTGAAATTAGGCCTGAGCAGTTGCAATGATCGGGTCATATCTTATGCTGTAGGAGGCCAAATTGGATTGTTCAAGTGAGCATTTGATAGACAAGACAAAGACCTACAACTTTCATGAAGGCCACTTTCCAAGAATCTATCGGCAAGCACGAGTTTGGCACTAAATTGTTTTATGCAAGTGAAGACAAGCTTTTTTTGCAATCATCTACATACTCCTCAATCATCCACCCACTCCTTAATTATCCACTCACTCCTTAATTATCCACCCACTCATTGTCCCACTCATTGTCATATTTTGTTTGTGATGCTCTATAAAAGGTGGCATTGGTTGCCTATTAGGGTAATCTTGGTTTTACATCAAGATCATGCTATTATGTCATTTACTTGTTGTAATTTTCTTTTGTTGTAAATAGAAGTTATGATCATCATCATCATCTTCTTCTTCTTCTCTCTTTCTTTATTCTTGCTCATGGTAACTAATCTTCATCTTGCTTAGGTGAAAGGGTGAAGCTTTTGGTAATAAAATAAGGTTAGATTAATTTCTTTCTTGTGCTTAAATGATATATCATCAAGTGGTCATTATATTTGTTGTATTTTATTTCCAATCAATTTAGAAATCCTCATTGTAAAGTGGAGTTCTTGATTCATTGTAGACAAGTGGTTTGGCACAATGAATGCTTGAACCTATTTACAAGTGTTGGTGTTGGTAAATAATTCCTCCTTGTAAAGTGAAATTTTTGACAACAGCCAACCTACCCTTATAGGTGCTATTATTACCCTTTCCATTCTTTTTCCTATTTAAATACTCCATTTCCTCTACTTTCTTTTAACTCAAAATCATTCAAAGGGAATGCGAGTATAGAAATAGAAGGTGTTTCTGTTCATCAACTTAAAAATATATATGTATTTTGTGGGTCTAAGTATAGGAAAGGTTTAGAGTTTGTAAATGCAGCTACCACTCTTGGTCGATCACTTACTGCGAGGAATATTCATCTTGTATATGGGGGAGTTTGCCATGGGTTAATAGGGGCTGTATCACTTGCTGTATATATAGGAGGCAGTCGGGTTTTATGTGTCATTCTGAGACCTTTAGCTTAACAGAACATCATTAGAAAGACAATTGGGGAGGAACGTAAGGTATCATCAATGCATGAACAAATGAAAATAATGCTTGACAACTCTGACGCATTCATTGCCTTACCAAGTGATCTTGGTACCTTGGAAGAAGTTTTTCAAATTGTCTCTTAGGCCTAACTGAACATCCACCATAAACCCATAGGTTTGTTGAATGTAAATAATTTCTTTGATATTTTGTTACTTTTTCTTGACCATGCAGTGAAACAGAAATTTATCACACCTTTGGCAAGACAACTTCTTATCTCTGCTTCTACTATTGATGAGTTGATTGATAAATTAGAAGCTTTTGTTTTTAAACCTAACCCAATAATAGCTCAGATAGATTAGTCAGCAGGAAGCAGTGAGGGAAGCAGCATGAAAAGAAAGCCAAATCTGATACTTCGTCTATAACTTTCCTTTACCTTTGATTTTATTTATCGTACTTTATTTCTGTTTAAATTTGTGTTAGATTTCTCCAACAGGTAATATCTTCTATCCTTTACTCATCTATATTTTAACATTGAGGACACTGTTGTGATCTAGTTGGGGGAAGGATAGTTGACCAAAAAAAAGTTTTTTTTAGGAAGTATGATATGATTGTCATGAACTTACTAAACCAATGAATGATGGCAGGGTAAGAAGTAATTTTATGCCTGAGACACATCTAAATTGAGAAGTATGTTTAGTGATATGACTGTCATAAACCTATAGCAAAACCAATTAAGGTTGGAAGAGTAAGGAGTAATTTTACTTTTGAAGTAAATTATTCCTGAGACGTATCTATATTTGGGAAGTAACTATTTTGTAATGATTTGTTGAAGTAACAAAGTTTTATTGTTTAATTTCCTTTGAATGATTCAAGTTAATAAATTCTCATATCCTTTAAACCAATTGAAATTCAGGAATCATAGCATAGTTGAATAAATTGTCTTCTATCTTAAATTTTACATGCTTGGTTATGGATGTTGAATTGATAGATTGAGAATGATAGATATATGCCTTGCGAGATTTTGAGCTTATTGATAAATGGATTGAATATTTATACCATTCTCTTCTTCCTTGTGTGATTTCTTTTTACTCATGGAATTGTTACTCTAGAACATGCTTTGATCCTTTTTTGAGGCTACATTTCCACATACATACATAAACATGATTGAGGCATTTTGAAAATAACTACTTTGACCAAATAGCCATTCTCGCATATTTTCCCTTGTGTAACCCCTTTGAGCTTATTTGACCATTACTTGTTTTTAGCTCATTACATGTTTTTCTAAAAAAATAAAAACATGTTTTTACCCAACCTTAGGGAATAAGAGAGCATTAGCCTTGCTCTTAAACAAGTATGGGGGTGTGTGTGCAAAATGCTAAAAGAAAAGAGTTGACCGCCACTGCAATCAAATGATTATTAGAATCTCCTGATACACTAAGTGATATATCTATACCTAGAATTAAGGTGGATGCTTAGAAACAACAGGAAGAGAATGAGAAGGTTCAGGCCTAATAATGAATTCAACCTACCAATTTGGCATTGATCTTCAATAAAACATTAGTCAAATACTAGTCATTGTCCTTTATGATGAATGTTCGTAAACATCTTCTTCACTCTAACTGTACCATAATGCTCTTCTATTCTCCTTGATATTTATCTTGTCATATCTATATTATCCCCTCTCCTTTACCATGACCCTTACAACCTTGAATAAAGTCATCTTGATTTTTGTGTACATGTGTTTTGAGTAGTGAAAAAGTAGAAGATAAGCAAGTAGTACAATTGTTCATGAGTTGAATAGAGTGAAATACTTACCTTTTAAACACTTGAGAGATTGAGAGTGAATTCTGTGAAGATCTATCATTCTTGATTTATTTTTTTCAACTGAAGTTTCCTTGCTTAGTGGTTGAGATATGAAGAAATGTTACCTTATGAATGCTTTGATCCCTTGAATTTTTTGTTGCTCTTCTTGATTCATCGAGTCTTTTAGAGTTTTTAGCTTTTGAGTCTGTGTCATTTTTCTATGTTTCTTAGCTTTGGCCTTATGTGTTTTGCCCAAGAGTGCAAAAAGCTAAGTGTGAGGAAATTTGATAATCACATATTTTATACATTAATAAACCCTCATTTTTAATCATTTACACTCTCCATGCACTTAATTGATTGAGCTTGGTCATGATTTGTAAGTTTGGGTTAAATTAGGCTTGATTGATATATTTCAGCATTGTTGAGATTTTACACCGTTTCTATATTTCGGTCATATCTTGAGTTTTAAATGTCTAGAAATTATGAATTTTATCTTGTAGGAAAGTTGAGAGAAAGCTCTATAACTTTGATGAAAAGCTCAAAGTCTTAATAAGACATATAATAGAGCTAATTGGGCCTAGAAGTCATAAAACAAGTTGTGTCACTAGAACCCGAGCAGTGTGCACTAATCAAGGCATAATTGGGCTATATGAGTTGCATTGAGTTAAAACTAGTGTCATTTAAAAAGTAAGATCTAAATCTACAACTTTCATGAAGAACACAAGAGCTAGTTCAGATGTCTTGGAGGTCATATTGGGCTTGTAAGTCAGAATAGATAGGCTGAAATTGGGCCTGAGCAATTGTAATGATTGGGTCATATTTTAGACTGTAAGAGACCAAATTGGATGGTTCAAGTGGGTATTTGATAGCCAATACAAAGGCCTACAACTTTCATGAAGGCCACTTTCGGAGAATCTATCAGCAAATACGAGTTTGGCACCAAATTATTTTTTACAAGTGAAGACAAGCATTTTTTGCAATTATCCACCTATTCCTCAATCTTTCACTTAATCATCCACCCACTCCTTAATTATCCACCCACTCATTGTCTCACTCATTGTCATATTTTGCTTGTGATGCTCTATAAAAGGTGGCATTGGTTGCCTATTAGGGTAATCTTGGTTTTAGATCAAGATCATGCTATTATGTTATTTACTTGTTGTAATTTTCTTTTGTTGTAAATAAAAGTTATGATCATCTTCTTCTTCTTCTCTCTTTCGTTCTTCTTACTCATGGGTAACTAATCTTCATCTTGCTTATGTGAATGAGTGAAGCTTTTGGTAATAAAATAAGATTAGATTAATTTCTTTCTTGTACTTAAATGATATATTATCAAGTAGTCATTATATGTGTTGTATTTTGTTTCCAATCAATTTAGAAATCCTCCTTGTAAAGTGGAGTTCTTGATTCATTGTAGACAAGTGGTTTGGCACAATGAATGCTTGAACCCATTTACAAGTGTTGGTGTTAGTAAATAATTCTTCCTTGTAAAGTGGAGTTCTTGATTCATTGTAGACAAGTGGTTTGACATAATGAATGCTTGAACCCATTTACAAGTGTTAATGTTGGTAAATAATTAACTACATATATATTTCTAAATGGATTTTGAATGTTTTATTTTCTTATTAGAACCTTTGTTGTGCGTGAATTTCAATCAAGTTATAAAAAAATTTAATCTTGTCCTTAATTTATTACCAAAAGTAGGGGTGTTCATATCCAATCCAATCCAAAAAACAAAAAGCTGCAAATCGATTCAAAAAAATTGAAAACCGACCAAAACCGAAATTTATTGGATTGGATTTCTGAAGAATCGATCAGTTTGGTTTGATTTTCGGTTCAATTTTATGAAACTGATCCAAATCAAACCAAATTGGTTACTTTACTAAATATTCACCTAAATTACCTAAATGCCCATAGTTATTAACTACTCCCCCATCTCCCTCTCCAGCCATTCTCTTGCAAACCCCATCTACGGCACACCCCATCAACTTTCACCATCTGCAAACCCCATCCACGGCTGCTGCGACCATGCCCAGATTTGTGATGCCAGCGCGACCACGCCACCTACCTCTGCTGCTACGCCACTGAATCCGTGAGCTAGACCCACCATATGCCGCCGCGACCAGCCCAGATCTGCGTCACTTCTCCACCTAGAGCCCTCACACTCATTCAGCTAGTCACTCCTACAGCCTCACTCCCTCTCCCTTAGGTACTCTCTCAGATTCCCTCTGCATCACGTCTCTACCCAGACCCACACGTATCTTATGTGTTAGATTTTCTCAAAAACCAAACGGAAAAACTGTGTACCTTTGCTTCTCAAATCTTTGTTACTCAAGCTTGATTTTGATAATTATTTGCACATTTAACGAGCTCTGTGTTTGCTTCTCAGATCTTTGATAATTATTTGTTTCACGCATCTTCTGTGTTTATTTTTTATTTGAAACCAAACGGAAAAATTATCTCCCTATGCACATTTAACAAGCTCTATTTTTTTATTTGAAATTGGTGGATGCCTTAGGGGTTCTTTCAAAGCTGCTCTTAGGTGTTGAGATTGTGTATATGAGATGTCAATTTGAGTGCTGAAATTGTGTAAATGGTAGTCCCCTAAACCCTAAACCAAATCATCCAATCCAATCCAAACCGATTAAAATCAGTTTGGATTAGATCAGTTTGGTTATTGGAATTCATCTAATCCAAACCGAACCGATGATACTTACATTGTTTGGATTGGATGATTTTTTACCTCAAAACTGATCCAAACCAATCCAAGAACACCCCTAACCAAAAGTGGATCTCCTAACCCAAACAAGTTCTTTAATTTAATTGCGAACAAGTTTTAATATCTTTATTATTGTGACAAAGCCTTTCCTTACCTCAAAGAATTTTTCTTCATCAATTCCATGTGGATCGATCTCGGACTCCTAAGAAATTTATTACTTGAGACAACCTGCACTAGGGTTTGCATCCTTTAATCTGCACCATTGACGAAATACAAAATGTCATTAACATTTATGAGAAATAGTAACTTGATCAAACTAGAAATAAGGAATATAACTTACAGAGTAGTAAGTGTTGTAGCGATTAACAAAACAACAAAAAGGAAAATGAACTAAATAACTAAATAAATAAAAAAGTAAATGGGCTTGAGGGATTCTTTTCCTACTAAGTGTGTGAGGAATGACGAGTGTCAAGCCTCGATTTGATCTTTAATTCTGCTATTTATATTGTAATGTCTCCCGCTTCTCTTTGAATTCAAAATCCTTCAATTTGGGCGCCTTCTTGTTAACTGCTACTTTGCCATTTAGGTTTACCCTTCATACTTGTTGTCCACTATCGCGTATTTGGCGGTTACAAACAATTTTTGAGCAACTTTTCTCTCTTTCAACACTTGCATGGAAGTACTTAAAGATATCGAGTACCTGGTTTTTATATTTCAAAATAAAAGCCCATACCTTTCTTGAGTGATGATCAATAAAGGTAACAAATATAAAGCACCACCAAGAGATATACAATCCATAGTGGAAACATCAATATGAACCAAATCTAGAACATGTGACCTACTATGAGGATCAAAACTATGAATTAAAACTCTATGTTGTTTTCCAACAAAGCAATGAGAGCAAGTCTTTAAAGGTATAACTCTCAAAGGAAGAGATTTATGCCTAGTAAGGATACTAAGTACTATCTTACTTAAGAGGCTAAGACACATATGTCATAAGTTGGTAGGGGAATGTTCAAATGCATTTATCTCCTCATTGCACAACTTTCTTGCCATCATGTATAGAGTAGTGAAATTGTCTTATTTTGCCCCAACTAGTTTGGTGAGCTTGCATTTTCCATCACCAAAGTAAGTGTGATAGCCCATAAAGTTTAGAGTTTTAATAGAAATCAAGTTGATATGGATATCAAGAACATGTTTGACATTCTTCAACTGTAACTTACATCCAATGCTGGTTTCGAGTCAAACATCTCCTATGCCAACATTCTTGCATGCTCCTTCATTCCCTATATCTACTATACCAAAATCACCAATGGTATAAGATATGAAGAAATCACACCTAAGAGTGACATGATACAAGGCACCAAAATCTATAATCTAGTAAGAATCATGACATGCAAGATTCTTAGAATTATCTTCATAAACAATAAACACATCTCTATCAGATGCAATCGCAATATTATCTTTATCATTTCCTTTGACTTTCCTATCTTGAGAAACCTATAATTTCTTTTGAAATGTCCTTTCTTGCCACAAACACAATAGTAGAAAGTTACTTCTTTTCTAATCCTAGACTTACTTCTTGACTTGCTGCGGCTATTACATTTTTTAGATTTATGGGGATTTCTAGTTTGACTTATCCCTCATGATTTTGCAACTAGTGCTACTGATTGAGTGGATGTACCAATCAAACCACACTCTTTCCTGGTGGCTTCATCATTAAATATGCTCTCTTTCACCATTGGCAATGTCAACTTACCATTTGAAGCTGAATTAGTCAAAGTAACAACCAAAACTTTGCAATTGTAGGCAAGGAACTAAGCGACAAAAGTGCTTGCAACTCGTCACATAATGTAATATATGTGGCTATCAACTGATTCACAATATCTTTAAATTTGTTCAGATATTCTGCTGTTGAATCTTTTTTTTATATTTTATATTTATCAGCTTTCGAATCATAAATGCTTTATTCTTTATGTTCCCTCTTTAATATAGGTCGGCCGGTTTCCTCCACATACTATGGGCATTAGCCTCTTTGTTAACATGGGGATGCACACTAAGATCCAATCATTATCAAATTTATCGCTAGGTTGAGCAATGTCCCCCTCAACAGGATTATACAAGTCTTTGCTGTATAACATATCTTCCATATGAGTCTTCCAAAGAGTAAAATTTGTAGAGTTCAATTTAATCATATTTGGCCCTTGACTCTCCTCCATTTAAATGCAAAAATCAAAACAACCGGAGCTCCTTGTACCACTTTGTTGGGGAAAACTAAGCCAAGTAGAAGCAAAATAATTTCCCCACCTATGCAAATAAATTGGCATTACAAAATCTTTCTCCCAATAAAATATCAATCACACAGAACAAGCTATCAATAATGATAGAAAAATAAATATCAAAGACATGAAAAATTCCTTAGTCTAAGGGTATAATCACAGGACCAAGTCCAGCAAAAACTTTTACTACTAAATTAATGGGTCCACAATCAGTCCTCCAAGTAGCACTAGTGAACAACAAAATCAACAATACATCACCAAATACGTAGAGATCAACCAAGTAATAAGATAAAAACTCCACAAAAATGGATATCACACATCATCCAAAAGTAGTAAAACAACAAACAAGTGCTACCAAAATGTAGCTCTCAACACTAAGAACAACATACTAAAATTTCATCAAGAATGGAAAAAATTTACCCATCTAAAATTGTACTTTAAGAGGCTAATCTCTCTCTCTCTCTCTCATTTTCTATCTTTTTGTTTCATGTTTTTTCACACAGTCTCTCTTTACTTTTTGTGTGTTGCTTTTGCAAGTCTTTTCAAAAGGCTTTCTGATGTAGGACAAAAGGAAAGATGAGGCACTTAATGTCAATACTAAGAACAACATACAAAAATTTCATCAAGAATTGAAAGAATTTACCCATCTAAAATTCTACTCTAAGAGGCTAATCTCTCTCTTTCTCTCATTTTCTATCTTTTTGTTTTATGCTTTTTCACACACTCTCCCTTTACTTTTTGTGTTGCTTTTTCAAGCCTTTTCAAAAGACTTTCAAAACCCTTGGAATTCCAACAATCATGAATTCTCAAAAATTGAAAACACTAATAGTTTTATCATCAATGTCAAAGTCTGAATAACATTGACATCTAAAAGGTATTTATAACTCAAAAGTAATCAAATCCTAATTAGATTCAAAATTTAATAAAATGATATTTTTCTAAACACAAATATTCTTAAAAGATAAAATATCTAAAAATAAGGAAGATAAAATTACTAAAAATATAAAAAGATAAAATATTTAAATAACATAATTATCTATAAAATCTTAAATTATTAAAATCATAAATAATTCTAATATATTTTGTATTACTTTCTTTAATTCTTTAATTTCTTTTTTGTTTTCAAGTGTTAAGTGATGGATCCCGCCTGAAGGAGGAACACACCCAATAATTTAAAGTAATAGATTTAATTTTGATAAACTAATAGGGTAAGATTTTATATTATTAGTGAAGAGTAATGATATTTGAACAGATATAATGCTTATAAATATATCTAAAACTCTTATCTAAACTGTTCAGAAAAGGTTTCAATGAGACGCGTGTGTTCGATTAATGCCTCATCCAAGTATCATTTTTCGTTAATGAATCAGATGATGCCATTCAATTGTTTATAAATAGCTTATCGTCAAAAAAATTATTTATAAACAGCTTATATATCGAACAAAAAATATTATCAACATAAAACAAAAAAAAAAAAGTTAAAGCCATAATGACTGATTACCCAACATTAAACAATAATTTACATGTCAAAAAAAAAACATTAGACAATAATTTAAACAACCCCCGTGTTGGATTATGCTCACAACAGATGTAAAGGACAGATTGCCCAATGTTAGCCTTGATATTGATGGCAGTCCTCGTTAATCATTGGATAGTGATAAGATTCAATTTTGTACCTTTCTTGTTGTAGGCTTGTAGCTGGTAACAAATTTTAGTCCAAGTCCAATATATAATCGGTAGTGAAATCCTAAGAAAATTATTGTTGATGCACTCCAAAACCAAACTAACATCCAGGAGCATGCCTCTTAGTTGGCTCAAATGTACCTACGACATATCTTAAACGGGAAAGTTTAGTTACAGAGAAAAAAAAAAAACTTCTCTCCCTTAACTTCTCCTCTGCGGGGCTTCTATATTTTATATTTCTTAATAACATCATTTCTCATCCTAGACCATTGGGAAATTGGAGGAATTTTTAAATACATGCCACCTATTACATCTTATTTTAGTCATTTCATTCAATATTTGGTATAGGTAAAAGTGACGGTCTACAGTTATGAATGAGCTATGGCTCAAATCTCATTTTTTAGCCTCACCAACGGTGGATGTATCGGGTTCGATTCTCATCTCCTGAATTTGATAAAGTCAGTCCGCCAACTATCTATCGACAAAGAAAAAAAAGTGATAGTCTACATTTTTAATTTTTCATTAAAGCTATACAACTTATATGAAAAAATTCTTAAATATTTCCATAACAGGAAAAAAAAAGTCCATTCAATATTTAATACCTCAACTATTACATTAAAAATGTATTTAAAATAAGAAATAATGTGGCCCACATAGTTGAGTTGATGAACATTGAATGTAACATAGCAAGAACTTTTTCTTAACCCCCTTCTCTCTTCATTTTTCTTTGAAATTTGCTAATGAGTGTGTTTAGGCACTAGTTAAGAAAACAAGATTAGAAAATGTTAAATGAAAAGTAAAATATTTATTATATGAGTTTGTCTAACAGTGTCTTAAGAATATTTATTAACAATTCAAAAAGGACAATGTTCCTATAAAATGATGAGTTGTAAGTAAAGTAAGCAAGTAAAAGTGTATTTACCTTAAGTTATTTAATAGATTAATATCACAATACATTTTAGATTAAATTAATGATAGATACACTCTTACTTGTTAATTTTATATACAAGTTTACTTTAAAAGAACTTTTTTCATTCAAAAAATAGAAAGTATTACATGAAAAGTAATGCATTTAGAGCTTGTTTAGATGTGCTTTTTAAGATAAAAAAAAAAGATATTTTTTTAAAAAAAGAATAAGTACTTTTTTTAGTTTCCCATATTATCCTTCCACTCGATAGGTGAGAGACTAATCTCTCAGGATATGATCAGACACTTAAGTGTGGACTCTTCCTAACATTGTTATTTCTATACACATAAATTTCAATAAGAATAAGTACTTTTAGTTATTTTTAGTATGTTTGGATGAACTTTTTTTAAAAAAGAAAAGCACTAGAAAAAACACAAATTGTGTGTTTTTTTTTTTAAGATGGATTTTGGAGCTTCTAAAGAAAGACCTTTTTTAGATCATGAAAAAGCTATTCTAAGTAATTTTACCATTAAAAAAAAGTCATTTTTCATTTTTACATCCAAACAATAGTAAATCTAAAAAATACACATTTTGAGTACTACATCCAAACACAAAATAACTTTTACTTTCTTAGAAGACCTTTTAAAAAAAGATCATATAAAAAAATTATTTAAGAAGCTCATTCAAAGGAGTCCTTAATACATTAAGGACTAATTTCTTATGTTATGATCAGACACTTAAGTGTGGACTCCTCCTAATATTATTATTTCTATACACATAAATTCTAATAAGAATAAGTACTTTTACTTATTTTTAGTATGTTTGGATTAACTTTTTTTAAAAAAGAAAAGCACTAGAAAAAACACAAATTGTGTGTGTGTTTTTTTTTAAGATTGATTTTGGAGCTTCTAAAGAAAGACATTTTTTAGTTCATGAAAAAGCTATTCTAAGTAATTTTACCATTAAAAAAAAAGTCATTTTTCATTTTTACATCCAAACAAAAGTAAATCTAAAAAATACACATTTTGAGTACTACATCCAAACACAAAATAACTTTTACTTTCTTAGAAGACCTATTAAAAAAAAATCATATAAAAAAAATTATTTTAGAAGCTCATTCAAATGAGTTCTTAATACATTAAGAACATAAAAAGCTTTACTTTTTAGTTAATAGTTTATATTTTGGGGGTATTCTAAGGTACCCATTTTTTTTATTGTTTTCAGTACCAGTGTGAATTGTTAAGCATTTAATTGATTATTGATTATTTTTAAATATTTATTATAAAATTAGTATTTAATGAATATTTAACAACTCATACTATACCCATCAAGATAACATAAAAACTCCCTTCTATTTTTTATTCTTTAATAAGTATTCTTTGACCACTTGTTAATAAAACCCTTACTGTATTGAGATCATAAAACCCATACAAATTTAAAACCGTGGGTCATCACTTCTACAGTGTTGAATGAGGCGTTTAATAGCATGTTTGAAAAAACGTAAATAGTCATATAGAATCACGTTTGAGGCTGCAAACATGCTTCCTAATTAAAGTTAGAGTTTTGCTATTCGGTTAGAATCATTTGACCAACCAGAATGATGAGGTAAAGTCACTAAAATTAGGTGGCAGCCATTTAAGCTTTAACTTCATGTTATTATACTTAATTAATTAGTAAATTTTTAAAGAGAAATGCTAATAACACATTCTTTTGAACACTCTTTTTAATAATTATTTTACTATTAGTTTAAAAATAAATGTTGCTAGTATTTCTTTTCTAATAATACTTGTATGAGGTGAACTAATAATAAAACAAATGTTAAAAGAAACGTCTAAAAAAAATGTGTTGTTAACATTTCTCATTTTTAAATAATTATGAAAGATGTTATTTTTTGTTCCCATCTCAACAATGCAAGTCGGTTCCAATCCTAAGAAAAACAAAACTAAGCAAGATTTTTTATGTTCTACCTTTTGTTGTTATTGTAATTTCTTTTATCTTTCTCTATAAGATGAAGAGCCATTGGATCTGCATATGGAGATTTCTATGAGAATGAAACTGATTGCCTTTTTCAGATGATGACATTGAATATATTGACATCTGGAATGATAGTTCTGCCACTGATAACTTTATAAAATATAGTTATTTATGCCTTGTATTTGTGCTATATAGAATGTTTAGTCCTTGTTATTGTACATATATGAAAGATTTTAAGTTTATATTTATCAAATTCAATTGTAATATCTTCCTATATGATCTTGAGGAAATTTAGTATAATTTTTCATGTGAATAAGTGAATTTGCAATTGTTACTAATTTGGTGATTTCTCTATTGTAAGAAGGGCTCAAAATAAGCAAAATTGTTGAAGACTTTGAGCTGCATTGGAAGAGGAAGGCCAAGGTGGATTTCAGCATATCACGCCACGACGTAGGCAGAAGGTGTGAAAACATTTTCCTTCCCTCCCTCAAAATGCTCTGACAAAAATCTACAGAGTTAGATGTGAAAGATTGAGACTGTTAATGCACAAGGGTATGCCAAAAGATGTACACTGGATAATTAAAGCAAAGGTCCAACTAGCAGGTGAGTCTTCAATTTCATTTGACTCATACATGCCAGGTCTTGGAAGAAGTTCGTATTCTAAAAGGAGAAGAGCAAAAAGGTTACAAGTCTGTCACAAATGTGCGTGATGGAATTGTAACAAGCAATGTCATTCTTTGGGGATAGTTTATGCAAACAGAGAAGATAAAATATTTTTCATTAATAATGAACTAAGTAAGGAGTCATTAGATGATATCTTATTGACTCTTGAGATGCATTCTTGTGGATTTGTGCATCGTGAACTTCTTAATTTGTAGAATCTCTTCAAGGATGAAGAAAAATACTACAGTCTTGGGAATCTGACTCTAAAAGATCATGTTTTCCAATTTATAAGAAAATTGGATGAGAAACTTATCCTCGACTCATAGAAGGCGTTTAAGTCGTTACTGGACGTGAAACCAGATGCAGATGTGAGCCATATCCACAACAATCTATACATATTATCTTCTTCTTCTTCATGTTTTCTTAAAAAAAAGGAAAAAAAAAAAGAAAAAAAAGGTTAAAAGAGACAAAAATGAGAAAAGGAGGGCGAAACTTTGGTTTAACTTAGTCTTTAATTAGATTAGGAGCCCCGGATTGATGTTTGACTTTTCATATATTCAAGAGGAGACCTTCACACATTGGTATATAAATAAGGTTCGTGTGTCATACTCTGTAGAGAGTTGTTCTCAGTGTCCCAAAGTTTACCTTCTAAGCAAGCTGAGATGATAAGAAGATAAAAGCGCCTCGTGTTGGTATACTCGTATGATTATTCAACTGAGCTGGGTCCTGTGATTTAATGCCATGGGCTCTCCAGTGACCTCTCACTGGATGTGGTCCTTAGGTGGTAGCTGTCAGATTTACGCATTTTAATTAGTTGCATCGTAGCTCAATCCAATATATTCCACAAGCGGGAGGAAGAAGAATTCCAAGATTGGCTGAGCTGTCTTGGTATTACTGCACTCATGATACACAGTATAAAGATACGCCATGAAAATTGTACATAAAGGTATATCATCATTTACTTTTATATTTCTTTTATCTTTGTATAATTTTGCTATATTTTGGTTTTGGACAGACGATCCTTTGAGAAGGGTCCTTTAGGGGTTTCTAGACTTTTTTACCTTAATGGTTTTTTTGAAGTAAAAAAAAAACAAAAAAAAATAAAGAAAAAAAAAGATTCTGTATTTCTTAATTTCAAACTTTTCTGACAACAACTAACTTACCCCTATAGGTGCTATTATTACATTTTGCCATTCTTTTTCCTATTTAAACACTTCGTTGTCTACACTTTCCTCTAACTCAGAATCATTCAAAGGGAAATGTGAGTATAGAAATGGAAGGTGTTTCTGTTCGTTAACTTAAAAATATCTGTGTATTTTGTGAGTCTAAGTATGAGAAGTGTTTAGAGTTTGTAAATACAGCTACCACTCTTGGTCGATCACTTGCCGCGAGAAATATTCATCTTGTATATGGGGGAGGTTGCCGTGAGTTAATGGGGACTGTATCACTTGCTGCATATATGGGAGACAGTTAGGTTTTAGGTGTCATTCCTAAACCTTTCACTCAACAGAACATCACTGGAAAGATAATTGAGGAGGAACTTATGGTATCATCTATGCATGAACGAATGAAGATAATGCTTGACAATTCTAATACATTCATTACCTTACCAGGTGATTTTAGTACTTTGGAAGAAAATTTTCAAATTGTCTCTTGGGTCCAACTGAACATCTACCATAAACCTATAGGTTTGTTGAATGTAAATAATTTCTTTGATATTTTGTTACTTTTTCTTGATAAAGTTGTGGAACAAAAATTTATCACACCTTCGACAAGACAACTTCTTATCTCTGCTTCCACTATGGATGAGTTGATTGATAAATTAAAAGCTTTTGTTTATAAATCTGACCTAGTAATAGCTTAGATAGATTGATCAGCAGGAAACAGTGAGGGAAGCAGCTTGAAAAGAAAGTTTGATCTGACACTTCGTTTATAATTTTTCTTTACCTTTGATTTTATTTACCGTACTTTGTGTCAGATTTTATTTACCGTACTTTGTGTCAGATTTCTCCAATAGGTAATATCTTCTATCCTTTACTCATCTATATTTTAACATTGAGGATAATATTGTGATCTAGTTGGGGGAAGGATAGTTGACCAAAAAAAAATTTTTTTTTAGAAGTATGATATGATTGTCATGGACTTACTAAACCAATGAATGATGACAGAGTAAGAAGTAATTTTACTCCTGAGACGCATCTAAATTGGGAAGTATGTTTAGTGATATGATTGTCAGAAACCTATTCGTAGTAAAACTAATTAAGGATGGCAGAGTAAGGAGTAAATTTTGCCTTAGAGGTAAGTTTACTCTTGAGACGCATCTTAGTTGATGAAATAATTATTTTGTGTAGAAGTAGCAAATGGATTCTTGGATCTTAGCATAAATTGTCTTCTTTCTTAAAAATCACAAGTTTGGATATGAATGTTGATATGGTAGATTGAAAATGATAGAAATTTGTCTTGTGAGATTTTGAGCCTATTGATGAATTGATTGAATATCTGTACCATTCTCTTCTTTCTTGTGTGATTGATTTTCACTCATGGAATTGTTACTCTAGAACTTGCTTTAATTCTTTTTTAGGCTACATTTTTACATGCATACATAAATATAATTGAGGCATTTTGAAATAGTTACTTTCACCAAATAGCCATCCTTGCATATTTTTCCTTGTGTAACCCCTTTGAGCTTATTTGATCATTCTTTGTTTTTAGCTCATTACGTGCCTTTCTAATATATATATATATACCCAACCATAGAGAATAAGAGAGCATTGGCCTTGTTCTTGAACAAGTGTGGGGGTGTGTGTGCAAAATGCTAAAAAAAAAAGAGCTGACCACTGTTGCAATCAAAGGATTATCAGAATTTCCTAATATACCAAGTGATATATCTATACCTAGAATGAAGGTGGATGCTTAGAAATAACAGGAAGAGAATGAGAAGGTTCAGACCTAATAATGAATTCAACCTACCAATTCGGCATTGATATTCAATAAAAAATTAGTCAAATATTGGTCATTGTCCTTTTTTATGAATGTTCTTAAACATCTTCTTCACTCTAACTGTACCATAATGCTCTTCTATTCTCTTTGGTATTTATCTTGTCATATTTATATTATCCCCTCTCCTTTACCATGGCCCCATTATAACCTTGAATAAAGTTCTCTTGATTTTTGTGTACATGTGTTTTGAGTAGCAAAAAAGTAGAAGATTAGCAAGCTTATGGTAGTGCAATTGTTCATGGGTTGAATAAAGTGAAATACTTACCTTTTAAACACTTGAGAGATTGAGAGTGAATTCTGTAAAAATCTATCATTCTTGATTCATTCTTTTCAACTAAAGTTTCCTTGCTTGTTGGTTGAGATGTGAAGAAATGTTACCTCATGAATGCTTTGATCCCTTGAATTTTTGGTTGCTCTTCTTGATTCATCTAGCCTTTTAGAGTTTTTAGCTTTTGAGTCTGTGTCGTTTTTCTTTGTTTCCTAGCTTTGGTCTTATGTATTTTGCCCCAGGAGTGCAAAAAGCTAAGTGTGGGAGAATTTAATAATCACATATTTTATACATTAATAAACCCTTATTTTTAATTATTTACACTCTCCATATACTTAATTGATTAAGCTTGGTTGTGTTTTGTAAGTTTGGACTCAAATTGAACTTAATTGATTTTTTCAGCATTATTTTGGTCTTATACTATTTCTGTATTTCAATCATATATTGAGTTCTAGATGTCTTATAATCATGTATCTTACCTTATAGGAAAGATAAGAGAGAGCTTTATAACTTTCATAAAGAGCTCTAGGGAAAAATCGGACATCTAGTGGAGCTAATTGACTTAGAAGTCAGAACACGAGTTTTGTGACTGGAACCCTAACAATGTGCAGTAATAATTGCATAATGTAATAATTGCATAATTCGAGTTGAAAGAACTGAAATGAGCTGAAAATTTGGAATCTGAAAGTTAAGACTCATATCTACAACTTTCATGAAGAACACAAGAGTCATGGAGTAGAAATTTAGAAATAACACTTCTCCATATCGCCATGCGATGGCTGATTCTCGCCTCGTGAACAAAGTCAGAAGCTTGAGCTTGGAAATTCGCCATGCGATTGAAGAACTACCGCAAGGCGATGGATACTAGGTGAAAAACTTGGAATTAACACTTCCCATATCGCCTTGCGATGACCCATCCTCGCCTCCCGATTGAAGTCAGAGGCTGGTGCTTGGAAATTCGCCTCGGATGGTAAGACCACCGCCTCACGATATCAGATCAATGCACATAAACTCCCCTTTTTCATGTGAATCGCCTTGCGAAGTATTTCCTCGCCAGGCGATGGTGACTGAAATACTGCTTTCACTGAGCGAGAAAATCCATTCGCCTGGCGAGGTTCATAGTTTCTTCAGACTTCAAATCAAACTCCTATCACTTGAGTCCTCTCTCTAAGACAAACAAAATTGCAACCTCATTCCTGCAGTAGCAAGCACAAAATCAGATCACAAAAAAAATCAGAATTAACCACTTATTTATTTATGTATTTATTTATTTTTTGTTTTTGTTTTTTGTTTTTTGTTTTTTTTGTTTTTATTTTTTTAACAAAACAAAAAAAAATTTCTACTCAAAATTAATGCAAGAAATAAAAATGCTTGGGTTGCCTCCCAAGAAGCGCTAGTTTAACGTCGTTAGCTCGACGCCTTATGATTTTTATGGCTCATGCAAAACAAGAGCAACCTTTGCTCTTTCTACTATCCCACAAAGATAAGGTTTCAGTCTCTGTCCATTGACTTTGAAAGCCCCTTTAGAAGCTAGATCCTCCACTTTTATTGCTCTGTAGGATGTCACCTCCTTGACAATGAATGGTCCTGACCATTTAGACTTCAATTTTCCCATGAATAACTTCAGCCTGGAATTAAACAACAACACTTGTTGTCCCGGATAAAATTTTCTCTGTGAAATGTACTTGTCATGGTAGACCTTCATCTTCTACTTGTATATCCCCATATTCTCATATGTGTGCACACACATTTCATCAAGTTCATGCAGCTGATTAACTCTCTTTTCTCCACTCAAAGTAGGATCAAAATTTAAGAATTTTAAGGCCTAAAATGCCTTGTGTTCAAGTTCAACTGGCAAATGGCAAGATTTACCATAAACCAGCTAATATGGTGACAAGCCTAAAGGAGTTTTGTAGGTTGTCCTATATGCCCAAAGAGCATCATCCAAATTAATTGCCGAATCTTTCCTTGAATTACCAACTGTCATCTCCAAAATTCTTTTTATTTCTCTATTTGATACCTCTACTTGGCCATTGTATTGAGGGTGGTAGGGAGTTGCCACTTTGTGTTGGACATCATATTTGGAGAGAACATTTTGCAGCTGATTATTACATAAATGAGTTCCCCCGTCACTGATCAACACCCTCGGAACTCCAAATCTAGAGAAGATGTTCTTTTTGACAAACTTAATCATTGTTTGAGCATCATTTGCAGGAGTGACTATGGCTTTAACCCATTTTGAGACATAATCAACAGCCACTAATATGTACTGATTTGAATAGGAAGATGGAAATGGCCCCATGAAGTCAATGCCCCAACAATCAAATAATTCAACCTCCAAAATGGGATTCAAGGGCATTTCACTCCTTCTTGAGATATTGCCTGTCCTTTGGCATTTGTCACAGCCCTTCACATGATTGTATGCATCTTTAAAGATGGATGGCCAATAAAAATTGGACTGAAGTACCTTAGCAGCCGTACGTTCTCCATTAAAATACCTTCCACAAGGAGAATCATGACAATGCCAAAGTATCTTCTGCCCTTCAACTTGTGACACACACCTCCTGAGAAGTCCATCCGGGCCAATTTTGAAAAGAAATGGATCATCCCAAATGTAATATTGGGCATCTTGAAAAAATTTCTTTTTCTGTTGCCATGTCAAATCTTCTGGTATGACATTAGCAGCCTTGAAATTAGCCATATAAGCAAACAGTGGCCTTTCCTCAATTGCAAGCAACTTCTTATCCGGAAACTCTTCAAGAATGTCTCTCTCCTTAGCAGTAACTTCGGAGTTTTCCAGCCTGGACAAGTGGTCTACTACCACATTTTCACTTCCTTTCTTGTCTTTAATCTCAAGATCAAATTCCTGCAACAACAAGATCCACCTAATCAATCTAGGTTTGGATTCTCCCTTAGTTAGCAAATATTTAATTGCTGCATGATCAGTGAATACAGTAATCTTAGATCCAATTAAGTAAGAACGAAATTTCTCCAAGGTAAATACTATGGCAAGCAATTCCTTTTCAGTTGTGGCATAATGAATTTGATTCTCATTTAGGACCTTGCTTGCATAGTATATTGCATGGAAAATTTTATCCTTTCTTTGCCCCAAGACAGCTCCTACTGCAAAATCACTTACATTACACATAAGTTCAAATGGTAATTCCCAATCAGGGGCTACAACAACAGGAGTGGAAATCAATTTTTCCTTCAAAAGATTAAAAGTATGCAAACAATCATTATTAAAACCAAAAGAAGAATCTTTAATGAGCATATTGCACAATGGCTGTGCAATTTTTGAAAAATCTTTGATGAATCTTTTGTAGAAGCCAGCGTGGCCTAGAAAACTTCTCACGCCCTTCACATTCAATGATGGAGGTAGCTTCTCTATCACTTCAATCTTGGCCTTACCTACTTCCATACCTCTGGATGAAATCTTGTGGCCAAGTACAATGCCTTCCTGCACCATGAAATGACATTTCTCCCAATTTAAGACTAAATTGGTTTCCATGCATCTCTTAAGAACATTAGTGAGGTTAGACAAACAAGAATCAAATGATGCACCAAAAATAGAGAAATCATCCATAAAAACCTCAATATATTTTTCAATCATATCAGCAAAGATAGAAAGCATACACCTCTGAAAAGTAGCGGGAGCATTGCAAAGACCGAAAGACATTCGTCTATATGCAAAAACTCCATAGGGACAAGTAAATGTTGTCTTCTCTTGGTCCTCTGGATTAACTGTAATCTGATTATAACCGGAATAGCCATCAAGGAAACAATAGTAGGCTTGTCCAGATAATCTCTCAAGCATCTGGTCCATGAATGGGAGAGGAAAATGGTCCTTCCGAGTAGCTTGGTTGAGCTTCCGGTAATCGATACACATACGCCAACCAGTGATTGTTCTAGTGGGAATTAACTCATTCTTCTCATTCTTCACCACAATCATACCTCCCTTTTTAGGAACAACCTGAACCAGACTCACCCAAGCACTGTCAGAAATAGGGTAAATCATTCCGACTTCAAGGAGTTTCAGCACCTCCTTTCTCATACTTCTTTCATTATGAGATTTAACCTTCTCTGTGGCTGGACCACGGGCTTGAATTCCTCCTCAAGTTTGATCTTGTGCATACAAAAAAGCTAGATTAATCCCTTTTAAGTCAGAGATAATCCATCCAATTGCAGTTTGGTGTTCTTGGAGGACCCTTACAAGCTTCTCTTCTTCAAGTTTTGATAAAAAATTACTGATTATCACTGGATTTGCATCTTGATTACCAAGAAAAATATATTTCAAGTGAGATGGCAAGGGTTTCAACTCTAGTTTTACTTTTTCCTCCACCTTGTTATTACTCAGCTCGTCTTTCATCTTGCTAACAACACTTTCTGCTTGATATGCTTCTAGATATCGCAAACACTCCTCAATGACTTCGTCATCCACATCTCCATGCTCTTCAATTGCATTCACAATCACTCTTTCAAGAGGCGCAGTTAGAGTATTTTGCTGAAAAGATTCCGCAACTGTAGTATCAATCAAATCCACTCGATAAGAAGTTTCTTTATCATCTGGATGTTGCATCGCCTCAAAAACATTAAAGGTGACTTTCTCGTCCTTCACTCGCAACATTAACTGTCCTTGCTGAACATCAATGAGGGCTCTCCCAGTGGCTAAAAATGGTCTTCCAAGAGTCAAAGGTACCTCTGCGTCCTCTTCCATGTCCAACATGACAAAATCAGCTGGAAATATGAATTTGTTAATCCTCACTAGCACATCCTCTATGATTACATAAGGATATTTAATTGACTTATCCGCAAGTTGCAAAGCCATTCTTGTTTGCTTGACCTCACCTCGCCCAAGCTTCTTAAGCATAGTCAATGGCATCAAATTTATGCTTGCTCCTAAGTCACAAAGAGCTTTACCAATGGTCATGTTGCCAATAGTGCATGAAATTGTAAAACTCCCCGGATCTTTCAATTTTGAGGGAAGCTTCCTTTGAAGTATTGCACTACACTCCTCTGTTAATGCCACTGTTTCATCCTCCTTGAACTTTCTCTTTTTAGTCAACAACTCCTTCATGAATTTGGCATATGTAGGCATTTGTTCCAATGCCTCTGCAAAAAGAATGTTGATCTGTAATCTTTTGAAAATGTTGAGAAATCGAGCAAATTGTTCTTCTGTGTCCTTTTTCTTTCCCAAATGTGGATATGACAGTTTAACATAGGGAGGGATCTTTTGAGGCTTGCTATCTTCTTTCAATAATTGGCTCTTTGTTTTCCTCAAGATGGAGTCCTCATCAACTAGCTTCATCTTTTTGTCTTTTCCTGTTTCGCTGTCTTCTTGTCCCACTGATTTTTGTTGGTCCTCTTCCACCATCAAATCTTCAACACCTTGCTTTTTCTCCTCTATCAACTCCCTAACAACTGGTTCAACAATCTTCCCACTCCTTAATGTAATGGCTTTGCAATGTTCTTTAGGATTAACTTGCGTATTTGCTGAAAAACTGCTAGTTGATTGTTCTGCAAGTTGTTTTGCAAGCTGTCCAATCTGGTTTTCTAAATTCTTGATAGATGACTCAGTGTTCTTGTAGTTAAATTGAGAGACTTGGATGAATTGTACCAAAGTATTCTCCAAAGCAATGGTTCGGTCTTGTGGAGGATGTGGTGGTGATGGTTTACTAGATTGAGGGCCTTCTTGCTTCCATGAGAAATTTGGATGGTTCCTTCACCCTTGATTGTAAGTATTGGAAAATTGATTATTGCTTTGTCTTCCATAATTCCCCATGTAGTCTACCTCTTCTTGAGAATTTGGGTTGGCTTCACACTTCCCATTATCATGCTCCCCTCCACAAAAGTCACACCTCATAACTTACTGTGGTTGGACTTGACCAAAACTCATGTTTTGAATATGTTTTGTTAATGCCTCTAATTGCTGAGTCATGAGCTTGTTTTGTGCCAAAAGTGCACTTTGTGAGTCAAGCTCCAACATTCCTTTCCTTCCCGAAAGTCCTCTATCATAATGCATTAGATATTCATTCGATGCCATGGCTTCAATCAAACTTTGAGCCTCTTTTGCAGTCTTCGTATTCATAGAACCTCCAGCAGAAGCATCTAGCATCAACTTGGTGGCTGGCCTCAACCCATTGTAAAAAAATTTGCAATTGTTGTAAATCATCAAATCCATGGTTGGGACACTTCCTTAGCAACTCTTTGAAACGCTCCCAAGCCTCATATAATGTTTCCCCTTCCTTTTGGCTAAAGCTGGTGATCTCTCCTCTCATCTTGACAAACCGAGATGGAGGAAAGTATCTTGACAAAAATCTTGTTTCTAAAGCCTCCCAGGTTGTAATGCTACCCGTTGGTTGAGATTAGAGCCAAGCTTTGGCTCTATCTCTAAGTGAAAAGGGAAATAACCTCAATCGTATTGCATCCTCAGTAGCTCCATTTATCTTGAGTGTATCACAATTTTCAATAAAATTCGAGAGGTGAATGTTAGGATCCTCTACCTCGGCTCCTCCAAACTGGTTTTGTTCTACAATTTGCAAAAGAGCTGGTTTGATTTCAATGTTGTTGGCTGTCACTGGTGGTTTAACAATGCTTGACAGATTTCTATTAACCGTAGCATTGCTATAATCTCCCAAAGTTCTCCGAACTTCGTTCCCGTTATCAGCCATGACTACTTCTACTTGAACTTGTGATGTTGATGAATTTCCTTTTTCCAAGCTCTTTTTCTGCTGCTTTTCTTCTCATGTTTTCTTCTTATTCTTTCTTGCGATTTTTTCTATCTCGGGATAGTATAACAGTTCACCCAATGCTTTTCCTCGCATACACAACAACACAAAAATATAGAACACTATGTAAAAATTTTTACAAAAAATTCAGAACAAGAATCTAAACAAAAATAAAACAGATAAATGTCCAATTTAGAATTCCTATAGCCTCGTTGATATTGAAATACAATCCCCGGCAACGGCGCTAAAAACTTGTTGAAGAATTGGCAAGTATACCAAATCGTACAAGTAATAAAGAATGAATAAGGTTGTCGATCCCACGAGGATTGTGTGTCAATTATCAATGTAAACTAAGAAATCGCTAATTGAACTGCAAATATGATTTTGGTAACCTTGAATTGTATTGATTTTAAACAAATATAAAAAAATGTATTAAAACTAGAGCAAATGACAAATTAAAGAATATTTTTGGATTTCTAAGGAGAAGAAAATTAATCAAGAAAATCGGCTAGGGTTCGAATCCCATTGTTTACCTTCTTATGCTACCGATTAACTCTCAAACAAGTAGTGATCATGCATTTGAAGTTCCAATCAACAAAAGTAAGCCAAGATCAATTCCTTGATTCAAGAACCCTTTAACCCCAATCACAACCCCCAATTCCTTAGGTCATTGATGATTCAAATTAAGCATTAATGACAGTGATTTCATGGAACACATAATTACAAAGAAATATTCCAATATTCAATCATAATCATGCCAACTTAACTCAGATCTAGCATTAAAATGAATTTGCCAATTTGTAAAAACACCCACATTCAAATCAATAGTGATTAAATATTGATAAGCATTAAGCAAAGAGAAGAGTGCTCAAAACATGAAATTACTTGTAAAGAGAGTATAAACCCGATCACATAAGAGTATCTACAATGTTCATCTAACCCTAGCCTAAAAAGATTTAGCTACTCATGATGGAAGAAGAAGAGAAAAGAGCAATCAAACTAATGAAGGAGGAAGAAGTCATTGATCCTTCAAAGTCTTGTTCCCAAGCTTGAATAACCAATGGGGGAAGAAGAAGATGAAACTCTAGCAGAGCTTTGGGCAAAATCCAAAAATTCAAAAACTGGAAAAATGAAAAAATAAGAAAAAAAAACCCTAAAAATTGTTTCAGCAGGTTATTTAAAATTTCCTGGATAACGGGGCGATGGCCCAGCGTCGCCTCGTGACGGCCCGCTAACAAGGAGAAACCCACAGCAGCTTTGAAGCTCTTCTCATTCGCCAACTCGCCTCCCGAAGGAACGAATCGCCTCGCGATGGACTAAGTGAACAACAATTTTCCTCTTTCTTCTAAGTTCAATCTAAACCTGTTTCAACAAAAATTCAAATTCCATTAGCCAATGAATACAAAAACCTAAAAGACTCTAAAACAATTAAAACTTATTTAATTTTTACCTAAATTCTTTAATTCTAAAACTAATTTGACACCAAAATTCACTTATGCTAGAGATTCAACACTTGTAAACTCACGCTCTCACGTCCATTGACATCTCGAGCAAACAACACGCAAGTCTAGTTCAGTATGTTTCCATCCACTTTTTCTTTCAATCTTGTACCCTTTACAAATTCAATGCAAGTCTAATTCCAGTCTATTTTACATTTCCAGTCTTTTATTTCTTTAGTAAATTCTCTTCTACTCCTGATCAAATGATTTTTTCTAAAATCATTTGAGTTCTGTTTGTTGTTTTCATTTAATTGCTTTCATTACTTTTATACAATTTTACTTTTTTACAATTTACATATTTGCACATTTACGTTTCATTGTATTTATTTTTCTTATATTGCTTTGCTTTATGCTTTTTTAATTTCAAGTCTTTTACATTTTGTCATATTTACTTTGAATGTTTTTTCATTCCAGTTATTTTAACTTATTTTCATTTATATTGATTTTACTTTATTTTTCGAAAACAAGACTTTTTAGATTTTCAAATTTGTTTTTATCAAGCAAGACATTTGCATGAAACTTTCGATTTTGGATTTGCATAACCATCTAGAATTCGAAGAATCATCAATTTTATTCTTTTAAGATATTTAGACCAGAATCTTAAGAGGAAACGATTCTTTTCTCCGAATTGAAATCAGGAATCAAACTTTGTCCATAGACAAAAGATTTACTTTAGTCTAAATAGTCACAATCGAAATATTTTGGTAAACACATATTATGTCCTTTAAATTTTAATATTTATCATATATCAGTGTTATACTGTATTTATATCTGTATTTATGTCCATATTTCCTAGGTTTATACACTACTTTATGGTGTATACGCTCATTAGCTTACTGTATCACACTTTTGCATAGAAAAATCAGGATTTGAGGATGAGTTTATCTAAGTGGTGAAGGCCAGTAGTAAATCGTGGTTAATGAAGAAGGTGTCTAGAAACTTCATGAAACGGTAAAACATAGACAGAAGCTACGTGCCAAAACCCATTTGCGAATATAATAAAAAGGGTAATAATACAAAGTATATCATCCACTTACCGAGGGTCAAATGACAGAGAAGGTAAAAATGTAAAGAGGTCGAAAATTGGTACGCATCCATTTACAATCATGATCGATTAATTCGAGTCTGAAAGAAACAGAACATGGAACATATTATATATGATAAATTATTAGCTAATTACGATCTACAACATCACTTCTTATGTTCTCAAATTATTAGTTAACATGTGTAAAGGTAATTTTAAATATAAGTACATTTTTAATATAATTTATGGAACCTTATATATATATTAAATAATAATTTAAATGTTTATGATAAAAAATATCTAATTAAGAATTACTTCATATTATATGTCCGAACGATAAATGGGCCAGCTAGAAAATATTCAATGTATGATTTACCGTCCTCATAGAACCTTCCTTCACATTCATACATTTTGAGATAACACTTAAAAACAAAGATACAGATTCTAATGGTTAATATATATTTTATATTAGCTAACACCAGGGACTGTATGCCGGCAATGTGTAGATGATTCCGATTATCATATAGTTAATTTGTACCATATCCTAAGATATCTTGCTTGATTGCTTGCTTATCACGTTAGCAATGAAGACAAACCGTACACTTTGGTAGTACCGTTGCCCATCTCTATATAATACCGTTTTCTCATGGTTGTTCACCCCTTTTGGCTTAGGCCAATACTTTCTCTCATTTCGAGAAAGGAGCACAAAATGATGGAGGGTCACCGAAAGAAAAAACAAAGGGTAGTGAAAAATAATCAAGACCATATCAGCAAACTTAGCAATAGCATATTGTGCTCCATTTTATCTTCACTCAAGATCAGAGAATCTGTCAGGACCAGTGTTCTCTCATCCGAATGGAGGTACCTTTGGACGAATCCAATCAACCTCATTTTGGATGCAGACAACATATTAGAGAGAGAACATTACTCTGCTACAAATATTTGTTTCCCAAGCGAGGTGCATAAGTACATGATCAAAATGCAAAGAACTTATGCCTTCGTAAATAATGTCAACCACTACTTGTCACGTGTGAGTGAAGTCCAAAAGATTGAAAAGTTGAAGGTCTGCTTCACATTTTGCCAGAAAAGGTATGGCTATAATGATCTTAATCGCTGGATTAGCTTCGTAATTGATAGAAATGTTGAAGAGATTGATCTTTGTTTGTTGGAAGAGAATCAGCTCAGTGCTCCAAGTGATGGTGCCCTCTATTTTTTCCCTTGTGATATTGTTGGCAATAATGAAAGTACAAGTGGCTTCAAGTCATTTCTGAAGTGCCTGCGCTTGGCACATTGTGTACTTGCCCCCCACAGGACCTATAAATCTGGTTTTAGTACACTAACAACTCTGGATCTCTTGAAAGTGGATTTGGTATCTGGGGAGCGCGTCCAGATTTTGTTGGCTAGCTGCAACAACCTTGAATGGTTGAGCTTCTCTGAATGTTATAATATGGATTACCTGAAAATAGAACACCATTTTTGCCAGCAGTTGAAGTACCTGAATGTGAACTTTTGCCGCCAACTGAATGCAATTGAGCTCAGGAGCTCTAATCTGGAGACCTTGGAATACAAGGGATGCAGAATTGACTTCTTGTTTGATCTTCCCCAGCTGGAAACTTTGCTCCTGGAGTTCAGCTGTTACATGGTAATATCCCCTTAAAATTGGGGATGAAAATTTCTTGAGCAGTTCATGTAAATTTTCAACCCTTTGAGTATTAATTCTTATAAATGTTTGATATATTTTTCTTTAGGGTGGGGTTATGACAAACAGATTGCCAATATTTCCAAATCTGAGGCATCTAATAATTATAAAAGTAGCCATATTTCATCAGGATCCCTCGTGGATAGCGACAGCTCTGAAGGCATGTCCAACACTCGGAACATTAGAGCTGCATGTAAGTTTCTTATTTGTTTAGATTATTTTAAAACACACTGTTCTTTGTTTCTGTCTGTTTCTGACCGGGTCAAGTAAATATGATCCCTGGATTTACCAATGCATTTATAATTCCTAGGAAACTTGAAGAGGCCAGTGTTAATTTTGCATAAATGAACAGGAATTTTAGAATTTTTAGTACACTTATGTAACTACCTAGAACCACATCAATAGGCTATTCTGAAATAACTAGTTTCCAATGGCTTATATTGATATCCCAAATTGAGTTATTAAAAAGCATTGGAGAACCGTCTCAATGTCAACAACATAGTTCATCCGTAATCTTGCTGGAAGTCATTTTTCTCTTGGCTCATGAACCAGCAGCATTCACACACATGGTATTCTTAGAGGGATATCTGTATGAACACCATCAAAATCAGCTGTTGATGTTAAACATATTATATCTCTTCAACTAAAACAAGGAAATGGGAAAAGGTCATCTCAGGAATTTATTGATTTTTGTTTATAATTATTTATGTCAATCTTTGTTGCAGCTAAGGACCTATCTCCATGTTGATGAAGAGACAAGGAAAACAAATTGGCCTCCCAGATGTCCACATAATCATCTCAAGGAAGTAGCAATAACTGGTATTAAAGGTCACTCAAGTGAGATTGAAATTGCAATTTATATCCTAAAGAATGCAAGTGCACTTGAGAAGATGGTTGTAGACCCACGTCCAAGAATTTACCTTGGAAACGGTAAATGGAGTCTTTTAGAAGCTTGTGAGAATTGGAGCAGGGTTGGGAGGCACAAGGTTTATAAGCATCTAATGCAAGAAGTTTGTTCACCAGTGGAATTGTTGATCTTGTAAACAAAAGTGATGCAGGATTCTTGTTAAACACATTGCAAAATCTCATCAAGCAATAAGCAGATAATGGAATATCAGACAAGGCAGAAAATGGAGAGAAACTGAAGGCATTATAGCTAGCCAATAGGGAAAATAACTAATATTGTAAACTTTTAATTTGCGGTTCACTATTGTTCAATAATCAATTGTGAAATGTAAAATGACACTGCAGGACCCCGGCGTTCAACTGAACAACGGGAGTTCCCCCAAACACTTCAATGAAATGAATATGGTTCTTTCTTGGTTTTCAATGTACAAATATTGGGAATGAAATGAATTTCGTTAATTCTTGGTATTCAGTGTTAGTTGAACCCTGAAGTTCCCCCAAACACTTCACTGATAAGGACTATTCTTTCTAATTGGTATTACCATATTAGATTAGTCTAATGAGTGAAGTGCTCAGAGGAACTTCAAGAGACAGCCAACATGTAATTCCTGAGTCATGCTTGACTGCTAGTTGTCATGGCTGGGCAATGCACAGGAAGTGTTCTATTTATAGTGGAGAAATATGTTCGGAGAACAAAATAATTAAAGGAGAATTTATGTGGACATGGAGAAATCTAAGTAAATGAAGTTTCTGTCTACCACTGAACCTGGTCAGGATGTTTGCTAGGAAGGAGACTGGAGAGAGCCCTTATTGCATTGAATGACATAGTGGGTTTGTTGCTGTTAAAGTGATTCAAATCATCAAAAGTTAACAGAAGATCAGTTCTCAATCCCTTTCAGTCATTTTCATAGTCATGAATTCTAAAACTCACACAAATGTAATAAGTAAAGTGAGCTAGGAATAGATTACACTCTAATACCAAAAAAAAAAAAAAGATTACACTTCTCCCTTTAGATATATTCCAGTTTACACTTTTCTCTGAAAACAGCAATGTTATTTCTATACTTGAATTTGTACACTTCTCTTTTATATTTATCTTTTATGAAAAAAAGAGAGAAAAAATATATGTGAGTTTCTCTCTCTCTTTTCCATGAAAGACAGGTGCAAAAAGAAAGTGTAAAAAAAGTGTAAGAGTAACATTTTTGCTTGGAGAATAAAAAACAAGTACTAGTATCTTCAACTTTCTTCACTGGATGAACTAAACCATTACAAAATATGATTATTTTGTTTAAAAGATAAAATTTTAAACAGAATAATGATAATAGGTGATTATTTAGTCTTTAGGGTTGCAGGCATTCAATTCCAACTCTCCCTTATACATTTCGATTTTCAAAATGATAAATAGTAGTGCTCAACAATGCATATTAACTAAGTCCTCGAAACAAGAAAATCAGAAAGAGAAAGAAAATCCGAATTGGCCATATTACTTATCTATTTGCCTGTTTATAGAGTACCTGAGCAGTCTCCTTTAATATTAAAAAGGGAAAAATCCTTCTCAGACAGAGAAAAAGGAGGTCGCTCTTAAAATTGGGAGCCATTATAATTTGTCAAACGGTTGGTAGTAATTTTATGGAATTAGTGCTTCTTGTCCCCTTTTTTTCTACTAATTATAGCATATGAAACCTTTCGACTAAGATATTATATAAATGATTTTGTAGCTTTTAGCTCAAGTTTCTGCCACACTTGTGATATCATCATTTTACTGTCCATCTTAATAGCAAGTACTGAACAGAATAAACTGATGAGTTCATTGGTATTTATATATATATAATATAATGCTGAAGCCTCGTTAGTGCATATTATTTAAAGGAAATACATTTTTTCAGAGAAGTTAGAAGTCATTATTACAATCTAAATTATTGTCTTTGTTTAAATTTTTCTCTTCTTAACTACCTAAACTATTTAAATTGAAAGAGTAGTGTTATTTAGTACCAGCACTATTTTTTTACAAACAATGGCAGTGGTAGACAGAGAGAAAGGCGAAAATTAAGTTGGGCAAAAGGTGAAAAAAGTAATTATAAAAAGCATTCCACTAATTACAGTGGTTTGTTCACAATTCACGAAAAGTATTTAGTGACATCCAGCATTACTAAAATTGAAATCACTATATATATGAGCTGTACTGATATAAGTCTAAAAAGAGTAAGTGCTTTATTTGTTTTGGTTTAAGAGTAAGTGCTTTTGTAGATGCCTTGTCAATTGCAGAAAACAAGAAAATAGTTAAGGGTCAGAGAGTTGTCTACTTGGCTTCTGTTCTGCCTAGCCAAAAGCATTCTAGCTAAAACAAAAATTAAAAATAAAATTAGTACAGCATTGTAGCTGCATCTGCATCACATCAAAGACATATTGTGTGACTTCAAAGTTGAGTTCACACACTTTCACGTACTAGATTCCATTTTAACACTTGTCTGTATGTATCAGAAAAGCTAAAAAGGATAGCTTTAAACTGAAGACATTGGAAAACATGCAGAATGGCATGTGGCCACTCGATATCGGCTGTCCTTACAATTAATATTCTCATCCTTCAAATCCCTATGGACCAATGTTGCGTCCAGGTTCATCTTTGCCATTATTCCCATGAACAAAAGCAACATTTGCAGCTCAATGCAAAGAGCAGAACCCATTATAAATAGTGGGGTTAACCACACAATCATTACCATGCAAGGACATACCACATCAGGTGTCACCTAGTGTTCCCTCGAACACTTCAACGAGGAAAGCCTTCCAAACTATCCTCTCTCTGAAGTGTTTGGGGGAACCCCTGGTAGCATTTGATAATAATTGATTGATTGGTAGCATAAGAAAATTTGGCTAATTTCCATTCTATTGCAATGATCTTCATTTCTTCTCATAGTCAATGTACACCCTTTTCTCTCTCTCTCGCTCTCTCTCTCTCTCTCTCTCTCTATCTCTATCTCTCTCTCTCTCTCTCTCTCTCTCTCTCTCTCTCTCTATATATATATATATATATATATATATATATATATATATATATATATATATATATCAATATCTATATATTTTGCTTCTTTATGTTATTTGAAATCTCCTAAACTTGTTAAATACTACCAAGTGACTAACACTAGGATTCGGCTAATTGCAGCAGCAGGTTCCTCTCCTCATGAGATTTGACTGTTGGTTCAGTGTTCATAGCTTGTTGAATCTTTTCGATATAGTCATTTAAGTCTTTGCTTTGTTATTTTTACTCCTTTCCCTAAGAATTCAATTCGTCATCTAGCCTATTATGTGATTGAACCTTTCGTAACTGAGCTATTCATCCACGTGAAGAACTATATTAGCTACATATGGATATATTGACTCATCTGCTCAACTTTTCATTTATAATTTAATAGCATGATTTGAGTTCGAATTCACAGATTTCATACTTCAAATCTTCACAAAGGATAATCTTCGAATGAGGAGAGTCTCCTCACATTCCTAAACTTTATTAAAAAAAAAAGCTTTTGACAGTGTCGATATCCTTTATCTAAACAAATTATGAAATTTAAGTTTTCAAAGTTCAAACTATTTATTAATATATTATCATTTTTGTCACGTGAATTTTCTTTTGTAACATGAATTGCTTGCAACTCTCTGTTGTAGTTAAGGGAGGACTTGGCCTATAATTTTTTTAATATAAAAATTATTTTCAACGTATGTTTTTAATAACACTTCTCTAATTTGGTCCCATAAAGAATAATTTGATATTATTTGGTTTCTATAGTTATTTTAGTTTAGTTGAAGTTAAATAAATCCCTAGTTTTTATATTTAGAGATTTTAATAAGTTCTTATAGTTTAAAAATTGTAATTCAATCCTTATAGTTATAAAAAACTTTCCAATGAAATCCTTAATAATCTACCCTACAACTAAAGCACTATAAGGATCCAATTAGAAAAATATTTGAAACTATATGGATCCAATTACAATTTTTAAACTGTAAGGACTTAGTCGAAAGTTTTCGAAAAGTATAAAGACCAAAAAATTAATTTAGCATTTAGTTTACATCTAGAGTTGGGTATGGGCCATAACCTTTAGGTTGACTCGTTTAACCCACAACCCATACAGGTTAGGACCACCTATTATATGCTCATATAAACAAGAGTGCACAAGTCCAGTTCATTTTGTCTATTAGTTAAACACATTGACCCCAGCTAGCCCTCAGGTTGGCCTGCGACTCAATGTAAATTATTTGACGAAAAACACTATCTCTTACACCGAGCAGTCCAATCACCCAAGCTTGAATTCTTACATCCAGCCACTGCTACACTCTAACTGGTTATGATTGCGAAGCCTCTAGTTATGGTCCTCATAAGCAACAAAACAACACCATCAACGCCCCAATTGCAACAAAACACTACAACCAAGCTTTCACCGTCAAAACCCAACCTCCATTGAATAAAAATAGAGCCCAAGTAGTGAAATTATAAGCAAAAACTTCCTAACTAGCCCAAAAGTTCCTCAAGATATAGAGCTAGAGTCACTTCAGGAGCCCAAGTAGTTGAAGCTTCCTTCTGTCTCCGACTTCCTCGACAATGGCTAGATCTGCTATCAACCATAATCCTCTGCCAAACTCGTCGAAGGCTAAACCACCACCAAGGCCAAAGCATCTATGCTCTAATGGTGGGTGAGAGTCTATGCCTTTAATATTTCAAGAACACCAAATATCAAAACTTTAATAAAAGTATTAAGACAAGGTGGCTTGTGTTTGACACGGGCATGAGGGCTAAGGAGCTGAGGTTTTTGGGTACAACAGTGTTGCTCGTTTAAGGTGGAGGGCAAGATTTTGGGTTTGGACAGTAGGTCGCATTATGGCTGAGGGCGTGGTGGTTTCAAGGGAGAGACTTGGTTGTTTGTGCTATTATGGGTTTGAGTGGTGATTGTTGGTTGTTATAGAGGATGAGAAGAGGCTTGGCCAAGGGGTGTGGCGATAGTTCAATGTGTTTGGTTCGACCATGGAGGTGTGTTTGAGGTAGATATCAATTGTTGCAAAATTGGTGGGTTTCATTTCATTTTTGCAAAAAGAGAAGGGGGAGAGGGGAGGAAGAAGAAGAGGGGTGAAGGGCAAGTGAAGTGACAAATAGTTTAATGCCACGTGGAGTATATAAGACACATGGCAAATGTGAGCTGGAGGTTCGTTACCCACATCATCACTTAACAGTTCTCTCATAACAATATGAACTAAAATAGCCTAATTTTGAAAAAAAAGTTAGACGCAAACCAAAACTAAAATTAAAGAGGGACCAAAACCAAAAAGTTGTATATTTAAAGTAACCAAAAACATATTTAAGATATAAAAATTTATTTTGTTGCCTTGTGCTATCTTGAATTTTGTATAAAATGTAGATTTCTAATAAGTCTTCCAAGTAATAGTCGACCATGCAAAGACAGGGCTAGAGGATTTCTCTCAGGGTGGGCCAAATATCAAAAACTCATTGTATATATTATGGGAGACCAAGTTAAAGATTTTTATTTTCCTACATGTAACAGTACTGTCACGACGGGAAGACCAAAAATATACGTTTTGAAAATAAGTAGAGTCACCACCAATGTTTATTTAAATTAAAAAAACATTAGAAAAATCCTTTAATTAGGAAAATTAATTTTTTAGAAAAATGAGTTTGGATTTAGGAGTTAATTACATGTAAAGAGGTTAGCATCTTACACTGCTCATTCTAAGAACGATATCTTAAGTTAGTTGCACAAACTTTAATAATCTCAAATATATTCATTTTACTCCTTTAAAAAAAACACATTGTAATTATAAAAGAAAAGAAACAAACACATTATGAAAATTATTTTTGACTTGACAGAAATGAATTCCTGCTCATACGTATCCCTTGATGCAATAGAGAACTTAAAGTCACCTCATTTTTTTTTAAAATAGTTGTGAGTTAGTTGATTTTAATTTTAAAAAGAAAACTAAAAAAGAACTTCATTCAAAAACATATCTAATCTTGCACAAAGTTTAAAGTTAGCATTAGGCTGTTCAATAAATCATTATGATCTAAATGACATTGAAGATATCATATGCTAATCAATCATTATTTTGGTCATTACGTTAGTTAAAAGATTTTCTTTTGTAAAATAACTTTGTTTCACAGTTATAAAATTAACATATTTTTTTAAAAACAAAAATTTAAAAAAAGTAAAAAAACATGTATTACAATAAATCGACAACCACAATTTAAAATTAACACCAAGTCATATCATTAAACAAATATACATAATGAAATTAAAAGTGAACTAATTCTAAAAGAACTCAAAATGTTTTTTTTTTCATGTTATTTTTATTAATTTTTTATTTTTTATTTTTTTAGCAAACTAAAAAAACCTAACAAAGAATCCTTATTTCAGAACTAGGCCCATATAATTTTCCTTTTATATTTTTATTTTTTATTTCCGTAGATTCACTACATGAACAAATTTGAACCTAGTTGAATCTTACATAACCAAAACCTAAGCAAACACTAGTCCTCATTTTCTCTTTATAACAAACCTGGCCCAAACACAAACCCAAAAATTGAGTAACCTAAAATAATAAACTAGAGAAATGAAAGGCAACATTAGCATTAGACCTGCAGGGGGAGACCTTAACAGAGACCAGGTCGTGGTCATTGGTGCGCGGGTTGCAGGGGCGACTGGTAGCGTGGGTTTTGGGTCGCGGTGGCTCCGGGTGGCTGAGGCAGTACGTGGTGGTTGATTCAGGTTCTGAGTTGGGTCTCTGGCCGGCGGCGGTTGGTACGCGGTGGCGGTTGGCGCGAGATGGTTCAGAGGACAGCGGCGCACGAGATCTTGGGCGGAGGCGCGACACTGGTGGCGCGTGGAGGACGGCGTGCGGCGTGAGGTGGTTCAAAGACGGGTTCCAACGGTGCGGGTGGCGGATCTGCGACGTGGTGGTGCGTGGAAGAGACCGATTGGTGGCGGAATTGTACAGATGTGGAATGGGTCTTGGTGTGAGGCGCGGCGGCGGCAAGGACTGGCTGTCCACGGTGGTTGCAGGTTTGGGTTGACGGGTCTGGTGATTTGGGGTGACGACGTGATGACTCTGACCGGCAGTGGTTGGGGTTTTTGACTTGGGTTGTTCTGGTTTTTTTTTGTAAGGTGATTTGAGAGGTTGAAAGTGTGTTGGTGTAAGGTGAGTCCTGTAATGCTCTGGGGACTGTTTTTTGTGATAGCGGAAGAAGAAAATATAAATTTGTTTGTATTTTGCAACTTGATTCTGTTAAATTCGGTAGCTTTCTTGTTAGAATAAAGACTAATTAGTCTATAATTAGTTAGTCTGTTAGTTGTCTTTCTTTTCTGTTAGTTAGTTACTCTGCTTCCCAAAAGTGTAGCTATATAAGAACTGATGTATAACAGCTTTCGTAATCAACTATTCAGTTTTTTTCATCTTTCACCTGATTTAACATTTTGGCATCAGAGCTCCCTCTGGGGCCTGACAAGAAAAGTTGCATTGACGGAATGGCAAATGAAGGAAATTTTGTGCAACTTGCAATTCCCTGGTTCGATGGTCACTATGACCATTGGAGCATGCTAATGGAGAACTTTCTGAGGTCCAAGGAGTATTGGAGCTTTGTCGAAACAGGCTTTGGAGAAAGGGCATGTGTTGAATGAAATGCAGCAGAAAAACTCGATGATTTAAAGCTCTCAAGGTGAAGAATTATTTGTTTCAAATAGATAGGACAATCTTGGAGACAATCTTGCAGAAGAACACCTCAAAGGAGATTTGGGATTCAATGAAAAGAAAGTATGAAGGAAATGTACGGGTTAAGCGATCCATTCTTCAAGCATTGAATAAAGAATTTGAGGTTCTTGAGATGAAGACAGGTGAGACTGTTACTGACTACTTCTCTAGAGTTATGAGTGTAGCAAATAAAATGAGAATATATGGAGAGAAGATGGAAGATCTTACCATTGTTGAAAAGATCCTTAGATCCTTAACTGACAAGTTTAACTACATTGTTTGTTCTATTGAGGAGTCTAAGGATATAGATATGCTGTCTGTTGATGAACTGCAAAGTTCATTGATAGTCCATGAACAAAAGTTCCACAAGAACCATGGAGAGGAGCAGGCCTTAAAGGTCAGTTCTGAAGAAAGAAATGAGTTTGGAGGCAGAGGAAGAGTGGCTATAGAGGAAGAGGAAGAGGAAGACAAAGTAGAGCCACGGTTAAATGCTTCAAATGTCACAAGATAGGGCACTACAAGTATGAATGCCCAGACTGGGATAAGGAGATGAACTATGCAAAATTTGATGAGGAGGAAGAACTGTTGTTGATGGCTTATGAGGAGAAACATGATGTGCAAAGAACATATGCTTGGTTCTTGGACTCTGGATGCTCAAATCACATGTGTGGAAAGAAATCTTTATTCTATGAATTAGATGAAAGTTTCAAGCAACAGGTGAAACTTGGTAATAACACAAGGATGGATGTGACTGGAAGAGGAAGTGTGAAGTTGAGCATGAATGGAGTTACACATGTGATCTGTGATGTGTTTTTTGTGCCTGAGCTCAAAACAATCTAGTATAGGAAAGAATCCTTATGTTCCAATCAGTGTAACATCCTGAGAAAGGTCTAATTCTTGAGACCAGAATGACAACAAACAGAATGTTTATTCTTTTCTCCCATCAAGAATGGTTCTTGTTTCCATTCTGTCACACTTTGGCATTGTAGATATGGACACTAGTCATAAAGGGTTAAGAACTACATGAAAGGAAATGGTTGTGGACTTCCTCACCTAAAAGTTGTATGCATCTATGAAAGGAAAGCGACATAACGACACCCAATTCCTAAGAAAAGCCAATGGAGAGCAACTCGGCAGCTAATTCATGCAGACATTTGTGGTCCTATCACCCCAGCTTCTAACAGTCAAAGAAGGTATTTCTTATGCTTCATAGATGATTTTTCAAGAAAAGCATGGATATATTTCTTAACTGAAAAATCGAAGCTCTTCATTACTTCAAGTGTTTCAAAGTTTTGGTTGAAAAGGAAACCCAAAAATGCCTTAGATTGAGGAGGAGAATTTACTTCCATTGATTTTAATGAATACCAAAGGAATGGAATCAATTGACCAAATACACCCTCAAATGAAAAAACATTGAACATGGTTAGACCTGTTGTCGAGGTTTCTCGGCTGAGGCGATGAGAGTGTGTATGTATTAAATAGATCTCCAAGCTTGGTCAGAATCGGACTCGAAGCATGGAGTGGCATAAAACCTTCTGTTGAACATTTTAGAATATTTGGATGTGTGGCACATATGCATATTCCAGATGTGAAAAGAACCAAACTAGAAAATAAGAGTTGCAAGTGTGTACTTCTTGGAATGAGTGATGAATCAAAAGGATACAAGTTATATGATCCAAATACGAAGAAAATAATTGTGAGCAGAGATGTGGTCTTTGAAGAAGAAACACAGTGGAATTGGGAGACCAATCACAAGGAAGATTTGATAGTGGACATGGGATGGGGAGATACAGTGAAGCGTGTGAATCAACTATAGGGGGAAATGAATGTGATTTGCATTTGCCTCTCAATGCAAAAACAAGCCGAAAGAAATGAGAAGGAAGAGATAGACGTCCACTGGATGAGAGATTATGTGGATCTCTCGGAAGAAGAAGATGCGATAAACATGGCTCGGGTTGACTCGACATTCGGCGCCAAGTGGAGGAAAGCTATGGATGCAGAAATCAACTCCATTATCAGAAATAGAACTTGGGAACTTACTGACCTACCAGATGGAGCAAAGAAGATAGGAGTGAAATGGATTTACAAGACTAAGCTAAATGAACTTGGTCAAGTGGACAAGTATAAGGCAAGGCTTGTTGCTAAAGGATACTCCCAGCAATATGGAATAGACTACACTGAAGTGTTTGCACCAGTGAGGGACTCGAGAATGATAATTGCAATTGCAACACACGAGGCCGGAAATTATATGGATGTCAAATCGCCTTTTTGTATGGAAGGAATGAAGATGTATATGTTGAACAACCAAAGGGTTATGTGAAGCAGGGCAGTGAATACAAAGTTTATAAACTGCATAAGGTTTTGTATGGACTAAAACAAGCCCCAAGAGCTTGGTTTAGCCGTATAGAGTCCTATTTCATTAGTGAAGGTTTTCAAAGAAGCAAGAATGAGCAGATTACACTGTTTCTAAAGGCGAAATATTCTCATTGTCGTGTTTATGTTGATGATCTCATTTACACTGGTAATGATGAATATTTAATGGAATCTTTCAAAAGCTCAATGCAGAAGGAGTTTGAAATGACAGATTTGGGAAAAATGAGATTTTTCCTTGGGATTGAAATTCTACAAGAGGATCATGGAATTTATATATATTAGAGGAAATATGCCATGGAAGTTTTGAGGAGATTTGGCATGTCGACAAGAACTCGGTCGAATTCCTATGGTTCCGTACACAAAGATGAAAATGGAGAAAAGGTAGATGAGACATATTACAAACAAATAGTAGGAAGTCTCATATACATTACTGTGACCCGATATGATGTTTGCGGCGGCGGATATATGAGCAAACCAACTCAATTGCATTTTCAGCTAAAAGAATCCAAGATATCGGTGGTTTTGGCATTCTATATAAGGTTTTATGGGTTGACGGGATTATCTGGTGACTTGGAAGATAGGAAGAGCACATCGGGATATGTTTTCTTACTAAGTGGTGGAGCAGTTGCTTGGACCTCTAAGAAACAACCTATTGTCACACTCTCCACTACGAGCGGTTAGCGGCGGGTTTTTGACTTGTGCATGTCAAGGTTTTGGATGAAAAGAATTGTTAGAATATGTGGAAGGATCATGCACCACTCTACTATGTGATAACATATCACCCATAAAGTTGTCCAAGAACCCCGTGATGCATGGCGAAGTGCACATTGATGTGCGTGAGAGATCTTACTAAGGTAATTGAGATGGAGCATTGTGGAACAAAGGATCAACTTGCAGATTTGATGACCAAGCCTTTAAAGTTGGACATATTTCTCAAGTTTCGTGAGCAGCTAGGAGTATGTGAAGTACCAAAATTAAACTAGTTGCATTTTTCAGAAAAGAATAACTTCTGACATGCAATAGTTTAAGGGAGGGAATGTTAAGTTCGGTAGCTTTCTTGTTAGAATAAAGACTAATTAGTCTATAATTAGTTAGTCTGTTAGTTGCCTTTCTTTTCTGTTAGTTAGTTACTCTGCTTCCCAAAAGTGTAGCTATATAAGAACTGATGTATAACAGCTTTCGTAATCAACTATTCAGTTTTTTTCATCTTTCACCTGATTTAACAGATTCTTGGTAATTTGTTTTGATATTTGTCCCAAGGTTGGGTCTGAGCTTGGCTAGGAGTGGAATATTATGTTGGGTTGAAGATGGTGGTGTGGGTTCTGTGTGGTGGCAAAGGCAGTGAAATTTTTTCCTCTTTTTTTTTTATTTTATTTTGTTGCTCATCTGGGTATTTATAGGGGGAAGATTGTTTGAACCAAAATGACGGTTGCTTGTGGTGACCATGTTGCAGAGCTAGGGTATTCTCAAGTCAGCTTCTTCATGTCCGTTTCTCAGTGACTTCAGTCAGTGCTTGGAGCTTCATTGAGCTTCTTATTGACGGTTGCTTGCCATAGTTGAGTTGCATAGCTTGGAGGTCTTTGGGTTAATCAAAATTCAAAGAGGGGAAGGACCGGTTGTTGCTATGGCTCGTGTGGTTGCTGAGGTGGGGTGTGCATAAGCTAGAGTAGTAGCTGGTTACGTGACGGAATGGGACGTAGGAGTATAGATGGTGAAGAAAGGTTGAGGGTGTTTATGACTAGGATTTGAGATCTCAACAGCACCAATTTGTTTTTTTAAAATTTCTTTTCTTTTAATTACAAGAAAAAAAGTTTTTTTATTTTTTTATTATTATTTTTGTACAAAAAATAAGAAAAATGTAGTAATCTAAATAGGATAGAAATAAATAAAATATAGAAAAATATTATGTGTTTAAAATATTAAGCACCATTTAACATAATTATTATTTTTTGATTAAACAATAAAAATAAAAATTTTATAAATAAAATTAAATATCAACAAGTACTATCTAAAGAGTTTATTTGGTCTATTAGACTAGTATTTTTATTTATTATTTAATATATAAATAAAAAAATATTTATATAACGTTAACTATAAATTAATAAAAAAACATATTAATTTTATACTAAATATAATAAATTTATGGGTAACTTACACCTATGCACTTGAACTTTGGTAATATAATACTTAACCTCATTTTTGCTTAATAAAAAACGACACTCTCACCCATTTGACACTTTGATTAAAAGATAAGTTAAAGCATCCTAATGTATTATTCCTTGAATGTACCATGGTTAGAGTTATTAGAATTCAAAAATGTATATAAAAAAAAAAGATCGCTAAAACCGCTATCCACCTAGATCGAACCCTTCTCCGCCGCAACCATATGTTGACGTCAACAGTAGAAGCAGCAACGTAAGCGTTTATCCTTCATCGTATATCACCGATCTCCAAACACTGTACAAAGCCCACCACCATAACTATACAGATCCCACATTAACTCATCGAGTCTTTCACCTAGGTTGCAACACCACTCACATCCACTAATAGCCACCCCCGATGGACGATGCCACCACCAAATGTGAGGCAGGCGGGTAGATGTAGTGGTGCATGACTGATGGTTGTGGTGCTGCTTCTCCTGGTGGTCATGGTGTTTTCTTGCATCTACAATCACTGGGCAACTATTGTGTGCACAAGGGAACCATGGTTGTTACGACTAAAAGTATGGACGGGGCTTGCTGTGGCAGGCTGGGATTCGTATAACAGAGGTGCAGGTTGGGTTTCTGTGGGCTGAGTTCATGACTAGTGTTTTGATTGATTTAGAGTACTAGAAGGTGCAGACAATGAAGAGGATAGTTCATGGCTAATTTAGAGACGCGATGGTTAGGTAGTTGACGATGGTGTGGCTGGAGGGTTGGATTGACGATTGAGTAAGGAGAGGCAGGTGTTAATTGACCCTTTATTGAAGGGAATTTAATGGTGGCTCACGGTGGTTGTGTAATAGAGCTAAGTGGTGGCATGTTGATTATTTGGGTAGCTGGTAGTTTTAGGAGGTGGAGCCTTTAACTTGGGAGTTTGGGTGCTGAAATTTTAGGGGTTTCTTTGGGTTCATGGTTCTTGATTGTTGATGATAACAAATGAAAGGAGGACAATGGTAGATTGTGGTCCCATAAATGGGTTGTCGGCAGTGGTGGCTTGGCAACAATGGCTGCAAGAGTTGGGTTGCCGTTTGGGTGGTGAGGGGGAATGTAACTAGAGGTAAGAGAGGTTAGGTTAAGGTTATGAAACCTTTTGCATTTAACCATAGTGAAAATGGAAAGGAAAGATTTATCAATTTGTTAATCAAAGGGTCAAATGGGGGGAGTACAATTTTTAAACAAGAGTGAGATTAACTTTCATATTACCAAAGTTCAAAGATAATATGTGCAATTTCTAATTTTTAGTAAAGGTTATACTAATTTACAAACTAAAACATTTAAGTTTCTTTCTTACCCTATTTGAAGACCTCCATGTAATATAAACTTCTAAATAGAATTTTAAGTTAAATTAAACTTTTTTTTTTACAAAAAAAGTCAAGGCATATGCCTTTAAAAAAAGCTTATGGTAAGTAATAGATTAAACTTAGTTCATCATTTTGCAAAATAGGCTTATGCCTATTTACGCAAAACATAACCTATTTCATTCTTAGAGTGTGTTTGGAATAAATAAAAATAAGAAATAATTTGATTCGATTTGAATTGAATTAGTTTGATTTGATTTAGAAATCAAATTTTGTGTTTGAAATTTTAAAAAAAAATAAGATTTGAATTGATTTATAAATTAAATTTTGTGTTTGGAATTTATTAAAATAAGAATTGATTTGATTTGATTTTATTATTTTACATTTTAACTTTTATGAGAAATAGTTAAAGGATAAAATAATATATTCATTTCAAATCAAATCAAATCTTAACAAATTCTATCAAAATTAATATAATTTTAAAATAAAAAAATAAAATTCATATAATTTTAAAAATTAAATTATTTTTTATTTTTTAATATTTTAAATATAAAATTAAATTAAATTAAATTTATAAATTAAATTATTTTTTATTTTTTATTTTTTATTTTACATTTCAAACATACTCATAATCCTGAGTCACTCATTTATTTTCTACGAGACTTTTGTGAGAATCTTTATCATTGCATCTATTATTTCTCCGTTGAAAATGGTTTTCTTGTTTTGTTTTGGTATTATATTGTGTACAGATCTTATGGTATAAGCCCAAACACCAACGCACTCCACAAGCAACCAGGGGATAATCACACTGCCCAAGGCCACCTGTATGGTTGAGAACCTCATCCACCGTATTAACTTCCCCACATATAAAACACTAGGCTAGACACCCATGGACAGAGGTACGCATTTTTCTCCATTCTTATGACACACAATATATATATATATATATATATATATACTCAAAATTTAAAAGTAAAAATTAAAAAGCAATTAGCAGAGCTAAAACTCAAAATTTGAAAACATTAGGCAGATTTTTGGTCCGAAATTTAAAAACAAAAATTTAAAAATATTTGACGGAGTAAGACCTAGAATTTAAAAGGCATGAAATTTAAAAATAATGTACCCCGAACTTGAGAAATGAGAAGCATTGGGCCTTGAGCCAGAAATTTTGATTCAATGAGTCTACAATGAGCCTTTAGTCAAACAAATTTATACAATAGGTCTTGAACCTAAAAATTAAATGTGTAAAAATGAATGTTGAAACTTGAGCCGAAAACTTATATAATAGGCCTTGACTCTAAAACTAATACAATGGAATAAGCCCTGAGCTAAACACTTATTTGAAGCGATCCATTTTATGGAGAGCAAAATACGATAAATACTCCAAAATTTAATTGCTAGGTATTGAACACAAACACCCTCAATGAAAAGGCCACATTCAACCACTGAACCAGTACCAATGTTCAATTTATTTGCTTCTATAATTAAATATATTTCATTCATTTATTGTGTGTGCCTTTTTAAAAAAATAAAAATTGTGTGTGCAAGTTTATATATATATATATATGTATATATATATCAATTTTTTGTAATTCTACTCTTTATTCTTAAGGTTTAAGATTCTTAATATTTTAATATGTTTTATCATTTTATGGTCATAGTGTTATGCTTATTTATAATGTGTTGAATTTTTTTTATAAATCAATTTGATCATGTTAAATATTTATTTTAATGTTTTTCCAATGATTTTACTTCTATACTTAATATATGTAAGTTATACTTTTTACAAATTATCATATATTTATTATAAGATATATACGTACATACAAAATCCCAGTTTAACTTTGGTTGGATCTTAAAACTTTGAACCTCTTTGTTTATTGGTTCAAAGATTGGTCCAGTTTTAAAAACATTGTCACTTATCAAAGAATGTAAGAAGGCTACTCCAAATAAAGTAAGAGTGTGAAAGAATGAATAAGAGTATCTTACTTGTGAGGCTAGGCCCTCTATTTATAAGTTAGATGTAAAGTCTCCTTATTAGGCTTTGACCTAATGGATCCCCCCTCCCCCATATAATGCAACAAATATTCTTAGCCCCACTAGCCTCAATCACTTGAGTTAATCTTAAATAATATCATTTCCATTTACTTGTTGGTCAAATATATTTTTATATAAAAAAAATAAAATAATGAGAAAGAAATTGTAAGGAGCCAAATAGACAAGTCAGTTGTTGATAAGGAGAGAATGAACAATGTCATCCAGTTAGTTTCAACAAATGATAAGGTAGGGAGTGGTATGGGAAACAAGGCAAAGAAAAGCAACCAAGAGATGAGGCCCAATCAACAGGTGAAGGACTCCATGACATGAGGAATTGTGTGATCATATAAGGAGGAAATAGCATGGGGAAGGTTAGGCTGTATGTGAATTAATTAAGTTCTCTTATTCTCTATTATTCTCCTTCCTCTTTATTGTCTTCCTTTTCTTCCTATTTTATCTTCTTCTGGACTCTTCTATGAACCATTTCTTCTCTTATGATTCAGTTCCTTCTCTATGCTAGTATTGGATGATCTGATATTATTAATAATACTTGAAGAATTTCATATTCCTGTGATTGTCTTACTAGTTTAATAATTGTTGTTGTTACAATTTGGTGCTTTCATTCTTCCAATAGCGTTGAACACAAAGATGAAGGATCTCGCACCTTGTATAGATCATATAGAGAACTCCATGATCCATCTATCAAAATCATTAGAGTCATTTACGATGACTATACAATAACTTACATCGCAGATGGCCACCATTGGAAAGAACTCAAGTGCATTCATAATAACTTCTGATCTAGGTCACAAACCCTACTATGTAAGAAATATGGAACTCAATTTTCCTTGGTATAGTGGAATTCATCCAATTAACTAGATCTTTAAGTAAGAACAATTCTTTGATTATTATGCAATTCCTGATAGTGATCATATTACTATTGCTTCTATTCATATGAAGGGTGATGTGATCCCATGGTTTTAGATGCTCATTAAGAGCAATATGATTACTAGTTAGTCGAATTTAGCTAAGGCCATTAAATCTGAATTTGGCCCTTGAGTTGGCTTGCCCTCGAGCTACTATTTTTAAACTTACCTAGATAACTATTGTATCAGCTTACTATCCTGAATTTACATCCCTAGCCAATAGAGTAGCTGATATCTCTAAAGAGGCATAATTGGATTGCTTTATTAGTGGTTTAAAACCAAAATTGAGGCATGATGTTCTAGTTCAGTCTCCTAATTCGATCCTAAAGGCTATAGTTTTTGCCAAACTATACGAAGAAAAATATCTCCACCCACCTCCAAAAACTAGAAATTCTTATTACCCATACTTCATCACAGTTCCAAAACTTACTATAACTACCACCACTTCCCAAATTCCTCCTAAAACCACACTCCCTCCATTACTTCCTAATCCCTACCTAAGCAATACCTCAAAAACCCTATGGGTAAGAAAATGACACTTGCATAAATGCAACTGAGGAGAGAAAAAGGCCTTTGTTACAATTGTGATTAGAAGTTTACTTTTAATCATAAATGTCCCAACACGCATCTCTTTATCATGATTTAAGAAGAGGAATTAACGCTAGACCCTAATCTCGCCCCTAAACAACCTGTCACCAACATAAACACTAAACCTACTAACCCTTCTCTCCATCATCTCTCTTACAGTGCATTAAAGGGTGTTATAGATATAGGTACCATCAAATTTCAAGGTGAAATCAATAGCCTTTGAGTCAACATTCTATTGGATAGTGATAGTTTTGATAATTTCCTGCAACCTCGAATTGCCAAATGTCTTAAACTGCTTGAGGAACCTATCACCAATTGTCAGGTTATGGTAGGTAATTGGAATTATCTTACTATAATCACCAAGGCCATTATGAATGGTTGGTGATTCCATTTGGCCTTACAAATGCCCCTGGCATATTTTTGTCCCTTATGAATCATATATTTCAACCTTGGCTTAGGAAATTTGTCTTGGCATTCTTTGATGATATTTTGATATTCAGTCCTAGTTAGCAAACTAATCTACACCATTTAACCTTAGTATTGGACCTTACGCAACAAAATTTTCTATTTGCCAAACTAAGTGTTCTTTTGGTCTATAAAAAGTGGAATACTTAGGACATTTGGTTTCCAGTTATGAAGTTGTCATGGATAAAATTATGCTTCCATTGTTGCTCCCTTAACTAACCTACTAAAAAATGATAGTTTTTCTTGGATTGATTAGGCCACCTTAGCTTTTAAAGTTTTCCAGCAAGTTATTACTGCAACTGCTATCCTTGCACTATATGATCTTTCACTCCCATTTACCATGAAAATTGATGCTTCTGGCTTTGGAATAGGAGCAATTCTTAGCCTAGATAAACATCCTATTGCCTTCTTCTAAAAAAAATTGTCCCCAACAATGCAAAAGGAATCTGCCTGTGTTAGGGAGTTACATACTATCACTGAGGCAATTTTTAAATTCAAACATTACTTGTTATGTCATAAATTTGTCATTAAGATTGATAAAAAACAGTCTAAGAAGTCTCACTGATCAGAGCATTCAGACACTAGGACAACAACAATGGCTACCCAAACTATTAGGCTTTGATTTCACTATAGAATATAAGCCAGGTCATGAAAATTTGGTAGTTGATGTAATATCTATGTGTTTTTTCTTATCCTGGTTTAAACCAAAACCATTATTTTTGGACCGACTTAGAGAGCAGTAGGGCCTAGATCCTAAATTGCGAACTATCATTACATCAATGAAAACTATAGGGCAGCAAAATTCTCACTATATTTTTAGTGAGGGTTTATTATATTGGAAAGATAGATTGGTGATTCCTTGACAGACTTATCTCATTTTTATCATCTTTAATGAATTCCATTCTTCCCTAATTGGAGGCAATGTTGGGTATGCTAGAACATATGGCCGAATTTCAAGTCTATTCTATTGGCCAGACATGAGAAACCATATTAAGATCTTTGTTCAACAATGTGTTATCTGTCAATAGGCTAAATCCAGTAACACCCTACCTACATAACCCTTACTGTAACACCCTCCATAGGATGCCACATTTATTAATACTTATAATAAAACCTTACCCAAGTTATAAATCATTTATTAATATAATAGTACGAGTTGTAAAATTTTTCTTTTTGCGGATAACATAATTAAATAAATAAGACATAACATGAAATACAACTACTGAATATAACACACCATAATTATACATATAATTTTGTTTCTAAGAGATATATATAAGTACATATTGTTAGACAAAACTATAAACTGTTTGACTCATAATAAACTACAGACTAGCTCAAGTGCATAACTAAAAGTTATGACCCTCCGACAGATCCTCAGATGGATCCTTGGAAGATAGGAACCCTATATGGCGCGTAGTCCTACAGACAGGTGTCCGAGTAGACGACACAATGCTAATCTCGCTAGGGGTATAGTAGCAACCACCCCAGTACTGTCTAATAGATAAAGAAAATTCCAAATGTACGTAAATATTGACAGTAAAGTAAGGGCTCCCATGATTAACCCTACTTAAGGAAGCAGTTAGATCTCCCATATAGATAATACACTCTCTATCTAAATGAAAATGTCAAGCCTCTGAACCCCCTTGAAACTATAGCCTCATGTACCCAAGAAAACTCGACAACGCCATCGTCGCAGAAATCAACGTCTATGTAAGGAATCTACTGCTCACCGTCTTGCTCACTGTCTTTACCGAATATAAATACAGTACAAGAACAACATACAAAGAGGTGAGATTACCAACACTAGTACTAACATGACAGTAAAGAGATAGAAATAACAATAATGTCATACAAATATAATAACAGTGAATATAGTCATGACATCAAACATTAATCAATATTTAACAAATAAAATACTACAAAGATATACAAAGATGTACAAACTATGCACATGCACACTGACTCAATTTCCTACTCTATGAAGCTAACTCAAGTCGGAGAGATTGATCTAAAAGATCTGTCGGTACCACAATTGCCTCAGACCAAGTGCTACAACTTTCATTAGTTTTGCATATCTAGCATTATACACGATAGTCTACACCGGATTTTGATTAAGAGTAGTGTCTCGGTCCAGATTGTCGGTGCATTGCATCGGTCTGATCCACTGTACAGTAGAGCTGCCAACTGCCCATTGTGGAAAACTCGCACCCCGACGCCCCCAAGGTCAACAAGTGACCTACACTATGCTTATCACACCACACAAAGATGCAATTCTCTCCTAGGTCATTGACCTTAACATAGTCCATCGGACTTTCACAATGCATGTTTAATGCATACAAGCCAATTACAGGCTAAAGTCATAATTTCACATATATGGCTCCACACATTGGCCCAACAACAATTCTACTGTATTTTCAATTATGTAATCATTTTACCGCGTTTAAACAACAACACAATATTTCTATCGCGTTTTCAAATCGCGTAATTATTTTTTGACATTTTCTAAATCGCGTAAAAATATTTAAACATTTTCCAAATCGAGTAGCGATTTTTCAACATTTTTGAAATCGCGTAACTTAAAAATCACATTTTAAAGTCGCGTAAAATATTTTTCATCATTTTTCAACTGCATAAAATATTTCGCAATATTAAACATAATTTTGGTCTTTCTAAAATTTAATATAATTTCTAACTTCATTTTTTCACATTTTTCTCAATTAAGAAATCCTTTTCACAAATTTTCCACAAAATCATTCTTTTAGTGATTTAAATCAATGATTCTAGCTTAAAATTTCCTAATGCGCTCCAAAACCCAAAGGGTGAGCTATACATTAGTAAACTTCATGTCACCAATTTATTCCTCATCATAACTAAATCAATTCTAAAAAAATTAGTTCACCGTATAAAATATTTTGAGGTTCAAACATTTTCAACCTCACTTTTCCCTTCATAAAATGAAATCTTCCTTTTTCAAATAATAATTTGTTTGGTTTCTATTTTTATCTCTTAAGTCCTTGTATTAATTTCCTTGCACTTAATCAACTAAGTCACCATTGAAAAATCATATTTTTACACAAAACAAATCCATTCAAGCCTTCTTGGCCGCGAGGTACATGGTCATTGGAACCAAAATACTTATTCATTTCCTTGCTTCTTACTCATCTCATTTTATTATTCATAAAAACATTTGACTTGAAATCTCCATTTTTAATGTATAGAGGCCGTGAGCCTCTTTGGCCGTTGGAACCAAAAATTATTTTCCTTTCCAACATCTATCATGGCATACATGGCATATAATCATCATACTATATATCAAGCATACCATTAAAGCAAGAAAAATCATATAAAACATAAAAGCATAAATAAATAAATTTAAAGCACATAAACACCTATAAACATATTACACAACCATGGATATGAATCCTCACATGGATTCACCATCCATCAAATACAAGTTTATCTCTCACTACCATACTTGGTTGGTGAGATAGATCTCCCTCTTACCTTGTTGTGAAGCCTCCAAAGCTCCTAGCTTTTCTCCTTCAACTAATTCTTCACCGCCAAGAGATTCTTGAAAAAAAAACATCATAAACACACACAAATTAACATCTAAAGCTTTAAAATAAGAAGCCATGGATCAAGCATGGCTCAGAAGAAGAAGATGAAATTAATAATGAAGATTTCATGAGTTTCACCTTAAAAACCTAGAACTTAGGCTTTGAAGAAAGTCCTTGAAGATGAATGATTTAGGACTTGGCCTTAACTACAAAGACGCTTGGATTGATGTAAGGATTCAAGAAATGATATTGGTAGGAATTATAGGAGTTTGGATAGTGGATTTTGGTGTGGAGGCCGAACCTAGAGAAAATAAGAAAGGAGAGAGTTTTTGTTGCTTGTTCTTGGTTCTTTGGAGAAATGATGTGCAAGTGAGCAAGCGAGATGAGTTAATGCATATTGTCTCCTATTTTTGAGTGTTTGGCTGTGAGAGACCAAGAGAGAGAAAGTGAGATATTGATTGCTTGTTTTATTGAATATTGGATGGAAGTAAGACCAAATACATTAATTGAACTCATTTAGTCTTCAATTTGGAGTGCATGGCCGTAGGTGCTTCTTCAAGGAGGTGGACACTTTGCTTGACTCCTCCATGACCACACAATGAACTCTCAAATCCTATTTGCTAGCCATAAAGTTGTCATAAGCCATTTTTGTTGAATAGGCTTCCTATTGGTTCTTAGAAAGTCCAAGCCACTAAGTTAGACTCATCACCACCATTGATTAGATCAAGGGTAGAGATCCAAAGGCTTCACCTCTAAGCTTACACTAGATATTTTCCAGTAAATATTAACCGATGGACAATAACTACTGTATTTTTATTGCCCAAGAAATAAAATAGTAAAATATACAGTAAAAACAAATTTCAAAAACTGTTTTCGAATTTAGGTTTAGTAAGTTCTCTCAGCCCCGTATCAACAGTATAAATTTTTCTGACCATAGAAAGCTTTTCATTTTTCCGGCCCCCCCTCAGATCCGCGTGCAGCCCGAGAATACTATTAAAATAATCAAAAATATAAAAACACACAAGAATTCACAAAAATCATAATAATTATGAAATTTATGAAAATCAAATCAGATTGGTAAAAATCATTAAGGATTATACAATCCAAAATAATATTAAAATAATCAAAAACGTAAAAACTCTCAAAAATTCCTAAAAATAAAAAAATTCATGAAAAACGAGTCAGATTACTCAAAATATTTAAGAATCAACCAAATTAAATAAAATACGAATTTTCAGGGTGTTACAACACTCCCCCTCTAAAAAGAATTTCGTCCTCGCAATTCGTAGTAGTTTCAAAACAAATATAGATACTGCTATTTTATTTGTCCTCCATCTCCTATGTTGCTTCTCTACTTACGTCACTCTAGACTACTTTAACCAATGAAATCTCTTTACCTTTGAGTTATTTTATCCTTCGATCCTCGATCTTGACTGGAAATATTTCATAGGTTAAATTCTCCTTCAATTGTACTGTGTTCGGTTTAATAACATGAGTGGGATCAGGAATGTACTTCCGCAATTGCGATACATGAAATACATTGTGAAGATTTGATAGAAAAGATGGTAACGCAATTTGATAAGCTACTGGACCTATCCGACGAAGAATCTGATACAGCCCGATAAACTTTGGAGTGAGCTTTCTAGACTTAATCACTCGTCCGACGTTATAGGTGTCACTCGCAAAAACACATGGTCACCTTTTTCAAATTCCAACGGTCTCCTCCTTTTATCAGAATAGCTCTTTTGCTGAGTCTAAGTTATCCTCATCTTGTCTTGAATCATCTTTACTTTTTCTGTAGTTTGTTGCACAAGCTCCGGTCCTAAAATAACACTTTCACCGTCCTAATACCAACACAACGGTGTTCTGCATCGTCTCCCATACAATGCCTCATAGGATGCCATCCCTATGCTTGAATAAAAGCTATTGTTGTAGGTGAATTCTATCAATGGTAAGAATTCATCCCAACATCCAGATTGTTCTAGCACACAAGCCCTCAACAAATCTTTCAGTGACTGAATCGTTCTTTCTGACTAACCATCTGTTTGTAGATGGTAAGCAGAACTTAGACGTAGCTTTATTCCCATGAAGTGCTCCTTGGAAACTGTGCCAAAATCTCGATGTGAATCTCAGATCTTGATCCAAAATAATACTAGAAGGCACACCATGAAGTTTAACGATTTCTCCGATGTACACTTGGGTCAACCTCTCCATTAAGTACTTAATGTTAATTGGCAAGAAGTGCGCCGATTTTGTAAGCCGATCAACAACTACCCAAATAGAATCATGACCCCTTCTTGTCTTTGGTAGTCCAGTCCCATAGTCCATTGCTATATCATCCCATTTCCATTCAGGAATAGACAAAGGTTGCAACATTCTAGAAGGTCTTTAATGTTCAACCTTAGCCTTCTGACAGACTAAGTAGGACGATACATATTCAACGACGTCTTTCTTCATTCCTTGCCACCAATATAGTTGCTTCAAGTCTTGATACATTTTTGTGGCTCTGGGATGCATACTCAGCTTACTTCTATGAGCTTCATCCAAAATCGATCTCCTAAGTCCTTGATCGTTGGGCACACAAATCCTTCCTTTGAATTTCAAAATTTTATTTGTTCCTTCTTTAAATTCCAACAATGCGCCTTGGTTTATTGCTTCATTCGCTTCTTGCAAATATTGGTCATCGTTCTGTCTTTCTCGAATCTTATCTATCAAACTATTTGAGATAGTAATCATGTTTAAACACATCATTCCCGATGTCAACTTCATAGACAACCGCATATCTCAAAATTCTTCTATCAATTCGCTCTCCTTGATCATCATAAGAGAAGCACTAAGTATTTTTCTACTTAAAGCATTCGCTAAGACATTCGCCTTCCTGAGAAGATACTGTAACTGAAAATCATAATCCTTCAAAAATTCTAGCCAACGCCTCTGCCTCATGTTCAACTATTTTTTGTTGAACAAATACTTCAAGCTTTATGATCACTAAAGACATTGAACGTTGCTCCATATAGAAAATGTCTTCACGCTTTCAATGCAAACACCACAGCTGCCAACTCCAAATCGTGAGTGTGATAATTCCTTTCGTGTACCTTTAACTGTCTTGAAGCATATGCCACAACCTTCTAGTTTTGCATAAGTACACAACCTAATCCTTGATACGAAGTATCGCAATATACTTCAAAAGGTTCATTAGGATCAGGTAAAATTAATACCGGTGAAGTAGTCAATCGTCATTTCAATTCTTGAAAACTCTTTTCACATGCATCAGTCCATGCGAAAGGTTGATTCTTCCGTGTAAGTTGGGTAAGAGGTCCTGCTATCTTGGAGAATTCCTCAAATAACCATCGATAGTAACCGGCTAATCCGATGAAACTACTGTTGGGAATTGCGGATACATCACGCAGCGAAATAATAAAAATTCCCTCACAGAATCTATGCGAAAAAGCCATAATCCGAGTTTTAAAATGTTTTAAAACGTTTACCTCTTGAAGCGAGATAAACACAAGCAACGTGAATCACTAACACCATAATAGCGATGATGTTTCTGCGGTATCGACACGAACAAACTTGCAAAAAGGAGTCACACCTCTTTTACGTAGTGCTAGCTATGAAGAGAAGAGAAAAAGACCTTTCACTGTCTCTCACTCACTTTCTATAGGTGCGGCTAGGGTTGTGATGATACACACTTAGCAGCCCCCTTAGCAGTACTATTTATAATAGTGGTTGCCTTAAGTGAGTGTGAGCAGTAACAAGGTAAGATGTGCAACCCTAGACTTATCTGTTATGAGTTTGGCCCACAATTGAATCTGAGTCCAACTTGGATCCTTATTGCTCCAATTTAGTATGCTCTAAGTGTGCGACCCTATAGATTCTCATGACATTGGTAGTAATATTAAAATCTCATTTTAATATTACAAACAGTGAGCAGTATCTAGCAATACATCGCTGCTACCCAAGTAATGAGAATGTCAATGATTTGACATAGCCTATCTGTGACCAATGTTTCCGTGTAGTTTAGTCCCTTTGTCCAGATATCTAGATTGAACATATGGCATGGAACGTGTCACCATTGTTTAGTTCAATCTTCAGTTTCCTGATTCTCGAGTAGACATAGTAATAACAAATGAGATCAATATCTCATATTAACTCATTTGAGCATGGTCATGCATTTCGTAGTCTCACTCAATCAGGGGGCACGAAGATATCACTCTGTTATGTAGGAGGGACAAATCCCATCTAGGTCACTCGTATCCTTCCACATAAATCGTGGTATGTCTAATAACAAACTTTATAATCATCTTGTTAGAGATGACGTTTGATGGCATTAAAACACACAACTCCTCATGTAGGAATCATAGTGATTTCAGGTCAAAGGATCACATACACCATTATCACTATGAGAATTGCTTATGAGACTCACGTAACGATCCACGTAGCATTCTCATGACGGGTATATCCAATGCATCATTACTCTAATATGTATCTATGTGAAGACTTGATATCTTATACCCATGACCCGTAAGATGTGATCATCAGTCTACACACATATTAGTCTTAATGCATTATTATTGCCCTAATTAACAATAATACTTGACTAGGGACATTTAAGAATAGTGTTTTATCTAATAGGATCTCACGATCAAGTCATCCACTTGATGTCCTATGGTATCAAACTTACTATTCTAAGGATTTTATTATGTTTATCAAAAAGAACACAATAAATGAAATGCCTCATATATTAAAAAATAGCATAATACAATGTATGTAAATACAGACAAAATATATTGGCCTCTAGGGCATACACTAACAACTACGAATCTCTGATACAGTCTTCGGCCTTTCCCACTAGAGAACTGTCTCCACTTTTGAAGCATCTACTTCAATTCCTTCCTTCGATAGCACGTGCCCCAAAAACTGAACTTCACTCAACCAAAATTCATATTTGGACAACTTTCCGTATAACTTATTCTCCTTCAAAATCTGGAGAACCACTCTGAGATATTTAACATGTTCCTCCTGACTTCGAGAGTATATTAGAATGTCGTCAATAAAGACAACGACAAACTTGTCCAAGTAAGAACAGAAAATCCTATTCATGAAATCCATGAATATGATAGGTGCATTCGTCACACTGAACGACATCGCTTGATACTCGTAATGCCCATATCATGTCCGGAATGCTGTTTTAGGAATATCCTCTGCTTTCACACGAATCTGGCGATAACTAGATCGTAAATCAATTTTGGAAAACACTACAGCTCCTCTTAGTAAAATTTTTCTATTTTGTAAAATTTTTCTATTTTGTAAAATTTTTCTTTTTGCGGATAACATAATTAAATAAATAAGACATAACATAAAATACAACTACTGAATATAATACACCATAATTATGCATATAATTTTGTTTCTAAGAGATACATATAAGTACACATTGTTAGACAGAACTATAAATTGTTTGACTCATAATAAACTACAGACTAGCCCAAGTGCATAACTAAAGTTTCTGACCCTCCGACAGATCCTCAGATGGATCATCGGAAGATAGGAACCCTATATGGCATGTAGTCCTACGGACAGGTGTCCGAGCAGATGACACAATGCTAATCTCGCTAGGGGTATAGTAGCAACCACCCTAGTACTGTCTAATAGATAATGGAAATTCTAAATGTATGTAAATATTGACAGTAAAGTAAGGGCTCCCATGATAAACCCTACTTAGGGAAACATTTAGATCTCCCATATAGATAATACACTCTCTATCTAAATGAACATGTCAAGCCTCTGAATCCCCTCGAAACTGTAGCCTCATGTACCCAAGAAAACTCGGTAACACCATCGTCTCAGAAATAAACGTCTACATAAGGAATTTGCTCCTCACCTTCTTGCTCACCATCTTGCTCACTGTCTTTACTGAATACAAATACAGTACAAGAACAACATACAAAGTGGTGACATTACCAATACCAGTACCAACTTGACAGTAAAAAGATAGAAATGACAATAATGTCATACAGATATAACAACAGTGAATATAGTCATGGCATCAAACATTAATCAATATTTAACAAATAAAATACCATAAAGATATACAAAGATGTACAAACTATGCACATGCACACTGACTCAATTTCCTACTCCATAGAGCTAACTCAAGTCGGGGAGATTGATCTAGAAGATTTGTCGGTACTACAATTGCCTCAGACCAAGTGCTACAACTTTCATCAGTTTTGCACATCTAGCATTATACACGACAGTCTACGCCAGATCTTGATCGTCGGTGCGTTGCATCGGTCTGATCCACGGTACAGTAGAGCTACCAACTACCCATTATACCTGCACCCCGATGCCTATACGGTCAACAAGTGACCTACAATATACCTATTACACCACACAAAGGTGTAATTCTCTCCTAGGCCATTGGCCTTAACATAGTCTATCGAACTTTCACAATGCATGTTTAATGCATACAAGCTAATTACAGGCTAAAGTCATAATTTCATATATATGGGTCCACACATTGGCCCAACAACAATTCTACTATATTTTCAATTACGTAATCATTTTACCACGTTTAAACAACAGCACAACATTTCTATTGCATTTTCAAATCGCATAATTATTTTTTAACATTTTCTCAATCGCGTAAAAATATTTAAATGTTTTCTAAATCGAGTTGTGATTTTTTAACATTTTTGAAATCGCGTAGCTTAAAAATCACATTTTTAGGTCGCGTAAAACATTTTTCATCATTTTTCAACTGCGTAAAATATTTCGCAATATTCTAAACATCATTTTGGTCTTTCTAAAATTTAATATAATTTCTAACTTCATTTCTCCACATTTTCTCAATTAAGAAATCCTTTCCATAAATTTTTCACAAAATCATTCTTTTATTGATTTAAATCAATGGTTTTAGCTTAAAATTTCTAATGCGCTCCAAAACCCAAAGGGTGAGCTATACGTTAGTAAACTTCAAGTCACCAATTTATTCCTCATCATAACTAAATCAATTCTAAAAAAATTAGTTCATCGTATAAAATATTTTGAGGTTCAAACACTTTCAACCTCACTTTTCCCTTCATAAAACGAAATCTTCCTTATTCAAATAATAATTTGTTTGGTTTCTATTTTTATTTTTTAAGTCCTTGTATTAATTTCCTTGCACTTAATCAAGTAAGTCACCATTGAAAAATCATATTTTTACACAAAACAAATCCATTCAAGCCTTCTTGGCTGTGAGGTACATGGTCATTGGAACCAAAATACTTATTCATTTCCTTGCTTCTTACTCATCTCATTTTATTGTTCATAAAAACATTTGACTTGAAATCTCCATTTTTAATGTATAGAGGCCGTGAGCCTCTTTGGCCGTTGGAACCAAAAATTATTTTCCTTTCCAACATCTATCATGGCATACATGGCATATAATCATCATACTATATATCAAGCATACCATTAAAGCAAGAAAAATCATATAAAACATAAAAGCATAAATAAATAAATTTAAAGCACATAAACACCTATAAACATATTACACAACCATGGATATGAATCCTCACATGGATTCACCATCCATCAAATACAAGTTCATCTCTCACTACCATACTTGGTTGGTGAGATAGATCTCCCTCTTACCTTGTTGTGAAGCCTCCAAAGCTCCTAGCTTTTCTCCTTCAACTAATTCTTCACCGCCAAGAGATTCTTGAAAAAAAAACATCATAAACACACACAAATTAACATCTAAAGCTTTAAAATAAGAAGCCATGGATCAAGCATGGCTCAGAAGAAGAAGATGAAATTAATAATGAAGATTTCATGAGTTTCACCTTAAAAACCTAGAACTTAGGCTTTGAAGAAAGTCCTTGAAGATGAATGATTTAGGACTTGGCCTTAACTACAAAGACGCTTGGATTGATGTAAGGATTCAAGAAATGATATTGGTAGGAATTATAGGAGTTTGGATAGTGGATTTTGGTGTGGAGGCCGAACCTAGAAAAAATAGTAAAGGAGAGAGTTTTTGTTGCTTGTTCTTGGTTCTTTGGAGAAATGATGGGCAAGTGAGCAAGCGAGATGAGTTAATGCATATTGTCTCCTATTTTTGAGTGTTTGGCCGTGAGAGACCAAGAGAGAGAAAGTGAGATATTGATTGCTTGTTTTATTGAATATTGGATGGAAGTAAGACCAAATACATTAATTGAACTCATTTAGTCTTCAATTTGGAGTGCATGGCCGTAGGTGCTTCTTCAAGGAGGTGGACACTTTGCTTGACTCCTCCATGACCACACAATGAACTCTCAAATCCTATTTGCTAGCCATAAAGTTGTCATAAGCCATTTTTGTTGAATAGGCTTCATATTGGTTCTTAGAAAGTCCAAGCCACTAAGTTAGACTCATCACCACCATTGATTAGATCAAGGGTAGAGATCCAAAGGCTTCACCTCTAAGCTTGCACTAGATATTTTCTGGTAAATATTAACCGATGGACAACAACTACTGTATTTTTATTGCCCAAGAAATAAAACAATAAAATATACAATAAAAGAAAATTTCAAAAACTGTTTTCAGATTTGGGTTTAGTAAGATCCCCCCAGCCCCGTATCAATAGTACAAATTTTTCTGACTATAGAAATTTTTTTCATTTTTCCGACCCTACCTCAAGTCCACGTATAGCCCGAGAACACTATTAAAATAATAAAAAATATAAAAACACACAAGAATTCACAAAAATCATAATAATTATGAAATTTATGAAAATCAAATCGGATTAGTAAAAATCATTAAGGATTGACAGATATAAATAAAATACGAAGGCTCGTATACAACCCAAAATAATATTAAAATAAAAAAAATCGTAAAAACTCTCAAAAATTTCTAAAAATAAAAAAACCAAAAAAATCATTAAGCTCATGAAAATCGAGTCGGATTACTCAAAATATTTAAGAATTGACCAAATTAAATAAAATACGAATTTTCAGAGTGTTACACTTACAACCTTTACCTATTCCATCTCAAATATGGGATGATATTGCCATGGATTTCATCATTGGCCTTCCCTCATCACACTCTTATATAGTGATTCTAGTGATCATAGACATATTATCTAAGTATGCGCATTTTATAAGCCTTAAGTTTGATTTGAATAGTGCTCTAGTGGCAGAAGTGTTTTTGTATACCATTGTTAAATTACATAGTATTCCAAAATCTATTGTATTAGATAGAGACAAGATCTTTACAAGTAGTTTTTGGCATCACCTTTTTAGATTAGAAAGCACTCAATTGGCCATGAGTTCTACTTATCACCCATAGACTGATGGCCAATCTGAGGCTCTAAACAAATGTCTGGTGATGTACTTGAGATGCTATAGCTATGAAAACCCCAAATCATGGAGTAAACAACTGGGGAATGACTCATTACTAAGTTGTTTATGGAAGGAAACCTCCAAAATTGATCAAGGCGACTATCGGTAATGAAGACCTTATACCCGTTGAGGAATTACTCAGGGAAAGGGATGCATTAATAGCCAGACTTAAATCCAATTTGTTAAGAGCTTGACACAGAATGAAGAAATTTGTTGACAAAAGAAGGATTGAAGCTGAATTTTAGATTGAGGATCTAGTCTATGTGGATCAACAACCCTATAGACAAAAATCTCTAGATCTCAAGAAGAATCACAAGCTTGGCATATGTTTCTTTCGTTCATTTCCAATTACTGAAAAAATTGGTAAGGTGGCTTATAGACTTTGGCTTCCCTCCAATGCTAAGATTCACCCAGTATTTCACATCTTTGCTCTAAAAAAGGTATTGGTGATCCTCAGAAACAATATGTTCTTCTGTCACTGTTATTAGATGAAAAGGGCCCTATCCTACAACTAGTTAAGATTATGAGCACTAGGCAAATACTTAAGAAAGAATCTGGACAAGGCATGTCTTTATTCGATAAGATAGATTGGAAGTGAACAAACCCTCTTGGGAGGATGTTAGCTACATTCAGCAACAATGTCCACAATTTGACCTTGAGGACAAAGTCTCTCTTATTGGGGGAGGTATTGCAAGGAGCCAAATTGACAAGTCAGTTGATGACAAGGAGAGAATAAATGACGTCAGTCAGTTAGTTACAACAAATGATGAGCGAAGGAGTGGTGCAAAAAACAAGACAAAGAAAAGCGATTAGGTAAAGAGGCCGAATCGACTGTTGAAGAACTTCATTACTTGAGGTATTATATGATCATATATAGGGAAATTATGTGGGAAAGGTTCGGTTGTATGTGAATTAAGTTCTCTCATTCTCTCTGTTGTCTTCCTCTTCTTCCTATTTTCTCATCATCTAGACTCTTCTGTGAACTATTTCCTCTCTTGCGATTCAGTACCTTCTCTATGGTAGTATTGGATCATTTGAGATTATTAATAATACTTAAGGAATTTCATATTTCTGTGATTATGTTGCTAGTTTAATAGTTGCTACTGTTACATAAGTCTATTTTTAACTAAGTAGAAACTGATGTTGGGTTTACCCTTATTAGTTTTTAAGCTAATTAGTATTGATGTTAATAAAACATTTAGGATGTTTTATGTACTAAGTTGTGTTCATTGATTTTGTAGTTTTGATATGCCAATGAGATGATGGTGTGACTTCTTGCTTACAAAAGATATGTAATAGGTTTTATCATGTTATAGAATATATCCTTCAGAGTTTGCTTGGTTAGATCTATGTCTATATATTCTTTGATTAACTGAGCCTTAATTTCGTGATTATAACTTTGAAAAAGAGTTGTGTGCAAGGATTTGGGATATTTATAGATGTTAATTTTCTAATAATTTAAAATGACTGTTAATTGTCAATGTGTGTTAGTTTGAGTGGAAGATATTCTAGTCCCTTAAGCATGTGGTCCTGAGTTCAATATCGAGATTTATGTGTATGAAAAAAAATACTATTTGAAGGAATCTCCGCTTAAGTGTCTGACCGTACCTGAGATCAGTCTCTCACTTACAGGGTGAGTGAGGAGAAACTCTAAGAAATTAAAAAAAAAAAAAAGAGTGTTAATTGTGTGTAAGACTCATGACATGTGCCTAATTGTATGGCTTAAGAAGCGCTAAAGGCATGGTAATATATATGTTGAATTGTTCGGAATTTACTCATGTGGAAGCATAGGTTCCTATAAAAGAGGTTTTTTTTTATTTTTAAATAAAGTGTGATATTTTGAAGAAAAGATAACAATAAAAAGTCACTTAAAATTTAAACTTGGAGAATGCTACGAAAAACTCGAGCGCTACAACATAATCTCTTTATAAAAAAAAAATTCATGACCATACGCCAATCTCAATGTATCAATTTTCTAATTTGGACGTTGGAGAGCCTTGCTCAATATCAAAATCCATTAAACTTTTGGCCATTATTCTGGAACACATCTTTTTTTCTTGAATATTATATTCAATGTGATTGCTAAATGTTTTACTGGTTACAAGCATTATTTAATATAATTTTAAATGTGTATTATGACACAACGTTCAATGAATATTTTATATATAATTTACCTTAAGTTTTATATCCATTAAGAAACCATAACAACTATCTCAAACTTTGGATGTTCGATTCGAAATACTTTTTTCATTTTAACATTAAATAATTATATAAATTTTTGTATTTACAAATATTTTATATTTTAAAATGATAATGTATCACTTATTAATTAATATAATACACACATAGCTACGTAGTGGCAGAGCCACGTAATGTTGAGGGGGAGCACCTGAAATCTATGGAAAAAATAATAAACATATATAGAAAATATTAAAATGCTTTAGTGTACTTCAAAGAAAAAATATTACCCACATACTTTTTTGTTTACCTAATAGATTGAAGAAGATTTCTATAAATTTTTTATCTTCTTAAGTAGGTTGGCAAGATAGCAACTCAGCAAGAAATCAAGAGTGAAGACTCTCCATTCTCAATGGACCAAAGTCGTCCTTCTCTTTGACCATAAGTATTCATTAGGTTTTTTACTCCTATTCTGAAACTTTTTAAGCACGAAACTTCTATTTTTATTTTGGGAAAGTGATGGAGCTTTTAAATTTATTGTGTAGTTGTTCTTCTTTGTTTGTTTTCATTGTTTTCATCCATTAATTTTTCGTTTTTCCTTCCATGATCTCCTTTATGATATTAATATTTTAGAAATCTCTAGTTGTTGTTCTCTTTGTATGTCTTTAGTGTTTTTAGTTCTGCTTTCATGGTTTGAGTTTATTAATATTTAAAATATGAGTTTGTGTAATGTAGTTTTATTGAAAATTCTATGCGCCATAATTAGAATTAATTAAATAAATTGATAGAGCAATATGATACTAATTTTAATTTTTTTTATTGAGTTATATCGATATAGATAAATTCTTTAAAAGAAAAATATTTTGTTAGGATAAATGTTGAAGTTCCTCTCAATTAAGGCTATTATAAGTTTTTTTTAAAATTCAACTATGAAAATAATTAATTATTATTTATCTTTTATATATATCATGATCATGACTAGTACTCCCTCTAACCTCTAGAAGTTGACTCTGCCATTGCAACTACATACACTTAGTGTCCACAAGAATGTTATAAAGCTTTTGACTTTTGACTATTCCAAACTATTCATGTGTACTATACAGACCAACCACCCACTCCCCCAATTAGGGTGCTCATGGTCTAGCTTAATGACTCGACTCTACGCGAAGCTAATTTAATTGAGTTGAGTTCTTGAAATTAAGACTGATATATTTTTTGGATTGAGTTTGAGTCACACTTCAAGTTGGCCTAATCTGATGATAGCAATATATTTTATACATTTTATAACCCTTTCACTAGGTTTTTTAAGGTACAATTAGGTTTAATTAAGTTTGATTTGTTACATTTTATTATATTGAGCTTAATTGGATCATTGAAGAAATTATTGCTTGAATTGACCTTAATTTGCTTGATTGCATCTTTCAGTAAACTGGTAATAATTTGAGTTACAAATATCTAATTGATGTGATTCTATTCTTATTGGAAAGCTAAGACAATTCTCTACAACTTTCATGAGACCTCAAGAGTCAAATCACACATTTGGATAATTTAAATTGGAGTTGAAGCAAGATTTAGAGTTTTGAACCTGACAGCTTGACCTATGTGAACCATCAGACCATATCTTGAGCTATTGGAGAGATTGTGGACTGAAACCAATGTTATTTGAAAGTTAAGACCTAAATCTACAACTTTCATGAGAACACAAGAGTCAGATCAGATGTCTTGGAGGTCATATTGGGCTTAGAAGTTAGAACATATGAGTTGTAGTTGGGCCTGAATAGTGTGCAGTGATTGGGTCATATCTCGCACTGTAGGTATTCTACGAGCTGAAAATTTACCAGAAGACAGTTAAGACCCTTATCTACAACTTTCATGAAGACCATTTTGTTCAATTCTGACGGCATCTATGAGATAAACATTGAATCATTTAGTGCTAATGGGGAGACAATGATCAAAATAATTTTTCACTCACTTATCATCATAAAAGACTCCTTTGGCATTCCATCAAACCACTCCATTGTCATCTTGTACTCCTTAAGCTCTATAAAAGAGAGCATTGGTTGATCATTTGATCATCTTGGCTTAGAGATCAAGATTATGCTATTGTGTTATTTGTTTCTCTTGTTGTAGTTTTCTTTGTTCTAAATTGAAGTTATGTTCATCTTTTTCTTCTTATCTCTTTCTTTCTTTTTATTCATGAGTAACTAATTTTCATTTTGTTTGGGTGAAATGGTGAAGCTTTTGGTAATATATTAAGGCTTGATTAATTTTTTTCTTAGGCTTAAATGATGTATTATCAAGTAGTCATTATATGTGTTGTATTTTGTTTCCAATCAATTTAAAAACTCTCTTTGTAAAGTGGAGATCTTGATTTATTGTAGACAAGAGGTTGACACAATAAATTCTTGAGCTTATTTATAAGTGTTGGTGTTAGTGTATAATTAAAGGAATCATAATATAATTACATATATAATCTTAAATGAACTTTGAATGTTGTATTTTCCTATTAGAACCTCCATTATGTGTGAATTTTAATTAAGTTATAAAAAGAAATAATCTTGTCTTTAATTTATTACCAAGAGTGGATCTCTTAGCCCAAGTAAATCATTTTTCATTTGTGAACAACTTTTATCATCTTTATTTTTGTGATAAATATTTTCCTTACCTCAAAGAATTTTTCTTCATCAATTCCGTATGGATCAACCTTGGACTCCCGAGAATTTATTACTTGAAACAAGTTGCACTTGGGTTAGCAACTTTTAATTCGCATCAAGTTTTTGGCAACGTTGCCTGGGACTTGATTTGAAGTTTTAATTTATTGAGGTTCTCTTTCTTTAAGTAAACTTCACCATCAGGTATATTCTTCCTCTACTCTTTTAACTTTTAATTTACTAATTTACTAACTTACTGACTAACTTACTAATACTAACTTACTAACTTTCTAACTTTTTTATTTATGTCATTTATTTATGATATTTAACTTTTTTCTTTATGTCATTTATTTATGCTTGCTAACTTTTTTATTTATGTTTTCTAACTTATTTATTTACGCTTTCTGACTTACTAACTTTTTAACTTTTTTATTTATGTCATTTATTTTTGCTTAATATTTAATGGTTGGTTTATATTACTAACTTGTACATTATTTTTTTATTTTAAGTCACTTATTTATGCTTAATTAGTATCGTGATTCAAATTCTGGTTGTTTGGTTAAAATTAATTCTAGTACTTTATATATTGATTTGTTTGAATCACAATCACACACAATTGATACATTGACTGAAAATGAAGGTATATATGGTGAACATGAAAATCAACCACCACGAGCTGAAGATGAAAGTGTACATGATGAACATGAAAATCAATCGTTGCAAACTATGCGTGCATATTTGCAACCACCTTGAAATTCTAGTCCATCATGTTTTATCTTTTCACTCACTGCTAACAATTTTAGATTTAAGTCGGGTATTATTTCTTTACTTCATAATTTCCATGGTTTAGAATATGAAAGCTCATATTTACATATAAAAGAATTTGAGGAAGTTTGTGTTGCTTTCAATTATCAAAATTGTACTGAAGAGATTGTTAAGCTTAAATTGTTTCATTTTTCTTTGAAAGATAAAACAAAAACTTGACTTAACGCTTTGAAACTAAAATCAATTGGAACATGACAAGAAATGCAAGGTGAGTTTTTAAAGAATTTTTTTCCAACACATAAAACCAATGCTTTGAAAGACAAATCCAAAATTTTTCTCAAAATTCAAATGAAACGTATTTTTAATATTGGGAACGTTTTAAAAACTTGTTAAATTCTTGCCTACATCATGGTTTTGAAAAATAGTGCTCTATAAGCTTCTTTTATGAATGTTTAAAACTTGAAACCAAACAATTTGTGGAAACAATGTGCAATGACGGGTTTCTTGATAAAGAACCTGAAGAAGCTTTAGATTATTTAAACCATTTGGCTAAAAATTCTCAATCTTGACATGGTACTAATCCTTCTAAAAATTTAATTAGATATAACCTTCTAAATGCTAGTAAAGGAAAATATCATCTTAGTCAAGAAGAAGATCTAAATGCTAGGTATGCCAGTTTGGCTAGAAAGGTTGAATCCAATGAATTAAAGAAAGTAAAAGAAGTCAAATTTGTGCAAAATGAAGAAATTTGTGGTATTTGTGACAACTTAGGACATTCGACAAATGAATGTCCAAAGATACCTGTTTTTAAAGAAGTTGTGTATGAGCAAGTAAATGCAATGAACAATTTTAAAAAGTCATTTACTTCTTTTTTTCAGATTCATATAATCTAGGATGAAGAAATCACCCGAACTTCAGTTGGAAGAATAATAATCAAGCACAATTTATGCAACCACTGTCTCCTCAGGAATAATATGACTCTTAAAATTCTCAAGGATATATACCTTATGTCCCATCATATAGGAAAAACCTTGAAGAAATATTGCATGCATTCATAGAAAAGCAAGAGGTTATTAATAACAAAACACTCAAACCATGATTGACATAAAAGAAACTCTTGCTAAATTTACTTTTGCACTCACCATTCACAAGATAGGAAAATTTCCTTCTCAACCTCAACCGAATCCCAAGGGTTAGTACAATCTAAATGAGGGTAGTTCAGAAAACTAACAAATAGATTAAGTCAAATCAGTGATAACTCTTAGGAGTGGAAAAATTGTTGAAAAACAAATTCCAGAACCTTGTGAGAGAGATGATGAAACAATCCTCCAAGATAAGAAAGATGTTGATAAGCTATTTGGTCAAAGTGAGACCAAACTCTCATCTCCTACACCCTCATTTCCTCAAGCATTAAACAATTCAAGGAAATTAAACCACCACATTGAAATTTTTAAAATTTTTAAACAAGTGAAGGTCAATATTCTATTGTTAGATGTTATCAAATAGGTTCCTTCTTATGCCAGATTTTTGAAGGACTTATGCACTGTTAAAAGGAAATTAAATTTCAAAAGAATACCTTTATGACTGAACATGTAAGTTCCATTATTCAGAGCAATAATATTTTGAAACATAAAGACCTTAGTTGTCCTACGGTTTCATACATTATTCGAGAACATAAAATTGAAAAAGCTTTACTTGATCTTGGTGCTAGTGTAAATTTGCTTCCATATTCAGTTTATCAGCAACTCAATTGGATAAGTTAAAACTAACTTCTGTAACTCTTCTACTTACTGATAGATTAATTAAAATTCTAAAAAGAATAGTAGAAGATGTGTTGGTACAAGTTGATAAATTCATATATCCTGTGGATTTTATTATCTTAGAAACTAAACGTATGGTTAATAGTTGCAAGTCAATTTTTGTTATTTTAGGTCGCCCATTTTTAGTAACATCTAATGCTTTGATAAATTGCAGAAATGGAGTGATGAAGCTAACATTTGGAAACATGACATTGGAGCTTAATGTTTTCAACATATGCAAGCAACCACATGAAGTCCATGATGAAAATGAGAAAGCTGGCGGGATTGAGGCCATTGTAGATGATCATCTTCTAACAGGGAGTTCTTCTGACACATTAGAAGTTTGTTTAATTAATTCATTTGATTCAGGTACGCAAGTAGATGATGATATTTCTGAAATATGCTCTTTGCTTGATTGTACACACATAACAGAATACAAGGGATGGAAGCCGAGATTCAAAGAGTTAAAACACATGAATGATAATGCCCATGAAGAAATACCCATACTGGAACTAAAGCCATTACCTGTTAGGTTGAAGTACATATTTTTGAGGGAAGAACAAAGCTTTCCAGTAGTAATTTCCTCGACCCTTACTGGAGAACAAGAAGGTATATTGATAGAAGTACATTTGATGGACATTAAAAGACATAAAAGGTATTAATCCATTAATTTGTACACATAAAATACATTTAGAGGATAATGCTAAAACGTCACAACAACCTCAAAGAAGATTAAATCCACACATGAAAGAGGTAGTTAGAGTTAAAGTTCTTAAATTACTTAATGTTGGAATTATCTATTCTATCTCCGACAGCCAGTGGGTAAGCCCTGCACAAGTTATGCCTAAGAAATCTAGAATAGCAGTGGTTGAAAATGAAAAAGGTGAATTAATACCTATGTGAGTCTCATCCAGTTACCGTATATGTATTGATTTTAGAAAATTAAATGCAGTTACCAGGAAAGATCATTTTCCCTTGTCATTCCTTGATCAAATTTTGGAAAGAGTAGCAGGACATCCCTACTACTGTTTTCTTGATGGTTATTCGGGGTATAATCAAATACCAATTACATTAGAAGATCAAGAAAAGACAACTTTTACGTGCCCCTTTGGCACTTTTGCATATAGAAGAATGTCTTTCGACCTTTGTAATGCTCCAACAACTTTTCAAAGATGTATGCTAAGTATTTTTAGTGACATGATTGAGCATTATTTAGAGGTTTTCATGGATGACCTGACAGTTTTTGAAAATTCTTTTGAAAATTATCTTGATATTTTGGATAAAGTTCTTAAAAGATGGGAAGAAAAAGAATTTATATTAAACTGAAAAAAATGTCATTACATGGTTATTACAAGAATCGTTTTAGTTCATATGATATCTTCTAAAAGAATTGAAGTTGATAAGACTAAAGTTGAATTAATTGCTCATTTGTCTTCCCCAAAAACAGTCAGAGAAGCTCGTTCCTTTTTAAGACATCCAGGATTCTATCGAAGATTCACTAAGGACTTTAGTGCCATATCTAGACCATTCACTACTAGAAATTTGGGTTTTAGAGACTGATTAAAAAAAATCTAATTTGTTACCGAAATAAAATCAATCTCTAAATAAAAATAATTACAAAAAAATTAAATAGGTAGTGACCGAATTTGTAGTCGCTAAAAAAAAAATTAGAGACTGATATTTCGGTCTCTAAATAAAAATTTTTTTAAAAATAAAATAAAATAAATAGGTGGCGACTGCAAATTCGGTCACTAAAAATAAAAAATAATAAAAAATTTCAAAAAAAAAATTGGTAGCGATTGCAAATTCGATAGCTAAAAAAATAAAAAATTAGAGACCGATATTTCAGCCACTACTAGAAATTTGAGTTTTAGAGACCTATTTAGATATCGATATTTTAGTCTCAAAATAAAAAAAAATTTAAAAAAAATTGGTCTCTAATTCAGTCTCTAAATTTTTTTTATAGACCAAATTAGAGATCGATGTTTCGGTCGCTAAATAAAAAAATTTACAAAAAAAATAGTTAAAGACCGCAAATTTGGTCGCTAATTATGTTGTAATAGAAATTAAAAAAATATTATTAGAGACAGAAATATTGATCTCTAAATAAAAAAAAAATTTAAAAAAGGTAGAGACTATAAATTCGGTCTCTAATAGTTTACCATATCAGCTCCCAGCCCCTTCAATTTTTTCTCATTTCAAACCCTAACACCCTCACCGTTGTTGCCACTCTCTCACCCTCACAGCTGCTACCTCTCCCTCACCATCACCACTAGCCACAAGTCTGTCGCCGCTCGACCCTTACCCTCGCCTCTCACCCGCCTCGCTCGCCCCTAGTCGTCGCCCCTCGCCCTCACTACTCGCCCTTGCCGCTCAACGTGTGGGTGTGGGCCCAGATCAAAGCGGAGGCCTGTCATGACGCCAAATCAAAACCTGCCCTAGCGAGCTACCTGTATTCGACGATCCTTTCGCACTTGTTGCTCGAATAGTCGCTGTCATTCCACCTGGGCAACGCCTTCACCTTCGCCTTCAACCTTTCCCTCGGCTCCATTCTGCCACCGTCGTTGACCTCTGTGCCGCCCGCAAACGTGATCCCGCCTGCGTCTCCTTCTCCCACTGCCTCCTCAACTACAAGGGCTTCCTCGCCTGCCAGGTACTAACAATTGCCCCCTAATTCTTCCATTTTAAGAGAGTGGTAGATTTCTTCACCAAATGAAGATTAACATTATATATTTTCCTTTCTTAAATTATAAATTAAGGTTTGAATAATAGATTAGAATGTTGTTGAGAGTATTTAAGAATCCTTCTCTGTTAAGACATTTAGTCTTAATATGTAATTAACTGTTTCACAGTTCCCATTTGTTTGTTTAGTGATTCACTCCGTTAATTATCAACCCGTTTGTGGAGGATAAAAGTGCGTATTCCACTGATTTTATATGTAAAGGTTTTATTGAACTCATTTCCTGTGTAGCAGCATCACTGTGTTACGTACTAAGTATGACCACCCACAAGATATTTTGAAACACTGCTATCAATTTATCTTAGTTCTTTCCAGATTGAAATAATTTAGTATTTGACGAAATAACTTGAATTATTTAGTGTGGGAGGGCCAAGGAATAGTTTTTTTTTTTGGTTGGGAGAGGAAGGACAAACCTTCGAATGGTTATAAATTTGTTTGAACAATTGACTCAAACATATAATTGAACTTAACTAAGTGCTAGAAAACAATTTTTATTTTTTTTTTAAATAACATGCATTCATGACAGATAATTGTTATTTTTTTTACTTCAGTAGGTAGACCACCAAAGCAGCCTTGTTCTTGTTTAGATTCAAGTAGATCCAGTCTCATTATTCCATTTTAACTCAGATAAATTTAGGTGCAGCCTATGCAATAAAATTTGTTAGTCTTTTACGCTTTTTATATTTTCCCCTTAAAAAATATCTTTTATGGGGATGATGTTAACTTTAAAATTGCCTTCATACGTCAATTAAATTTACTTGAATTTATTCTCTTGGGGCTGGAGCTATAAAAGATAGATGCCAACTTTCTAACTTTCTAGCATAGTTGTGCTTGTAAGATGCTTGTGTACTTGTAAGCTGCTGACCTTTAAATATTAATCATTAGCAAATGTTAGCAGGAAGCTATCATGGATATTAAGTAACCGTGTCTATTATTAATATTGAATATTGCTTGGTTTCTGACCCCACTTTAATTTGTTCATTTTCTATATTGCTATTAGGTCAAGGTATATATTTATCTGATGTGGTTCTTGTGTATGTTTGTCTAGGTTCCTTTACATGATTGTAGTCTATGGTTTGCAGAATGCTTGTTAATTCTTGTTGTTGTCTATGTAGGTATTCTATTGATTAGCAACTAAATGAGAAGGATAGGTCAACCATCCTGATGGTTTTGTATTTTCATCTTGATATAAATAAGAAGATTGGCACTGGACTATAAGACATAAAGGTACGTGTGAGCATCTGAAGGTTTGGATTTTTATGGTCAATTTTTTTTTCTTCAAGCTAATGTGAGTACAATTTAAGTGATATACTCGTTCACTAGTTTGCCCATACTCAAGTTTTACTAGCCATATAAAATCAGTGGAATTGGCATTTTTATCTAAACAAAAAGTTAATTCCTTGAAGGTAAAGATATATAATTAAGAGAGGGAATGTGTGGAGGATGTGATTTTCTGCTTGATAGTGATGCACTATATATAATCTTAATTACATAATGAATTATTTCTAGGAACTTTTTTATTTTTTGGTACAATTATGAAGCACTTTATAATTATTTCTAACAAGTAATGATAAAGTGCCTAGATACATACATGACTAATGTTGAAGTTGTTTATAATGCCACTTAATGTCTTGGACTCTTAGTGCCTACATACATGCATGACTCTCCATTTTCTAATAGTTAACTAACAGAAAATTCTGATGCCTATAAAGGACTTGTATTAGTAGACATATTAAGTGCATGAGGCTTCTTGGCTTGTTTAATTGCAATTGTTTCTCTAAACTAAAAAGCTTCACCAGAGATTCTTTTACTTTGGATTTTTGTAGCTATGGCAGGAGGTCAGGTTCCTTCACTATTTTCTGCAATGTGTTTCCTGATGATGTCTGGGTTTACATGTTTTATAGCTTTGAATGTGTTTACATTGTTTACAAGTTCCTTCACTGTGTTTCTACAACGTGTTTATTCATGGTATTGCACTTGCTTTAAAATATGTTAGTGTAGTGCTCATTTTTTAAATTGTGCTTGATTTTGTTATAGATGTGCTAATTTTATGATATTTTCATCATTTTTTAAGTATTTAACACCAGACTCATCCTCTTGTGTGGTATAGGCATATAGCTGACATCTTTGTTTTAGATTTGTACTTTTAGTTAACTTTTCTATATTGCATTGTATGAGAAATTTTTTATAGACTTGTAATTAAAATGAATTTTTGCTAACTAATTTTAGACATATTATTTTATATTTTAACTTTCATTGATATTTTCTAACTAAGGCTGATGAACTATATCTGAATGACACATTATTTTTATTTTATCATTGCAGGTCATACACTCTGATTTTGAGAAATTTTGCATGTGAAAGACTTCATTATAATCAAGAGTTAAAGATTTGTTTATGGACTACCTACTATCTTGTACTATGACTATTTAATAACATTAGTTATTAGACTCAAAATGACACTAGTTATTAGATAGTGTACTTTTTATGTTTTGTTGTGGACACTGTAAAAGTTATGGATGTTCTTTTTTTATTATGGATTTAATGAAATATATTTTGCTTTTTAGAATAAATTCTAGTATGTTGTATTTAGGAACATTTGTATATTATGATTTAAGTCCTTTAGGGGCAAATATTATTACTAGAATTTTTGTTAATGACGTTGAAATCTCATCTTGAATGGCAAATAGGCATAACATTTTTGTACAAAAAAAATAGGCATAACATGGGGTTGACAATTCTTGACAATCAAATTTATAATATATTCAGTCTTTTAGAGACCGATTTAGTGACTGGTTTTATAAAATATATAATATATTCAGAGTTTTCGAGACCGATTTAGAGACTAATTTAGAGACTGATAAATCGGTCTCTAGTTTAGAGACCACGTTAGCAACCGATTTTATAAAATATATAATATATTCATGCTTTTAGAGACCAATTTAGAGATTGATATAGAGACCGAAAAATCGGTCTATAAATCGATCTCTAATGTACTTTGTGAAATATAATTGACTAATATTTGACCGAAATTTAGCGATCGATTTAGAGATTGAAAAATCAGATTCTAATATTTAGCGATGAGGGGTTTAGATACTTATTTAAATTGGTCTCTAACAATTTTAGAAACTGATTTTCTTGATTTAGAGACCGATTTTTCGGTCTCTAAAACCCAAATTTCTAGTAGTGATTATGCAACCTTCTAATAAAAGATGCACCATTTGATTGAACTCAAGAATGTAAAAAATCTTATAAAAATTTAATTAATCTTCTGACTTCTGCTCCTATCATGCAATCCCCTGACTGGTCTTTGCCTTTTGAGTTAATGTGTAATGCTAGTGATTTTGCTGTTGAAGCAGTTTTAGGCCAAAGAAAGGAAGGTAAACCGCATGTGATTTGTTACGCAAGTAGAACTTTAAATAGTGCACAAATGAATTACATCACTACTGAAAAAAACTACTTGCTGTAATTTTTGCATTGAACAAATTTTGAGCTTATTTAATTGGTTCTTCTACTGTTGTTTTCACTGATTATGCTGTTGTTAGATATTATATGTCTAAGCAAGATGTCAAACCTAGATTGATACGGTAGATCTTGTTGCTTGAAGAATTCAACATCACAATAAAAGATAAGAAATAAGCCAAAAATGTTATTGCAAATCATTTGTCTAGACTTACAACAAACTCACATTTTGATAACACACCTATCAATGATTCTTTTCCTGATGAATTTTTTTTTTCTGTCAATTCCATGCCTTGGTTTGCTAACATAATTAATTTTTTTGTAACAAGAAAAATGCCTCCTCAGTGGTCACACCAAGACAAAAACACTACAAAAAAAATGCTAAATTGTGGGGGTTTTATTGCAGGAGTTATCAAACACCACAAATCAATACAAATTGTGAGTTTTTTTTTTCCTATTAGTAGAGGTTATTAACCCCTGTAAATTAAAAAACAAAAATGATTATCCTACATAATTTTTGAACCAACACTATTTTTACATTATTTTGTATGGTTATGATTGAGAGAGAAAAAGTGATAAGAAAAAATAAGTATGATGAATGGTATTAGATGAGGTGTGAAAAGAGGTGTATGCACTGTTTGTGGTAAGAATATCGGAGTTGATTAAAAAATGTTGATTTTTTTTACTTTACCCTTCTTCTGATTTCGTTTCCCCCCACTGATTTCACTCTCACACCCTCTCTCTCTCGCACTCACTCTCTTGCCCTCTCCCTCTCACTACAAGAAATTCGCGATTTAGCGACGAAAATTTGTAAGAGAAAATTTTCCTCACTAATCCTTTGCTAATTAGCGAGGGAATTGCGAGGGATTAGCGAGGGAACTCTGAGTCCTCGCTAAATTTAAAAAATAATTCTGAGGGATAAATAGCGAGTTAATAGCGAGGGAATTGAGAGGGTTTATTTCCCTCGCTAAAATTAACGAGGGAATGACGAGGGATAATTTCCCTTGCTAACCTGATAAAATTTTAGCGATGGATATTTCCGTCGCAAATCCCTCGCAAAACCTGATAAGTTAAAATATTTTGAAGAATTCTAAATTTTTACATATTCCTCACCTTCCCTCTCACTCTATCACCTTCACTTTGAAGAACCCCTCCTCTCACTCGCACTCTCACTCACACACACACACTCTCTATCGTGCTTTCCCTCTCCCTCACACTCAAAGTTACCCAGATCTCCCTCTCCCTCTCGTGCTCTCTCTCACCGTCGCGCCACTGTCGCGCCACCATCGCGTCACCTATAGCAGCTAGCCACCACCTGTCGCAGCTCGCAGCTCGCAGCTCCAGATCCGGCCATCACGAGCTCGCAGCCTCTGCCTCTGCTTCACGGGTAAGCCCTTGTTAGCTTCTTTTTCCATTAAGTTTCTTTTTTTGCAATGTTAGACCCTGCTGCAGATCTCCCTCACATTTTCTTTGTTTTTCTTTTAAGGACCTAACCAATTAGATGAAATAGTTAATCGGCTAGCAGAGTTTTAAGTGAAAACGTAAAACTGCTGTTTAAGAGCCTAACCGATTAGAACATTTAATTAACCGGTTATATATATTTCCAGTAGCTAAAAATTATATAACCTAACCGGTTAGGGCATTGTGCCAACCGATTAGAATATCTCGTATGAAGGCCTCTGGTGAAGGCCTAACCGATTAGACTTATTGCCTAACCTAGCTCTTAGGAATTAAAATGAAGACCTAACCGATTAGGAATACTTCTTAACCGGTTAGCTGGGAAATCAAAAAACATGAACAATAGCCCTATTACAGAGCATTTAATGTTTCTAACTACCCTCAACACCTCCCTCTTGAGAATTGAGGCCACTTGGCAACACTCATCATGCAACATTGAAAACTCAAAAACACAAAACAAACAAATTGACTAATGACGAGTGCCGAACTCAGTCAAAATTATAACCGAAGTTATTACCTAAACTTGTAGTATAGTGAACAACACCGGATCGTCTCCTCAAGGATCGTAGATGCAATTTGATCAAATCAAGTGAAAGTTAGAAAAAGGGGGTTTGATGGTTCAAGAATCGCGATACAGGATTTAAAGAGAAATAACAATTAAAAGAACAAATCAATTTCTATCCGAGATTGGGTGGATTCAATCATAGACCTTTCAACAAACACCTGAAATACATTTGATTGGTTAACTTGGATCTAACCGAGATCTCGCATCGATCCGAAATTCATACTAGACAATCGTCCGTAATTCAATTGACAAGTGATAAACACAAATCTGCAATCGCACATTCATGTAAATATATGTCAATTTAAGCACCGAATTCAATTAACCTAGGCACAAATCAGTAACCTAACTTCTTCAATTACGTGATTAGTTTAGATCAATCAGTTCTAAATTTCATCACAATACTTAATCTTAAACCAAGATCAAATCGGTCAAACATAAACGGGCCATTCATTTCAAGATCAAGAGAAACGATTAAAAGGAATTCAAATATAAATCAAATACATTACATAACCAAGGTCTCAAGAATCCAAGCCACAATTTTCAAGAGTCCCGAATTGACTAGAAGTGACTTAGCTCTCCATTACCGAAGGAAAAATATACAAGAACTATGAAAAACTATCTTTAATTCTAAGTGTATGTTGTGTTTAGAGCTCTCCACATGCTTCCTTTTATAGAGGATTCAGAGTAGTAGTAGATGGGTAGATGAGATTAGTAGGTGGAATTAGTAGGTGAGCTTGGTAGGTGAACTTGGTAGGTGAGCTTGGTAGGTGAGCTTGGTAGGTGAACTTGGTAATGTCTCCGAAAGTATTCATTGCTGAACTCATTGATTTCGTCATTTTTGAGCCAAGTGGTCTTCATGAAAGTTCTAAAATTGTCTAAGCTTTCCAATGGCTCTGAAAGCACCCAAAAATTCGTCCTACAAAGATATGAAATTACTACAGACTGCTCAGGACTAATTTCAGCACCTCTGTTTTGACTTTCAGACCCAATATCTCCATCAAGGAGCCCGAATCAATTTTGTGTTTGTCATGAAAGTTGTACATATGGGTCTTAACTTTCAGATCACCAATTTTCAGCCCATTCTATAAACCCAAACTCAATTATGTTCTGTTTCTACTACACTCGGGTTCCAGTCCACAAATCCCGTATTCTGATTTCCATGCCCAATTAGCTCCACTAGATGTCTGAATTTGACTTTGAGCTCTTCATCAAAGTTGTAGAGCTCTCTTTTATCTTTCCTACAAGGTAAAATTCATAATTATCAGACATTTAGAACTCAAGATATGGCAAAATACAGAAAAACTAATGCAAAAATCACAAAAAACTTTACACAAACAAACAAATTGACTAACAACAACCAACACTAAAAATACACCAAAATAAATCTAATTAACCTATCAAATGATTTTTAAAAAATATAGGACCACCACACACAAAAAAACTACACAAAAATGGAACTAAAAAATGAAATAAAAAATCTTCAAAAAATGAAAAAGTGGTCTAAACGATAGAATTTGGCTTAAAAATGAGTGCCCTTCAGTATACTGAAGCCTTGCTTAAAATGTCATTTTCCTTCAAGGAAACAAGTCTTAGCTCAATCTAAAATTAGGCCCTTTTTTCAAAAATTACAAAACTGCCTAAAAACCTTACCAAATGATGGAAATAGGCTAAAATCTGAGTACTTGATCCCTATTATTTAGCTCCACATGATGTTTTACCATTGGAGACCAAATTTCAGCTCAATCAAAGTTGGCCAAATTGCACTTTTTCTCCCCTTCACCAGAAAAAAATCAAAAACTAGAGAAAGAGTGCTAACAGGGTATAAAACTAATTAATCTTTTGTGTAGTGTTTAGCTATATATTCATGGAGGATAATCTCTTATTTTTTGTAGTTACTTGAGTTATTTGCCTATCTTGAGTATGACATAAAGACATTAGTATTTTAGAGGGTTTGTCTAATTACTTTTGACATGTGTTTATTATATATTCTTCTTCTTGAGCCAAGGTTAGTTTCATCATCATTCATTGCACTGCTTCATAAGTTAATTATAAAAACACACGTATACCGTTATGGTGCGATCAAGAGATGCACTGGTGAAGGTGTTTGTGTCTTTAGGATTAAATGTCACTTACATATCTACATGTTGCATGGTTGAAATTAATGCTTTGTTTTTATTTTCACAATTTGAGCAAAGCCTTAGTTTTCTGTTTGAGATTCAATATTAATGAGCATGTGTTCTTTTTAAAGGAACTGCTCGTTGTATTGAATCTTGAATTATCCAAGTGGGATAGTTTGGGAAGGGACTTTTTCTTTACTTGGTTAATGGTTATTCCTCAAATATCATATTTTATACTTGATGAAATTTTGTTCTGTTACAATTCTTTTTGTTCTCTAGGTGCATACTTGATCGTGGTAGATGCCACCATGTTCGACTCGTGCACTTGGAGACCAAAGGAAAATGCTGCCGAAATTTCGTCAAGTATAGGATGTGTAATTTTTGTGAATTCTATGAACCAAGTGTTGAAAAAGTATCTTTTTGAATGGGATAAGGTCATACTATTTTAAAAGAGAGGTGAAGATTTTGAAAATAATTTTATTAATGTGCTAAGATAAATTTCAGCAATCATGAGACCTGATCGAAGTTGGATGTTACGAAGAAATGATCCTACTGGCTATGTAAGTGAAGAATTCAAGGATGGAGTTGATGATTTCATTAAGGTTGCTCAAGAAGACCCAACATTTACTGATGCATTAAATTGCATCCTTTGTCCATGTGCTAGATGTAGGAATTGTGTTTGGAGGGAGTTTTTTTGGGTATAAGAACATCTGTATAAGTACGGATTTGTGGATGGTTATGTAAATTGGACCATTCATGGTGAGGACAGATGGGGGGATAACGACTCAACATCCATTGTCCGTGATGATGAAGTAGAGCCTAAGAATCCATATGTGGATATGGTTATGGATGTCGCAGGAGATAGATTAAATCCAGAAGCTCAAGATTTAGAAGATGATCCAAATCCGTCAGCTTCGAAGTTTTATGACTTGTTAAGAGAGACTGATGAACCTTTATAGGATGGTTGCCATAAGCACACGAAATTGTTAGTTGTAACTCAACTTTTGAACTTGAAGTCAGAGTTTAACATGAGTGAGAGTTGCTATGATAGAATGGTTGTCATAATTAAGAGCATGCTTCCAGAGCCTGAAAGGTTACCCGAAAACTTTTACAAATCTAATAGAATGGTTCGTGAGTTAGGATTAGGATATGAGAATATAAATGCGTGTCCTAATCAGTGCATGTTGTATTATAGAGAATACAGTGACAAGAGTTTGTACTCAGTTTGCTTAGTATGTGGACACCCACGATTCAAACTGAAGGAAGGACGTTCATCGAATGAGAAGGATGTGCCGTACTCAGTGTTGTGATATTTTCCCATTATTCCTAGACTCCAACGTCTGTTTATATCCAAAAACACTGCATAATATATGAGTTGGCATGCAGATGGAGTGCGTCAAGATGAATCAGTGATCACACATCTAGCTGATGTTGAGGCTTGGAAACGATTTGACACTACCCATTCAACATTTGTGCTAGAGGCTCGAAATGTTAGGCTTGGCCTTTGTACAGATGGTTTTAATCTATTCAGCGGTTCAACCACACCATATTCATGTTGACCTATTTTTGTTACACCATACAATCTACCCCCAAGTATGTGCATGAGAAGGGAATACATATTCCTCACTCTTGTGATTTCTGGACCAAAGTCACCAGGTAAAAGTTTAGATGTCTATCTTAGACCCCTAATTGATGATCTAAAGAAATTGTGGGATGATGGGGTGCACACTTATGATGCTTGGAAGAAGCAAAATTTTAATATGAAAGCGGCTTTGTTGTGGACAATAAGTGACTTTCCAGCCTATGGAATGCTGTCTGGTTGGAGCACTCATAGAAAACTTTTTTGTCCGCTTTGTATGAATCACAGTAAGTCATTTGTATTGAAGCATAGTAGGAAATGTTGCTGGTTTGATTGCCATCATCAATTTCTACCTTTTGATCATCCATTTCGTCGTGATCGAAACTCTTTTAAGAGGTCAACAATAGAAAAATCTAATCCACCACAACGTTTGAGTGGGACAGATGTCTTGAATAGAGTGAATTAACTTAAGGAAGTCATTTTCGACTTGAAATTAGGTAAACAAAAACAAGATGGCTTTAGTATATACCATAACTGGGTGAAGAAGAGCATATTCTGGGAATTGCCTTATTGGTCCACTAATCTAATACGACATAATATAGATGTTATGCATGTCGATAAGAATATGTTTGACAATATCTTCAACACTATCATGGACATAAAGGGCAAGACAAAAGACAACGCAAACACAAGAGAAGATTTGAAGATAATTTGAAAACGTCCCACCTTGGAGATAATAGTTGAGAATGGCAAGTGTAAAAAACTAAAGGCGACATATGTCTTGGATGCCAATCAAAGGAGGATAGTGTGTGAGTGGATAAAACAGTTGAAATTTCCTGATGGATATGCATCGAATATCGCACGTTGCATCAATGTAGACGACAGGAAGATATATAGAATGAAAAGTCACGATTGTCATGTTTTTATGCAAAGGTTAATTCTTCTAGCATTTCGTGATATCTTGCCTAAACCTATATGGGGACCATTAACAGAACTCAGCTTGTTCTTTAAAGAAGTTTGTGCTACTGAAATTTGTGCTTCCATCATGGAGAATGCAGAGCTTAGAATTATTGAAACAGTTTGCAAGTTAGAGAAGATTTTTCCTCCAGCATTCTTTGACGTGATGGAACATCTAGTTGTGCATCTCCCCTATGAAGCTAAGGTTGGAGGACCAGTTCATTACAGGTGGATGTACCCCTTTGAGAGGTGTATGTTGTACTTAAAAAGGAAAGTCTGAAATAAGGCGAGAGTTGAAGGATCTATCTGTGAAGCATATATTTTAGAAGAAATTTCTAATCTTGCTTCCATGTATTTTGATCCCCACTTACAGACCAGGCGCACTCAAGTTCCTCGGAATGACGACAGTGGGGAAAATATAATTGATGAACAGTTTTCCATTTTTAAACATCCATGTCGTCCTATCAGGAGAGGTCGGAATAGATTCTTGACGGATGTGGAACTTCATATTGCTGAGACATATGTGCTTGTAAATTGTGGAGAAGTAGAACCTTATATCCAGTAAGTCTACTCCCTAACTAATGAATTTGTTAATTTTCAACTATGTTATGCTAAATATTAATTATTGTATTGATTAGACAATTCAAGGATTCGTTAAGGGAAACATATCCCAATATCACTGATGATCAAATATTGGAAGCTCGAGATAAGGACTTCAGTAGGTGGCTAAAACATCTAGTGAGTCCTTTTATCCATAATCACATCTATCATGTTAAATTCAATGTTCATTATGCTAAATGTTACAACTATCTACCGTTTATGTAATGATACAGGTTAATATAGGTCAAGTTGAGGATCAAATGATACGAGAGATAAGTTATGGTCTAATCAAGTCTGTGACTTCTTACTGTGGCTTAATAGTTAATAGGTATAGATTTCATACTAAGGAGTACGGACGAAATAAAGCTACCATGAATAGTGGCGTGTGTGTTAGAGGTAGTATATATGGTGAGAATGACTTTGACTATTATGGCATTGTTGAAGAGATATTGGAATTGTCATATGTAGGAAAGCAGAATAGAGTATTTCTTTTACAATGTCATTGGTTTGACCCGATTAATGGAGTCAATGTTGATGAGAGATATGAGTTAGTTGACATCAAGCATAAATCAAGACTTCACTCAAATGAGCCATTCGTCTTGGTTGAACAAGCACAACAAGTGTACTATACAAGATACCCACAAAGCAGGAATAGAGCTAATGGTGAATGGTGGGCAGCTTGCAAGGTCAGAGCAAAACTGTTCATGGCTGAGACATTGAACGATGAAGTTGATGAATTGAATGAGCTAGCTGCTACTGATTATTACCAACATGATGGATCCTTTGGAACACACAATATTGTCATAGATGATGAAGTAATTTCCTTATTTGATGCACATGCCTAGATGGAAGAAGTGAACATACATGATATACATAATCTAATGGACGTTCTGGTGGATGATGAGTTCATTGATGACAACGAAGATAAAGAAATTAATGAATTCTCAGATGAAGATGATGATGAGGAATCTTTTGCTTCAGACTCAAGTAGTTACAATTGAATCTTGTTCAATAAATTTTGTTAATGATATTTACACTAAAATATCATTATTATATTTTGAGGTTTTTATTGACATATAGTTTCTTAACTCGTCATGTTTCATTATGTTTTCTTACACAGATATTCATTATGGTAACTCGAGGTAGAGGCAATGGACGCGATCGTGGGAGAGGCCGTAATGTTCCACCCTAGCCTTCTCCATCTTATCATATTTCTCCACCACTACAACCTTCTCAGCACTCCCCGGGTATACTTGTAGGATAATCTTTTTAATTATTATTAACTCTTGGTTTATATAAATGTAATATATATAATATTAATTTTTGTTTATCTATAATTATGTTAGGTGCAACTTCGCCCATCGGCCCATTGACCAAGGTGCGGGCCTACCAAATGCCTATCCCATTGACCACTGGAGGCACATCAGCTTCTGTCCCACCCCTTACTGACCCACCCCTTTCTATGCCACCCCCTGTTGACCCACCAACTAGCACCCCGAATATGGTGCCTTCAAGTGGAGAATCTCATAGAGAAACTAATAGCAGGAAACTTATATATTTGGCACCTGTCCCTGAACTGTAAGTAATAGTGATTATCATCTTTTATTACATTTATTTACTTTTATATTACTAACATTAACTTTTTATACTTACAGGAGAAGGTTTTTCCCATCAAGAGTGACTCGAGACATTATGTACAATGTCATGACAAGGATGCCTATTCTAGCTAGTACGTGGAGAGATTATCCTCCTGAAATGAAGGAAATACTATTTAAGGATTTTATGGTAAGTAACTGTATTTCTAGAATTATATATTATATGTTCATTAAAAAATAAATATACTTACATAACATTTGTGTAGGATATGCATCGGTTCGCATCTGATCGCGGCATGGCTAGAGCTGTCTGGGAATGGACTTCCATTGATCGTTATTTGACTATTTGAACAGAGCACAAGAGAAGGCCTTTGAGAAGGCAAATTCAAATAACTTGGGTGATGTTAAGGACCATGGACCCAGAGGACTTAGGACAGAAGTGTGGGATGGGCTAGTGGACATTTGGCTGACAGAAAAATGGATGTGGAAGTCTGAAGCTACCCGAAGGAACAGGGCAGCTATGCCTGATGCCTTGAAGCATACAGGAGGGTCGATTTCCTTTGGTCAACATAAACACAAGATGGTAATATAAAAATCATTTAAAGTTTTGAGTTGTGAATATAAACTTATTAGAATATCAAAAAGAATTTTCATTTATCTATTATCTAAGAAATAAGGGATTGCATGTGTGTGTTTTGTCGCTATTTGTGGGTTTCAGATGTCTCATATTTCTTCTTAAACTCCCTAAAGGAGATATAGCCAAACTCTAAGTCAGAGACCACATTTTACATATAAAACCCCCTATTGGAGGATGCTTGTGATAGGTAAATTCTGAAATTGAGACCGATTCATTAGTGAAAATTTCATGTTTTATCGTGGAAGCTCTTTACTAATGTATTGATTATGTGTATACCTATTTATGTATCTATTGAATGGATTGTGTAATTGAAATGGTTGCTTGTTTCTCAGTTGAAGTAAATAATGGTTTAGAAATTCTGTGTTGATATTACTGAGCACTCTCTAGTTGATGAAAATCTCATTTTTCCTTAACTCAAATGCACAAGACTCTCTCACCTTTATTTTTTATAATTACTTGAGTTATTTGCTTTTATTGAGTATGACTTAAAGACATTGGTATTTTAGAGGATTTGTCTAATTACTTTTGATATGTGTTTATCATATATTCTTCTATATGTGATTACAGAAGGTAGAATTAAAGCATCAAGTTTCTTACAGAGATCTCTATGCTAAAGTTCATAAGAAGAAAGATGGAAGCTATGTCTCTGAGCGCTCAAGGAACTTCATTGTAGGTGTCTTTATAATTTAAGTCATTTATATTTGTTAAGTTATTGATTTTTTTGCTAATATTTTTCTTATTTTGTTATTTTAGGAGTCATATGACGCCGCGATGTTAGAAAAATATGGAGAACACTCTTCCATTCATCCTATGGTTGACCCGCAGGTATGGTTGGATGCGGCGGGTCCCAACAAGAAGGGACTAGTGCATGGCATTGGTAACGACTTACACATTGGTATTAACAATAACACTATGCATGCTTTATCCTCGGAGGTTGCGGGTCCTTCTCGCTCTACAGCTTTGACACAGGACATAATTGAAGCCGTAAATACAACTGTAAATACAGTAGTAAGTGCAGCAGTGGTAACAACAATGACTTTTTTGGTCCAGACTCAACTAATCCCTATGTTTACGCCCTTCCTATCTACGATCCAATCAGCAAATGTTGCTCCACAAGAACCATTGCAAGGTGAAGCAACTGGGGAGGGTCAAGAGGATGATGATTATGAAGACGAAGACAAAGCAAACTTAGATTGATTGCATGTTCTGTTTATTCTTGTTTTGTACGACATTGTATGAATTTTGAACTTACATAACTTATATAATAACTTTGAATCATTAATAGATTTATTTTGGATTTGTATTTTGTTGCTTTTTATTATTTGCTGGATAATCTTGATTGAAAAGATTTACAGGTATATTGGATATTAAAAACTAAGTCTTTTACATTTAAATTGGCCAAAAAAAATTGTGATGGAATAGTGACGGAATAACGAGGGAAATCAGCGAGGGATTAGTGAGAAAATAGTGAGGGAAATCGCGAGGGATTAGTGAGGGATTAGCGAAGGATTAGCGAGGGAAATTAGTGAGGGATTAGTGAGGGAATAATGACAAATTTTGATTGTAATAGATTTAAAATTGGTGCGTATATTCTTTATATAGCGACGTAATAGCGATAGAATTTCCCTCGCAAATTTGTGAGGGAATACAGTCACCAGCGGTTTTAATTTTTGCGAGGGATTAGCGAGAAAATTTTTTGTGGTTAGCGAGGGATTAGCGAGGGAATACGTTCCCTCGCTAATTAGCGACAAAAAAAAAACCGACGGACTTGTCTCTCGCTAATCCCTCGCATATTTTTTTTGCGAGGGATTAGCGAGGGAAATTTCCCTTGCTAATTTACTGATTTCTTGTAGTGTCTCATTCTCGCTCTCGCGCTTTCTCTCTCACAGCTTTCTCCATTTGAACCCTTCACCATTTCTACCTCCTCTCTCTCTGTCTCTCTCTGTCTCTCTCTCTCTCTCTCGCTTCTCTCTCTCTCTCTCTCTCTCTCTCTCTCGCTTTCGCCCTCTGCCTCAACTCAACGCCGTGAAACCTACGCCAGTGGGACGCACTCGGCTTCTTCGTCAAGTATTTGTGGGCTTTCATCATCGTTTTTGTGGTAATACCTAGTTACCCACCGTCATCTTTTTCCATTTTCTGCTTTCAAGTTTTGAACTTTTTTGTTGGTTGATTCTGGTGATGGATGTTGCTGAAATGAAGTGTCTTTTGTGTGTATTATTATTATTATTATTATTTAGCTTTTAGGTAAAATTTGATGAGACATGGCTACTGGATAAGGCTTTATTGTTGTTGTTGTTGGGTAAAAATGGATGAGGGAGAGCTTATAGTTATAGACTAGTAACCCGTCTGTGAGTTTCACAGGAAAAAGGAGAAAAAAACATAAGGTGCTGCTAACGAGAGAAGACTTGAGAGAATAATAGTAATAATAACAGTTTTGGTGGTAATAATTTTGGTTTAATTGAAACCAAATGATGACATGGGATAATTATATGTTTTCCAATTAGTTATAGATAATAGGTGCTTTTGATTCTGAAGGAGTGGAAATAGAAAATTCAAGGTATGTTTTATTTTACTGTAAATCTAAATTGTGAAATTTAACACAAAAAGATGTTAATTAACACTTGAGTTTGCTTGTACAAGTTGATTTTATTAATGCCTTCTACAAGTAACATGTCTCAGGCAATAAGTCCTAATTAATATTGCTTATGAGCTTATATAGCTTCTTGAAACTTTGCGCAAACTTGATTATCCTTCAATGTATGAGTTTTATGGTTTGACAGGTTAAAAGTTAAAACTTTCACTCTGTATGCTTTGTTGCTGCCTAGTTCTAAAAAGACTTGGTTGGTTATATTTAAATGCAACTTTCACATTTTTTGTTGAAAATTGTGATGTTGCTAAGTATCCTATGCCTCTTAGATTAGCGTACTTGTGTAATTAGATCATGTGCTCAAATTTCTCCAAATTGAAGCCTTTTCTCTTTTTACATTAACACCTTGTGCTAGTAATCATTAGTTGAATTTCTGAAACTTAGCAAGTTTTTGTAATCAGATCCTTGCTGCAGTTATGTTCCCTTTATTGGTTTTAAGGAACAAGATTGACAAACCAGGGGCTCTGTCTAAACAAGCTTTGACTAACCAAATGTAAGATACATGTCACTTTTATTCTGGTTATCTTGGAGTAAACAAGAAGTTTAATTAGCTTCCTAATTGGCATCATTATGGAATTGGCTATGTAATTTTTAAAGGTATCTCTTTAATCTTATCAACACCATGATTGGAGTGGTCTTAATTGATGACTTTAGTACTTTCCTTTTTTCTTTTTCTTTTTTAACTTGGAAAATGTGTCGTCCTCAGTTGCTCATTTCTAATCCTTATTTCCTCCTCTACAAATGAATTACTTTTCCTACAAGAATATAAATGAAATGTGTAGCTGACTAAAGAATTTTTAAGGATACATTTGTGGATTCATGTTCATATTTAATTACTCACTCCCACAAATATGTTGTGCACCCATTTAGTTGTTGATGTATCCCCAAAACAGTTTTGTTCTTGAAACTAAGATTCAGAAGAAAATGCGTTCAACTCTATTCTTAATACATACTTATACAGTTGTTTACTTCTTCTAACTTCTAAGATTAGATATCACATTGTTTTTGCTTGGACCACATTCCACAGGATTTTGATTTAGCTAATAAGGGAATATAGGTTATGTAGGATGACTGCAATGATTTACTTATGGTTGAGTTGGAGTTACTGTGGTTTCAAGAAGTGGCAAAGCAAAATTATGGACAGTGCACTCAATCAATTCCCTTCATTATACTCACAAACTTAACTTTGTTCCTAATATTGGTTCTATTCACTTCTTGTCCACAGTAATTTATATCTCTATCTAGGAGTCCAAAGTGTAAGCAAGAATATATATATATATATATATATATATATATATATATATATATATATATATATATATATATATATAATGCTAGTCAATTATTTTAATTTCTACTGTGTACATTTCACTTTTCAAAATCTGATATTTTCAATTATATATTACTTTAGTGTTGAAAAGTGATCTTTGGTGTGCACGGATCTGAAGTCAATTATTTATTGTTTTGTTTCTCATATCACATTGGCCAAGATTTGAAGAAAGTTGCATTTCACAAAGGTATACATGTTATCCTCCTATAGTTGCAAATTTGCAATGGAAGTATTATATATAGGAGCCACTTTCTCACACAACGAATGTTATTTGCACACTATAAAAGGTGATGCAAATCTAATATTAATATTAATATTATTATTATTATTATTATTATTATTATGGTGTGCCAGAATTATTATTATTATTATTATTATTATTATTATTATTATTATTATTATTATAACTTATAGTTTATATGTATAGTCAAAAGCTCTACTTTCTTTTTTTAAAGGGGGAAAAGAATAAGCAGTGGGTGCATTTCAGATAAAGTTAAGGATATACTTTATGAATGTAATGATATTAGTTACTTAGATATTGTCCCATCACACAGAGATATTGGTTATCTGCTTTCACATAGATATCGATTTTAGTGGCATGACCTATTGGATATTGGTTATTGTCTTTCGTACTTTTATGGGTCTTGTCTTTTGATGGTTGTGATGTGGTTACTTACCTTTTTTTATGAGTACAAATTTTAATTGGTTCTATTAGTTAAATAGTTAATTGGTTTAGGTAAAAGAATACAAACATTTTGCAGTTGGCATTGAAGTCCAGCACATAAAATGATTAAATGGGAGAATAAGACTTCTAAGTGATTAGGGTCTGTAATGCTTGTCATTTACATGATATTTTTAGTAAAAAAAATGGACATAAAAACCTTAGGGTAATCATAATATTGTAATAAAGCAAGCATAAGGAGGCGAATGACTATTTTCAATCCACCAGGTTCAAAGTTAAACTTGGCCAAACCATGGTGGTTATCTGAGTTATCTCTTACATTTAGTTCTGTTTCTTGGTGCATTGAACTCTCCTAGTTGGTGGACTTATGATGAATGTTATAGTTCCTGTTGGGGTTTATGGAATATCCTCCTATATTTTTTTTGGATTTAGAAAGGAGATTTGATGGGATTTAATTATAATTAAATGTTTTAACCCAAGTGTAGGTTGTCTCAAGTAATAAAGTCTCGGGAGTCCGAGGTCGATCCACAGGAAATTGATGAAGGGAAACTAATTAATTGAGGTAAAGAGAGTATTTGTCACAAAATTTAAGATGATTTAAGTTGTTCACAATGAAAAAGATTTGCTTGGGTTAGGAGATTCACTCTTAATAATAAATTAAGAATAAGATTATTTCATTTTATAACTCAATTGAAATTATGCATATTGAAAATTCCAATCAAGATTTAGCATTCAAAGTTCAATCATGTAATTATATTATGATTCCAATAATTATTGACTAATACTTGTAAATCGTCAAAAGCATCCAATGTGCCAATCCTATTGTCTACAATGGATCAAGATATTCATTATACAAGAATAGTATTTAAATTAATTGGAAACAACATATAATACATATAAAAGTCACATAAAAATATATCATTTAAAACACAAGAAAGAAATAAATCTAACCTCAATTTATTATTAAAAGCTTCACTCTTTCATCCAAGTTAGATGAAAATTAATTACACATGAGAAGAAGAAAATAAAAGAAGAGAAAAAGAACAGAGGGACAACAGAGAGAGAGAAATTCTCCCCGGATTCGCCATTCCTTCTACGGGCGCCTCGAATTTATAGACAATTTGAGGTTATTGTGCATATGCACATAAAATCTGCACAAGAATTTTCACGTGATGCTACGGTGCTACAAGAATCGCTACAAGAATATCGTGGTGCTACATTGCTACAAGAATCGCTACAAGCTTGCGTCATGCGACGACGTTGCTACAAGATTTTGCTTGCGTCATGCGACGTCGTGCTACGATTTTGCTTCAAGCGCACGTCATCTTGACGTCGTCTGCTACATGACTTTGCTTGCGTCATCTTGACGTCGTCTTCAAGATCTCACACAAGAATCGCTACATTACTAAATTATTATTATTATTATTATTTTTTTTTTTTAGAAAATCTTCTATGCAACCACTTCCATTCTTCGATCCTTTGCATTTACCTAGTAAAAATACATAAAAATACATAATTACAACACAATTTAAAATACTAAAAATATAACAAAACTCAAGAACAAACCCAATTAAAAAGATTAAAAAGAATGAAAAACACACACAATGAACCGTAAAAATTGTAAGTTTTTCAGGTTCATCAAGATTACTAGGAAGCTCTTGCTGCTTCAATGAATTCAGATTTTTTCTTTTTCATTGTGACTTCCTGAAGTTTTTGTAGTTGTTGGAGATTTATCATGATAAAGTTTTAATGTTATGCATTTAGTTATCATTGATAGGAGCCAAATTAAATTCACTATGTATGTTGACACAAACAGATGTGTTTTCTTTTTTTTTTATAGTGTTACACTAATGAATTTATTTCGCAGTTATCTTGTCATGTAATTGTCTTGAAATCTATGCAATCTTCAGTGCTAGAGATGAGAAAGAAGTTGCTTTATGTGTCAAAGATTTGAACTCTCCAAGTTTTCATCCTTCTATGATTATATATACCTGTGCAGTTGAGAAACTTCTACATATCTATTATACTTTGGTCTGGTGCCATGTAAGTTACTTTCATGGCCAATACATTCCATTCCTTTTTTTTTTTTAACATAAGGGATGCCAAATTTCTCATCTTTAAATTATTACTCTTCAAAACTTGGGATTAATGCCTATGAATGTTGAGCTGAAAGTTACCTGATGTAAATTTGTGGGTTCTTACTTTCTTTATATTTTAAGAAGGGCAACAGGCACAAACTTTGTCATATCTTTAGCTGTAGGTGATTTTTCTTGGGCCAACAAAAAATATGTTGGTAAATTGAGGTAAGTTTTGGTGGATAGAAACTTTACTTTCCTTCTTTTCAAATTTTCACATTGCCCATTTTCATCTCCGTTGCAACTTGATGTATAACTTTTGGCAGATCTAATTTTTTGGGTACCAAGTTCACTATATACGACAATCAAACTCCACATGAAGCTACAATTCAACCAAATAGTTGTTCTAGTAGGAGATTTCACTCTAAGCAAGTGTCCCCCAAGAGTTCCAACATGTAACTATCTTGTTAGCATCGTGTCCTACGCTGAATGTTCTATGCACGAGAGGGCCAAGAAGAATGCACTGCGTCATGAACTCTATACCTATCTCAGCTATTTAGGAAGGGAGCAGTGCCCCAACTCCAACATCTTTCCCTCAAATATTTGATGAGCATTTTTCTCCCTCACCAGCACTGAAAGGAAAAGATGCAATTCTAGATTTAAACTCTATAAACCTGTCAGATCTACCAGTATTGAGCTCAGTTGAGCATTTGGTACTTAAAAATAAGTTAAGAATCCTTTAAGTTATTAAGGATTTTAAGTTGTAAGTTTAGGTGGCACGGGATGAATTTATTTAGCTTATTATAGATTCGAACTTGTGAAGTTTATGTTATTATTAATATTTTTAATGCAATTTGATTCACATTTATATTAGCAGTTTTATAAAATTAATTATTTTAATTGTGCATTCTAAACGTTATTAGAATTAAAAATTAAATAAGCAGTGATTTTTTTGTAAAAAAAAAATTCACCAGATGAACAAGAATCAAATAGCGACGGTTTTCAACTTTTGCAATCTTTTGATAAACAGAATTAGGCAAATAGATAGTAGAGGTTAAAAACCGCCACAAGTTAGAAAAAAAAATCACCTTAAATTTTTTGATAAATAGATTCAGGCAAACAGATAGTAGAGGTTAAAAGTTGTCACAAATTGGAAAAAAAACTGCCACAATTTATAGAGGTTTTAAACCGTCCCAAATTAATCACTATTATGGGGGTCACTGAAAAATCGTAGCAATATATTGTGGCAAACATAAATGCATCATTTTTAAAAATCGCTGCAATTTAATTTGCGGGGGTTAAAAACCACCGCAAATTGTAAAAAAAACAGCCGCAATTTAATGCATTTTTTGTAGTGCAATTTTTTTTGACTGAGGTGAAATCTTTTTATTGAGATAACCCATATTTGTTCAAATATTGTCTTGATCAAATCTTTCGAAGATGTGTACTCGACAGTGAGGTAGGTAGTATCAATAAATTTTGTCACTCAGAAGCATGTGGAGGTCATTTTCCTTCAAAGAAAATAGCTGTGAAAATCTTATAGTGTGGATTTTATTGGCCCACTTTATTTAAGGACAACTATACCTTTTGCAAAAGTTACAAAAATTATCAGAAATTAGGTTCCATTTCTAAAAGAAATATGATGTCTCTGAATCCTATCATTGTTATTAAAATTTTTTATTATTGGAGAATTGATTTCATGGGTCCATTTCTATCCTCATTTGGATTTGTGTATATTTTGGTTGCAGTTGATTATGTCTCAAAATGGATTGAGGCGATTCCATGTCGACGCAATGATCATAAAACTATTCTTAAATTTTTAAAAGAAAATGTCTTGAGTCAATTTGGAATCCCTCAAGCTATCATTAGTGATGGGGGAACACATTTTGCAATAAATCATTTGAATCTTTAATGAATAAATATGGTATTACTAACAAAATTGCTACCCCTTATCACCCGCAAACAAGTGGACAAGTAGAATTAGCAAATAGGGAGATTAAACAAATTTTGGAAAAAAAATAGTTAACCCAAATCGTAAAAATTGGTCTTTAAGACTAAACGTTGCACTTTGGGCTTACCGTACTGCTTTTAAAACATCTTTAGGCATGTCACCCTATCGGTTAGTTTATGAAAAACTTTGTCACTTCCCTGTAGAATTGGAGCATCAAGCATTTTGGGCCATTAAAACATTCAATTTAAATCTTGATGATGCTTGCATGTTACGCAAATTATAAATAAATGAACTTGAGGAATTGAGAAATGATGCATATGAAAACTCAAACATTTATAAAGATAGAATAAAAACTTTTCATGACAAATCAATTTTGAGAAAATCTTTTGAAATTGGTCAAAAAGTTCTGCTTTATAATTCTCGTCTTCACCTATTCCCTGAAAAATTGATATCTAGGTGGACTGGCCCTTTTATTTTCAAACATGTGTATCCTTATGGGACCATAGATATTGAGAATCATATGAATGGTAATGTGTTTAAGGTCAATGGACAAAAATTCAAACCATTTCTGGAAAACCAAGTTGCTGAGGTAGAATTCATTTCCCTTTCTAATCATTGTTATGAGAAGAATTTATTCTAATTTTGTTGCTTTCTTTTTGCAGTTCTTTGTGTTCCTGGTTAAGTGACGGATAACGGTACTTTGTGGTTCTCAAGTCGGTTTGTTTTTCAGTTTCCAATAATAACTAATTCCTTCTCCTTTAAAATGGATGTCATTCTCTCAAACCTAAGAAAATATTTTCCTTCTCTTTCTCAAAATACTCTAACAAAAATTTACAAAGCTAGATGTGAAAGATTTAGACTGTTAATGCACAAGGATATGCTAGAAGATGTACGTTGGATAATCGAAGCAAAGATCTGTTTAGCAAGTGAGTCTTCAATTTCATTTGATTCATACATGTTAGGTCTTGGTAGAAGTTCATATTCTAAAAAGAGAAGAGCAAAAAGGTTCAAGTCTATCACAAATGTGCAGGATGAAATTGTAACATGTGATTTCATTCTTTGGGGATGGTTTCCACAAACAGAGAAGATAAGATTTTCTTCATTAAGAATGGACTGAGTAAGGAGTCATTAGATGATATCTTATTGACTCTTGATACAAATTCTTATGGATATGTGCATCGTGAACTTCTTAACTTGTGGAATCTTTTCAAGGATGAACAAAAACATTGACGTCTTGGGAATCTAACTCTAAAAGACTTTGTTTGTCAATTTATAAGAAAATTAGATGGGAAGCTTATCCTCCACTCATAGAAGGTGTTTAAGTCGTTTCTGGACATAAAACTAGAGGAAGATGTAAGTCATAACTACAATAACATGTACATTTTATCTTCTTCCAAAAAAAAAAAGAAAAAAAAAAGAAAAAAAGAAAAAAAAAAAAAAAAAAGAAAAAAAGAGTACTATGACTTTAATTAGTTGTGGAGCCCTAAAATCTGGCTGACCTATCATTGACTCAGGTGGACCTTTGCACGCCGGTCCTTAAATAAGGTTCGTGTACCATGCTATGTAGAGAGTCGCACTCCATAACCCAATGTTCACCATCTATACACTGTGGAGTTGATGGACAGGCAGAAGCGTCTACTCTGGTTATTAGTAAGAAATAACATGCAGCTGCCAAAGCGTATAAGACATCTGAGTTTGATTCTCTCTTTTATTAGAAGGGGCTCTCAACACCTTGGGATGAGACGTTCTGGATCTTGGACATTGCGGGTTTCAAATTTTAGCATCTTTGTTGATGTTACAAACCCAAGTGTGAGTTCTCCAGGTTCTAGACCCAAGATGGAAACCCACGATAGTTTCTTTCTTTTTCTTTCTTTTTTTTCGCTTTCTTTCTTTTTTTCTTTTTCTTTTCCTCAAATAAACGGACGTGAGTATTTACTGCACTAATGACACGCAGTATAAAGATATGCCACTATTGCATTGATGACGCGCAGTATAAAGATACACCATGAAAATTATACATAAAGGTAAGTCATCATTTGTTATTATATTTCTTTTATCTTTATATGATTTTGTTGTATTTTGATTTTGGACAGACGATCCTTTGAGTAGGATCCTTTTGGGGTTTCTAGACTTCTTTACCCTGATGGTTTTCTTGAACTTAAAAACAAAACAAAACAAAACAAAAAAAATATTTCAAACTTTTCTGACAACAGTCATCCTACCCATATAGGTGCTATCATTACCTTTTTCATTCTTTTCCCTATTTAAACACTCCATTTTCTCCATTTTCCTCCAGCTTATAATCATTCAGAGGGAGGGTGAGTATAGAAATGGGACCTTCTGTTCGTAACCTTAAAAATATTTGTGTTTTTTGTGGGTCAACTTATGGGAATGATTTAGAGTTTGTAAACATAGCAAATACTTTTGGTCAAACACTTACTGTGAGGAATATTCATGTTATATATGAGGGAGGTTATTGTGGGTTAATGAGGGCTGTATCACTCTCTGTACATATAGGAGGCAGTCAAGTTTTAGATATCATTCCTAGAGCTTTGACTCAAAAGAACATCACTGGAAAAACAATTAGAAAGGAACTTCAAGCATCATCTTTACATGAACGAATGAAGACAATGATTGACAACTTTGATGCATTCATTGCCTTACCAGGTGGTTTTGGTACTTTGGAAGAAATTTTTCAAATTGTCTCTTGGGTCTAACTGAACATCCACCATCAACCCATAGGTTTGTTGAATGTTAATAAATTTTTTTCTGGTTTGTTATCTTTTCTTGACTATGTCGTGGAACAAAAATTTATCACACCTTCAGCAAGACTACTTCTTATTTTTTCCTCCACTATTGATGAGTTGATTAATAAATTAGAAGTTTTTGTTTATAAACCTGATCCAACAATAGCTCAGATAGATTGGTTAGAAGGAAGCGGTGAGGGAAGTAGCATGAAAAGAAAGCCAGATCTGACACTTCATCTATAACTTTCTTTTATCTTTGGTTTTATTTATCGTACTTTATTTCTGTATAAATTTGTGTCAGGTCTCTCTTTTCAATAATTCCCACAACAAGTACTATCTTCTATCCTTTACTCATTTATATTTTAATATTGCGGACAATGTAGTGATCTGGTTGGGGGGAATCATAGTTGATAAAAAAAAATTAAGAAGTATGATATGATTGTCAGCAACTTACTAAATCAATTAAAGATAATAGAGTAAGGAGTAATTTTACTCTTGAGAAACATCTTAATTGAGAAAAATATGTTTATTGATATAATAGTCAGAAATTTACTCATAGTAAAACTAATTAAAGATGGCATAGTAAGGAGTAACTTTTGCCTTGGAGGTAATTTTACTTTTGAGACGCATCTTAGTTGAGGAAGTAATTATTTTGTGTAGAAGTAGCAAATGAATTCTTGGATCATAGCATAAATTATCTTTTTTCTTAAAAAATACATGCTTGGATATGAATGTTGAAATGGTGGATTAACAATGATAGAAATATTCCTTGTGAGATTTTGAGCTTATTGATGAATGGATTGAACATTTGTACCATTCTTTTCTTTCTTGTGTGATTTTCACTCATGGAATTGTTACTCTAGAACTTGCTTTAATTCTTTTTTAGGCTACATTTTCACGTGCATACATAAACATGATTGAGGCTTTTTTCTTGAGATAGTTATTTTAACCAAATAGCCAAAAATGATTGGTGCACAAATAGGCAGTCTTGCTCAACAGCATATTGTCTCAATATGATATCAAGCACTCTTATGACTTCTTAGAAATTCTCTGATTCCTGCCAACGTAAGGCATTGGAAATTGCCTATTTCCCCTTGCTTAACTCCTTTGAGATTATTTGACCATTCCTTGTTTCTAGCTTATTATGTGTCTTAAATAAAAAACCATGTTCTTACCTGATCTTAGGGAATAAGAAAGCATTGACTTTGTTAATGGATGAATTCTTGAACAAGTGTGAAGGTGTATGTGCAAAATGGTTGGTGATAAAGGAAAGATTGACTAATTGAAAAAAAAAATATGTGTGTGTATATTTATGATTTAAAAAAAAAACAAATGTGTAAAGACGGGCCAACAAGGCAAAAAGGGATGGGAAAAGAATATGTAAATGGAATTTGTATTAGGTGGAGTTGGGATGAACTTTCATGCTTGTTAATTGAACTCAGCTCTCACGCTCTTTTATTCTCTTTGGTTTTTAACTTGTCAAATCCATATTACCACCCTCCTTTACCTTGACCCTATTACAACCTTGAATAAAGTCATCATGATTTGTGTGTGCATGTGTTCTGAGTAGTGGAGAAGTAGAAGATAAGCAAGCTTATGGTGGAGCAATTTTTCATGAGTTGAATTAAGTGAAATACCTACTTTTTTAATGCTTAAAGGATTGAGAGTGAATCCTATAAGGATCTATCATTCTTGATTCATTCTTTTCAACTAAAGTTTCCTTACTTGTTGGTTTGAGATGTGAAGAAATGTTACCTCATTAATGTTTTGATTCCTTGAATCTCTGGTTGCTCTTCTTGATTCATCGAGTCTTTTAGAGTTTTTAGCTTTTGAGTTTATGTCATTTTTCTTTGTTCCTTAGTTTTGGTCTTATGTGTTTTGCCCAGGAGTGCAAAAGTTAAGTGTGGAAAAATTTGATAGCAATATATTTTATACATTTTACAACCCTCTCACTAGGCTTCTTAAGGTTCAATTAGGCTTAATTAAGTTAGTTTTGTTACATTTTATGATATTGAGCTTAATTGGATCATTGAAGAAATTATTACTTGAATTGACCTTAATTTGCTTGATTACATCTTTCAGTAAACTAGCTATATTTGAGGTATAAATATTTAATTAAAGTGATTCTAGTCTTGTTGGAAAGCTAAGACAATTCTCTACAACTTTCATGAAGACCTCAAGAGTCAAATCACACATTTGGATAATTTAAATTGGAGTTGAAGCAAGATTTAGAATTCTGAACCTGATCGCTTGGCCTATGCGAACTCATCAGACCATATCCTAAGCTATAAGATAGATTTTGGACTGAAACTGGTGCTATTTAAAAGTTAAGACCCAAATCTACAACTTTCATGAAGAACACAAGAGTCAGATCAGATGTCTTAGAGGTCATATTGGGCTTGGAAGTCAGAACAGAGGAGCTGTAGTTGGGCCTAAATAGTATGCAGTGATTAGGTCATATCTCGGGTTGTAGGTGGTTCTAGGAGCTGACATTTTAACAGAAGATAGTTAAGACCCTTATCTACAACTTTCATGAAGGCCATTTTGCTCAATTCTAACGACATCCATGAGATAAGCATCGAATCATTTGGTGCTAGTGGGGAGACAAGGATCAAAATAATTTTCACTCACTTATCATCATCAAACAACTCCTTTGACATTTACTTATCATTATCAAACTACTTCATTGTTATTTTGTACTCCTTAAGCTCTATAAAAGGGAGCATTTGTTGATCATTTGATCATCTTGGCTCAGAAATCAAGATCATGTTATTGTGTTATTTGTTTCTCTTGTTGTAGTTTTCTTTATTCTAAATTAAAGTTATGTTCATCTTTTTCTTCTTATCTCTTTCTTTCTTCTTGTTCATGAGTAACTAATTTTCATTTTGCTTGGGTGAAAGGGTGGAGCTTTTGGTAGTATATTAAAGTTTGATTAATTTCTTTCTTGTGCTTAAATGATGTATTATCAGGTAGTCATTATATGTGTTATATTTTGTTTTCAATCAATTTAAAAATCCTCCTTGTAAAGTGGAGATCTTGATTCATTGTAGACAAGAGGTTGACACAATGAATTCTTGAGTCCATATATATGTGTTGATGTTAGTGGATAATTAAAAGAATTATAATATAATTACATATATAATCTTAAATAAACTTTGAATGTTGTATTTTCCAATTGGAACCTCCATTATGTGTGAAAAAAGAAATAATCTTGTCTTTAATTTATCACCAAGAGTGGATCTCTTAGCCCAAGTAAATCATTTTTCATTTGTGAACAACTTTTATCATCTTTATTTTTGTGACAAATATATTTCTTACCTCAAAGAATTTTTCTTCATCAATTTCCCGTGAATCGACCTCGGACTCCCGAAAATTTATTACTTGAAACAACTTGCACTTAGGTTAGCAACTTTTAATTCGCATCACCTGACCTGATGTTACATAATCTATTGAAATTTATAATTTTATGAAAATTAATAAAAAAATTATTAGACTTCTTAACTTAAATTAATACTTTTTGCATTGATATAATTTGTTTTAAGATATATATTGTAAAATATTCCATAGTTTTTGTTTCATACTTTAAAAATTTTATTACTTAATTATACATAATATTCAAATTTGTACATTTTATCTAAATGGTGGGTTGGTCTAATCATGACCCGGTCTCTAATCAACCCATGATCCGGTCAGGTCTAAGTCTAAAAAATTGACTTGATGAAAACATTGGGTCAATTCGGGGCATGTCGAGTGTAGGTCTAAAATTTGGCCCGATGAAAAAATCAGATCAATTTGGGTCAAGTTAAACCTGACTCAACTCGACCAATGAGCATTCCTACCCCTAATGTGAGATGCACATTTTCCCAAGTTTATATTGAGGAGTTTCGTTATATCCTCCTAAAACTTTTTCTTAATAATATTTCTAATACTTAATAAAAAAGTTATGTTTGGTATGAAGGAATGAAATGTTATTCTGAGTTTAATCCTGAAATTAGAGGATTCTTATGTTTGTTATGAAAAATAAAATAAAATGACATTCATATTCTGAATCATATTTTACAAATTCATGACATCATATTCCTCCAAAAAAAGGTAGGATTGTGATTCTATATTTTCTAGAATTGGATTCCATATATTTTTTCTAATATATCATTAACCAATTTATAAAATGGCATAATTTAACCCTTTTATATGTTGGACAAATTTTTAATCCTATTTTTTGTTGAATTATCTTAAAATTAATATTGTATCAATATCATAAAATATATAGCCATAATTATAACATATTAATTATAAGGAAAAATCATTAAAAAAAAAAAAATATAATTTCAAGTTTTTTTAGCTGAAAATATATTATTAAGAAATAGATATTTAAATTATATATATATATATATAGATATATATATATATATATATATATATATATATATGAAAGAAAAAAGTTAACTTTTATTTTTATTTTTCTAATTTGGGATATTCTATTATTTAAGTCAATTTGCATTTCATTTCTGTTTACATCTCGCATATCAAATGACATAACCACTTTTTATGACATTTTATTTTTAATTATATCAAATTATGGAATTCAAATAAGATTCTTATTCTAATTTATTGATTCCTATTTTTATTCCATGGAATTTTATTATTTACACCAAATGTAACATTAAAAAATATTAAATAAAAAAGTTAATATATTTAAATGTCCCGAAAAGATAAAAGTATTTAATTCTTTTTCCATTTCATAATTAAATTTTTTTTAAAGAGGAATGGTTAGAAGGGTTTAACAATATCCTTCGTGAAGTACAAAAGTCACAATTGGGGTTGGTAGAACTTAATCTTGATATACCTATATATAAACAAAAATATTTTTTGAACATCTAATAGGTTGGCACAGATACCTATAAATGGGACATCATATACTGTTATGAGTATGACTGTTTGTTATCATATACGGTATGTTATTATAAAATAAATATATTGTATATGAATGTGAGTGAAGTTAATTGCTCTCATATGTCGTATAATAATGGATTATTATACACATATATGAGTAAAGTATAGTGTGAGGGTCATATTTTGAGTTTTTCAAATACAAAACTCATAAATTATGTTGTGTGAAGCACAATTTAAAAATAAAAAATATTACTGAATGAAAATAATAAAAATTGTGCTTCACAATTGGGTTTCGTACAATTTAATCTTGGGAATCATTCTTGAATTGTGCTTCACAGAACAGAATTTAAAAATCAAAAAACAAAAACTGAAACATTCAGGTTGTTTTTGTTTTCGCTTTAATAAATTCTGAGCTTGACTTTTACATTTGTTTAGTCAAATTGGGCTCATCAGACTCGCCTAAATAGTTAAAATTTAAGTTATACTCAAGGTTCTTGATTACTTATAAGGTGGATTATTCAAATCTTTCATTTTCATTAAATTTCAGGAAAAAAATTGCTAATTAAAAAGCAAGTTATTGCTATATATTATATTTAAGATATATATGGCTTTTTTTAATAAATTATTGATATTGAATTGGGAAGACAACATTAAAGATAAAAAAAAATAGGACAGAAAATTTAGATTCTTTCAACAGTTAGGCACTAACGTGATCACAAAGTTAGCGATTATATTTAGAGAAATAAATGGATTAAGCAAGAGTGCCTACATAGGTAAATCCAGCTTAAAAAATAAGAAGGCCAACGTATGAGAGAATGTGAGGTTAGTGAATTAAATATAAAGAATTCTCACGTTAAGTACAATTTGTTATATAAGTGGCTTTAGTACGCAAGATGAGGGTGAATTGAGTATGTAAAATTTTTCGCAAACGCTTGTAAAACAAATTTCATTGAAGCTATTTTTAAATAAAGTGAATAAAAAGAGAAAATAGAGAACCTTAAAGCACATAAAATAAACACATAATAAAATAAATTTCAGGAAATAAAGAGATAAAGATGAGAAAAGCAAGCACGATATTTATCCTAATTCAGCAACCAAATCACTTGTGGCCTACGTCCAGTCCTCGAAACACAATTTGAGATTTTTCACTATCAATACAAGCTTAAACAAGTGCTTGCAACCGTTACAAACTAGAGCGTTCCTCACACCTTGTGATACCTTACCCTTGTGCTTGAGCCTCAACTTTTAGGGATATCTCACCCTTACACAACCCTTTAAGGGATATCTCACCCTTGTTACAAACCTTTGAGGAATACCTCATTCTCTTTACAAACCTTTGAGTGATACCCCACTTTCGTTACAAAAGAGCAGAAAGTAGATGGAGAGAAACTCTCACAAAGAGTAAATAATACAAATTGAAACACTAATAAAGCTCTCTAAGGATATCTCAAAGTTTTGGCGAAAAGAGTATAGAAAATATGAGAAAATTAAAAATCACGTTTTCAAGCAAGCAAAAAAAATGATTCAGATAGTTAAGCTTGTTACAAAGATGACCCTAGGTCTCTATTTATAGAGCTTTGAATAAAAGAGTCGTTGGGTGCAATTAAATCATGAAATAAATGCAAACATGGTCATTTGTTTCTAAAACAAGATCCTGAGTTTATTCAAATAACTTCTGACTTATTCGAATAACTCATTTTGAAAAGTCACGAGAAAACAAATTCTGATATATGTTATTTAAATAACATAAACATTATTCGAATAAAACCTTTTAAAAGAGTTTTATGAAAAGCAAAGTTATTCGAATAACTCCCTTGTTATTCGAATAAGCCTTTTTGAAAGATACGCATAGTAACGCCTTTATTTGAATAACTTAAATGTTATTCAAATAGCACAATTTGAAAACAAAAGAGTGCAGCTTATCAGAAACTTATTATTCAAATAACTATGAAGTTATTCAAATAAGCTTTTATAAAAGCTAATTATTTAAGATTGGTTTATTCGAATAAAGAGAACTTTGTTCGAATAAAGCTATTAAAAAAGAATTTCTTAAACATTTTCAAAAACCTGTGAATTGCTTCCAAATTTCCACACTAACTTTTAATCATTTTCAAAACCATTTTGAAAAACATAGATATATTTGAAAACCATGCTTAAGACTTTTCTTTCTAAAACCAATGAGATATCCAGAAGGTTTCATACAAAAAGACTCTAAGTCTTAAAGCTATTCTTACATGTCTTGGACTTGGTCTTATCATTATTTTCATCATATTTGTTATCATCAAAAGTAATATCAACGTCAGCTAGTCAATTACATTCTCCCATTTTTTGATGATGACAAACTAACATTTGAGAAAAGAATTAGTTTAGAATAAATTGAAATTCACAATAGTCAATTTTGAGAAACTTACTCCCCCTCTTTTTCGTAAGAGGTGATTTATATAAGAGATATGCGCAACTCCCCCTTACTTTTGGAATCCAATTTCTCTTTTTAATTTTACTTGTCTTTTCTCAAAGAAACTCAAATTTTTCTCCCCTTTTTGTCATAAACAAAAAGGTGGGGTAAGTGAAAGCATAGAGCTTAAACAGAGTATGTTCCAGTCCATCAAGATATATACATTCATAGCAGACTAGAATTTATAATATTATAATTTTAGCAAAGTAAATACATTATTCAGCACATTAACCACAAGCAAGTTCAGAAGAACATATATTCATTCATCGATTATCCAATTTTATTATATAGTCATCAAAACAGCCATTTACATTTGCAGTCTAATTATATTTGTCAATTTCTTAGTATTATGCCATAGATCAAGAAAATCATATATATTAAACATTTACCTTGATGAAATATGCTATAGGGATCAGAGCATGGTTTAGAACTAACATTATCTACCCTATATGTAATGACAAAATTAGCAAGTTAATATCCACTTTTGCGCTTTGTCAATGCTAAGCATACTACTCATGTAAGGAAAACATTTAATCATTTAATATCAATTTATCAATAAGTATCTTACAATTCATAGCATATAAAAAAAACTATAATAGCTTGGGAATAGAGATACTTATTGAGTTAGGAAGAGAGTGATACTTCTTTAGAATGTTCTTCATTTATTGGCCCTCTGTTCTTCATTTATTTCTCTCAAGTTGAATAATCTTTTTTCCATTTAAATATTTGCTTGAGGTAGTTATCACCCTACAACACAATTTAAAGAATTTTTCTTTGGTTTCCATCAATTTTTGGATCCATAGAGGTTAGTCATTATGTCAAACTCATAAGAAAATAAGCATTCAAAACAACAAGACAAAATAGCAAACGAGTTCACAAGGGCAAAAGATATTTCATTTCATTGATCAATTTAGGCAAGTACAAATATTAATCAAAATAATAGTCAATTGTATAAAAACAACCAATAAAAACAAAATAGAGATCAGACCCATAAACTTAGCTTTCTTCCAAGGTTTATTTGAATAGCCTTTTGGTTATTCGAATAGATCAAAAACAAGAAAAACATAGGCTGATGTTGCTATCTTCAGGTTATTCGAATAAAGGTGTCTTTATTCGAATACACACTTAAAAGCACAAAAGCATACTCATTCGAATAAAACATGGTTTATTCAAATAAGACAGAACCAAATACTGTGAGGAATAAATTTAAAGAACAGGTTATTCGAATAAGGGAAGGTCTATTCGAATAGACCAGATATCAAATATAATAATTATGGTTGAAGGTTCATAGGTTATTCGAATAAATTGAATTTTATTCGAATACCACAGATGCATAACCCAATTTTTTTAACAGCTGACTATGTTTATTCGAATAGCTACTGAGTTATTCGAATAAACTTATCAAAAAAACATCAATAAATACGTTCAGAGTTGTAATTTAAGAACTAGAAGCTTACCCAATGATGGTTTACCTGCAAAATAAATTTTGGGGATATCTCCGATGCTTAAGTCAGTTATAAATCAAGATTAATAAATCAATAATTAAGCAATAAACACAAGCATGATGTATATATGTACTTGAATAAAAAAAAATGATTTGAGCATTTTACAGCATGATTCAAGTCTATGAAGAAACATATGATCAAAACTTATATAGGCATCTTGTGTAAACAATGATCATGTTAAGCAAATTATATCAAGTAAGAACTTCTAGTATGCACATTTGTTTTAAGTTTCATTACAAAGAAGTTCAACGATAAGTTCAAGGCATAAAATGAATCATTTTCAAGATATGAAAATATCAAACAATATCAAACAAGGAGACACATAATACTTATGAGCATGTGAATTTTAATAAAACATAAATGGTCATATGGTTAAGAACAAAGATATTACCATAAAACAGGTTATTCCAAATAAGATGTGTACTCAGTTAGTATATTCAAGACATGTAGAAATATTTACAAAACATAAAGCTAGAAAAGCATAACACATGTTTCCACTTATCCAAAGATTACAAGTCTAAGCTTCATAGAGACTAGGAAGAGAGCTTGAAATTATTTCCAATCTTGTGCTTGTAGTAGCCACTTTCAAAATGCCATAGTTAACTCTTGGCCTTCAAGCACACCTACAACACATTTCAAATTTTGACTTTTGGTACCCAAGTCTTCTTGAGTCCTTGTATGTTAGTTTTGGGTAAAGTACCCTTAAGAACCCATACCATTTTAGTTTCAATTTTTGTGTTAATATTTTTCCTTGCATTACATATTGATACATTATATTCTTTCTTTCCGTAATAAAAATATTTAATAAAAGGACTACTTGAAGTACTAGAATGAAAAAAGAGATTTTTATAAATTTTTTGCTGATTTTGGGGATTATAACCTATCCCAACATTTTGAAAAATAACTCTTTATTTTCCCAACAAAATATTTAAATTATCTCTTCCTAAAGTGATTTTAGAAAGGGTGTTCTTTAAGTTTTCAATTTCTTTTTCAAGAACATGACACGATGAACAAGATGAAGATGTAGAAGCATGTCAAGAACAGGTTGTGCATGCATCAATTAATCCTAATGTTTCATTTTCAATTTTTAATTCTTCAATTTCTTTGTTTAAAATTAGAATTTAGTTTTCCAAAGAAGAAATTGTTTTCTTAGATGAAGAAATTAATTTTATGAGCCTTATTGATTCATCATGCAATTCATTGAAAGCATCTTGTAATTCATCATAAGAATGAGATAAGTCAAAGTTAGAAATTACCTCAATGTAACTTTCTTGTTCTTCTTCTCTTTTGGCCATAAGACATAGATGGGCTTCCTCACTATTTGAGTTAGCATTGGAGTCCATATCATTGTCATCCCATGCTATATAGGTTTTTCTTTCCTTGGAGGGTTTCTTTTTAAATTTCTCCATTTTCTTTTCATAAATTGGGCACTTCATCTTTGTGTCACCCATTTTTCCACACTCGTAACAAGTTGGAGTTGAAGAAGTTCCTTCCTCTTTGTGATGGGTTTTCTTTGGAGGGAAAAATGGTCTTCTTTGAGTTTCCTTTTTCCTGAGAAACTTACCAAATTTTCTTACTAGAAGACTGAAGTTTTCTTCATTTAACTCAACGTTCTCTATGCCTTCTCCATCCTCATCATCATCATCATCAATTGTTGAAGAAGTGGCTTTGAGAGCTATTCATTTTTTCTTCTTATCATTTTCTTTACTTTGGTCAAGCCTGTTGAGTTCTAATTCGTGCTCTTGAAGTTTTTCAAAATGACTCACAAGAGTCATAATTGCCAAATTTCTTGACTCTAAAATAGTTGTCACCTTTGGTTGCCAAATCCTGTTCAAACATCTCAAAACTTTGTTAATCAAATCTTAGTTAGAAAAATTCTTTCCTAATGATGCAAGGTGATTTATAATGTGGGTGAACCTCTTTTGCATTTCCTAAATGCTTTCTCCTTAGTTTATTCTAAATAATTTATATTCGCAAGTAAGAGAATTTATTCTCGACCTCTTTACTTCACTAGTACCATCATGGGTATAACTTGTAAATTATCTCACATTTCTTTAGCAGTTTTGTAATTTGAAATTCTAAAAAATTCATCATACCCCAAAGCAGTGGTAATGATGTTTTTGGCTTTCAAGTTATGTTAAACTTTTCTTTTATCATCATTAGACCATTCACTCCTTGGTGTTTCAGTCTTTACACCATTGACCTCTCGCGTAGGTATAAATGCGCCATTTTCGACAGCATCCCACACATCTAGATCAATAGCTTCGATGAAAATTTTCATTCTTTCCTTCCAATATGCATAATCATCCCCATTAAAAAAAGGTGGTCGGTTTATGGAAGTTCCTTCTGAAAAATCATTTGATGAAGCCATGTTCTCTTGAAGCGGTTAAACTCTTTATACAAGAGTCTAACTCTAATACCACTTGTTATCCAAGTAGCTTCAGTACTTAAGAGGGGGTGAATTGAGTATATAAAGTTTTTTGCAAACGCTTGTAAAACAAATTTTGTTGAAGCTATTTTTAAATGAAGTGAAGAAAAAGAGAAGATAGAGAACCTTAAAGCACAAAAAATAAACACGTAATAAAATAAATTTTAGGAAATAAAGAGATAAAGATGAGAAGAGCAGACACGATATTAATCTTAGTTTAGCCACAAAACTACTTGTGCCTACGTCCAGTCCTCAAAATGCAATTCGAGATTTTTTACTATCAATACAAGTTTAAACATGTGCTTGCAACCGTTACAAACTAGAATGCTCCTCACACCTTGGGACACCTCACCCTTGTGCTTGAGCCTCAACTTGCAGGGATACTTCAACCTTACACAAACCTTTAAGGGATAGCTCAATCTTGTTACAAACCTTTGAGGGATATCTCACCCTCTTTACAAATTGAACACTAACAGAGCTCTCTAAGGATATCTCAAAGTTTTGGTGAAAGGAGCACAAAAAATATGAGAAAATTATAAATCACATTTTTAAGCAAGCAAAAAATGATTCAGATAGTTAGGCTTGTTACAAAGATGACCCAAGGTCACTATTTAAAAAGCTTTGAAGAAAAGAGTCGTTGGGTGCAATTAAATCATGAAATAAATGCAAATATGGCCATTTGTTTCTAAAACAGGATCCTGAGTTTATTCGAATAACTTTTGAGTTATTCTAATAACTCATTTTGAAAAGCCACGAGAAAACAGATTCTAATATATGTTATTCAAATAACATAAATGTTATTCGAATAAAACCTTTTAAAAAAGTTTTATGACAAGCATAGTTATTTGAATAACTCTCTTGTTATTCGAATAAGCCTTTTTGAAAGATACGCATAGTAACGCCTGTACTCGAATAGCATAATTTGAAAACAAAATAGTGCAGCTTATTAGAAACTTGTTATTCGAATAACTATGAAGTTATTTGAATAAGCTTTTATAAAAGCTAATTATTTGATATTGGTTTATTCGAATAAAGAGAACTTTATCCAAATAAAGCTATTAAAAAAGAATTTCTTAAACATTTTCAAAAACTAGTGAATTGCTTCCAAATTTCCAAACTAACATTTAATCATTTTCAAAACCACTTTGAAAAACATAGATATATTTGAAAACCATGTTTAACACTTTTCTTTCCAAAATCAATGAGATATCCAGAAGGCTTCATACAAAAAGACTCTAAGTCCTAAAGTTATTCTTGCAGGTCTTGGACTTGGTCTTATTATCATCTTCATCATGTTTGTTATTATTAAAACTATTATCAATGTCAGCTAGCCAATTACACAATCTCATATTACATATTCTCCTTGCTTTATCTACAACAAGAAACTTCCAACTTTCTTGAAAATCAGGAAGGCCTAGAGTGACCTCCAACTCCAAAGGTTAGTGAAGCCTATAAACACGCGTTGACAAAGGTCAAGGAAGAAATTAAAGGAATATAACCCAAAATACTGCCAATTTTAGTGTAGTTTTTTTAGTTCTTTGTGCTCTGGCTGCTTACTCTTTGGTCTCATCTTTTTAAGTTCTCCTACCTTCCTCTTTATATCATAGTTATTTGACCTGGATTGACTGGCCCATCTGACTGAAAAACCTATGACCTAGCTTCTTACTCGCATTCTTCTCTAGTGGGTGGTATATAAGAATAGAACTAAACTTGAAGCTATATATTCAATCTAATAAATGTGGACCAGAAAAGTGAGCGTATAACATTAGAAAGTATATTTCTTAATTGCAAAAAAAAAAATAGCTTTAGGCTTGCAGAAACTTGAGGGTTTTTTTCCCATTAATTTCTTTGAATTCAGAAATGCTGAGAAAAGAAATTATTTGAAGACGAATCATGAAAATTGGACATTATATATTAGTAAAGCTCATACAAGACATAAGTTCATCTAGAGTTTAGTTAAATTCAATATATGAACGGCTTGGGCATTTTCAAAACGAGTTTGAAGACTAGTGCAAGATGAGAGATTTTAAAGAATAATGAACTATACCCAAAGCTTGAAGATTACTTACTAAACCTTAATTGTCATATGGAGACAGATGGCACCCAAAGTTCCCCCAAACACTTCAATTGGGCGGTATATGTAGTTGTATAGTATACCTTGAATCCCTTTCATTGCTGGAACTATAACAGCCCCAGTGAAGTGTTCAGGGGAACTCTAAGGGACAACTGACCTTTGTGTCTCTTGCATGTGTTTTGCTGCAATGGTGATAGAATGCACAGCGAAACACTATTTATATAAAAGTATCTATATTCTTGCATAAAGAATTTGGACCATTGGAAGGCCTTTAGAGAAATCCATGTATATGAGCTTTCCTAGTTGAATCTGGTCAGGATTGAGGGAAAGATGATGGCAAGAGAATATCATTGAAAATGTGTGACCATGAGCCCTCTTTAGCTTTTTTGACCCATCCCCTTCAATCTTATTCATATGAACTAGACCCTAATTGTTTCCTGCTGGAATCAAATCTTCAAATCGAATCCATTAGCTTTATCTAGCTCATTTCTCTAAGATGGCTTTTTGTGTTTAATCAGAATTATATACCTAATGCATAAATTGCTAGCATCTAGAGCATTAACATTTAATAGTTCAAATTTTACCAAAAATTGATGAATAAAGTGGAGATAGGGAATATAGTACTGTGGTCCGGACTCTGGATACTTGTATTATATCAGTGCTCAACTTGACCTAATATCACAGGAGTTAATGTTATTCATACATAAAAAATTTAACATCAACTTTACATTATATCTGTATGGAAAAATAAAAGTTAAGAGAATGTGTGTTGAAATCTATATAGCATTGATACTTCAAAATAGTCATTGTATCAGTATCCTATACGTATCATATCAGATATTTTGATATTTTTATATATATTTTGTCTATATATCTTTCAATTATTTTTGAATTTTTACCATATTAACGTATTTGTGTTGTGTCGTATCCATGTTCTATATATGTATACATGCTTCTTAGGTTGGAATGTGTGATTTTCTTATTTTATTATTTAAAAAAAGTGATTAAGAATGATGTAAAATTTTTTGTGTGCAAATATCATTACTCATATCACAATGACACCATACATTACATTACATAGGATAGGTCCTCTTGGTGACCATAATGTTTGCATAACAGATTCTATAAAAAAAAAAAAGAAATTTTCTGATTGTGACTAGGTCAAATAGATTAAGAAAAAGGCAAACTGGAATGCTGCTCTGAGACAGATTCTCTGTTGATTGATCTAGACTGCAGATACATCTAGGTTCACTGCCAACCAGAGCCTTCTGCTTTACGATGGTATATCTCTTTGCTGAAACAACATTGGTTTGGTTACAACAAGAGAACATCACTATAAATATAACAGGTTAGCATATACTGCCACACCCAAGAAGCCAAAGAAGTAGCGTTGAAGCGGTTGAGAAGGCATATGTCAGGTGTCTCTTAGAGTTCCCCTTAACGTTTCAGTGAGGGCTATCTTGTTAGATTAAATTGGTCAATATCCCTTGCTAGTCCCTACAGAAGTGTTTGGGGGAACTCTTGGTGGCACTTGATGCGTGAAAAGATTACTGGGCTGGGAAACATATATATAACATGAAGCTAATTCCTAAAATATATAGAGTACTCCATTGATTTTCTCCCAATTCCATTAAAGATTGTTATCTTTAATTTTCTTTTTTTTGATGATATACAAAATTTGTGAAGATTTATGAAATATACGAAAGATATGTTAAGATATGTTAAAAATTAGTTAAAAGATTTTAAAGATATTTAGAGATTTGTGAGATATGTATAATATTTGTTAGAGATTTATTTATAATAAGAAATTAGGAATGATAAACTATAAATACTTGTATTTGGAAATTGGTAGGGTTATGAAAGTGAAAATAAGAGTTTGAGAGAGATTGTCTTATAAAGTTACAAACTAGATTTGTTGTGATAGTAAATTTGACTCCTCTCATATGTAGATATAGCATGTTGCACATAAACTTTGTGCATGACTTGTGTGATGCTTTTCTCAATTACTTATATTTATATGAATTTTTGTTTTGAAGAAGATGTGATATTCTCTAAGGAGATTGAAGGAGATGTGATATTTCCTAATAAGATTGACGGGAATGTAATATTCCAACAAGATTGAATGGGAGATATGGTATTATTCCCTAACAAATGATATCAAAGTCGATGGTTCTAGGATCTAGGCAATAGTACGGTTCCTTTGGGCCTTTGTATTGAAAGTTTGCTTGGCAATGGAGGTCAAGTGACGTGTCTCATTATGATAATGACAGATGTGTCAAAAGTCTTCTTAACATAGAAATCAATCGCGTGTTACATAAAATGGCGATGCAAGAACAAAGATTTATTTTAAAGATTTGAAAAATTGAGCGTTATGAATGGAGGTATGTGTGTCGAAAGTCTTCAATTCCCCATGCCTATTGCGAAGAGAAAAGCAATTTTTTTCTTGGTTGATAAAGAAGAAGAGATGGAAAATTGAGAATTGAAATAATTGATCATTTAGTAAAAATAGAAGTTCTTTCTCTTTAATTAAAACTTAAATGGTTCATCTTAACAATTATAATTTTTGTTATCTCTTTAAATTAAATACTACTCCTTAGCATGAATTTTCCCATAATAATATAGAAACCAAAGTCTTTGTGTCGTTAAATAGACAAAGAAAAATTATAATGGTATCTCACAAATTTTTTTGTGAGAATAAGCCGTTTTTTTTAATTAGTTTTGAAAAAAAGATGAACGTTTATGCAAATTTATCATATTATAGGTTTTTTTTTGTGGGAACTATAGGAGTTGATATAGCTAATATTGTTTTTAAAATAAAAACTTATATCTTTATATAAAATACAGCAACATATTAATTACTTTCTTAAGAGTTTTACTGCAAAAGATATAGATTGCTACACCCAGATTTGTGCCTCAGTGAGCCACCGGCTTGCATCCTCAAATTGTAAAAACTACAAACTATATTCTTTACTCTGTCATATTTGTTTTAACTATTGTAACGGCATGCTTGTTGCACTTGTTCAAGATGCTTTGTGACTCAGAAAATAGGTTCTAAAAATATGCAGTCACAGCAAGTTCTTAATAAAGGATCATGATTCTTGTAGTTCCCACGATTCTTCAGTCTGCGGTTACACCTAATTTCTCCCATTATGGGTTCCCAGTATAGGCAAGGCAAGCAAATATTGGTAACTGCAAACTTGGAGGTGGTAGAAGTGAGATGGAGGAACGTTTTATTCCTCTACCCGTTAGTTTCTTTATGATATATGTATGAATGATTCGATATGTGTGTGTGTTTTGGTTAAAAAGTTGTAAATGTATTCACTTTATTGCAAAATATTTTCTTGTTGAAGAACACATGTAGGTGAGTGTGTGTGAGAGATGTGTAGTTGAAAAGAATCTCATACGGGAGAGGGAGACGTTTACTATGCTCTTGAAAAAGTTTTGAGTAGTGATGCTCTTAAGAAATTACTTATTTTTACAGGTAAACTTTCATTGACTAATTAGGTTTTTTTTTAAACAAAAAATCATTAGTTTTTGGTCATTTGTTGGTTTAACTTAATTGTCTGTGGCCGACTTGATTGCCGGAGAGAGAACACTGATGATGTCTCTATCAAGGGAAAGGAGGTCGACGATGAGTTGTCAGACTTCGACATGGGAATCAACGGTGATGACGGCAAAGGTGGAGGATGGGATGCTGTATAAGGTTGGAGATATCAACCCCAAGCATTCCAGAGGCAGTAGCTAAGCTTTTAAAAATGTATGTTTTGTTATATGCTTCTATTGTAAAATCTTCACACGCGAATTTTACGTCATCGAGTGGTGGCCATGGGCACCGTGGTGTTGGCTACCAGACACCCGCACTCCCGACCCTTGCCATGCTGTCCTCGTCGACTGCTCCACCACTGTACTGATATAAGTCTTAAAGAGTAAGTGCTTTTCTAGATGCCTTGTAAATTGCAGAAAATCGGAAAATAGTTAAGGGTCAGAGAATTATCTACTTGACTTCTGTTCTGCCTAGCCAAAAGCATTCTAGCTAAAACAAAAATTAAAAATAAAAAGAGTAAAGCATTGTAGCTGCATCTGCATCACATTGAAGACACACTGTGTGACTTCAAAGTTGAGTTCACACACTTTCACGTACTAGATTCCATTTAACACTTGTCTGTATGTATCAGAAAAGCTGAAAAGGATAGCTTTAAACTAAAGACTTGTAACAGTACCATCTAAAAAGCTTATTTGGCTTACTAGGCTAGCATTTTTTATTTTTTATGTAATATATAAGTAAAAAAAATATTTATATAACATTAATTATAAATTAATTAAACATATTAATTTTATACTAAATATAATAAATTTATGGGTAACTTACACCTACCCTCGGCATCTTGAACTTTGGTAATATAACAGTTAACTTTATTTTTGCTTAATTAAAAATGACACTCTCCTATTTGACACTTTGACTAGCAGATGAGTTAAAACATCTTAAAATATACCTTGAATTGACCATGGTTACCCACAACCCATACAAGTTAGGACCACCTACATTACAAGTTTATTTAAATGCAAGTGTACAAGTCCAGTTCATTTTGCCTATTGGTTAAACACATTGACCCCTGCTAGTCCTCGGGTTAGCCTGCGACTCAATGTAAATTATTTGAAGAAAAACACTATCTCTTACACCCTAGCAGTCCAATCACCCAAGCCTGAATTCTTACATCCAGCCACTACTACACTCTATAGTTATGGTCCTCATAAGCAACAAAACAACACCATCCATGCCCCAATTGCAACAAAACACTACACCCAAGGTTCCACCATCAAAACCCAACCTCCATTATTTTGAATAAAACTATAGCCCAAGTAGTAAAATTATAAGCAAAAATTTCTTGACCAACACAAATTCCCCAAGATATAGAGTTAGAGTTACTTCAGGAGTTTAGGAAACCAAGTAGTTGAAGCTTACTTCTGCCTCCAACTTCCTTGACAATGGGCAAATCTGCTATCAATCATCGTCCTCCGCTAAACTTGTCGAAGGCTAAACCACCACCAAGAATACCACATATCAAAACTGTAACATCATCTTTTTAGCATGTTAGACTAGTTTATGGTTACGAAGGTAGCATAACACTTGTTTGACATGTCTGCATAGTTTTATGAAAAACTGAGTTCGTTTAAGCACTTTGTTGCAACCAAGAGTGTGAAAAGTGGCTTGAAATAACTCAAATAATAGCATAAATTGCTAAGTTAAGGGAAATAAACAGAAAGAGTTTCTTTCTAAGTCACAAATAGGTGGAAGATGATGTAGTTAAAATTTGAGGATAATCAGAGTTAATTTGGTATTTTTAAGTATACTGGTTGTGTGTTTTAATGTCGGATTGATTACCAGCAGATATGAAAAAATAGAGTAATGGTGAAACAATAATTTAGATGAATTATAATATTTATTCTAAAGTTGTTGGAAGTTAAGAAACTTGATTTAGCATAATTCAAGTGTCCTTAACAAATATAAAGTTTCAGCTCTAGGTCCAAATGGTAAGTGAGACTTTTCCTATTTGTTATCTTCTCTCCCACGATTGAGAGGAGACCAAAAACAAAAATAGAAAGCCTAAGGGGAGAAAGAAGAGGGAAAAAAGGAGGAAAAGCCAAGAAGAACTAGAAGATCAAAGGGAAGATCAAAATCAAAGTTCAAGCTTGAAGGTTGATCATCTAGCATCACAAAGGACCTGAGGTAGAGGGAGTTTCTATTCATATTTTTCCTTTTGTTCATCTTGAATGAACTTAGGCTTTATGAGTAGAAAAGGGGTTTGGGAGGCCAAATCTATGTTCTCGACTTGGTTCTAGATACCAAGGATTAAGTTATGATATTTTTAACCTAGATAGTGAAAGATAGCCAATTGTGGCTTAAGATAAACCATTTTGGTTCATTGATGAAGAGTTTGATGAATGATTTGAGTTAGTGTGATTTATGACCTAATTTCATGCTAAAGTGAATTTATAGGTTGTATAAGGATTGCAACTAGTTTAGAGGCTATAATTGGTATTATTAATCACAGGGAAATTGATCTTAGATGATTGGAAGTGAGTAAGAATCCAATGGAACAGTACTCATATTCTACAGAATTCTGCAGAATCTATGTTCTGCTTTACGCCCTGCGTCATGACATAGTTCACGTCGAGGCGTAGGAGAACCCGAGAGTAGCACATCGTGGCGTGGCAGGAACTACGCCGAGGCGTGAGGGACAAAAGAGCAGCATGCCGCGGTATGACAAGGGCTACGCTGAGGCATGAGCACCAGGATTCTCAAAAATGCTATTTTTGATTAATTGAATTCCCTACTTAATAAGATCCCTTATATATGCCTTGTAGAGTGTGTAGAGACACTAATAGGGGTATTCCTAAGAGAGAAAGACCATCTTGTATATATGGGAAAGTAAGGAAGGTTTATTCATCCATTAGTCATGGATTGCCATAGATAGATATCTAGACCCTTAGGCAACACTAAGTTGCATTAGATATCGCTTGAGGAGTGATGAAGAGGTGGGATACTAGATACAAGTACATCAAGTTAGTTAGCAAAGAATAAAGTGCCATAGTGTATGAATGCTCTCATAGAGTTTAGGTATAGCTAGTAATGCAAGGATAGAAAGTATACTAAGTTTGCCGGCGATAGTAGAGTGTCATAGTGCATGAATGCTATCATAGAGTTGAGGTGGAGTTAGTAGTGCAAGGACAAACTTGGTAGAGGGTGATGTGGCATCTAGGTAAGAGTTAGACGTAGCACCATGCTTTTCACACACATCACATTTTTCACATACTTGTTATTCCTAGAATTGAGGTAGTGGAAAAGTTCACTCAGTACAAGGTAGGTTAAGGAGGTAATATATTCCCTCCCTACCTGGTAGGTTAAGGATATGTAACATGTTCAGATAACAGATTTTTTCCCTACCCAGAGGAATAGTTAAGTCTCATGACATTGCATTCTCACTATCATACACTTTTCTTTGAGCATAATCATACATAACATAAGCATTGCATCTCTTGATAATTGTTTTTATTATATATGACTCTTGTGTGTATGTGTTGCATTTGTCTTCGGTAACAGCTATATGGGTAATTGTCATGCTTTATAATATCTTACGATTGTATGGGCAGTTGTTTGATATCATTATTGTTACAGATTGTTTATTCTTATGAATATTACAACTACTAGTATTGGAATGCTTATACTGAGAATTTTGAATTCTCACCCCGATTGTGTTGCCATGTAAGTCCAGGTGGAAGCTCTTCCAAGGGGAAGAAGAAGATGTATGAAGACTAATTTAGTTTAATTGCTTTAGTAAATAAAATATGTATGAAGACTAGTTTAGTTTAATTGCTTTAGTAGATAATACTCATGTATTTATTTACTTTTGCTTTAAAGTTACAGAAAGTTGTATGTATAACATTTTTCCTAGTGAGGCATTTGATGTTTATGTATATATATCTTTTAGGTTCTGCAAGACTCTCTATTATTATTTGTTTAAATGATATGGGTATAGTTAATGTTTAAGTTAGAAGTAGCATAGTTAATACTGCTTACCCAGGTATATGCCAAGTATACTAGGTTATCGGTATTATGATGTTACAAAAACTTTAATAAAGGTATCAAGACATAGTGGCTTGGGGTTGACACAAAGGCATGAGGGCTGAGGAGGTGAGGTTTTTTGGTAGTGCAGTGCTGCTCATTTAAGGTGGAGGGCAAGATTCTAGATTTGGATGGTAGGTCACGTTGTGGATGAGGGTACATTGGTTTCAATTGAGAGGCTTGGTGGTTTGTGCTATTATGGATCTTGTTTGAGTGGTGATTGTTGGTTGTTATAGAGGATGAGAAGAGGCTTGGCCATAAGGTGTGGTAATGGTTCAATGTGTTTGGTTCGACCATGGAGGTATGTCTAAGGTAGATATCAATTGTTGTAAAAATGGTGGGTTTCATTTCAATTTCGCAAAAAGAGAGGGGGAGAAAGGAGGAAGAAGAAGAGGGGTGAATGGCGGGTGACTTGGCAAATGGTTTAATGCCACGTGGAATATATAAGACATGTGGCAATTGTGAGCTGGAGTTTCGTTACTCACATCATCACTTAACATAACTCTCATAACAATAGGGACTAAAATAGCGCAATTTTGAAAAAAGTTAGACGCAAACCAAAACCAAAATTAAAGAGGGACCAAAACTAAAAAGTTGTATATTTAAACGGATCAAAAACATATTTAAGACATAAAAATTTATTATGTTGCCTTGTGCTTTCTTGAATTTTGGGTAAAAAAGTAGATTTCTAATAAGTCTTCCAAGTAATGGTCGACCACACAAAGGCAGAGCTAGAGGATTTCCCTTAGGGTGGGCCAAATATAAAAAACTCATTGTATTATGGGAGTCCAAATTAAATATTTTTATTTTCCCACTTGTAATAGTACCATCTAAAAAGCTTATTTGCCCAATTGGACTAGCTTTTCTTTATTTATTATTTAATATATAAGTAAAAAAGTATTTATATAACATTAATTATAAATTAATTGAAAACATATTAATTTTATACTAAATATAATAAATTTTTGGGTAACTTACACCTATCCCGTTGAACTTTGGTAATATAACAGTTAACCTCAATTTTGCTTAATTAAAAATGACACTATCCCCTATTTGACACGTTGACTAACAGATGAGTTAAAGCATCCTAATGAAATATACCTTGAAATGACCATGGTTAGAGTAATTAAAATTCAAAAATGCAAAAAAAAATGCTAAAATCACCATCCACCTAGATCTCACCCCTCTCCTCTGCAACCATATGTTGAGGTCAACAGTAGAAGTAGCAACTTAAGCCTATATCCTTCATCGCATAGCACCGATCTCCAAACACCGTACAAAGCCCACCACCATATCTATACAGATCCCACATCAACTCATTGAGTCATAGCAACACCACTCACATCCACCAAGAGCCACCCCCGATGTCATATATCCATCATGCTCTAACTGCCATTATCACACGAAACTAGGAGCATACGATGCTACCACCAAACGTGAGGTAGGTGGACAGATGTAGTGGTGCATGACTAATGGTTATGGTGCTGCTTCTCCTGGTGGTCATGGTGTTTTCTTGCATTTACATTCGTTGGGCAATTATTGAGTGCACAAGGGAACCATGGTTGTTGCAATTGAGAGTTTGGATGGGGCTTGCAGTGGCAGGTTGGGATTCATATAATAGAGGTGTAGGTTGGGTTTCTATGGGTTGAGTTCATGGCTAGTGTTTTGATTGATTTAGAGTGCTAGAAGGTGCAGATAATGAAGAGGACTAAGTTTGTGGCTGATTTAGAGACGTGATGGTTAGGAAGTTAATTGTGGTGTGGCTGGAGGGTTGGATTGACGATTGAGTAAAGAGAGATAGGTGTTAATTAACCCTTTATTGAAGGGAATTTGATAATGCCTCACAGTGGTTGTGTAATATAACCAAGTGGTGGCTTGTTAGTTATTTGGGTAGCTAGTAGTTTTAGGCGGTAGAGCCTTTAACTTAAGGGTTTGGGTGCTGAAACTTTATGGGTTTCTTTAGGTTCATGGTTCTTGACTATTGATGATGTCAAATGAAAGGAGGACAATGGTTGATTGTGGTCCCATACATAGGTTGCCAGCAGTGGTGGCTTGGCAGCAGTCGCTGCAAGAGTTGGGTTGTCGTTTGGGTGGTGAGAGGGAGTGTAACTAGAGGAAGGCAAGGTTAGGTTAAGGTTATGTAACCTTTTGCATTTAACCATAGTTAAAATTAGAAGGCAAGATTAACCAATTTGTTAATCAATGGGTCAAATGGAGGGAGTGCTATTTTTAAACAAGAATGAGGTTAACTGTCATATTACCAAAGTTTAAGGGTACCAAGTGTAATTTCTAATTTTTATTAAAGGTTATACTAATTTACAAACTAAAACATTCAAGTTTCTTGGCCTATTTGAAGGCTTTTGTGTAATATAAACCTCTAAATAGGCTTTTGAGTCAAGTTCGACTTTTCTATTTTTACAAAAAAGGGTCAAGTCATGCCTCTAAAAAAAGCCTATGATAGGTAATAGACCAGACTTAGGTCATCATTTTACAAAATCGGCTTAGACCTATTTAGGCAAAACCTAACCTATTTCACCCTTTGTTGGGTGTAAAGTAATTGATGAAAAAATCTCGACCACTATTTTATGTTCTATGAGACTTTTGTGCGAATCTTTATCTATGCATCTATCATTTCTCTATTGACAATTATTTCTTGTTTTGTTTTGGTATTATACTGTGTATAGATCTTATGGTATAAGCCCAAAACACCAACGCACTCCACAAGCAACCAAGAGATAATCACACTACCTAAGGCTACCAGTAAGGTTCAGAACCTCACCCACTGTATTAACTTCCCCACATATAAACACTAGGCTAGACACCCATGGAGAGAGGTAAGTCTTCTTCTCTATTCTTATGACACACACACACACACACACACTCGAAATTAAATAACATAAATTAAAAAGTAATGAACGGAGCTAAGGTCCGAAATTTGAAAGCTCGAAATTTAAAAACAGACATTAAAAGTATTGGGCAGATCTAAGGCTCGAAATTTAAAAACATTAAGTGCAGTTAAGGCCCGAAATTTAAAAGGCCCGAAATTTAAAAACAATGTGCCACAAACTTGAAAAATGAGAAACATTGAGCCTTGAGCCAGCAATTTTGATTTAATGAACCTTGAGCCAAAAAAATTTATAAAATAAGTCTTGAGCCTAAAAAACTAAATGTAAAAAAATGAATGTTATGAGACTTGAGCCAAAAATTTATACAAGGGGCCCTAAGCTAGAAAACAAATGCAATGGGCAGCCAAAATCTTATTTGAAATGGTCCATTTTATGGAGAGCAAAATACCAAAAAATGCTCCAAAATTTCATTGCTAGATATTGAACACAAACACCCTCGTTGAAAAAGGTCACATTCAACCGTTGAACTAGTACCAATGTTCAATTTATTTGCTTCTATAATTAAATATATTTCATTCCTTTATTGTGTGTGCCTTAAAAAAAATTTGTGTGTGCAAGTCATATATATATATATATATATATATATATATATATATATATGGGGCATATCTAGTGAGAGGAGTTTTTATTGTGAAGAGGGTGAGAGGAGCAAATCTTGACCATACAACCATATATGGATGGTCAAGATTAAAAGTTACTTAAAGGTCATGTGACCACTTAAAAAAGTCACATGCATTTATGTTCTAATCTTGACCATTCATGTAAGATCCAATGGTCAATATTTACTCCTCTCATCTCTTACAATAAAGACTCCTCTCACCAGAGTAAGATCCTATATATATATATATATATATATATATATATATATATATATATATATATATATATATATATATATATATATATATATATATATATATATATTACTTCTATTATTAAATATATTCCATTCCTTTATTATCCCTAACTTTTTTTAAAAAATATATGTGTTTAAGTTAAATATAAATATTATATTTATATATAATTATTTACCAAAATTTTGTAATTCTACTCTTTATTGATAAGATTTAAGATTCTTAATATTTTAATATGTTTTATCATTTTATAGTCAGTGTTATGCTCATTTATAATATGTTGAATTTTTTTTATATAAATCAATTTGATCATGTTAAATATTTATTTTCATGTTTTACCAATGATTTTACCTCTATACTTAATATATCACTACTAGAAAAATTTGATTTAAAAACAGAATTTAAAGACGGACAAAATTCCATCTCTAATAGAGACAGAAACAGAGACGAATTTGATGAATTAGAGAGGAAAAATAAAATTTAAAATTTAGAGACAGAATTTAGAGACGGAATTGATCCGTCTCAAAATTTTTTGTCTCTAGTTTTGTTTCTATTTGGTCAATTTAAAGTCAAATATACTTAGAGACGGAATTTACCCGTCACAAATTTTTTCGTCTCTAATTATGTCTCTATTTGGTCAATATAATGTTTTAAAAAGTCAAATATATTTACAGTCAAAATTTAGAGACGAAATTTATCCATCTCTAAATTTTTTGTCTCTAATTCCATCTCTATTTAATTAAATAAATATTTAAAAAAATAAAATATATTATAGACGGATGTATTCTATCTCTAAATTATAAATATAATTAAATTAATAAAAAAATTAAAGATAAAGACTGGGTGTTTCTATCTCTAATCTTTAACCTAAATCCATAGTTCCCAAATCAAAAATCAAATTATTCCCAAATCACAAAGTCAGAAACCTAATTCACTCTACTCCCTCTCAACCCTCGATCTCTCGTCTCATCTCTCAGCTCGTTCAATCTTCCCTCAATTTCTTATCTACCACCCTCATCTTCTTTCTACGCCTCCTCTAGTGTGTGCTCTCTCACTCTCCTCTCGCTCTCACTCCCTCTCACTCTCACACTCTCTCTCGTCCTCTCCCTTACACTTAAAGCCGTGAAATTCGTGCTTTGAGACTCAAAGTGGTCCAGATCTCTCTCTCCCTTTGTTCTCTCCCTTTCCCTCTCACTCTGTCCAGATCTGCTCTATCCCTCTCACTCAAAGCTGTGAAACTCGCCCCACTATTGCGCCACCTATCGCAGCTCGCCACCACCTATCGCAACTCGCAAGTCCAGATCCGACCAACACGAGCTCGCAGATTAGCCTCTGCCTCTGCTCCACGAGTAAATTCATGTTTTTCCTTTTATTGGTTAGTGCTTTTGTTGTTCTTTTTTCATTTTTCATTTTTGTATTTTTTCATATTATTTTTTGTCAATGATTTTTTCTATCTGGGTTTCTTGTTGTAGTTACTGCCTTTGAAGCTCATGCTGGGCTTCATCTATAGTTGGTGCAAGTTGGTGCAACTGAAGCTTTCTTTCACAAATCTCTTCGCGACAAGCTGTGTAACTGATATTGCTAAAGCTTTCTTTTCGATCATTTTAATCTTGAATTTTGGTCTGTGTTTGGTTCCCGATAATTCCTTTAAAAGTGATACATAGATCCTCTTCTGCATCGCATGAGAATTGAACTTTACAAACATAGAATTTTGTTGTTGCACCCTTTTCTTTTTATATTTTAAAGGTATTTTAACTTTGTGTTTTGATGTTTTATGCAATATATGTAATAGTTTATTTTATGATATTAACAGAAACAACATGGAGAGCCAACAAATGATGTTGTTGGGACCTTGTCCATCAAGATAAATCAGTTGAAAAAGAAAATCCAGGTGAAGAGAATTGTTTCCATTAAAGTAAGTTTGCAATTGTGGTGTATACTTATGTGGCTTGATTCTTGGAAAAGCTCCAGCTTTTGTAACTGTGTTTATTGGCCAGATAACTGCTTTGTTCTTTCATTATTAATGGAGGGAAATGAAATTAACCTTCTAGCAACATTTATTATTTTGTGCAAACTCATCAATTGTTTAGAATTGTTAGTTCAATTCTTCTTTGACCTTTTTCGTGAAGAATTAGGTAGTGCCAAAGTTATAGAACACATAATAAAAACTAAAACATGCAAAATTACAAACTAACTATAAGGGTACCGCAAGAGATCCTTATGATTAGCTATTGTTAATTTTACTTATTATTTCTGTTTTCTTTCTTCATCAACAAAGCAATACATGTTACACTTAGTGCTGCTTTAAGGCATCTCTACTGCATTTCAGAATTGGTTGTGGACTTATGATGCATTTGTCAATAGCACCAGAAGTTATATTGTCCTTTGATTAAGCTATGCACATTTATTGGAATATTTTTCGTCTAATTTTATTATAACATTTCTGCATATTTAGATTTTGTTTTCTCTTGGTTCCAATGTTATTGACCTATCCACATTTTATAGCTTTAGCACTCCATCATTGTATCTTGAAATCATATATCTGGGGTTTTCTCTAATTATTCATGTTTAGATATTACACATGAAAATATCTCATATCTTCTCTAATGACTAAAAAACTAATTGATAAAAGGAAATATATCATATCTATTAATGATGAAAACTATTTTTGAGCAAGCACCTATCAGTCTAAGTTGTAGGTTAAATTGGTTATTGGGTTAATTAAGCTTCTTTGATCTAGTTTTGAGAAGTTCGAGTCTTGTCATACTAATATTAATATGAACTGTACAAGGTATTGTGCCATGTTAGATAAAAACCATTCTTTAGCACCAGACCTAACAACCTAAAGTTTTTAAGTTGAATTAGTTCTTGACATCATCAATACATAATCAATTAAAGGTTAAAGATTCATACTTCCATACTTAATCAATATAGCCTTCTAAATCTGGCTAGATGTGTTCAGTATTATACTTTCTCTTTGACAGGTTTTCATACTTGCATATATTTGTTCTCTGTCTGCTTTTGCTTTTTGTATACAATGTTATATTCGACCTCTATGCTAGTAATCATGTTATGAAGTATTTATTGAAAATTGGGTTATTATAACACAATCTAGATGTGGAACATCAAAATTACAAACTTATTATGTTGTGTCGAATGATGAGAAGGGCCAACTCCATATCCATTTTTAGTTAACTAGTAGTTTTACATGTAGTTTTTGATGAAGCTTTATTTGTATTTGTTTTCAAGCGAGGGATCTGATTTGCATCATAGGCAATCTCCACGAGGTTCACATCAACTTAGAACATCAAGTTCTGACTCAGATCCATTGCATCATCGACCGATTGCTGACCGAAGCCTAAAGCTAGGAGACCAACGTTCCCTAGGAGGAGGTACTCAATCCGAGACATTAAATCAGAAGAAGCTAGGAACTCGCATTACTGATTTGGAATCTCAGCTTGGTTAAGCACAAGAAGAGTTGAAGATTTTAAAGGACCAGCTTGCATCTGTTAAAGCTGTATAAAGAGAAGCTTAAGATGAACTAGTGGAGAAAGCCGAGCACCCAGTAGTACCAATGGCTGAGAAGTTCCAAGAGAAGTGCCCTTCTAAGAATGCTCAAGAATCTAATAAAACTGAAACTAAACTTCAAGATATTTTACCAGATGACAACCAACAAAAGACTGATGTCTTTGAAGTTCCAGTCGAAAAGGTGGCAATTAAATTCAGCCAACCTGAAAATCAAGAAAAAAAGCTATAGAGGTGTGTTTCATACTTACTTCCAATTCACTCTTTATTCTTTGCTTTCTTTGTGCTGATGATTTGCCATCTTTAATTTGATATTATTTTGCTTCTTGACAAGGACTGGACAATATCTTCTCTTGAAAAGCTAGAGCAGGACAACAATGTTAATTGAGGCCAATCAAATTCTTGTCCATGCAAAAACAATTTCTTAGTTGTTAACATATTTTTGGGAATAAAATGGCAACATGTATTTTTTTATTAATTTTTTTAACTTTGAGTTGCATTACTTGTAATTGTATAAGTTAGAGAGAAGCCTACTTGCAAAATGTAATAGCAATTAATGGTATGCATAAGATATTGTAACTATTTCATATACTTTCAACTATTTTGATATATTTTATAGTTACTTGGATAATTATAATGATTGATGATTTATTGTGATTTTTGGTAAATTTTGATTTTGGATAATTATATGCATAAAAAAATAGATTTTTTTAATAAAATGAAGGCATCTAGTTGTGGCAAATCACAACTACATGCTTATTTTTTAAAATATTTTTTAAGACATTAGAGACTGATTTAGAGATGAAAAAATTTGTCTCTAATTTTAGAGACAAAATTAGAGACGGAACAGTGTCATGTCTAATTTAATCATTATTATATTTTAAATTAGAGACATAACTCATTTTCTATCTCTAAATATTTAGAGACGCCAATTTTAGAGATGGAACAATTTTCGTCTCTAATTCCGTCTCTAAATATTTAGAGATGAAATTTTACACATTTAAAAATAAAATTTATTCCATCTCTAAATCTGAAAATTTTAGTAATATATGTATGTTATACGTTTTTACAAATTATCATATATTTATAAGGTATATATGTACGTACAAAATCCCATTTTAACTTTGATTAGATCTTAAAACCTTGAACCTTTCTATCTACTAGTTCAAAGATTAGCCTAGTTTTAAAAACATTATCACTTATCAAAGAATGTAAGAAGGCTACTCCAAATAAAGTAACGAATGTGAAAGAATGAATAAGAGTATCCTACTATTGAGGCTAGGCCATCTATTTATAAGTTGGATGTAAAGTCCCCTTATTAGGCTTTGACCTAATGGATCCCCTCATACAATACGACAAATATTCTTAGCCCCACTGGCCTCAAGCACTTAAGTTAATCTTACATAATATCATTTCTTTTTACTTGCTGGTCAAATATATATTTATATATAAAACATAAAATAATGAGAAAGAAATTGTAAGGAGCCAAATTGACAAGTCAGCTGCTGACAAGGAGAGAATAAATGATGTCATCGAGTTAGTTACAAAAAATGATGAGGTAAAGAATGGTATGGAAAAGAAGGCAAAGAAAAGCAATCGGGTGACGAGGCCCAATCAATTGTTGAAGGACTTCACGACATGAGGAATTGCGTGATCATATAAGGGGGAAATTGTACGAGAAAAGTTAGGTTGTATGTGAATTAATTAAGTTCTCTCATTCTCTGCTACTGTTCTCCCTCCTCTCTGTTGTTTTCCTCTTCTTCATGTTTTCTCTTCTTCTGGACTCTTCTATGAATCATTTCCTCTCTTGTGATTCAATTCCTTCTCTATAGTAGTATTGGATCATTTGATATTATTAAAAATACTTAAGGAATTTCATATTTCTGTGATTATGTTGCTAGTTTAATAATTGTTGTTACAATTTGGTGCTTTCATTCTTTCAATGGCAGAGAACACATGGATGAAGGATCTCGCGGCTTGTATAGATCAAATAGAGAAATCCATGATCCATCTATCAAAACCATTACAGTCATTTACGATGACTATGCAACAACTTACATTGCAGATGGCCACCATTGGAAAAAAAACTCAAGTGCATATGTAGCAACTTCTGATCTAGGTCACAAACCCTACTATGTAACTGGATCTTTAATTCAAAACAATTCTTTGATTATTATGCAATTCCATATAGTGTTCATATTACTATTACTTTTATTCATATGAAGGGTGATGTGATCTCATGGTTTCAGATGCTCACTAAATGCAATATGATAACTAGTTGGTCTGATTTAGCTAAGGCTATTGATTTTGAATTTAGCCTTTGAGTTTGCTTGCCCTCAAGCTACCATTTTTAAACTTACCCAGACAACTACTATATCAACTTACTATAGTAAATTAACATCCCTGGCCAATAGGGTAGTTGATATCACTAAAGAGGCACTATTGGATTGCTTTATTAATGGTTTAAAACTTGAATTGAGGTGTGATGTTCTAGTTTAGTCTCCTAGTTCGGTCCTAAAGGCAGTAGCTTTTGCCATACTATACAAAGAAAAATATCGCCAGCTAACTCCAAAAACTAGAAATTCTTATTACCCATCCTTCAACACAATTCCAAAACCTACTATACCTACCACCACTTCCCAACTTCCTCATAAAACCACACTCCCTCCATTACTTCATAACCCCTACCCAAGCAATACCTCAAAAACCCTGTGGGTAAGAAAATGACACTTGCAGAAATGCTACTGAGGAGAGAAAAAGGTCTTTGTTATAATTATGATGAGAAGTTTACTTTTAATCATACATGTCTCAATAAGCATCTCCTTATCATGGTTTAAGAAGAGGAATTACCACCTGACCCTAATCTCACCCTTGAACCACCTAACACCAATATAAACACTAAACCTACCAACCCCTCTCTCCATCATCTCTCTTACTATGCATTAAAAGGTGTTACTGGCATAGGTACCATCAAATCTCAAGGTCAAATCAATGGCTTTCAAGTCAAAATTATGTTGGACAGTGGTAGTTTTGATAATTTTCTACAACCTCGCATTGCCAAATGTCTTAAACTGCTTGTGAAACCTGCCACCATTTTTTAGGATATGGTAGGTAATGGGAATTATCTTACTATAATCACCAAGGCCATTATGAATGGTTGGTGATTCTATTTCGCCTTACAAATGCCCTTGGCACATTTTAGTCCCTTATGAATCATGTATTTCAACCTTGGCTTAGGATATTTGTCTTGGTTTTCTTTGATGATATTTTGATATTCAATCCTAGTTAGCAGACTAATCTGTATCATTTAACCTTAGTACTAGATCTTATGCAACAAAATTTTCTTTTTGCCTAACTCTTTAAGTGTTCTTTTGGTCAACAAAAGGTGGAATACTTAGGACATTAGGTTTCCAGTTATGGAGTTGCCATGGATAAAATTATGCTTCCAATGTTGCTCCCTTAACTAACCTACTAAAAAAGGATAATTTTTCTGTGTTTGACTAGGTCACCTTAACTTTTAAAGTTTTGCAACAAGCTATTATTGCAACTCCTATCCTTGCACTACATGATCTTTCACTCTCATTTACCATGAAAACTGATGCTTCTAGTTTTGGAATATGAGAATTCTTAGCCTAGATAAACATCCTCTTGCCTTCTTCTCAAAAAGATTGCTCCCAAGAATTCAAAAGCAGTTTGCCTATGTCAAGGAGTTACATGCTATCACTGAGGCAATCTTTAAATTCATAAATTACTTGTTATGCCATAAATTTGTCATCAAAACTAATAAAAAAAGTTTAAGAAGTCTCACTGATCAGAGTATTCAAACACTGGGACAATAACAATGGCTACCTAAACTATTAGGCTTTGATTTCACTATAGAATATAGGCCTGGTCATGAAAATTTAGCAACAAATGCAATATCGAAGTCTTTTTTCTTATCCTAGTTTAAACCACAGCCATTATTTTTGGACCAACTTAAAGAGCAGTAGGGCCTAGATCATAATTTGCAAACTATCATTACATCATGTAAAACTACAGGGCATCAAAATTCTCACTGTATGTTTAGAGAGGGTTTATTATATTGGAAAGATAGATTGGTGATTCCTTGATAGGCTGATCTCATTGCTACCATCTTTAATGAATTCCATTCTTCCCCAATTGGAGGCCATGTTGGGTATGCTAGAACATATGCCTGAATTTCAAGTTTGTTCTATTGGCCAGACATGAGAAACCATATTAAGAACTTTGTTCAACAATGTGCTATATGTCAACAGGCTAAATCTGATATAACACCCTACCTACAAGACCCTTATAGCCTTTGCCTATTCCATCTCAAATATGGGAAGATATTGCCATGGATTTCATCATTCGCCTTCGCTCATCATATTCTTATATAATGATTCTGGTAATCATGGACAGATCATCTAAGTACACATATTTTATAAGCCTTAAGTCTGATTTCAATAGTGCTCAGGTGCATAAGTGTTTTTGTTGACCATTGTTAAAGTACATGGTATTCCAAAATCTATTGTATCTTATAGAGACAAGATCTTTACAAGTAGTTTTTAGCATCACCTTTTTAGACTACAAGGCACTCAATTAGCCATGAGTTCTACTTATCACCCCACAAACCAATGGCCAATCTGAGGCTTTAAACAAATGTCTAGTGATGTACTTGAGATGCTTCTGTTGTGAAAACCCCAAATCATGGAGTAAACAACTTGGGAATGACTCTTTACCAAGTTGTTTATGGCGGGAACCCCCAAAATTGATCAACGATACTACAGGTAATGAAAACCCTATACTTGTTCAGGAATTACTCAGAGAAAAGGATGCATTAATGGCTAGACTTAAATTCAATTTGTTAAGAACTCGACATTGAATGAAGAAATTTGTGACAAAAGAAGGATTGAAGCTAAATTTTGGATTGGGTGTTACCAAGTGGCATCAATACTCAAGAAGGAGGTGAATTAAGTTTATAAAATATTTTTACAAATCTTTCGCAAAACACTTGATTATCAAATTTCGTTGAAGCTATTGACTGATAAAAATGAATAAATAGAGAATATTGAATACTTTCACTCACAAATGAATCCACCAAAGAAGATAATATTTGAGCAAGCAAATAAACTAATACACAAAAGTAAAGAAGTAGAGTTTAGAATATCAAACATAAGATTTATCCTAGTTCAACCACTTCTTATGACCTACGTCTAGTCCTCAAGCAATCACTCAAAATTTTTTACTAAAACTTCAAGCTTGAACAGGTGCTTGCAACCTTTACAAGTTAGAGCACTCAACAACACCTTAGGATACCTCACCCTTTGTGCTTGAGCCTCAACTTCAAGGGATACCTCACCCTTACAACTTTGAAGGATACCTCACCCTCTTTACAAGATAATTAGAGTATGAATGAAATGAAACTCTGTTAAAAGTAGATAATACAAATTGAAGCTTAATGTGTATAAGGATTCACACTTTGAAACTTAAAATAGAGGATTTAATGAAATAGCTGTAAAAGCTCGTATTAATGTTCAACCAAGATTTTCAATTGATTTCTTAACCTCCTTTAATGCCCAACAACTTGTATTTATAGACCATTAAAGATTAGAGTCGTTAGGGGGTTGGTTAGAGCATTAAATGCTTTAAACTAGCCGTTGTTTCTGTTTTTGGTATATGCATTTATTCGAATAATAACTTTGTTATTCGAATAAAGTTTCAAATAGCAAATTGGTTTCTGGAAAAACATGTTATTTGAAAGACAAATATGTTATTCGAATAAACCATTAAAAGCTGGTTTATGTAAAACATTGTTATTCGAATAACAGTTATATTATTCGAATAAACAAAATGTGTCAAAGCTTATTTAAAGCTTAAGCATATGGAAATTTTTAGCTTCTCTGACTTTAGTTATTCGAATAAGGGTTTCTTTATTCGAATAAACCCATTTGAAAAACATTTCAGACAACTTTTAAATAATGTCAATTGATTTCAAATAATTTAACAAGCTTTTGGGCAATTAGAGGTTATTTCTTTAGAAACCAAAAACCATTTTGAAGCCTTGAAAGCATGTGTGCTATTTGGGTTCATTGAAAAATAAGTTTTAGAGCATTAGTGTGAATCACTTTATACCTTTACATAATAATCTAAGTCCTAAAGCTATTCTTGAATATCTTGAACTTGATCTTGCAATATCTTCATGTTTGTTATCATCAAAACAAAGTCTTCAAAGGTCAATGGTTAATTACATTGGGGATCAAGTCTATGTGGATCAACAACCTTATAGACAAAACTCTCTAGCTCTCAGGAAGAATCACAAGCTTGGCATGCGTTTCTTTCGTTCATTTCCAATTATTGAGAAAATTGGCCATGTGGCTTATAGACTCTAGCTTCCCTCCAATGCTAAGATTCACCTAGCATTTCACATCTCTGCTCTAAAAAAAAATGCATTAGTGATCCTCAGAAACAATATGTTCCTCTGCCATTGTTATTAGATGAAAAGGACCCTATCCTGCAACTAGTTAAGATTATGAGCACTATGTAAATACTTTAAAAAGGATTCTTGACAAGCCAGGTCTTTATTCAATGGGATGGATTGGCTATGAACAAACCCTCTTAGGAGGATGTTAGCTACATTCAACAACAATGTCCACAATTTGAAGGCATGGTAATATATATGTTGAATTGTTGATAATTCAATCCTCCGAAAGCTTGGGTTCCTATATAAGTGGTTTTTTTAAAAAAAATAAATTGTGATATTTTGAGGAAAAGATAACAATAAAATGTCACTTAAAATTTAAACTGGGAGAATGCTAGGAAAAACTCGAGCGCTACAACATAATCCTTTTTTAATAAAAAAAAATCAAGACCATACTCCAATCTCAATGTATGAATTTTCTAATTTGGACGGTGGAGAACCTCGCTCAATATCAAAATAAACTTTTGCCATTATTCTGGAACATATATTTTTTTCTTGAATATTATATTCAGGGTGATTGTTAAATGTTTTACTGGTTACAAGTAATATTTAATATAATGTTAAATATTTATTATATCATCAACGTTTAATAAATACTTGGTAATTCACCTCAAGTTTTATATCCATTAAGATACCATAACAACTCTCTCAAACGGATGCTCGATTCGAAATACTTCTTTCATTTTAACATTAAATAATTATATAAATTTTTGTATTTACAAATATTTTATATTTTAAAATGATAATATATCATTTATTAATTAATATAATACAAACATAACTACGCAGTGGCAGAGCCAAGTCAGGTTGAGGGGAACACCTGAAATATACGGAAAAAATAATAAACATATATAGAAAATATTAAAATGCTTTAATGCACTTCAAAGAAAAAATATTACCCACATACTTTCCTGTTTACCTAATAGATTGAAGAAGATTTTTATAAATTTCTAATGCTGGTTGGCAAGATAGTAACTTAGTAAGATATCAAGAGTGAAGACTTTCCATTCTCAATGGACCAAAGTCGCCATTCTCTTTGATCATAAGTATTCGTTAATTTTTTCACTTCTATTCTGAAACTTTTTAAGCATTGAACTTCTTTTTTTATATTGAGAAAGTGTTGGAGCTTTTTAATTTATTGTGTAGTGGTTCTTTTTTGTTTGTCTTCATTGTTTTCCTCCACTTTATATAGCATATTCCTTTTATTTAATTTTTTATTTTCCTTCTATGATCTCTTTTATGGGATTATTATTATAAAAATCTCTAATTGTTATTCTCTTTATATGTTTTTAGTACTTTTAGTTCTATTTTTATGATTTGAGTTTATTAATATTTAAAATTTTAGTTCGTGTAATATAGTTTTATTAAAAATTTTAAGTACTATAATTTATAATTTTTTAAATAAATTGATGAAGCAATATAATATTAATTTTAATTGTTTTTTATTGAGTTATGTCTACATAGATAAATTCTTTTTTAAAAAAAGTATTTATTTAGGATAAACGTTGAAGTTCCTCTCAATTAAAGCAATTATAGAAGTTTTTTAAATTCAACTATGGCAATAACTAATTATTATTTATCTTTTATATATATCATGATCATGATTAGTGCTCCCTCTAGAGGTTGACTCTGCCATTGCAACTACATACACTAAGTGTCCACAAGAATGCTATAAAACTTTTGACTTTTGGCCATTCTAGACTATCCATGTGTACCATACAAACTAGCCACCCAAACCCCCAATTAGGATTTTGAAATTAGGACCAATATATTTTTTTGGTTGACTTTGGGGCACATTTTAGATTGGTCAAACCTGACCTGATATTACATAATATATTAAAATTTATAATTTTATAAAAATTAATAACAAATTATTAGATTTTTAACTTAAATTAATACTTTTTGTATTGATATAATTTGTTTTAAGATATACATTGTAAAATATTCTATAGTTTTTGTTTCATATTTTAAAAATTTTATAACTTAGTTATATATAATATTCAAATTTGTGCATTTTATCTAAATGATGAGTTGGTCTGATCATGACCCAGTCACTAATCGGGCCATGATCGAATCAGGTCTAGGCTTAAAAATTTAGCTTGATGAAAACATTGGGTCAATTCGGGGCATGTCGGGTCTAGATCTAAAATTTGGCCCAATGAAAAAATCAAGTCAATTTGGGTCAAGTTAAACATGGCTTAATCCGACCCATGAGCATCCCTACCCTTAATGCGAGATGCACATTTTCCCGAGTTTATATCGGAGAGTTTCATTATATCCTCATAGAATTTTCTCCTAATAATTCTTCTAATACTTAATAAAAATGTTACGTTTGGAGTGAAGGGATGGAATGTCATTCCAATTTTAATCATGGAATCAGAAGATTCCTATGTTTGTTATGAAAAAAAAATATAGAATGACATTCACAAATTCATAAATTCATTCTAAAAAAAAAAAAGGTAGAATTGTGATTCTGTATTTTTGTGGAATTAGATTCCATATATTTTTCCTAATATATCTTTAACCAATTTATAAAATGACATAATTTAACTCTTTTATATGTTGGACAATCATTTAATCCTATTTTTTATTGAATTATCTTAAAATTAATATTGTATCAATATCATAAAACATATGGCCATAATTATAACATATTAATTATAAGGAAAAATCATTAAAATAAAAAATATAATATCAAGTCTTTTTTAGATGAAAATATATTATTATGATTTATTTTATTTAGTTGTTTAAAAATTAATCTTGAACATTGATGTAAAAAAAGATATTTAAATCAATTTGGACATTATTTCTATTTTTATCTCGCATATCAAACAGCAAAACCACTTTTCATAATATTTTATTTTTAATTGTATCAAACTATGGAATCCAAATAAGATTCTTATTTCAATTTATTGATTCTTATTTTTATTATGATTATTATTATATGGAATTTCATTATTTGCACCAAATGTAACATTAAAAATATTAAATGAAAAGTTAATGTATTTAAATGTCCTAAAAACATTAAAAAATATTTAATTCTTAATTTTTTTATTTAATAATTAGAAGAATTGTTATGAAGAATGGTTAGCAGGATTGGATTTTCTTTTTCTTTTTCTTTTTTTAAAAACAAGGTGACTGGTCTTTTCATTAATGACATTTGGTGCATTGATGAAGATACTCTTAAGAAGGAAGCTCAATCCTTTTTCAAGAACTTCTTTCAAGCCAATGATCCCTGCCACCCAAATAGCTTAAAACTTGATGCCATAACTCAGATTGGTAATGAGTTATAGCAAGATTTACTCAAGCTAGTATCTATGGAAGAAGTTAAGGAAGCCTTGTTCTCAATGAATTCTTATAAAGCCCCTGGGCCAGATGAATTCCAACTTGTTTTCTTCAAGACTTACTGGCATATTGTTGCTTAGGAAGTCTGGGAGTTGGTTTCCCATGCCTTTATTTATGGGACTATAGACCCTAGACTTACTAAAACTTTGATTGTGCCAATCCCTAAAGTTGCAGATCTTGCAAACTTGAAAGACTTTAGATCCATTAGTCTTTGTAATGTTTTACTTAAATTCATCTCAAAAGTCTTGGTCAGGAGAATAAGGCCCCATTTGGACACTTTCATTGGTCCCTTTCAAAGTAGCTTTATTCCTAATCAGGGAACTGCAGATAATGTAATTATTACTCAAGAAATTGTTCATCACATGCACAAGAAAAAAAGGGAATAAAGGTTATCTTCTCTTCAAAATTGATTTTAAGAAGGCTTATGATAGAGTTAATTGGAATTTCCTTAGACTCACTCTTACTGAATTTGGTTTTCCTCATCCTATTATTAGTCTAATCATGAGTTGTATCACTTCCTCCTCCCTATCCTTAAAATGGAATAGTGAGAAACTTGATAGCTTCACTCCTAGAAGAGGCTTGTGGCAGGGTGATCCAATGTCTCCATACCTTTTTGTTTTGTGTATGGAAAAGTTAGCTTTGCTCATTCAAGAGAAGGTCCAAGCTAAGAAGTGGCTACCAGTCAAAATTTTGAAAGAGGGCCCTATAATATCTCATTTTCTTTACTGATGACTGCCTGCTGTGTACTCAAGCAAAAACTTCTCAGGCAAAATTAGTGAAAGAAGTTCTTCAGACTTTTTGCCAGGCCTTGGGTTTGAAGATCAACATTCAGAAATCTAAATTTCTTCCTTCTACTAATGTGCACCATACAAAAGTTTCCAAATTTGCTTCCATTGTAGATTTTCAGCACACCTATCAGTTAGGCTAGTACCTTGGTTTTCTAATGCTTATTGGAAGAATCAAGAAAATCGAATTTGCTTATATCCTTGATAAGATAAATGGTCACATAGCTGGATGGAAACAAAATCTTCTTAGCAGGGCTGGCCGAGTCACCTTAACTAGATCAATTATCACTTCTATGCCAATCTACTTTATGCAGAATTTGTGGCTTCCTGCAGGAGTATGTGATTGTATTGATGCTAGTGTCAGGAATTTTACTTGGGGTCGTAAAACATGCCACTAGGTGAATTGGGGGACTGTGGTCCAGCCTAGGATGAGAGGGGAAGTTGGTATTCATACTACAAGGAAGTCCAACATTGCTTTATTAGGCAAACATGTATAGGATCTAATGCATAATAAGAACAAGTTATGGGTGGAGATGCTATCTACAAAGTATTTAAATGGCTCTCATATTCTGCATGCTAAATCAGTCATGAGTGCATCTTGCATTTGGAGGTCTATAATTAAGTCTCTCAACTGTATCAAATCAGGGTTTAAATTCAGAATTGGCAAAGGGGAGGTTTCAATATGATATGACAGATGGTTGGATGTAGATTTCCTTTGCAATCTTGTGCCATTTGCCAATATTCAAGATACTCAAATGCAGGTGAAAGACTTATACTATAATGGAGAATGGCATTTGGAAAGGCTTGCCACTCATATTCCTCCTGATATTCAGCTTTACATTAAGAGTATTTTCGTTGATGGCTTTTCTAATGATATGGTTATTTGGGGAAACTCTGCATCAGGTTCTTATTCTGCAAAATGGGGATATCAATGGCTTGAGAATTCTCTAACCGATCAAGCCACTACTTCTGGTAATTGGTCATGGCTTTGGAAACTCAAAAATGCCAGAGAATATTAAACACTTCCTTTGGCTAGTTTTACATGAGTGTTTACCAACCAACTCCTTCAGAGTTACTAGACACATCTCATCTGATACCTCCTGCCATAGGTGTGGATCTACTCAAGAAACACTCATTCATACTTTACGTGATTGTCCTAGATCTAAAAGAATTTGGGAGACCTTGCAAGTTTTTTAGTCTCAGGAATTTTATACAACTAGCCTACAGAATTAGTTTAGAATTCATGCCCTTGCTGCCAATGGTTTACTCTTTATGGTGACATGTTGGTCTATTTGGAAAACTAGGAATGCAAAGGTTTTTTCTGATACTCTGTGGCAAGATTGGTTTCAAATCAATCACATTCACTCTACAACAGATTTGATTATCTCCTCCTTTAGCCACACTGACATAAGGTGCACTCATAGGAAGGTTGCTTGGATTCCTCCAATAGGTAACTTCATCAAAATTAATGTTGATGGTAGCTCCTGTGGCAATCCGGGCAGGGCAGGGTTTGGAGGTTGCTTGAGAAACGCCTTTGGAGAATGGTTTTTTGGATTTTCAAACTCTTGTGGTCATACAACAAACTTAAATGCAGAACTATTAGTCATCTACCATGGTTTAAGGATAGCTTGGCAGGTAAGACATCCAACAGTTATCTTAGAATCTAATTATAAATCTGCGCTAGATATGATTATAGGAGGAGTTAATCAATTTCATCCTTATGCTCCCTTGGTGAATTACATTCATAGCTATCAAACTCAGACTTGGAATGTTATCTTTCAACACACATTGCGTGAAGGGAATGAATGTGCTGATTATTTTGCTAAACATGGAGCATCCTCAGATAAAGTGTTTTTTATCCTGGTAGCAATGTCCTTCTCAGCTCAGTAGTATTCTTCTTGCTGATGCTTTAGGTGTTACCAGGCTTAGAAAGTAGTTGCTAGTGTTTGTTGCCTCTTTCCTCCTGATCAAAAAGGAAGGATTGGGTTTAACATTCTCCTTCGTGAAGTACAAAAAGTCACAATTGAGTTTCGTACAATTTAATCTTGATATATCTATATATAAACAAAAATATTTTTAGAACACTTGGCAGGTTGGCATAGACAACTATATACGGGACAACATATCATGTTATGAGTATGACTAGGTGCTATTCTATACTATATGTTATAATAGAATAGATGTATTGTATACATATGTGAGTGAGGTTAGTTTTTGTCATATATCATATGTTGTATGGTAATAGATGTACTATATACATATGTAAGTAAGATATAGTCTCGATGTCGTATTTTAGGTCTTCAAATAATATAACTTATATAAATTGTGTTCCGTGAAGTACAATTTAAAAATAAATAAAAAATTACTGAATGAAAATAATAAAAATTGTGCTTCACAATTGGGTTTCGTACAATTTAATGTTGGAAATCATTTTTGAATTGTGCTTCACAGAACAGATTTTAAAAATCAAAAAACAAAAAACTGAAACATTCAGGTTGTTTTTGTTTTCGTTTTAATAAATTCTGAGCTTGATTTTTACATTTGTTTAGTCAAATTGGGCTCGTGAGACTCGTCTAAATAGTTAAAATTTAAGTTATACTTAAAATTCTTGATTACTTGTAAGGTGGATTATTCAAATCTTTTATTTTCATTAAATATCAGGAAAAAAAATTGCTAATAAAAAAGCAAGTTATTGATATATATTATATTTAACATATATGTGGCTTTTTTATAAGTTATTGATATTTAATTGGGAAGACAACATTAAAGACAAAAAAATAGGACACAAAATTTAGATTCTTTCAACAGTTAGGCACTAACGTGATCACAGAATTAGTGATTATATTTAGAAAAATAATTGTTTATTTTAAAAAAAATTATAGAAATTTTGATTATAAACTATTTTGAACATAAAATAAGCTAATTTAAATACACATTTATAACATGTTTGTTTCAGATTATTTCACTATTAAAATAATTTTTTTGAAAAAAATTGTTTCAATAGTGTTATAACATATTTAGCAAAATTAACTTAAGCTTTTATATGAAATTTAATGCATTATTATAAAAGTTTTTTTTTCATAATACTAAAGATTGAAGTTTATGATTCTAAATTATATATTATTTCTTATACTTTGATATATAAATATTATTTTATCCACAATTAATCAAATAACTCTTTTAATCATTCAATACATATTTTAGTAATTTAATGTAAAAAAATTATTCTTTTTATATTAATCAAACGAGACAAATTAATTTAAAATCTTTTTTCAGCTAACATATTCAAATATAAAACTAATTCTATTATAATCGATTATAACAATAAACTTTTTATATAATAATCGATTATTAAAATAATTAAATTTCACACTTAATCTAAACATGCACTTAGTTTAAAAAAATGTCATTCGGTAGAATTGGATAAAGCGAGAGTGCCTGCATTGGTAAATCCCGCTTAAAAAATAATAAGGCCAACGTATGAGAGAATGTGAGGTTAGTGAATTAAGTATAAAGAATTCTCACGTTAAGTACAATATCATACTGTAGAGATATTTTTAAGTGAGCATAAATATAACACATCATATTTAAATATATTTATAAAAAATTAGGAAAAAAAGATAATTTTTTGTGATGAGTGAGTTATCAAACTATTATTTCTCTCTAACTTTTTGTAAGTATACTTAAATATGATGTGTTACATTTGTATTCATCTAAAAATATCTTTTCATATTCACCTTACTTTATATACAGCAAGAAACTTCCAACTTTCTTCAAAATCATGAAGTCCTAGAGCGACTTCCAAGTCCAAAGGTTAGTGAAGCCTATAAACACGCGTTGACAAAGGTCAGGGAGGAAATTGAAGGAATATAACCAGGACACTGTCAATTTTAGTGTAGTTTTTTAGTTCTTTGTGCTCTGGCTGCTTACTCTTTTGTCTCATCTTTTTAAGCTCTCCTACCTTCCTCTTTATATCATAGTTATTTGACTTGGATTGACTGGTGAATCTGACTGAAAAACCTGTGACCTAGCTTCTTACCCGCATTCTTCTCTAGTAGGTGGTATATAAGAACAGAACTAAACTTGAAGCTATATATTCAGTCTAATAAATGTGGACCAGAAAAGTGAGCGTATAAAATTAGAAGTATATTTCTTAATTGTGAAAAAAAAAAATAGCTTTCGACGTGCAGAAACTTGAGGTTTTTGTTTTTTTTTTCCCATTAATTTCTTTGAATTCAGAAATGCTGAGAAAATAAGTTATATGAAGACGAATCACGAAAATTGGACATTATATATTAGTAAAGCTCATACAAGACATAAGTTCATCTAGAGTTTGGTTAAATTCAATATATGAACGGCTTGGGCATTTTCAAAATGAGTTTGAAGACTAGGGCAAGATGAGAGATGTTAAAGAATGAACTATACCCAATATAAGCTTGAAGATTACTTACTAAACCTTAATTGTCATATGGAGTCAGATGGCACCCAGAGTTCCCCCAAACACTTCAGTAGGGTGGTATATGTAGTTGTATAGCATACCTTGAATCCCTTTCATAGCTGGAACTATAACAGCCCAAGTGAAGTGTTCAGGGGAACTCTAGGGGACAGCTGACCTCTGTCTCTCTTGCATGTGTTTTGCTTCAATGGTGATAGAATGCACAGCGAAACACTACTTATATAAGAGTCTCTATATTCTTGCATAAAGAATTTGGACCATTGGAAGGCCTTTAGAGAAGTCCATGTATATGAGCTTTCCTAGTTGAATCTGGTCAGGATTGAGGGAAAGATGATGGTAAGAGAATATCATTGAAAATGCGTGACCATGAGCTCTCTTTAGCTTTTTTGACCCATCCCCTTCAATCTTATTCATATGAACTAGACCCTAATTGTTTCATGCTGGAATCAAATCCTCAAATCAAATCCATTAGCTTTAGCTAGCTCATTTCTCTAAGATGGCTTTTTGCGTTAAATCAGAATTATATACCTAACGCATAAATTGCTAGCATCTAGAGCATTAACATTTAACAGTTCAAATTTTACCAAAATTTGATGAATAAAGTGGAGAATAGGGAATATAGTACTGTGGTCCGGACTCTGGATACTTGTATTGTATCAGTGCTCAACTTGACCTAATATCACAGGAGTTAATGTTATTCATACATAAAAAAATTAACATCAACTTTACATTATATCTGTATGGAAAAATAAAAGTTGAGAGAATGTGTGTTGAAATCTATGTAGCATTGATACTTTAAAATAGTCGTTGTATCAGTATCCTATATGTATCATATTAGATACTTTGATATTTTTATATATTTTTTGTCTATATATTTTTTAATTATTTTTGAATTTTTATCATATTAACGTATTCGTGTTGTGTCGTATCTATATATATATATATATATCCATTCTTCTTAGATTGGAATGTGTGTTTTTTTATTTTATTATTTAAAAAAGTGATTAAGAATGATGTACATTTTTTGTGTGTGCAAATATCATTAGTCATATCACAGTGACACCATACATTGCATTACATAGGATAGGTCCTCTTGGTGACCACAATGTTTGCATAACAGATCACAATGTTTGCATAACAGATTCTATAAAAAAAAAAAAAAGATTTTCTGATTGTGCTTTAGGTCAAATAGATTGAGAAAAAGGCAAACTGGAATGCTGCTCTGACACAGATTCTCTGTTGGTTTATCTAGATTGCAGATACGTCTAGGTTCACTGCCAGCTAGAGCCTTCTGCTTTACAATGGTATATCTCTTTGCTGAAACAACATTGGTTTGGTTACAACAAGAGAACAGCACCATAAATATAATAGGTTAGCATATACTGCCACACCCAAGAAGCCAAAGAAGTAGCGTTGAAGCGGTTGAGAAGGCATATGTCAGGTGTCCCCTAGAGGTCCCCTTAACGCTTCAGTGAGGGCTATCTTTTTAGATTAAATTGGTCAATATCCCTTGCTAGTCCCTACTGAAGTGTTTGGGGGAACTCCTGGCGGCACTTGATGCGTGAAAAGATTACTGGCCTGGGAAACATATATATAACATGAAGCTAATTCCTGAAATATATATAGTATTCCATTGATTTTCTCCCAATTCTATTAAATATTGTTATTGTTAATTTTCTTTTTTTGATGATATAGAAAATTTGTGAAGATTTGTGAAATATACAAAAGATATATTAAAGATTCGTTAAAAGATTTTAAAGATATGTTAGAGATTTGTGAGATATGTATAATATTTGTTAGAGATTTGTTTACAATAAGAAACTAAAAAGAATGAACTATAAATACTTCTATTTGGGAATTGGTAGGGTTATGAGAGTGAGAATAAGAATCTGAGAGAGATTGTCATGTAAGGTCACAAGCTAGATTTGTTTTGATAGTAAATTTGACTCTTATCATTTGTGGATGTAGGCATATTAGCCGAACCAAGAAAATCTTGTGCGTGATTTATGTTATGTATTTTATCAATTACTTATATTATATGCATGTTTGTGTAAAAGGGAATGTGGTATTCCTCAAGGAGATTGAAGGGGATGTGATATTCCCTAATAAAGTTGATTGGGATGTGGTATTTTAACAAGATTGAAGGGGAGATGCGGTATTCCTCCCTAACAAATGGTATCAAAGTCAATGGTTCTAGAATCTAGGCGATAGTATGGTTCCTTTGAGCCCTTGTATCGAAAGTTTGCCTGGCAATGGAGGTTAGATGACGTGTCTCGTTATGATAACAATAGATGTAACAAATGTGTCGAAAGTCTTCTTGATATAGATGTCAACGACGTGTTCTATATAATGGCGATACAAGAACAAAGATTTATTTTAAAAGATTTAAAAAATTGAACGTTAGGAATAGAGGCATGTTTGTCGAAACTCTTCTATTCCCAAGGCCTGGTGCGAAGAGAAAAGCAATTTTTTTTTTTTTGGTTGGATAAAGAAGAGATGGAGAATTGAGAATTGAAATAACTGATCATTTAGTAAAATTAGATGGTTCTTCTCTTTAATTAAAACTTAAATGGTTCATCTTAATAATTATAATTTTCGTTATCCCTTTAAATTAAATACTACTCCTTAGCATGAATTTTCCCATAATAATATAGAAACCAAAATCTTTGTGTCGTTAAATCAGACAAAGAAAAATTATAATTGTATGTCACAATTTTTTTTGTGAGGATATTAGTGTTATCTTGAAATAAATAAGCCGCTTTTTCTAATTAGTTTTGAAAAAAAAAAAAAAGAAGAACGTTAAAGCAAAATTATCAGATTATAGGATTTTTTTTTATGGGAACTATAGGAGTTGATATAGCTAATATTGGTTTTAAAATAAAAACTTATATCCTTATATAAAATACAGCAACATATTAATTACTTTCTTAAGAGTTTTACTACAGAAGATATAGATTGCTACACCCAGATTTGAGCCTCAGTGAGCCACCGGCTTGCATCCTTCAAATTGTAGAAACTACTAACTTTATTCTTTACTCTGTCATATTTGTTTTAACTATTGTAGCGGCATGCTTGTTGCACTTGTTCAAGATGCTTTGTGATTCAGAAAATAGGTTCTGAAAATATGCAGTCACAGCATGTTCTTAATAGAGGATCATGATTCTTGTGGCTACCACGATTCTTCAGTCTTCGACTACACCTAATTTCTCTCATTATGGGTTCCCAGAATAGGCAAGGCAATCAAATATTGGTAACTGCAAACTTGGAGGTGGTAGAAGTGAGATGGAGGAACGTTTTATTCCTCTACCCGTTAGTTTCTTTATGATATATGTATGAATGATTCAATATGTGTGTGTGTTTTGGTTAAAAAATTGTAAATGTATTCACTTTTGTGCAAAATATTTTCTTGTTGGAGAACACATGTAAGTGAGCACTACAAGAAAAGTTGCAATTTGCGAAGGATAAATCCGCCGTAAATAAATTAAAATCCGTTGCAAATTGACAATTTGCGGCGGATTCGTGACCGCAGCAAAAATGATCGTTGCAAAGTAGTTTGCGGCGGATTTTAGTTTCCGCCGCAAAGTTACCACAAATCTCTCAGGCAATACGCTAGAATCTGGTACCAGAGTTTGATGTTGCGGCGGATTTTACGGTGAATTTTTTTACCGCTAATTTATGGCAATTTTTTTAAAATTTGCGGTGAAAAAATCAGCCGCTAATTTTTTTTTAATAAAAAAACTCCGGTGAGTAGAACAACAGGAGCTTCCAAATTTTGACTTGCTGCAGAAAAATCTGAATTGCGTATGCCATTTTTAGACAAATTAACCATTTTCTTGCAAAATTAAAAAAAGCAAAAACCAAAAGGGAAAAATGTAGGAAGATCTGAACCAGAGGAGATGACCGGGTTTTCAGGTAGTTCCAGCTCCAGTTTAGGCGACGCAGTGGCGTGAGGTGGAGCTGCGACGTGCAGTGCAGTGGGAGGGAGGCGCGGCGCGACACATTGCAAGGAAGGAGTGGTACAGTTCTGAAGGAGTGGTGCGATGTGGTGCAGCAGCGGCGTCGTGGTGCGGCGATAAGGGTGGCACGGCTATAGGGGCGGCGTGGTGGCATGGGGGCTCAGTGCAGCAACAAGGGTGATGCGGTGAGCGATAGGGGTGAAATGGTAGGAGAGAAAAGAAATAATGGGAAAGGAAAGAAATGGTGGAATAAGGCCTTTGACTGGCTATTTAAGATCTGAAACTTTATTTTGAATTTGCGGTGAATTTTGCAATGGATTTTTCCGCTACAAATCTTTTTTTATTAAAAAAAATATGGTCAATGTGTTGCCAAAAAAGTTAGGATTTTTATTCAAATTTGTGGCGAAAATATCCGCCGCAAATCTTTATTTAAAAAAAATGGTCAATACGCATTTGACACTTTCTTATTTATTTTATTTTTTAACTTATAATTTTTTTTAATTTTTTTTGGTGAAAAAAATCCTCGGCAAAATCCTCCTCGAACTTATCTGCCACTAATTTTTCATTTTTTAAAATTTTAAATAAATTTTTATTCTTTTTTTATAGTTTGCGGCAGAAATATCCGTCGCAAAATATCTTTCTTTAATAAGTTGTCGCTAGAAAAAAATCGGGTGGGAAAAATCCACCGCAAAATAATCACCGCAAAATTCACCGTTTTTTTATTTTTATTTTTAAAATTTTAAGATAAATTTTTATTCTATTTAATAGTTTGCAGCAAAAATATCTGCCGCAAAACATCTTTCTTTAATAATTTGTCGCTAAAAAAATTGGGTGGGAAACATTCGTCGCAAAATTCACCGCAATTTGATCTGCTGCAAAATCCGCTGCAAAGTTTTTTATTTTTAAAATTTTAAAATAAATTTTTATTCTATTTAATAGTTTATCTTTATTTAATAATTTGTCTTTAAAAAGAAATTGGGTGGGAAAAATCTGCCACAAAATCCGTTGCAAATTGATCTGTCGCAAAATTTGTCACAAAATTTTTTTATTTTTAAAATTTCAAAATAAATTTCTATTTTATTTAATAATTTGCGGCTGAAATATCCGCCGCAAATATGTTTTAATAATAAAAAAAAAACTTTTCACAGTGAATGTGTCACTGAAAAAAATTGAGGGGAAAAAATCTGCCACAAAATATACCTCCATTTGCAGCAGATTAAAAATAGCATTTTTCTTGTAGTGGAGTGTATATGTGTAGTTGAAAAGAATCTCATACTGGAGAGGGAGATGTTTACTGTGCATCTAAAAAAGTTTTGAGGTGGGAAAAAACGAGGGGGGTGAGAAAAGAGTTTAGCGCGTAGCAAGAGTAAGGCTTTTTTAATGGTTTAGCCACGGTTATTGAAATCGTAGCAAAATAACCGTGACTAAACACCATTTTTTTTATAGTGAGTGATGCTCGTAGGAAATTGCCTGTTTTTATAGGTAAACTTTCATTGACTTATTAGATTTTTTTAAAACAAAAAATAATTAGTTTTGGGTCATTTGCTAGTTTAACTTAATAGTCTAAGGGCGACTTGATTGCTGAAGAGAGAACACTAGTGATGTCTCTATCAAGGGAGAGGAGGTCAACAATGAGTTGCCGGAGTTCAATGTAGAAATCAGTGATGATGACAACAAAGGAGGAGGAGGGGATGTCGTCTAAGGTTGGAGATGTCAACCCCAACCATTCCAGAGGTGGTGGCTAAGCTTTTAAAACTGTATGTTTTGGTATATGCTTCTATTGTAAAATCTTCAGACGCGAATTTTACGTCATTGAGTGGTGGCTATGGGCACCATGGTGCTGGCTACTAGACACTCACACTCACACTCACACTCCCGGCCCTTGCCCCGCCTCCCTCGTCGACTGCTCCTCCACTGCACAGAAGCTAATTGCGCCACTGTCGTTGCTAACACAGATCATCCACGAATCTGAAATAAAAATCCTTGTTTCTCTATCTCAAAAGGATGAGGAGATTGTCCGGTCCATCGTGTTGGGATCGATTCCATTGTACTCGTTGGAATCGAAGAAAAGGGATTGCTGATGAGCTATAGCGATTTGGAGGACGGCGATGGAGAAGGTGACTTCCCAGTCACTGGAGTGTTTGCCAGTGGAAGGGTTCAATTACGAGTCGATATTGGGGCAGTGCTGCAAGATGCCAATAGGGTACCTGTAGGTCCCCATTGGGGTTACGGGGCCCTTGCTTCTTGATGGGAAGGAGCACATGGTGCCTATGGCCACCACCGAGGGGTGTCTGGTAGCTAGCACCAACAAAAGGTGCAAGGCCATCTACGTCTCTGGTGGTAGGGGTGTTCACGGGTTAGGTTGGTTCAGGTTTAGGGAGAAAAAAAGTCCAAACCAATTAGGTGAAGTTGGGTTGGGTTAGGTCTATTTTGGAGAAAAATTTCGGGTAACCTGAACCAAATGAACCTGATTACAATCGAATTGGTTCGGGTTAGGTAGTCGGGTTAGAAACTCCCCCTTAGTGGCAGCAAGCAAAGCTGGCTGGTTTTTGTATCATGTTCCTATTTTCTTGCAATAGCAGGAGCATGTCCACCACCATTGCCTTAGAGTCATTCTTCAACCTCTACCACTGCCGCAGAGACACTACCACTCACCGTTGCAAATCAAAGCCGTTATTATTCACCTATTTCTCTATCTATTCCTGCCCATAATCGAACCCCACCCATAGAGCCTCTAGGCTCCACCATACACACAGATGCCTAACCTCTGGCAAGCCCAATCACATGAACCCCTGCCACCACCAGCGAGCCGCACACCGTCGTTCCCCCCTTCCACCTCCATATGAACCACTGAAGGCAGACCACCTCCTGGCATTTTTTCTTTCTTTCCTTTTTCCTGTGTTTTCCTCTATTTTTCGAGAAACCAAACAGACTTCAACGAATGCAAAATTGAACCACTTACCAGGAAATAGATCAGGCTACTGTGAACCCAGATATGGCCACCGCGAACTAGTCACCAACTGCGACCCACTTTATCACTTGAGACGGTGGGTTGTGGCCTGTGTGAGCACGAAATGAGAGTAGCAACGGTGGCGGTTGAGCCCAGCCTAGGAGGAAACGATGGTGGCTGTGTGATGTGAGCACGAAATAAGAGAAACAGTAACACGAGATGAGAGTTGGCCAGCTGGGTGAAAATCGAAAATGGTGTGAGCACGAAATGAGTTGAGACTTGAGAGCAGCAAACCAATGGTGGTTGTGCTACCGAGAGGAGAGGTGGACGGTAGACGGTGGACGGTGCTGCTTAGGGTTAGGGGAGGGTTTCAATTTGGGGATTTTGATTTTGCAGAGTGAGTGAGGGTGAGGCTTCGGGGTGCACGGGTGAAATGGGAAAGTGAAAACTAAAAATGAAACAAGGCATATAATTAATAATTTTACCAAAACGATGTTGTTTTTCGGGTCATCGGGTCGGGTCATCGAGTTGGTTTACCTAACTTGTCACTCGAACTGATAAATGGATGGGTTAATCAAGTTAGACCCGAACTGACCCGATGACCCGAACTAACCCGGATATATTATATCGATCAGTTCGGGTTGGTCGGGTTCGCGGGTCAAACCAGACTCGTGAACACCCCTATCCGGCGATGCCTCCTCCGTGGTGCTCCGGGATTGCATGACCAAGGTCCCTGTTTGGTGATGAAACAGGGTGAAATGCGATGAGTTTGGGTAATGATATAAAGCAAGGAATTTAATCTATTTCAGAGGAGAGTAAAAAGATTAATAGATATACATTTGAGTAAATTACTACCCACTAATATTTATACATTTCAAGGACCAAGTTTTAATTCTCACTTTTTAGATTATCACCTGTTAATAGGTAGCCATTGAACTATCACTGTCGTTGAGTTTTTTACACACATAATCTAAAGTTCTAACGTGTGGAGCGGCGCTACTCCACCATGTTTAAGGAGCATTTAAAACCTCTCAATTAGAGAGATTAGAGGTTAGTGAGTGCCTCTGTGTGTGTGTGTGTTTTGGTTTGAAAATTGTAAATGTATTCATTTTATTGCAAAATATTTTCTTGTTGAACACATGTGAGTATGTGTGAGAGATGTGTAGTTGAAAAGAATCTCATACCAGAGAGATTAAAGGTTGATGAGAGCCTTATAAACTTGGATGGGTGAAGACTTGACGGGTGGCATTTTGAATCAAGTGCTTCCATCCAAGATATAAAACTACATTTTTAAATATGCCAAACACCCCCCCCCCCACCCAAAAAAAAGAAAAACCCAAATTAACCAAGTCCAAATACCAAATGCCAACTTTGATATCAAAACTTTCGTGTTCTTAGACAGGCCTATGAGCAAAAAGACAAAAAGGGACTGCCTTAAAATCAACATAACAAGTGATTGGGTGACTAATAGCTTCTAGAGAAGGGTTGGTGTTCGATTGGAAATTGGATTTTAGAAGAGTGTTCCTTGATGATGATGCTAGCAATGTTGATTCTTGCATCAAGCATGGAGCGGATGATTTTTCTTATTTCTTATAATGGGTCTATCCTTAGATAAGTTTTCCTTTATGCATCCTGGTTTACTAGTGTTGATTGTGGTAATGTCCCACTTTCTTGTATTAAGGTTGTTGATACCCTGGCTTATTTTAGTAAGAGTTGTGAGTTGTGACACTAGCCTTCAGCTAGAGGACCCCATGATTTATTGTATCCGTTGTTGATTGCTGATGCCAATGGCAATTAATCCATCTTTTCTTGATTTAAAAAAAAAAAATGAATGACTAACAGTAAGGTTACAACTTACAGGTTTATTATTAGTTATAAACATGAAATACTAGCCAAAAAAAAAAGAAAATGAAATACGTTATAATTAAAAGTAAATTACAAAATTAAGACAGCAAACTCAATACTGGAAAAGATTTCTAACATTTTTTTTTTTTACATTGATGACATAAAGATTTAAACCTAAGGAAATGGTAGTTTAAATGAATAATGATAGACATGAATAATAGTTACAAATGATGTATCTTTGCTTTTCCATGATTCTTTTTCTAACGTGTCCTTGATATTTCGGTTGTTCTTTCTATGTTCCACCAAAATAAATAAGAAAAAGAAGGGAAAACTTAACCTGCAGTGCAAGACTACGGAGGAGTCACCCAAAACTCTGTTCCATTAACTTGACAAACTCATGGTGGTCAATTAGTTCATCTCCATTTTGATCAAATGCATTAATCATTTTCTGGCATTGCATCAAATCTTTCTCCAAACCCAAACAGCATAAGACCCTCTGCAGCTCTGAAGCCTCTATAAACCCATCTTTATTTTCATCGAACATATTGAAAGCTTCCTCCACCTCTGCCAAGCTGGCCTCCTCCTCAAACATTTCATCAATTTCTTGTTCACCAAACTCCTCTATTCCATCCCCATCCCATTCAACATTTATTCCTAGCTTTTCCATCACCACAATGACTTCTTCTTTGCACAGTCTCACACCACGTTGAATGCAGTTCAAACTCTGCTTCAATGGTTCAGGATTTGAGTAACTTCGAGATGTGGTCCAAGCCTTCCAATTTTGGGAGACAGAGATCCAGAAAGACTGCAAGCAAAATAAGAAAAATGAGAGGAAACCCTTTATTCTAATATCCCAAAGGAGAATTCTAAGACAAAAAGATATTTCAGACATGTTTATGTTGCTAGGCATTTGCTCCATTGATAACAAGATCAAAGAGATGGCATTAACCCTGAACTATTGATGATGCAGGAGTTCATGGATACATCATATTTATAACAAATAAAAATGAACCTTCACGAGCTTCAACTAGAAGCGTCAACACATAACGTAGTACTTGGGGAAAGGTAACAAAATCGCTGCTAGATTTCCCAAAAACAAGTGCATCATTCCAGCAAGCGATTCCTTTTGGTAAAAAATTCGATTCTTGATTAGCATAATAGGACATAATTTGTTTTGTTTTTTTTCTTTAATAACACACTGCGAAAGTTTAAGAATGTGGAGTTTCTATGAAACTCACAAAGGACGAAAACAAAAACATGGGAAAAGACTAGGAAAGGAGTAAGAAACGAAAGACACAATGACTAACTTCCTTGACGTCTGAAAATGTGTACTTTTTCGGTCTACTTTGCTCAATTTGCTAAGGTTGTTGAATAAAAATTACGAAAGTCGTCGTCATAAATTTTTAATTATAGGCAAAATTAATTTGATTCACTATATTATCATTTTTTATTTTTAATATATTAAATACTTTCTTTTCATTTAAAACATTTTATTTTATATCCTTTAACAATTTTTTTATGTAAAACTCGTATTATTATTATTTTTACTAATTTTTATTTATTTATTAATATAAAAAATTAATAATTCATTAATTTTTTAAATGACAGATAATTTTAAACAAAATAAAATTCATAAAAGTAAAACAGATGGAGAAATATGTGTATGTTGACACGTAACTAGTTTCTGATTGGTCAATTAAACACGGTGATAAACAGAGGACAGCGACTGCTGCTTGTGTTGCAAGATATGAAAGATTCCAAAAGCTAAAGTGTGGTCTCGTGCCGAAGGGAAATTGTCCCATAAACTCCCACGAAATGGTGATGACCTTTGCCTTGCCCTGCCGCTAAAGGCTGTCTACAAAATTAAAGACACTGTTGTCCTTTCATTTTGGAGTATATACCTTTGTGCCAATTTTGCCTCATTGCGAAATTTCCGTTGCCATAGGAATTGCTTTGATATAGAAGCTACTTTATTATTGGTATAATAAGTAAATGAGTAATGTTATATACCTTCTTATCTATTTATCATAATAATCATTCTAATATTAAATAAAAAAATATTATATAAAAAAATAAAGAGTAATATTATATCTTCTTATCTAATCATCTTAATAATCATCTTAATATTAAATGAAGAAAGTATTAAATGAAAAAATAAATGCATCTAATATTTTGGGAATATAAAAAATATTTAATATTTTTTTCATTTAGTAATTATGAAGATTAATAGGAGAATAAATCATTTCTCAAAAATAAATATATCTAATATCTTGTGAACATAAAAAATATTTAATATTTTTTTCATTTAATAATTAGAAAGATTAGTATGAAGATTAGATTGGATGATAAATTATTTCTCTAAGTAAATAGATATGTTTGAATATGCATCTTTATGTAATTTACTAAGCATGTGTTTGTATACAAATTTAATTTTGAACAAAAAAAAAATTGTAGTAATGAAATTTATGTTTGAGAATTTTTATTTCTAACCAACATATTTTTAACACAAATAAAAAAATCTTGCTTTAACTCAAACATAAGTTTGAGAGCAAAATCACATTCAAGGAGAGCAAACAAAAAAGACACCCAAACAAAGATAGATCAACGTTCGAGGAGTTTGAACTTACATTTAGTTTGCTAAACGGAAAAACAAACACACCCTAAAACCCTCACTACCATTTCTCTCTTAATGACTGTTCTGTAATTACAATCAAAGAGCTATACTATCAAAAGGGATAAAAGAATATTTTAAAGCATTGGCAGAGTTGGCGAGGGTCAATACTGTTGGCTTATAAAGCTAAGGTTCAATTTCTGCTACTAGAAATGTCTTTTTGTTAAGCAATCTATAATTACCAATGTAAATCAGTTTTTAGCATGTCTTAACTTTAAAATAAGATAGCCTCCTTTAAAACAAATGCATGCATGGCCAACATTATTACCTCTCTTTGATTCTTTTCCCCCTTATACGTAAAGTGAGCATTTTATTCCTCTACTCGTTAGTTTCTTTATGATATAGTATGTATATCTTTTTTTGTTAGAAAATTGTAGTTGTATTCATTTTATTGCAAAATACTTTCTTGTTGCAGAGCATATGTAACTGAGTGTGAGATAGGAGTGTCAAAATGGTAGGCCACGGCCATTCGAACTCAATTATTTTTGGGCGGTCCATTCGGTAATTCTATATAAATTTCGGTGTTTTACCGTCTGGCATTCTCATTTAGTCTTATGTAGTGTTAAAAAGACTTTTTTTTGTTGCAGAGCATATGTAAGTTCGACTAACATTTTTAGTGAGTCCATTTTGTTGAGAGATATGTAGTGATGGAAAGTGGGAAAGAGTCTTATATTGGATTAGAGGTTGATAAGTGCTCTATAAGCTTGGATAGGCGAAGACCCAACTACTAACTTTTTGGGTCAAATAGTTCCATCCAAAATATGAAGCCACATTTTTACAAATGCCAAACACCCCTTCAAGCCCAAACCATCCAAACCCATATGCCAAATGCCAACTTTGGTATTAGAGCTTTTATGATCTTAGATAAGTTTGTGAGTAGAAAAGATTGAAGCGAACTGACGCAAAGGCCACACAATAAGTAATCCTAGGTGTCTGGTTGCCATGTTTGGAGAACCATCCATGAAAGCCAATTGAGGACATAAGAAGGATCCAACTGTGACCCAATTATGAATAAAGCTAAGGACATATGGACATATTGGCCCAATTGAAGTGTAGTCTAGGGGTCCTTAATGTGGAAAAAAATGATAGAAAAAAAATAACTTTGGAGAATAAAAATGAAAGAAAGAGAGGGAGAAAAAGAATTGACACAATCATGCGTGAGAGGGAGTGTTAGAGAACGCATATGAATAGTGGGAAAGAGTCCCACATTAGAGATATTAGAGGCTGATGAGTGCTTTATAAGCTTGGATCGACCTAGATCCAATGACTTGCCTTTTCTGTCAAATAATTCCATCCAAGATATAAGTCCACATTTTTAAATATTTCAAACACTCCTCTAAACCCAAATCATCTAATCCCAAATGCAACATTTCTTCACTTTTTTTTCTTCCTTTATGTTTATATCAATAATCTCTTTGACCCTTTATATATAATCTTCTGAACAAGAGGATACTTTGTGTTTCCACATAATCTCCAACTTTTATAACCTTGGTTTTCTCGAACACTGCTTGCATCTTGTCTTGATGACCCATTTAGGCCTAAAGCTTCATAATGATGACTTCATAATCATGATAAGTGATGCATATTTTTTCAATCAATACTATATACACACATTTAAATATAGATCACCTCATATTTGTACAGCTTTTATAATATGACTACATATAATTTCATACCATTTTTTGCATACATAAACTTTAATTCTTTTTTTTTTTGTTTCTTATAGTATTTTTTCACTCGATAGATAAAAGACTAATCTCTTAGGATACAATTAGGTGTTTACATGGGGATCCCTTCCAACGGTGATATTTTCATACACATGAATCATGTGATCAAGCTCAGAACTACATACTTAAGGGACCTAAGTCTATTCTATTCGGATTAGCACAAGTTGGTACATAAACTCTAATTTTGCCAACTCAACATATTTAAAAGATATAAGACAAATTATGTTATAGAAGGAGCATTATTATTTTACAAAATGGAAAGGTCGCTCATGATGCCTACGGGTTGCCAAGTGCAAATAGAGACCATTTCCAACAGGAGCATTGTTATAAGATTTTTCTTGAGGCGGCCAAAAATAAACAATACATGTTTAGAGGGTAGTAAATGAATTTATGTATATATTCTCTAAAATAATCACATGTAAAAATAATTTTTTTTCTTAAAAATTTGGGGGCATCTAAAATAACACTACCCTCCACTTTCGATAGAATCGAAATATGAACCAATGAGAGGAAGAAGTGGAAGACCTTATATGCATGCCAACTTGCCTACCATGTGTTAGTAATGAACGTATCAAGCCGCAATTCCACATTAATTAGATTCCACTTCCCTCATGTTAAGACATGGTCAACTTATAGCCAAATTACCACCGTGTGTGTTGGTCTGAGTAGAAGGAAATTAGGTCTCTTAAGTGTGTAATCTTAAGTTTGATTTAAGATTTATATGTATAAAAATAATACTATTAGAAATAAACTCCGTTTAGGCACCTGACCGTACCTTAAAAAATTAATCTCTCACCTATCAGAGAATATTCTAAAAACAAAACTTATAGCCAAATTAGCTTATATTATGCAACTCACAAAGCTATATAGCTAACTTAAAATCATATATTAAATTTGCCATTAAGGGTGGAGGTCACAATTCAATCATTTTTTAATCTTTCAAATTTTGTTAAAATCACCTACCACTACCCAAGACACATAGAAGGCATTTAAACTACAAAGTTGATCCCAAGACATATATGCATTTACTCTACAAGAGGATTTCCATAAAGCCCTGTATGAAATGATAGTCCTTTCCCCCAATGATAGCCTTTTGCCATACACCTTCTTTTATTGTGGTGCACCAATGCATAGAGCTATTAAAATGAGTTGATTTTGATGAATTGGCCTAAATAGCTAACAAAGAGTTAGATTAGAAAAATTCAAGCTCGAACTTAATTTGGCTCAATCTAACATAACCTGAATTTTAATTATTTTTTAATCTAATAATATAAATCTAAAAAGACATTATCACTTTTTTTTGTTTAAAAAATTAAAACTCAATTGACAATTGAATTAATTGTTTAATTTATTTGTTATTAGTCTAAAACTAAATAACTCAAATCTTTTATTTTTTATTAATTTAATTTTTTTAAATTAAATTTATTATTTTAAAAAAAAATTGTAAGGCTGGTGAACCGGTCCGTCCAACCCATAGCCTGCAACGGGTTGAGTTAAGCTGAACTAATAAAATATTAGTTCAACACATATTCTTGAAAATGGTTTGACCATTTGGGCCAAGTTACTTGGTCTTTTTATCGGTTAACATTAAGTTAATGTAATAAGCATTTTGTTAAATTTTGACCAGTTTGACCATAAACATTAAGTTGCCTTTTTCTTAAAACTGGATAACAGAAAAAATAAAGGGGGATGCTCTGGTACATCAAAAAACTTGATGCCACCGATGGCTTCAAAATACCATCTTCTTTCTATAATTAATGTTGTGGACAGTTACAAATGAATGGTAGAATATCAAACACCAAACTCAACCCACCCATTAATAGTTCCTATTTAGCTCCTTCTCCATTTTCCACTTCACAATTCATTCATTTCAAACCCACTCTCCTCCCCTTCCCACACTAATCAACCCTGCACGACCACCAGGCGAGGCGGCTCTTCTTCTTTATCATCAACACACCACCATATATATATATATATGCACACAAAAATATATAGTGTTGTGTTGTCTTATATATAGCATATATAGGTATGAGCGTAGAAGAGCAACTGCCCCATATGGAGTCAACATCATCTTCATCATCGTTGGAGTTAGAGGAGGAGTTGCAGCATATGGCATTGACACTACCGGAGTTGAAGAAAAGGAAGCGTCTGTCAAAGTAGCTATCAATGTCGACGATGAGCATGAGCATGAGCATGTGTGAAACGCCTCGAGACATTGCATGGGAGAGAAGGCGAAGGCAAGAGCGCGGGAGGAGGAATAGCATTCATGATTGCGATGACCTGACGGACGAAGACCTCAACAAACTCAAAGGCTGCATACAATTGGGTTTTGGATTCAATGAGGAAGATTGTCGGATAACACCTGCTCGCTCTTGACCTTTATTTCGAAAACTCACATGATTTCATCCTTTGGAGAATGGTGACTCGATTCTTGGAAGATATATAGCACATGTATTATTAATATTGGATCATCGTATAATTTGTTTCTTATTGAAAATCACATGATTAATTATAGAAGGAAAGTGAGTAATATTTGGATTCATACTATTTTCCTTATGTGTCAAAAAGCTATTGGATGATATTTTGAAGCCATCGGTGGCATCAAATTTTTTGATGCACCAGAGCATCCACCAAAAAAAATAAAACCCATTTGCTCATTTGCAACACTGATTTGGTCTGGGTTTGGGGGTGCTTTGGTATTTCTCTTCTCGCTTACACATTGAACTCTAACACATAGTGTGTCGGATTTGTGACCATCGCCGTTGTGGTGGAGGTTGTTTTTCTTGGTCTCGGTGTGAGTGTTCAGCAGGCATCGCCTTTATGGTTGCCGAGCATCTCCCGATTTGGTCCAAGTAACTCTTTTGCGAAATTGTGGGCCAAAAGTTAACTTCCTCCTGTTGCGCTTTCTTCCTTTATTCCAAGCTATTGATTCTTGAAATGTAGTTGAATTTCGTGATTGTTTGTAATATTTGTTGATAGAATCTCGTAACTACTAAATCTCATGAAATACAGTGATGTGCCATCAGCTTCGTCGTCTAATTCTCTGAAGGACATCTTTAGGGAGATTATTAAAATTAAAAAAAAAACTCAACTCTGTTTAGTGGTCGTCGAACCCCATTTAATCAATGTTTTGTTGGGATAATTACGAACCATTATCGCTACTAAACTACTTTCTTATCTTTACAGGGATTAGGGGTGTCAAAATGGGTCAAGGTCGCTACTAAAACAAAATGGATGGGTTGGATTAGCTAAATTTCTTAAACCTTCTTTACGGGGACACCACATGTCAAATTTTAATGAATATGAAACTTTAACCTATCCAATAGGTAACATGTCAAATTTTAATGAATATGAAACTTTAACCTATCCAATAGGTAACCAATCTTTCATCCAAGCCGTTGATGTTATATTAACCAGTTTCTCCAATCTCGATGAATCTAAAACACGGTACATCCATGCACCCCAACAATACAAGATAAATGCAAGACGTTCCCATGAAATGGATGTAAGTATATGATCACTAAGACCTTTAGAGTGAACCCAAGCTCCCTATGGTCGAGGTTAGAATCTTACTAAGATCCGTTATTGGTGAAGTATCTATAAGTATTCTTGTAAGCTCTCGTTGAGTTTGGAGATATGCCTTGATTCTAACATGAGGCAACTACCTTTCTAAAAAATTTTCCTACAAATATATATATATATATATATATATAGCTCCGTATTAATAATCTCCAAACTTCTAGAAATTAAATATTTCCCTCTGTAAAAATTTATAATCTCATTCAACCTTCAAACTTAGAGTGCTTTTTTTTTCCTTTTTATAACAAATGACTTGAAACTTTCCTAGGGGAGAGAGCTTCAAGTGCAATTCAATTGTTAACTTTGCAACAAAATAGACGACATATAGAGCTCATGAATGAAGCATTTTAATGAAGCTATTCTAGAGGAGACAAATTTATTTGACATATTTAACAATTTAATCAGGATTAACAATTTATTTAACATATTTCAAGTTAAAAAAAAACAATTTATTTGACATATTTAAGTTCGGATCTATGATATAAGATTGGTCAAAGTAATTGCTTGCTTTTAGTGGTTCAGTATACAAACTTTTCGTGCACCATGTTTCCAGAAAGATTTTCCAAACTGTAGATAATAGAGTAATCTAACACATCATAAACCTCAGGCTAACACTACGTGATAAAAGGTCATAGCAATATGATTTAATTTCTACACGTAGGCTTGCACCTGAGTCACTGGTTTTCATCTTTCTTTCTAAACCCAACTTCAGTGAGACTATTAGTATGAGAACTCACCTTATGGCTTAAGGGAAGCCTTGATTTATCAATGAGGTCTCTTTTTTTTTTTTATGATATATACTAAAAAATACTACATGGGAAATTGAGATCCATCATCTTATTCTTGCCTGCTTCCTGGGGTCAAAACAGGGTTGTGAAGGATTCCTATTCCAACTATGTGACAAGCACAGGGGACTTGCTCTTATTGCGCCATGATCATTGGATGGTCAGATCTTCCCTTTATTTTCTAATGAAACAAGTTGATGAGTAATTTATCATCAAGCTCCTAGTGACAAGAATGATGCATAAAGCAATTCCAACTTCACACTTTGTGTTCATCGATGAAAAGTTCCCATTTTGTAATCGCATCACTACAAACAGGACTAGGAGTTTTTACATAGTCCACATCACCAAGTCATTGTCAACAAAGCTGCTTAATTGTAATTTTATTGCTCCACTTTTTTACTGTCTATGTCTACACCACTGTCGATTTCAAAATTCTTGAAATAAGCCTTCTGGATCATTTTGTGTATGAATGTTAGCAGTCAATTGGGATCATGGGAATTTGTTTGAGGAAGAGTGCTCACGATCCCAATCAACCAATTAATGTAGCTCAACCTCCCATTGGTATGCCAGCATAGCCAATTAAATAGCATTACTTGTGAAGCTTAAGTTTCTTCCCCGAGTTATTGACTAAACAAATTTATAATAAATTAACCAGAAATTATAATTTTATCATCCCATTAAGTATCATAATCATCTCACCAGGATTTCTGTAGTTTTATCAAGAGTGTTTAATAATTTCTGCTAATCTGTATGATGCTCTTCTATCAGAGAACACTTCAATTTCTCTGTTAAATCCTAATGATGTGCAAAATTTTTGGTGCAGGAAAACTTGCAAAAGACCAGGGAACTGTTCAACCCTCCAACCATGGTCCCCTTTTTTTTTTTTGGTTGTCTCTAAGACAACGATGAAACTAGTAGTTATCTAATAATCGTTAATTCTGTTGCAGGAAAATGTAATAAAGGTGAAAGGCATGGTTACATACCTACTCCAAAGGATTGGAATGTTTTAGAAGTGGACATGGGTATAATACTCCAAAACTGTAAGCTTAAGCGCTTTAGCTATAAAGTATTGAAAGATGCCACTCGAAAGTTCAAATGTGAGAACTTAATTGGCCAAGGAGGCTTTGGTGATGTTTACAAGGGATATCTCACTTACTGCACCATGAATACTGCAAGATCAAATGAGGGGTTTCCCATAGCTGTTAAGAGAATGAGGAGGCCAGGAGCACAAAGCAATGAAGCATGGCTGGTCTGGTTACTTGTCATTGTGTGTGTGTCTGTGAGTCTGTCTGTGTGCGGTTGGTTAGTTGAACAAGTAATATGACATTATCTGTGTGAGTGTAAAGAGTGTGTACATGCATCTGAATACTTTGTTATGCTTACAGAATGAAGTGACTTACTTGAGCAAAATAAACCATCCAAACGTGGTGAAGCTCATAGGATTTTGCTATGAGGGTGAGCATAGAATGCTGGTTTTTGAATACATGATTTGTGGAAGCTTGGAGGATCATCTCTTGAAGGGTAAGATACCATTAGAAAAAAGAAAAAGAAAAAGAAAAAAAGAAGATTCATAATGGAGAATTGACCAAGTTCGCTTTAATGGGATAACATTTAGTCTCAAGAATTAGATTAAGCAAAATTTTATTTTGTCTTGGCATGAACAGAAGAAAGTGCAAAGCTAAATTGGACTAGAAGGATCAAAATAGCAGTTGGGGTAGCTAGAGGTTTAGATTATCTTCACACATATAGAAGACCACTCATTCATGGTGATATTAAATCTTCAAATGTCCTTCTGGATGCGGTGAGCTTCTTAAACCAATGCTTCTTTTCTACCTTTTCAATAGCAGCATTCATTTTTCTTCTGTTGCAGTTATCATGATTTGCTGCATAAAGGTGTTAATTTTTAATAGTACCAACTGGGTAAGAATGATATTGCAGAACTTCAATGCCAAGCTCTCAGACTTTGGACTCGCTAGATATGGACCCGAAGGTGACCATTCCCACGTATCCACAAGAATCCTTGGCACTAGAGGCTATTTCGCCCCGGAATATATAGCGACAGGTACCTATCAGTGCTTATTCCTGAACTACTAGTGCTATAGAATAATACTATCTATACACTTATACACACATTACTCTACATCAACACAGTTTTTGTTATTTGATTACAACTACTCTTACCTCATTTTATGCATACCTATACTTTGATTATGACACATACCCCAAATGTAAAAAATGTGAGCCATGAGGTATGTGCATCCAGTGTTTTTCTAGTGCTATATACACACCTCTCTTCCTTTTGAGGGAAAAACTATAACACACGTCTTATTAGATGAGACAGTTATAGGTACACTCAATAGTACAGTTTCTGTAACCACACAACGTGTGCAAAGTCAGTTATGGGGATTATCGTTGTCTTCCACTAACCAATATACTGTTCATAGTTAGCACTAAAAAAATTAAATGAAGTCGTAAAAGCTAAAGATAATGGTGGTCCACATAATTTAAGTTGTACATGTTCACTGACAGCATGTATGAGCATTGTCTTATATCAAATGTGCCTGAGAATCTGCCCTTGTTACAACAAGTGTGTTATAAATTATGTAACATTACATAATGTATAGCACACTGATTGATATTACAACAATGTAACATTCCATATTGAAAGATGTACTTTTTGTATACACTTTATGTGTGAATAGATGAATAATTTTAATATCGACCACTTCGGGGATGATTCATGGATAAACAAAGTACAAATCAATCATTGATTTATTGTTAAATAAATTAATAATTAAGATTAAAAAATTATATTCAATTAATAATACTCAAATTCACATAAAAATTTAACTAAATCATTCTTTTTTTAATGAATAATTATACATATAAAGAATAAATAAATTTTAACTGATAATTTTAACATACACTTAAATTTATATATAAATACTATTAGATGAAAAAAAAAAAATTCATCTATAGACCCAAACAAAATTGACCCATGATAACCTTCTCCGTGAATAGACAAATACTTAAACATAAGGAAAAGAGTGGGAGCAGAAAATCCTATAGCTTAAAAGTACAAGCTCATTTCCAAATTATTTTACAGGGCATTTGACACTTAAAGCCGATGTATACAGCTTTGGAGTGGTTCTGCTAGAGATTTTATCTGGCTCTGGTGCAGTCAGAAAACATTCAGACGGAGCTATGGGAAATCTTGCCCAGTGGGCTGAACCATTTCTAAGCAACAAGGTGGGGCTGCACCATGTTATTGATAAGAGACTCGGAAGCAATGTTCCAATGAAAGAAGTCTGCGAGTTAGCTAAAATAATAGTCAGCTGCCTCTGTTGTAGTCCCAAGCAGCGACCGACAATGGCTGAAGTTGTGGCTAATTTAGAGAAACTAGAGCTACAGTCGGGGATTGCATAATCATAGATCATATGGAAGAACCTATAAGTTTACACCATGCTCTCCTGCTGATAGAACTAAAAGGATATAGCATCTGAATGATTATTAACATTGCTCCTTCATAAAGCACCTTAACTTTAACAGTAAGGATGGAAGGAAAGATAAAAGAGAAAAAGTAATCGAATCATCTAACCTTATATGTTGCGTTTATTTCTTGAATCATTATGTGTAACAACCTGTTGCTACTAGCTGCGCATACGAATGATTGCCTATGATCATCTGTCCATGTAAAAACAACTGAAGTGGACAGTTTTAATGTAACTCTTGGCAAGTAATGTGTCCATAGAAGTTGTGCAAAGATCTCATTAGCTATTATCAACCAACATTCAGTACGAAAACGGAACAAATGAGCATGCAGAATACTGCTGTGCAGAACTTCTATAGGTTGTGGAAATATGGTGTTAATAATCAATTGATCATAACGCAAAATTGCGTCAAAGTACACACCTCATCACATCCTATCAGCAGCACAACCTGATAGAAATAAGGAATTTATATACAGATGTTCAAAGTTTAGTGTACACCAGGAGATTGTTGGTGAGATGGCAATGGGAATGCTGCAGTTGGAGAAAGATTTAAAGGGGACCCATATTGTGCAGGAGACTTTCTTACAGGAACATGGACTCTCTTCTGTTCTGATTGGGAGTTTCGCCCTGAATTTTTGGGGACTTCAATCCCTTCCAGAGTTGCTAAAACCTCTGTCATTGGAGGCCTTGCCTTCGCTTCCCTATTAAGGCATTTTAGAGCAAGAGTAGCTGCCGTGTAGGCTCCTTTTTGTGGGTATTGGCCCTCCAACTTGGTGTCCATAATCCTAAATAGTCTTCTTTTGTCCCCCAAATATGGTTTTGCCCAGTCTACCAGATTCTGCTCCATACCACCTTTTGTTCTATCAACAGCACGTCTTCCAGACAAAAGTTCAAGCAACACAACCCCAAAGCTGTACACATCACTTTTGGCCGTCAGCCGACCTGTCAACCAATTAAAGCTTTATTATGATGCTTAGATAAAATGAGACATGTGAAATGAATTGGTTTCTGATCTATCCTATGGAGCATTACAACGGAGCAAACATAATGAATCTAAAAGTTGAGGCACAGATTTGCCTGTTTGGACAAGAACATATGGATTAGAATTTAGAAGGAAAATTATTAACCCCACAAAACCTAAGTACCAGTTTGACAAGCAAAATGTCAGACAGTTATAATTTAAACTACAGAGAAGAAACTAAAGTATTGATCAGATTAATACCTAGACTCTCATAGGATTGATTTGTGCAACAGCACGTTAAAAAGGACATCAAATGATTGAAGACCACAAATCATAAATCCTAGAAACAACTTAAAATACCAATAACAGTTTAGGCAAAGCTAAAGCAGACCTGTTGCAACATATTCAGGTGCTGCATATCCACGAGTACCCATGACTTGAGTAGAGACATGAGTTCTATCACCAGTAGGGCCAGCCTTAGCTAAGCCAAAATCAGAGAGTTTAGCATTGAACTCCTGCAACACAATGCATGATAAGTAATTAGTTTGCATAATATAATAATGAAGAAGAAATTATTACATTATTTGTATCCTCATTGATCATACAGCATCTAGTAGGATATTAGGAGCTTTAAAATCCCGGTATATGACTTGCGATTTGGCATTATGAAGAAAAGAGAGTCCTCTGGCAGCACCAATGGCCACTTTCATCCTCACTGACCAAGAGAGTGGTTGTGGTCCTCCTGACAAATATAAAGAAACCCATAAATCACGCAAACTACTGTAATGGAATATGCTGGTTTCCTAAGTGCAGTTAGTTAGCAAATCATACTCAAATATCTGTTATTTTGGCAACCAATGAACTGACATCAGAATTTTGACATATCATAGTTAATAACAAAGGAGATCATTCTTAAGGAACCAATAATCCTTGTTGATTCGTTCTTCTTCTCTCAGTTTCTTTGATGACAAAATGATTAAGGAAATAGCTTAATAAACTGAAATCATGGAACAGTATAATATGGTAACTTACTTCTAAACAGATGATTCTCTAAGCTCCCTTTGGGCATAAACTCATAGACCAACATCCGGTTCTCTCCCTCCACGCAGTACCCAATTAATTTAACCAGATTAAGATGGTGAAGTTGCCCGAGGTAGTTAACTTCAGTCTGTAAATTGATTAAAGTTTCACTAATTAGACCAAGCATAAATAATAAAAAGTAAAATAAATTAAAACCATATACTTTTCTTTTGGCTTGGTAAGAAAAAACACCTACCAACCACTCCTTATGACCTTGAAGACCTTCAGGCTTAAGTTTCTTGACAGCAACGACCATTCCTGATCCAGGTTTTGAAGCTGTAAATGTGTGTTCATCAATCCACCCCTTGTAAACATAACCAAATCCTCCTTCACCAAGAAGACTGTCTGGACGAAAGTTTCTGGTGGCATTCTTTAGCTCATTGAACGTGAAGGCCTTAAGATTCGGAGAAGACAAGATTTCACCCTCAGACCTTGGTGTGGGAAGACTTGAGACATCACTTTTTTCACTGTGTGACAGAATAGATAAGCTGGAAGGAGCAGATGAAGGACTAGTTTTTGAAAATCCTGATGCTGACAGAAGAAGAAAACAGTTAGTCCACCATTAGCGTGGGGTGAATTAGAGCTAAGCACCTATTTTCATAAGTTTTAAATAGCTTAGTTTAACTCCAAGTTCTCTGCACCATTTGATGCAATAAATAGTTTCAATTTAAATATAAATTAAGCAGAAATTTTCAAATCGCTTAACATAATGATGATGAGACTGATACATCAATCCCTAATTTTTTGTGACACAACACGGAAGCAGACATTAAACATAAGCAGCAATCACACTTCACTTCTCAAAAAGGGGGGAAAAAATCCATTTCTAAAACACTATAAACTAAAACTGGGAAATAGACTAAAAACCCGGAATCAATAAAGTGGGAGAGGATGATATGTGGAAGAATGTTAACACTTACACCCAGGTAGGAATGTACAAACACTACACATCAAAAAATAGAAAGAGTGTTTGTTATTATATATGGCAAGTGATGATGATGCCTAAAAAGTAAGAAAAAAAAAAAAAACAACTAGATGGGTTACCAGAAATGTCTTTGGAAGTGTGAGTTGCATCTACTTTAGCTGAAGAATCTAGGCAGTTACCCATTATCACCTGTCAGAAACTCTAGGGGCACTGAACTGTTGCTTATAAGAAAAAAAAAAAAAGCAAGTGAATATTTTTGAGGAAAAGTAGCTGGATGCTTGATGAAAAAGGACTGAGATTTTTAAGAAGCAAAATGGGTCAGAAACAGAAAGAGAAGGAGAGGAGAAAGTGCATATGAATATTATCTATGAAGAAAAACATTAAGTTAAGACAGAGTCCTTTTTGGACTTGTGTTATGCTGAGTCTGAGAAAAACACGGGATGCGCGTGGGGACTCTGCCCTCTGATGACGGGCACCTCACCCTCCGTTGATGCCTGCTCAATTTACTTCGTTACCCCTAAATTACTCATGATTCCCTTTCCTTTGTTATTAAATTCCTTAAAAAAAAATTATTCTCATTCTCTTACTTGTCCTTGTCATCATGTTTCACGACACTAGCATAAATTATAATAATTATTAAAAAAAATTATAACAATCAGTGCAAAATAATACAATAGGAATGACGACTAATTCTTCAACTGATGGGGAAGAACCTAACATTATAAATTATATTTAAATAAACTAATTAATTTATATAGTTTCTTTTGCTTGATTTTCAGAAGTGAGATTCGAATAAACAATAAATATGTAATTTTTTTTGGCGTGATTAAATATATATAACTATTTTAAATTTTGTTAACGTTTGTCTTTAAGATATAAATTAAGATATCAAAATAACACTTGATTATTCACCTAAAATTATTTAAGAAATAAAATAAAATATAAAGTATAAAAATACAAGTTCATAAAATCTAATTTTTATATCTTTTAATTTTATATATATATATATATATATATATATATATATATATATATATATATATCAAATGTAATGTTAAGAGTTTAAATTTTAGAATCATCATCTTTAAAAAAAAATTACTTAACTGTTACCTTCAACATAAAATTAGGTCAAAAACCAAAAATAAAAACTCTGAAATTAGCATGTATCTTTAAAACAGACCAAAGCCATGTTTTTGCTCAATTAAATTCAAGTTATGATTTTGCATAAAATTGGCCGATACGTTTTTTGAGCGATTGAACTGGTTCTCATCAATTTTAAAACAATTTTAAGATTTGACTCAGATCAATACAATTTCAATTGACAGTTCAAATGATTGATTCAATTTGGTTGAAACAATTTTTTTCAGGTGTACAGGTTGAATTAATTTTTAAAAAATATATATCCGGTAAAAAAAATTAAAAATATATATAATGGTTATCTTTGTTTATTTTTTAATAACTTAAGGCATAAAGAGAAATTAAATCTCCAATAACATCACAACCACTTAAGAGACTCAGAATCTATATATATATATATATATATATATATATATATATATATGCTAGTTATGTTGCACCTGCAATGCAGGGATTTCTTTTAAAATCGAATATATATGATTATGAGTTTTTTATTTAAAAATATATTTAATACATGTTTAAATTAACTTAGTTTACTTTAAGTAAAGTTTATAATTAAAATATTTTAAAGAGAATATTTGGTTTAAATTTTTTCTTAAGAGCAAATTAAATAAATAATCTAAACATATTTAGAATTTTATAAAGTATAATAGAGAGTCTCATATTTAAAATTTAATAATCATTTGACATGATTTTCATTTTATTTACAACAATATTTAGATGTACTTTTTAAATTTATATACGTAATTTAAATGAAAAAAGGTCATTATATTTATTTTAAAATGTTAAGTTGAATTTTTTATAACAAAATTTTTTATAATAGTTATTCTTTATTTTTTATATTTTTATTTTGAAAAATAGTTTTTAATCAATCTTAATTATATTTTGATAGTTTACTCTTAATAAAGACATTATATACTAAGCAAGATCTTTGTTTATTATTTTTACTTGTATATATATGTATAAAATTTTAAAGCATCTTATGCTAATATTATAAGTACAAATAAAACATAAATATATTGTCAATGAAATATGTAGAAATTACATAAAATTATAATATTATTACAATATTCTTATGATTAAAACTTGAAATATTAAGATTAAAAGGCAATATAATTTATAAATATGTAAAATAAAAGTTTAAAAGGGATTTTTCAAATTTTTATTTTTATTTTTATCTATTTGAGATTCATTTATGAAATAAAGTATGTATTTTTTTATATTTTTTTAAATTACACTTTGATTTCTATTTTTAAAAACAATTAAAAAAATAAAAAAAAATATGACTTGAAAAAAATGCAAAAGTCAAAGAAATATGAAAAGTCAAGGAAAAAGAATGAAAATTTTAAAAGGTTAGAAAATATAAAAAGGCCAGAAAGATATAAATGGGAGAAATGAAAAGTTAATAAATAAATAAATAATGTTATAATTTAAAATTTAAAAGTTTTAAAAAAATAAAAAATTTAAAAAAATGTCATATGACAATTGTAGTGGAATAACTTTTAGATTATAATTATAATAGATAAATGAGAGAAATAAAAAGTCAATTAATAAATAAATAGTCAAAAAAATTTTTTGATTATAATAATATAATAATATAATAGATAAATGAGAGAAATAAAAAGTCAATTAATAAATAAATAATGTTATAGTTAAAAATTTAAAATAAAAAAATAAAAAATAATGGCATCATAATTTAAAAAAAAATGTCACATGATTTTTTATTATTTTTTAAAATAATAGATAATTGTAATGAAAGAACTCTTAGATTATAATAATATAATAGATAGATAGATATTTTTTTATACGGAGACTCAGAATAATATTAATTGAGTTACAAGTTCATTAATTCATTATAATAGTCATCTTTTTTTAAAACAAAATAAAATAAAAACCTATATGAGAAAAGATAATGGCATTATAGGACAAATTTATGGGATTCCTCCAAAAATTTAATTCTTGGCTTGGATGATTATGATTTTTTATTATTTTTTTAAAATAATAGCAATAAAATTTAAACATTACTTCATACAAGCTACTTAAACTCTTTATCATTAACCAAATTCTAATGGCTTGGACGATTATGATTATTAATATAGGACAAAATGGTCAGAAATGAGTGGCTTGCAACCTAAGCAAATTTAAAACTGAGTATAGACTTGTTTTGTGTAATAACTAGCAAGTCAAAGAAATGAGTGGCTTACAAAAGAAAAGATTGCAAATTTTGATCCGGATGAGAGCAATGCAAGTATTTAACTTGGAAGCTGCCTACCTAGAAAAATAATCAAAGACAAGATGACTACGTATATGACAACTAAGGTATGACATATGCCAAAAATTGAATTTATAATTTTAAAGCAAGATTTGAAGCGTGGCGTGGGATACAATACAATACTATACTCTAGAAAGATGGAAGAATTTCTCTTTCCACACTACTGACCACCATCTCCAATCTATCGCCACTGACCAAGCTAGTTAACCCATCATATGGGGGTGTTTTGAAAAGATTATTTCGACCCTCAATAGCTTTTTTTTTTAAAGAAAAAAATTTATTATAATAATATTTAATCATATTTGTTAAAATTAATTTCTATTTTCACATAAAATTTAATACATTTTAAAAGTTTTTTTTTTCATAGAATGTGTTTGGTTCAAATTATCTAAACCATCTAATAATTTTTTTTTAACAAAAAAGTTGTTGCCTACTATGAGAACGTGTTTAGCAGCTATGAACGAAAAAAACAATAGTTTTTATGAGGAAAAAAAAGTTGTTGGATATCAAGCAAAAATTTGAGTTGTTTTAGAAAAAGTTATTGGAATTATTTTTAACACACTAAAATAAATATTTTGTTTTTCAATCAAATAATTTTTTTAATCAATTAAATAATTTTTTAATTATTCTATATCTATTTTGTTAATTTAATACATAAAAATGATTAATTTTTATACCATCCAAAAATATTTCAAAAAATTCCTTTAACTTTTCTTAAAATCACTTTTTCAAATATATATCCAAACATAAAACTTTTTTCTTATAATCGATGATAATCTGCTAGATTATCTGTTTTTTCAAATCTTTTTGAGTGGATTTTCAAAACACCATTATATTCTCCATTTTTCCCAAATCAATTCTAAAATCTTTTTTTAGCATTGTTTTGACCTTTTTCAAGACAATTTTATTTTATCTTTTTAGTTGATCCATTTTAGTTTGTTAGATTGAGTTCATTTTGATTAGAATTATTGGTGTTTTAACTCGTTTCTTTTTGTTTTGATTGTAGGCAAAATCAATCAAATTTTTTTCATTCCAAATTATTCCATAAAACAAGATGAAGTTTGTTCAAATTCATTTTTACTTTTCTTATAAATCCTTTTTCACGGCAAAAAAATTTAAATCTCATGTTTGCTCTTCAATAAAAATTCGAAAAAAATCTTTTGAGGATTTAAAGCATCTTTTTTCAAGGAATATGAAGAGCAATTTTGTTGGACACTAAGTTCGCTTCAGTTCGCTACTAATCAAGCGCTAAAACCAGAAGCGGCGCCAAAAATCAATTTCCTTTCCACCATCAAGGCGCCATAAATAATATAAGCATACCATCAAAGCCATAAAGGCATCGAAATACCATCATTCCCTGGATGATGAGCGACTCAGACGCTACATGATACTAAGCTTGATTAAGCCATGGATCAAACATGGTTTAGATCAGAAAAAGTGCTAAGATCTATAAAATGAAAAATACGCTCGGACGTTTAGCGTCTTCAAACGCTCCATAGAGATTCAAGATCTAAGGTTGGATGAAATTAAAAGAGCTTGGATGGTGATTTTAGGGTAGATAACCGAATGGTTTCTCTTGAACCACAAAGATGAAATTTTTTATTTTTGATAGAAACTTGAAGCTTGGAGTATAAATTTATCTTTTCTCGACCTAAATTAGAGAGGGCATTCTTGCGTGGGGAGTCGTTTTGGATGGTGATTTTAGGGTAAAATCAACCAAAGATGAAATTTTTTATTGGAAACTTGAAGAGCTGGATTTGAAGATCAAGATGAATGATTTTGGAAAAGCTTTTTCTGAGTGGTGTTTAGGTTCAGAAAAGAGCCCTATTTTTTGAGAAAAATTTCTTTGGTCTTCTTAAGAGTGGATTTGAAGAAAGAAAAGAAGAGCTGAGAACTCTGTAATAATGATTTTTCTTCAATTTTTCATGGAGTTTTGCATCTTTTTTCCTATTATTTTAGCTTCTACATTTATTTCTATATCTAGCTAAACTCTCCCTTGTTGGGATTAAGTGAATTTTGATAGATCTTGATTGTTTTTTACATTGGATTCAATTAATATAAGTTGTTATTTCTATTTTGAGTTTTTGATCTCTTCTCTTAATCTTTTTTTTTTAGATTAAATCTCCACCCTTGATTTAATCTAAATCCAAGGATTGATCCTCTTTGGAATGATTTTAGGGTTGTATGTTGAATGAAAATTTGATGATATGATTTGTGCTATGAGATTATGAATCTTGCTTATTCATCTCTAGGTTAGGAATAGTCATTGATTTTGACTACGCTAATATTTATTCTTGTATCCTCTTTTTTTACCGAATTCTAAATCGTAATGCTTGTTATCTCTTAGAATCACCTAAGGAATTAGGGTTTTTAATTGGGAATAAAGGGTTAACTACCTAAGGAATTAGGAGTTGAGTATTTTAGAGATTTCGGTAACACAATAGGAATACTTGTGTTAGTTCTAATTGATATGCAACAAGTGAAATCAAATGAAACTTGATTCCAACTCTTTCATTAATTGATTATTTTTCATCTCGCATACCAAGTGTTTGATAAATTGCCAATTAGAAAAATCTAAAAATATTGTCATTACTTTTGTTTCTTTCGATTTTGTTATTGTTATTGGAACTCACTTAAATCCAAGTTTTAGTTTAAATAGTAGTTAACTTCGTATTTTGGTATTTGGTCATCGATCGCTGAAAATGATATATGGTATCTCACCGTTTTTATTATCTTAACGATCTAAGACAATGGAAATTTGATATATGATTTGTCATGTGAGATTATGAATCTTGCTTATCTCTAGGTTAGGAATCATTGATTTGCTCGATTTATAACAAAAGGTTTTTATACAATAATTGATTATTGAAATAATCAAGTTTTCATAACTATCATAAACACGATCCTAACTATTTCATTAATTGATTATAATACAAAAAAAACTTATGATTTTATATTATAGATTATTTCTTACATTTTAATATATAAATATCATTTTGTTCTAATCAAATAACTTTTTTAATCGTTTATACCTATTTTGATAATTTAATGCAATAAAAATAATTTTTTTATATATTATCCAAACGAAATAGATTAACTTAAAATTATTTTTCAACTAACATATCTAAACATAATTAATTATTAAAATAATAAAATTTTTATAACTTGATTATTAAAATAATCGATTATTGAAATAATCAAATATTTATAACTATTTCAAATACGCATTATATCTATAAGTGTGCAATTGCTCATTTATTGTTTATTTTTTAATTTTAATTCTATAAATTATTAGTAAGAAGAATAATAGAAGATGAAAATAGAAAGATGAAATGCATTATAATGAAAACTTAGGCTTGCATATTTAACTTTATAGTTGATTGCGAATACTTTTTTTTGGTACAAATACTTAAAATTGTATGTAATTAAATTTCACACATGCATACATACATACATGTGTGTGTATAGGGGAAATTGGATATTTTAATGGGACTATTTGCACAATTTATTTTCCCCAAAACTGTGGCAGGGTGTTTGTTAATTAGAATATGTTCTAAGCATTTTTTTTAGTTGATTTTAATACATTTGTGAAGTTCTGGATCCGGATATGATTGTTTTATCATGTATTTTCACGGAGAAAATGCATGTTTTAAATGGGAAACTCTGCTTAATTTTTCTTCCGAAATTCTCTGACAAAGTATGGGTTATTTTACTTTCTTTTAGTGATTTTTGTGTTCAAGTATGTTTATATATAATTACCTAATTAGTGATCGATTGTGTTGAATGTTGAAGCAAAAATATAAATCCCTCAACATCATAAATTGGATGTAAGATATGTTTGACTTTTTTTCTTAAATTTCTTTTTAAAAAAATCTGTGTGTCGACTAGCATTGACATATTTTATGAAATTTGATTTGATTGAATTTCAAATATTATAAAATACTATTTGTGCTTGCACCTTAATTTCATGGGCCTATAGACATAGTAATTTGGGCATTGTGATAGCCCATGATGGGCTACACTTACATACAGTTATGCCCTGTGCATAATTGGAGAGAACCCTAACCACGTTCAATAAACAAAGATTGGCTGCACCCATCAATCCATCCTCTTTGGAATTTCTAGGGCAACGGGTAGTCCTTTTTTGTTTTTTTCCCTATATTACTATAGATCGTTCTCTATTCTTTTATAGATTTTTTTTTTTATCAGTATTCTTTTATAGATTTAGTTCATATAAATGCATCAACCAAAGTTTAGTATAAACTCAATATAATAATTAAAAAGAATATAACAAGAATCCTAACACAATAATAATTTTAATATGAACCCGGATCCTTTGCAGTTTTAAATAAATTACAGGAAGTATAGTTTCCGATCTAATTGAACTATGTTTACTTCTAATATATCCAAAAAAAAAAGTTTACCATTAATATTTTACGATACAATAAAATAATTTGTAAGGATTTAGATTTCTTATAGTTTAAAACTAGAGAAGATCTTAATTTTCTAACACTCAAGTCAATTTGAACTTTACTAAATTCTAAACTGGTTACAAATAAATGGATTTAATTTAATAAAATAAAACAACATAAAACAAGATTTGTGATATGCATGGTGGAAAGAGAAACAAAGTCCAAAATTCAACTTTATAATTTTTCAAATTCACCAAATAAAATATTATTATTATTAGAAGCTAACAACAAAAGAAAACTTCAAATTTAAACTCAGGAGGAGGAGGAAAAAAAAACTCAACAGCTCACATGACACATGACTAGGTCAATGGTTCACAATGGTTCTGTGAACGAATATTTGTTTATTAAAATTTGTTAAGGAATGTTTTCAGATAATTATTAAAAATTAAAAACAGAAAATATTAAAGAAAATTAAATAATTAATCTATTGAAAATTCAAAAAATATTTATTATTTTAAATCATTTTTTATTTGAGCTTTTAATTTATTAAGATGAAGCATCAATAGAAAGGATTGAGGCTAGAAAATCTGGAGGATCCCCAGTCTAGGTATAAGAGTCATTACACTATACAAAATAAGCTATGGCATTAGCTACTCTATTACATGTTCTAGGAGTATAATCACAATCAAAATAATCAAAACAAGTAGCAAATGCAATGATGTCTTGAAGAATAGCCCCATTATATGATAGATCAGCATTGCTATAAAAAATGCTGCTATAGACTTCCTTTGCATCATCACCTTCTAAAAGCACTCTCCTGCAACCAAATTCCCAAGCAAAAAGTTGACCCTCACGAACTGCTAAAAGCTCCCCACTAGTTGGATGAAGAGTATATGGACATTCCATACGGACTCCTTTGCTGAACCATAAAGATAGCAAGAATTACTGATAATCACCTATTTATCTCTTAAACACATTATTTTGGGAAGGATATTTCTACAACCTTCCAAACAAAATAAACATCTTGGGGGGACATGAAATCTCCATATTATCTTCCATAAAGCATTAAGATTAGCCAGAGAACTTAAATTACTATATCTAGAGCTCCCAATCTGTTCTCTATGCTTCAAACATGTATTCCATTCAAACTTATAAGCTCCCTTGACTGAGAAAATACCTTTGGGATTCGGGAACCAACAGATAGAGTCTGGTCTCTCAACAGAACTCAGAGGAATGACCTTGATAATAGCAGCATCCTGAAGGAGAAAAATGTTATCAATGAGGGTCGTATTCCATTCCCTGCGATCTTCCAGAAACAATTGGGATACAAATTCAATACCAGCACTGTAAGGGGTTAACTGACCAAGATTAGGTCACCAAGGATCTTCCCAAATCTTTGTTGTAACACCATCACCAATCCTGTAAATGACACCCTGCTGCAAAATATTCCTTTCTCCCAAGATAGCCAGTGGATTTTTTTTAGTCTATATTTATGCCCCACCAAAATTTAGCAATAATCTGGTCCAATTCCCTATAGAGAGAAAGGGGAACTTCGAAGCAGCTAGTAGTATAGGTTAGGATAGCCTGTACAATCGCTTTTGTCAATGTTTCTTTGCCACATGAATAGAGCAACTTCTCTTTCTGCCCCTAAATCCTTTTCCAGATCTTATCCTCCAACGACTAGAAAAAGTAATTTTTTGACATACCTACCATAGTAGGAAGGCCAAGGTATTTTTCAGAAAAGCCACTTGTTGTGTGTTACTCAGCTAGAAAATGAGATCTTTAGTATCTCTAGAAACATTTGGACTAAATAAAAGCCAAGGGATTCTTCTTCTAACCTATTTCCTTTATTTGCTTACATTCTACATCGCGGGTCCATACCTTTTCAAACCGAAAACATTTCTGGTCATTCTTGTTACCGAGATATTCTTGTGTGTATATATGATGCATTATGTCATCTTTACATACACACATAAAAATGGAGAGAGAAGATGTATTTTTGTGATGTGTAAATTTAGTGAGACCATTTATCTTCTCTTTTCATTTTTTTTTATGTGTGTAAAGATAATGAGGTGTATCATGTATACAAACAAGAATACCTCCTTGTTACCTGCATTTTGAAACTCCCAATCTAGGGGCAACATTATTGGGACATGATCAGAATGAGAAGATGAGAGGTGTTGAACTCTTGTATCTGCCTATTTGGAGACCCAAGCATTATTTGCCATAAACCTATCCAACCTTACCTGAACATTATCCTCCCCCTCCTTCCAATATTCTAGGTAAATTTGTGACTCTTAAACCCCAGGGTCCCGTAGTCCATAGAAGTCCATGGATTCTCTAAAATCTCTGATTTGTCCCTCCGGTCTAGCCACACTAGTCTTCTCATGATCATCCATTATCTCATTAAAATCGCCTCCTACCACCCAAGGTCCCCCATCATTCTGATTCATATTTTTAAGCAATTGCCAAGATTGTTGTCTATTTGCCACCAGTGGAGCACCATAAAAGCTTGTGAACCGCCACCACTCACCATATTGCTGGTCTTTGATTCTAGTATCAATATAGGTAGAGCAATATTGCAAAATCTCCAAATCAACCCCATCCTTCCATAAAACCCCCAGACCTCCTCTCCTGCCATCTGCATTGACTCCATAACCAAAAGTATAGCCCACTTTCCACTTAATTGTTGAAAACTCAAAACTCGATAACTTAGTCTCTATGAGAAAGACTACTTCGGGATTTTGTTGCCTCAGAAGGAGGCGTAAAGTAGGAATTGCCTGTGAGTTCCCTAGCCCACCACAATTCCAAGCCAAGATTTTCACGGTGCTCAGCAAGGTTGACTAGCAACAACCACCGCTTCATAAACAAGTCCACCCTTGGCAGAACCAATAATGTTTTCAGCTTCCTCCTCAGTACTCATCTTCATTTTCTGACCTAGTGGAATAAAATCAAAATCCATACTGACACTATCATCTGTTATCATTTCAATTGATCGTTTTCTAGTTTTCTCTGTGGCTATTTCTGTCTTATTTTTCTCGATGTTTCTCACTACTTTCTTCCATTTCTTGGTAGGTTGATTCTGGATATTGGCTTTCTTGAGTGGAGATGTAACTTCCAAACCTCTGTCAATCTTATTCACCTCAGAAAGTTTAGTACCTTGATATGAGTTTGCTGCAATGTTGTTCGTGATATAGTCTTGTTGTGGAACGTCCTCTGTTGTATTCTTCACCTTATCCCTTCACACCTGTCCCTCCAAACTCACCTTCTCATTCGATAAAACTAGATCTTTGCTATTAGACTGTGCTGGCTTTGTGTTCATCGGGTTTATTGATTTCGATGGTCGCACCTCAGTATCCATGCAGCAAATTGCAGGTTCTCCGTGTCTATCTCATCCTCCCTACGATGGAAATTCAAGTGTAAGTATTAAAGTTTTAATTTATAAAGAATAAACAAGTTGAAAATTATATAAATGAAAAAGACTTATAGACTCAATGCCTTAAGATTTTGGATTAAGATGTGATGTTAAGTCTATTTGTGTAATTCTACACTCAGTTCATATCAAAGCTAATTGTTTGGCTTGAACAAGTATTAATGTGAACGACGGTGATTGGTAGATTCATGTGAAAGGTCTCTTGTGTTGAAAGTCTTCTTAGTGATGTTGAGGTTAGGCATCGTGTTCAGTACAAGTATAAAGAATAGCATGTGTAACTCGATCTGGAAGAGATGAGACTCTTGAAAGATATTTTTGTGTGCATACAAAATGTACCACATCACATTTACATAAAAAAAAAATTAAAGAGAGAAGATGATTGGGTCCTACAAAACCCACTCATTACAACAAAACATCATCTCTCTCTAATTTTTTCTCTCAGTGTGTAAATATGATGTGGTGTATCTTATATGCACACAAAAATATCTTGACTCTTAGATGCGGGCTGAACTTTCTTGATGAAACCGTAAATACTTGAAATGCTATTTGATGGGTTTACTTGGGTTGCTTGCACTTTTCTCAGAGATCTTTGTAAACTTCAAAACCAATATCTCCTCCTTTCCTTATGTTACTAATCCCACTACTATTTGACGTTACGGGGCTTAACTTGAACCATGCATCCCCATTTGATCCACGAGCTTGGCACTAATCCCCCAAGGCTTCCAATCCTTTTCTTTGTATTGTTCACAATCATCAATGGTATGCTCAAGTAAGCCACAACAATAACAAAACTTGGGTAAACGTTCATACTATATAAGGAACCTTTGGGGATCACCATTGTTCTCGGTTTTCATCTTTATACCACGTCGAAGTGGCTTCCTAATGTCAATTAGCAATCTCACCCATAAACAGATACCTTTCTCTTGCCCATCGCCATCTACGTCAACACCCATGCACAAACCTATTGCATTCACAATTCTCAATCCTGTATCATCGTTCATTCTGGCTATCAGCAAGTCTAATAATCGGATCCAAAATGGTGAATGGGTGAAAGTAATATCAGATGGTCTTTGCACTCCATCAAACTCCTGAATGATCAATAAAAATTAATCGAAGGACCATGGTCTCCCAGCCAAAACCTGATCATGATCTTTTTTTTCCTAAAAAAATCGAAAAGAATCAGGTTTTCTCCCAAGGGTCTGAATTCCATCCTTTTAAGAGGGTGCCGAATCCTCTCCATTATCTTGCCAAGAGCATTCATGTTAAATGGTTTCACTGATATTAGGATTCCCACCAGAGGGAACTTCTGGCCCTCACTCGAATGTTCACCTTTCCTCACAACCTCGCCCACTGTAGCTTCCTTCTTCTCCGAGAGTGTAAGGTTATGCCATCGACCAACCAGTTCATCAGTCATCGTGTAACCCTACCCCAACCCTTCACCATGGAAGGGACCAAATTGTCACCAAGGACACGCGAAACCTCCACCACGCAGCCATCAGGAAACCCTAGCACACGTGAGACATGATAAGGACTGTCATGACAATAGTGGAGATACCAAAAGATATTTAATAAGACTCGTATTTACTCCATCTATTTCAAAATATATGTTATTTAAGATTTTTTACAAGAATTAAAAAAGTTATTAAATATCTTTTATTTTAGAGAAATATAATTATATTTAATGAAATCATCTCCTCACTCTATTAATATTCGTTCTCATTTCACTTAGTGGATATACGATAAGAATAAAGTTGAAAATTATAATTAATGGCGTCTTGACTTTCAAAAACAACAAATAAAATGATTCAAAATTTGTTCTCTACAATGACTAATATATTGAAACATGGAGTATTAATTTGTAGAGACGACAAAACAACTTGGTCGGCCGGCCTAAAATTAAACAAAAATGCAAGTTATGCAGGTCAATTTGTGAGTTGATCATCTAATCTGTCTAACTTAACTTAAAATTGAATAAAAATAATGAATTGATTCTTATAATCCGTTTTATTCAAATTCATTATTTAACCCAATAAATAAAAAAATATAAAATAAAAAAATCTAACTCGACAGTCAACCCACCCCAACCGCAACAATCTACTGAGTTAAATGAGAGTAGATTAAATAGTTTGAGTTTGAAAACTGAGTTGGACTATGCAATCTTGGCGGATTGATCCAAAGGATCAAACTCATATAAGTAACAAAAGTAATAAAAATCAATATTATCTACACTCACTTATATACATATCAATTCTCATTATCTAATGTCTAATTAAAACTAATCTCATCTTATTTTCTTCTACATATTTACATTTTAATTTTTTCACTCATCTTCAAGAGTACATGATATATGCAACAAGAACTCATATGAAGAATTAATGGCTTATTTTAAGATAAATATATAATTAATGATTTATACAAGGTACAGAAACAGTTGGAGCTTGGAAGAACTAAAATAATAATAATAATAATAAATAAATAAAAGTTGGAAGAACATTTCATGAAGAAACATGTCACCTCTCCACTTAAAACAAAGTTACGCGTTGGCGCAGCCAATGAGGGTCGCGAGTGAGTCTCCAACCAATAACAACCCTCCACATGGAAAATCTACGTCAGTTGGCGCCTCTCTATATTCACGTCGTCCCTCGCAAAACACCGTCGCATCGACACTTCGAAGTTCGAAGTTCTAAGTTCGAACTCCGACGTCGTTTACCCCACTCTCTCTCCGCCGCCCCTTTCCGTTCGCAACACCGATCAACAGGAGGATCTCGGCGGCTCCGGCCACACTCTTCGGGGGCTCTAATGGAGGTTCACGGCGCCGGGCTTCGCCGTGTGCTGGTGTTGGCGTTTTGCATCGCCGGCATCTGGTCTGCATATATCTACCAAGGCATTCTTCAGGAAACTCTGTATGCTTCTTCCTCCAAATTCTCCACGAAATTTTGATTTGATAGCCCACACGTTTGTGTGTTCCAAATTAGCGTGTTGATTCGTTAATATCTGTTACGAAATATTCAATTTTGTTGTTGTTGTTGTTGTTTGGTATGGTTCGGTTCAGGTCGACGAAGCGGTTCGGTCCAAATGGTGAGAGGTTTGAGCAGTTGGCGTTTCTTAACTTGGCGCAGAATGTGGTGTGTTTGATCTGGTCATATATCAGTATGCTAACAATAAACCACTTCTTGTTCTTTATTTGCATTGCAACGAACCACAGTGTTGGTCTGAAAGAAAAATAAATAAATAATTTTGTTTTTTTTAAAGAAAAATAAATAAATAATTTTGTTTTTTTTAAAGAAAAAATATTTATGTTAATGCATACACGCAGTGATTAAGATATGGTCGAGTGGGAGTAGTGGTGGTGCTCCTTGGTGGTCATATTGGAGTCCTGGCATTACTAACACGATTGGTCCAGCTATGGGAATTGAAGCACTCAAGTATATTAGTTACCCGGCTCAGGCATGTTACTTTTGACAATTTATTTTTTCTCATGTTTTTGTTTTCTAAATGATTGGTATGGAACTTATATTAGTTTTTGCCTTAATGGGAATGAAAATGTTTTTTGAACAGCCAGAATACGACACCCGCCTGGAATATCGTGCTGCACATAAGTGTGAATCACTGTTTTCGTATACTGAATGTCTAGCTGGAATGAATATATCGTATGCATACGTGAGTGGAGTGTCGTCTGGGTGTCGTATTTTGGATGTTCAAACGGGATGTCCCCTTAAATATGGAGGTGTGATTTCTTATTTCAAACTTCTTCAGTATAATCATTATTTTTGCTACTTGCAGGTCCTGGCAAAATCCTCAAAAATGATTCCAGGTCGGTACATTCTGCTTCATGCCCCAGAGAAGCTTGCATTTTATTGAGGATCAACAGAAAGTAGTTGATTTTTTTTTTTAAAATCGAATCAGGGGAGGGGAGAATACCCACTTATTACCAAGTTGGTGGTCACCACACCAAAGGCCTGATGGGATGGCACCTTTAATGTATTTATTTAGTAGCCTTTAATTTATGAGTAGTTAATTATGTTCTGTGCTTAAGCCCTTCTATATTTGTTTTATCATATCCTTCCATTTAAGGGGGATTAAAGATAATTGTTCGTTGAATTTCACTTTATTAAGTTGTTAAGCCAATGGAATTGAATCTTTTGAGCTTTACCAACATAATGTATAGTTTGTTTGTTTGTTTGTTTGTTTTTTTTTGGTAAAACATAACGGATAGTTTTATTTTATGATAATATAGGAACCTTTTGCATTTCTTGTACTTATGCATGTGCTTGAATGTTATACTGTTTTTAACTTGATAACCCATCTTAATTTGTTGTATGCCCGCTTTCCTTTCTTTTCATGTATGGGTAGGTTGAAAATAATTTCATTCATTATTGTTTTCCATCTTTTTTTTATGTGAGATGGAGGTGCCTCTGTCTGGTTTTGATATATAAGCATCCTGCAAAAAAAATAATAGAAAAATCTTATGGTTTTAAGTTTTTTTTTTGTATATTTTTTAGTGGCTATTCAAGTTTATAACTGAATGTCTAACAAAGTATTCACTTTACCTTAATGCAGTTATGCTGATGGGTACTATAGTGTATGGTATAAGCTACAGTTTTCCAGAATACCTTTGTACATTCCTTGTTGCCGGAGGGGTATCAACATTTGCGCTTCTGAAGGTTAGGAACTTCTCAGATTAACAGAGTAATGCATTTTAATCTTTAGCCAGAGTCTCCTTTCACCCACCTTGACTAGGTATTTACTTGGACTATGAATCCAGCTCAGTTTTCCATTTTCTCATCTTTGCCTATGCTTATTAACAGACTAGCTCAAAGACTATCAGCAAGTTGGCACATCCGGATGCTCCCCTTGGATATGGGCTATGTTTCCTGAACCTTGCTTTTGATGGATTTACAAATGCAACTCAGGATTCCTTAAAAGAAAGGTAAATATAAGAGAAGCTTATCCCTCTTTTGATTTGCATTGAGCAATTCAAATATGTCTGATTGCATGTGAACTAAAATTTTGGACCCTTGCAGTTCCTTGATATTCTTTCTCCTTATTTTTACTGCAATTATTTTTCTAAACTATTGGTTTGTCTTACTCAGGTACCCAAAAACAAGTGCTTGGGATATTATGTTGGGCATGAATTTATGGGGTATCATATACAATATGATTTACATGTTTGGCTGGCCCCGATGGAGTGGATTTGAGGCAGTTCGCTTTTGCAAACAGCACCCAGAGGCAGCGTGGGATATTTTTCTCTATTGCTGTTGTGGTGCTGTGGGCCAGAATTTCATCTTTTTTACCATTAGCCGATTTGGCTCTTTGGCTAACACGACCATCACTACCACTCGCAAATTTGTTAGCATTGTGGTATCTTCACTATTGAGTGGGAATCCCCTATCAACAACGCAATGGGGGTGTGTTTTTATGGTATTCTCTGGATTGTCATATCAGATCTACCTCAAGTGGCAGAAGCTGCAGAGAATCAAGAAGAGAAAAGCCATGTGAAGAGGAATCTTCAGCAATTTTGAATTCAAATGTTAATGCTATTGTAGCTCATTTGCCCTTAACCGTAGTTATACAACCTTAAAGGTTCGATGAACCAGATATAGATTTGTACATAGGAATTTTGTTAACTATATTTGGATAGTTGGTTTTTTAGGAGTACAAAGTTAAAAGCTCAGACTCCATTTCTTCTTGGTTCGTGATAATTATCACGTGCCTCTGTATCTTTAATAAGGAGTTAGTTTTATAGTATTTGAAGCCAAAGCAGTACTCTTTGTAAACACGATTTCCAGATTATCTTATCTATTCTCTCTTTTGTCAAGGATATTATCCCAGTATCACACTAAAAGAACCTTTATAAATAGCGGGATGGCATTTTATTTAATCAATAGGATCTGTTGTCAGGCTCTTACCGAGGTTTGGGACTGGTTTAAATAATCTTTAAATCATTTGCAGTTTGAATGGTATTTACTTCTCTGAGATCTAAAGCTCAAATCTCAATCCTTCAAGCAATGATTATTATAGGGGAAAAAGGAAAAGAAATATAAATAAAAAATATTGCTTAACTAAGTGGTCGGATCTTCTTGGGCACACTAAGTGGTCCAATCTTTAGAAGATCCATTGCTTTATGTATTACCATACTTAGAGTGTGGTTATTATTAATTAGAAGTTAGTTAGATTAGTTTGCTGAGTTAACAAGTTGATTGCTAGGGAGTTACTTCTGTTGCTCTATACAAGTCAGATAATTGATTTGGTATACACACTTTCCATCATTTAGTAAATTCAGTTTATGAATTCTCTCATTTCTCTTATTTTTATTTTGTTTTCCAACAATATGCACTGCTTTTAAAGTTAAAATTTACCTGAACATAAATAGAAATAAAATTAATTGCTGAGAAATTCTCTGTTAGTGTTAGAACAAGAAACTTTTCCTGATTTATATTATTGAATTTGTAATAAATCACTTATAACATTCGAAATATAATTAAACTGGAGACGATAATGACTCACATGATTAAAGTTGTACAACTAAAACAAATTAAGGTGGTACAAATAAGAATTTCTCATATTTGCAACTACAAGAATTATAAAAATAATGAATCAATTAAGGTTTTGATTAGCTTATCTGTTTAGCGAATTGAATTCATTTTGAGAGTGAAATTTTTTTTGTTTAAGTGGAAATTGGTTGGTCAACTGAGTCAAGGTGTGCCTTTCCTTGAGAAAGTTTACTGCAAAGTTATGCGCTTTATTTTGTAGGGTGTTCCCTCCCTCTTTTTACCAATTGCTTTTGCCTTAGTCATCATTATCTGCCTCCTGTATTCCACCACCACACCATCACCACCAGCCTTGAACTAGTTGTCCTAACTAAGTAAGAATGCATTTCCCCCAGAATTCTTCTTCCGGACAGCACAGGCCATACTTCATTCACTCCCTGGCAACCTGTGTGTGTGTGAAAGAGAGAGAGAGAGAGAGAGAGAGAAAGAGGGGGGGATCTGCATGCCTCTGCCAGGCCAGAGTACGAGTTGTTCTATATACTCTGTAAGTACATAATTTTGCATTCTCCATTTCTTGTTTTAAGTTTTGCTTTTTGGAAAGGAAATGGAGCTTTTATTGCTGAGAGCTGTGTCTTTTGCAATAAATGAGGGGTAACAATGCAATAAATTGGTTGACATTGGATTCCTTTAGTTCTGACTTCTGAGTGATGTTTTCTGGCATTTTTCTTTTTCTCTTCTTTACCTGGAAAACAGTGGAAGTCAATGTGGAACTCTACTTTCATGTTCAGAGAGAGAGAGAGAGAGAGAGAAGTTCTTCTTTACCTGAAAATGTTTTCTGGCATTTTTCTTTTTCTGCTGAGAAGTTCTCACTTAACTTTTTCCTTGTTTGAAGAATTCTGAATTCTCTACTTTTGGTTATGTGCTAAATCTACCAAAGTTAAGACAAAATAGTAACAGTATCTGCACACCAAAACCAAAATGCATTTCCACTACAATTATGATTAAGTTTCAGTACATCAGAACCAAAAGGGAAAAAAGAATATTTATTCTATATTCTATTCTATGCACACCCAAAACAACTAATAAGAATCCAAGTTGCCACTGTTTAATCCTCTTTTACTCTCTTTTTTTTTCTCTCTCTCTCTTCTATCTATGTTTATAGGCGAAATGCCAATGTACACATACACTCAGGATGACTAGTGATTACACAACTGCTCTGTACAACAACAACAACAACAACAACAACAAATCACAACCAAATGCTGGATTGGAGAAAAACAAACCCAGAACAATATCAAAAGAAGATAAACCAAAGAATGACACATTAAGCACGTCGATTTTTGGTGCAAGTATCAAGAAGGTAACTCTTAGTGAAGGGGAGGAGGAAAAGGATGATGTTAAATATGTTGAAGATGGTAACAATGTACCATAACATTCTTGGTGAGGGTATGCCTTTCAAAATTTCAGGCAGAATATAATTGCAATCTTTCTCAAACTACGCAGAGAAGAACTCAACATGCCAGATTGCCAACGGTGTGAAGAAAGGATTCAGAAGGGGGATAGAACGTATAAATATTTGTATCTCAGAAGGATTATAGACTATGTAGTAGGGTTCTTTTGCAGGGTGGCGGTTGTGACGGGTTGGCATTTGGGTTGAAGGTTGGAGACTCCATTCCTAGTGTTTTCCTTAGGAAGTTCCTTTCCTGCAAAAAGTGTAAAAAAAATGGTTAGTCCAGTGTCAAACTTTGACAAACTCTAATGCTTGACAAAAACAAAAAAAAGTGTGAATAATTCTAATGCAGCAAATGGTAACTCCCCATGCTCATAGTGTAAGTATATAGATGAAGCTTATGCCTATCAGGCTTCATATATAGGCTGGGAACCTATAAACTTCCTGAGTCATAATACCTTTAATCCCACTGTTGTAAACGAACATGCAATCCACATAGGCCAGCAGGAATAGACAAAGAGCTTAGCTGAAGTATGATTCTAGCAGCATGCATGTTAGATGTCTATTTTGTGTTCTACAAATATATTAGATGATAAATGCAGATGATAACATCTAACAGCTTCCACTCTAAATCTTGTAACAAATGTAGTATTTTTTGCTAAGGGATTTCTTGCTTCAATAGTTTCAAGCATGAAGATGATATTATGTGCTTACCCTATGTATGGTGAATGTTTGTTTAGTGAAATATTATCAGTGGATTTTTTGAGCTAGAAAAGAAAATAAATAAAATATAGGAATGTATTTAAATGAACATATTGTGACAGAAATCTCTTTCATGGAAACAACTACAAACTTCCAACTTTTCGTAATTGTTGACTTGGGACTAGAAGCAAGACTAGACAGGTGGTTACAATATTTTGTTCTTACTTTTTTTTTTTTTTGGAATGTGCATATTGTATAAGGTTTTATGTCAAAATCTGTGCTTATTAAGAAAGAGAATGTGATACAAGCATTTTAAAGTAGTAGCTATTGTTTTGAAGCATTTGTGGTAAGAAAAATAATAGATCTTTCACAACAAGATCTGTAAGCTACAAAATCCAAAAGCAAAGCTTAACAAAACCCATATAATGTATCGCATGAGTTTCACCAGCACATTATCCGTTATGTCACCCAAATACTCAATTATAAACAGGCATAAAGAATACAAATATTACAAATACTTAGTTTAGAAGTCTAATTTTCCTGGCAAGGCAGAAGTTTTACCAGTCAGTTTTTTTCACATTACATGATATCTTATACAAGCACATTATTGCTGAACAATTTCCTATCCTAAAACCTATTGTTAGAGATGTAATAAAGCTATTTATGAGCCTTCACCTAGCAGCTTAAGCTTTTAGGAGAGTTAGTTCATGACACCTATTTCCAATCACAAAACTACCTCCCACTTTACCAACCCCTTCCTGTTTAGCCTGGCCTGGCTGAATATTTATGATGATATAATTATGGATAAACCGCTTCTTCATTTACCCATTTTTTTTATCTGCATCAATGATATATTAGGTAGGGGTTGCCTAAATGTTTCATATGCTGACTTCATCCGAACCTGAGCAGAACTAAAAGTGGCAACAGATCGAGGAATATTTGACATTTATCAAAGGTAATAACAGACGCATAAAATAGATTAAATGGAGATAAGGTTTTTACATATTACTATGGTTTCATCCACTGACACTAGTGATGCAAATGTATAATGCTACCATTATGTGATTAATTATTGATAGACTGTTTTGTATCTATAATCTGCAGACATAAGGTCATCTTACTACAATTAAAACACCACTTGATTCCACTAATCCAACACCCTAATCATGTTAAGCTGACTATAATTTTCTGAAGATAAAATCTTAAGCTCTCTACATTAACATGTTACTTAAGCATTGATAAGTTCCCCAAAATATTCCCACTACTACAATCTCCACCACTAACTACTACTGAAAAATTCCCACAACTACTACTTGAGTAGATCTATAATTAAACAGCATTCTGAAAGTCCTGCTGGTGATTGAGATTGATCTTATAAGAACTACTAAGAGTACTATTTCTGATACCACTGTTATGATACTCGGGTTCAGTTGTCTCCCCATTATGTCATATTATTAATAACATAATCATACTACTTGTTACTATTACTGTTATAATCTTTCTGTTGGCCTTAAAATTGTTTAATCCCCAAGTGCTTGGGTAACTTACACTTTCTGAAAATTGTGGGCTGGGAATTCCTGCAGCCAAGGATCTGAACATAGGGGTTACTTGAAGAGGGGAACTGAAATCCATTCCTGATGAAGCCGAAACAATGCCATCATTGTTTATCTGTTCCTCACAATATGGGAACATATCTGCTACAGAAAAATATATATCTTATTAGCACTTCTGATTCATTAAAATGTTAGGGTATTAGCACATAGAAAAGTATTTTTATATTAGAAAAAAAATTAAAAATTAATTATTGATAAAAAAATATTTTCAGATTAGGAAAAATTAACCGCTTAAGTGGTCAATTAAGTCAATAAGTGGTTACTCATTAACTCTTTGAACATCATTAATTAGTTGAGTGGTTAATTGTTCCTAAACTGAAATTTTTTCCAAAAATTCTTTTCTTGTAATTTTATTTTTATTATCATGGGAGTGAATTATCTTTCCTTGATCCATGGTTGCAGTAGAAAAAACCCCTTTCTCACATCCACTAACTCCTTTTTCTCCATTTTGTGTAGACTTCATTTCAGTTCCAATATCCTTATGCAGTGAGTGTTCCAAATTATCACCAGCTGAATGAGGCACGACAGTTGATCCTGTACTGTATTCAGAACTTCCTGGAGAGTCTTCATATAGTTCCATTTGCCTAGAACATATTAAAAAACTATTAGACATTTCACAGAGCCCCCACATGAAGTTATATTTTCAAAGAACTTTACCTCCAACATGGCTGGCCTCCCTCATTACTACTCTTCAAGTCCTCCAACATATCTTTAAGATCTACAAGCTGTAAATCTGGAATCTTATGTTGAGGGGTATCTGATTCTTTGGTTCGGTTCAGAAACTCTTGAAGAACCTAGCATCAATTCAAACAAGTATTAGATGATATTTTGAGTATACGAATAATGACATTTCTCATATTTATATGCTCAAGAACTACAGATATCAGCTTGTGATGGGCTTATTAGAATCAAGTTAAGCTTTTTATATTTGATTATATACTAGCAAGATGATCTATGAAACTATTTCAGAGTTTTCAAAGGCAAGATTAACAATGTTTATGATTCATGTTTCTTGCAATCTTCAAATAAAAGCTTCAAACTAATAACTAGGGAAGTTGCAAATGTTCTGGAAATTATAAGAACATGTAATACCTAATATTTTCCAATTAGCTTTTAATGCTACCAGGGTGCTAAAGAAATAAGCCAAGATCAAATATGTTAAATTAGATGACTTTCATAATTTTTGTATAGATAGGTTGACAAATGACAAATTGCTTTAGTTCTGTTGATGTTGAACTTCTAGAGATATAACCTATACTTTTGGCCTTTTCTCATCACACGAACTAGGCAGTTAATTTTTGAAGAAGCACATAAGGTGTTCAATACTCAAAACTAGCTCAAGTTTAGAATCTATCAAGCCTCACCTTCCATGTGTTTTCCATTTCAAGACTTTGGTCCATGTTCTCTGTATCAACTTTTAGAGCTAGTGAACTTAGTAACTCTGCTTGTTGCATCAATGCAATTATCTTTGGGTCATTCTTTTTGAGTAATGTTCCTTGAATCTTGTTATTTTGGGCTGCAAAAGCATGATAAACCGAGATCTTATTAGAATGAGAGGATAGCCAAAGTTTTATTTGCTGAATATATTAATTCTGTCCTGTTTTCTGTTTCAGGTTTCACAATGCAAGAATTAAGTTTCAAAACTAACAAACTTCAGTTTAAACACAACTTACCAGAACTGCTAAACCTGGCATTGCAAACAAGATGCTGGTTTGGCAAGTTGTTTACATCAGGGGAATTTTGAGCTAATACTGCAAACGGTGCTCTTGGCTGCTGATTTATTGGAGTTCTATTTCGCAAATGTGATCTGTCTCCAAAGTTGACCTTTTCTGCACCATCAGGGATATGGGCCCTCCTATATTGCAATAGGGTAATAACATGTTAGCACTGTTCTTTGTAGAATTTGTGTATTTTGATACTTATAGTGTACCGTACCTCATCTTCTTAATAGGTACAGCAGATTCTGATGCTGCATCTGTATTATAACCATGTTGGAAAACAATCCTCTTGTTATTTGAATTGATGTATGAAGTGCTGTTTTCTTTTGCTAAAGCTTCATATTTTTCTCTCTTTCTGCAGAGTGTGGAGAAACGATTTTTCACAGCATTATCCGTTCTGCATAGAAAGCATTGCATCAAGAATTAACTGTTCACAAAATGTTTATTATGCATTAAGGAAAGAATGAATTTTTGGTTACCTGCCTGAAACCACCTTTGCTATTTCCGTCCATCGGTTACCAAATAGTTTTTGAGCCTAAAGAGAGAACAGCAAGAAATTAAGTCACAAAAGCCACATTTATTAAGAAAAGATACATTTTTAGTGAAATTTAGTGGGTGTCATCTGCTGAAGTATACATACATATATAGTTATAGAAGATCTGGGTTGGTTTGGTTGTAACCTACTGTTAATAATAGGCTAGGCTATGCAAAATAAATTTCTTTTGCACGGTACTAGCAAGTAACAGAAAGGAAAGGATTGTTATAATATATTGCTGTCCATCACACAGAGGGATAAGACAGAAAGAAAAACAGAAAAGAAAAAATAAAGTCCAAAATATCAAAGTTCTATAGATTTATATTATAAAAGAAGCTTGTTAAGTTCCCATGGCAACTGCAGCAGATGAAAGTGTAGCTTTTAAACACAGGGAGTATCAATATACCTCACATAAGAGCATGTCTTCCTCCGGTGACCATCCACCTCTCTTGAAATCAGAATTCAAGTAAGTGTACCATCTGATATTTTATTGGTTACTTTAAGCATCAGATTGATAATAATAATAATAAAGCAGAAGCCATGAAAATCTTCATGAGCTAAAGGATAAAAAAAGGACCAAATAATATCCCTTGAAAGAGTCAAGATCAAAATTCAAAACACAAACAATTCAAAAACTTCACCTTCTTCTGCATTGTCTTGTCGTTTTGTCTTTGAATTTAGACGCAATAATTGCCCAACTGCATATAGTTATTGCAATTAAAATCCCTTTAGTGTCACATATCAAGGAAGAAAGAAGCAATAGTGAGTAACCCAAAAGAAAAACAATGAAAGGGGAGTGAGTACTTTTCAGTTCCATGGATACCAATCTGCTCTCTGAGTATATCATCCTCCTGAAACTCACATAACCAATATGAGACACTACTCAAATGCAATGGATTAATAAGTAAACAAAAGAATATTAAAAAAAAAAAAAACCAACTGGAAGAGAGAGAAGAAGCACCTCTTGAGTCCAAGTCACAATGTGACGCTCCTTCTTCTTGGATTCGTCATTGAACTGCTGCTTCTGCTTCTGCTTCTGCTTCTTCATATCTTGCATGATTTGTCTTTGAGGGTGTTTATTCTATTGGTGTGGCTCTCTTTCTTTGACGCTCCCTCTTTTTACCGGAGCCAACTTGCATGCTAAAGACCTTTATAATATAAAAGCTTTTAGGATTCGTAGAAAAAATTTAAAAAGAAAAAAATAAAGAAAAAGGGAAACCACCCCCTTCTTCTACCTTCTCTTTCATTCACCTTTACACCGTAATAAGCATAAATTCCATTTCCAAAAGCCCTTCTCAAAAGGTATTCAACTGAAAAAAGAAAAAAAAATGGTTATTACCCTCTAAAGAAATGGCCTCGGATGCTAACTTTTCAGACAACCCTCCTTTGATCACATTATCCTCTGTAGTTAAGGAAGACCAGAACACAGTCCACTACTAAAATCAGGGAGCCAGAACTACATTAAATGAGAAAGAAAATGGGCAATGAAGATTACATAAATGGGTTACTAAAGGGTACATGGGATTGGATCAAAATCGTATTTTTCTCCAAACCCAACAAATAACAACCTATTTATTTGATGCTATACTGGCATGTAACTGATATCCCAGAAAAGGTTGTGGATCTAAACAAATTGAGGAGCTTTGGGGATACCCAAATGAGAAAAAAAAAGAAAGGAGGTTCAAACTTGAAAGTGATCAAGTAGACAAATACCTCAACTATGAATAATGATGTTGTTTGAAATTGTGCTATGCTATCTGGGTTAAACTGAAAAACTGATTAAGAGCAAGCAAAGGGCCTCATGAGACTGTAGAGATTGAATGAAAGACTTTTAGACCAAAGTACTAGGAATGATCTGTCTCATTTGTTATTTTGTTTTTCAATTCTCTTTCTCTCTCTAACTTTTTTAAAACGGTCATACGCTCACGAAATATGACCTTATAATATAAAAAATCATATGAAAGGATTCTTCTCTCACACTCACACACCATCTGCGGTTGGTTGGTTCTCTTTTCTTACAATAAAGAAATATAGAAAAGAAAGTGGGTGAACACAAAAACTAATATATTTTCCGTTACAAAAACTAATATATTTTCCGTTCTATAACATCTATGGTTAAATAAAATTACTTTGTTTTAGAATTAAAATGATATATATTATCAGTGTAAAGAATTTTACACTAACATTTATTAATATTTTAATATTTTTATTTCTATTTTAATTACTAAAAATAATAATAATAAATATTGATTTGTCAAAATATTAGTGGATGTTAATATAAAATTTTATTATATTAATAGTGCATACTAATTAAATTTTTTATTTTATTCATCATTTTAACTATATTTCTCTAAAATTAAAAGTATTTAATAGATTTCTTAATCTTTGTGAAAAAAAACTTAAATATCATACTATATTATAAAGGATACCTTTCATGACTTCCAGAGTTTTGGTGGGGTACCCAAACTCCATCAAATGAAAACTGAGGATTTGGGTAAGAAAAGTGGGCATGGCTGAGATTGTTGGAAGTCAACTGTTTGAGGAGGTAATGAAGCAATGGATTGGGGAATTGCAACAGAGTCCCTGTTAATTATTGAATTTGCATGCAAAGTAAGATGAAGCAGAAGGCGGAGGATCTGGTGATGAGCGGTGGATCTACGACGGATCTACAACTGAGAGTGGCGGATCTATAGCCACTGCCACCCAATTGCCCTAGAAAACTCCATCACCATCATCAGATGTCGCCCGTTCCACTCTTCCCCACCACCAAATTCACCTACAACTTGCAAGCTCTGTCGTGCCACACCTCACTGCGCTGTCCCGATCACGCCTTGGCCAACAACCCCCTTTGAACCACTACCACCCAAGCCCACCAATTCTCTGCCACGTCCCTTGTCATCAATTTGCCCAAACCAAATCATGAACCATCTCGTCGTTAAGTGCCACCTTTCGATGGTGATTTGGCCAATGGTACTTCATTGGATCTGTTCAAGTGAAGGGTTGAGTTAGGTGATAGATTCGAGTGATGGTAGAGGATAGTGGTTGTTGGGTTTAAAATCTCGATTGAACGGTGATCAATAATGACAATGAGGGTGTCGGTGGGAGAGAAGAAGGCAACAACAAAGTTGGAGTTGTTAAAAGTAGTATAAGGACCTATAAACAAAAATAATTTCACTAAAGTCTTTTTAATAAAAAAATAATAAAGTATAATTAAAAAAGTATAAAATGTGAAAAACTTGGTATCAAAAGTAAAATGTGTAGAGTATCATAGTCTAATAAAGTATGTGAAACGCTTCCATAAAATGGATGGAATATTAATTAATTGATAATATTAATTAATTGTTTAAATAAACAGATGCTTGGGTTAGTGCGCGGGTACGAGGGAAAGTTTGAATATAACGCTGAATTCCATGGGGGGTTGTGGTTGTGCTGCGTGCAGAGTACAGTGTATTAATGAGCCATGGATTATGGTGGCATAGCCCATTGCCCACTTTCACAGCTTTTACCAAAGAAAGGCCACCATATGCATGAAAAATGATTTTTTATAGCATTCTTTCTGTCCCTTAATTTTTGTTTTTTATAAATTTTTTATTTATTTTTAAATTATTTGCTATTAAAAATATTAAAAAAGTATTAAATAATTTTTTTAACTTTATCTTTATTTTAACTAAACTTAATAATTTTACAATTAATCATCTTTTATTATTTTCTAAAATCTCTTTTCAATACTTATTAAAGAGAATTAATAAAATGAGAGAAATAATAATTTAGTCATATTATATCACATGTTTTTATATTTGAGACTATTTAATTTTGTTTTTATCTTTGTGTAAAAATTTTAAAAGACAAAAAATTTTAAATTTTCTTACATAATCTTCTTACTAATCCTTCTAATTACTAAATGAAGAAAGTGTTAAATATTTTTTATATTTCAAGACATTATATACATTTATTTTTTTATTTAATAATTTCTTTATTTAATATTAGAAAAATTATTAAAAAAACTTATAAGAAGATATAATAAAGTTCTTAAAAGACACTTATAAAGGAACAAAAGTAGTAAAGAGTTTTGTTAACATGTGCTTTAAGAGCACATGTTAAGAAATAAAAATAAATAAATAAATAAATGAAAAGTACAAGCATTTATTATTTTAAAAATTTAAAAAATATTTAATATTTTCTTCTCTAAGTAATTGATAATGAGTAATAAATATTATTTTTAATATGACACATGTTAACAAAATACTTTAATAAATTATTGAGTTTTTCTAATGAGTACTTTAAAAATATTTGTTAAAAAATTTAAAATAAAAAATTTTGTATGAAAAATATTTTTTTAAATTTTTAACAGATTGAATACTTTACTTTTAATAAAAAAAAATTCTTATTTTAGATCCTTATTAAATACTTTTAAGACATTCTTTAAAAAAATTCTAAATTATTTAAGATTTAATATCATATACATGTAGTCAAGAGTTCAATTTCTAACTCATGTATATATAAAAAAATACAATTAGAAGTAATTTCCCTTTTTGAAACTAACAATACTATAACATGTTAATCCTTCACTTTTTAGATAAAGAAATACTACAGAAAAAAAATAAAAAAAATGCAGCTATAGGTATACGTAATTTTATATATATATATCAAATTTGAAATTTCGTGAATTTTAAGGAGACATGAGAAAGTACGTGACCTAACAAGCTAAGCGTCACAACCAACCTTTTTGCATTGAAATTAAATGTTTCAGGTGTCTCATTTATCTTTTCATCTTTGGTCATGCCACTTCGTATTATTTTTTCCTCTCTTGGTTTTAGAATCTAATTGCAAAGATAAATATAACTCAATTCGATTTTGAATTAATTAAAATTTAATATGATTTTTAAATATTATAGAATTTAGATATATATATATATATATATATATATATATATATATATATATATATATATATATATATATATATATATATATATATATAAAGATAAATGAGATTATGATGTGTAGATAGCTGAGATGTAGATGTGCTTGTAGGGGTTAGCTTTGTCCATTGGTTCTCCCAAAGGTAGCAATGTCTTTCCTCAAAATGTGGTGGCTTTTTTTTTTTTTGAAAATTTTGAAAAACAATACTATTGTATTTTTCTTTTATACAATTATTAAGGCAACTGGTGAGCTTCTGAAAAAAGAAAAGTTTTCCTTGTCTATCCAGGATTTTCAAATCTCAAGAGAATGTTTGGTGTAGTTAAATCTGCTAAATCTACTTGCTCTGTATTGCCATAATTCGTTTAATTTAAGTTCGATCTTGTAGGCAATAGCTAAATGCTTGCAAAACATTTCTAGTTCGAAAATTCATCTTGTTTGTCAAGCATAGATGTCTTTAAAAGTTATTTTGTACTTCATTTATATACATTAAAATTAACATAATATATATTTTTAAAGTTATTGAATGGTATAACACACACATAATATATGAAAGAAAAAATGTTGTTTTTCCTTTATTTTTCTCATTTGAAATATTTATGTCATTTAAATAAAGTTATATTCCATTATGTATTGTATTATGTACATCAAATAATATAATCACTTTCTATGTCATTTTATTTTTAAGGGAAAACTTCAAAAAAAAATTATTGTACTATTCGTGATATACACTTTGGTCCTGTTACTTCAAAAATGTAAAAAAATGACATGTTATTTTGCGTTTTGTGCAAAGAACTCCAAAATAGTAATAGACGTTACACTTTGGATGGAAACGCTCACGTGCAACGCACATGCACGTATGAAAATTTAGCTCATAAACGTAGTCTTCTTCTTCTTGCTCAAGCCCAAACGCTAAATCTCCAGAACATACACCATTGCATCACTATGACAACGAATCTTGTCGCTCAGCCACCCAAGTCAGATCTGCACACCACCATGACTGAGACTCAGGCAACTGGGTTTGGTTCAACAATAAGTGCAACGTGGGATGGCAGATTTGGGCGACGCGACGGAGCTCGTGGGTTGCGGATCTGAAACAGGTTCTAGACAATGGGTTGTATGGGTCACGACTAGCTTGGAACGGTGGAGTGCGGTGGCTTGCGGGTGGTGCGCGATGGTGGTTCGCATGAGGTGGAGCATCTCAGTAGCGGAGTCGATGGGGATCTGGACAACGCGACGGAGCTCGTGGGTAGCAGAACTGGAAGTATAGGTCATGGCTAGCTTGGAAGGGTAGAGCGCGGTGGCTCACGGGTGGTGCGCTGTGGTGGTTCGCACGAGGTGGATTTGGGTTTTTGGGGGTCATGTTTTGGAGTATGGCAGAGAAATGGGGGTGGCGTGGTGAAAGTATAGCAGCAGTGATGGTAGCTGACAATCCAAGGTTTGGGTGGCTATGGTGTGGACGACGACTTATGGGTGGGAGGAAGATGAAGACCACATTTGGGGGCAAGGGTGTGAGTTTCTGGAGATCTAGGGCTTGAGCTAGAGGAAGAAGAAGACTGTGTTTGGCAGTCTATCCAAAATGTAACATTTGTTACCATTTTGGACTTCTCTACACAAAATGCAAAGTAACATGACTTTTTTTGCACATTTTTAAAGTAACAAAACCAAAATGTACATCACGTATAGTACAAGGTTTTTTTTAGAAGTTTTCCTTATTTTTAATTGTACCAAACTATGGAATCCGCATATGAGTCCTATTCCAGCTTACTAATTCCTATTCTTATTTAGATTTTTATTCCATGGAATTACTTTTTTTTGCATCAAACGTAACATTAATGCCTAAGGTTCACTAGTAAATCAATATCTATTACCTTCTTGGAAACAATGTATCAAGGAGATATGCTAAGGATCATGCAACAACTCGCGGATGTCACAAATAAGTAGAGCACAAGAGTGAGAGATAGGGGCGTGCCATTAACCAAATTCAAAGTCACCAAAAAATTGATCTCCACTACTATGGAAGAAAATTCATGAGCCTATGCAAGACAAAGTCCATGAAGGAGGCCTTATTGCCTTTGTCTTAACTATAGAACAAATACCCAAGTTACATATAAATCTAATCAAGAAACTACCACTATCATCTCTAAACAAGCTACCACAAACCACATAAGAAGAAGTCCTATAGACTGAGCCATCAACATTCAACTTAATAGAACTAAGAGGAGGGAATCTCCTAGACACATGTGACACATATCACCAAGGTTCAAAGCTCTTCAACAGGGGACTAGAGTCACTATTATCACCAACAAACTTAGCCATGCTAAGAATCTTGTGAAACATATCAAAGTTGGAGTATAAATAAAGGGAGAACACCATCTTGTTTATGTCTTTCCATAACAGCCAAACACCCATACCAAAGAGATTATTCTAATCAATCTCAGGCAAGTTAGACCATTACTTAGTGAAATTAGCATGCAACCAATCCCATAACCCCTAGTGCAACAAATCTAATAACTCTTGGCTAAAAAAGACACTTTAAGCTTGTAGAGACAACAATCTAGATCAGTTATCATATGCATAACCATAACCCCTTAAATCATGCATGATGTCCTCCATGGAAAGAAACGATTGCCCCAGTCCAGGGTTAGGACAAGTCTTTAGATTTAGTTAGCATTTACATGAGACTTACATATGTCCTTTATACTCAATGGATTTATTCAAAATTATAATTATTTAAAAGCAGTATATGAATGTGATAGATTCTTTCTTTATAACTTTTGGAATTTTTGAAGGAAAAAAGATTACAGAAGTTTCCAATGACTCATTGTCACAACCTAATTCTTGGGAATGTGTCCAACTAATCAGGGATTAAGCACTATTAGTCTCCCAAGCCTCATTAACACATACCATACTTAATACAATTTATCACAAAATCAACATTACTTAAACATAACTACATAAAGTCCGGGGCAAAGCCTTCCCAAATATAGTAGACTTCCCTTTATTCAACATCACTTGGAAGTACTATTAAAATAACTTAAGCACACATGAAAAATTTATGTTTCACTAACGACTATCTAATTACACACACTAAGTATCTTGACCACCATGCAAGATCAATGAACCCAACCTTGTGATAGGAAATCTAGGTATCCATGTATTTAAATCATCTTTGTAGAATTGACCTTTCTCACTCTAGAAGTGAACAAGCTCTCTAGGCTAGAGGTACAGAGAATGGTGATTAGACTCTGAAAAAATAAAACAGGATGAGTTTTGCAATACATTGAACACAAGGGCACTCAAGTGCCACTAACCAAAAGTAATATAAATATATTTTATATTGATAATAAGGATTAAGCATAAGAAATGTATTCCAATACTTTTGTTTGATATTCAATAAAGTTTAGAGTTTAATTTTGATGCAATGTCAGTGTATAATTTTTTAAACCATCAATCAATCATACATCGCTACATATGTAACTTTTAAGATAGTTATTGTAAGAGTCAAATATTTTTTATGACGTAACAATATATGATTAAATGACAATGTAAAAAAACTTTACATTGACAATGCATTCAAATTAAATCATAAAGTTTATTAAAAAAATCAAACTCTAATTTATTAGAAAAACTTTCTTTTAAGAAATTCTCTGTCAATGAGTCTCATATTTATAAGTAGGGGTGTCTGGCAGGTTGTGTTAACTCATAAACTTAAGGGTTTTAACACAACTAAACCCACAAAATGCATGTTGGGTTGGGTTGGGTCCGCGGGTTGGAAAACACTCCAACCTGCAAGGTACATGTCGGGTGGAGAGTTTAGAAAGCATCTAACATACTATTGCGATAAAAATCTAATAGATCGCTTGAATGAAAAAGAGTATCTTCAGAATATTGAGAATGAAATAAATGATTATGTCAATATTTTATATGTAATGATATTGACTTCAATTAGTTAATGTGATTCGTTATTTATAACTTTTAAGACATGTTAGTTTGTTTTATTTTATTTTAGATTTATGTTAACTTAGTAAGATTATTAAGTTTATTTAAGACATGTTATAACTTAGTATGACTTATTAAGTTTATTTGTCTTGTTTGGACTTATTTTATTTGCATAAAATTGATTGTGTAACTTTTCAATTTATTTGAGACATATGTTATTTTTAATTAAGACGTGTCATGCTTTGGTTTCATATATTAACATTTATTTTAGTAAGAATTTTTTATTTAATATATGTCAGATTCATGATTTTGACCCAACTTAGAGAATGAGTTGAGTTAGGTCAGGTTGACGAAAAATTTCCTTGACCCAACTCAACCCACTAATTTAGTGAACTGGTTGAGTCTAAAAATTAATGTTTCAAAACTCACCCAATGGACACCCCTATTTATAGAGAATTCCTTTTTTGAAAAGTTTTTTCTTACTTGATGTCATGTTTTTTATTAGAATATTCTCAAATTTTACTAGAAGAACAACTAACACTTATGTGCATCGACCTCTTAAACATTTGGCCTCAAACATTTACATGCCTGCATCAACCAACCATTTCTTTAACCTCAAGTATTTTCGTGTGGGGCATCATGTACACATAATCTCATAAGTATATGATTGTCTCATTTTTAGGCATTTATCATACTATATATAGTATACCAAAAGTTTTTCTGTTGTATTTGATATTCCAAAATATAATATCAATATTATTAAGAGCATAGTTCATGTATTTCATCACAAAAATAAATACACAAAATTATACAACTAGACAAAAATGATTATAAGTACTCATATATATATCTTATAAAAAAATCAGCTCAAAATACTAAGATTTATCGAGTTAGATATGTTAAAATGTATAATAATTTTAGAAACTGGAATATTTAGCTCAAAGTTCATAAGGCATGTTGTGTAAAGAAATTTCATAATGTAACAAGATCACCATCATAAAATTTCAAGAAAATGTAATTAAAGAAAGATAATATTAGGGCAGCAACTCAATATCGTTCTAAATACTCACAATATAAAGATCCTTAAATAAAAACTCATTAGTATAATATCCAAGTACTTTCTTAGCTTCTAATGGCTTATTGAGATTTTGGAGAACACTACAATTTCAGGAGCAATTCTTCAAGTAAAAAAAAAAGTCAAGAAATAGAGGTGAGAAAAAATGGAGTGACAAAGCTCCTTATATAAAATTTTTATTTAAGGTTACAAAAGTCAATGTTCTAATAACACAGCAACAAGTCTTTGTTTATAAGTTTGTTGCTGCACTTCTTGCATAAAACGAGACACGCATGTTCCTCAAGTTAACAAAGGAAGGTACGTAGCTAATTAAATACAAGATTTCTCATTCTCTCATCACAAAACATACACCATATTTGCTATAAATGAAACCAAGCATGTGAATTGCATGCCCAAAATGTGACTTATGTTTGCTTGAACTCTCGCAACCAGCAGCTTGCAATTACATTTCCTGCAATCCATTTAGACTTCTGCCCATGACATGAAATAAAGTTTCCTATACAAACAATGGTTAGGTGTGATGATAATCGAAAGAAGGATCAAAGCTTAAGTAGTAGAAAAGATTATTGGAAAGATGTGGAGAGTTCAATTTCATAATAATACTTGTAAAAATACCTTGATTAAAAAATAATAATAATAAAGCTAATCCCTATTCCTTTGCATGTCTAGTGCATAATACTCAAGTCACATATCCTACAAAACTCTATCATTTAATGCATCAACCAAGACACCATTCAACAAATTTATTGTATCCAATTTTTTTTTTTCAGTTGTTAAAAAAGTAGGTTCTTACACTCAAAGTAAAATACGATAATAAAAATGTAATTTAATTAACTTTTTAGTCCTTATAAATATACTTATTTCTAATTTTGGTTCTTAAAATTTCTGATTTCATTTTGATCCCTTTAAATTTTGAAATAAGTGAAATTAATTCTTAAAAAAGATGTACAATAAAACTAATTTCACTTGTCTAAAAATTTAAAAAGACAAAAATAAGATAAAATATTTTATAAGAACCAAAATTAAAAATAAATATATTTACAGGATTTAGAAAGTTAATTAAGCCTAAAAATATTATCCCTTTCAAGAGTGAGTCCAGACTCAACCAATTACTTCTAAAGACAAGATATAATAAATATGTACGTATTTGTACATACATCCATATTAATATAGTTATATTATGTTAATGGAATGGTGTAAACTTATAACGTTATGATTTTGGCTCTATTTTAGAATGTTGTCATTTTCTGTACACGCAGTTCTATATATCTGTTTGATAAATCTTTTAGAAAGAATTATTTCGTTGCTTTTTAAAGCCATATGTTAGTGCTCTAATAGGCATAATAGAAACGACCTAACGGTGGTCATCCATCTTTACCAGTAATCTTGGTTGTTGATCATCTTTTTGTAGGAAGATTCCCTGGTATTCATGGGCTATGAGTGAGAAGCTTTTGATTTAGAAAATCCTTTGAATGAATATCCTAGAAAGCAATCCTCTGGGATGGACCTCCCAACCTTCTGATGAGATCCCAAGCATATTGAAATATGGTCTTCTACGAGGTCTCTCATGCCATCATTTTCAATAAATTTGCTTTCAAAGGGTGTATAGACCATTTGCCAATTAATTAGGTTTTGCCAATTCTAAGCCTTGCCCTTAAAAAGGTCCCAGGGATGATTGGGGAGAATTCAAAATCATCCATAAAAGTCAGAATTCCTGTCTAACATAATTTGGTAAAAGAAAATTATGTCCACTAATTAAATTTTCTTGGTAATAACACAGAAAGAATATGGACTGAAATTAATAATTCCCAAAATAGAACAAACCCGTATTGCTTTAAATTGAAAATAATAACGGCATGACTAAAAGAGAAATATTGAGATGAGCCCACTTAGCTATCAGTGAAGTGACCTAAACCTAACATTAATGCAGGGATTTATTTAGTATAAATTTACACCTTTATGAATCAAAATTTGAAACATTGTGTGATATTGTGGGCCTCAACTAGCCTATGGATGATTATTTGATAAATCCTAAAATATTAAATAGTTTATCAATAACTAGTGAATATATCGTGTATTGCACTTTTTTTTAAAATTTAATTAGAACTTTAAAAAATATATATTAAAAGATAAAATGTTTAAAAATAAAAAAAGGGATTTTTTTCACATTAAACTAAAATTTAAAAAATACCAACGTGTATTGATTCAAGTAGAAGGAACTTAAGTTTCTTAAACATGCAAGTGGTCTTAAATTTGATCTTAGAATTTATGTATATGAAAAAAAATACCGTTAAAAATGGTCTCCGCTTAGGCACTTGATTGTATATTGAAAATTAATCTCTCACCTTTCGAGTAGGAAAATAGTTTAAGAAACAAAAAAAAAACTAAAATTTTAAAAGTATAAATTAAAAGAGGAAATGTTTAAAACTAAAAATGAAAATATGCATAATCAAATTCAAAGAGAATTTGAAATTAATTTTTTTAAAAAAAAGGAGAATTTAAGAATAATACATATCATAATTTGATGGAGAGTACCATATGTGGATTAAACCACTTTCAAATAAGTGTCCTTTAATTTAATAAGTAGAGGTAGGTATATTTGTCTCTGTATTCTTCCTTGGTATATAATTGATGTAAAAGGGACTTAGGTTCTTTAAACATGTAGTCTTGAATTTGATTTTATGATTCATGTGTATAGAAAAAATACCGTTGAGAAGGGTCCCTGCTTAGATACCTTACTGTATTTTGAGAAATTAATTTCTCACATATCGAGTAGAAAGATATTATAGGAAACCAAAAAAATTAAAATTTAAAAAGTATAAATTAAAAGAGAAAATGTTTAAAACTAGAAATAAAAATATGCATAATCAAATTCAAAGAGAATTTGAAATTATTTTTTTTAAAAAAAAGGAGAACTTAAGAATAATACGTATCATGATTTGATGGAGAGTACCATATGTGGATTAAACCACTTTCAAATAGGTATCTTTTAATTTAATTTGTAGAGTTAGGTATATTTGTCTCTGTATTCTTCCTTGGTACATAATTGGTGTAGACAAAGTTAGTGCAGTGAATCTACACCCCAAATTGGGTAGCAAAAAACTAGCCCACTAAACCCTTCAATGTACTTAAAAGCGGCCAAAACTATTAAATAATAGTGTTTTACCATAATTTTGTGATACTTACCTATGATCTTAATTAGCTTTAATTCCCAAATGTTGGTTCCTAACCAAACGGTTTTACCAACCAGATCGACCATTCCAACGTGGGCAAGACGTTGGTCGGCCACTTGGAGGGTTCAAAAAGGGTGCATAAGTGAGAGCAACCTTATCCATCTTTTTTAACTTGAAATGGTGGAGCCCTAAAGATGGCATAAAACTACAAAATGGCCACCTCATTAGTCCCTTATTGACACCCAAATATCCCGCCTAAAGACACTTGTTGATTTAAGTACCAAAACGTCCATGTTTTTACTACTCATGAAATTGGACCCAAGCAGACAAATTAAAAAAAAAAAGGAAAAAAGAAGAAGAAGAAATGTGTCTTTTCATCTTGGCCTTATGGGTAAGAATGATACACATTCAAAGGAAAGAGGGGAAAAGAGAATGAAAAAGAATAAGGACTGATGTAAGTAAGAATGTGAACGACCTGTAGAAACATATTCTTTTAGGAGAGGGAATATGAAGCTGATGCCCAAGAAAATGAAGGAAAAGGGATAAAAAAAAAAAGGTTAGGTGCAAAAAGGGGAAGTGATGGGAAAGTTGCATGGATCAGCTCGACCTCACCGATCTGATCAGAAAACCTACGAGCTAATCTATGAGTCGGTTCGTTTTTTGGTCATAACAAGTTTTTTTAGTAACTCAGTCAAACTTGAATGATTGGTTGACTCATCTCGGTTAACCTTTTTTTTTAAAAAAAAAAATTAAGCTTCAAAAAGACTCTTGTGATGAAATGTATTTTGCGATTAGATCACACACTACTATTGAGTGATGTTTTAAATTTTTTAATTTATATTATTGTCAATTCAATTTTAGAAAATTGAAACTAAATAATTATCACTGTTAGTTTGATTATATCATTAGTACTTTTTTTATATGATATACTTTTTATATAGTATTTTTTATATGAAGTATTTTTTTCATATAGTATTTTTTAAAAATTATTTTCTTCTTTTTTCGAGTTTTTTAGTTTAATTGCTTAACCCATATTCGGATTGTTAATCTGTTAATTCGACTTTCTAACCAGATCAACCTTTTATTTGAATTATACAATTATAATAGAAGAAAAATATTCATCTCACATTATTTTTTTTCTATATTATTTTTTACATCACATATGAATGATTATGATTAAGTGAATGATTATGATTAAGTGAGAGGAAAATGTTCACATGTAAATATTGTAATCAATGATATGTAACATTGGTGTAGAAAAAAGTAGGATAAAAAAATCGAAATTGATAATGGAAAGTAACACTATATGGAGAGTCGGTGATATTCTGTCCCACAGGCAGCCATCAAAGAGCAAGATGACCCAGAGAAAAGACCGAGCCGGTGGAACCCTTAGGAAAAGCTTTGCTAATTTATTTATACACAACATGGCCCTCTATTTTTAACCATATAGCTTTTAAAAGTTTTCAAAATCTTACACACTCAAGTGTGATGTGTGTATGAACCTAGCTTGTTAAATTTTCAAAAAAGAGAGAAGCCTTGCACCTCCTTCTTTCCTTCCATTATGCCATTGATTAATTTGTCATTTTTCGGCTATTCATTGAAGATGGACGTTTAGTCCTTGGTTCTCTCTCCTTGTCCGGGCTTGACCCTATAAATTCTCTAGATTGCCTTCTCTTTTAAGTATTCTAATTAATGGTTATTTCTTGTGTTAGTGGGTTATAGAGAAATGATAAAGTTGATTTTAAACGAATGATATTGATCTTAATCTTTGACAAATCGCACGCGGTGAGATTTACTGGACCCATTACTTTGTATTTGACGTTTTCTAATTAATGCACGAACTATATAGGTTTTCATATATAAACAAACAGTAATTTCAAAAAGACGTTCAATCACAGGGCCAAAATTGTCTCACAATTGTTTTGCATATGGTCCTAGCAATTCTAGTTTTTTTTAGCATCAACAGTTACACTTAGTTTGTCCATGTGAGGGGTGCATAAGCCAAAGAGAAAGGGGGTGAGGGCTTTGGCTCATTGTTATGGACTTGTAATGAGCACTAGGGAATGGAATGCACTGTCCGACCGTCTGAGCTCCCTCCTAATATTGTTTTGTGAGAATGATAATTGTCTTGGTCATGGCCATGTCATATTAAGGGGAAACTATCACCAGTTTGGTGGACTTCAGAGAGATTTCTCTACTAGTCTATTTGTGTTGGCATTTCCTACCCCTCCACAACGAAATATAAAATCAGAGAATTGATAAACAAAGTGGGGAAATAGGCATAATTTCAATGACTTTTTCTTGCTAATTGAAGGATTATTCAGGACCCATTAAATGATGTTCGATGTTTTAGGTTATTTCTCTACTTAATGCTTATCTACTTAATGCTTATCTACAGAATTTTAAACTTTTTTCTTGAATGCTTGAGAAGCATGTCACAACTTAGTTCATATATTAAATAGTTAGTTGTAACTCATAATTATCATTATTTTGATCTATTAAAAATAATACAATTTGAAATAATGTTTTTATTTCACAACTAAGTGAAATGGCATCAAGAAAAAAGATCATTACTGAAGCCAAGAAACTGGTTAAGTTGGTGATATTACAACAGACAGATTAATTTGTCACGTTGATCCTAATGAATCCAAAGTTAAATTCATTATGATGGTAAAGAAAGACTAATGGAGGAGCTTGGTGGAGAGGCCCAAGTTCCCAAAGAGATTGATGTTTGATAAGATACAGTGGGACTTATGCATCTTCTTTTCATAAGCCTCTCATCATTTCAAGCTGAGCGTCCACCAATCACTTACGCACGCCACGTATCAGCCTTTTTTTTTTTTTTTCATCACAAATTTAGGGAAGTAAAACAAAATTAAAGGAATCAACAGGATCGAAGTGAGCCACACTTTGAGGAGAAGAACTAAAGTTTAAAGATAAATGTTAGTAATATATTTTTTTGAATATCTTTTTAATATTTATTTTATTATTAATTATTTTATACATTTAAAAGATTATTAAGAGAAGATTATTAATAATATTTATTTTTAAACTAATAATAAAATAAGTATTGAAAGAAGTATTTAAAAAAATGTGTTTTTAATATTTTTAAAGTTTAAATATAAGAAAATATAATTATTAGAACAACTTATTAATTATAACAGTGCCTAAAATTTTAGTCTCATAATAGCGTCACTAAAAATACCTTGATACCCTGATCAAAGACCAGAAAACAAAATTAAAGAAAAAGAAGAAAAAAATGTGGGGGCTTCACTTCATGCCTTCATGGAGCCTCTCCAAAACTCTATTCTTTAAAAAAGGAAATGACAATCATTAGCTACAAAATATTCAATGAGCTTATCATAGGTTACCACTTTTTTGGTCTAATATTTGCGAATTGCCAACAAATTTGGCTCTAGGTCACTTTTCCAGAACCTACTCTGTGCTTCCTTTGGTTTTATTCTCAAGCTCATCACTTTACACATATTTGTGTCCTCATAGCAAGGGGTCACTTTGGGTTGGAATGGATTTGGTTAATCTAAATTGTACCTTTAGTTTTCACTAAGGCTTGTTTTTATCACTTATGCATGGCATATATGTATGGTCATCAATATGGAATAGTGCGACTGCAGAAAATCTGAAGTGAATTCTATCTTCGATAACATCTGAAAGCATACAAAAAATTGCAATATAGTTCATGGTGGCTAAAGTTTGCTTTTCCTTGCCCTTGTTCGTTTTCATTATGTCCAAAGACGGGTCCCCAATTCTTCTTTAACCCTTTTACAAATGAAAAAAGTTTTATATTTTGATAATAAGATCTCTGCGTTCTTCACAAAAATGACTAAGCAATCATTCCCTTTCTTCAATTTTCTGAGAATAAAACAAAACCAAAAGCAAGTGGAAAAGGGAGCAAAACAAAAATAAAGCTAGCAAAGGGAATGAGGGTAACAATAAAATGAAATTTAAAAAATGCATTTCAAAGCACTTTAATCTTCAGGATAAATGATCCGAGTTCACATGAAAAACATAATTATCTATATAATCTCAGGCACATAATCTCTCTAATCATGTATCCCAATCCTTGCTTATTCTCACAGAAGAAAAGCAATATGTTTGGGGACAACTTTATCTTGTGAACTGCCTTTTCAGTGAGGATACTATGTGAACTCTGTCTAATTTTGCCTAAGTACAGATTAATTTATCTTGTTGTTTGTGCTTTGTCATTTGTCTTTCAATTGATAAGCTATTCACTACAACATAATCCTTAATTTTCTTTCTCAAAGACACTATTAAGATTTGTTTAGCGCTCCTTCATCATGCCCTTTTAGTTAAATGAATTTGGACCTACCAAAAAAGATGACAAGAAGGTCCATAAAGAAGACATGAAAAGAGAGTGTGTTTTACCCTAAATATAAAGTTTGATTTTATGACAATTGCTCAGCAACCAAAACAAAGATCACAAACATTTAAACTTTTACCATATCCTCCCCAATGATTAAATGTTTCTTATCCCTCCCCCCTCTCCCTCCCCAAAGTACTTGCTATAAACTACCTTGTTAAGTACATGGTTCCTTTTCAGCTAATGGTCTTCCTCCTTATTTCTCCAATTAATTGATGAACAATCTCAGCAAAAAGAAATCATCTGATGACCAAGATTGGGAATAAACTTATATTTATTTTTCTTGCTAATAGAAGGCCAAATGGTTCTAAGTTTCTAATCTCACTGACCAAATGAAAAACGGAACCACTTAAGCAAATTCTGATAATGAGGATATTCTTTAAATTAAAAATGCAAAAAATATATTATGGGGTTTGATGTTAAAAGAAGGTAGAAGGTAGATAGTATAATCAATTTTAATTATTTTTCATTTTTTCTTCTAAACGAGTTAGAAGAGTGAATGTGAACTTCATTGATCTAAATAGTTTTTGGACAAGACAAAATGAAACTTCGCACTAACATAAAACAATATCCCTAATAATAAAATCCTGCTTTTCTTTGTTTCTATTTTCAATGCAATGAGGAAAAGGGAAAAAAAAAGAATTCCTTGATTGATCCCTATATGAAAATTAAACAGGGAACTAAAGGCCCCACGTGTGGAACAGAATTTGAAGTTCATGCAATTATATTTTATCTAATTTTAGCTTTCTGTAGATGTTGGGGTTTGTCTACTTGGGATTCCTACATCCTTGTGGGAACCATCCTTTTGATATTAGAGCCACCTTTTCAAAGGGCTGTGAATTTTCACTTCACTCACTTTCTCTTCCTATCTTTTCCACTTAGCATGCTCTTGCAAAAGAAAAAGGTTTTGGGAATCCTATGCCCCTCCTTATATTCCCATAGTTTGGTTCTTTTTGCTGTGTCCTTTTTGAGATAACGAGATTCCCATCTTACCACTCTTATGTATTTGCGTTCAAGAACTCAGTGCTTTAAATTATGTTACTGTGTTTACGTTACTGAGAGGTACATAAGCTTCTCTGCAGAAAACCAGTCATGCAATGATACAGTAATCTTGCCACTGTGCCTTTCTACTTATTGTGATGGGTTTTCAAATTTATAGCATATATTTATCAGACCAAAAAAATAAAAATTTCATACTTGGATCACTCATTGAAACTACTTTAAGGTACCCAACAAATTCCAACAGCATTTTAGTGGTGATGGTGACTCTAGCTTAAGCTACCTATCAACGTGTTTGAATTCAAAAAATAAGGAATGAGACATCTTAATTTAATTTTATTGAATATGTAGGCCCAAAAAATTAAGGGGTTTACCAATGATAATCAAGACGTGAGTTTTGGTCATGTCCCAAGAAAGTGACACTTCTTAACTGCCTTAAATTCAGGCCATCATAAGTACTTAGAATAAACCAAAAGTGCAGTTGCTTAATGGCCACGAAATACTCTAGCCACCTAAACAGGCGAATTATTACTACTTGATTAGGAAATCCTTACAGAGAGATAAATGATGTTTTGAGTAGGTGGTGAAGAAGGTAAGGAAATGTCTTGAAGAGTGGTGGTTGAAGTTATGTTACTGTATCAATATATCCGTATCTCATATCTGTATCTGTTCCTCTTAGATTATTATACTATGAGTTGATCAAGATAATGAAGTGTGTACTACTGTTACATTTAGTAAATGGGATTGATTTTGACATAAACTTTAAATGGGGGGATTGCATTGGAATTGGATAGGGAGAGTAGGGGCCTAATAACAGGCCTGCAAAGTGGCAAAGTGGAACTCAGGATGAAAAACATTCTGTCATAATCCAAATGGGTCAATCTCTTTGGCATCTTTCAATAAAGATGTTAGTATGTTACTTATAGAACAGCACACCTAGCTGAGAAGGCAATGCTCTGCTTCAACCATGCCTTGACACCACGTCTTCTTTCAATCTTATTACCCCCCAGCCACACTACTGCGTAGTTTGCTTTTGTCAGAGGAATAAAAATTAATAAATATTTATTTATGTATTTTCATATGTAGAAAGAACGAGAAACGAAGACTGTTGAAACATGGTCAAAAGTCCCATTGAACCTGCAGTAACCCCAGTTTATTCAGTTCCTTTTGCGACTTGAGGTTGATCCATTTTGCTCCATTTCTTTTGCACTGCTCTAGTGTATCAGGAAGATAACCATTGATGAGGAAAGTATGGGAATAACCAAGTGTAGGACTTGCTATATTTGTCAGTCCAAACAATTGAAGGAGATAGATAATCATCCCACTCGCTTGTATAAAATATGCTCTCTTAGCAGTAGCACTAACCAAATAATCATCATTACATTGAAGATGAGGAACCTAGAAGCAAAAAAGTATTATATTGTAGTATTTTTGGTGAAAGTAATTAAGAGGATGTGTTTGCAACATACGTTGCCCCCTTAATTGGTAGATTGAAGATAGGCGAGTTTTCAAATCAGATTACAATATCATCTAATCACTCTAAGACTCACCCTGATGGAGATTATTGGTGTAAAAGTTTTAAATAGCTTGAAGAGTCAATAGTTTGTTCAGTAAGAGATGGAAAATGGGAAGGTGGGAACTAGGATTTGATAGGGAGTGAAAATGGAAAAGGAAAATGGTTTTATTTTTACTTGTCAGTGCTTGTTATAGAATGTGGAAAATGAAATAATTGAAAATTGGTTTTTCATTGATAAAGAGGAATTACTACATAAATCTGATCATTTAAATTAGGTGCATTACACCGATCATAACATTAATTGAAATACTTAATTATATTTAACTATTAATTAATCATAATAGTTATCTACTAATTAATGTTGTATATAACTTAGTGTACCAAACTTAAATATATTAATTTTATATAAGAATTTCTCAAGTTAAAAATAGAAGAGTACTATATAAGAGAGAAATTATTATATAAACTTAATGCACTTAATTTAAGTGTACTAAGTCAATTACATTTTTAATTAATAACTAACTATCACAATTAATTATTAATTAATTATTATAATTAATGACAACTAAAAATATGATTAACATAATAATTATGCATCAATTTTATGCAAAAATTTCTCTTTCTTCCCAACGGTGGGAACTGCATTTTCATTCCATCCTCTTTATTATTTTTCTAAGTAAGCATATGGTGATTTTCGTTTCTTTTAAACATTGTCCCTCCCATCTCTACCAAACACATCTCTTCAGGTATTTATATTAAAATCACACACTGAGACAAACATAAATTAACAAATAAATGAAAGGGGTGACATCTCTTATGTGTCTGCTGTATACTATGTTTGGATGACAGGTAAAGAGGGGAACGAAACAAAAATGAGGGGAACGAAATTAATTTTTTGTGTTTGGGAGTTTTAAAATGCATAGGAGCGGAACGGAACACAGGGGGAATCATTTCCCCCCTCTTCCCCTCAAATGACCAATTTTTGTTCTCCCTAAAATTGAGGTGGAATGGGAGGAACACATGTTCCGTTCCGTTCTATTAATGAATCTTCCAAACAAAGAGGGAGGGAACTATGTTCCATTCCTTTCTTTTCCTTTCCAATCCATCCCCACCTATTCCGTTTCGTTCCGTTAATGAGAAAACATCCAAACACAGGGGTAGTCTCTTGGGGCACAGCCTTATACAATCACCAAGAAAAATAACAAAATAGATACCAATTTACGTTCAAACAAACCTCTGAAAAAAAAATATTGCATACTCAACTCTCTGCCTCTAGACCTTACCTAACAGCTAACTTGTCCTTTATATTCGATCTTTAGCCAAAAAAATTCATGTTGCATTGAAACGGATACAAGAATTACGATATGCAAGTATGATGAATTCTTTTAAAAAAAAATTCAGATACAAGTACCGTAATATATATTAAATTCATATTTATATTTACATATGTATAAGAAAAACTTCAAATTTGTTTACCTTTGATCACCCAACCTATGTCCTGTGCATTCTTTAATTCCTTTGGTGAGATAAAAGTATGTCATTCAGTGCAATAATTTTGAGGACAGCAAGATTACAAGAGTGAAAATATGTTTTGAGAGAGATAAATTGGTGAAAACAAGACTTAAATTAGTATATCAGATTTTTTAAGTAATAGTACTTTGAAGATGATGAGTATCCAACAAAGAAAAAAGAAGGATACACAAAAAACACGAAAGAAGCATTATCGTATAAGTACCATATAAGATACAAATACGATATAAATACGCTACAAATTTTTAAGTATATATTCATGCATCGTTGAAAAAATAATAATAATAGATGTCAAATAATTATTCTATTTAAGATAAACAAAAGTAAAAACAACGAAAATTAAATTGATAATTATAGGATTCTATAGAGCCCACAGTATATGAGGCATATACATTGTTAATTGCTCAGAAGTGGCACAGATTAACATATAACTATGCTTAAAGGTTAGTTTCAAACAAGGGGAAAAGCGTAGTAACGTTCCGCAGTTAGTGCTAGATAAAGTCAGACTGATGAATGTTAAGTGAACTAGTGCCAATGTGCCAAACATTTGTACCTAGCAGCTCTCAAACGTACTCAGAAATTTCCACGAAGGTGTCTCCAAACAGAATGGCACAAGTAATTCCTGTTGTTCCCTTGAGTAAAAATTAATTGGAGAAAATATTCTTAATAATATACATGGTAATATGTAGAGATGAGAAATTTGTGAGATATAACTTGTGACACAAATAATAGATAAATATTGTAAATAATTTTATCAAATAGGAGACAAAATGAAGCTTGACCAATCCTTAAAGTCTTCTCCTACAAGACAAGATGAGAACACACAAAAATATAGAGATAAAATACCAGTTAGATATCGGGCATGACACTAGGCTGAGGCACGAATATCTCGCTTTCTTTAAGACAATTCACACCCCCACAAGAATTCCAACGTTATCCAGGTGTAGTGAGTCATGGCGCGTTGCCTCCATGATACAACAGCACAACAATCATGTTGTTCATTTTCCTTCTTCAGCACAAAGAGAGAGATAGAACTATCTTCATCCACACATTTTTTTTTTTATTTGAGTATATAATTTGTATGTGCTTACCTTTTGTGAATGGTGAGTTATTATGGTCTAGGTAGGTCTATTTATATGTGAAAAGGTAAGGGGTGCTTGAATAGTAACTTTTAGTATGAGTGATTATTAGGGTGAGGAGTTACAAAAATCTTAAAACAAATAAATATGGAGTTAATTAAGTCAAAACAAAATTATTACTAATTAATAAAGCCTCTTCCATATTCTCCACATTTTTTTTGAAGTGTAACTGTCGCATTCCTAATAACCCCTAAAATTAAAAATTGAAAGTTAGTTAATTTTTTATTAAAATATCTAACAATCTTCCACTTATTTTAATTAAAAAAAATTAGCATAACACTCGGATAGAGATAATCTACTATGCATAATATATAGAGATGTCATTGCCTTGAATCTCTACTTAACAATGATACAAGTTTGGCCTGGAGCCAGTAGTGGTCTTTTGCCTTGAACTATGATTGTTTAGGGGATTCCAAGACATTGTATCACGCACATAGCAAACCAAGTGCAATATTGAGCCCTTAAGCCCGCACGTTAATTACAGTCTTGTGCGTAATCCTATTTTTCTTGAGTGCTACTTGAAAGAATTTATCTCTTATTCTCATAGGAGTGAACTCACTCTACACTCAAATAAGTGAATTCTGTCAAGGATGTCCCTACAATTTATAACATCCCACTGACAAAGAGCTACAAAATTCATTAAGAGTTAAAAACTCATCCTCTAAAAACATTGCAGGTACATGCACCTACATCTTAGTGATGGACTTTTAGAGTGAAGAACTCTTCACAAGATGCATTCCATAACAAACTACTATGATTCATTCTTCCCATTGAACCAAGTTCTTAAGATCTCTAATCACAAGGTTGAGTATCCTCATCATAGACAATTCATGTTATTTGAGCATAGTCTTATCCCCCTCGATGTCCTCTAGATCCTTCGACTATAACTATAGATTTATGTGATATACAAAGGACCTAGGTAGTTGTGGTATGTAATATTCCATGTGCACTTCAGTGCTACTACCTATAACTTCATTGGTTCCAAAACATTTTTCATGAATATTTTCACATATTCCATAAATTGTGGGTATTGAATCATATATACTTCACATTCACCAAATAATAGCCAATGAAACAAGATTCACAATCTCATTTCAAGAGATTATTGTATCCATATGTTCTGGAGTAGGATATGGTACTGAGGCCAACAGGAAGCAACCTGACTCCATGTACCTCAGACCATAGCTCCAACCTGAAGTGACCCCACTACTTAACAGCTAAATAATCTGGAGGCAATCACTTCTATCAAATCCCACGTAATTAGGAGTGATTGTAAGCCTCATCAATAGTCATAATTGCCAATGAATGCATAATTCAAAATGTGATTTCCTCTTATCCTATTTAACCATTAAGCAAATCCCCTATATAAATAATGGGCTAAACCACTTAGTATCTCTCTAAACCCTAAATACTCTTCTCCTAGTGTATAGCCTAACTTGAGCGTCGAAGTACCTTTGCAGGTACACTGCCTCCTTGCTCCGTTACTGCTATCGTTGCACTAAAGAGGAAAACACCACCCTCAACCTACCAGAGACATTTTCAGGTGATCCACTTGAACCTATTCTGAACATTGGAGCCGTTTTTGGGAAAGGTAAACTTTTACTCCCATCACCATGGTCAACACCAAACAACAACGTGCCTCAACAACACAAAACTAATCAGTCCCCATCCAATGTCGTGCATCCACCGCTCGCGACTAACCACTTGCTAACCTTAGATCCAAGCGGGACGGAGAGGAAGCCTCCCTCTTAGAAGAAAACCCTCATTCTCCCTCATCTCAGATCCTGGCCAGGAAACGACTTGGTTCTCACGAGGCAACTTCCAGAAATACCGAACCCAAGATCCTAACATTACAACATCTAGGCCCTTGAAATGAAGTTGACCACCTTTCCTAGCAAAAAGAGTCCACCCCCAATGGTTTGTCATGTTGTGCGATGGTGGACTTGATTCGCCGTCAAGATGAGCGCCAGTAAGATCAAAACAGATACTTGAGAGAGCTGGAGCTATCGATTAACGTGGAACGTGAAGATGAGAATTGTGCCCCATAAAGAGACCATCATCCGAGAAGAGAACCAATATGAGAAGGGAACCATGATCCTAAAATTTCCAAGACAGCAGAGCCCTAAAATAGGCTTAGAACCCTTGCTCAACACAGTCAATCCTTCTCAAATGAGCTTATAGCCTTCAAGATTCCCAAGCGGTTAATGAATATTGAGGCGTATGATGGTACTGTCGCAACCAGGATCGTGACTGGACGACCGAAAATATGTATTTTGAAAATCAATGGAGTCGCCAAAATGTTTATTTAATTTGGAAAAACATTATAAAAAAAACCTTAAAATAGACAAAACTGGTCCTTTTAGAAAATGAGTTTGGATTCGGGAGTCGATTACATGTAGGGAAGATATTAGTATCCTACACCGTCCGTTCTAAGAACGGTACCTTAAATTAGTTGTGCAAATTTTAATAATCTCAAATGTATTTATTTTACCCCTTTTAAAAAAGAAAAGAAATAACTAAATTATTTAAATTTATTTTTTGTCTTGACAGAATAGAGATTCTGCTCCTACGTATCATCGAGTGCAATAAAGAACTCAAAATCACGTAATTCTTTAGAAAATGATTGCTAGTTGATTGATTTTAATTAAAATATTTTTTAAAAGAGATTTTATTTGAAAACAAGATCATTCTTGCACAGGATTCAAGGTAGTACAAGGTTACTCAATAAACCCTTATGATCCAAAGACATTGAAGATATCATCCATTATTTAATCATCATCATTGGTCATTACGTTTATTAAAAGATTTTTTTTATTTTTATTTTTGTTTTTTATTACCTTTTTTATATATTTTTTTAAAAACGTACAGGGATAAACATAAAGTTTCCACAAGCCAAGTAAATAAATAAAAAGATAATATTTTATATAAGCATCACAAATCAAATAGCTCGATAACAATATTTTTTTTATTTCCCAAAAATTTTCAGATTTTTTATTTTTTTATTTTTAGCTTCACATTAATCACAATACATAACATAAAACATACTATAAAATAAAATAAAACTACTAAACAAGAATAAAAACTAAAAAGAACAACTAAACTCAAAACACATACTTTTATTTTCATTTATTATTATCATTTTTTTTAACTACCATTAAACTAACTAAATTTTCTTTTTCATATATTATCCCTTTTTTTTTATCTCCAACAAACCAAAAAGGCAAAAAGTAAAAAAATAAAAATAACTCTTATATTCTTACATCAAATAATGCATATACTTCTTTTCACACCCCATCTAATATCATTTATTATACATACTTTTTTTTATCATTTTTTCTCACTCAATCACATACATTAAAGGTGTAGGATGATTATTTTTTTTAAAAAAAAGGAGAGGGGGAAGCCAGTAGAGGTGGCAAAATGGGCTAACTCGTCCCGTCCCGCCCCGCATTCAACCCGCAAAAATGCGGGGAGGGCGGGTTAGCCCGTTTTGAAAAATGGGTTGGAAGAGCTAACCCACCCCGCTTTAGTGCGGGTTGGCGGGTTGGCGGGTTGACCCACATAAAAAAAAAAAAAAAAAAGTAAGTGAGTTGATCCTAAAAAATAAAACAAAATGTATAAAAAATAAAAAAAAAATCATAAAAATTAAAAAATAGAAAAATTATAATTTATAGAGGTTAAAAAAATAAAATAAATAAAATAAATTTAATATCATACTCATAAAAATATCATAAACACAAATAATAAGACTAATTTGTAACACTTTTTTTTTTAAAAACTCAACCCGCCGAGCCAATCCGCACCATCCGCTTTTAGCTTAACAACCGGGTTATGCGGGGCGGGTTATGTGGGTTGGAAATCAAAAATGGGTTGAAATCTTGAACCCAACCTGTAAAAAAATTGCGGGTTGGCGGGCCAACCCAACGGGTTGAACCCGTTTTGCCACCTCTAGAAGCCAGCCCACGTAGGTGGGCTGGTGTTTCAGTAGCCCAAAATTCTTGTATTTTCTATTTTTTTATTCAAATAAAACACATAACTCAAAACTTATGCCTTCAGGAACAAATAATATCACAAGGATTTAACTGAAAGTTAGGGGCTCAGACCTCTGTTTTCCCAAGCAACCCTTATACTCTTACATTAAACAGTGCATACACCCCTTTTCACACCTCATCTAATACCATTAATTATACATACTTTTTTTTATCACGTTCTCTCACTTAATCACATCCCTTAAAAATGTTATGAATAGTGCTTACACCCCTTTTAGGAGTGTAGGATGATTTTTATTTTTTCCCAAGAGGTGACGCGAAGGAGTAGGGGTTACCGGTCGGTGGTCCACGGTTTGAAGGAGTGCGAGTCAGATCTGGCTTCTAGACGGTGCACGACTTAGTCAACGGTGGTGTAGTTTCGGTCTGGTGCAGTCGATGGCGCAGTTCGAGCGGGGCGACGGTTTACGGGTCAGCTGCCGATCTCATGAGCAAGGAGAATGGGGTTGACGGCGGCGTGCTGCTTCGGCTTCGGGCTCCGTGGTGGCATCAGTGTGTGGATTTGGTTTGGTCCAACGGGGTGGCGGTGTCAAGCTATCGGCTTAGGGGGTCATGTGGTGGAGAGCGGCAGAGGCGAGGTGAGGCCTGCGTGTGAGTTGCGGTGCTGGTGCGCGGCTGGCGTGGAGCTAACGGGCCGACGAGTGCTGGTCGGGTTCGACTGGTGCGGTGGGGCTCTGGGTCAGTGGTGGTGATGAGTGGTTCCTTGGTGGTTGGTGATGGATGAGTGGTGAAAGGTGGTGGTTTGACGGGTGGAGATGAAGATGTTGAAGGTGGTGGATGGAGGTAAGAGATGATGAATAGTGGTGGCTTGAAGTGGTGAGTGAAGATTACTTGGTTGGAGGCCTCCGAAAAATAAAAAATTTCTCTGTTTGTTTGATCTCTGTAAAATCCTCCGAAAAACCTTCAGCTCCTCTGTGATGGTTTTTTTTAATGCCCTCCCCTCTTCTCTTGTTTTGTTCCTTTTGTAAGCAGAAAGAAAAATTTGCCACTCCAAGGAGATTCACATAAGCAGCAGATAGAGTGGCTGGTACTTTCTAGCTTAGTTTTCATTTTCATGTGTTTTCTTTGAATTATGACCTTTTGAGTAGTTTTAATCTCTGTAAATTTGCCATTTTAGTGCTGCATTGAGCCTTGGGTTAGCAGAATTAGTGTCTAGCAAAGGCCAAACCAACATAAGCAGTAGCAATGTGACAAAATTTGACAATGAGTAGAGGAATGGTTTTTAGTTGCATTTCAACTAAAAGCTTAACTTGATTTCGATGGTTGAACGCATCAGGAATGCTAAAGAATTGCTTCCCCCTCCCTTCTTTTCTTTTTTTTTAATTGAGATTAACCCTTTTTTTTTATTTTTGCATAAATAAAAAAAAGTAAGATGGAAGCAAATAAAATCTGAAAAAGAAAATGATTTGATCACAACATTACAATTAAGCATATTTTCATCAAATTATTAATCATTGATTAAACAATAAAATTTTATGAACAAAATTGGGTATCAACAGCTGTCCCATTTTACTTTACATTTAAAATAAATGGAAAACAAATGAATTGATTTGATTTTATCCATGAAATTTTCTCGCGTGAATGATGCCAAATGCAATGAACATTAAAACAAGGTAAAACCTGGGGTACAAAGACCCCAAAAGGTAAAAATTGATAGGCACGGGACTTGAAAACTACAAAACAATGGGTGCAGAGACCCGGAAACCAAAGACGATGGGCACGGGGACTCGAAAACTAAAGGCGATGGGCGTGATGACCCAGAAACTAAAGGCAGATCGGTGCAGAGACTCGAAAACTAAAGGCGATGGGTGTGGGGACCCGGAAACTAAAGGGATGGGCGTGGAGACCCGGAAACTAAATGTGATGGGCGTGGGGACCCAAAAACTAAAGGCGATAGGCACGGAGACCCAGAAACTAAAGGCGGATGGGTGTAGGGATCCAGAAACTAAAGGCGATGAGCGCAATGACTCAAAAACTAAAGGCGGATGGGTGCAGGGACCTGGAAACTAAAGGTAATGGGCGCGGGGACCCGAAAACTAAAGGCAGATGGGTGTGGGGACCCGAAAACTAAAGGCAGATAGGTGTAGGGACCCGAAGACTAAAGGCAGATGGGTCTGGGGACTCAAAAACTAAAGGCGATGAGCGCAAGGACCAGGATATTAAAGGCAAATGGGTGCAGGGACCCAAAGACTAAAGGCAGATGGGCATGAGGACCCGAAAACTAAAGGCAGATGGACATAAGGCCCTGAAAGTTAAAAAAAAAATTGTTTTATTTTTATTTTTTTGTAAATGCATGTGATGCTTGATACAATGGATGTATGATGATGCAATTGATGTGAAGCTTGAGGACAGTGCATGTAATGCCTGAAAAGATGCATGATGCAATAAATGTCCTACTGAAGAGATTCTCATAAACAAATTAGATAAACAATTTTATTATTTTTTATTTTTACGCATCAGAGCTTCAATTGAGTCGCTCATGGTTCCACAACCCTTAAGAACCTTTTCCCACAGCAGGATCAAGGTCGAACAGTAACGAAACTTGTTGATTTGCTTTATGATTTGCCTAATCATTCTTTTTTTTCTCATAAATACTCTTATCGGAATGAGAATTCGTCGCGTTTCCATGACCTTTTGAGATTATTAAAGCAAATCTGAATGCTTTTGCAATATTGTCATATGTTTCACATCTCAATATAAGTCTATCATGAAAAAATGCATATTGAATCAACAATGGGTTGCAACGAAAATGGACTTCATTATAGAAATGAAAAGTACAAGAAAGGTAGTATAAAAGGGATTAGAATTTAAAGGTTTACAGAAGAAATGTTGAATGGAGTTTTCCAGCTCTTCCAGTGATGCTCTTTAGGATGATCAGTGCTAATTTCCCATGTATACAACCCTAAACACTCCTTTGTCTGTTTTCGAGAATATGATTTGACCCAGTTTTCATGCGTTGGGAATATTCATGACAAGACTTTCTATTCAAACTCTCCCAGTTTGGCATAAAGAAACTCAAACTGCCCCAGTTTGTGACTTGAGGCAACTCTACTTCTCCGGATGTGTCAGGAACCATCTTTGACCCTAACTTTTCCCTAGGTCGCTCTTTTCGAGTTTTTAACCTAGTAGGTCACTCTAATTTTTGCCTAGGCCGCCCTTTCAGGTTTTCAGCCTAGCGAGCCACTTTTCTTTTCTTTTATTTTTTTTTGGTTTTTTGTTTTTGTTTTAAGCATAATACATCTTGACTGCATCTGAATTTACAAGAAGTGATAAATCTGCACCATCCATGTTTGTGAGAATCAAAGCTCCTCCCGAGAAAGCCTTTTTCACAACATAAGGTCCTTCATAGTTTGGAGTCCATTTTCCTCGATGATCTTTTTGAATGGGAAGAATCTTCTTGAGTATTAGGTCTCCTTCTTGAAATTGTTGAGGATGCATCTTTTTCGCATAGGCTTTCATCATTTTCTTCTGGTAAAGCTGGCTATGACATAGTGCAGTTAATCTCTTTCCTTCAATGAGGTTCAACTGATCAAGGCGAGTTTGGACTCATTCAGCTTCTTCTGATTTTGTCTCCATCAGCACTCCCAATGATGGGATTTCCACTTCAATAGGGAGTACCACTTCCATTCCATAAACCAAAGAGAAAGAGTTTGCCCCAGTTGAAGTACGAACAGACGTGCGATAGCCATGCAGTGCAAACGGTAGCATTTCATGCCAATCTCTGTACATTACAACCATCTTCTGAACAATCTTATTGATGTTCTTGTTTTCCGCCTCAACTGCCCCATTCATCTTGGGATGATAAGGTGAGGAATTGTGGTGCTCAATTTTGAAACTCTCACACATCTCTTTCTTCATCTTGTTATTCAAATTAGTGGCATTGTCAGTGATTATTTTACTTGGCAGACCATAATGACAAATCAGCTCCCTTTTGACAAATTTGATCACTACATTCCTGATCACATTGGCATAAGAAGCAACTTGACCCATTTTGTGAAGTAATCAATTGCAACAAGAATAAAATGATGTCCATTTGAGGCCTTCGGTTCAATCGGACCTATGACATTCATTCCCCACATCGAGAATGGTCAAGGTGCTGTTAAAACATTTAAAGGTGCTGGTGGTGCATGAACTTTGTCAGCATATGTCTGGCATTTGTGGCATTGCTTCACATAATTGAAGCAATCAATTTTCATTGTCAACCAATAGTACCCAGCTCTTAGTATCTTTCTTGTCATTGCATGTCCATTTGCATGAGTTTCAAAAGAATCTTCATGGATATCTTTGATGATTTTCTCTGCCTCCGTTGCATCAACACATCTTAGCAGCACTATGTCGTGGTTTCTCTTATAGAGAACTTCCCTATTTAGAAAGAAACTCATTGCAAGTCTTCTGAGGGTCCTTTTGTCAACTTCTGAAGCACATGGAGGGTATTCTCTGTCTTTGATAAAGCTTTTGATGTCATGATACCACAATTTTCCATCTGACTCCACTTCTACCAATTGACAATATGCCGGTTGGCCACGACTTTTCATTTTTATAAGTGACAAGTCTTTATCATGACTTACTTTGAACATTGACAACAATGTGGCTAAAGCATCAGCCAACTGATTATCTTCCCGAGGAACATGATGGAATGTGACTTCATCAAACTGTTCAACTAATTCTTTGATGTAAGCATGATAAGGGATTAACTTGGCATCTCGAGTTTCCCATTCTCCCTTTAGCTGATGGATGACCAAGGCAGAGTCCTCGTATACCTCAAGAACTTTTGCCTTTGATTCTATCGCTGCTTGGATTCCCATGGCACATGCTTCATACTCGGCTATGTTGTTTGTACAGTTAAAGCACAATCTAGCAGTGATTGGAATAAAATTGTTTTCATGGGAAATTAGTATGGCCCCAACTCCATGCCCCAGTGAATTAGAAGCTCCATTGAACAACAAAGTCCATTTTTATTTTTCCGAGGATTCTTCTTCTCCAAACAAAGCCATTACATCTTCATCAGGGAATTCACACTACATAGGCTCATAATATTCCACTGGTTGATTAGCCAAGAAATTTGTCAGAACGCTGCCTTTGACTGCTTTTTGGGTGACGTAGACAATGTCATATTCTGATAGCAAAACTTGCCAGCGTGCAATCCTCCCAGTGAAGGCAGGTTTTTTAAAGATGTACTTGATTGGGTTCATTTTGGACACTAACCAAGTGGTATAACACAACATATACTACCTCAAATGATGAGCTGCCCATGCCAAGGCACAACATGGGCGCTCTAACAATGAGTGTTTTGCCTTATAGTTAGTAAACTTCTTACTCAAGTAATAAATAGCTTGCTCTTTTTTATCACTTTCATCGTGCTGTCCCAATACACAACCTATGGATTCATCCAACACAATCAAGTACATGATGAGAGGCCTTCCGGGCACTGGAGGTACCAAAACTGGGGGTTCCTACAGATACTGCTTGATCTTCTCAAATGCTACCTGACAATCCTTGTTCGATTCTACCGTCTGGTTTTTACGCAACAACTTGAAGATTGGCTCGCACGTTGCAGTTAACTAGGATATAAACCTAGCAATATAGTTCAGCCTCCCCAAAAACCCACGAACTTCTTTTTCAGTGTGAGGAGCTGACATTTCTATGATTGCTCGAATTTTGTCTGGATCAACTTTTATCCCTTTCTCACTAACCATAAACCCCAAGAGCTTGCCTAATTTTACACCAAAAATGCACTTAGCAGGATTCAGTCTGAGCCTAAACTTTCTCAACTGTTCAAAAAGCTTTTGTAGATCGGTTATGTGATCTTCTTCTGTTTTTGACTTTGCAATCATATCATCCATATAAGCTTCTATTTCTTTGTGCATCATGTCGTGGAACAATGCCACCATCGCCCTTTGATAAGTTGCTCTGACATTCTTCAATCCAAACAACATCACTTTATAGCAAAAAGTGCCCCACAGAGTGATGAATGTGGTCTTCTCCATATCTTCAGGTGTCATCTTAATCTGATTGTATCTCGAGAAACCATCCATGAAGGAGAAAAATGCATGTTGAGTAGTGTTGTCTACTAAGACATCAATGTGAGGTAAATGAAAGTTGTCTTTAGGGCTGGCCTTATTCAAATCTCTATAGCCAACGCACATTCGTACTTTCCTATCTTTCTTTGGGATAGGGACGATGTTGGCGACCCATTGAGGGTACTTTGCGATAGTAAGGAAACCTGTATCAAACTGCCTTATGACCCTCCTTTCTAATTTTTAGCGACATTTTTGACTTCAGTTGTCTCAACTTTTGCTTGACGGGAGGACATTCTGGTCTTAACAACAATTTATGCTCCATTATGCTAACATCCAGCCCCGGCATGTCACGGTACGACCATGCGAAAATGTCACGATAATCATATAAGAGTTTGACCAACTTGCTTTGCTCATCTTCTTTCATGGAAGTGTTAATTTTAACTTCTTTTTTATCATCCTCTGTCCCCAAATTAATCACTTCAATTGACTCCTCATGGGATTGAATTTCTTTGGCCTCTTATTCTATTAATCTCATTAGCTCAGAAAAGAATTCTCAATTGTCATCATTATCCTCATCAACATGATTAATGGGATGGTCAAAATTATACAATGGGGTCATAACACTGTCATTTTCAAGAGAATTACTTTCAGATCTGCATTTATTGATATCACCACAAGTGAAAAAAAGAAGGTAATGAATAAAGGCTAATGTAATGATTGAACAAAAACTAAAAGGCAAGATAATTTGAAAATTCATTTTATCGATAGCAAATATTGAAAACGAAACATGTGAGCCCATTTTTACAACATATTTTCCTAAAGCCTTGGGCAGAGCTATAAGATTAGTATTACAGAATTACTTTGGATCAGTTTCAAAGGTCATGGGAAAATCAATGATCTCACAATTATTGAGCTCTACATCTGGGGAACAAGGGTACACCAGATTGACACCATAGTTAATAGGTTGATTATTACTGATAGCGGTCACTTAGTTCAAAAACACCAATCCTGTATTTCAAAAACTCTGTCGGATGTCACAGATGGGAATCACCTTAGTTCTAGGCTCCCGATTTTCTAACCGAGCCAATGTCTTTTCTCTTTTCTCTTCTACGACCTTTCTCTTGTCAGCTTTAGGGGGTTTATATCGTAACTGAACCTGTCTTTGTTTTCACAAGACTACAGAAACTTCGCAATACCTTGTTTGTTCATTCCCAGTCCATTTCCACTTTGATATCATCTTTCAAGCATAACCTTAGCTATCATTATGGATGCATTAGATGACTGTTGTTTTGGAATTTGAGTTCTCTCCTTCACATAAATAGCATTGACAACCTCGAATGCTTGGAATATTGTTTCAAGAGCTTCTTCTACAACTTCAATGTAAGGAGTTGATGAGAGCTTACTCACCAATAGGTCTTCCTCACCCGAAACGATCACCAACCTATTGCCAACTATGAATTTCACTTTCTGGTGCAAAGTGGATGGCACCGTCCCAATAGAATGAATCAAGGGTCATCCCAAGAGGCAACTGTAGGTTAGTGTGATGTCTATTACCTGGAAGAGTATATGAAAAGTAGTAGGTCCAACCTGAGCTAGGATCTTTATTTCTCCCATCACTTCTCTTTGGGTCCCATCAAAAGCTCTTACGATCATTGTACTTGGATTCATGTAAGTCCAATCAAAAGGCAACTTGGAGAGAGTTGATTTTGGCATTACATTCAAAAAGGAACCATTGTCAATGAGCACTCTAGCCATTATATGATCTTGGCATTTGACAGAAATATGCAGCGCCTTATTATGTCCCATTCCTTTAACAAGTATCTCATCATCAGTGAAAGTGATATAATTATCAGCAGTAATGTTGCCAATAATACCACCCAACTTGTCGACTATGATGTCATGAGAAACATGAGCTTGATTTAGTGTCTTCATTAACACTTTTCTGTGCGGCTTAGAATTCATAAATAAGGATAAGAGTGATATCCTTGCAAAGTTGCAATTCAACTGATCTACCACTCTATACTCACTTTACTTGATGAACTTCAGGAACTCATAAGCTTCTTCATCAGACACCTCCTTTTTATATTCACTTAACTTTGTCAACCCTTCCTTTTCTTTCACATCATTTCTCATAGAAGTCTCTTCTATCTTACTCTTCCCTTTATAATTTCTCTTTTCTTCTTCTTCTTGTACCTTTCGTAGTTCCTCCAAAGTATAAATGCGACCACTTCGTGTCATCCCTCCAATCCTCCATATATTGGTGACAATAGAGGTCGAACAAGATGAAACTTTTGGTTGATCGTTTGTGGGATTGCTTTCAAGGACTTGCACATCATAATTCCACGGTACTGTTCTTGTGTCTTTGAATGGGAAAGGGCTAGGAACTTGAATAGTGATGGGCTTCGGGCCACATGGAGGTGGCGCAGGCTCACTTGCAGTGTAATAGATTACCAACGGCTTGATAATTGGATGTGTAATGGAAGGGACCTGGGAATTCACGGTTTCCTGACCTTCTTGAGGTTGGGGAATGGCGTACTTATCAACCATGTTCATGTCACCATCGTCACACATATGACCTATTTGCACCTATTGCATGTCCATCAATTTCTGGATAATTTGTCTGAATTCGTCACATTCTTCAATAGAATGCCCCATATTCCGATGGAGGTTGCACATTCTTTCATCTTCATTGCCTTCTTTCCCTTCATCCTGAACATATATCATCCCAAGTTTGTAGAGTTCTTTAAAAATAACTCTCATAGGGGTTTTGACATCTGCCGCTCGTCTTACAAGTTGTTGAGTAGAGCACTTCTTTATAGTATTGACTCTAGGATTTCCATGATTTGGTAAAGGATTGTGACCCATATTTGGAGTATTTACCTTGAAATTCAACCATTTGGCATTAATCAGGTCTTGCACCTTAAACTTAAGCGTTTTATAATTTTTTGTGGAATGTCATGCGGCCCTCGCATGGTTGTCGCATTTGGCATTTGAGTTAAATCCTTTAGGTATGGGGGTTCCACTGGCTTTGTCGGGCAAGGATCCAAAAGAGAGTTATAGAAAAACTGAGGTAGTAACTCGGTATAGGTCATAGGGATTGGGTCGAGATAGACAAGCTTCCTTTCTTGGTTATTTGGTGGTCTTCTTTGGTTTGCGTTTGGGTTTTGGGTCCATGGTTGGGTTGGTTGAGATGGCCTGGTAGGGAATGTTTGGTTTGGGATGAGAGATGGTGCATGATAAGGGATCATTGGATGATAAGGTTGAGGGTGTGGAGCTTGGGAGGCATTAGCAATGTATGAGTTGTAAGGTATGTAAGGAGGCTGGAAGAATGGTTGAGGATTGATAGGTGCTTGGCTAGGTCTCCATGGGGTGAAACTTCTTTGATCGACTTCTCCTTCTCTTCCCTTCCTCATTGGGGGCTTCCTGACACTAATCATTCATGTTGTACTCTCAATGATCTTCTCATTTCTCATTCCTCCCTCGACTCTTTCCCCGATGATGACCATGTCCGAGAAATTTGACGTTACACTCCCTATCATCTTGTCATATAAGGGCGAATGGAGAGTGTCGATGAACGTGACCATCATTTCTTTTTTTTGTCAGAGGGGGTTCTACCTGAGCAACTATTCCTCTCCACCGCTGAGTATATTCCTTAAAGGTTTCAACCTCCTTCTTACTCATATTCTGCAGTTGTTGTCTATTCGGTGCCATATCAATGTTGTACTTATACTGCTTCAAGAAAGTATCGGCCAAGTCCTTGAAACATCGAACATGGGCACACTCAAGATGCGTGTACCAATTCGAAGCTGCCCCAGTTAAACTGTCTTGGAAGAAATGAATCAGCAGCTTGTCATCATGAGCATACGAAGCCATCTTGCAGATGTACATGGTCAGATGGTTCTTTGGACAAGTGGTCCCCTTGTATTTATCAAAATCTGGAACTTTGAACTTTGGTGGGATCACCACATTAGGGACAAGGCAAAGTTCTGAAGCATCAAGGAGACCATAGCTACTTGCCCCTTCTATGGCTCGCAGTCTCTCTTCTAGAGTTTCCAACTTCTCTTTGGACTGGGAAGTTTCGACAGAGCAATTCAATGGGTACTGTGGCATAAAAGCGGGGATAAAATACTACATTGGCAAGGTTCCACTGGCATGTGGTTGAGTTGTGTTCAAAGAGTTAACAGTAGGCGTGTTGCCGTCAGGGGGATTGGTCACTTGTGGTGGTACAAAGCTAGCAGGAAAACCATACGATGGAAGAAAGAAGGGGAATGAGTGCTGTGTTTGTGGAGTTTCATTAGCACTTGGCTGAGTAACTTGGGTTTCAGTGGTATTTGGCAGGTTTATGGTTGGTGTTACTGCTAAAGTGCTATTATCAATGGGATTTGTGGCCAATGGTGGTACATACCCAAGAGTGAGGCCATGTGGTGGGAATAGTAGAACCTGAGTTCCTTGGGCACTGGTGACAGTGGGTTAAGTGGTGCTGTTTGGATACACAGTTAGCGGCATCATAACCCCTTGAGGATTGAAGCTTTGATATTGTAGAGGGGTTGGAGAGAAGCCAGGCGGGTGAAGAGGTGTGACCGGGTGTCCTTCGTTTGACGCTGAGGGATTCCCATCTGTGTTCCTCTTGTTTTTCATGGATTGTAGCATCTCCATCATCTTGGACACTTGTTCTCTGAGCTGGCTTACTTCGTCTTTCAACTCTTGAGTCTGCTCTATTTCATCCATAATCTTGGCTTGGGAACGAGTCCTATAAGGATGTCGCTAAAGCTGCTTTCCTGCTATAATGTCTACTTTTCTGCTCGAGGGAACATGATGCAATTATTAGTATTGACTGAACCAAAATGACAAAATGCATATATGCAAAGCACTAACTATTTATGCCAATATGATTTTACATGCAAATCCTTATTAGCGAAGGGAACATGTTCGCGCCATATGAGGATGCTTGGTGACCGTGGAAAGGTTCACACAAACACTCGATAGCAAGGTAAAATTCCTACGTTTAGCACTAGGGCATATCGCTCCTTAGGCAAAAATGTGGTTGATAGTAAATCCAAGGGAACATTCATTCCTCAATGGATGTCATCTTCTCAATCATTCACTTGCTATGCAGCCGTAGGACCAAACTCCCTATGCTTTCACTTAAGGACGAATTGTCTCGAGGCGGAAACATGGTTGACAATTTATTCAAGGGAGAATTCACATCTTAATGAATAATGTTTTGATAGAAGAATAACAAGATTGATATTTGAAACAAAACACAACAATGAGCATCCATTTTCATTTCAAACTTCGGAAGTACAAGATTTAGTTCCCACAAAATGTAGCACAATTATATCACCAACTTCATTTACTTTTTTCTAAAACCCTTAGTAAGACCTCAACAATACTTCATGAAATCAGCTATCTTTGATGGTAGTTGTAGCCAAGGGTTTATGTGAGTTTGAATGTCTGCTTCTTCGAAACAAGTAATCAGTTGTGTGGTGTGATATTGTAAGCTATCAGACATGTCTTCAAATTTCTTCTTTTTCAGCCATTTGATTTTGTGCTACTGATTGCCACACTTCTACCCATTTTTCTTTTTGCCTTAATAGTCTTTGAAAGTAGATCTAATAGCTAAAAATAGATGTAAGAGAAAAAAAAATTATATTAATATAAGTTGATCCTCCCTCATATATATATTATAAGGAAATTAATTATTGTATCTGACATAGTTTATAATATTTACCAAAATCATATTTCTCTTCTTGTCAAGCCATATCTTTTACAAAATCATATGCCATTATATATATATATAGATGCATTCCCTATATAGAAGTATATCTGGTGATAAGAGTGTTTTTGTAAGAGATGAGATGTGTGAATTTTGACCATTAGATTTTACATGAATGATCAAGATTAAAATATAAATGCATGTGACTTTTTAAAATAGTTACATAATCTTTAAATAACTTTTAATCTTGACCATTTATGTATGATTGTATGGTCAAGATTTTTTCTTCTCACTTTCTTACAATAAAAACTCATTTCACTATATACATTATCTATATATATATATATATATATGATTCTTAATAATTCTTAATAATCCTTAAAATAAAAAAATCGAAAAGATGTTAATTTTTTATTAAAATATCTAACAATTCCAGACTCACGCTCACGGACATTTTTCTTTTCCCAGCCCCACCTACACACCATATGTGTAACTCCTTTAGTAGATGTCAATTATGGAGATGCAAAGGATGAAAGTACACTTTAAGTTGCTGGTGTTATGGCTACAAGAACGTGCAATATGAAACAAAGAATCGATGGCCCATTATAGGATTAATTGTGGCAAGAAAATTAGCTGGATCTGATGATTGCTCCTTTTTACAAGTGTCTTTTATAAAATTTGTCAGAACATGGCTGAATAGAGAGAAAATATAAGTATATGATTGATTGAATTGGATCGTACGTGGTCTTGATTGATCTTTGTAAAGCTTATTTTAGTTGATGTCTCCAAATGATTCACTTGCACATACTCATGGGACCGTGAAGTTAAGTAAGCACTTTTTTTTTTTTTTTGCCCTTTTTATTCAAGTATATAAAAGGGTCCTGTAAAGTTGAAAAATGGGAAGAGAAACAGATATATAGAGGGTCTTGTGAATTTGAAAAATGGGAAACAAAGAAGATACAACAAGAATCGAATATCTGACATGAAGCATATAAGGGTGAACAATCTATCCTACAGCAGTAATAAATGGCACCAACAATCCAAAACAAGGATTTCATTTTAATTTACTATATATAAATTTTTTTTACTCTGTCATTTAATCATATAGTATTAAATTATTAAAAAAAATTAACTATTATAATAATAAAAAAACTTCTTTTAAAATAAATTTATCTACAAAATAAATAAATAAAAATATATTTACTTTTAATTTAATTTAAAATATATTATAATTTAATTCTTAAATAATTTAAGAATAAATATAATTTTATTTATTTATTTTATAGACAAATTTATTTTAAAAAGAATCTTATCTCATAACAATTATTTAAAAAGTTTAACTCTTTGTACCAATACTTCATCAAATAATGCAAAGGGAGTTGCAGTAGTACCCACTTAGGATGAGTTGTCTACTTTCTATTGATTGTTAGTTTTATTATAAATGTTTGAAAACTCATTAATTCAACAAATAATAAATATTTGATAATTCATTTTGAATACTGATACTCCTAAAAAATATATAAGTACTGAAGTAATTCTTAATCGAGTGACAAACACCACGTATTTGCATTAATTTTTTAAGGAAAATCTTATTTTATTTCCGAAATTTGATTCATTCGTGATATTTTAATTTTTCCAATTTAATCGCACACGTTCATAAACTCGTGTTAATTTGGTCACTTCACCTTTGTGCCATTATCCATCAAACGAAAATGATGATGTAATACTATTACCGCCCAACATGGCACTTGTGTAATGCTAGTTGTTTCACCCAAAAATATAATTAATTAAAGGTGGTTGCTCAGGTGCAACCGAAAATCAAGTGTCATCAATGATATTATATCTTCAGCCAATAATATTGTGACACATAAGCTATTAGTCATATTCATCAAATCCTTCAAGCTCTCACTCAATCCCTCTGATTTAACACTCAACGACTCACGTACTCGGATCTTCTCAAGTTAAACGACGTCGTGTAAGATATATCTATTGGATCTCCCGCATACATAACTCCTGAATCCTCCATGAGACTCGTCAGCTCCTCACTCCACAAGTTCGCCCCACCCTCTCACTTCCGCCATTTCCATTCACACTTCCCTGAAAATTGAATTTCATTACTCGTACTTCCTCCATAGTTTTTATATATGTATAAGAAAAAAAATTACAATTAAGATAATGCAAAACCAGAACAGAACAGAACTCAACTGCAGCTTACTTTTTTTTTATGAGTGATCTCAAAGCTAAGTTTTTAAATAAAACAAAAATAAAAAATCAAAAGGAGGTTTCATAATCTATTAAAAAAAGGAAAAAGCAAATACTAACCTATTGAAAAAAGAAAAGTCAAAAGCACCTTCTTTAGTAGAATCTGTTTCTTTCTCTTTTTGACACAGAGACGTGTGTTCCAGTGAAAATCTAAAGGTTCTAATCTAATTCGCATTTTCGCCATTAGTGAGAAATTCTAATTCATAAGGTTTAGTTTGAATTCTCTTTCCAAACTTGTTTAGGCAAGGAATAAGGAGTAGGAGTAATAGTAGCAGTCTAATAGAGTAGCCTTCAGAATGAAAAAAGTAAGAACTTATCACAGATAACGAGTAACGAGCGAGTCAGTGAGTATTGAATCGGAGAGATTAGGTGAGAGCTTGAAGGATTTGATGAATTTAATTAATAACTTATGTGTCAAAATATTATTAGTTGAACATATAATGCCACCAATGACACATAATTTTCAGTTTCACCAGAATAATCACCTTAATTAAAATTTACAGTTTGGAGGACTTTGTCAACACGCGTACACTCCACCCACCCACTGCATGGTAATTGGTAACTAAATCCCAATGCACTAGTTCATGCGTAGTATTTCTTTCTTTATTCTTTTTTTTTTTTATAGTAGACCCGAGTGTTCTGAAAATTAAATCGGGCCGGCTAGTTGAATCGGAAACCAAACCACTAGCCAATCTGATCAAGCCCCAATAACCGGTAATCAAAGAACAAGCCTCTGAACCAATAATCTAACTGTTAAAACCATGTGAATGAAACACAAACATGAGATGTGCTGCATAGGAAACTAATGTTTTTATATCACTCGCGCTTGTTGTGTAATATTTTTAGATTAATTATACTTATACTAACTTTATTTGATTTATGCACATAGATCTAAATCACATTATTTCTACACATATAAAAAATATCATTATATATAATTATATTTTAAATTCAATTATGGTTGAACGTGAATCAATCTTTTCATGAGTTTAACGACAGATCTAATTTTTAAAATCTTAAGATCCTACTAAGGCTTAAGAGAGGGTCCACCATTGCTTAGTATTTAAATCTGATTCCATAAAATTTTCAAAGTATTAACTGGGCTTTGGGTTTACTAGGCTAGGTCATGTTTTGTAATTGGGGACAAGGGTTTATTTTTTAATTGGGCTTGGATCAAGAAGGTTAAGTTCAGATCAGATTTTATCTTTGAAGGAATAGTTTTACTTGCTTTCTTACTCGGGCTCGGGATTATAAGTTTAAGTTGAGTATAGATTTGCTTTTGCGGTTATTAATGGGCCCGTCTTTTTTTTTTTTGAGTTAAGCTTTGTTTCTTTTGTTAGTTGCTTGCTTGAGTTATTATTGCGCTAATTTGTAAAAATTAATGAACGTGTTCTTTATTAAGAAATGATGAAAATAGAAACAAATGAATAGAATGAATAAATAAATAATTAGGTAAGTATTGTACCCAAAAAAAAAATAGCTAAGTAAGAAAAATACAAAAAAAATAATGGTAATAAATATAAAGAAAAAGTAGTAAAAAAGAACGAAAAAAAAAAACAAGTCATCTTTGGTTTGATTAGAGTTAATTATTTCTTGATTGTTAACGTGGCTTTTGTTATTATCATGTTTCATTTAAACTATTATTGCTTGCTTGCTTGCTTCATCTTGTTAACTTTACTATTTGTGATTAATATTTGGGTAAATTATACATAACCCCATGTGCTTTCGCTCTTTCTTAAATAACCCTCCTCAAGGGTTTTTTTTTTTTTTTTGATATCATAACCCCTTTTACTTTGGTTGAAGTTAAAAGCATTAACTTTCTAGTTAACAATAACGACATTTATTGTTTATTTTATACATTATTTTCTGATAGTTTAATAATTTCTAAACTTACCCCCTAAAGTTATAATTATTTTTTTAATCACCAAACCCTTGTAGGGGTATAGATATTAGAACACAATTTGTGTGAAGGGTAAAAAGTGATTCATCTCATTAACTTACAAAAATTTATATACAGTGGGAGTTTATAGTTAGATTGCTGATTCAGCACATGTAGTTAGTTACAATAAAAATTGAATGACAAAAAAAGAGTACCTATTATAACTAACTTGATTACTAGTCCTAATACTCTCCCTCAAGATGGAGAGTAAATATTGAATACTCCCATCTTGGAAAGTAAAAAGTGAAACTGAGAACTAGCCAATTGTTTGGTTAATATATATCTGCTAACTGGAAAGTAGTCTTGACATAAGCTAGCTTGATATGAGCAATAGAGACTTTTCTCGCACGAAGTGACAATTAATATCTATGTGTTTGGTCCTCTCATGGAAAGAGGGGTTCATTCCAATATGAATACCTACCTAGTTGTCACAAAAGATAATGACAAGGTCTAGAAAGAGCTCAAAATCATGCAAAATGTTGTATATCCAAGTGACTTCATTGGTTGTAGTAGTTATAGAACAATATTCTGCTTCAACAGATGATCTAGAAATTGTAGGTTGTCACTTTGACTTCCAAGATATTATAGAATCACTAATAGAAACACAATAACCAGTTGTGGAGCGTCTAATGCCAATACATTTTCCCTAGTTAACATCAGCATAGGCTTTAAACTTAAGGGAAGATTGAGAGGAGAATAGCAACCTTTTGTCTAGGTGAGCCTTTTAGGTATCTTAACAGGTGGTGAACTTCCTATAAGTGAGGAACTCGAGGCTTATACATATATTGACTAAGTTTATTTACGATAAAGGTGATATTAGGTCTAGATATAATAAGATACAATAGTCTCCCAATGAGGCACCTGTATATACAATCATCTGACAAAAGATCACCTTCATCAGCCTATAACTTCATATTGGGATCCATAAGCAACATAGTAGGCTTGGATCCTAAAAAACCAATATCTTCTAATAAGGACATAGTGAATTTCCATTGAGAGAGGAAAATTCCTAATTGAGAGTGGGCAATTTCCAGTCCAAGAAAATATTTGAGTTTCCTAAGAATTTTCAATTTAAAAGTTTGCTGCAAATAAGATTGAACCTAAGCAATGGCACTAGAGCTAGTCACAATTATGTCATCCACATAGATGAGAAGAGCAACAAAGGTAGAATCATGGCCTTTGGTGGAAATGGAGTAATCACTCTTGGACTGTTTGAAGCCATGAGCTAGTAGAGCAGTGAAAAACTTAGAAAACCATTGTCGTGAAGCCTGTTTCAAGCCATAAATGGACTTATTGAGCCTACTGACAAGCTTTTCCCCCTATCTCAGATAACCAAGTGGCAAACCTATATAGACTGCTTCAAAGAGGTCGCCATTGAGAAACATATTGAGGATGTCAACTTGCAAGAGTTTCCAACCTTTGATAGCAACCAAGGAAAGAAGAACTTGAACTGCAGAAAGGTTGGCCACATGGGAAAAAAGTCTCCATGAAGTCAATGTCTAGCTACTGGGTATAGCCCTTAGCCACCAACCTAGCTTTATGCCTTTCAACAGTGCCATCAGGATTGTACTTAACTTTCTACACCCATTTACATCCTATAGTATGTTTTCCATGGGGTAAAGGAACCAAGGTCCATGTGTTATTGGACTCCATAACATCAACTTCAGCCTTTATTGCAACTCACCACTCAGGGAATTTAATAACCTAGTGATAAAACTAGGGTTCATACACAGAGAAGATTTCCATATCATACTATTGATAGGAAGAAGATAATTTGGAGTGGGAGAGATAATCTGATATTGGATACTGGATTGTAGAGGTAAGATTACAAGAGTAGTCTCTCAAATAAGTAAGGACTTTGGTTGGTCTAGTGGATCATCTGAGATGTGGATTTGGGTTTATTTAAGGAGAAAGAATAAAAGAAGGTATAACATTAGTCTTGCTAACAGGTAGATCTGAAAGGGAATAGATAGAATCTATAAAGGGAATCATAATTATAATCCTGGGCATGAGGGGGTGTATTAAGTCCCACATTGATTGAATATATGAGTTAGCTTTTGAGGTGAAGTTAAGCTCAATTATTCTAATATGACATTAGTTAATGATTGATTTTCTCTCTGCTATGATTTCTCTTTGCTTCGATTCCTTTTTAGTTTTCTTGCTTTTTCTTGCAATTTTCCACCTTTGCTCTCTATTTCTCTCTTTTTTTTCTCGAGAATTTCTTTTCTTCATGGCTTCTCTTGCTCCCATGGATGATCCTCAAAGCTTTTTCTTCTTGCACTACTTCCACAATCTAGGCTTAGTCTTGGTGTCTCAACCTCCAAATGATGACAACTTCAATTCATGGCATCAATCCATGAAAGTCGCTTTATCAGTGAAAAATAAGCTAGGTTTTATCGATGACTCGATCCCTAAGCCTGTTCGTGATCCTTCTCTCCTTCTTGCCTAGGAGTGGAACAACAATATAGTGATTGCATAGATTCTGAACTCCATCTCCAAGGACATAATCTCAAGCATCATTGACTCCGATTATGCTACAACCATTTAGAGTGATTTGCACAAACGTTTTTAACAAAAGAACGACCCACATATGTTTTAGATCAAGAAAGAATTGATGACCTTACATCAGGGTACTCTCATTGTAATTTAGTATTTTACCAAATTTAAATTGATTTGGGTAGAATTAAATGAGTATATCCCTGTTTGTGTTTGTTCTTGCGATAGAATTCAACCCTTTCATGATTTTGCACAAACTAAGTACATGCTTTCATTCTTGATAGGATTGAATGATTCCTTTGCTGTTGTTCGAGGTCAATTGCTGCTTATAGAACCAATCCCTTCAATCAATAAAGCTTTTGCTCTTGTGCTTCAAGAAGAGAAGTAGCACAAAGTTGGTTCCACTCATCCTAAAACATCGCTTATTTTTACATTAAAATCAAATCCTCATAAGGGGTTTCTTCTGCTAAGCCTAAGAACTCCAAGAAAGAAAGGTCATTCTACACTCATTGTGGCATCAAAGGCCACACAATCGAAACTTGCTTCAAGATCCATGGTTATCCCCCAAGCTATAAGGCTAAACCAAGGCAAATCGCTGCTCCTCCTATTGTGAATTAGGTCTTTGATTCAGTACCAATTTCCACTAGTGATATTGGTCTTCAGCTTACTGCCTCACAATATCAACACCTCTTGGCCATGCTCACATCTCAACTAGCTCAAGCCATTAAACCGAATGTGGAGCTTATTGATTATGTTCCCACATTTACAGGTGAGATTTTGTTTGCCCATTCATTGCCTTCTTCATTTGATCATCTCTTTGGAAACTTGATTCGAGAGCATATAGTCATAATAGTGATAGCCTTAAGCATTTTCTTGTTTATTATCTTGTTGATAATTCATTTGTTACTTTACCAAATCAAACCCAAATTAAAGTTCATTCAATTGGATCTGTTTGTCTTTCTCCGACATTGATTTTACATAATGTGCTTTATATTCCTAGTTTCAAGTATAATCTGATTTATATCAATGTATTATTGCAATATTCTAATTTCATAGCTACCTTTTCTTCTGATTTATTTTTCATCCAGGACTCCAACAGCCTGAAGATTATTGGCAATGGTGAAGCTCATAATGGACTATATGTTTTCAAAGCCTTTAACTAATCATTTCTTGTTGTTGGTTGTTTGTCATCTTGTAATACTATTCATTGTCATATTGTACATTGTAATAATGTCTCTTCTAATTTTTTAGCCAAGATATGGCACTTCGTTTAGGTCATGTATCTACCAAAAGATTGATGTTGTTAAGCAATAAAATCTATTTTATTATTCCTAAATCCTTTTATAAATCTATTTGTTCAATATGTCCATTAGCCAAACCAAAAATAATTATCGTTTATTTAATCTAATCATATACCTTCAACTCCTTTTAATATAATTCATTGTGACATCTGGGGTCCCTTCTATACTCCAACACACACTGGTCAGAGATATTTTTTGACATTAGTGGATGATTGCACTAGGTTCACCTAGACTTACTTGCTCACCCACAAATTTGAGGCATCTAAGCTAATAATCCAGTTCTTCACTCAGGTACAAACTCAATTTCATATTGTTATCAAGTGTATCAAGTTTGATAATGCTCATGAGTTAGCACTCACTAATTGTCTAAATCAACTTGGGGTTCTGCATCAATTTTCATACATTGAACGCCCAGAACAAAACTTAGTAGTGGAACGGAAGCACCAACACTTACTGAATGTTGCTCGAGCCCTTTATTTCCAATGTCATGTGCCACTTTCTTTTTGGGGTGAATGCATAGCTACTAGTACCATTTTGATAAATAGAACACCTTCCCCATTACTTAAAGGTAATTCCCCTTACAGTCTCCTTTATCACAAATATCTCGATTATTTCGAGTTATGGACCTTTGGTTGTCTTTGCTTTGTTTCCACTCTATCATCTTTGTAGGATATCCTTTGGGCCACAAAGGCTACAGGTTATACAATCTTTCTACAAGAACCTTTCTTATTTCTCATGATGTAATCTTCCATGAGGAAACATTTCCCCTCCAAGCTTTTCCAAATTCTTTTAAGTCATTAGATCTATTCCTTAGCCCTGTAATTCTGATTCCCTTCACAAATTCTATCTCTTCCCCTTTAAATCTACCTATTAGCAGGACTACTATCTTCTTTTGTTCGTTCTTCCTAAATAAACCCAAATATATGTTTCAAACGATCCACTAGACCAACCAAGGTCCCTACTTATCTGATACCAAATTAGAATAATTGGATCTAACTTTGTGAATGCTTATACCATGAAGATTATGAAAGTTTTGGATGAGATTTTGAGACATTTTGAGCTCCTCAAAAATAATTTTTCAAAAGCTTTTTAAGACATTTTGAGATATCTAGGAAACTTCTCACATAAAGATCCTAAGTCCTATAAACTATATCATTTAAGTTTCTTTTGGACTTGGTCTTTGGCTTGACTTTGTTTTCATCAAAACTCTCATGATCTTCATGATATAGCCCATAATAAGTTTTGATGATAACAAAACTGAGCACCAAGTCCAAAGGAAGCTTAAATGGTATAGTTTATACGACTTAGGGTCTTTATGTGAGAAGTTTACTAGATATCTCAAAATGTCTTAAAAAGCTTTTGAAAGAGTTTCTCTTGAAAAATTATTTTAGTTGGTGGGCAATTTTTTTTTTAACAAATGATATTTCAACCTTGGATCATGAAAATCAAGTTTACATCTTTGAAACTAAGTGTTCAAAGTTAGAAATGTTTACCAAGCTATTTTGGGCTCAAAATAAGTTCTAGGATGATTGTAATCTCATCCAACGACTTAGTAATCAATTAACAATTTTTTTGTTAGATGATAATCAATTACCAAGGTCTGGTAATCGATTACAAACATGCGAAAACCTATTTTTCAAAAGTCGGAGGCTTGATAATCGATTACCACTGCTCACAGAAGCTTGGTAATCGATTACCACTACTAACAGAAGCTTGGTAATTGATTATCAAAGTCTGGTAATTGATTACTACTTGCACAGAAAGCCTAGAATACGTTTCCAAAACTTGGTAATCGATTACCATATGTTGGTAATCAATTACCATGAGCTTGAAAGCTAGCAACGACTATTTTCAAAGCATTTAATGCTGAAATAAATACCCCCAATAGCTCTTTTTTTAAGAACACTATAAATGCATGCTTTTTAGACATCTTTTATATACAACCAACATTGTGAAACATTTTTCTCATGGTTTTAATATGTGATTCATCTTTTTCAATCTTTGTTCTATGTTTTTGTCAAAAATTTAAGATATCTTTGAGAGCTTCGTATGACTTCAATTTGTATTGTCTACTCTTGTGAGAGTTTCCCTTTCATCTACATTTTGTTTCTCTGTAAAGAAGGTGAGACATCCTTCAAAGAATTGTAAGGGTGATGTATCTCTGATTGTTGAGGCTCAAGTACAAGGGTGAGACATATCAAAATGTGAAGAGTGCTCTAGTTTGTAAAGGTAGTAAGCACCTGTTCAAACTTGAAGTAATAGTAAAAAATCTCAGGTGATTACTCGAGACTGGACATTGGTCACAAGTGATTGGTGACTGAACCAAAATAAATATGGTGTTTGCTCTTCTAAACTCAAACTCCTTTATATTTGTGCTTTATTTTAGTATGTTTGCTTGAATACTTTCAATTTTGATTTATTTATTTGTGAGTGAAATATTGTATTTTCTCTATCCATTCAACTCAATTGATAAATAGCTTTAACGAAAATTATTTTTCAAGTGTTTTTGAAAAGTTTGCGAAAAGATTTTATAAACTCAATTCACCTACTCTTGAGTATTGAAGTCACTTAGTAACAAACTTCACCCCAAAAGTTAGCTCATATATTCAACCACTGTGGGATTTAATACACGTCCCTTAAGCATAAGACTGGACATCTGGAGCATGAAATTTGCAAGATTAGACATCTGCGAATGGCCCAACTATGATAGGTTCTGTTACCATATTAGAACACAATCTGTGTGAAGGGTAAAAAGTGATTCATCTCGTTAACCTACAGAAATTTATTTATAGTGGGAGTTTACAGTTAGATTGTTGACTCAACACATGTAGTTGGTTACATATAAAATTGAATAACAGAAAAAGAATAACTACAATAACTAATTTGATTACTAGTCTTAATAATGGACACAACACATATGTTGCTGCTGTGATGCATGTACATGATAATAAAAATGATTTACTATCATTGACCTGTAAAAGATCCGTTAAAATTGACCTACAAACAAAGTGCAATATAGTGAATAGAGAGTGGTGGACACAAATTAACAGTTGTGATGCATGTAAATGATAAATAGACATTATCTACTATCACTGACTCGAGGAGAATTTGCTATATCTACCCTACGTATAAAGTGCAATATAGTAAGTGCATATGTTTGCACACACAACACCTGTGCAGTAGATGCAAGTAAATGATGAAAAGACGAGATCTTCTATAACCCTATAAAACCACTTTTTTTATGGTGACAAAACTACAAGGGGTTTGGAGACAATAATATAAACTATACAGGGGAGGTTGAGAAAATGTTAAACTCTCATTAAAATTTATTGGAAAGTTAATGTTTTCAACTTCAACAAAAGTTGATAGGGGTTAAGTGATGCAAAACAAATTTAAGGAGGGTTAATTGAGAAAGGGAGAACATATAAGGATTATATGTAATTTACCTTTAATATTCAATAGAACCCTTTTTTTTAAAAAACAAATCCAATAATTTGTCCATGCATTGTATGCAACGTCAATTATATGTTCTTGTGCCATCCTTGGTATTATTTCTAGAGATTTAATATATAGCCTTGTGACATCTTGAATTTCGTGCAATAGTGAGTTTTCAATAATTCTTCTATGTAATGTTGACCATATCGATTCTATGGCCTTATGCCATCCTCAGTGTCACTCGAGTACATAGTAATTTAATGTATTGTTAGATGTTTAGTAACGGAGCCACATAGTGGTGTGGATGTCCATAAGCAACTGTTGATATTTTGCGTTTTTAATACATGTTACTAATTTTAGGTTCAAATGCTCACACTCAATGGTTTAGATGCAACCAAACTCAATTTTTTTATGAGCAATGTTATTATGTCATAACATTCTTGCACTATTTTTTATTTTATTTTACTAAGGACTTGCAACCTAGGAAATTATAGAACATTGTAAGTAAATCTAGAACTCTCTAAAATAATGATCTAAAGCAAATTGGAAGGTCTAGAATACACACCATAATTGTTCAAGAATAGTATATCTTTGAAGAGAATAGTTAGACTCTCAAGTCTCAATAAACCTTTAGAAGATTCCTTGTAAATATCTTAAATAATTTCTGTAAAGATATTTAGTAGCCATTGTAAATATCAAGATATATTAGAACTAAAAGGGTGGGAAGGTTTTAGAACTTCATATCTACCATATACTCTGTTATATCTCCACCCTTCATTAAGAAGGTAGGGCAACTATAAATAGTTGAGTCTTGAAAAATTTGGTAACACATCTTGTTTTGTACAAACAATAATTAAAAATATAATAATAAGTTATTGAAAGGCAAAAAATTGTTAAATCACAATGCAAAAGCATTATTATTATTATTATTATTATTATTATTATATATACTAGCATATTCAGTGCCTTATCAATCAACATTTGAAGTGAATTACAATTATAATATAGTAAGAATGTGAAGTGTTTGAATAACCTGTAATCTAGAGTAAGATAGTTTTACAATTTTTGGGCAAGTTCTATCAAGGCTAAAACACCAAAGTTTTTTTAGGGCAATTTCATCCTCACCTCCACTAAAATCCTCGTGTGTAGAGCTTTTTTTAGTTGTCAATTGTTTGTAAATAAAATTTTCCAAGATCATTGTTAGAAGCAATCAACTCATAGGATATGCCTTAAGTACTATATGTTATCAAGTGACTTCAAATTTAAAAGAGGGGTGAATTAAATTTATAAAAACTTTTTATAAATTTTTCATAAAACACTTGAATATTAATTTTCGTTGAAACTATTAATTAATTAAGGTGAATGGATAGATGAGATTGAATACTTCACTCATAAATAAATAAGCCAATATAAGGAATATTCAAGCATGCATATAAAATTAAAGCACTAAAGTAAATAAGATAGAGTTGAGAAGAACAAACACAAGATTTATCCTAGTTCAGCCACTCATTGTGACCTACGTCCAATCCTCAAGTAAATTACCTGAGATTTTCCACTATCACTTCAAGCTTGAACAAGTGCTTGAAAGCTTTACAACCAAGAGCACTCAACACATCTATGAGATACCTCACCCGCTTGAGCCTCGCAATAGGGATACTTCACCCTTTACAACTCTTAAGGAATACCTCACCCTCTTTTTTATCAAGGGATACATCACCTTTTTCTTTAAAGGGATACCTCACTCTCTTTACAAGAAATCAAAAAAAGATAAAATGATAAATTATCAAAAGAGTAGATTATACAAGTTGAAGCTTAATAAGTAGAAAGATATTCACACTTTAAGCTTATAAACAGAGAATTAAGGACTAAAGCTGGATGAACTTGTATTAATGCTCAATAAGATTTTTCAAACTTATTTCCTAATTGTCTTTAATGCCCAATGACTTATATTTATAGCCCAAAGCATTAAAAATTCGTTGGGGGTGGTTGGAGCATTACATGCAAGCAAACTAGCCATTAATTTTTGTTTTTGGAAACCTATATATTCGAATAGCATAAGCATCTATTCGAATAGATGCATTTTTAGCACAATTCATAATGGTTTCTAGATCATTCTATTTGAATAAGACTTTGAGCTATTCAAATAGATTCTTTTAAAACGCAAGGGCGCATAGCCATTTTAAGCTTCTATTCGAATAGTGCCCTGTTCTATTCGAATAGAGCTTAATGGAATAGAAATCTTGACATTCTGAATTTTGTTATTCGAATAGGGAAACCCTCTATTCAAATAAACCTATTTAAAAAACACTTTAATAAACCTTACCAAATGTTTCCAATAGGTTCAACAAGCTTTTACACACTTAAAGACTATTTCTTAAGGAATCAAAAACTAGTTTAAAGCCTTAAAATCATGTGTGCTATTTGGATTCTTTGAAAAACAAGTTTAGAGCTTAAGTATGAATCCTTTTACCTTTACAAAATGATCTAAGTCCTAAAGCTATTCTTGAAGGTCTTGGACTTGATCTTGTCATCATCTTCATATTTGTTATCATCAAAACAATCTTCAATAGCTAATGGTTAATTACATTCTCCCTCTTTTTGATGATGACAAACAACCATTAAGAAAAAAGTTAGTCTTATAAATTGGAACCCACAAGGTTATTAGAGAGACTTTCTCCCCTTCTTTTCATAAGAGGTGAAATTAATTCAGAGATATGCGCAACTCCTCCTTACTTTTGGAATTCCAAAATCCGTTTTAATTTAACCTATTTTTTCTCAACAAAGAACTCAAGTTTTTTCTCCCTTATTGTCATAATGAAAAAGATGGGGCAAGAGAAAACATAAAGCTAAATAAATTTATATTCAAGTCCAATAAGTTATATTCATTCAACATCAGACTAGAATAACAGCAAAAATAATTATGCATATTCAATTGAGCATTATACACAAGAGATTTAAAAAATTATTCTCATTCATTCGTCATTCATGTCAACTAATTACATTTTGCATATTCAGCATATACATCAACAATGACGATCAACAGCTAAAACAACCAAAAACAAAGATCCTACTCTAGGAATCCTAAGAACTAATCTTCTGGTGGTGGTGGAGGGAAGTGTCGTCTTATGTTATCTAAAGATCATTGAATGCCCATTTGATGTTGCCTCATGGATGCTTGCTCTCACTCCATGGCTTCCATCCTATCATACATAACACTCATTTTATTCTCTATATATGCCTTTAAGTCAACCATGGTTGCCATGAGCTGCTCATTAGTGACTAGGGCAATAGCAGGTTTTTCTTCCTTCGTATCTTCAGCTTCAGCTTTAGCCTCTACAACTTCATTACCATAGACCTAACTATCTTCATATTTCCTCATCGTCATATGTACAAGCGTTGAGAGTCCAAACACATTGTGATAAGTTAGTTTAGTGGGTTCTTCAGTGGATACAATTGACTGGTAGCGCTAAAGGAATCCAGAGATCAAAAGAGCATAGGGAAGATCTGTCTTCTCTTTACCTTTCGCCCTCATCATGTGTTTCATGATGAAGTTAGGTAAGTTGATCCTGAATCCCTGCTTTAAGGCCCACACCATGAAGACATCATCCTCGCCTATATAGGCATAATTTCCTCCTCTAGGGGCAAGGATGTGAGCATAAGTATAATGTAGAAGCCTATCTTGGTTTTTTATCTTTCCAACAGCAACAACACTTCCGGGTACCGTGAGACCCGACTTCAGAATCCCCTTTATAGCATCTTTCCTCTTAAAATCATCAAAGTATTTCCAACTATCTTCCTCAAACTTCCTTTCATCATAACGCACCTCAAACACTTGCATCTATTCCCTTGGAGTGATTACTACTCTTTGATCCTTTACTTCAGATATCATGTTCTCACTTTCAACCTCCAAGTTGCTGTAGAACAATCTCACAAGGTCTGGGTAGATGTTCGTCTTGTAGGTGCACAACCTTAGAATCCCTTGATATTCTAAGAGTGGCACGAACTCAAACCCTTAAGGAACAAAGAAATCCAAGTCCATGTGCTTAGGTTGGATAAGGTTTCTTGTCAAAAAGTGGTGCTTGAACTGCCTAAGATGTTTACCATTAGAGGATGATCTTCTCAGGTCAATGGGGTTATCTGCAGGAGCATTTTTGGTTCTTGCATGCTTGGGATTTGATGAAGACACCATCGAAGAAGCTTGAAGACGTGAGTATTGGTGTTTGGGAAGATAGTAGTGCGTGAGAGGAGAAATTGGAAGAGGGGAAAGGTGAAAAGGATAATAGGTGGCTCAGAAAAGGGTTTGGTGGAGAGAGAGGGGCGTGACAATGGCAGAATTTGGGAGATTTAGGTGGCTTAGGGTTTCAAGGATTTGGGTGCACAAAGAGAATGAGATAGAAGAGAGATAGTGAAAAGATGAAAGTGAAAGGGAGGGAAGCAGCAGAGCCTTCAAAAAGCCCATGTCTATTCGCATAGAATTAACTTTATTTGAATAGTTGTCAAGAAAAACACAAAATTTGCTTTTTGCCAAACATTATTTGAATAGACATATGGTCTATTCGAATAGATCTATAGAAGGCCATTTTTCATATGCTTCTAGAAGAAGCTATTCGAATAGGACTTCACTCTATTTGAATAGAAGCATTAGAAACACATATTCCAAGGACTACTAAAAGAGGCTATTTGAATGAAAAATCTCTTATTCGAATAAAACCATTAGAAAAACATTAGAAAACACATTTAACATGTCCAAAGGATTAAGAATAGTCAAGGAACAATTAAACACTCATTTTAATATGCATCCATGACAGTCAAAAAAGAAAAACAAGTATTCATGCCAAAAAGACATGATCTCAAAAACCTAATTCTTTTCTTATATATGCATTTTAAAGACAAGCAAGGATCATGTTAGATATTACAACCAAGATAAAAACACATTTACTCTAAGCCATGATTGATAAAAGAACTTAAGAACAAAGATATTACCATCAAACATTTCATTTCAAATAAGAAGTGTACTTATCTAGCATATTATCACATGTAGAGATAATTTTAAGATATAAAGTTAGAAAAATATTACTTTAAAGCAAGTTATAGCCTAAAACAAGTCTCCACTTATCTAAAAGTTGCAAGTCCAAGCTTCTTGGAGACAAGGAGAAGAACTTGAAGTTATTTTTTTGTTTTATGCTTAGAGCAGCCACTTTCAAGATGTCAAAGTCAGCTCTTAGCCTTCAAGCACACCTACAACACACCTCAATTTTTGACTTTTAGTACCAAATTTTCTTAGGTCCTTCCTTGTGTGTTAGTCTTTAACAAAGTTCCCTTAAGGGTACAAACCATTTTAGTCCCTATTTTGTCGTTGATATTTTTCCTTACATTGTAAATTGATGCATTATGCCCTTTCTTGTCACAATAAAAGCATTTAATAAAAGGACTACTTGAAATTCTTGAGGGAACAAAGAAATTCTTATAAACTTTTTGTTAGTTTTTGGGATGATATCTTAAACTAACCTTTTGAAAAACACTTCTTTACTTCTCAAGTAATGTATTCAAATTGTCTCTTCCAAAAGTGAATTTTGAAAGGGTATTTTTCAAATCCTCAATTTCTTTTTCAAGTGCTTTGCATGATGAGGAAGAAGAGGATGTAGATGCATTTTTATATGAAGAACATGTCATGCATAAAGAATCTACATCAATAAGTCCAAGAGTTTCATTTTTAATTTTTAATTCCTCAATTTCTTTATTTAAAATAGAGATTTTGTTTTCTAAAGAGAAAGTTATTTTCTTGGATGATGAAATAAGTTTTGCAAGCCTTATAAAGTCATTATGCAATTTTTAAAATAATTCTTATAATTCATCATAGGAGGGGGAAAAGGTCAAAGTTTGAGGATGTTACCTCTGTGTCATCTTTATCTTCCTCTTCTCCTCTAGCCATGAGACATAAATGAGCTTTCTCATAGTCCGAGTTGTCGGTTGAGTCCATGTCATTATCATCCTATACAATGTATACTATTCTTTTTTTCTTCTCCTTTTAGGACATCTTCTCATATTTTTTCATTTTTCTTTAATAGATTGGACACTTCATCTTTATGTCTCTCAACTCTCCGTATTCATAGTATTTAGGAGTGAATAAAGTTTTTTTCCCTTTGTGATAGGTGTTCTTTAGGGGAAAGGGAAGTTATCTTTGAGCTTTATTCTTCTTCAAGAATCTTCCAAACTTCTTTACTAGAAGGTTAAGAATCTCCTCATTAATCTCTAAGTCATCTCTATCATCTTCATCATCATTATCATCATCATTAACCATGGAGGAAGTGACCTTGAGAGTAATTCCCTTCTTTTTCTTGTCAAGCTCCTCATTTTGGTTGAGTCTATTTAACTCCAATTCATGTTCTTGGAGTATGTCGAAGAGAGTGGCTATTGTCATTGTTGAGAGATTTCTTGATTCCGCAATAGTCGTCATTTTGGGTTGTCAATTCTTACTAAAACACCTCAAAACTTTGTTAATAAGATCTTTATTAGGAAAAGTTTTTCCCAATGAAGTTAGATGATTTACAATATGTGTGAACCTCATTTGCATTTCTTGAATGTTTTCATCTTGGTTTATTCTAAAAAACTCATTCTCATAAGTGAAAGTATTTAATCTTAATTTTTTTTTCACTTCATTAGTACCCTCATGGGTTACTTGTAAAGTATATCCCATTTCTTAGGCAAATTCGTAATTTGAGACCCTAAAGAACTCATCATATCCCAAAGCTATGGTAATGATGTTTTTTGCTCTCAAATTATATTAGACCTTTTTCTTATCATCATCGGTCCATTTACTTCTTGGTGTATTAACTCTTACATTATTAAAAATATGTGTAGGAATAAAAAGATCATTTTTTTACTACATCTCACACATCTAGATCAATAGTTTCAATAAAAAAATTAGTTCGTTCTTTCCAATAAGCACAATCATTCCCATTGAAAAATAGAGGTCTATAGAGAAGAACCCTTCGATGAAAAACCATTTGAAGAAGTTATCACTTCTCTTAAAGTTGCTAAGCTCTTTACACAAGAGTCTAGCTCTGATACCACTTGTTACTAAGTGGCTTCAAACTCAAGAAGGGGATGAATTGAGTTTATAAAAACTTTTCACAAAACACTTGAATATCAATTTTCGTTGAAGCTATTGATTAATTGAGATGAATGAATAGATGAGATTGAATACTTCACTCACAAATAAATAAGCCAAAATGAGGAATATTCAAGCATGCATATAAAATTAAAGCACTAAAGTAAATAAGATAGAGTTGAGAAGAGCAAACACAAGATTTATCTTGATTCAGACACCTCTTATGACTTACGTCCAGTCCTCAAGTAAGCTACCCGAGATTTTTCATTATCACTTCATGCTTGAACAGGTGCTTGAAGTCTTTACAACTAAGAGTACTCAACACATCTTTAGGATACCTTACCATTTGTGTTTGAGCTTCAAAACAGGGATATCTCACCCTTTATAACTCTTGAGGGATACCTCACCCTCTTCTTTATCAAAGGATACCTCATCCTCTTTACAGGAAATTAAAGAAAGATAGAATGTTAAACTCTCAAAAGAGTATATTATATAAGTTGAAGTTCAATGAGTAGAAAAATATTCACATTTTTAGCTTATGAAAAGAGAATTAAGGATTAACGTTGAATGAACTCGTATTAATGCTCAACAAGATTTTTCAAACTGATTTCCTAACTGTCTTTAATGCATAATTACTTATATTTATAGCCCAAAGCATTAAAGATCTGTTAGGGTGGTTGGAGCATTAAATGCAAGTAAACTAGTTGTTAATTTATGTTTCTAGAAACCTATCTATTCAAATAGCATAAGCATATATTCAAATAGATGCGTTTTTAGCACAGTTCAGAATGGTTTATGGGTCATTCTATTCAAATATGACTTTGAGTTCTTCAAATAGATTCTTTTCAAAAGCAAGGACGCGTAGTCATTTTAAGCTTCTATTCAAATAATGCCTTGTTCTATTCGACTACGGCTTGATGGAATGAAAATCTTGGTATTCTGACTTTTGCTATTCGAATAGGGAAACCCTCTATTCGAATAGACCTATTTGAAAATCACTTTAATAAACTTTTAAACCTTACTAAATGTTTCCAAAAGATCCAACAAGCTTTTACACACTTAAAGGCTATTTCTTAAGAAACCAAAAATCATTTTAAAGCCTTGAAATCATGTGTGCTATTTAGGTTCTTTGAAAAACAAGTTTAGAGTTTAAGTATGAATCTTTTTACCTTTACAAAATGATCTAAGTCCTAAAACTATTCTTGAAGGTCTTGGACTTGATCTTGTCATCATCTTCATGTTTGTTATCATCAAAACAATCTTCAATGACCAATGGCCAATTACACTATATCATTGATTAATGAGGTAGTGAAAGATTCCTCCAAAATAGTCTCATGGTAGGACATCTCAATGTTATAAAATTCAAACTTTACTCTTGAGTCATTTTCCAAATACTTAAAAGAGACTGCAATGTGCAGCCGACAAGATGTGGCTACGTAATGTTCATTTTTACTTCCAAAAGCACAAACAACCATAGGATCTGCCTTAGCTAAACGATGCATAGATTCCATTAGCCTTAAATTTTCCAGTTCACCTTTGCTTTTGATGGTAATCGTTAACACATATGCTACAGGAAGCTTAATGGAATGAATGGGGCAAGCATCAGTTTGCTTATCTTCTGTTAAGGTAACATCCCATTTGAAGTAATCATCTAAACCATAAAGGAAAACCAAATTAGCACTAGGAATCTCCTCACACTACAACATAATTAAGATTTAGCATCATTTAAAAAATGTAGCTAAATCATGTAAAAGTGTGTTTATTTGCATTAATAACATTTTAACAAGTGCTTTATTTGAGCCTTGAAAGGAGATAAGAGGTGAAATATCACCATATCCAAAGGAGCTTTATTTGAAGGTAGCCAACTCTGTTTAACACACTTCAGTAAACTTTTCTTTGTCAACTTTCTCTCCATTTCATTGATGATATCCCCAAAATACTACAATTTGTGTGATATCCTTAATTTTAAAGTAAGAGGAAGAATAATGAAAATAGACAAAGGTTCCTTATGGTTATCGGAGTCTTAATTTTGATATGCTTTAGGAGTATACTTATGAGTAGAACCCTTGCATTAATTACAAGCATGGGTATGTCTATTATCTTTATGCAAAACACATGCTTAATATATAGAAGGGTCTTAGGTAAGTTGATTCTTGCACTAGAGAGGTTATTATGCATGCTCAATGAACAACTCCTTATGCCTTGGTGAAATCATAAATATGTGGAGCTGGTGGATGAATTATTGTCTTGCCTTACTGGCAAGAATTGAACAAAAAGTCTAATTAGACTCTCAAGCATTAAATTGTCACATGTTGTAGGTTTTTTCTTTTTCTTTCTTTTTTTCAAAATTTAGATGGTAGTTATTAATTACCTTTCATGTAAATGTTTTCCTTTTCATACATGCAAATGCATTATATTAAGCACGGCAAGTGGTATGCATTTGTATAATACATTTGCATGATGAGCGAAACGTAGTAAGAAGCCTATAAAAAAGGGCTTGCACATGACTTCAATTCACTTCTAAAGTTTTCTTTCAAAGACATTTGCCATAACATTCTCGTTGAAAGGTGTTAATTTAGTATATCTTTTCTTTGTACTATGAGTACCTGAAATACTCTTGGGTTACTACCCTAGTATCACCATACTCTAATTAAATTTTCTTGAAAGTTTATAATAGTAATTTTGTCATATTTTATAGTCTGAAATTTTTATACGCAACATCAATTATAAAATGTGAGTTAAAGTTTCTAAATTCTTATCCTGATTTATTATGTATTTGATTATTATATATTTCTCTATAGCTAACCAGATATATTTTGGTATATTGAATTGAATACTAGATATCTTTATATAATTTCTAATTTTGAATATTTACTTTTATGATGAAATACATGAACTATGATGATAATATTAAAAATATATTTTGGAATATCAAAGTCACTGGAAGAACCCTTGGTATACCATGGTATGATAATGATAGAACAATAAAACTGTTATATGGTTACGAGACTTATGTGTGCCTTATGCTTGGGTGAAAATATTTGTGGCTATGGAAATGCTTGGTTGGAAATGTTTATGATGTGTATCTATGAACAAATGTTGTTCTTCTCGTAGAGCATGAGAATATTCCTATAAGAAAGTGATATATATAAAAAGAAAAGATTTCCCAAAGAGAGGTTCCTTACAAATATGAGACTCCTTGAAGAGAGATTTCCTAAAAGAAATTATTTCTAATTGGAGTCTGAATTCGCTAATTATCTATTGAATATCAAGTAAAAGCATTGGAATACATTTCTAATATATAATCTTTATTATCTATACAAAGTATACTTGTATTATTTTGGCTAGTGACACTTGAATGCCCTTGTATTCATTATATAAGTTGTAAAACTCACTCCATTATTTTTTTTTTCAGAGTTTGATTTGACATTTTCTGTACCTCCAGTGTAGAAAACCTACTCACTTCTAAAGTGAGATAGGTTTATTATTCAGAGATAACTTGAAGACATAGGTACTTGGGTTTGCAATCAAAGGATTAGGTTCATTCATCTTGCATAATGATCTACATAAGTGTTGTCTATAGTTAAATAAGTATCAATTAAGTCTGATATGCTTATGTGTTATTATTGAAACTGTATTGTTATTTTATAATGAGAAGTCTCTCATCTTTGGGAAGGTTTTATCCAAGATATTTACGTGATTATGTTTAAGTGATATAGGTTTTATCATAAACAGTATTGAGTTTTGCATGTGTTTGTGACGCTTCAAGGGTTAGAAGTATCTAATCCTTGGCCAGTCACATACCCTGGAATTGGGTTGTGTCAACTTGGGCTAGAGATTATTCTTCTAGTCATCTAGGCACATTTGAAAAATTTCATAAATGAGATTCTAGCAAAATTTAACAAACCCTTGTTTGGAATTAAGACCACTAGTATGCTGGTTGGTCTATTCTTATGTCACTGAGTTATAAAAACTTGTCTCCCCAAAGCATATTTAACATATCTTACTCATCAATACCAAAATTTGAAGCATAAAGCTCTGCAAAGTATGCTAAACTAAATGGCCACCCATGCTAACTAGATTAAAAAGCAATTGTTCCAACTTTTAGGTTGACATGAATGTCTCCTAGTAGAACATCCATACAATTTTATGTAATAATTTGATTTGCATCTCTAATGATGGTCTGAAGTGTTTTATATAGACAATGGAAGCATTAGTTCATCTTATTCATTCTTAGCTGTAGATTGAGCTATTGTTTCTTGCTTCTTTGAGCTCTAAGCAAAGATATCGGATCCCAAAGTAAACAAGTCTCCTGAAGTCTTTCTAAGTCATCAACATAACCCCCAATCACTGTCAGAATACCTATTAAGCTTCACTTTTTCTTCTTATAAGCTTGTGAATAGAACTCCTTTTCAAGTATCTAAGAACTATTTTTCCTAGAACAAAATGTTTCTTAGAGTGGAAAGGTTTCATTATAGTCAATGCCTTTTTTGAGTAAAGTCCTTTGCCATAAGTCTAGCTTAAATCTTTTAATCTTATCCTTTGAATCTTTCTTTGTTTTAAAAACCTATTTGCAACCGATTGGTCAACAATTTTTAGGTAATTCAACAAGCTCTCATACCTTATTATTAGCCATAGATTGTATTTCTTCATTCATAGCATCTACCCACATATTGGATTGAGGACAAGAAATAGCTTCTTGATAATTCTCAGGGTCAATGACATCCCCAATATCGTAAACATTGTCACTTAAATAGACTATAAAGTCATCGGAAATAGAAGATCGCCTCTATCTGACTGGCCTTCTTATATGAATTTCCTTAACCAGCTTAGTAGGTTGGGGATCCTTAGTTGTAGCAGGTGGATAAATCACATTATCAACAAGATGATGATTAACTATGTTTTCAACTGGAAGCTCAACTCCAGTGGGAGTAGCAAATGAGATGTTATTATCAAAAATAGGCAAAGGCAAAGAAATAGTCTCTTGCAAATCAATACTAGTATTATCAGATGGAACAACAGAGTTTGCCACATCAAGCTCCAAAAACTTAGTATGTAAAGACTCCACAATTCTAATGTTCCTGCCAAGACAATAAAACATGTATCCTTTCACATGATCTGGATATCCAATGAAATAACAATGGCTAGTTTTGGGGTCTATATTTTTCTTTAAGGGATAATAAATCTTAACTTCTTCCGAGAAACCCCAGACACGAAAATAGTTCAAACTGGGTTTTCTACTTGTCTATAGTTTAAAAGGTGTTTTTGGTAGGATTCATTGGGAACTTTGTTAAGTATGTAAAAGGTTATTTTCAAGGCTTTATCCCATAGAAATTCTGGCAAGTCGCACCTATTCATCATGCTCATCATCATATCTTTTAGTATGCGATTACGCCTTTTGGCCACACTATTTTATTCAAGACTACCAATATGGTGTATTATAGAACAGTTCCACAATCTTGCAAGTATTTAGCAAATGGTCCTATATACTGTCTTGTGGCATCATATATACCATAATACTATCCACCACTGTCAAATCTCACTATCTTAATGACCTTTCCTAATTACTTTTCCACTTTAATTATAAAAACCTTGAATTTATCAAGTGCTTCAGATTTTTATTTAATTAAATAAAAATAACCAAATCATGAAAAGTCATCAATGAAAGTGATAAAAAACCCATTACTACAAATAGTAGGAGAAAAAGGTCCACTAAAGTTTGCGTGAATGATTTCTAAAAGACTTCAACTTTTGGCTACACTTTTTGTTTTGGTCTTAGTGGATTTTCCTCTAATGCAATCCACACAAGTTCCCGAATCATCAAAGTTTAGTGAAAGTAAAATATCATCTTTAATTAACCTTTCAATCTTTACCCTAGAAATATGAGCTAAGCGCTTGTGCCACAATAAAGAGGGTTTTTGCTTAATTTTAGGCCTTTTAACAACAACATTCTCAACATTTAAAGATGAAGAAACATTATGAAAAGCCAAAGACAATTTATACAAATCATCCATTAAAGAATGATAACCAACAAATTGGGAGTTCAACAGCAATTTTATTTTTCCATTACCAAAAGTAAAATGAAATCCAAGTTTACCCAAACAAGAAACAAAAATCAAATTCCTCCTACAAGAAGGTACATAGAAAGTATCCTTTAAAACAAGTTCATATCCTAGTGTTAAAACTAAGCTAACATCTCCCACTAATTCCACCAAGACTTCAAGATCATATCCTACGTTCAGCTTGCTTTATCTCAAACTTGGTTTTCTTAGGTTTTTGAATCCCTATAAAGACATAACAATATGGGTTGTAGAACCACTATCAAGCCACCAAGAATCAATAGGGACATCAACTAAGTTAGACTCAAAACTGACAAAAACTAAAGGATTACCTCTAGATTTCTGCTTGTTTTCTAGCCAAGCTTTAAATCTACCACAATCATTCTTCTTCTGCCCCTTACCCTTACACTAGAAACACTTGACACTTCTCTTGAAGGCAATTGGCTTAGGACCTCCTATATTGTGGTGTTGACTATTACCCAATTTCCTTAAGTCCTATGAATCCTTGTGTTTCCAATTACCTTTTCCAGAATAAGGTTTACCACAACAAGTTAGGAGGGCTAGATCACTATTTTGTTTCTTGAGTTTCTTTTCTTCAGCCACATACGTGGTAATAAGGTCATTAATGGTCCATTTTTCACCAAAGACGTTATAGGAAGTTTTAATTTGTGTAAATTCAACAGGAAGACAATTTAAGGTATGTGGGATAGGACTTTTTCATTTAGGTCTATGTCATAGGCTTTCAATTTAGTTTGGATGTGAACCATCTTTAGAATAAATCCCCTTACACCTCCAATATTGTCATATCTCATGTCCGTTAACTGTTTCATTAGATATCCAGACTCAGCATTATTGTACACCTAGTATCTATTTCCTAACTCAGTGAGAAATTCTTTAGCATTTGAGATTTCTGGTAAGCCACTCAACAGATGTTCAGAGATGATCCTCTTAATGACAATTAAACTAAGACGATTAGACCTCTCCTACTTAGCTAAGAGTTCTTTTTACTCAGTTATACTTCCTTTAATAGGAACATCAAACTTATTTTCATGTAGTGCTAAGTTAAGGTCAACAATTCCTAAAGAGAAATCCAAATCTTGTTTCCATTTGTTGTAGTTTGATCTAGTTAAAATTTCTATTGAAGCAGAATAATTGTTCATGGAAAATATAATTGTTAAGACAAAATAAGAATGCATTAGAATGAATAATTAGGGCAAGATATAGCTTGAAATCAATTCAAGCTATCTTTATGAGGCCAGCATAATATCACACATTTCCCTTTGGGCATATTGTGGAATCAAGGTCACAACCAAGATCATAACCTCAAATGAGTTCATTAGTGAGCATACACTAGGTTCAAGAATCCATCCCTTTTGGGCAGACAAATCCTCTAGACCAATGCACCTTAAATAAATTCATCCACAAATCTCAAGGTGAGTTAATCAATGAGAATGCATTGGGTTTAAAAATTTATTCCCTTTGGGGTTAACAGATCTCCTAGACCAATGCACTCCCCAATAACTTCATCCTCATATCAGCTTCCAATTACAACACACAGGAACCCCCTTTGGGCAAGTAATTGCATGCAATGACCAGAAACATTCCTTAAATTACAAATAACTTCCACAAACAAATACAAGGTATCTCACTTTGGTGGTAATCATCCATAGTAATTCATAAAAATTCTTGCACATGAATTAATTTTCTTACCCAAAAAATCATGACGCAGTCCAAAAGAAGGTGTAGTTATGGACAACACCCCTACAGTTCATAAATAAAGTCTAACAACATTCCCAAAATCTTGCACTTAAACAGGTCAAGCAGAAAACATACAACTCAACAAATAGACATTTTTAAGCATACAATTCAGGCTTAGTATACACACTTTTATAATATATATTAGGGAGATTGAACGACATGATAAAACTCAAAACATGATATATTAATTTTTTATTATATTATTTTTCTAAATATCAGTTGGAAAATAATTAAATATTCAATATAATCTATTATTTTCATAAAAAATATTCACAACAACGAAAAAAACACAACATATACCAAAACAATGGATTTAAGGAGTGTAACATAATGCGACAAATGGAATTGAAAAATTCAATTTATGCACTTCACACTCTCTCTCATTCTCTCTAGGCTGTGAGTGGGCCAGCGTGGCTAAAAAAGGTCTTCTTTAACCTCTGGAGGGTCGACCCACGGGCAGAGACGAGTTTCGCCATTAGAGCTCAGTTCGAGCTCGTTTCAACATGTTTCATGGGATTTCTTTCATATGGGTTTCAAACATAAACCCATTTCTAGTCAATCTTGAACAAAAGCCGAAAATCTAATCATGATTTCATGTGGTTTATATGCTTTGAAAGTGATCTCATGTGGGTTACATGAAACCGCACAAGATTGTATCGATAAAACATCATGAAAACACAAGATTTAATGCAATTACATGAGGGCTTTTCATATATATGTTCAACTTGAACAAAGTACATGAGAAACACACATCAATTCATGCAAAAAATATGGAATCCAAAATTGGGTTTAGAATCCTAATCATAACTTTGAGTTCAAATTTCTCTCTTTGCTGTGCAAAAAAAAAAAACACGATTTAAGTCTCAATAAACTTATATAATCATGCTCTACAAAAGCCCTAAGGAATTGAGTTCCAACTTAGAATTCATACAATTGGAAAATTAAGAATATGCCCACAAAAATATCAAGAGATTTAACCTGAATCACATAATCATGTCTAATTGAATATTATCAGGTCCTAAATCATATAATCTAGGCTTTGATACCAAATGTAAGCAAAAACATGTGAAGATTACATGAAATTAGAACATCAATAAAATGCTTACTTATTGAAGACATGATTTCTTAATGCTTAGAATTACTGAGTTAATCTAATGTTCTGCAAAACTTGTGAAAATGCTAGAGCTTCCTCTGCAATTCACACTCTTTGTCACAACTCTCAATCAGGCAAGTTGTGGAGTCAATGTGTCACTATGAATGCAGAGGCAACCTAGCCTAAATAAGTTAACCCTAGTGCCCTCCCATCATGGGCCTATAAGGCCTACACTAAAACCTACACTAATCAAACTTGAAAATGTCTAACTCATACTAAATAGATTACTTAAATTAATAAGTGAATTACAAATGCATCCCAAAATGGATCATGAATTAGCCTATTTTTAACAAAACTAAAAACCGCAATTGATTATAACCCACAAGAATTATTAGATAATTCTAACATTATATACTCATAGTAAACATGATATCAAGTCTAGTTGCTATCAGGTATAGCAAGCTTCCAATGAGACTTTTGTATAGGTCTTCATCATTTGTCTTAGAATAAGGATCATTGGGTAGTTCTTCACTTGTCACCATTGGAGTATTCATTGGCTTACATTCTTCCATATTAAATTATTTTAATATATCATATGTATATTTTTGCTGGCATATAAAAATGTCATTGTTTGATTTGTTCACTTCCATGCCCAAAAAATATTGCATGAGTGCAAGGTCTATCATTTCAAAGAATTTCTACATTCCATCTTTGAATTACTGAATGAGTTTAGGATACTATTTGATATCAATATGTATATCAACATAAGGGACTCCAGCATGATTTGGTCGGTATCAGTCTTGACATACAAGGTTGCTTCACTTATGCTTCTGTTAAAACCAAGTTACAATAAATGACTAGGCGACATCTTCCATGCACCTTGCATATATGCCATTGATTTTGCTATAAAACACATCATAGGCCCTTAGCAATTACCTGAAACTTGTTGAACTAGTAAAAGGTAAAACAGGAGATATATGTAGTTGGTCCTTGAGAAAAACTTGAAATGTATTTAAGTAATTAGGAAAAAAATCCCTTTGTCTAAATTCCTTCCTAACGTTGGAGAATCTTTTGTACTCTTTGTAGAGAAAACAACCAAGTAAAGACAGTTAAAAGTCACACATCGTCTGCCTCAATATTTTGAGTGCGGTTTATATATCTGTTGGGTCACTCTACTTAATGCCAATTGGTTTTATGTTAGAATCTCACACGGTATCATAGCTAATATCTCATTTTCGTCACCTACTTCGTTAGGTTTGTTTTCACCTACTTTGTTAGGCTTTGTTTCTGCCTACTTCGCTAGGCTTGTTTTCGCTTGTTTTGTCCAAGCATCTGTGGAGGGGGTGTTAAAAGTTACACATCGTCAGCCTCAATATTTTGGGTGCGATTTATATATCTGTTGGGTCATTCCACTTAATGCAAATTAGTTTTAGGTTGAAATCTCACACACACAAGGATCTCACAACCATCACTAGTCATAATCTGTCCATCCCTAACCCATCATGAGATTTAATTTGTGCCTCTACTCTAGTTCAACAACTCTCTCTAGATCTTGATTTTATCAACTTATCACAACTCAACAAGTAACCAACCTAGTGACTTAACCAATTCTGAATAAGAAATAGAAAGATTGACACTAAAATTTATAAATTATAAATTTAATTTTAAAATATTTGGTGTTCTTGAGTGTTTTTACCATTGTAGAGTGTTATGTTAGATATCACCAAGCAAGCATGTTGAAAGCACTCTTTGCTGGAAGTGATTGGTACAGGGTGGAAGAGAACAATGGGTGTGGGTTGTGGCTAGGATTTGGGTACAGAGGTCTAGCTTTGGCAAAGAGTTGTGTATGGGGTGCACGGTGGAGATACTCTATGGGGAATCTGAGCCTTCTATCACTCGACGTTGATTTTCATCACGCCATAGAACCTTCTTGAGGGGTGCATATCTAGAATGCGCTGAAGCACGAGTTCTGGCGACATCGACATCGGAGGAGAGGATGTTGCTAACGAGGAACCTGACGATGCCAATGATGTGGTTGCAGAAGGTGTTGACAACATAGATGGTGATGTAGACGTCGGAGATCTTGCTGGTGAGGAACTCCAACATGACACGAAAGAGGAACTTGTCATTCTAGGTAGTGTTTTCACTGCCAATTTTGTCGACTCAGGTTCAGAGATTGGTGGAGGATTCGATCCATGAGACCCCAAATGAAAAATTAAAGGTCCCTTAATATAATGGAGCAAGTGCTTTGAGTTCTAATCCCAAATTTCTCTTAAGTTGATGGAGTAAATTCTTCTGAGGCAAAGTTTTACTAAGGGATTGAAATGAATTACTCAACAGTTATCAGGTAAAAATTGAAATAACATGAAACTGATAAACAAGCAACATGACCTCTAATGGCAAGTGAGTTATATGGTGCATCAGGGAATATCTAATATGGACCACTTACAAAGTGGTCCATGGATGGACCATGGCTTTCAATGTTAAAATAAATCAATGGTTCATATTAAAAGACAGATTTTAACTAATAACACTCAAATTCGTACAAAAATTTAGTCAAATCAAATCTTTTTCTTTTTTACAAATAACTATACATACAAGCAACTTATAGATTTTAATTGATAATTTTTTCATACATCCAGATTTACATATAGATACCATCAGATTTTTTTTTTTAAAAAAAAAGAGTCCATTGATGGATATTAGCATCCTCATGGTGCATCATACACCATAACAATGCAAGGTGTATTGTAGAATTGGCCTAAATGACTATTCATTCTACTACACCACACTCTAAGGACTTTTTTCATGCCATAAAGAGTCTTTTTCAGTAGATAAATGTTATTTTCTTTGAGAGGAATCACAAAACCTTTAGGTTGTTCAATAAGTTTTATATGTGATATGGGCTCAATAAGTTTGGGTTCATCAATGGACCACTTCTTTTTTTAATCTAACAGTATTTATATGTAAATCTAGATGTATGAAAAAATTATAAGTTAAAATTCATAAGTTACTTGTATGTATAATTATTTATAAAAAAAAAATTAATCTGACTAAATTTTTGTGCGAATCTAAGTGTTACTAATTAAAATTTATCTTTTAATCTAAGTCATTGATTTATTTTAACAATAAATTAATGGCTCAAAAACTATGGTACATTCATGGACCACTTTGTAAGTGGTCCATATTAAACATTCCCTTGTTCATGGGAGGCTTCTATCATGGATCCAATATGTTTGGGTCTATGGATAGACCACTTCTTTTTTTAATCTGACAGTATCGATATATAGATTTAGAGTATATAAAAAAATTATCAATTAAAATTTATAAATTTTTTATATTTACAGTAATTAGTAAAAAAAATGATTTAACTAAATTTATGTATAAATTTGAGTACTACTAGTTAAAATATATAAAAATTTAACTTTTAATTTGAATTATTGATTTATTTTAATAATATCAATGGTCCAAAATCAATTATCCATTCATGGACCTCTTCTTAATAGGTCCATGAATGGATCATTTTTCCTTGTTCATGAGGTTGTCATTTAAAAACGTAGACCTTTTATGTTTTGCTATTAAGTTATTGACACCGTTAAATCGTCATTACATTGTTAACTTTTTTTAAGCACATTTTAAAATAAGTTTAATGTTAAAAGAATAAATAAGCAAAAATAAAAAAAGGCAGCGACAATTTATCCAAGTAATTTGAACTCAAGTATTCAATGCATAACTGATTGATTATGAGTAATGCTACATAATCAGAAAATTTTTACAGAGTTTAGTAAGAATTTATTTAAATTTAAGAGTGTTTGTTAGATAAGTCAAAATGATATCCATCAAGAGTCAATAACAACATTAACTCATTTTGATAAAAATTCCCAAAAAAATTCTGACTGTTTAGTATTTTCCCTTAATTATATGTTTGGTGAGTGACAAGAAATCTAATGAGGTTTTCTTTGTTTTTTGCCCAATGATAGGATATCATTAACGGGAATGAAAGGAAAACTAACGTTATAAAATACAAAATCAGGCAAATGGCAAATTGTTCTAGTGAGCAAGGTAAAAACCACCGACAAACTAAGTGGAAGATAGGCAGCATTGAACTCCTCCTATCTTTCCTAAGCCATGTTAAACGTTTCCAAAGCAGAACTTTATTGTGACGTGAAGACCTTTGCATTCCTTGATCTCCAAAGCTGCCATAGAATCCAAGCTACCAATTCTATGACTTAGTTCCTGGGCTTCCTTTTTTATACCGCTTGAAAAGCAAACCTCACCAAGACTGAATGTTTTGATGCGAGGTGATGGACATAATCGATAGTGGCATGTTGTCCCAATTGCTGTTGCGTATGGATAGGACAGGAAAGGTGGATTTCAGATTCTAGCTCTTGATTGCACAAAGTGCAACTCAATGTTGTAGCATTGATCCCTCTAGCATGAAGATATGCTTTAACAGCCAAAGCATTATGCAGTACACTCTAGAGAAAAAAATTAATTTTGGGAGGAACATTCATGGTCCAAAGCTTCTTCCATGGTATGTAAAGAGTGTCACTAGCTAGAGCGGTTGAAGTTATTTTGAAGAAGCTGTAAAGCAATCTTATAACCTGAAAGAATCGTATAGTTACCTTATGATTGAAAATGTCATCTTATACGATCTCTCACTTCTCAACTATAATACATGGATACGAGTATCGAATATAACACGGATATAATTCAAAAAATAGTTTTTGTTTAAAATTAAATAAATATTTACCAAATATCTAATACAATATCAAATACGTATGTGACTATGGAATACTCGTGTTTCATAACTTCCCAATAAGAGTACAAAGGATAAGCTCCGCTAGATTCCCATCAAACAGGCGGTATACCTCTTTTGTCTTCTACATATGCAACTATCTATCCATGAGAGAAGAGACCAAGACAGGTTCTCCCAGGTGGGTGCAAGGTCCTTGAATTAAGAAGTGAGATTCAACACCCAGCCAAGGAACACCGGAGACACCTCTAGGGTGGTTTCACTCCCAACCTCCCAACGTGATATCTATATATGTGAGAAAGTCTCTAACATAGAAGAGATTTTGCCACACCTAGGATGGATTAATTAGAACCCTTTTTGACCTTTATCATGGTTTTAAATTACAACCACAATATTATAATTTTAATAATCTCTGCAACTGCATAGCGATCTCAATTGTGATCGTATCATTTACATTTTATCACAATTATTTATAATATTATAATTTTAATAGTCTCTCTAACTACGAGCACAATCGTAATTTAAAATCATGACCTCCATGAAAACTGAGCGAGGGAAATGCCTTCCTCTAAAAACTTTATACATCAGAGAATGATGATTTACTAGTAAACGCCAACCTTTCTTAGTAAGTAGGGTCAAATTCATGGCTTAGATATCCTTAAACCCGAGACCTCCATCTTATTTCAAGTGGCACATTTTTCTTCCAGCTAACCAAATGGATACCCCGTCACTCCAACATTGTTGCTCCACCAGAAGTTAGTTTTTCCATCCTTCCAATATGTTTTTATTTTTCTATACCTTTTGCCCACTAATGCTTTCATAATCTTCTTCCAATAGAGTTGAGATCATGGAGATGTGACGTTGATCTTCCTTGCAGAAAATTATAGAGTCATCTACAAAGAAAAGAGGAAATACTAGGACATTATCGATCTGCTAACTTTGACTCCTTTAAAATGTTGAATTCTTTCCAGTTGGCTAAGCATGTGTGTTGGGTCTAATCGTCTGCTGACTCTGACTCATTTAAAATCTTGAGTTCTTTCCAGCTAGCTAAGCATTTGAGTAGGCCTTCAGTCCACAAAAGAAACTGGTACGGGGAAAGAGATCCCCTTGTCCAAGTCTTCTCTTTAGTTTCAAATAACCGAAATTTTCTCCTTCAACTAATACCAATGATAATTTTTTTATATTATTTTTCTTTCACATTATTTTTTATATTATTTTTAATATTATTTATTATATTATTTTTTTATTATTTTTCTTACTTAATCATAACTATTAAAAAATATAATAAAAAATAAAAAATGATATAAAAATATCATTTTCTTAACGAATTTAATGTCAAAACCAGCATAACCGAGGTAGTCCTACTCTACACAATCATAAGTTTTACTCATATTTAGTTTGAAAATTTGAGAGTTTTTATTAATTTTTAAATTAAAATTATTTCTTAAAATATGAAGTTGACTTCCTAGGCATTTATATGATATCCATATTTTTTTATTTAATACTTAAGATAAATTATCAAATATTTTATTAACAACAACTTATATTTAAATATTTATTATAAAATTATCATCCACTAAAATACTAAACAACTCACACTGCATACTAACCTCATAAGGTTACTTCCCTGACCTACATTATCATCTTCTCTGATAGTTTGCACGGCTTAACGCAATTTATATATATAATCAAATTTAATAATTTTCTTTTTAATTTCAATAGAGTTTAATCTTTCCAATCGGGCAACTTTCATAGGCTCCTCTGGCCTCTCGAGAATTTTGATCTAATAACCAAAGCCCATAGCCGAAGTGCCAAACCATTTTAGATGTGTGACCCAATCGTAGGGAGAAATTTTAAACAACTCTGAGAATATTATTTTAAATAGTTTTATAATTATTAATATTTAATTTAATAATGTTCTGATGTAGAACCAGAGGGTGTCTGAAAGGACACGTAGACAGTGGTCTCTTCTTTTTTATGTCGTTGCTGCCTCCGAGGGTCTTGAACCGGGAGGTTGGGTACCTGTAAAGAGACTCCAACGCTCAAGTCAAATCAGGCACTAAGGAGGTATATACTGTGAGAATTATAATTATCTTGTTAGAGTAGTGTTTTTCTCATACTTATATTGCCTGCGTAGAGTCATTGAGCATGTGTTTCCGAGTACAGGTACATGGAGATCGTGGCCTGACGCGAGAGGGTGTATCTCCTCCCACGATCGCTCGAGCAGAACCCTGACGGAAGATGTCTCCCTCCCACGATCGTCTAGGTAGATCCCTGAAATCTCGGATCTATCACGTTAGTGGTCAACCACTGTAGCAGGTAGTCATAGTCTCCACACTGTAAAGGTCACTACAGGTAGTGTAAGGTCATGCGCAAACCTATGGAGTGTTGGTTGGAAAGTACGACTGGTATTCATGTATAGACGTACTGCTGAGGAACGTAACCCGGATACCGGTGGCGTATATGTTGAGTTTGGTCTTTAAGGACGGTATCCCGGACCACGATCCAGAACAAATAATATTTCCCGGACCACGATCCAGAACAAATAATATTTCCCGGACCACGATCCAGAACAAATAATATTTTGTTTTTAAATTTAACAATATGTATGAGCGGGGGGGGGGGGAGAGAAAAAAATCCCACGCTGCCGAAACTGAGAAGCACCCACAAGCATAGTTTGTGTAGTTATAAATGGGGGAGAGGTGAAGGGATGAGCAACTCAGGAAGATCGATTGCGCAGAACCGAAGAGGAAGCTGGGTCTGCGCAGTTATATTTGTTAATTGAAGAACTGAATATGAAGTGAAACCAAATTCGAATGCTTACACCCAATATAGTAAATTTGATTTCTTAAAAATTACTATATATATATATACCGAATGTTTCTGCAGAGAAAAAACACAAAGCGCAACATTAATTACAGCACTGAATATAAATAACCACCAAAACATATATATAGGGTCTGTGTGAGTTGAAACTAATCAGAAAATGATCAACAAGAGTTGGTTGGAACCACTTAAATCACATGTGCAGGCACTTGCTTGACCTAAAATCCTGGTCCATTCTTTAGTGAACCGAAAAGAACTGATTGTCACCCATGGCTACCAAATATATGTTTGATACTATATAATTCTTTCTATTAATTGTTTTCCATCTCATACAACAAGTTTTTGGTATTAAATAGAATAGAGTCCTGTTGTTACACAGCTTTTACATATATAACTCAGCTAGATTGAAGGGTGGTTATCAAATAAAATAAATTTGTATGGACCACTTATTCATTCAAGTGCTAAAAAATGTGCCAACTTGTTACGTCAAAAATTCTACTGAATATCTATCATTTTTCTATAAAATATCAGGGTTTCATTCCTTAAAAATTGAAGAGTAATAGTCAAGTTTTCTCATCCGAAGAATATATACCATACAGCTTATTGTATAGTGGCACCACATGCACAACACCAAACTCGTAGATGAAAATTCACATTTTCAAATCATATGTGGATAATTTGGTCAGAGATTCAAAACCTAGTATAATTTCCGTCTCAAAGTAAAAGGGTCTAAATATTAAAGTAGCCGATGACAGAATCCATATTATAATAGTATTTTTTCTTTGTAAGCAATAACACATTATATTAACAGTAAATACTTGCTAAATATGCAATAAACAAACCAATAATTACAAAATTATTGCATATTGACATTTCAAGAGTCACATGTTCTCCACACTCTTTGTGGACACTAAAATCCCCAAACATGCTGGGTGCTTTGATTATGCGACTTTTAGTCTCTTAAATAACCCTAACTACCCTATCATACATTTCCAGTTAGGAACCACCAAGCACGTGGCCACTAAATCGGTCTTTTGTGATTCCACCATTAGTTAATTATGTTCACTGACAAAACTTTGCTTAAAATCATAGTTGGCTTCTGAGAAACTGTCATCAAAATGCCAAAATCTTCAGCCATTTTGCTAAGTTTTTTTTAATCCATGTTCACATGATCCCATAAGTATAACAGCGCAATACTTTAATATATAAATGGATATTTTTGAAGCAATGCAGATGTTATCACATGTGTTGTTTAATACCACAACGGATTCTTGGGTATATATCATGTAACTCCTGGATAAGGTTAGAGAGTTACTCAGGTTTGTTGTCATATCCCAATATCATGTTGACAGCATCATGATTCCAAGTTTTATGTATGTGTGTGTGTGTAAGCTTCTTCCCTGGTACAATTGCGGCATAGAGTTTGAAACTCGTGACTTAAAGCTCTCAACTAACTAAATATATTAACTTTTCGGGATTACAAAGCTGCCACAAGCAAATACTAGTATTTTGAATATGAATTAGAAAAGATTAATGTTATATCCTCCTACTCAATCATCTTAATAATCATTTTAATATTAAATAAAGAAAGTATTAAATAAAAAAGTAAATGTATTTAATGTCTTGAGAACATAAAAAACATTCAATATTTTCTTTATTTAATAATTAAAAAGATTAATAAGAAGATTGAGTAGTAAGATAAATTATTTCTCATTAGAAAATGCACAGTGTCTGTGTTATTACTTAATCATTGACATTACATAGTATTAACCAAAATTGTTCGCTGGGATTAAAAGATTCTTGAAACCAAGCACCGTTGTTTCTTTCATAAATTTTAACTGTTAAAAAACTAATATGTTTGAAGATGAAATATAAGAGCGAGACAACTAGTTGCATCTTCCCTCTAAAATCAGTTTTAGCTACCCCTGATTTCTCCCATATCAGAAATGTTAAAAACAAATAAACAGTGACACAAAAAAGTTTAAAAAATATTTTTATATATTTTTTGAATTATTGATGTGTATAAGAAGTTTTTTTATTTATACAAAAGAAAAATTATATAAAAAAATATAATAAAATATAATCAAAATAATATATCTAATTATATACAAATCAAATTTACATATAATACAAAATCAAACTTAATTTAATTCCAAGAACAAGTAACTTATTTTGAGCATTGCAATCATTTGATTTCAATGTTTCATGTAGTTATTTTCCCATGTAAAAAAGTTTAATAAGAAGATTCCTCATACTTCAATAGTTGACTACGAAAACACATCTGTGAAGTTTCTCTCTTATTGTTTGTTTTTCCATTAAAAATTAACTTTTTTTTTTTTTGCTAAGGCAGCTAGAAATTAATTCAGAACAGATGACAAAGGAGTAGCACGAAATATGGCATATTAGCAATCTATGGAACAACTCATTCATCACAGAAAAGAAATAAAGGCTCAGGGTAGGTGGAGTAATGGATATAAATTTGATTACAGTCTTGAGTAATAAAAGGATGTTGGTAAAGAGTACAAGAAGGGAAAGAAATAGACCACAATGACAAAAAATGCGGGTGATGTAACCGTAATTGTAGTTAATTGTGGTTGTGGAGACTTCCAAACATTGATAGTATCCATGCTTCCCAAGCAAGACTGTGAAAACACCAGGTAATATTAAAAGAATAAAAGGGGAAAAAATAGAAAAGAGAAGTGAAGCTATCATTAGATTCTTTGAATTTTATTGTACCTGCATGCGTATTCACCTGAGCTGAAGTTTCTACTGTTATTTTGCATGGGAATGAACAGTATTTTCATGACGTAGAGATCTGGGGTAAACTAATGGATTGTGACAATTATAATTTGGTTTCTTTTCAGTCATATTTTGACCAATGACCACTATCATCATTGGCATATTACCCACTGAAGGGAAAAGAAAGTGTGTACAAGGACACACACGCACAGAGAGAGAAAGCAATTTAAAGTGGGGGTGAAAACGTACTTTGTTAGGTGAGTAATATTATTCCCCCACATTTATTTATATATCAGTATGTATTTATATAATTTTTATCATTTAATTATAATTAATCTTATATCACTTTTTATATACTTACACTCTGATTTTATCGTATAAAATATGTGAATGATATAAACTATAAAATAATGTGTGGCAAGTATTTTACTTGTTACATGCTAGAGAGTGGGGGAGGGTGACAGTGATCTCACATTGAAGTACTCTTAACACTTAAAAAGGGTGCAGTAGTGAGTGAGGACTCTGCCTGATCCACTCTCCCTCCTTCATTTGTCAGGAACAAGAAAATCGACAACGTCCCATTCACGAGAATGACCATTTCCAACTTTCCTTGTTTTCTTCCCCCGTTTCCATATGCTTGTCTTCTTTCCCTCTTGGAATGTGTGTTTGATTCCCTTTCTTTTTTTATATATATATACTTTGTTAAGTTCCAGTGGATTTTGTTCACCGTTGGTACTGATTGATATGAAATCAGCATAAAAATCATTACACGGTCTTTAGCTTCATGGCACTTGCAAAAACTTTTGCTCAACAGTGCAAAGGTTTGATTCAAAAGCAAGCAAAAATAATTGGATCAAAAAATTGGTAAAATTTAAAAATGTAAGGACTAAGGAGAGAATCACCCTTTATTTTAATGGCCCATGCTATTGCCTGCAATCAGACACCAGCATGCACGGTTTCACTTAATTGGAAATTTTCTCATAACCCATTACTCAAGGTTTCAACAAAACTTGTTATATTGAAAAAGGAAAAGGTGACTAGCCCTTTATTCTTTTATATAAAAATTTTCAAGCTCCACTAGAAAAATTCTACTTGATATATCCTATTTTATACATCAAGTTTACCAAAAACATGGGTTTTAATTTAAGTACTGATTAAGTATGGTAATTGATTGATACCCTCTTGATTTCATCCGGAAAACTACATAATTCCAATTTGAAACTCAACTCTCCCTCCCCCTTTGCTTGATCAATTGAAATGTTGCTGCTCCAACCATGGCCAGAGCCCAGATTGATCATCAATGCCACAAAACATGTTGCTTAAGCTCTCTTCTTTGACCATGTGCTCAACCTTTTGGGACTGGAGGTCAGGCCTTGTAGTAGTTTGGAAAAGCTGAGCCACTCCTGTTGGTCTAGCAGAGGGTGGAAAGAGGGTTCTGCTGGTTTGCTGAGGGGATAGAGGACTGTCAATAGCTGGTGTCCTTGAGATATCCAACTTAATGTCTGAGCTGTTCTCACTTCTATTGCTGCTGGATCCCTCTGTTTCTTTATTGAGGTTGATAGATTCAGTTGGCTCTCTGCTTTTCAGTGCCAATATCTGCAGCATTGACAGCAGTAAAATTAGCCAATCCGAAAAATGGCACAAATAATATGCAAGAAAGCTTGGAGTATAAAGTATAAAAAGCCTAAAACAAAGTGTGGTGAGAAGTTAATAAAATCTCTAGAATATAGTGAGGTGAAAATGAAGTTACTATGGATGAAGGAAAAAACAGATTTATAGAAAGCTATCATTATTTCGAGAAATTGATGAAAGGAAATAAAGGTCTTGAAAACTATGAAAAGTTATTAAAAAAAAAAAGTATAAGTACTTAGAAAGAAGGATCATGATTACCTAGCTTTATTCTACAGAATCAAAACAATCTTATATATCAGAACTTGAACATCTCTCTACATCTTCAACAATTTAGTATAAGAAAAATTGTTCTTCTCTTCTCACATAACAAGAAGCCTAAGAAAAATGACCTTTTATGCGACTAACTAAAGTGCCATCATCTAATTGGATCATGAGTTAGAAGAAAATTGCAAACCTCTGTCTGAAGTTTTTGGTTCTGAGCTTGAAGTGCATCATTATCTGCCTTGATAGCTTCATATTGTCTTTTCAGAAGATCATAGTCCTTCTCTAACTGCTTGGTCTTCCACCTTGCCCTCCTGTTCTGGAACCATATAGCAATCTGCCTAGGCTGCAGCCCAAGAGCTCTTGCCAGCTGCATTTTCCTCTCTGGTTCAAGCTTATTTCCCAACTCAAAGCTCTTCTCAAGTGTCTTCACCTGTTCCATGTTTAGCCTCCTCTTCTTCTCCCCTGCCTGTGAGCCATCATCAGACAAATCTTCCTCAGCATTAGCTTCTTCTCCAAGTTCAAGCCCTGAAAATGACATAGATCTCTTACCTAGAAAGGATGCTCCACCTGCATCAACATTTGAAACCCAGTATTTGTTAGAGATATAATAAAAGTCAATCATGTTCAATCACCTAAGAGTTTAAACTTTTGGGAGAGATAGTTCATGATATAGTATTAGAATTTTTATGACCAAGTAATCTAGAGTTTGATCTTTGCCGTTCTCATTCTTCCAAATAAAAGTTAAATTTCAGCCCATGATAAAAATAGACTTGTGTATTATCCACGCTTCAAGCCCAAAGGACTCTTGCGTGGTTGGTGTTCAGTGAGTGTGTTCTTTTTGTGCTCGTGTCTGTGTTTTAGCGAAAGTGAGTACCGTGGTTGTACTCTTGAGGTGCACACGAGGTTAGAATTGAGTTGAGTGAAGGTGGATGTTGATGGTCATCTTGGTGAGGGGTTTGTAGCATGAAATTTGCTGGGAAGAAAGCCATATCATTGCTAGCCTATAGGCCTTCCACAAATATTCAAGAGCTGAATGATATTCTGATTGCCATGTTGAATGACAAGAGAAGATTGCCGATGCTCAAAGGTTAGACCGAGCTGTTGTGGAATAAGCAGTGACAAAGACTAAGGTCTAATGCACAACTTCTTCTGCTAGATTGAAGAGGATGGACAAATTGTTCTGAAGGATGGCTTATATACCTCATCAGTTTTTGGGAGAGTTTTGTTCTCTTGTGTGAATATTTGGAAAGGAAAAGGAAGTTGGGAGGGAAAGGTGAAAGGAGAAAGAGGGGAGAAAGAAAAGAAGGGTGGGGGTGGGGGAAGATGTTTGAATCTATAGTTCAACACATCAACTTCAATATATATCACTGGTTTTTTTTTTCTTATTGTATGTAAGTTGCTAATTGCTAATGCTAATGTTAGTTAAATAAAAAGAAAAAATTAAACTTCAATTTGTTTTATCTTTTATGTACATGAAAAGGAAAAACAATTGGTTAAGAATTTTAAACAGAAAAAAATAAATGCAGGCAATTAGATGTCAAAATGACGTTTAGCGTTTAGAAAAAGAATAAAGAAAAAGGAATAATGTTTAGAGAGGAGAAAAAGAAAGCTAGCTTCTCTGCGTCAACATGTCTAATATTCAATTAGAGTGTGTGCATGTGTAAGCTCATTACTTGCAATTATTTTCCTAATGATAAACTAGTTTCTCACTTAGGAGACAAGCAGTGGGGTTTTTCTTTACAAATAAAGTTGTCTTTAAATATAGTTATATAATTGGAATTGAAGCTAGAGGCTTTTCATTAACTTGATTCTTTGAGGAAATGGAGATTCATATATTATGATTCTTTAATTAGAAGTGGGTGGATTTACAGTAAAAAAAGAAAATGAAATGCTCCTAATGACTTATTAATAAAAGCATAAACAAAAGCCAGTAGATGGGGCAGGTGTTATTATTGACAGGAAAAGAGGGGTAGGGGTTTTCTTAGGAAAAGAAACTTACATGGTGCTGTGTGACAAACATTTTTATGTTGTCTTAAATTTATGAAGAAAGAGGTTACTTAAGGAAAAAGAGAAATGAGTTGTCTATAACTTTAAATCCAAAATGGATTGTGTTTTTCTTGGGGTAAGAAGAGAGAGTGAAAGAGAGGGAAAGAGAGAAGGGGCAGGAATCTAGGGGATGGGTCCAATGAAGAGGGGCAGGGTTTGCTATCTAACCCACCAACAGGTATCGTGCATTAGGACGAAGCTCTTTCGCATCAACCATTATCCCTTGCATCAGTTTCAGCCCAGCCCCTGTCTGATACCCTTGTGTGTATACCTATGTGATGAGGGTTGAACACAAGCTAAACTAATGTTGTTAGAATAATATTATTAGAATAATGTTACAGGTATACATTACACATATTATTTTATATTTATATAATTTTTATCATCTAATTATAATAGATCTTATCTTATTTTTGAATATTAACATTTTAATTCTGCTATCTAATTCATGATTTGAGAGATAGTGATGTGTATCTAGTATTTTTCATGTTGTTATTACCCTACCATAGCTGGTCTTATTTGTCCTTTCCCCTACCATATATATGTCCATCTACATGCCACATTACCACGGCTCCTCTCACCATAGCTACTGCCAACACCCTTTCAAATGGCCAGTAGATGCCCTTGTATATATATAATATATCCTCTTCCAACTCTCACTTTCTCCCTCTTCCCTCTCTTGCCCAAGCTTCAACACAATATAAATATGCATACAATTGAATAAACAATTGAAATCTCTTAAAACAAAACCAAACATCTGTTATATATACATGCATTGCAACCACCCATCTAGTTTGCTCTACAACATGCCAATGTTCCTAACGTTTTACCAAACATGACAAGTCAACCATGAGTCCATTTGTTAACGCCATATATAACATGGTGAAGGAGCTAGTGTTGAAAATTTGGATACTCTTTAACTTAAGGTGCCTTTATTTTTAGAGTTTTGCTAACAAATGCTCCTAGATTTATTATTGTTTTAGTTTAGTTTGGCTTATGGAGCAAGACAATTTATAACAAATGTAAGACTTGGCTATATGAGAGAGAGACAGAGAAATAAAGGCTCAGGAAATTGCATTCATCCTTCCAGGCAGCAACATTTACTGAGTCTATGGGAAACTGCAGCATCTTCCACTACTAAAATTTGCTAGAAGAGGCTAGGGCAGTTGAGGTGTGTGATAAAGTCTGAAATTAATTTTGGAATTGGGGTTTTCACATCAACCAGTAAAAAGGACATGTACAATTTTGCTATTGATGATTGCAGAGTATTTTCTAATTTTCATACATATGGGGATGAAATCAGTACCCAAGCAATGCATACATGACCCACAGATGGTGTCAATGTGGGCAATGAACCTTCCTCTATACATTAAGAAGTGAAATGTACACTTAACTTTACTACCGTTATTTTTCCATTTATTAGTATGATTAATTATGGTTGAGATTATAATTTATTACGATTAATTTTAAGAAAGATTATAATTGATTTAGTACATAGTTAGATTAATTTAGTACATAATTATATTTTATTATTTTCTTTTTTTGTATAACAATCTTCTTGTATAAATAGAAGTTAACCCTTCTATATTCATTCATTTAGAAATATATACAAATTATCAATATTTGTCTCCCTATTTCTGTTTTTAACTTAGTATCAGAGCGTTTAGACTCTCGTTCCAATCCTACTTTACAGATTTCATCCTAGATTCTAGACTTTGTTTTATATTCCGTCTTAGATTCAAGACTCAGTTTTAGACACCGTTTTAGATCTTTTGTTCATACATTGCTCCAAACTTCCTTTCAAACATTGTTCTAGACCTCCAGACATCGTTTCAGATCTCTGCTCAGACACCGTTCCAAATCCCCAAAATACCTCACCGCTGCCATTTCCAGATTCATTTCTCCCTGGACCTCCGTTTTTTACACTGCCTACACCGTTAGAACCATTATTCGTCGATTTACTGGCTACCAAAATTTCACCTCCAACCGCCGCCGCACGCGTCGACATGCACTACCTTCTCCTTTTACGATTGTGTCTCACGTGCCAAATCCAACAGAAGTGATCTATTGACCCGCAACCTGATTCCATTGACCTGTGACCCACTAACGTGGTGAAGGCACTGATGTGGCTTGCTGACCTGGTTCATTTGGCTGGCGTGTCATCCAACGTGCTGACGTGGCACTTGACCTTTTCTAAGATTTTCCAATGAGATCTTTCCGTTTTTTAGATTTTTTCTGTCAATTTAGCTCCAAAAATTTAGTTTTTTGCGTTCTTCCTTAGTATAATGGAGAAACCAGACATTGCTCAGTCTCCTTTAGTTGTGCTCACTGCCCCCAAATGTTGCAAATATTGTAAAGACCCATGACACTTGATTGAGAATGGTCTCACATGTCCTTCAAGGTCTGATCAGAACATGTTTCAACCTAGTCTCAGTTCTTCTAAGTTTGTGCTTGTTACTACTGTTACTAATGGATCCCTAGGTTCTTCAGCCACACCCCAAGTTGCCTTTTCTACTAATGATCTCGTGTCTCTCCTTAAGCATCTACTATTCAATTCTGGTAATACCTCTTCTGCTTTATCAATCACAGTAGGTAATATTAGATGGTACTTTGACTCTGCTTGTTATAACCATATGACGTCTACATCTCAGTCCTTTTCATCCTTATCTGTTAATGACATTGCACATTCTTTATATATACAGCTGATGGATCTCTGATGAATATTAGTCATAAGGGTTCTGTCACTTTGCCCATTCTTAGCTTACCTAATTCATATCTCATTCCCAAATTAAACTTCAATCTCATTTCTGTTAGTCAACTATATGACCTTGGTTATGAAGTCATATTTTCTTCTTCTGGTTGTCATGTGCAGGATCCACAGATAGGATAAGTCATAGGGACTGGATGTAAAGTCTGAAGGCTATTTGAGCTCACCAACCTTCATATTCCTCATGCCTCAAATCTTTGTGCAGCATCCTCCTCGTCCTCTATCTAAATGTGACATCAACATCTTGCTCATAGTTTTCTAGGGAAATTGTGTCCCCTCTTATCTCAATTGGCTCTAAGTTTGGTCAATAATAAATTTTTTCACTGCACTTCCTGTCAAACTATTAAACAATCTGTATTTTCCTTTAGTTAAAGTACCTCTATTTCTAAATCTCTTTTTGACATTTTGCACTCTGATGTATGGGGGCCTACCCCCACACTAACTATGGCAAATAATCAATATTTTGTAATATTTAATGATGATTTTTCTCATTTTACTTAGATATATTTAATAAAAAATCATTAAGAACTTCCTCAAATTTACATTAATTTTGTTACGATGATCAAAACACATTTCTCAAAATTAATTAAAGTTTTTCATCATAATAATACTTTTAAATATCGTGATTCAAAACTTCTCATCTTTTTTACTGAACATGGTACACTATATGAGTTTTCTTATCCTGGTACCTCTTAACAAAATGGTTATGCTGAAAGAAAACAACATCATATCCTTGACTTTGTCCGAGCTATGCTCATCTCCTCCTATTGTCCTGAACGTGCTTGGAGTGAAGCCGCTCTTACCGTTGTCTATGTTATCAACCATCTTCCTTCCTCTGTTATGAGTAATGTATCTCTCTTTGAATGTCTTCACTATACTTCTCCAGATTACAACTCTCTTAAAGTTTTTTTTGTGCTTGTTTTGTTCTCCTTCAACACCATGAGTATATTAAACTTGAGCCTCGAGCACGTCTCTGTTGCTTTTTTAGTTATGACACTAAACATAAGGGTTATCGCTATTGGGATCCAATCTCTCAACACATTTATATTTCCTACATGTCGTTTTCTGGGAAAACACCATGTTCTCCTCACTCTCGAAGTTCAAGTCCTTCCATTCTACTTCAACTCCTCTTTTCCCTAATTAACTCCTTTGTTGATCTTTTTCCTGGTGATTATGATACAGGTTCCTCCAGTGAGCTTCCAGTCACTTCTAATGTTCCAGCCACTCCCAATGACCCTGTTCCAAATGTAGATCTTGCACCTATCATTGCATCCCCTCTTCTTTCTGAGCATCAAACTAGGATAAGAACTCAACATATCTATCTTCATGATTATCATTGTTTTTCCACCATGCTTCACTTACATAAACCTCAGTCCTATCAAGAAGCCTCTATCGATCCTCATTGGCAGCATGCTATGCAAGAATAGTTACAGGCTTTAGAGAACACTAATACTTGAGACCTTGTTGATTCTCCTTCTGGTAAGGCACTTGTGGGATGTAAATGGGTGTTCAAGATCAAGACTCATTCTGATGGCTCTATTGAGCGCTATAAGGCTCGTTTGGTTGTCAAAAGTTTCACTCAATAATATGACATTGATTATGAGGAGACCTTTGCACCTGTTGCTCGCATTACTTCAGTTCGTACTCTCCTTGTTATTGCAGCCACTTAGAAATAGACTATAAATCAGATGGATATGAATAATGTCTTTCTTGATGGTGATTTGGAAGAAGAAGTTTATATGCGTCCACCTCCTGGTTACAATTGTCCACCAAATAAGGTTTGTCGTCTTCAAAAGACTTTATATGGTCTCAAACAAGCATCTTGAGCCTAGTTTGCCAAGTTTCACAACACTATCAGTCAGTTTGGCTTTTCCTTCAGTGCCCATGATTCTGTTCTGTTTACTCGCAAAACTGATAAAGGTACTATTATATTACTTATCTATATTGATTATATGATTATTACTGGTGATGATACTATTGGTATTACTGAACTTAAACAGTTCTTGAGTCAGTATTTTGAGATGAAATATCTTAGACCTCTCAGTTACTTTCTAGGTCTTGAAATCATTTCTTTTGTTGATAACATTTCTTTATCTCAAGTTAAATATGTCTCATATCTTATCTCTCGAACCGATCTCACCAACAGTCGCACCGAGTCTACTCCTCTAGAACCTAAAGTCAGGTTTGTACCTCTGGATGGTACTGTACTCTATGATCCTACTCTCTATTGGCAGTTGATTGGAAACTTGATTTATCTTACTATTACTCATCCAGAAATTTCATATGTTATTCATCTAATAGTCAGTTTATATCAGCTTCGCGCACTACTCATTATGTTGTTGTTCTACGTATTATTCGGTATATAAAATCAACTTTGTTTCATGGACTTCATTTCTTAGTCAACTCCTCCTTAGTTCTCCAAGCTTTTTCTGATGCTAATTACAGTGGATATCCCACTGATTGCCAATCCACTACTGACTATTGTATCTTTCTTGTTGATGTACTTATTTTATAGCGAAGCAAAAAATAGACTTTAACTGCATGTTCTAGTACTGAAACAGAATATCAAGCATTAGTTGACATCACATCTGAAATACTTTGGTTACATTGACTTCTTGAAGACTTGGGTGTTTTTCAATTATCTCTCACTATTCTTTACTGTAATAATAAGAGTACTATTCAGATTGCTCACAATGATATTTTTCATGAGTGCACCAAGTATATTGAGATTGATTGTCACTTCATTTCTTAACACATTTTTCATGGTACTCTTCGTCTCATTTTCATTGACACTTTAGATTAACAAACTGATTTGTTCACCAAAGTTCATCATCTTAACTGATTCCACACTCTAATTTCTAAGTTCAAGTTAATTTATTATATACTTACTTAAGTTTGAAAGAAGATGCTAACGTGTTTAATTATGATTAAGATTATAATTAATTATAATTAATTTTAAAGATGAATATAATTAATTTAATATATAATTATATTTTATTATTTTTTCTTGTATAATAATCTTTTATATAAATAAAAAATAATTTTTTTATATTTATTTATTTTAAAATATACATAAATTATTAATATTTCTCACCCAATTCTTGATTCTAACCCTATTATTGTTCTGTCATCAACTTCTATCTTGTATTTCAAACAGGAAGTTAAAAGACATATGGGACCCATGAAAGGGATTAAATTTCCAACAAATGGCCCCAAATTAACTAGATCAGCTATACACATGCACGACCATAAGTTCTTCCTTGATTTAACGGCTCCAGGACTTTCTGATAAGTACATCAGTTGATTCAACATTTAAAATTGATGGTGTGATTTTGACACCAATATAAATCCACAGAAATTTTTTTTTTTATCCGAACAGAAATATTTTTATTAATATATTTTACATAAAAATTTATTTCTGTATAGGACTCATATACAGTAAGTTTTCTGTTTAATAATCGAGCTTTTTATGTAAAAATCATATTGGTGTAAAATTTTCATTACACGCACAAATGAGGTTCTAAAAATTAAAATTTTTGTTCAATATTGACAAGTTTTTTTTTTTTTTTGGTGGATTTCAAACTTAAACCAAGCCTAAATTATTATTATTATTATTATTATTATTATTATTATTATTATTATTATTATTATTATATATATATATATATATATATATATATATATATATATATATATCCCTTAATTTTTTTATGGCAAATACAAGCTCAGTTTTCACTTGGGTTTGTTCAAAGTGTGGCTTTTGAGTTTTAATGGAGAAAAATCATGACCATATGGAAAAATGTTATTTGCATATAATGTTTTCTCACATTTGCTGACGTACTATCATGTGAACCATAGATGTTGATGGAAAAAGGATAAGGAACAGAAAAAAATACTGATAATTGGTTTAACGTGAGGAATGTGAAAAATTGTTACATGCAAATTACATTACCCAATAAAAATAATAATAATGGGGATGAATCTAGTCTTGAGAAAATGAGCAGATAGACCCACGAACTGTGTATTGTGATGATGGGACATGGATAGGGTCCCATTGAAATACTGCTTTAATATGTAACCAAAGACAAGCAGCACTCACTGCTTCACATGCCTTTATTAATTGGAAACTGAATGAGTAGAGTACCCCATTGGCATTGGATGGATTCATGTTCCTTAATCTCTCTCCACTTTTCCTTTTTTCCCTCTTTGCTCTTCTTTAATTAAGATTTTTTTAAAAAGAAATATAAATAAAAAATTCAAATTTTAAGTGGGGAAAATAAATTTAAAAAAAAAAAGCCAATGAATCTCCTCCTCCACATGCTCTTATGCTTCTGCCTTCTGGTGTGTTCAGTTTACTCAAGTCCCATGTGCTATCTTTGCTTGTCATCTCTTTTTCTAGAGGGTGTTTCCCTTTGTTTATTCTTCCTTCTCAAATTTTCAAATGTTTTGATTTTTGGGATTTTCCTAGAGGAGGAGATATGCATTGATGGTGATTCGTCAACTACTGGTCCAGTTATGTTTTTATTTTTTAAAATATTTCCTCGTGGCCATGTTTTTAACTTTCTCAGGGGAACAGATGGCCCATACATCAGAACCGTCCATTGCGGAGGATACTTCCCTGATTGGATACATCTTGAAAATGCTATTTAATTTAGTGATAAAGAAGCTATATTACTTTTACAAAAGGAGATAAAATAAAATAAGAGTAAGCATTTATGTTAGCCTCCTAAAGATATAACTAACATCATTTTGGGTTGATATAAATTTAGTTTCTAATGATAAAAAGTGATATTAATTTGGTGTTACAAAAAAATTGACATTAATTTAGTCATTTAATCATAAAAAATTATATCAATTTGATTTTTTTAAAAATTTGACATCACATTAATTCCTCAGTTGGAGACAATAACATCAAGTTAATTTCTCAATCATAAAAAGTTGACATTAATTTAGTCTCTCTATCATATAAAAAATGACATTAGCTTAATTATTTAATCTCCCAATTCTTACATAAAATGATGATATTGACATCACTTTTTATAATTGATAAATTAAATTAACATTAAACATAGATAAAGTAATGACACTTATATTTTTAACAGATTAGATGAGATATTCACTCTAAAATAAAACAAAGCCAAAGGGCTTATTGGGGGATTGAGTGGGAGAAATAGTGAAATATTAAAAGAGAAGGGGCAAAAAGGTATACGAAGAAACATCTTTTTTTTTTTTTTCCTTTTTTTCCTTTTTTTTTTTGAATAGGAACTTTTTTAATTCTAGCAACTAAATTAATCATTGTCATGAATTGGAACTTTCTTTTTTGTACTTAATAGGAGCTTTTTTTTTTTTTGGGAAATGTTATCTAAGATGTTTTTATAAAAGAAAGATTATTGTAAACATTTTTAATGAGTTCTATTTTTAATAAATTGTCATTTATAACCAGCAAATAGCTATAGAATAATTTTATCCATGTTTTGGATGCCACATATATGAATGTTAAGTGACTGTAATGTTTGATAAGTAAAAGTTTTTTGGATGCCACATATATGATGCCACGTGTATAATGCTATTATTTTGCCTACTATTGAAAATTTATTATTGTTCATTCTTGTCCTAGTTGATTTATGATTATCTTCTGCACAGAAATTTATTTTTTTATTTATTTGTTTTGATTGAGGAGATAACAATCACCAAAATTGAATAACATTTTTAAAGATTGAATGAATTTCTATCTTCCGTGTGTGTGTATAAGTTGCAAAATAGGGCCTGATGTAATCAACGAGGCAATGTACAAGGAACAAGTTCCTTTTTGCTCTGTACCATTGACATTTTAATATATAAAGGTGATTAACCTTTTCTTAGCAGCAAAAAGAAAGGAAGAGCAGGAAAAATAAGACATATAATTGACCTGCCAACCATTAGAGAATAGATAGATTACCTGCACCCAAGCATAACATGACATGCCTGCACCAACGCCAGACAAGGTTTGTTTTGCTATGTGGCTAATTGACATTTTATTACACCAACTTGGATTATAAATTTAATTTAATTTTGATGTAGAAAAAAAAGTTTTACCCTTATATTTAATGATGTGTTATCGCATTATTTAATGAATTTGATATCTAATATAATTATTAATATAATCAAACTCATTAAATAAAACATCAACGCACGGTTGAATAATAATATAAAAATGTTTTATGTTAACAGTATGTTAAAATTAGATTAAATATATAAAAGATGCATGTCGTGTGTCTTTGGTTCCTGAAAGTGTGTGTGCACAATTTAGTTTCGGAAGTTGTGAAACAGCCAACAAGTTTAATCTTTCGTCAGTTGATGTTCATGACTTTAAGGCACTAAATTGTTGGTCATTTCACAACTTTCGAGACTAAATTGTGCACACACACTTTCAAAGACGGAAGACACATTACGTGTATCATTTTGCGTAGAAGTGAACAATCCTTGTAAAAAATACCAACTTCACTGTATTTGAGCAATTCTAGAGGGAAGACCACCCAAAAAACAAAAAAAACAATTCTGGAGGAAAGTTTATCCTTTCATATTGACTGTTGTTTTCCAAACTTCACAGGCCTGTCTTTGATAGGCAATTAAGCATTCACCAAAATAGCTTTGATACCCATTTTTCAGTTCAAGTTTGATGTACTTCATCTCTCTTCTGATTGATGAGCACCATGCTTTTGCATCCCTAACCAGGCACTAGTCAACCGTTGGTAAATTCTACCTTGCAGCTCAGACAGAAACCCCTTGAAGATTAGCTTCAGACGACTTATGGAGTTCTATATGCCAGTATACTGTATTTTCCATAAAACTATCTCAAAACATTTGCTTCAGTCACAATCAACCCAACAAAAAATTGGCACGTTCAATATTTACAATACCACACACGACAAAGATCAATTACACTATCAAATGAGATGGATAACATGGAATTTTGTGCATGATTGAATCTATTAAGCAACTAAGAACACAGGTTTAACTCTCAAAATTGATCTCATCATATTGTAATCACTAATTGACTGAATAACAGTGATTACAAAAATGTATTATCATATGCACCTATAGCTTTCTTCTATCGTGCTGTCAGTTAACATTACATAGAATACAGACACCCACAATGTAGGGGAAAAATGAATGAATTTGAATATGGGATGGGCCTTCTGTGGATTGGAAAGAAACATAAGACATAATCACCGTGCCAGCTCTTCGTACTTCACTTGTTCTTCCAATTTATGAGGACCATGTACAAGTTAAAGTATCACCAGATTAGATCTCCCAATCATTAGCCAAAATGAAATCCTGATGACTCGAAGGAATTGCTAGACAGATTTGGCAGTTTGAGAGTTGCAACAACACCGCCCGCAAGAGCACCGAGAGAAGACAAAACAAAGGCAGGAATATTGCCACCCCCAAAGAGAGCATCCCATGGACCAGAACCGAGGGATATAATCATCTAAAGAAACCAACAATACGTCAAAACAGCATTCACAACATTGACAAGAAATTCAAACTTCAGATAATCAATATGGCCAACTATTACTAAGATATAAGCAGTCATTGATTAGCCACAATGCAACAAGTTCCATCCAGATACCAGACAGTTTAAAAAAAAAATAGTAATAATAATAATACTAAAAAGAGAAGAAGAAAAAGAAGAAGAAACTAGTAGGAAATGAAAGGAAAAGCAAAAGTGTTTAAAGAATAAAGGGAAAATCCCACCTAGCTTCCTTTTAACAAAAAGTTACCTTCTATTGTTCCTCAAAGTAGTTAATTTTTAGATAAAATGCAGTTTTTCAGTTGCAATAAATTTTAATTATTCTGTTGTAAAAAGAATTAAACTAAAATTTTATCCAAGAAGAATAATAATAAGGAAGAAGTTAGGGGAGAAATAGGTATTACTTGGATAGGAAAGATCAAAACACCAAATTGCACATCATTAGTAAATATGAACAGACACATATACCAGTGGTATCAAACTAAACACAATAAAAAAATCACTAAAAAAAAGAAGAAAAAAAAAGATTATTTTTGCAACTCCAAAAGGGTCTGCTCTCCGAGAAAGGTGGAGTAACAGACAGCAATACTTGTGAAGAATAAACTACCTGTGGAATAACAATTGCAAGATTCAGAACTCCTATAGCCAATCCTGCACAACCAAGCAAATGTCTTGAAATCAGAAACTTAACTGACCAAAAGTTAAGCATATCATCTACATCTAATACCAACCTTGGCCACCACCTGAATCAGCAGTCAACTCTGCTGTGACAGCAAAGGGAACACTATAGGTTATCTGCAACAGAACATGAGAAATTTATCCTGTCATGAACTTCCATAGATATTAATGGAAGTAATGCTATGATTGGTTAAGAGGATTGGAAAGGAAAAGAAGGAAACTGGAAATACAACAAAATAGTTTAAATGTGGCAACGCAGCACTCCTCATACTTACCGCGAGAGGAAAACCAAGAAGAACAAACACAACCAAGGAAGCAACCTTGATTGCTTCACTAGCTCCAATTACATGTCCTATCCCTCTAGAATAATCTCGGGCGGAAATTAGACTAATGATAGCAGTGCCAGCCATGCAAACAAATATGATAAAATTGCTCACTGCCCACACTAATCTCGCACCCATCCGTTTACACATTGGTTCAATGAGAAAAGAGCTAATTCCCAGGACAACCTATCAAACCATAAATGCAATGTCAGATTTATAATTATACAGGAAAAAAAAATCCAGAAAGTCTAATTTAATAGAAAAAAAAAAGTCCCTGATCATTATTGGTAAGGTTTTTGTGACAAATCTCTAAAAAAAAATTTTTTTAAAAAAAAAATGATGCTCAATCTTGAGTTCTTACAGAATTCAATAGCAAACCAAATGCACCTTCTCTAACACCTTGATGATAAAGATCTACTTCAGAAGAGTTCCCTTTTGGATCCCCATGAAAAACTTCTCTCCCCATCCAATCCGTATCAAACAGAAAGAAGGGAAACCATGACAGCTGCAGGTAGAAATAGGGTTGAAGGAAACATAAGAAGGATCTCAAATGGGAAGCTTCAGCACAAGATTATACCATTCACAACCAATTTGAAAACACAAATAAATGTGACGTCAGAAGTATCCTTTGCACATAAATACTTCAGTACCTACCCAAGTGAGAGCCATTACAACCAGCACTGAATGCATAGCAGGTGGCAAATGCCTTAAACTGGTCAACAAGTTTACCAATACTGCTCCAGGCCCATTCATTAGATTTTCAGTATGATCTTCCCCAGCTTTCAAATTCTCATGCTTTAGCTCTGGATTTCTCTTAAGGTGATCCTCAGTTATCTTACCATTGAATTCATCTATATCAGATAAATGCTTTGATTTCGAAAATTCAAAGCCATTTTGTTGTTCATCCAATAAAGGAGCAGAATCCGATAAGCGGTGATGTTGAATCGCAGTAAGTGGGACCTCATCAGCAAAATATAGGGTTACAAGTGTGCATAACGTCAGGAACACCTGTCAACATCGCATAATGAGATTCCAGTTATTAAAAAAAATTATACATATGTTAAAAGCTGTATGTTTAACAGTATATGATTGAAAAACTAGACAAATCTGCCAGACAATAACCTCATGCCATAATGGCACTGCCTTTATTTAATAGCGCTTCTCTTTGCTTTAAAGAGTATGGCAGGTAAAGATGATGTTGCCCCAAAAGAGAATTAATAATAAATAAATAAATGAATAGATAAAACAGCTAGACAAACTAAAGGAGAGCATGTGTTTTCTGTAATAAGAATAAAAGTAATCAGCCATTCTACGATCAGTCATGCTTATGATCTCAGACAACTTATAAAAAGTCAAATATGAAGGTTCAATCATAAGGCTTCTTAGTAGTAACCCACCACAGCTACAAGAAATGCTGCCTTAAGATTGCCACAGGCTTCACAGCAAGCTCTATTTGTCAGGAAAGGGAACCATCTGCTTAGGTAAGAAACGACAAAATATTAATTAGCAGAAAATATATAAAGAATTTCAATAGTAAAACATATATTTAAAAGCCAACAACAGCATATTTCTGCCAAGCATGCAATCCTCACTTGGTGGATTTCATGGCTTAGCAATAAAAACAATAACAAACCTCAATCCAAAAACTATAGATTTACATTGTCATTAATCCATTTATCAAAACCACTTATGAGATCCTTTACATGAGTAGTTTTACACCATTGATTCCTATCTGAAGATACATTCTCCCATAATACTTTAGCATAAGTGTAAAACCAATTATTCTCCCTTGTCTTGTTTTCAATTATTGCTTTAATAAGAAGTTAAGAACACGTTTCAAAAACTCAACTGTAATAATAATAAAACAATCAATTAAACACACACACACACACACACATAACAGTTATTACATAGTTAGCAAATGTGCAGAAATATGAAATAACCCCAAAATATTAGCAAGGTCTCACTTGTTCCACTTTCCACTAGCACCAGAAGAATATCCTAGGATGTTTCCAACTGCCATCCATGAGCAAAATACAGCATTTGCTACATTGCGTTGATCAGGACCTAAGTAAAAGAAAAATTATTACATCATATTGTTTCCTCATACCAAACAAGTATTTAATACGAGACGAAAATCAATAATCCCCATTGTGGCTGTTGAGAACCTCAACAAAGAAAACAGGTAAGATAGACAAGCTCTACCTGACAGATCAGCCAAAAGTGCCCGAGCTGGCCCCTACAAATTAAAATTTCAAGAAATAAAGGGAAACTTAGCTTGCTGCCACTTGACTGCATCAATACAAAGAAAATATAACAGAAGCACTTGTTGATTATTTTAACAAGCTTACCTGCACTGTGTTGTTGGCAAGGTCCAGCATCCAGAACCCAAGAATAAATACAACAGCAGCCCTTGTTCGGGTCCCTTTAAATGTTCTACAATTTTAGACAGATGAATTTCATTAATACCTAAGTTCATATATGTGAAATTTAAAAAGTAGAAGAAATAAAAAGAATAAGAAAAGAATGAAAGGATGGCAACAGAAACCTGCAATGCTCATTTGTGTCCCCTAATACATATCCAATGTCTGCAGAAAACCCGATTAATAGCACCTAAATTGCAAGACTTAATTTAGCTAATATGTAATGTAGTGTTAAAATGTATGTTAGAAGTAAACAATCAGGTGTCACCGATGCTTACAGCCATGGAGATCATAATAGATCCTGCCAGAATGAATGGACGTCTTCTGCCATACTTTGAAGTACATTTATCACTCCAGACACCAACACAGGGTTGAACCTATATGAAAAAGTGAGACAAACATGTTATTTATAAGTTCAAATCCAACAAGAACCAAGCATAAATTTGTTTCTACCACAGCATCTATATTCTACAAAAAAAGCAAAAGTGGTCAGAATGGTGACAAGCTTGAAATGAATTTCAAAGAAAATGACAATTACTATTCAAGAAGAAAGGGACACTATCACCTACCACAAGGCCTGTAATGGGGCCACAAAGCCAAATAAATGAAGAAAACGCATGTCCTATTCCCAATGTCTGCACCAAAAACGCAACAGAGTATATAGTTAATTGGAAAGCTGAACATAATGGTACACACACACATACATTAAACATAGCAAATTGAATAACTAATATCAAAAGTACAGATGAAAGCTGGTAATCCCCTAAAACAAGTCAAGTAGAAAGATCTCTTTTTTTTTTTTTATAGAAATAGCAGAAAGATCTCTCATACAACCAAAATAAGTTTTTTTTTTTTAAAAAAAACAAAGTACTTGAGGCTAATTATGATTGATCTGCTCAGAATTTACAAGAATCTGCTTTCTGCGACAAGTGAAATGAAACATTTTAAGTAGGACACCAGCAGCATCTTTAAAAACCTAAAAAGAAAAGCATGGAAAGGCCAATTGGAGTGCCAACTAGTATCTAACAAAGTTTTCCTCGAAACTCAGAGGTTTCACAAGACCTGCTGTTTATTTATTAATTCCCAAAACTTAAATCAGAATAGCATATATGTAAACAGCAGAGTTAACTACAGCATCTTTTTTCCTGCAATAAAAACTACAGACAAAATCAGAAAATACAATTTAAGCTTTCCCTGCCTTCAGAAATCTATACCTTATTTAGAAACCTATTTATTAATCCGTTCAAGTTAGCTGCCTCATCTAAAATACCGTTTAAAATCCCAATCATGCAGCCATTCTTCTGCTCTCAATGAAAATCCATCGACCCAAATCAACAACTAGATTGCAGCAACAAATAAAATCCATAATCCAAAAGCCTTAAAATCAGCATTCACTCCCATGATCGAAAACTCCTGATTCTACACAAATTCCCAGACACCCATTTGCAGTCTCTAAACTATAGAAACGATCACATTTCAATCCAGAAATTTATAAAAATAAAAATAAAAAATTGCTAAATTTACAGACCCACAACAAAGGGATCCGATTAAGCACATAACCCCATATATCAAAATATCAAATTTTGCAGTGGAAGTGAAAATGGTTAGTCGAAGTAGAAGTGAATTATAACCTCATATGATCCTGGAGTCATTACTTTAGAGAGGGCTTTACATAACGGGTGAGAATCCTCTCATGTTAGTTATTAACATGAGAGAGTCATATTATGTGAGAAAATGACAAAAAAAAAAAAGAAAACAAAATTAATGAACCCTATATAAATATAATGCTAAGTTCTACTATAACACTTATAACTCCTTTTATGTCTTTCTCTGTTGTACGATGAAACTTTTATGGTAATAAGTAATTTGAGAGGATACTAATCCTTACTTAACCGACACTCTAACCCGAAATTGCGTAAGCAATGGTGAGACAAAAAAAAAAAAACAAATTTTGCATCAAATCAATAAAAAAAAAAAGAGAGGAACCTGAATGTAGGGGGTCAAAAGAGAAAGCTGGAGAGCCCATCCGAATTGAACACCGGCGGCGACGGTGCAACTGAGAACCAGATTCAACAAGCTAGCGTTCTTTGCGGGAGGAGGAGGAGGAGGAGGATTGGGAGATCCATCGGAAGATGGGGAATTGAGGTCGATCCGGTGGCGTGGTTCGTCGTCCACACCCACCATTTCCACTTCCGCAGAAGAATCGTTCGTTAGGTTCTTGTAGGGAACCCGGATCGACACTGACTCAGTCTTCCCCGCCATCATGCACGACTCGGCACCACGCGACTCAGTAACTCTGTTCCTTCCCCCAATGCCTCTGCACATTCACTTGGATCGAATCCCGAAAAGGAGAAAAATGAATGAATTCTAGGGTTTTCTTGTTTTTGTTTTATTTTATTTTATTTTATTTTATTTTCCGGAGAAATGGAATAGTCGGTGAGAGAGAAAGAGAGAAAGAGAAATTAGAAAAGAGGTCAAATTTGGGCGGGTGAAGGAGAAGAGGAAGAAGAGGAGAAGGAGCCTACCATACTCGCGTTACAAGCGAGATCTGCTACGTTGCAGCAGCGTCAAGGATGGTACCTCGGTGACTTCTTCGCGTGCCACGTGGCAACCATGGAGGTGTGTGGGTCCAGAGCCTAGTTACTGAGTAAGTAAAAACCCCTATTTTTGGAAACTCAAGCCATAGTAAGTTACAGGGATAAGGCAATGTCGTTAAAATTAGACGTAAAAATAAATAATGTGTAATGAATAATATTCAAGACTAGATATCTAAAGGTTATTATAGTTATATAGTTAGAAGAATAGTATAAAAGATCCTATTATGTAGATGTTAAATATATTATTATTTTTATATTTTATTATAGTGATTATTATAATTTTATATAGTATTGATCATATATATAAAGAGTATAAGACACTTAAAAATAATACACAATAATAAAAAAAAATTATTCTTTCCTCTCTAGTTTATTTTATATCTCTTGAGTTCTTTTGTTTTGCTTTCTAGTTTCTTCTCTATTTCTTAAGTTTTTTTTTTTTTTTTTACAATACACTATCAACACCAAATTCTTTTATATGAGTGATGATTTGAATAACTTAAATGTTCTATTGAAAGAGTTTGTTTTCTTATCTTTTTCTTTGAATTAATCTAAATAGTTTCCTTCATATTAGTCTTATTAGGGAATATTTTCATATTTCTTCTATAAAAATTTTATTGTTACTCTTGTTTGACTAACACAATTATTATATTTTGTTTATATTGAATTTGTTACTATTAATAAATTCTGAAAGAAATTACTATTTAAACATCATTAAAGATTGTAACAAATTAATGATTTTCTATGGTCATCTTTTCTATGAAGATTTATGGTTTAGTTCTTAAAGAACTACACTATTAAACTGTGATTGAATCTAAAAAGATTTATTTGATCTTAGTATAATTTGAAATAAAGAAATGTGAGAAAGAACATCATCTATCTTTTTATGTCTCTCAAATATGCTCATGCAATAGCAAAAAATGATAAAATTGTTTCAAGAAATATTTTGAATCAAGTTTATGATTCTTGTGATTAATACAAAAATGAGTTAATGAAGAAAGACCACAAACGTCACCAAATGGGTTGAACTACATTCATTGAAATGAATGTTTCGTATTATAATTTTGGGTACAACAGAGGTTGTGGTTATGATCATTGTTGTGACAAAGATTAGAAAAATAATCATTATAATAGTGGTTACAAATCTTTCAAGAATACATATTATATGAAGCAGAGAGAAAATAATAAGAATATTAAATAGAGAAAAATTACCTTAATATTGTAGCATGTACAAAAAAAAATTGATCATATGTGTCATATGTCAAAATTTTGCTTATGAAAATCATTCATTTGACAAAAGTCTACAAATAATATGTATTTGAATGTGTCTATTTTCGTTAAATATTTTGGAAGAAAGTTATATCACTTGATTGATGATTTGAATAGTTGGACATATGTATATTTATCATGTTCACATGTTCTCTTATTTTGTTAGTTTGTAATATTTTAAATAAAATATATATGATACGATTTTTTAAAATTTTAATGATTGAAGAAAATACGTATGTTCCCAATTCTTTATATATATAGATTAATAGTAAATTTTGATATCTAATAGTACAAAAGTAATTCAAACCTCCAAAATAGCTACTAGATTTTGTTACTTGAATGAACAAAATTTTACACATTATGTTTTATTCATTATCAAGCAAAATAGATATGAATGCAATTGAAACACATGCTATTGAAACTAGAAATTTACTATATTGTTGTAAACCAGAAGTTTACTTGTCTAAATAATTTTGTTATTTGACATATGGTTAGTTAAGCTATCATTGGTCAATATTGATAATTCATATGAATATTATTAAAGGACCAGAAGATTTTTTAATATAATGAATTTTCATGTGTTGCATGCTCTCAATACAAATTGATTATAAGGTCATCATCAACTAAAATTAGAGTCAAAATTCCTGAATTTTTGGAACATATTTAAAATGATATTAGTAGATTATATCATAAATTATATGCACCAATTAGATATTTTATTACCAGAAGCTAATTGGCCACATGTGTACTTATTATCAACACACAACTTGATGTTTGTGATATTATGCAAGTTATTTGATTAAGAACAAAAAGTTTTAGATAAAGACAATTTGTCTTGATAATGTCGATGAGTTTACTTCTCAATATTTTAGTGATTATAATATGGTCATTGGTGAAATATTAAACATTTAGTTTCTTATGTTCAAATGCCTACAATTGATAGTTAAATAATAGATTGTGGGAACAAAAGCTCAAGTTTTTGCTTGGGACATGCCTTTTACATATTGCAGCATTTGTTGGTATAAGATCAACAAATAGTTATAAGTTATCCCCTATACAATTGGATTTTGGCTTGAAGTTAAATATTTCTTATATATGAATTTTTCTGTATGTGATGTAGTCATTCTTACTATACCACATCGCACAAAAATGAGTTTCAAAAGAAAGTTAGGAATATATATTGGATATGAAATGATGTTTCAAACATTACAGGAAAAGAATAAATAGTTAGAAAAGAAAATTATTTGAAATGTATCATCATTATATCATTTAGATCCTCAAACAAACAAAAATTAGAAGTTCAAATAATAATACATTTGCAAATAAGAGTAAATGAATTGTCAGATGCATTTTCTATTGCAAAAGGATAAATAAATCGTATTTATATATGTTTCATTTAGAATTAATATCAAATGAGTCAAAAAAATGCAAGAAGCATGATAGACTAATCGATTTTAAAGACAAAGCTCAAAAAATAGAAGGAGTAAATAATATTACTAAGAGGATAAATAATCTTAAAGAGGATACTCTTAAAAAATATATTAGAGACATAAGTAAGATTCTTGAAGTAGTCCGAACTTCAGAAGTACTTCAAACTCCAAAAAAAGTTAAAATACTTGAAAAAGTTGAAAATAATGAGATCTCAATAAATTAGGTTTTTACGGGCAAAATGAAATAATAGAAAAGAAATAATTGTCGACAACATATTTGAATAGTGTTCAATATTATGAATAATAATAAGAATCATGAAATTATAATCGTTGAAGAATAGCGACGAAGAAATGATTGATCAAAATAGAAGAATGTCTTGTAAACAGAATTGAATTTACATGTAAAACGTGAGGTTATTGAATTTGTAGCTCAAACTCTAGAAGATGTTTTAATGGACCTGAAGTCTAAATCCTAGAATGTGTAAAATCTATTTATACAAATGGATGAGGTGCAAAATTTGTTGATACAAATAGATGCAATTACGTTTTAATATATGATAAGGTTTTTTACACACAAGAAGTTGAATACTTCTAATGGATGTTGTTACATCTTATGGATGTCTCAATACATGTTATATACATGAAAATCCTTGAAGGATTTAAAATATCAACATCTAATGAACTTTTTTACATATACTAATAATTTATATTCTTTTGCTCATCATATTGAGACTTTCTTATTGAACATTAGTGCTTGTTGATATGCATTATATATTTATTTCAAAATTTTTTAAAATACTTTATTTGCTTATGAGTCTATTTAAAGAAACTTGTAATTGGCTTTGCCATAATTGTTATGTATGTTAGTTATTAAAAATTGTTTGAAGTTCTTCCAAGGTTGTAAAAGATCTAAAGAAAGAATTTAAAGTGAAAAATCTTTAAATGATAAAACTTTGTCTCGGCCTACAGATTGAACATTTGGCAAATTAAATTTTGTCTATCAAATTATAGAGAACAAGTTTTGAAGTGATTTATACATAAAATTATACACTGAGTACACTAATAGTTGTTAGATCGTTAAATTTAAAGTAAATAACAAAATTTGGATCCTGAAGTATCATACTTTAGTGTTATAGAAATACACATGCATATTACTAAATATTATATTTTTTTATACCTTCGAGGCACAATTGATGATATTATTCATATGAGCTAATTGATTATATAAATACAGGATATTTATCTAATCCAAATAAAGTCAGATCTCAAACAAACTTTTTATTTATATGTGGTGATATTGTTATATCATGGTGATCTACAGAGATAATAGTAATTCATGAAAGAAGTCATGTATATTTCTAGTTAAGAGTTATGATTCATCATTGTGGATTGTCTTATGAAAAGGAAACTTCAATAAAAGATAATAATGTTTGTAAAGCTCAACTGAAAAGGAGGATATATCAAATGTAATAGAACAAAGTATATTTCTCCAAAATTTTTTAGGGGAGAAAATCAAAATGCTGCAATTCGTATATCTTAAGTTATACTTCTAATAGGGAGATAAAATTGTACTATTTTCCCCTTAATCAAGGTTTTATCCTACATAATTTTTCTTGATAAGGTTTTTAATGAGACAGTTCTCTTGTAAAAGATATTATACTCTTTTTATTTCACTAGGATTTTTTCCCATTGAATTTTTTTCTAATAAGGTTTTAACGAGACAAATCCCTGATAGACATCCAAGAGGTGTTATGAATAATATTCAAGAGTGTATGTCCAAAGGTCACCGTAGTTATATAGTTACAAAAATATTACAAAAGACTTATTATGTAGATATTATACATATTATTATTCTTTATATTTCATTATAGTGATGATTATAATTTTATGTAATTTTGACCCTTATATAAAGGGTATAAGGCACCTAAAGATGATACACAAGAATGAAGAAAAAATCTTTTTTCCTCTCTAATTTCTTCTCTATTTCTTGAGTTATTTACGTTTTACTCTCTTATTTCTTCTATATTTATTAAGTTCTCTATGTTTATTTTTACAACAAAATGAACTCATGAAACTTTTGGTTCAAGTTTAACTGTTCATCTAATTTTTACCAAAAAAAATGTTTAACTATTTAAATTGAGTAATGAGCTGGTCTAATCAGATAACGTATACAACTGATTCACGTATAACAATATAAGTTATATAAGTGGCAATTTATGAGTTGGCCCAAATAATGATAAATGAGCATTTGATATATAAGTAAGCATATAAGTTAGGCTATAAAAACTATTTTTATAAATCTTTTAATTTTGATATTGATAGTTTCTCTTTGATTAGTTGATTCAGATATTATTTGATCATAATACTAAAAAATATAAGATATATAAAACTTTTTATGAAAATGAAAAAAATATATAATGAGTAATTTTAAAGAAATTGAATGGCTAGACAATTCAACTAGTTTTTTTTTTATTATTATTATTGGTATTGATTAGTCTAAAGTGATATAATCATCAATTCAATTATAAAATTGAACTGTAACATATTATGTGTTTGACTTACGGTCTCACCAATTAAATAATTTGGTTTTATTTAGTGTGTGTGTTTGGATAAGAATTTTATATTTAAAATAGTTTATAATAAAAAAATTATGGAGAGAAATATTGAAAAATAAAAATAATTATTTATAAGAAATAATCAAATTCAAACATACTATTAGTTTGATCTAGACAATATTAAAATTAGGTCAATGAGTTAGTGCTCCATCACAAATATGATAACTCAATCGAAAAATAAACTAGATAAAATAAAGTTTTATAAAAATCACAAAAATCAACTTTTACCTGAATTACTAGGCTTTTGTTTGTTTCTCATTGTTCGGTTATTATTCCGGTCACTAAATTTGATCGAAAAATAGTTAAACTCTTCAACTAGAGTAAGTGAGTAACTATATGGCCGAATCACTGATTTTCTAGTTAGACTAGTGGGGCCTATTTTTACGACCATGCTCAAGGGTGGGATCGCGTACACTGGATTTTGCAGCCAAAGGTAAGTGGTCAATGTACTGAAGGTGGTGTTTGATTGAGTTAGGACCGTTGGATCTGAAGATTTGGACCTTTAGGATCGTAGGGTTGTATTGAAGGGTACATGGCTTGGCTTCAAAGAGTCCCTAGTACTGCTTTTCTACTTTAAATAAAAAACTAAAAAGTAAAAAACGTAAAAGAAAAAGTCTGTTGGAAACATCAAAAATAAAAAATAAGAATAAACAAAAGAAGGCCGCATAAACAGCATTGATGAAAGATTTAATGAGAAATTCTTTATACTCTTGGTGTACGAAACCCGATCCTTACATCAAAAGTAATTTGTAAATACTTTTATTCATATTATTTTATATTTTTAGAATTTTAATTATTTAATTATAAGATTTTTTAAAGAGTATTTTAAAGATATTTATTAAAGATTTAAAGTATTTTTTTTTTGATAAAAAATAGATTATTCAATATATTAAAAATTAATAAAATTCTATTTTTATATAATTTTTTTAATTTTAAATTGCTTAATGAATGTTTTATCATTAAGAAAATCATAATTATAATTAGATTCATTTTATTTTTATATATTTATATTCTAATTTTATTATATAAATAAATATAAATATGTATATATAATATTAATATTAATATGTGAGTAACATTTTTTTAATTCCAAAATTGTCATGGGTCTAAAAAAGAACTGATGGTGCAGTTCATAATTTAACGGTTAATACTTAATGAACTACAATTACCTTAGCAGTTCATTTTGAACTGCAGACGATTCTAATCACTTGCTGTACATAATTAGATACATTAAATTAATCAGCAAGGAATATATTATTATTTTAAAATATAAAGTATTGATATAACACAAAAGATTATATAATTATTTAATATTAATTGGCTTGGACTTGTTTGGCAAGTGCATGGTGAGTGGACGCTTGCACTGTCGGCTCAGCCATTATATACTATCTGAGTCAACAACTTGGAACCAAAAATGCAAAATCTTCTATGGACAGTGCTGTGTACGCACCATACAACATGGACATACAAATAGTAATATAATAAAATCTAAGAAAAATGATGTTTCTCACGAATTTGATTTTGTGAAATGATTTATGATAGGAATAAAATAATTATTATTTTGTTAAATAATTATTTTTTAAAATTTATAATTATTATTACTTTTATCTAACATGATCAATTATTAATTTATTCGTGATATATTTTATAAAATATGTTCGTGGAATATAATAATACTTAAAATTTAATGCACTTATGTACCCAAAAAAAAATTATACGTGTATAATTTAAAGTGTCATATCATATCCGATGCAAGTATTACACAAACGTAATTTGTGTTCCATCAGTTTTGTTTTACTTACAGGCAAAATAGACTGACAAAGAGTTTTTTGTTCATATTGATAGTCAGGTGGTCGACACCAAGTCCATTCTGGCGCAGTTATTTTGACACAAAGTACAAGTGAGTATTTGGGATCAAGTTTCTTTGGAATTCAACCATTATTTTTTTACATTAATTTTTACTTATATCATTTTTTATATTATTTTTCATAATATTAATTATTATTTTTTATATTATTTTTCATAATATTAATTATATCATTTTTTATTATTTTCTTTTATTTAATTATAATTATTAAAAAATAATATAAAAAATAATATATGAAAAAAATAATGTAAGAACGTCATTTTTTAAAATTAAATAGTTCAAATAAAATAAGAAGGGCAAAAAAGAAAAAGAGAAAAACTGACATGATTTAATCAAGGTGTAGAGGATGATGCCCTGACTAAGCATTAAAAGCTTAGAGATTTGGGAACTTTAGCCTTTATGTGACTTGGTAGGCTTTGAGTGAATAAAAACTCTCTAAAGCATCTTTTGCCTTGAAATTTGGAGCTTCCATAACAACTGCTAGATGGGCAACATGCGTTTCGTGACACTTAGGACACTGCAACACAAAGGACGCTCTTGTTAGCCTTAACATGAATATCCTTAATTAACTATCACTAAAAGAACAAAGATTCTCTTAAAATAGTGACATTTAGCCTCTTGACATGAATCAAAGTAGTTAGGTAGATGAAAACATCATATCCTTAGTATCTCAAAATGAATAGAATACAAATCCCAACAAAGAACACATGTCTCAATCCCAACAATAAATGTCTTTTGTCTTCTGTCGATAAGAGCCCCTATAAAGAGACCTTGCATGGTTTTTGCATGACACAGAGAACCATAACCTTAAAAACCCAAAAAAGAGCATCCTGAATGTCTTGAGCGTCCTACATTTCACGAGATACCCTATTTCATCCTCTTATAGGAAGCCATGGATGCTTCACCAGTTCTGTACCAAGTCATGAGGATTGGAGTTCCTTATTCCTTTCCACTCACGCCACACAAGTTTACGAACTCATTCTTACTTTTTCTTTAGTCATTCATTTTCTTGCTAATTTCCTCAAATTTGTACCTAAACAATTGGCGACTCCACTAGGAAGGTGTGCAAGAAATGGACCTCACCCAGAATGATGCTGACTCAACGACGCCTCCACTGGTCACACTAAGGAGACTGTCTTTCAACTTGGAATATTTTCTTGAAAATGACGAAGAGATGCCCCAGATGGGAAGGGGAAGCATTGGAAACAAAGAAGAAGGGAGTTCTAGGAACTTGGCCAGAGATCTTCTAAGTGGCCTGGAAACACCTTTCCCTCATGCTAGACCTAATTCGCCATATATAGTGATATTTGTGGTGGTGATAAACTCTTTTATCGCAAGCCAAGAAACTTTGACAAACATGGTGACAGATTTAAGGGCAAACGCACAGGCCAACTGTAATTGGATTGTGCCAGTGGCAAGAGTGCAAGGAAGGGTTGCTCCTGAACAACCCTTGACAAGAAAGGAAAACATTGTGTTACAAAGGCCTAATGACGCCCCTGTAACCCAAGGAGAACTCAAGCGCCTACTCCAGGCCCGAGGTGAAGGACACGATGTGATCTCAGATTTGGAGCCGTCTTTCTCCTTAGAAGTTTCGATCAAGCCATACCCTCAAGGGTATCACTTGCCTGCGTTCCGAAAGTTCGATGGAATAGGAAGTTCTAGGGAGCACATTATGTCCTTCCTTGATGACATGGGCGTGTTAAGAGGAGACAAATACTTGAGGCTATGAGAATTTTCTAAGTCTTTAACAGTGAGAGCTTTCATGTGGTATGCTAAGCTACGCCCAAACTCCATCCACATGTGGGAGGAGATGGCATTGGAGTTTTGCAATGAGCTTTTGGAGGAGGGTGTGTTGCATATCATGGATTTGGGTCGCCTTTACAAAAAGGTATTAAGATTACGCCTTGCAATGCAAAGAGACGTTCCCTGAGGTAGATTTGGTGTACAAATGCATAAAAAATGTGGAGGATGGATATCAAATATTTCTATCACTAAGCGGCATTACAAAATTTTCAGAGTTGCTCAAGCAAGCAACCGATGTTTTCTGAAGCAATGAAGCGTCATGAAAAAAAAAAAGAGGCGGACTCTATCTTTGACATATGCGCCTTAGATGATAGGGTGAAGATAAAGAGTTATAGGGTAATACCTCTACCAAAAGATTAAAAGATGAAGAGAGAATCGCTCCTTCCGCTCCCCGTCTCTAAGCAACAAGTATATCAGTTAACTGAAGAATGGCTTAAAGATGGAATCTTACTGCCTAAGGTAGAAAAAGTGGCGCTCACAAATGAAGAATACAAGAACCCAGCATTCTGCATACTCCACAGGATAAACAACCATCCAATTATGGAGTGTTGGGTGATAAAGCAAATCTTGTACAAGAACTTGGAGGAAGGAAAAATACTTTTACCTGATGGAGTTAATGTTGACAATGATATACATAGGCACCATTGCCAAACCATAACGTGAATGTCATCGTTTTAGGTGAAGAAATGGATGATGAAATACCTATAGAAAAAGTAGAAGAATCTTTTGACACCACACTGATCAATAGTTTGGCAAAGACCAGAGGATTCAGGATTCTCTTCAGACAGTTAAGGTTAGACGCAGATGCCCATAATGAGGCAGCAAACGCTTTGGTGAATGTGATAAAGAGAAAAGGAGGAGATTCGTGCACTGTGAATGCCCTGCTAACCTGACATGCTCGATCATATGCTACGTCTATTGTATTCAGAGAACCTACAATAATTAATCAAGAATTCACCTACAATTGCCCACTATTTGCGGAAGCTATCATAGAAGGGCATAAAGTGCGAAGGGCGTTGGCAGACAAACGCTCGAGGGTGAATGTTATCCCCACCTCCATGTTCAATGCCTTGGGCATCTCAATAAAGCGATTAAGGAGGTCAGATATCTTCTTGAATACCTTCCAGGGAACGTCTATCATGATAAGGGGATGTGTGACAGTGACTTTAGAAGTTGGGCCCATCAAGACGCCCAACACCTTCCAAGTGGTGGATGGGGACCCTAGCTACCACATACTCCTTGGACGCCCTTGGATTCACCTGCATCAATGTGTGCCCTCCACCCTCCACTAGTGTGTCAAATCCAATTTTAGGGAAAAAAAAATAGAAATACTTGCTACATAGGCGTCTTGTGATGCCTTAGAGTCACACTTGATAGATGCTTCCTTTTATGATAAGTTGTCACCACCAGGTATCAACCATATAAAAAGTGAAGGCTGAACCTAAAAGAATAGAAATGAGAAAAAAGATTAGATCTGGCCAATGCGTTGCACCTAACCTAAGCCTTTAAATGACCAAAGACTTGGGATCCTTGAGAGTCCAGCAATAGCAAAGGGAAAGGAATATATGAAGAAAGAGAGCAGCTAAGGAAACCCATTGAAAAGGATCGCCTCCCTAGTAGAGAGGTAGGATGAAGAATCTTATAGGAAAATGAAGGGACAGTAGGGAAGATGCCTTGTCTTCTTACTAGCCCCCGAACAACGAGCTTCGTCAAAGAAAAAAAAAAGAAAATGTTATTTGATAATGTCCAAGTAAAAGAAGCACCCCCAGAGCTGCAAGACTTGCCAAGGCAACAAGAAGAAAAACTTGAAGAAATGGACGTGGGAACTGATGAAGGGAGAGTGATACCTTTGCTCATAGGAGCCTTACTAGAAAAAGAAGAGAATAAAAATTTGATTGTAGTTTTGAAAGAATACATGGACTTGTTCGCTTGGGAATATAAAGAAATGTTAAGACTAAGCCCCGCCTTGGTAACACACAATTTGGCAATACGCCTTGATACTAACCCAATAAAGTAGCCTCCGTGAAAATTTAGCCTAGATATTAAGGTACAAATCAAGAAGGAAATAGAAAAACTCCTCAAGGCACAATTCATAAAGCCTATACAATGTCCCATCTGGTTGGCCAACATCATACCAGTAAAAAAGAAGAATGGCCAAATTAGGTGTTGTATTGACTTCAGAGATCTCAACAAGGCATACCCAAAGGATGATTTTCCACCACCTAACATAGATATTATCGTGGATGTCATAACAACACATGAAAGATTTTCCTTTATAAACGAGTTTAGTGGTTATAACCAGATTCAAATGGTGCTTGAAGATGAAGAAAAGACAACATTTAGGACATCATTTGGAAATTTCTACTATGTGGTAATGCCCATTGGATTAAAAAATGTCGGGGCGATATACCAACAGGCAATGACAACTATATGCAATGATAAACTACATGATTTTGTTGAAGATTATGTGGATGATCTAATAGTCAAGTCCAAGAAAAAGGGAGAGCATGTGAACCATTTGAAAATGGTCTTTCAAAGATGTAGGAAGTACCAACTCAAAATGAATCCCATGAAATGTGCTTTTGGTGTGGCTTTTGGAAAATTTTTAGGCTTCAAAATGCATAGGGAAGGCATCTTAGCAGATGAAGGAAAGATAAGGGTGATACAAGAAATGCAACCACTCACCAACACTTAAGAAGTACAAAAACTAATGGGAAAATTGGGATACATCCGTAGATTTGTTCCAGCACTAAGTGAACTGTTAAGCCCCTCTGAGGAGTTTGTTGAAAGAGAAGACAACCTTTGAATGGACGAAGGCATATCAAGAAACCTTTGAAAAAATTAAGGCAGTGCCAACCTCAACAAAGGTTATATCGCCTCTAACAAAAGAATTACCCATGAGACTCTATTTGGCATCCATAGAGCAATCAATAAGTGGATTGATCTCCCAAAAAATAGAAAGCATGGAACGACCAATTTTATACTTAAGCAGAATGTTGAAGGATATCGAAACAAGGTACTCCAAACAAGAAAGACACTACATCACCTTGGTATATACTGCTCAGAAGTTCAGACACTACTTTCAGGCACATAGTATCCATATGATGACTAAGTACGAAGGGCTCAAGTACATGTTGCAAAGCCCAGTACTAATTGGAAGGATGAGTAAGTGGGCGCTAATGCTGAGCGAGTATGATATCACTTCAGTGACTCCTATTGCACTTAAGAGCTAGGCGTTAGCAGATTTGATGGCCATCTACCTTACCATCCTTGAGGAACATGTCGAAGTTGAAATCCCTAGAGAAGTAGAAGGGATGAATTATTATGAGGAGACGGAAACATGGACTCTAATGTTTGATGGGTCGTTTTCAACACCACACAGTGGAGCAAGGGTTGTCTTCTCAAATGGTAAAGGAGAAGTATTGCTATTCGCTTACAAATTAGATTTTCCATGCACCAATAATGAAGTAGAGTACAAAGCCCTCATCATACGACTGTGAATGCCTAGGAAATTGGAGCAAAATAACTAACAGTAAACAAAGAATCAAATCTGGTGGTTAAACAACTCAAGGGAGAATATGAGGCGAAGGAGGCATCCTTAGCAACATACAGAGAACGGGTAGTGAGCCTTTTAGAAGAATTTGACAAAGTTGTATTCTTCCATGTACCAAGAACAGAAAACAAACAAGCGAATGCCCTAACAACAATAGGGGAAAAAGTGAAGGTGGAGCATGGAAACAAAATTGTGGAATACGGGGTGATTGAGAAACCAAACAAACATAAAAAGGAGGCGCTTGTGATATCAAGTAAGAAAGATTGGAAGGCGCCTATAATGCACCAATTGAAAACGTTCACAAGGGTAGCAAAAGATTTCTACACTTTGGGAAAAGAGCTCTACATGAAAAGCGGTTGTGAACACCCAATTTTGTCCGGATTATTAAAACATTTTAATGTAAAATAATAAAAAAAGAGAGATTAATTATGTCAATAAATGTTCTTGTTTGTTTGGTCCTTTTTGTTTTTTGTTTTGCTTGGCCCAAAAGAGTTTGCTTAACCCATTTCTTTTCTTGTCTAAACCAAATTTTAATCTTTTTTGTTTTGGCCCAATTTTTGTTTTGGCCTAATTAGTATTGCAATAAAAATAAATAATAATCATAATAATAACAAAAAAAGAATAGGAGGGCTGCCGTTGCAGCCATCTGCCCACTCCCTTTTGTTTTTCCCCATTTTGAGAGTGAATCTATTTTGCCTTTGCTTGTTCTTTTCCTCCTTTTTCCTTTTCTCACCAGGCACCATGCACTGGCCATACACTCACTCACTCTCTCACGTACACAAAGCCGCAGCAGAGGCAATGTTGTGTGCTCCCCACTTTCACCACTGCAACTGCAATTCCGTTGCACCCATCACACAGTTTTATTCCCCATGCTGGTTTTGTTTGGATCGTGACAGTCTGTCTATATAAGAGGGAGAATGAGAATTTGAGGGGATTGGATTGAAAGAGATCGGGTAGACAACAGAAACGAGAGAAGTTTGGAAAAATTGAAAGAAACCATAAAGAAACTAGAGAGAAGCAGAGAGTATAGAAAAGAGAAGGAATTTATTTGCAAGCTAAACCTTTCTTACCAAGTTTTTTTTTTATCACTTCTCATCAATCATCTTCTGATCTTTGGTTCTTGAAGGTAAAATCCTTTTCATCACTTGCATATTTTCTCCACCACCTCTAGAGGGACAGCCCTCTGTTTAGCAATAAACTAATGCCAAAACCATCCCAGCAACTCTAAACAAAAATACCTCACTGAACCAACCAAAAAAAAAAAACCATACCACCGTTGTGCCTCTTCCTCCCTCCACCGTAGCCAACCGTGTACCCCTGCTTCAAACCGAGCCCCACAAGTCACCCAAACCAGAAACAGAGCCAAGTCGCCACCGTGGTGACCACCCTCTCCACCACATCCGAAATCACCAGATCCACCTCCCACCCGAAAAAAAAAAAAATAGAAAAGCAACACATAACCACCATCCTCCACGGCCCATCACTACCTCTCGTCCACATCGCAGCCACCGTCCACTAAACAGAGCCACCTCCAAACCAGCCGTGGACACCATATGCCAGAGCAAGCCACTTCTCCACCCCATTCACCACCAACACCCAACCATACGGCTTCTCCTTTGCCCGGATCTGTACCCTCAAGCAACCGTGACCCTCCACGAAACCCACCGTGAAACCACCACAGGCCACCCCACTACGAAGCCACCATGCCCACCGTAACCGCCACCCCCTGCAAACCGCAACCCAGCCATGACCAGCTGCAACCTTCGAAGCCACCGTCCCAACCCCCATTTGAAACCCATTTTTGGTTCTCTGTTTTGCTTGTTTCAGAGACTGAATGTCTCTTCCTTTTAATCGTTTGACTTATTGTTAGAAATTAGGATAATTCTGATGCAATTTTTTTTCTTCTTTCATTTCTTTGGGTTTTATTTTGGTTTTGGGCTAGTCATCTTTTGTGTTTTTTAGCTTAACATTTTTTTAGTCTTATTTTGCATTTGGGCCTATGTCTTTGTAGTGGGCTGATCATCCTTTTATTCTTCTTTTATTCATTTTTTTTCTTCCCTTGTTAATTTAGTTAAAAAAAAAACATTAGGTGAGCCTGATTTGCAAATTTCTATTATTTTAGTGAAATGGATCTTTATAAATAATAGGTGGCATTTTTTTTATAATATCTTGTTTTACTTTGTTTTTTTATTTATTGACGTGTTTGTTATCTTATTAACCTTTATTTTAAATAGTGACTTTGTACTTTTTTTCTAATGAAAGTCTTTTTTTTATGTATATAAAACATGATTAACTGAGTTGTGACAGTTTGTTAATCCTGTACTCCTTTAGAATTATCTGAGTTGTGACAGCTTGATGATTCATTTTTTTATAAATAAAATAAAATAATTAAGTTTTATTAAAATAATAATAATAATATGGGATTAACTGAGCTGTGATAGTTTGTTAATCCTGTGTTTTTTTTAATTATCTGAGTTGTGACAGCTTGATGATTCAAATCCTTTTTCTAAATAATAAAAAAAAATCTGATGCATTTTCAAAACAAAATATTTTCAAAATTAAAAATAAACAACCCACAATCGTTTTTCTAAAGAACGACGTGACTTTGAATTCCTCATTGCATCCGAGGATACGTAAGAGCAGAATTTCAATTCTGTCAAGCCAAAATTAAATTTTTATAATTTATTTGTTTATTTAGTTTATCTTTTAATAAATGGGTAAAATAAATATTTTTAAAAGTTATAAAAATTACACAATTAATTTAAGGTAACCGCCTTAGGACAGATGTATTAGAGGTGTTGTGGGATTAAGTCTCCGCCCTTCCCTGTGCATAATTAGACTCCCGAACCTAAGTTTTTGAACGTAGACCATCTTTTTTTTGTTTTTCATTTTTTTCTAATAAAAATAAAATTAGTGGCGACTACCTTTAAATTTTTGTAATTTGAGTCGTTATCCCACCGCGATCCCGGTCGCGATAGTTGGCGACTCCACTGGGGACTTTTGAGAGTCAAGCCTTTGTAAATTGGTTGTGCAATTTTTTTTTTGTGACATTTAAATGATTGTTTTACCCTTTTTGTTTTTGTTTTGTTTTTCTATTTTGTTTAATTTTTTTTATTTGATTAACTTAACTGTGTTTTTTATTTTATTATGCAAACCTTAGGATAGAGGATTGTTTAGAATTGGTTTAGTGTTTATTTTGTTTTGCATGATGTGGGTAGTCTTTAGGATTATAAAGGTTTGTATGATCCCTACACACACTGCACTTACATGCTTATCACACACATTCAAGTGGGGCCCTATACCCAGGTCTGAGTGAAGCCTAAGTTAAGTAGAGGTTACGTAGTGGTAGCCTTTTTGGATGTATATCCTGTTTGGTTATTGCGAAAATCTTATCTAGAGTGTGCCTTTTTCATAAGTGTCCCACACTTGGTGGTTTATCCACTGTTTGTGGTCAACATTATGAAATAGGACTTAGCTCTAGAGACCTTTAGAATAGAAGAGCCACCCAACGAGACTTCTCACGAATCAGAAAAACTCATAGATCCTTAGGGTAGAACTCCTCAAATTTAAGGCAATCCCTTAGGGCACAAAGGGAGCATACCTTCTTCTTACTTTCGAATTTATCCATGTCATATTTGCTCTTATACATATACATAATAAGTAGTGTGGTCTATTAATGTGATAAACTCAATCGCACCCTGCTCAAAGACAAGTTTTACTTGGAAATAAAAGGAGAGATAAGTTTTTCTTTTTTTTTAAAAAAAAAGGAGGGTGCAAGTCACTATTAATGAACCAACTATTTATCATTCATTCTAAAGAAAATAAAAAAATAATAATACTTTGCGTCCTTGCATCATGTTTCTTACTACACTCTAATCTCTTTGTCATTCCTCAGGAAAATTTGTTAGAGAACCGTTAAACTCAATCAAGATTTGAAGTGAGTATCTTTGATGGAAAGGAATATGGGATCAGATCACAAGGATATGACTTTGAAGAAAACTCTGCGACTCAAGGCCAAGAAAGTTAACACCAAGAGCCTGGTGATCATGGGCTAAATGCTAAAGAAGATCCAACGTTTGACACTCGCAACAAAGTATGGGAAGATTCTGGACTTGTTAGAGGTGAATGTGCAAGTGGAAGCGATCATTGTGGTGGCCCAATATTATGACCCGTCTCTTTGGTGTCTCACCTTTCAAGATTTCCAGCTAGCCCCCACTTTGGAAGAATTTGAGCAGATTCTGGGTTTGCCGTTGGAGGGTAAAAAGTCAAACTTTTATATAGGACACTACGCATCCATTCAGACAGGAGCAAATGTTCTAAAAGTGCATGCTAGAGACCTACAAAGTGCGCAACAAAATAGGAATGGAACCAAAGGGTTTTCAAGAGAATACCTCGAGGGACATATGCGTCACTTAGCCAACAATGGAGATTGGGATGTTTTCATAGATGTGTTGGCCCTCACTATTTACGGCTTGGTCTTGTTCCCTAATATTGATGACTATGTGGATTATGCAGCGATTGACGTGTTTCTGGCTTGCAAGTTTAACACCGATAACCCAGTTCCAGCCATTCTCGCAGATGTTTATTGCACCCTGAACTTTTGCCACGAAAAGAATGGCAAGAGAATCCTCTGTTGCTTGCCGATGTTATATGTTTGACTCACAACTCATATTTTCAACAAATCATACAGAATAGAGTGCCCTATAGCTGACTTCAACATGTACCAGCTAAAGAATAAGAGCAGCCGTGAATGGGCAGACCATTTGGCAGAATTGGATGAAAAGCAAATTAGACGGTATCCTCGATGGAAAGATATAGAGGCTATCATCTACCAGTGTGGAGGATTTTCAAACATACCCCTCATGGGTACACAAGGGTGTATCAACTACAATCCAGTCTTGGCACAACGATAACTTGGTTACCCTATGATGGGACCACCTGCAGAAGTCCAAATAACCCCTTTTGTTCTTTACTATGATAACATGGAAAACACTGAGTCACTTCAGAAGATCTGAAGTGCTTGGGACAGAATCATCCGAAGAGGAAAAGAACTGGGAGTTAGAAGTTGGAGCCAAGGGAAGTTACCGCCAATGGGTTAAAGACAGAGTTCAGGAAATCAAGTTGCCATTCAAGGCCCCGACAATTCCTTTGGTTGATGGATCTTCAGCCTCAGTCTTGATTGAAAATGAAGAGACACAAGAAATGAAAGCTAAGATCACAAAGATGGAAAAGGAAAGGGAGAAGATGGAAGCTGAGTTGAGAGAGACCCGCCATGAATGTACGACCTTGAAGCGAGAAAATATTGAAAAGGATTGCATTCTCGATGGGGCTAACAAAATGATAAAGATGGAACACGATTACCTGTTGAAGACCAAGCATTGTCTGGGGGCCGCAAACAAGGAATTAGGGCTCCGAAGGCAAGAAAGAGACAGAGTTATGGCTGAAAACTAACAACTTAAAGAGCAGCTCAAGAATGCCAAATTAACTCAGAGTAATACGATGCGACTGGTAGAAGAAATGAGGCAGCAGATGAAAGTGGCATCCGAGCAATATGAAGATGTGATCAAAAACAAGAAACTCCACATGAAAGAGACAATTACAGAATATGAAGTGGCATTACAACAAGAGCATGAAAAAATGAAGGAACTAATGAATCAGATGGAACAACAAAAAGGCAACATCAATGGATGGAAGGAACAAGCATATGTTTGGAGGAGTCATTTTGTAAAATTAGCATGTTTGGCTAATTCGGCAATTGCAGATACCCCATATCATTTGAGGAAGGCCGATAAGATGATTAATCCTTTTGAGACACCAGTAGAAATCAGTGACTTCATTGAGTACTGTAAAGACCTAATAGGGCAGATGAAACAAATGGCCAAGGTGTATTTAGATAGGGAATAGTCTTATTCGGCTAGGTCATGATGTAGTCAGCTATGAAGCAATGTATTTAATTGTCATATCTTTTCAATTGAATGAATGAAATATGCTTGTCTCGACACTTATTTTCTGATCCCATATTTCACTTGAGGCTCAATACTTTTGAACGAGACGTTCTGGGTAATAGTCACAACAAACAAAGATAGAAGATACTCACTTCAAATCTACTTAGCATAAAACCACTAACAGTCCTCTAACAAATAATGAGAATAATCTCTTGAAAAATAATAATTTGACTTTCATAATTTTCAGGTAAAAGTTTTGAACCATTGCTCGTCCTCGGAAAATACAGATCGCACAAACCCGGACCTACGAAACAAGGCTGCAAACTAAGCTAAGAGAGATGTCAAGTTCAAAAAGAAATTTGATTCAAGAGATGGATGAAATGAGGGAAAGAATCAATACGATGGCAGAAGGACAATCAGGGGTCGAGGATTTACTGAGACAGTTAACTGAGACCCTTAGAACAACAAATAGAGCTTTTGTTGGCCCTGGAGTTAATACAAATGCAAACAACAATGTGAATGAAGAGGACGATTCTATGAATGGAAATCATGAAGGGGAAATAACAATGCGAAGGGTACTCATGAGCGGCCAGTAAAAATATTCCTTAACGACAACTCAGAGAAAGAAAGGTTAAGAGATGAACTGATTGAAAAGATGTAAGAGCAAATCAAAGCTATTCAAGGCCCTAATTTATACGGCTCAGTGGGAATTGATGAACTATGCCCGGAGGTGGAAGTCAATATCCCTAAGGACTTCAAAATTCTGGATTTCACAAAGTACGACGGAAGCACCAATCCAAAGTTTCATCTAAAGACTTACATTACTAAGATGACTATTTGGTCGCGGGATCAAAGATTTCTAATCAATTTCTTCCATGAAAGCCTGACTGGGCCAACTTTGGAATGGTTCATGCAACTTGACCATTCGAGGATTTCTTGCTGGGATGACCTGACAAGCCTATTCTTGGGGCAATATTGATTTAACATCGATACCGCACCTACCCGAGAACAACTAGGGGCAATGCAGAAGAAACATGGTGAAACTTTCAAGCAATATGCCCAAAGGTGAAGAATGTTGGCAGCTCAGGTTCAACCACCATTGACTCCGTCGGAAATGAGCTCGTACTTTATAAGGACCCTAGGAACACCTTTTATTGGGCTGATGGCAAGGACTACCTACAAGGATTTTTCAGACCTGATTGTGGCTGGAGAAAGGATCGAGAATCTTGCGAAAGCCAGAAAATTACCTACTGGAAGTACAGAGAGCAATTTTCCTAAAATGGCGGCGCCAGTAAAGAAAAAGGAACCAGAAGTCAGTTATGTGCAACAACAAAACTCATACTTCCCCCGTAATCCCCAACCATACCGTTCTTATCAAGCCCTTCCACCCACTTTTCTAGCTTACCAAACTTCATACCAAGTCAACAATGTCCCATCACCACGTCCATACGCTCCAACCCATCTTGCCTATACTAATCGTCCTCCCGCACCTCGAAACCCAGGAAACCAAGGGTATACTCGACCCCCGATGAATCTACCCCCTTTCCCCAAGCTACCAATCTCCAATGCCGATCTGTTTCAACAATTGTTTGATGTGCACTTGATTGCATGCGCCCCTTCTCGCCCTATGGTACCCCCATTCCCAGCTTGGTATAATCCTAATGCAACTTGTAAGTTTCATATGGATAACCCAGGACACTCAATTGAAGATTGCGAGGTATTTAAAACAATAGTAAGAAAATTGATTGCCTGTGGAAAGCTGGACTTTGAAGAGGAGAAAGGACCTAGCATTACTAGCAATCCAATTCCGAATCATGGGAAGGAGACTGTAAATGCATTAGAAAAAGATAAGGAAGGAGTTCAAAATGTAGCAAACGTCAGAACTCCTACGAAGTTAATATTCCAAGGTCTGGTCCAAGCAGGCTACTGTTCTTCAGTAACCTTTGAGGAGGTAGGGTTTGAGTATGATACTGAAGCTTACTGTGAATACCATATGGAGAAGGGGCACGATATTGAAAGCTGTCAAGAATTTAAAGCTCAGGTGCAGAGATTCATAGCTTTGAGGGTAGTGGATGTTACTCGAGCAAGATGGTTCACAAGGGAAATAAATACTGTGAAACGTCTAGTCCTCAAACTTCCGCATACTAGTGAAGTCCCAAATTCTGGGAAAGTTGTCATAGCGATAAAGAAGCCTACACCTTTCCCTACAGTGATTCCTGTGCTGTACCCTGGGAGTATGATGTCAAGGTAAAGACGCAAGGTGATATAGGGCAAACCTCTTCAGCCTCTATTATGTAGATAGTAGAGCCCGCACAAAAGATGCAAGGTGATATAGGGCAAACCTCCTCAGCATTTATTACGCAGATAGTAGAGCCCGCACAATCAGTGACGAATGTCGTAGGCATAAGAGGGATTACAAGAAGCGGTAGGTACTATGGGCAAGAAGATAAGACTGGAAAAGGAAAAGCAAGCCTTTTAGAAACAAAAGAGGACGAAGAAGAAGAGTTCCTAAAGATCATGAAGCAAAGTGAGTATGATGTAACAGAACAACTCAGAAAAACTCCAGCCCGGATCTCTCTATTATCACTTATCATGAGTTTTGAACCTCATCGCAAAGCACTGCAGAAAGTGTTAAATGAAGCCTACGTGAAGCTAGATGTTACCCCGGAAACCTTAGTGAGTATGGTGGATCCAATAAGGCACATCAAAGTGATCCCTTTCTCTGAGGAAGAAGTGGTACGTTCAACAGGGAATAACCCACGTGCTTTGCACATCTCTTTGAAATGTCGGGGATATGTAGTTGCAAAGGTTTTGATTGATGGGGGTTCCGCCTTGAACGTCCTCCCGAGAACAACCTTATCCCAACTGACTATGAGCGTAAAAGACCTGAAACCCCAAGAAATGACTGTGCGAGCCTTCAATGGAAGAAAAAGAGGGATTATGGGAGAAGTGACCCTTCCACTTGAGATAGGCCCGAGCTGCTTCCAAGTACTATTTCAGGTAATGGAGATCGAGCCTACATATACTATGCTCTTAAGAAGACCATGGATCCATGCTGCCGGTGTTGTTCCCTTAACTTTGCATCAATGCTTGAAGTACATCAATAATGGATGTTTGGTTACCATTCGAGGAGAAGAAGAAATCTTATTGATGAAGCCTATTTCAGTGCCTTATGTTGAAAACACAGACTTGGAGGTGGAGAATTTCTTACACAGCTTCCAGTTGGTAGAATCAAAGGCAGAGAAAGAGGAGTCACCTTCTAAGATGTTCATCAAATTGTGACTCGCATCATGACAAAGAGTGGTTATCAAGTCGGGAAAGGTTTAGGAATACAGCTGCAAGGAACCAAGTCTACGATCACCCTACCAGAAAACAAGAGCAGACATGGTCTGGGTTATGATGCATCCTTAGAAGGTATGATGAAGCAAGGCATGACTCTCAATGAGAAGAATAAAGTGAAAAGGACTATTCCTCATTTGAAGGAAACATTCCCTGTTTCTGCTGAAATCACCAATGGAACCTCCAGTCCTCGAGTTCGGCTAATCATTAACAATGTAGAAGAAGACTTGGGAGAATACCATGCTATTTAGCCCTCCAAAAACTTGAAAGCTCTGGACAATTGGCGATCTGAGGCGTTAATTGATGTGATTGCCATAAAGCAATTGTTTAGTCATGATGTTATCCTAGACTTTTGTGATGTCGAAGTTATGATAACTTTTATTGAAGTTTTAATGTAATGAACTTGTGTGTTTTTGTGTGTTTCACTGTTCATGTGATCTTTTATCAAAATTTCAATGCAATGAACTTTGTGTTTCTCAGTTGATTCACTGTTTTGCTTCTTTTTATCATCAACTTATCTTTTTCTTGGCCCTGTCAATTGCCATATTTTCCTTCTTCAATAGTTTCCAATCTGGCATAAATAAATCTTCTAGGGATTTGAGTCTTGTAGAGTCATTGTCCCATAAAGATGTTCCTAAAAGCTTAAAGATGGATTCTCATTCAATGATGGATATAGATAACTATGACTCAGATGAAGAAAGGGACGCTACTAAGGAGTTTGCCAAGTTGGTAGAAAGGTCTGAGAGAGAATTCAGCCTGAATGAAGAAGAAGCGGAGGTGATCAATATGGGAACTGATGAAGACAAGAAAGAGTTAAGATTGGTGGATAATCCAGAGCGGGAATGCATGATCAAGTTATTCAGACATTACATGGATGTCTTCGCATGGTCTTATCGAGATATGTCAAGGCTGGATCCGAGTATAGCTTCCCACAAAATCCCGTTATATCCTAATGCTTAAGCGAAAAAGTAGAAGTTAAGAAAAATGCACCCTGAAATGTCCTTAAAGATCAAAGAGGAAGTCACCAAGCAGTTGGAAGCAAGATTTTTGGAAGTATCTAGACACCCAGAATGGGTAGCAAACATCGTTCCCGTTCCGAAGAAGGATGGAAAGGTCAGGATGTGCGTGGATTATAGGGATTTGAATAAAGCTAGCCCTAAAGATGATTTCCCATTACCTCACATTGACGTCCTCGTCGACAATGTGGCAAGAGGTCATAGATTCTCTTTCATGGATGACTATTCTGGATACAATCAGATTCCCATGGATACAAATGATAAAGAGAAGACCACGTTCATCACGGCATGGGAAACTTTTTGTTACACAATTATGCCGTTTGGTTTGAAGAATGTTGGGGCCACCTATCAGCGTGTCATAGTTGCTTTATTCCATGATATGATGCACAAAGAAATTGAGGTATACGTGGATGACATAGTCGCCAAGTCCAAAGAAAGGGAAAGCGACGTGGAAGTGTTGCAAAAACTGTTCGAAAGACTCAGAAAGTACAAGTTCAGGCTAAACCCAGCAAAGTGTGTTTTTGGTGCGTCGACTGGTAAACTACTTGGTTTCGTCATTAGCAAGGAAGGGATCAAAGTAGACCCTGACAAAGTCAAAGCGATACAAGAGATGCCAGCTCCCAAAATGGAAAAAGAGGTAAGAAGCTTTCTCAGGTTACATCGCTAGGTTCATAGCCAATCTGACTAGCACCTGCGAGCCGATCTTCAAGCTATTAAAGAAACAACAACCAGGAGAATGGGATAAATATTATCAGGAAGCTTTTGAGAAGATAAAAACTTACTTGCAAAGTCCTCCCATATTGGTGCCACCTACTCCTGGCCATCCTTTGATATTGTACCTCACGGTATTACAGACATCCATGGGAGCAATGTTAGGGCAACATGATGAAGCAAGAAGAAAAGAACATGCCATCTACTATTTAAGCAAGAAGTTCAATGATTGTGAGTCTCGCTACATGACAATCGAGAAGACTTGTTGTGCCCTAGCATGGACATCAAGAAGGTTGAGGCAGTATATGTTGTACTATACAACTTGGCTGATCTCAAGAATGGATCCGATAAAGTACATATTTGAAAGTCCTCATATCTCCACACGAGTCTCCAAGTGGCAAGTAGTTCTTTCTGAGTTCGATATAAAGCACATAACTCAAAAATCTATCAAAGGAAGCGCAATTACAGATCATTTAGCTGAGAACCCACTTGATCACAAATAACCTGTGATATCTGAATTCCCCGATGGAGAGGTTTTAGTTGTTGAAGAAGAAGAGTCAGATGAAGAAGACATATGGAACATGTACTTTGATGGAGCAGTAAACATGTATGGGAGCAACATAGGGGCAGTGGTCACCTTGTCAAGTGGGAAGCAATACCCTGTCGCCATCAAGTTAGAGTTCGATTGCACCAATAATGTTGCCGAGTATGAAGCATGTGCTCAAGGATTGAAAGTTGCAATAGAATTGAGAGTGAAAGAACTACAAGTATATGGAGATTCAGCACTGATAATCTATCAAGTGAATGGGGAATGGCAGACTAAGGATCCAAAGTTGATTGCATACCAGAAATATTTGATACAGTTGGTCGAGAAGTTTGAAGGGATCACCTTTTCACACTTGACTCGAGATAAGAACCAATTCGCAGATGCCCTGGCTGCTTTGGCTGTGATGACCAATTTGGATATTCATGCTAATATGCAGCCCATCCGAGTGAGGGCAGAAAGCGAATCGGTTTATTGTTCTAATGTTAAGGAAGAAGAAGATGGCCAACCCTGGTTCCATGATATCAAGCAGTACAACCCTGGTTCCATTTATTAGTACGTTAGGGGTAAATGAGACAAACAAAAAGACCATCTGTCGGCTCTCGATGGCTTTCTTTTTGAACGGGGAGGTACTGTACAAAAGGAATTATGATGGTACACTCCTCAGATGTGTGGAATCTAACGAGGCTCTCACCATTTTAACAGAAGTTCATGAAGGGATTTGTGAAACACACGCCAACGGTATCATGATGGTTTGCCAAATCCTACGATGTGGTTATTACTGGTCCACTATAGAATCTGATTGCATAGGATATGTTCGAAAGTGTCATAAATGCCAAGCATACTCTGACCGTATTAATGCACCTCCTGTCCCATTGCATAATATGGTGGCACCCGGGCCTTTTTGATATAGGAAATTGATGTTATTAGGTCAATAAATCCAAAGGCTTCCAATGGCCATAGATTTATCCTGGTAGTAATTGATTACTTCACCAAGTGGGTAGAGGCTGCCTCCTATGCCAAGGTCACTCAAAAGGTGGTTCTCAAGTTCTTGAGGGCAAACATCATCTGTCAATATGGAATCCCAGAAAGGATTATTACAGACAATGTCCCTAATCTCAATAGTGCCGAAATTAAGAATCTATGTGAGAGGTTTAAGATCAAGCATCACAATTCTACTCCTTACAGACCTCAGATGAACGGCACGGTAGAAGCAGCAAACAAGAATATCAAGAAGATAGTAGCCAAAATGGTGGTCAATTATAGAGAATGGCATGAGATGCTCCCCTATGCTCTTCACGCATATCGCACTAATATCCGATCTAGCACTGGGGCAACACCATTTTCCCTGGTATATGGCATGGAAGCAGTTTCTCCTATAGAGGTTGAAATCCCATCCTTAAGAGTGTTGATGGAAGCCGAGTTAGAAGAGGTAGAATGGATAAAAACTCGGTATGAGTGTCGCGACCGTAATCGCGGCGGGAGCGGCGAAACAAAATAAATAATGTTAGGAGTCGCCACCAATTTTATTTAAATTAGGAAAAATTGGAAAACCCTTTTAGAAAATAGTCTTTGAAACCAGATTGGATTCGGGAGTCGATTATGCATAGGGAAGGGTGAAGACTTAACCCCACAGCACCCCTAATACATCCGTCCTAAACGGTTACCCTAAATTAGTTATGCAAAAAAAAAATTTAATAATCTCGCAATATATTTGTTTTACCCCTTTTTATTAAAAAAAATTAAAAAAATAAAGAATTTGAAAAAATATAAAATTTGGCTTGACAGAATAAAGATTCTGCTCCTACGTATCCTCAGGTGCAATGAGGAACTCAAAGTCACGTAGTTCTTTAGAAAATAAGTGTGGGTTGGTTGATTTTATTTAAAGAAAAGATTTAATTTTTTTTATTTTATAAAAATTTGAATTAACAGGTCGTCGCGACTCTATTAATCAAATTAAAGTTCGAATGAGTGAAGTTTGCGTCACGCTAGACGTCACCCACAGATTAGTTGCTTTTATTTAAAGAAAAGATTTATTTTTTTATTTTTATAAAAATTTGAATTAACAGTCGTCGCGACTGTTAATTAAATTAAAATTTGAATGAGTGAAGTTTGCGTCACGCTAGACGTCACCCACTGATTGTTAAATTTATTATTATTAGGTGATGAATGATAATGAAATTTTTAGCCTTTATTAAATAATAATTTATTTAAAATAATTTGAATCATTAGGTTGTCACAACTCGAATGATCCAAAATAGTTACAAGATTAACAAGTTCGTCACAACTCGGTTAATCCTGTTTTAAAAAAAAATTATTTTACTTTTATTATATTTTGTTTGTTATCCCTTTTTTATCTTTTTAATTTTTTTTATTTTAGCCCATTTAGGCCTATTTCAAAAAAAAAAAAAAAAAAAAAAAACTACCGAATTCTAAAACAAATAAAAGAAAGAGAAAAAATAAAAAAACAAAAAAATAAAACAAAACGAAAATGAAGAAAACACAAAAACTTACGAAAAATAAAAATTGAAATAGAAAGGGGGTCTTCTTCTTCTTCGTTATAGCAGAGAGGACTCAAAGTGGGGAATGGAGGTGATGGGAGTGTTTTGATGAGGAAGATGATGAAGTTATGGTGGGGTGAAGCTTTGGTGGTGATTTTAATGGAAGATGGCTTGATGGAGAAGATGAATAGTGTAGTAATGGGAGGTTGAAGGAGATGAATAGTGGGGGAGTGATGTGAGTTGAAAGTCGAACGTGTTTTGTGAGTTGAAAAACCTGGAGGTCTTTTGTGTGTGGGGGTTGTGGGTTAATATGGGAAGGGTTTAGGGTGAAGAGTTTGAGTTGTAGTGTGATTAGGAGTTGTTAGTGATAAGGGATGGAGTTTGTTTCGGATGAGTGTTGGGATTGGTTTAGGATAGGCGATGGGATTGGATTAGGATAAGTTTATTTATGATGAGTTTGAGTTGGTTTAGGATATGAGTTGTGAGTTAGATAATGGGTCATGGGTTGGATATTGGGTCATGGGTTGGATATTGGGTCAATGGGTAGGTTAATGGATTATGGGCAAATGAGCTAATGGACCAATGGGTTGAACTTTTTATTTTTTATTTTTTTATTTATTTTTTTATTTTTACAAAAATACCCGGACAAAATTAGGTGTTCACAATGAGCAATTAAACATGATTGAAGAAAAGCGATTAAAGACCATCTGTCATGGGCAATTGTACCAAAGAAGAATGACAAGAGCTTTCAATAAGAAAGTACGCCCTAAGGAATTTCAAGCAGGTGACCTGGTTTTGAGGAAAAAAACTTCCAAACCAAGAAGACGCCCGAGGCAAATGGGCACCGAGTTATGAGGGCCCTTACATTGTTAAGCAAGCATTCTCTGAAGGAGCCTTAGTTTTGACAGATATGGATGGAAATGAATTACCAAGGCCGACAAATGCTGATGCAGTCAAGAAGTTTTATGCCTAAAGAAGAAAAAAAAAAGAAAGAGAAAAGAAGAAAGAAAAGAAAGGAAAAGAAAAAAAAAGAGAAGAAGCCCATTAGGTCGAAAACCCGCAAGGGCGACCTAAGCAAAAGTTAGGGCATTTAAATCAGGCAAAAGTAAAGTCGGCAAAGGCTCTCATTGGAGATGTCACCTAAAGGGCCCACTGAAACAACATAAAGAAAAAATTGGGGCAATTTTGAGTAGTAATGGAAGAGAAAAACTGGGGCAATTTTGAGTAGTGATGGAAGAAAACAAAAAAAAACTGGGGCAAATTTTGTGCGGTGATCAATGGAAGAGGATTTGTATCATTGGCAGTCAATGGTTGTAATATCCATATGAGAATTAAGTCATATCTAAATAGAATGAAGGAATCCTAACAGGGGCAATTACTTTTCGCTTTGTCTGTGCCATCCTTTGTATTCTTTATCATTCTCAATGCCTTTATGTGTTTGTGAATATTTGAATAAATGAAAGTACCCTTCTCTTTCTTTTCTTCTCTCTTATTCTTCTACTTTCTTTCATCTTGTTTGTTTCTTTCATATTTGTGAAATCACACAATTTATTACAAAATGCCTCGATCAAAAGGAATATCAGTTCAATATCATTGATTTGATGATTTAATGACAATCCTCTAATTAACAAATCAGATCAAGAATGGGTTAGAAATTTCAATCGAGGGATGAAAATTAGGAATTTTAATCGAGGGATGAAAATTAGGTCTACCCCATATTCAATCCACATTGTCAGGAAGAAGAGGGGGAATTGTGTTCCTGATGAGCAAACTTGAAAGGGAAGGTACTCAATGTTTGAAGATTCCAAGGAATTTGAGACAAGCTGATAAGCCCTAATTTGCGAGAGCCTGCTTCCGGGTTTGATGGATTAAAGTTTTTCGAGGAAGCAATTAACATCGAGAATGCAAAAGAAAGTTTTGACGTGATTTTTTTTAATCTATTGACAAGATCTTTAGATGCAGGAATGAATAGTACAACATCTTTTCATGAGATAATAAGCTGCAACAGCTTTGAAAGTGACGTCTTTGGCTTTTACGCCTAGCTTCACTTTAGCAAAAAAAAAAAAAAAAGAAAAAAATCTTTGCGGGACACAAGAGCCCACTGCATTTAAAATTTTGGGACATAGAAGCCCACTGCACTTTCATTTTTGGGACACAGAGGCCCATTGTATTTTAAATTCGGGACACAGAGGCCCACTGCATTTTAAATTTCGGGACAAAAGCCCACTGCATTTTCATTTTCGGGACACAGAGGCCCATTGCATTTTAAATTTCAGGACACAGAGGCCCACTGCATTTTAAATTTCGGGACACAGAAGCCCACTGCATTTCGGGACATAGAAGCCCACTGCATTTCATTTTCGAGACACAGAGGCCCATTGCATTTTAAATTTCGGGACACAGAAGCCTGCTGCATTTCATTTTCGGGACACAGAGGCCTATTGCATTTTAAATTTCGGGACACAGAGGTCCACTGTATTTCAATTTCGGCACACAGAAACCCACTGCATTTTCATTTTCGAGACACAGAGGCCCAGTGCATTTTAAATTTTGGGACACAGAGGCCCATTGCATTTTTAAATTTCGGGACACAGAAGCCCACTGCATTTTAAATTTCGGGACACAAAAGTCCACTGTCATTTAAATTTTGGGACACAGAAGCCCACTGCATTTTAAATTTCGGGACACAGAAGCCCATTGCGTTTTAAATTTCAGGACACAGAAGCCCACTGCATTTTGAATTTTGGGACACAGAAGCCCACTGTCATTTAAATTTCGGGATACAGAAGCCCATTGCATTTTAAATCTCGGGCCAAGCCCACTGTCAGAAGCCCATTGCATTTTAAATTCCGTGCCAAGCCCATTGAATTTTAAATCCCGGGCCAAGCCCACTGTCTTTTAAATTCTGAGCCAAGCTCACTGTATTTTAAATTTCGGGCCAAGCTCATTGCTTTTGACAATTCCAGGTCACAAGGTCACCTAGAATTATAAAATAAAAAAGACAAGGACAAAAGAAAAAAACAACAACAAAAAATAACAAAAAATTCTTTTGATCAATAAACGTCAATTGAGTTGCGACAGCTTATTGACAATACGGTGACGTCTCTGGCTTTACGTTGAGCTTCACCCTGGTAGGATTAACGACTCTGCGACAGCTCGTAAATCCGCTATTGTGTCCACTGCCACTTCGAAGTTTAGGCCAAGCCCATTGTCTTTTACGATTTTGAATCACAAGCTCACTCAATGTCATTTAAGTTCTTTTTTAAATAAACGTCAATTGAGCTGCGACAACTTATTGACAATACAGTGATGTCTCTAGCTTTACGCTGAGCTTCACCTTGATAGGATTAATGATGCTGTGACAGCTCGTAAATCCGCATTTGAACTCGTCGGTTTTCAATCAACATCTTTGTTTTGACCGAACAAAATTTAAGTTCACGTCTTTACTCGTTTCTTACGACGATAATATGAAAAACTATAGTTATTCCTAATATCTAGTAAGAAACAAGTAAAGAGAGGCAACTGTGAACACTCAATTTTGTCTAGATTATTAAAACATTTTAATGTAAAATAAAAAAAAAGAGAGATTAATTACGTCAATAAGTGTTCTTGTTTGTTTGGTCCTTTTTGTTTTTTTTGCTTGGCCTAAAAGAGTTTGCTTAACCCATTTCTTTTCTTGTCTAAACCAAATTTTAATATTTTTTGTTTTGGACCAATTTTTGTTTTGGTCCAATTAGTATTGCAATAAAAATAATCATAATAATAACAAAAAAAGAAGAGGAGGGCTGCCGTTGCAGCCATCTGCCCACTCCCTTTTGTTTTTTCCCATTTTGAGAGTGAATCCATTTTGCCTTTGCTTGTTCTTTTCCTCCTTTTTTTTTCTCACCAGGCACCATGCACTGGCCATACATTCACTCACTCTCTCACGTACACAAGGCCGCAGCAGAGGCAATGCTGTGTGCTCCCCACTTTCACCATTGCAGCTGCAATTCCGTTGCACCCATCACACAATTTTGTTCCCCATGCTGGTTTTGTTTGGATCATGACAGTCTGTCTATATAAGAGGGAGAATGAGAATTTGAGGGGATTGGATTGAAAGAGATCGGGTAGACAGCAGAAGCGAGAGAAGTTTGGAAAAATTGAAAGAAACCATAAAGAAACTAGAGAGAAGCAAATAGTATAGAAAAGAGAAGGAATTTATTTGCAAGCTAAACCTTTCCTACCAAGTTTTTTTTTTATCACTTCTCATCAATCATCTTCTAATCTTCGGTTCTTGAAGGTAAAATCCTTTTCATCCCTTGCATATTTTCTCCACCACCTCTAGAGGGACAGCCCTCTGTTTAGCAACAAACTAATGCCAAAACCATCCCAGCAACTCTAAACAAAAATACCTCACTGAACCAACAAAAAAAAACCACACCACCATTGTGCCTCTTCCTCCCTCCACCGTAGCCAGCCGTGTACCCCTGCTTCAAACCGAGCCCCACAAGTCACCCAAACCAGAAACAGAGCCAAGCCGCCACCATGGTGACCACCCACTCCACCACATCCGAAATCACCAGATCCACCTCCCACTTGAAAAAAAAAAACCGAAAAGCAACACATAACCACCGTCCTCCACGGCTCATCACTACATCTCGTCCACATCGCAGCCACCGTCCACCAAACAGAGCCACCTCCAAACCAGCCGTGGACACCATATGCCAGAGCAAGCCACTTCTCCACCCCATTCACCACCAAGACCCAACCATACAGCTTCTCCTTTGCCAGGATCTGTACCCTCAAGCCACCGTGACCCTCCACGAAACCCACCGTGAAACCACCACAGGCCACCCCACTACGAAGCCACCATGCCCACCGTAACCGCCACCCCCTGCAAACCGCAACCCAGCCATGACCAGCTGCAACCTTCGAAGCCACCGTCCCAACCCCCATTTGAAACCCATTTTTGGTTCTCTGTTTTGCTTGTTTCAGAGACTGAATGTCTCTTCCTTTTAATCATTTGACTTATTGTTAGAAATTAGGATAATTCTGATGCAATTTTTTTTCTTCTTTCATTTCTTTAGGTTTTATTTTGGTTTTGGGCAATGGTCATCTTTTGTGTTTTTTAGCTTAACATTTTTTTAGTCTTATTTTGCATTTGGGCCTATGTCTTTGTGGTGGGCTGATCATCCTTTTATTCTTCTTTTATTTGTTTTTTTTTCTTCCCTTGTTAATTTAGTTAAAAAAAAAACATTAGGTGAGCCTGATTTGCAAATTTCTGTTATTTTAGTGAAATGGATCTTTATAAATAATAGGTGGCATTTTTTTTTATAATATATTGTTTTACTTTGTTTTTTTATTTATTGACGTGTTTGTTATCTTATTAACCTTTATTTTAAATAGTGACTTTGTACTTTTTTTCTAATGAAAGTCTTTTTTATATATATATAAAATATGATTAACTGAGTTGTGACAGTTTGTTAATCCTGTACTCCTTTAGAATTATCTGAGTTGTGACAGCTTGATGATTCATTTTTTTATAAATAAAATAAAATAATTAAGTTTTATTAAAATAATAATAATAATATGGGATTAACTGAGCTGTCATGACAGTTTGTTAATCCTGTATTTTTTTGAATCATCTGAGATGTGACAGCTTGATGATTCGAACCCTTTTTCTAAATAATAAAAAAAAATCAAATGCATTTTCAAAACAAAATATTTTCAAAATTAAAAATAAATAACCCACAATCGTTTTTCTAAAGAACGACGTGACTTTGAATTCCTCATTGCATCCGAGGATACGTAGGAGCAGAATTTCAATTCTGTCAAGCCAAAGTTAAATTTTTATAATTTATTTGTTTATTTAGTTTATCTTTTAATAAATGGGTAAAATAAATATTTTTAAAAGTTATAAAAATTGCACAATTAATTTAAGGTAACCATCTTAGGACGGATGTATTAAGGGTGCTGTGGGGTTAAGTCTCCGCCTTTCCCTGTGCTTAATTAGACTCCCGAACCTAAGTTTTTGAACGTAGACCATCTTTTTTGATTTTCTAATTTTTCTTAATAAAAATAAAATTGGTGGCAACTCCCTTTAAATTTTTGTAATTTGAGTCGTTATCCCACCGCAATCCCGGTCGCGACAGTGGTGAAAGGTTATTAATGAAGTGTGTGTCGAAAAAAGAAATATATGAGAAGATGTGAAGCTTGCATGACGCAGTGTGCGGGTATAATGGACCGAGCCTGTACCGAAGGCTACAGATTCTAGGCATTTTTTTGGCTATCCACGAAAGCATGTTGTGACATGATCCAGGAGGTGTGACCTCACTATCAAGAAGGAAGAGAACTAGCTGAAGTAAACATGGTTGATGTGGATTGGAGACGCCCTATTAGAGACTACCTAGAATCCGGGATATTGCCCTTGGATAGAATTGAAGCTAGAAAAATTCGAAGGAGTGCCACAAGATACTTCCTAAAAATTGGGAAATATTTAAGCATAGTTTTACAGGATAAGTACTTAGATGCTTGGGAAAAGAAGAAGCAAACAAAGTTTTGGAAGAAGTACACCAAGGCGTCTGTGGAAGGCACCAAGGAGGGAAAACTTTATGGGCTGAGCTTGTCATGATTGGGTACTTTTGGCCCAACATAAAGGAGGACGTTGTGGAATTTATAAAGAAACGTCAGCAATTCCAGAAGCATGCTAATGAGGTCCACGCCCCCTTTGTAAGGATGAAAGACATTTGCTTACCTTATCCTTTTCACACGTGGGCCATGGACTTCATAGGGCCAATCAGTCTACCTTTCAGGGGGAAAAAGATGGATCCTAGCAGCAATGAAGTAATTCACTAAATGAGTGGAAGTAGTTGCCTAGAAGGAAGCCAAAGCGGAGTCAATGGTGGTGCTCATTAAGGAAAATATCATTTGTTGCTTCGGATTGCCCAAAAGGATTATTTTTGACAATGAAACACATTTCATCAACAAAAAGGTGTGAAGTTTTACAACATTACAAGATTGAGCATGACAAGTCCACTCCATATTACCCATAGTCAAATGGGTAGGAAGAATCGACCAACAAGCCCTTAATTAGAATCTTGGCCAAAATGTTGGATGACGCCCTGAAAGACTAGAGCGAATATCTACTACTAGCACTTTAGGCATACAGGATAACTAGGCATAGAACCACAAAGGCTACCCCTTTTTTCATTGGTATATAGGGCTGAGGTAGTCTTGCTTGCTAAAGTAGCAGTACCATTAGCAATAATGATTTTGGGAAGACAAGAAGAAGAAGGGCAGAGGCTAGAGATAAAATCTCTGGAAGAAATCAAAGAAAATACAAATGGGGAATTGATAAAGAACCACAGGTGTATCATGTTATTGTATGACAAAATGGTGAAGCCTAGGATGTTTGCTGAAGGAGAATTGGTGCTTAAGGCCACAGACGTTGTCATAAGGAACCAACACACTTCCAAGTGGGCGCCAAAGTGGGAATGACCTTATATAATATAGGAAGTGCATCCCAGTGGATACTGCATCCTAATAGAGCCAAAGACACAAAGGAAAGTAGGTCCTTTAAATTTCAAGTATGTAGAAATATTTTGCATGAATCCTTGTTTTAATATGGCTATATGAATTCTGAGTATTTCTTTAATAATGGTAAAAGGGATGTGGGCGTGTTTCGGTATTAGGAAAGCTTAAAACAAGAAGTCTTCCTAAGCACACTCCCAATATCTTAAGAAAAAGGCAAATGCGTGTTTCAGTATTGGGAAAACATAAAACAAGAAGTTTCTCCTAATCATACACCTAACAAAAGGACAAAAAGCGAAAGCATGTTTTGGTATTGAAAAAACTTAAAACAAGAAGATTTTCCTAAGCACATGCCTAGCAAAAGGACAAAAAGCGAAAGTGAGTTTCAGTATTGGGAAAACTTAAAACAAGAAGTTTTTCGCAAGCATACACCTAGCAAAAGTACGAAAAGTGAAAGCATATTTTGGTATTGGGAAAACTTAAAGCAAGAAGCTTTCCCAAGCACATGCCTAGCAAAAACAAGTGTGAAATGTGATATTTTTCAAGTGTAAAGTACGAATAAAAGGAAAAAGGCAAATTCTAAAATAAAACATGGATAAAGCATGCATTATAAAGTGTGCCAAGGAATTACATATGAAGGATCCTAAAAAAAAAAGAACATTATGACTTGCCAAAGAGTGACATTATAACTTGAAACAAAGGTCCGAAGGATTCATGATAAGGAACAACAAAGTTAAAAAATAAAAAGAGATGTCAACAACAACCCTTACCTCTTTAGCTGCCTTTTTTTAGGATTGAAGGCGCACCAACTCTGTTTCACCATCAACAAGCTAGGTATTTAGCAAGCTTAGGCATGCATCCAAATCGGAAATATCTTTCCTTAAGGACTCGTTATGCTGAAGGCAAGCGATTTTCGAATCTATAAGTTTATAAAAATCTTCAACAGACATAACAATCGGAAGTTGACGAGCTAAACGAATGCGCAAGTCTTCAAATTAGTCCCCTTGAAAACTAAAGCATTGAAGGGTCTTCAGCTGCTTAGCAATATTATCTTTAAGAGGACCCTGCAGTTCATCGAGACTATATGAACGAAGAAGCTTTAGGAACGCAATGAAGTGCTCATAAGCCGCACGTCTAAAAAAGGGGGGATATGCTACATCAGAAAGGTGGAAACCAATGTATCTGTGGGCAAAACTTGATAGCAATGAAGCATCACCAAGTGAAAGAGAAGCAAACTCTAGCAGAATGGATACAGTTGGAGTTGGATCTGAAATAAACAAACACAAATAAATGAAAATGAGAAAGGTAAAAGACAAAAGAAACAAAATGGAAAGGAAACGCACCTAGAGTAATGAAGTCAACATGGAGGCTAGAGTGAGTAACCTCATCAACAGGAATAAAATAGTGGGATTCGAAGAAGCAGTATCATGAAATGCATTCTCAAGATCAAAACTAGCAAGGGAGTTTAAATCAGTGACATGAATGAAGGCTGCTTTCGAGAGTTTAGCAAGTTCATCTCTTAGGGAAGATTAGCCACCTATGGTTGCAAAAAAAAGAAAAAAGAATAAAAAGATGAACTTGACTAGGGCAAAGAAATAAAGTATAAAAAATGTGTTCCCTTAAGATTCAAAAGGTCTCTGATAGACATAGTATCCTCATTGTCAGGATCAGCGCCTTTCTGAAGATGACCAACATCAGTGGGAGAATAATCATGATGTGAAAGCAAACTATCAGGTAAGGGCTGCAAAAGAACTTGAACAAGAATATAACTAGTTTGAATAGAATCCAAATGAATGGTGTTAGGAGAGGGCTGAAGGATGCTTTCAGCAAAGTCAGTACCTTGGGCCGAAGACTTAGGCGACACAGGGTCTTCAATAGGTTTCTCAAAAGGACCTTCAATGGCTTCTTCAGAAAGCTCATCGCTTTCATCGGACAGGTCAACAAGAGAAGGAGTAGAAGAAGGGTCCTTCATGGGAGTTACTTTGCGACGACGAGAGGAATGACGTGTAGGAATGGTAGACTTCTTGGACAAAGGGAAAGCTTTATTAGGAGCAGCTTTCTTAGAAGCAGGAGGCTTCCTTACAGGCTTCTTAGTAATAGGCTCCTAGGTGCCAGTAACACTTGCAACTTTTTCTTGTTCAAGCCTGTCGACAAGGGCTTGGTGAGCAACTATATACTTACGCTTCTTAGGCCTCCCAATAGGAATTTGTCACCCTGAAACATAAAGAAAATATATTTTATGTCCAAAAAAAAGAGAGAAAAAAGAAAAGATGGGAGAAATGACTACCTTGCTCCTCAAACTCCTAATATGCAGAGGTGACATAATGAGGGTCCTTGTACATGATATCGATGTCTAGAGGATCAAAAGTACTTCGCTTAGCGTCAAAATGTTGAATAGAAACTTTGAGGGTGTGATGGTAAGCCAACCAATCCGAAGTCACCCCGCCACGGCGAGAAGGAGGAATGAAAAGGGCTATCCACAAGGACGTGAACATCTTGAAAGAGTACAACCTTGATAGTAGTAGGAACATCTGCAAACTCATAATCAATGGAAGAAGAAGGTTGATCCCAACCGAATTGACAATAACGATCGGGCCTGTACATATAAATCCATAATGTAACACAAAAAGAAAAATAATGTCAGTCAAAACGGAGCCTGGCAAAACTTGTGGCTCGACACAATGTTGACAAAAATCAAAGACACCTTCCACATGAGCAACCTTGACATTACAAGAACTAAATTTTGTAGATCTGTAAATATGATGAAGACCCTCAACACCCTCATAAAAAGAATCCACATAATGGTGGAAAACAAAGGCCTTCTCATTATCAATTAGGTTTAGCAAAGAGCCTCGAGGGTGCCCTGAGACTAACCCTAAGAGCGAGGCTGAAGATGTAGAACTTCCCCAAGATTTATAGAAGGAACTTCCCGAATGGGACCATAATTTGGAAAGCACTCAACAAGAAACATCTAAAGAAAAATCAAGTCTAAAAAAGTGTTGATAGGAAGGCGCCCAAAGGAGATGCACATTTGTTCAGAAATTTGATCAAAGTGGGCATACAAACTACCCAAAAAGAATGAAGCCAAGGGCAACCAAATACCTTTAGCAAGTAGACTAGTGAAAATAAAAATAGATGGGCTGACGGATTCCTAAGGAGGACCAAGAAAAACAAACCTGCTTAACTAGAAAGCAATAAATGCAGCTTTTCTCAAAGGCGCCCTGACGAGAATACTTGCTTCAAAAATGTTTTTGTCAGAAAAATCTCCAAAGAAATAGCGAACATAGGTTGAAAAAGTATACTTGAGGGACTCCCTGTTAAACTTCTTTTGATCAGGAGGAAGGATGTTCCCAATATCTCGCACTTTAGACTTAGGGGTTTTGCCAGAAGATTTCCCAGCCTCAGCCTGAAGCGCCTCTACTCGACGTCTAGTGAAGACTTCTTTCCTATGCCTTGCGCTTTCCTTGGTACACTCCTTCATCTCCTTAGCATTATCAATTATGTGGGCATCAAAAGTAGCATTTGAAACATCAATGTCGCCTAGAATTGAAAGCTTCAAGAGGACGACCAAGTCTTCCAAGGTAGGCGTGAATTCTCCCCAAGCGATAACAAAAGTATGGGTCTCGCAACCTCACCTCTGAGCTAGCATATTCAAATCTTCTAACCGCTTGGAAACATAAATCTTGACAAAGGCCTTAATAGCATCTGCTATGCAAACATTTTCCAAGACATTAACAAAAGGAAGGTCATGGGTGAACACCTGATCAACCCATTCTTTCCAGCCATCGGTTTGTCCGTTATGAGGCATATAGTGAAAAACAGTCCAGGGAGACTCCTGTCTGATTAAGTAACTATCGAGAAGGGATGGGCCTAAACGAAAATCTAGACATTCCCAAATGCCATATCGAAGACGTTGAGAAGATGCAGGAACGAGGTCAGCCTCAACATGAATTGTAAGAAAGAAATCACTTATCGATGGAGGAGAAGGAAAGTCCCGTGAAGGAAATGGAATGTTAGTCATCTAGCAATGACCTTTTCCACTGACGATATCAACACGAGGAGAAAGGAGATAGTGCCATGACCCTAAAAAAATGGAGTGAGGAATCAGATCAGGGTGGGAATCAGCGGAATCGACATCTGAACCGGAGCCGACATCTTCTGGAGAAATTTCAGTAAACTTAGGATGAGGGGTTGGCCTGGATCACACAATGATGAACAGAAGTAAAGGGAACAAGGAGAGCTTGGAAGTTCTAGAAAAGGCAATAACGGGAAAATAAAAAGAAAAGAGGGAATTTTTTGAATTTTAAAAGGAGAAGATAAGGGGCTATAACTGTCAAGGCAGCCAAAATTTATGTCCTATTTGCAACGTACAATGAATGATGCATGCCTGTGTTATTCCCACGACCACCGTGATGAGAATGTAAAATGTCATATTTTTCTCCCTTAATGTTTAGTCTTTTATACTTATTTGGTGCCTAATTGTACTCATTATTATTATATTTTGATTTAGGATGCAAATGGAAGCGTTAAGTGCAAAACGAAGCTTATTGGGCGATTTTAGGCAGTTTTGACATCACTTCATAATATGAGCATAACTCTCTCATTCAAGTTTCGATTGATTCAAGATGATATGGAAAGTCAAGAAAAAGTTATACAACTTTCATGTTTTTGAGTTTTGAGAGATATTAATTGCATCAAAGTTGAAATCGAGGTTGAAGTTGTTACACCTACATTGTTGCATTCTGGGACGTACATATATATGACGTGGTGTATTTTTGAAAATTTTCAGATATAGTGCACAAAAATTCTAACTGAAAACACCATTTTCTTAGTTATATTATGTCTCTATTTTATTTTTAATATTTTTCTTAATTAGTTAAATTTAGATATTGTTATCTTAGGATAATATTTAGAATATCTTGAGGAGATTTGGTAGGAGATTTTATAAGAGATTTGGTAGGCTTGAATGTTGATACGTAAAGGATAAAAAGGGAGAAATCAACAGATTTTCACACACGCCACTCCCCTTCTTCTCTTTCTTCTTCTTCGCGTTTTCATCCATGACCCTGCGTGGCTAAGTTTTTAATTCATTGAAGGAAACGGAAGCCTCAGAATCAATAAAACTATGAGATCTAATTTATTTTTATTATTTAATTTATGCTTTGAGTATCATATATTCTTTTGTGACTATTATCATGATTGTTTCGTTTAATTATTAGGAGGCCTACTATTTTATTATTCATTGCAATCTACTGCTAGATTAGATATCAAATTCGTAATTGCTTGATTCCTCTAATTATTGAAGCAACTAAAATTTAATGATTTGTTGCGTCAGAAATTATTAAATCTTAGAAAGAATGCTTGACTAAATTAAATGCAACCATTTGTGCTTGTGTTGTTTAGTTTCATCAATCTCTCTAATTCTTAAACTTATTACTAGATTAAACCTTTAGCGCTTGTCTTGAGATGTTTACTAGTTATAGTTATTTATATTGCTTGTTTTCTAATTAACTACAACTAAAGAGAGATAGAAAATTAGTTCTAACGGTGAATATTCAAAGTGTGAATTGATATATACTTACATTAATGATCAGCTGTAAAATTTTGATGGTGGATGTTGACTTAGACCAATGTTTATTCTTTTGATTAATTTCGATAATTTAATTTGAATTGTTCCTTAATTATTTTTCTTAAAATTATTTTCATTATACTTGAAACTTCCTCATCCATGTTCATGTAGTATAAAACTAAGCTAGATATTCTTCATGGAAATGATCCTTACTCGCACTACTACATGTATTTTTAAGAGTATATATTTTATTTTTTGTTGCCTGCGACAACACACCACACCACTAAGTGACTGATGTGACAGAAAATGAGAGAAGGCATTTTGCACTTAAAGGAAAATCAAGATTTTCCATGAGCGTAGGGGGTTATTGTTTCGAATTTAGTTCCTTTGGAACTAGATAGTTGAAATGAAACTAAAAGGGCAAAGAAGGGGAAAAAAAAAGGGAAAGTTGACATGACTTAATCAAGGGGTAGAGGATGACGCCCTAGCTAAGCTTTAAAAGCTTAGAGACCTAGGAACTTTGACCTTTATGTGGCTTGGTAGGCTTCGAGTGAAGGAAAGCTCAAGAGGCATCTTATGCCTTGAGATTTGGAGCTTTCATAGCAACTGTTAGATGGGCAACACACGTCTCATGACGCCTCGGACGCTGCAACACAAAAGACGCTCTCGTTAGGCCTAACCTAAATATTCTTAGTTAACCATCACCAAAAGAACAAAGACTCCCCTGAAACAGCGACATTTAGCCTCTTGACATGAACCAAAGTAGTTAGGTAGATGGCAACATCATATCCTTAGTATCTCAAAATGATTAGAACACAAATACCAACAAAGAAGACTTGTCACAATCCCAACAATAAATGCCTTGTCTTCTGCCAATAGCCCCTATAAAGCGACCTTGCATGATTTTTGCATGACACAAAGAACCATAACCTAAAAAATCCAAAAAAGAGCATCCCAAATGTCATGAGCATCCTACGTTTCACGAGATACCCCATTTCATCCTCTTATATGAAACTATGGATGCTTCACCAATTCTATACCAAACCATGAGGATAAGAGTTCCTTCATCCTTTCCACCCACACCTCACAAGTTTATGAACCCATTCTTACTTTTTCTTTTGTTATTCATTTTCTTGCTAACTTCCTCAAATTTGTACCTAAACAGAGAGCAAACCAAATTTAGCCTTAAATATTATTACTTTAACTGTTAATTTGGTATTCTCTTAATAGAGATGAAAAATTCAACTATAAGTTTTAAAAATAAATAATCAAACAAGAATCCACGAGTGTAGTATAACAGAGGACGATAAAAAGTGGAATGGTTATAAAATGCTGGTTGGGGTGCTTTACACAGAGAGTCAGGAGCACGAGAACTAGCATGATGAGAAGGAAAATTATAAAATACACTCTTCATTTCTGACAGAGTCTTTTTATAGTAAATTCTATTATAATAGTGCTGCACTGCATGTCTGCATTAGCCATTTGTGCACAGCTTGTTAAAAAGATTATGCAAGTAAAAAATTTACCCTAATAATCACATCGAGGTAATTATACACAGTTGTGGTGTTGTGTTAATGTTCAATCCCGTTGTCCTGAACAAATCTTAATATGTTATACATACACTACGTAATGCCAAGGAATAAAATTTTTAAGCAGCATGAATTACTATAGTAACAAACGATATTCAGTAGAGTCAGATGGATATACAAGAATAAGAGACTTGAATTATACCAATGCCTCACTGCCTAGCCCCACGACTGCCCAAATCGGAAGCAGCTTGTGCTGCCCGGGTTAGAGCACCTGAGACCCACAAGGCACCCTTTGAAAAATAGCTACTATTTACCACAGAGTTTGCAGCTGCTGCTACTGATCTTCCTGTTGCAGATGCAGCTGACTTGGTTGTTTCTGAGACATGATACTTTTGATCGACGGATTTAACAGCTTCAACACCCGCACATATCTTATCAGTGAGGCCAATTCTCTGGCTCAGTTCAGCAACCTTTGCCGTTGCAGTGGCAGAAACCTGATGAGACTCGTCAAAGTCTTTAGCCTTAGCTAATGCATCCTTACTGAGAACATATCCCTTTGCTAGCATGGTCTTGACAACTTCTTGAGCCACAGTGACTGCTTCTCCTGCAGAGTAAACAAACTGACTGCTTTGTAGTGTCTGAAAGAGGACATGTCAGATCATCAGCTGAAAGCCATAATCATTAGCAGTTTAGAACAAATGCAACAAATGCAGATACATACAGTTGAAGCAGTATCCTCCTCATGGCCATAGGAAGGCCGGTTCCAAAAATCAGATTCATCTTCATAGTGCCCCCAGCGATTTATGCATACACGTTGATCTAAAATAGTGGCTCCCTAACAGAACAGATTATGCAGAAAGGTATAGTGAAATATCATAGAACTGATCAGTGACCGGCTTAAGTATTACATGTATCCTGGACATGAGTTTGATCAATACTCACACTGAGCAAGCAAGCAGTTTCTAGGGAATATGCATCTTTGAATGTCACATAGGCAGTACAGGCATAATCACCAGACCTGTCTTCAACAATAACCTAGTTTCATATCAAAATTTACACACTATGCCAAAAGTCAACAAATATATCCCAAAATCATTATTTATAGTAAATCCAGTACTGCAAATAATTTAGGTTCAACTAGTCTGCAGAATTTAACAATGATCAATCCTCTTCTATGAACAGGGAAAAAAATACTCCCTTCAGAAAAGCATAATAGACCTCATGACTTATGAGACATGACTGATTCAAATACACCCAGCAGTGAATATTTGTAATCATAGCCAAACTGCCTCATGGAATTTGTTTCAGTTAATCATCTATAGCCAGCATTTCCAGGCCAAAAATTATACACCACATTATAGCAAGCTAAGCAGCAAAAAGAAAGAAATTAAGTTCCACTTAGAAAATTATAAACAAAACACTGAAATTAATTTAAGATGTTTTACATATATTCAGAATCATGAGTCAAAAACATAGTTACATCAACCTTATGCAAAGAGATTTGACAAAGGAAAGCCTTCATGCAACCAATATAAAGCACAGTCAGTTTATACAGGTTCTTGGGCAGTACATTAAATAGCAGTAACTTTTTTCTCACATCAGTTGTATTCAGTATTCACCATATTTCATTGTCTTCTACTCTGCCCTTGGAATGGGAGGAGAAGCATGGAAATGGAACCAAGTCTTCTTGATGTGATGACTTCAAGGATATACACATGAAAGGAAGTGTGTAGGTGGCTGCGTTTGCATTAGTAGAACATAGGAATATATTTATTTGGCAATTTGATTTAATAGTTTGTTTTGTTTCCATATATTACTAGTTAAAAAACTTTGGAGAGAACAGATTCTTTCAATAGAAATGACTATTTCAGTTACTGGCCTCAAGAACCGAAATCAAAGAGTGCATAAATTTGAGTTCAGCTGTGAAATATGAAACATTAAACTCCGACTTCAACTTTTAAACAAGAGACATGCAATCATCAAGTGAAGCCTCAAATTACACTAGTAGCAACAATAAAACATCAAGAATTAGCCTGTACAACATCCTTCAAACCTGATACAAACGAACTCTAGCATTTAATGCTTACCTGACAATTTCAACATACTCAATTGCACCAGAGAAGGCAAAAAAGTCATACACATCCTTTTCAGTTGCTTTTGGTGATAGACCCGTAACTTCTACAGTATATCCACCAGAATTCATGATTCTGGTATGCTAATTCATTATAATATGAACAAAAGGAAGAACAAAAATGGAAAAATCAAGTCAGAAAAGAGAAGGTTAACAAGCCAAGAGAACAAGTAAACAGAATATAGAAAAGAAACAGATGAAGATTCCAAGATAAATTGTCCAACTGATACAATCTGATATATCCATCATACAACGTTGACAAACAAAGTTAGTAAATCATGTGATTCATCAATCCTGCACATGTAATAAGAGATCTGGAAATTATCATAAAACGTAAGCCTACATAGCAGAGATGAACAAACAAGAATTATACATGTAGTTACTCTCATAGAAGAGAATGAAGAAAGACAAAAGTATGACAGCAAATGTAAGGTGGAAATAGTTTACTCTTGCAAATGGAAGGGTTGAAAATAATTATTTCATCATTGGCCCCTGCTAAAAATCTTTCACCCAAATATCTGACGTTCACCAACATCACCTCACCACCAGAAAAAGTTTTTAAAAAACAGCACAATCAGTCCATCACCCACACCACATTCCTCCAGCCACTACCTTGAAGTCACTACCCTGACCACAACACATCATTACATCACTAGTGCAACTAGCCCTGAAATGCTAGTTTCTTGCCCTCACCTCCCCAGCCTCAATACTAACCCAACCACCATTACCCTTGTCAATTCACCATATTCAACACCTTGACTTCACTATATCAATCATACCACTTCTCCTCCACCACCACCAATTATCACTACTATTACTGCCCAACATTACCACCCCCAACACTTCTCATAGCCACCCAGCCATTGCCATAATACACCATCGTAACCACCATTCATTTCAATTTGATTGTCATTATAGTGCGGAATAGTAGAATTTAAGAATGTCTATATCTTCAGAGCTATTACTTTGTTATTAAATCCAGCATTAGATTTCCAGAGGTTAATTCCCCCCCTTTTTTGTTTGCTCTCTCTCTCTAACCCATTGGATTCATCATCCATAAAAAACGATCAGAATGGTACAAGAAAAAAGGTTAAACATAGTTAAACTCAATAGTTCACTTTCAAATTGCAAGACAATGATGATCTCAGTTTTCAACCATTCCACTTGTTGAAAGTAGAATTAGAGAACACAGAGAGAGACTAAATAGTTTCTATATTTCAGAATAATCAGTGTGTACAAGAGGGTTTTCTATTTATATAAGAAAGAGTCTATACAAAGAAAGAAATACCATCAAATATAATCAAAATAGTATTTCTAATTATGTACAAATTAAATTCCTAAGATAACACAAAATTAAGTATAATTTATTCTCAAGATATGTTCTAGATATTCTAACACTCTTCCTCAAGTTTAACTTGTTACAATTAATCACACTAAAAGAAAATGAACTAAAAAAATATAACGTGCCAAAAAGTGTGATAGTAGCTGGCAGCTACATCTAGGATGAAGACGGGGCCAGTGCATTTGAAATGGAGACGAGGCCAAATTGCATAAAGTTAGGCCGGAACAGAGCTAATCTGCAGAAAGAGAGGTTGGATCAGACAGAATTGATCGGAGGGGCTGGAGAAGGAGCCAACTACGAACAAGAGAGAGAAAGTGACGGTGGAGAGATAAAGAGAGAATGTAAAAAAGAGAACACAATAAGAGAGGTGACTAATCGGAGTTCTAAATTTTCAAAAACAAGGTAGCAGAATAGTGACGATTATAACGAGTTCTACGAACTTTATATAACGAAAAGTAGAAACTCTTCTCAAGGTAGATACATGACTCTGATACCATGTTGAAAGTAGAAACACATAACATAGAGAGACTTAATAGTTTCTGTATTTCTAAATAACAAGAGGGTTACCTATTTATATAAGAGAGTCTATATAAAAAAAAATACAATCAAATATAATCAAAATAATATATCTAATTATCTACAAATCCTAAGATAATACAAAATCAAACTTAATTTAATCAGGAAAAATATTCTAAATATTCTAACACCACTTATCCATCAGTATCATTTGATGGACTAAAAATATGCCCTTTACATTCAATTCCCATTCCACACACTACAATCGATCTCTTCCCCCCTCCACCCAGGGCCACCCCCGCCCCCGCCCCCGCCCCCCACACACAAAAAAAAAAGAAAATTACTTAAGCACCCAATTTTATATCAATATTTCCTTTCAAACCCAACTTCGAATCTTCATTACTCAATTTCATACTTAGAATAAGACAAAGCCCAATTTTCTCAAACCAGAAACAATCCAAAAACTGATTTTATTTTATTTTATTTTTTGAAAAAAAAGGGGGGCTAGAAGAAGAAGAAGGTCTACAAGAATGAAGAGAGAGCAAAATGTCAAGAGCGAACACGAAAAGTAAAATAAAAACTTAATCTGCAATTAAGCTAAGTTATGAGATTGGCGTACCAGTTCAGAATTTAGATTGAAGAAACGACTTCAACAGTAGAGAAGAGAGGAGAGGACGTTTGCAGAGGAAGCCAGAGACTTCGTTTTGTTGATTATGCTGTCTCTCTACTCTCTACATAGCCATGTGTGGTATATAGTATACTTTCTTAGTTCCTATTTCTATCGTAACTTATCGTAAAATAATAAGGATTTAATTTTAATATATCGTTAAAATTTATATATGTATTAATGTATGATTGATTAATTATGTAAAAAAAAAATTATTAGTAATATATTAGAAATTAAATTCAGATAATAATACTAACTTTATATTTTCTGCCCTAATTTTCTTAGGGTAACAATTTTACATATATATTACTCACGAGAAAATATATACGACCCGGATGCTTTTATCTTGACTGGGCCGAATACTCACAAAATTTGAATTTATGGTGTGACTCTCACTTATGTTTAGAAATTATACTTTCTTTATGTGTGGGTTCCGGGCCTTGCAAGCCGAGACATGTAGCAAGACTCCTCACTAGTTGTGATACTACAGAAGGAACATGGATGATATTCAGGATGATACTCAATTAAATCAATGGTTTAAAATTAGTTCCTAAAATCAACTATTTTAATCATGTGACTTCTAAGACTCCAAAAACACCAACAGCCAACACTAGTCTAGGTAATCCTTGTAACCGAGTACAACATCATTCAATAATTTTTCCAATTAAAACCACCTTCAGTTAAACTATAGACGTTACTCTCAAACCTTACAAATTTATCCAAACCCCTTTGAGAAGATTTTTTTTTTTAAAAAGAAGAAAAAATAAGATTGCCTCTAATTGGATGTCTATTAAATTAAGTACAATATGTATTTATTGAGAGTAAAATTACAAGTTCTAATTCGACAAAAATATTTTTGACAGGTGGGAGATATTCGACGAAGTTGGATGATTCGTCGAAGATAATTTTAACGATTGGATGATACTATTAAGACATTCGATGAGTAAGGCTTTCAACAATTAGATGATGGTATTTTTCTAAATGTTGGACTGACGTACGTTAATGGTCAATGGTTGGTTTCGTCGAAAATAAAATTATCAATTCTGAATTCGACATGAGTTGATTATTGACGAAAGATTTCACAACTGTTCTTAGTTGAGCAAAATATTAGTGTAAAAAAACGTAACATAACTGCTATTTACGTGGTCAATTTTTAGGAGTCAATTATTCTTTATAATTTACCTATAAATATTAGTATTCACGATGTACAAATGGTAGGTTACTGGATATACAATCCTAATATATCACTCGAGCAGATTAACGGATTTGACTTCAAGTATGTTTTTCATTTTCATTTCAAGTCATTTACTTTAATGCAATGCTCTTTTAAATTCCTTTATTTTAAGTCTTGTTCTTTAAATTCATTTATACTTTCTGCACTTTTAATCTTCATCACTTTACATTGCACTTTACTTTTATGCATGTTAAATTTATGCACTTTAAATTCTTGCCCTTTATATTCTACATTTACATTTTCTACTTTACAAATTACCATTTTTCTATAACATTTTACAATTTTTACAAATTTGTTTTCAAAACCTTTGTTCAAAACAAGATTATCACGTAACTCTGAACCTATATTCTGATAAAATATATTTATTTATTAAAATTTATCCTAACTAAATTCACCCATAAACAGTATTATATCTTAATAAAAAGAATATCTCATTTAGAGCTTAAAAACCATATTCTGTTCTGAATATCTAAAGCTAAAGAATATTGCACCATCTATATTATATATTTCAATACATAAAATCGAACAAAAGCTTTTCAAATGTTATTAATTAAATTAATAAATTGTCATAATAGGAGTTACTGTGCACAATAACAAAAGTTATGTTTACTATATAACAGACATTTTTTTGGACATTTTGTCATCCAACTCAAATCACTGCCACGGTGGAAAACACAAAATCCAATTCTCACTTTGACAAAAAATACTTAGTCAAAATGATATGACGGATTCAGTTTCTTTTAAAACACAACTAACTAAATGTAAATATAATGGAAAAGAATAATATTACTTACATTCTTATATAAATATTATCCCATATTTATATAAATTTTATTATTTAACATTAATTAATTATATCTTATTTTATATATATTTATATTTTAATTTTATCATCTAAATAAATATAAAAGATATGAAGTATTTAACAATTTTTTAAAATTAAACCGATTATTAAACTGATGAACATGACTCATTAACACTACAAGAAAAATACATTTTTGTGGCGGATTTTTTGTGGCGGATTAATCCGCATGAAAATGGAAGCATATTTGCGGTGGATTATAATCCGTCTCAAATTTGTGGCGGATTTTGAGACGGATCCGTTTGCGGCGGATTTTGCGGCGGATCCCCCCCAATTTTTTTCCTGCTAAACATTCACCGTAAAAAGTTTTTTTTTATGAAAAAAGTTTTGCGGCGGATATTTCCGCCGTAAATTATTAAATAAAATAGAAATTTATTTTTAAATTTAAAAAATAAAAATAAAAAACATTTGCGGCAGATTTTGCGACGGATTTTACAATAATTTTTCTTCACCAAAAAAATAATATTGCGGCGGAAATATCCGCCGCAAATCTTCGGTGTCTTTTCTAACGTAAAATATATTTTTTTTGGATAAAAAAATTTGCGGCGGATAAATCCACCGCAAATTCCGCCGCAATTAGTTCAGTATAATAAAAATTTTAAAAAATATTAAAATAATCCGCCACAAAAATCCGCCGCAAATCTAAATTTCAATTTGCGACGAAAAAATCCGCCGCAATTAAAAAATACATTTGCGGCAGATTTTTCCGTCGCAAAAAATTTGCCGCAAAATTAAATCTACTTCATCTTCTTCCTTCTGCCATTTTCATTTTTCTGGCATTCTTTCTCTAATTATGTCTCCTCTCTCCCTTCCCCTTTCTCACCTCCCCTTTCAAGACAAAAGCTTCCATGAGCAACCTTCGTCATCTTCAAGACCTTGAGGTAAGGGGAAAACCTTATTCTTGACTCACTTTCCTATTCTTTTCATCTTATTCTTGAGTTGTGACTTGATGTGTGAATTGGGGTTTTGAGTTGTTTTTGCTTGTTTTGGCTTGAATCTTGTTAGAAAACTTGAGAATAACATGATTTGGTTTGCTAGAGGCATGAGAACAGTTTTTCATTACTTGTATACCTTGATTTCCATTTGAAATGAGAATTTGGAGTTTTAGGTTTTCAATAACCAAGGATGAGATTTGTAGTGTTTTGATCTATTTTTAGTGAAATCTTTTAGTGTTTTATGTTCCCTTCATGTTTGTGAACTTGTTTGGGACTTAAACTTACCTAGAAACTGAATTGGAATGGCCAAAATCCAAGATTTTGGCCAATGGAACCGTAATGACGGTTCTGCAGAACTTCTGTCCCAGTAACACGGCCCGTGTCTGAATATACGGGGTGGGCCGTGTCCCTCTCTGCCAGTGTAAATCTAGTGGAAAAGTGCAGAACAGAGTAGGACACGTTCCTCCCCGTGTCAAACAACACGGCCCGTGTCAAACAACACGGCACGTGTCTCAAATTAAATCCGCCGCAAAATCCGCCGCTAATTTACGGCGAAAAAATCCGTCGCAAATTAACCATTTTCTGACAACTATGCCGACATGTCACCAGAGAGTTTTGCGGCGGAAATAAAAATTCGCCGCAAACTATTTTGCGTTGACCATATTTGCGACGGACCCGAATCTGCCGCAAATCCGCCGCAGATTGTTAATTTGCGATAGATTTTCAATGATTTGCGGCGGATTTATCCTTCGTAAATCTCATTTTTTCTTGTAGTATAATTTAACCGTGGTAGGGTCGAATCATGATAGAATTGGTGATAATTAAATAATATTTTTTAATATTATATAATATATTAAGTAATAAATTGAGATATTAATATTTAATATTATGTTCTTTAATATTTCAAAGTTTGTATAATAAATGAAGTATTTAAATATACAATATATATAAAAGTTAAGAAAAAGTCATACTTATAAGTCTCACATAAAATAGTAAGTGAAACACCTAAACATATAATTTATATAAAAGTCAAGAAGAGAACAAATCTTTTTGTGCTTTTTTTTTTTTTTGCTTTATAAGCAGGTCTTTGTAGTTTGATATTAGACCTCTATTTAATTCAAAATTTATTTTTGAATAAATTAAAAATTTGTTGATAAAAAAAATTAGTTTAATTTTTTTTTAAAAAATTGATTTTGGATCAATTTGATCAATTCTCTCACAAGTTGATTTTATGGGTTAAATAAATAGGACTTATGAGTAATTCATCGGTTTTCTCATCGAACCGAAATCCAGTCCAATTTTTTTAATACTAGTATTTGGTGATGTGAAGTAAATATTTTTCAATTTTTTCAACACTAGTATTTGGTGATGTGAAGTAAACACTTTTCAATGAAAAAAGGTAACTAATCGAATAGTGATCCAACATGTGATAATTAAATAATATTTTTAATATTATATAATATATTAAGTAAATAAATTAACATACTAATATTTAATATTATATTGTTTGGTGTTACAAAATCTTTATAATGAACGAAATATTCAAATATACAATATATATAAAAGTTAAGAAAAAGGTATATTTATAAGTCTCATATTAAATAGTAAGTAAAATATTCAAACATACAACCTATATTTATGAAGCATAGACACGAATACGGGATACAACATATATATATATATATATATATATATATATATATATATATATATATATATATATATATATATATAATTTTAAAATTTTAAAAAAATTATAATTTATTAATATCATTTCTATAAGTTTGAAGATTTATAATATTTTAATATATGTTATATATGCCAATATTTACTACCTAGTAAGCCCCTCCTAAAAAATATGGAACATAATTTCTATTAACATAATCTAAAAAATCTCCTAAACTAACTTTTCCTAATGGAACCAATCATGTATAAGTACATGTGCATAAAAAAAATAATTAGAGGGAATATTTGTGTGAGGCAAACTTCGTTGATAATGAAGTGGATGACTTGGTACGAGCAGAGGTAGAAGGAGCAGATGAAAATAGTGTTGTATGAAAAGATAAAACTTAAATGTCTAATAGTGACGTGTGAAAAGATAAAACTTAAAATACTAGTATCTAAAAATAGTAGCTTGAGACGTCAGTCATGTGAGCTTGAGTGAGTTACAAGCTTACTAATTGAACGTTAGTCATGAAAACTAAGTTTTTTTTAAAAAAATATTAATGGGCCGTGTTCAAGTCGTGTCCTAATCGTATTCGAGAAGTGTCTGAGCGTGTCCGATAAGTGTCTGAATATGTCCGAGAAGTATTCGAGCGTGTCCGAAACGTGTCCAAACTGAAAAAATAATCATTTTCAATCGGACACATTTGGACACGCATGACACGTGTATCATATAGGTGTCTCTATGTATTTGACACGGACACATGTCCAACACGGGGACACACCTCATAATCGACGTGTCCGTGCTTCATAGACCTATATAAAAGCCAAGATGAGAGCAAATCTTCTTGTGCTTTTCTTTGACCTTATACACGAGCATTTGTAGTTTGGTATTAGGCCTCTATTTAATTCAAAATTTGTTTTTGAATAAGTTAAAAGTTAGTTAACAAAAAAAAATTAGTTTAAATTTTTTTAAAGAAATCAATTTTGGACCAATTTGTTCAGTTCTCTCACTAGTCTATTTTATGAGTTATATAAACAAGATGTATGACTAGTTCATCAGCTTTCTAGTCAAACTAACTAGTCCAATCCAATTTTTCCGACACTAGTATTTGGTGATGTGTAGTAAAGATTTTTCAACGAAAAATAGTGATTAGTCGAACAATGATCGAACTAGTGATAATTAAATAATATTTTTTAATATTATATAATATATTAAGTAATAAAATAACATACTAATATCTAATATTATATTGCTTAATATTTCAAAGTCGATATAATGAATGAAACATTCAACTATACAACATATATAGAAGTTAAGAGGATGTTACACTTATAAGTCCCACATAAAATAATTAGTAGAACATCCAAATATACAACCTATATAAAAGTTAAGAGGAGAGCAAATCTTCTTGTACTTTTCTTTGGCCTTATACGTGGACTTTTGTGACGTGGTATTAGGTCTCTATTGGCTCAAAATTTGTTTTTAATAAGTTAAAAATTTGTTTACAAAAAAAATTAGTCTAATTTTTTTTTAAGAAATCGATTATGGATCAATTTGGCCAATTCTCTCACAAGTCGATTTTATGGGTTAAATAAACAGGACTTATGACTAGTTCATTGACTTTTTGGTCGAATTGACTAGTCTAGTCCAATTTTGTCAACACTAGTATTCGGTGATGTGTAATAAACATTTTTCAATGAAAAATGGTGACTCGTCGAATAGTGATCAAACTAGTGATAATTAAATAATATCTTTTAATATTATATAATATATTAAGTAATAAACTAACATATTAATATCTAATATTATGTTACTTAGTGTTTCAAAGTCTTTATAATGGATGAAATATTCAAGTATACAACATATATAAAAGTTAGATAATGTTATTCATATATCTAAAATACGCACACCGTATTTACATTGTAGATTTATGTGAGAGAGGTGTCAAATCAGACTGTATGTAACTGTAGCATTCTTACGGGATACAAAATGAGTTTGTGAGTGATTTGAAAAAAAGTTAAAGTAATTTTTGTGGAAGAATAGCACTACCATAAAAGTTAAGAGGAAGCCACACTTATAAGTCTCACATAAAATAATAAATGAAATATCTAAAAGCTTACAACTTATATAAAAGCCAAGAGACCAACAAATTTTCTTGTGTTTTTCTTTGGCCTTATACATGGGCCTTTATACCTTGGTATAGAGCCTCTATTTGGCTCAAAATTTATTTTTGAATAAATTAAAATTTTGATAAAAAAAATAATTAATTTATTTTTTTTTTAAGAAATCAATTGTGGACCAATTTGGCTAGTTTTCTTACAAGTTGATTTTATGGGTTAAATAAACAGGACTTATGACTAGTATATCAGCTTTCTGATCGAACTAACCAGTCTTGTTCAATTTTTTCAACACTATTTGGTGATATGCAGTAAACATTTTTCAATGAAAAATGGTGATAGTGATTATTACTCTATTGAAATGAATTCATTTGGGAGCAAATAGTTTGGTAAATAATGTTGGAAATTATAATCCTATCCCAATTAGATACTTCTGTTTTTGTTTTTTTTTTTGGGGTAAGTGAACGGGGCTAACGCCCAAAACAAAAAGAAGCCAAAACAAAGACACAAGCCTTTCAGAGGCTATCCCTGCAATATCTTCTCTAAGCACAGTACCAAGACCAGGAGGAGCTTCATAAAACACGAGTACCAAGCTATGAAGCACAGATACGGACACGGATACGAACCACGACATGAACATGGATACGGAGACACATAAAATTCAAAAATTATAAGACACGGACATGGCATATATATATATATATAGATAATTTCAAAATTAAAAAAATCATAATTCATTAATATCATTTCTATAAGATTGAAGATTTACAAAATTTTAATGTATATCATATGTGCCAAAATTTGCTATCTAGTAAGCCCCTCCTAAAAAATGTAGAACATACTTTCTATTGACGTATTTTAAAAAATCTCATAAACTAATTTCTCCTAATAGAACTAATCATGTACAAGTATATGTGCATAAAAAAAAGTAACTAGAGGGAATATTGATGTGAGACAAGTTTCGGTGATAACGAAGTGGACGACTTGGTACGAGTAGAGGTAGAAGAAGCATATGAAAATAATAGTCTGTGAAAAGATAAAACTTAAAAGTCTAATAGTGGCGTGTGAAAATATAAAACTTAAAATACTGGTATGTGAAAATAGTGGCTTGGGACGTCAGTCATGTGATTGGGCTTGAGTAAGTTACGGACTTACAAATTGAACATTAGCCATAGAAACTAATTTTTTTTAAAAAAATATTAATGAGTCGTGTTCAAGTCGTGTCCTATTCGTGTCCGAACATATCTGAAAAGTGTTTGAGCGTGTCTGAGAAGTGTTTGAGCGTGTCCGAGATGTGTACAAACTAAAAAATAATAATCTTTTTAATCAGATACATTCAGACATGCAAGACACGTGTATCATACGAGTGTCTTCATGTATCTGACACGGACACATATCCGACACGCAGACACGCCTCATAATCGTTGTGTCTGTGCTTCATAGGTACCAAGTCTTTGAGAATGACCCCAACGAGCAAGGCAATCTACTACACGGCACTAGTGACACCTGCCAATCTCAACATAGCAGATGACGGATTCCCTGAGCAAATAGCAAAAGCAGGATGGGCATTATCTTGGCAGTCTTCGATTAGAGACTATGTGTACGGATATCGGATACGAAACGGGTACAATATGTGGATATGACTTTTGTAAAAAAATTAATTAACATTTATCAAGTATCTGAATTTCTGGTACAAATATAAATACATATTTAACACAAATACGACTAATATTATGAAGTACATGTGCTTCATAGATTAGAGATAAAGTGCTCATGTAGTCCAACTCTAATCTCACTTTCTTGCAACCAGTATTCCAAGCTGTGTCCAAAGCAAGATAGGCTTCCCATAACTCAGGCAACGTTATGGAGGTCGCACCAAGATTAGACCCGAAGCAAACAAGGAGAGCCCCCTGTTTCTTCTCTTATAAGACCACCACAAGAGGTTTGTTAAGAGCCGACCACCGATTCATACTATTGGCTGTGACCCAGCCAAGAGGAGGAAAGGACCAAGCCACAAGGGACAAGTTCGTTGAAGTAGCAGTGGAGCTACCTAAATGAGCTGTAAGATCCTCCCTCAATGTGTAAGACCACAAGCGAGCCCAGAAACGACCCCATAAATCTGAGTTATCCAAGCTGACATGTTTTAAACACTTCTTCATAACGAACTTGCTACAAGAAATGGAGAGCAATGCCAAATAAAGACCTCCAATCATTTCCATCTCTGCGAGCACCTGGTTTAATATTTTGGGAGAGCCAAGGCTGCAACTAACGGTGGAAATTCGCTAAGCGGCTCGGGATTTGGCTAGAGCCATACTTTAAGGTTGATTTTGTCTGACTCATTTTTTTTGGTATTTGACCGGGAGTATCCACTACCGATAGTAGTGACTAATCTCCAGCGGAGAAACTGAAGGCACCACTTAAGGCGGGAGTCCCCTCCCAACTTGGATTTTTCCCATACACAAGAGCCGGGATTCGAACCCCAGACTACTTGTTTAAGGGAGGAGAGCCTCAACCAGCTCACCCCAACCCAAGTTGGTTTTGTCTGACTCATTTAATAAAAAAAATAAAAAAAAATAATATTAAAGTTTTTTTAAAAAGTTATTTAATTTAATAGGTTATGTTTCAGGTTTTTGAAAAAAAAATTTAAATTTAGTAAGTTGATTTATTTAATTATATATATTATTATTATTATTTTATATATATTATGAAATTTTAATATTTATATAACATAATTAATGTAATAAATAATATAATATTTCTTTGAAGGTTTAAGCTCATTAATTTATCTTATTGATTTATTTAAAAGTTGATTGATTGGCCTATATAGAAGATTAAATTTAAAAAAAAAATCGAGACTAAACCTTAAAAAATAATTTATGTTTATTAAATAAATCAAATTTAAACTTTGTATTTAAAAAATAAATTAAATTCATTTAAAATAATGTCTGACTTGACCTGAACCATTTGAGCCTTCGCTGTAAGTTATTGGAAAAGAAATGGTGCCAAGAATCTGGTAGCACCATTCTGTACCAAAACTGCTTGATTTTAAAACTGCTTGATTTTAGGACAGTCCTAAAGAGCATGAAGAAGGCTTTCCAGAGCCTGATATTGACACCTTTAACAGCAAGGGTGGGTGGCCAAATGTCTAGCAAATCTACGATTATCAGTGAGCAAAGCATTTTTTGCCACCAACCAAAGAAAAGACTTCACCCTCACGACTATTCTCCCACGCTACAAAATCCTGCCCAGCATCATGTTGAGGAGGGTGAATACTTGAAATCCTAGCACAAATATCACTAGGGAGAACTGTGGACAGAAACTGCCATTTCCAAGAACCATCAAGAGGACGAATGAGGTAACAGTGGTGTTTTGCTCTTGCTCAGTCAAGGGAATTTGTGAGTAGCAAAATAAGGGACCTACTCCAGGCACCCACTTGTCTTTCCAGAATCTAGTAGCAATACCATTTCCTAACCTCCAAATAATGGTATTATGAACATGATTCCAAGCTTTACAAACTCCACTCCAAAGATTAGAGCAACCTTGCCTGTGATGGATATTTGGAATAATATCAGTCCCACACTGATATTTACTGCGAAGGATTTGTGCCCAAAATTCATCTTTTTTTATGAATCATACCCCAACCAACTTTCGTCATAAAAGCCATGTTCATTGAACGAGTATGACGTAAGCCAAGCCCCCCATGGCTCTTGGGACAATGTACACCTCATCCTAGGCTACCAAATGTACCGTCCTTTTCTCATCAATTGAACCCCAAAGAAAATTTTAGCTCCTTTTATCAACCTTCTCTGTTATAGGGACACATGATGATAATGTCAACAAGGACATTGATACGGTCTATGAGTCAGCAAAATCAGGTGCTCAGGTACACAATGAAAAGAAGTATGAAGCAGAAACAGCTAGAGAAATAGTGGGGATTAGGAAAAGCAATAGAGTGAGGAGAGTCAATGTGAGAATGAATGAAATTATGTAATGGGTGGTTATAAAGATACATGTATGTGAGTGAGAGAGAATGTGGATTGTGTGAGATCATTTTCGTCTTCTCTCTTTATCCCCCTTTCTGTTAGACTTTATTTTCTTCTTCCCTGTACTTGAACCAAAGAATTTTGTAGAGATTCACTGTGATTATGTTTCTTCCATAATAATATAAGAGGAATTTTAAGAACTTTGTTCTTATTTTGTAATGTACTATTTCATTGGTGCTTTAATCACACCATAACTGACAATACTAGTATGAAGGAACTACAAGCTGATGTGAAGGATCTCAAGCATATGGTAGAAGAACTGGTGAAATTGGGAAACAATGTCAAATCGGAGAAACTCGAAGCTGCAATGGATAAGTTGCACAATTCTTCTTCTCATTAGATCCATGATGATTTAAGCTCAAATGCAGAATATATGGGTGTTTCTAAACAACTATTTCATATATGAAATGTCAAACTGGAATTTCCCCATTTGATGGTACTGAAGTCTTATAATGGATCTTTAAGCCAGAATAATTTTTTGAGTATTATAACACACCAGATGAGCATCGTTTAACCATTGTTGTTATGCATCTAGACAAAGGTAATTTCCTGGTTCCAAATGATCAAAAGGAATCACCCTTTTACTTTATGGCAAACTCTTACTACAACTTTGGAGTTGGAATTTGGGCTTTCTCCTTATGAATGCCCAAGATCCATGCTCTTTAAGCTTTCACAATCCTCCACAATGAGTGATTATTATCTAGAGTTTACAGCTTTGTCAAATAGGGTGTATGGTCTGAGTAGTGATGTTATCCTAGATTGTTTCATCAGTGGTTTAAAAATGGACATAAGAAGAGAAGTAGTTGTCTAATCTCCTACTTCTTTACTTAAGGTAGTGGCTCTGGCAAAATCGTATGAAGAGAAATATCCCTATAAACCTAACCCAACACCTTGGCCTAATACTTATAGACAACAATCCTTTAGCCCAAACACAAACCCAAAGACCAAGTAAACTATGCCTCCTCCACTTTTACCAACATCACCAATTAGACCATTCAACTAAAACACAAACAAGATACCTGTGAAAAAAACGAGCCCTGCTGAAATGCAATTGAGAAGAGAAAAAAGATTATGTTATACATGTGATGAGAAATTCTCTTTTAACCATAAATGCCCTAACAAACAATCACTCCTCCTTCAAACTACTGAAGATTCTATATTGCAAACCTGAACTTGACCCTCCAGATGATCAAGTCCAGCCAGATTTAACAGCACAGTTGGAACATCATTTATCTTTCAATGCCTTAAAAAGTCCAATGGTATTGGCACCTTAAAATTTACAGTCATATGCAAGGGATAGCACTTTAGATCTTGCTTGATAATGACAGTTTTGATAATTTTTTCCAGTCAAGGTTAGCTCATTTTCTAAAGCTTCTAATTGAGTCAACCCCACAATCACAAGTGCTACTTGGAAATGGACACACTATGACTACTGATAGCTTTGTTAAAGACTTAAAGGTGAATGTGCAGGAAAATTCGCTGACAATTTCAGTCTATTTACTACCTGTTGCAGGAGCAGACCTGGTCTTGGGGGTAGCCTGGTTAGCCACTCTTGGCCCTCATGTGGTTGACTATAGTTCCTTGACTATTAAATTCTACATCAATGGTCAATTCATTACATTGCGTGGTGATCACCCTCAATTACCTGCTCAGGCTCAATACCATCATATTAAAAGACTTCAGCATACTAAAGCAATTTCAGAGATATTTACACTGTAGTTACAATAACCTGTTGTCATTCAGCACACTTTAACAGATCTCCCCGTTGACCTTGAACCAGAACTGACCTTATTGTTGTAGAAATATAGAAGAGTTTTTGAATAACCAAGTGGTCTACCTCCCAAGAGAGAACATGATCATCATATTCCTTTATTAGAAGGGTTTAATCCAGTCAAAGTTAGGCTATACAGATACCCTCATAGCCAAAAACAACAAATTGAAAAAATAGTACAACAAATGCTGGAGGAAGGTATAATTCAGCACAACACTAGCCCTTTCTCTTCTCCTATTTTATTAGTTAAGAAGAAGGATGGAACATAGAGATTCTGTATAGATTATAGGTCTTTAAATGCCATAACCATAAAGGGTAGTTATCCTATGCCTACTATTGTTGAGTTAGTAGATGAACTTTATGGAGCTCAATTTTTCTCTAAATTAGACTTAAGGTCTGTATATCATCAGATTTTAGTCACCCCTGCTGATAGGCCCAAAACAACATTTAGAACTCACCAAAGGCATTATGAATGGTTAGTAATGCCCTTTGGCTTAACCAATGCACTTGCAACTTTTCAGTGTTTAATGAATCACATATTTCAATGATTACTTAGAAAGTATGTACTGGTTTTTTTTATGACATCCTTGTATATAGTCTCTCTTGGAACAGTCATTTGGAGCATTTGGAAATTGTTTTACAGATTTTACAGCAGCATACACTCTTTGCCAAGTTATCAAAATATTCTTTTGGTATAAATCAAGTAGACTATTTGGGGCATGTAGATTTTGACAATAGGGTTTCCGTGGACAAAAATAAAATACAAGTTGTATTAGATTGTAATAAATATTTCTAATAGTACACTTATACTACCAAGTCCATTTATTATAAGGGCAGTTAATCAACCTTTAGGCGATCCATAAATGTCTTATAACAATGAACTTCAATTTACCCATACACAAATAATCATAATGTCATTCATAACATTCATTCATTGGGGTAATTGAAAAAATCATTTTCATACAATTTGAAATTAAATCAATTTAAAGATTTGACTACTTTGGTTATTAACAATCTCACGTAATATCATCCCAAATTGATAGTATTATGTATAAAACTTGATCCATAAAGGAATAAAGTAGGCATATAAGACAAAATGTAGGATTTTATAAAATCACGTTCATTTCATGAAAAGGACAAACTTGATCCATGTGTCACACGACAAATTATAGTCTCTCTCTCTCTCTCTATATATATATATATATATATATATATATATATATATATAAAACTTGAGAAATGACTTTTGACATTATATCATTACATAAACAATTAGAAAAAGCAATTTGTTGGACATAATTAAACCCACCAAAATTGACCAAAATTTTCCATAAACATTATGCAATTGTAAAATGATTGATATGAAAAGGAGATGGCATGCGAGAATAGCTTTTAAGTACTATTCATTGTGCAACAGATAAAACAATAAAAAAAACCCCAAATTTTCATAGTTAGGGTTCATACAATTATTGTCAATCGAGAATCATAAATTCCACAACCTAATGCTCTAATACCACATGTAAATTGTAGTTTTCCTAGGATTCTTAATACAGAAAATTACTATTAAAACATAAACATCTTAGTATTTATGATTCCTATAAACAAGAATATATGAAAACATTAACCTTGATCTATGAATAAATTTTGATAACTGCAAATTGTGTTTGAAGAGTGTGAGAGAGATCTTAAAACTCACTTTCTATTCATTTTCCTTCCTTTTTCTCCCTTCTTCTACTTTAGTGATGGTAAGGGAAGAAAAGAGAAAAAGAAGGCAAATGAATAAAAAGTGAGTTTTGAGATCTCTCTTACACTCTTGGAACACAGGTTGTTGTTATCAAAATTTATTCATGGATCAAGATTAGTGTTTTCATACATTTTTTGTGTGGGAATCATGAATACTAATATCTTTATATTTTAATGGTAATTTTATGTATTAAGAATCATAGGAAAACTACAATTTATATGTAGTATAAGTGTAACACCCCAATTTTTAGAAAATGTACCGAATGTACTGTATGCTATTTTTCAAGCTTTTGTGTGAATGACCGTTGTGTCCCTATTTTACTGTTTCTCGATTTCTGGATGAAATACAAATACGTTTATACAGTCTCAAATTTTATTTGGTCTTTTTACGTAATTTGTTTCGAGACGGTAAAATAAAAATTTTTCCGAGCTACTGTTTTAATTTTTCTGGAAGATATACAGACAATTAATACTGTCTATAATTTTATTTGAACTTTTTGGATGATTAGCTACGTTGTGGAAAAAAATGGAAAAATGACCATTACATCCCGAACATGTTGTTTGTACTGTTTTTGCTGTTTTTAATTGTTTTCTACTTGATTTAGTGTCCAATATTACTGTCTGTGATTTTATATGGACATTTTGTGTGATTTGCTACGGGGCAGGAAAATAATATTTTTTCGGACCGGTAAAATCTGTTTTTAATTATTCAGAGGCGGGGATCTTACTAAACCCAATGAATGAGCCTAAAATTAATCTTTTAATTTTTAAGATTTAACTGTCCAATAAAATAATTTTTTATTATTATAATATTATTCTATTAGTCAGTATAACTTAGTGACAGTGGACCCGAAAATGTTTTGCGGGACTCACGTTTAGCTAAACAGTTAACTTAGTAGCTTAATTAATCATCATTAGTGAAGGAACATTCTTGAACATAGTGACTAAGGCTTGATGACTAGGTTATTAGTAACTAAGCATGGTGACTAAGGGTAATGACTAGGTTAGGAGCAACCAATAGGAAACAAGCTTGCTAATCAAGGCTTAATCTTGACCTTTGATGCATCCAAGGGCTTGGATGAAGCCAAGCAAATGCACACCTTGCAAGCCATGATGTCTACAGCCAAGTGAGGTTTGGAAGACCAAAAATCACTTTGCTTGCATGCATTTTCTCTCTTCTCTCTCATCCAAGAACCCTAAACACCATTGTTGCTTCCTTTCTCAACCATTCGGCCAAGCTTGATACTATACCATCCAATCACCCAAAATTTCTTCTAACCAAGTTTTCTAAACCTAAACACAATCCTAAGAACATCTCTAGTTGAGAGTTCTTTCAAAATCTTACATTTGAAGCTTGAAAACCTACTTGGAAGTTTGTACCAAGGAGGTGAAATCTCTTGTTTTTCTTTTCTAAATTCTTTTTCAAAGTTCTAAGCCATGATTTATCCATGGTTTAGGTTCTTTTTCAATGGTTAGTAACTTGTAGTTTTTGTTTAAGTTTGCTAGGTTTTTGGAGGAGGAAAACCGAAGCTCTAGGAGGAGTGAAAGAAACCTTTTGTCTTCATTTAAGGTAAGAGGAAGACAAATCTTATCACCTATGGATGGTGGTAAGAAGATGGAGTTGATTTTGTGATTGTAGAATCCATAAGGATTCATGTGTGTGCTTGTTAGTAGCTTATTTGATGTGGTTGTGTATTTGTTAGTAGCTTTCCTATTTGTTGTTTGTAATAAATTGCATGTCTACAAGCTTTAAGTTGCATGTCTATAAGCTTTGATAATATTGTATGTGTTAGAATTGCATGATAAAGTATAGAATGGCATGATAATGTATAGGATGTGAATAACATGTCAAGGAAATGCATGTGTGTTCCAAAGAACACCACACCAAGGCTCACGGCCACTAACCAAATGGAGAACCAAAATGTTCTCTTAATTTTCTTAAAAGGTAATTTAATTAACCTAGGAGAATTAAGAAGGTTTCAAGTTGATTAGATCAAAGAAAATGAATTTAGAAATCAAATGGTAAGACTTAGTATTTTCGGCCAACATGCCTAAAATGAATGTGTTGATTTCAAAAACCATTTTCTAAAACAATGGTTAAATGAAATTAGACAATACAATAAGTTTGACATATATTTAGAAGATGAGAAATAATTTAGAAATCAATTTCAAAAGATTTAGGAAATTCGGCCAATATGCCAAACTAGATATTCTTGATTTCTAAAATCAATTCCAAACCATTTTCAAGTATAAAGAAGGCATTATATGTTAACAAGAATTTTTTTTTCTTTTCTAAAAAGAGTTTTTAAGAAATCAATAGATTAGAATTAATTTAAGGAATTAAAATTAATGATTTTATTGTTATAAAGGAAATACAGTAATCTTTAAGAATTTCTAACATATGGCTCATACTATATTTTGAAGCATGTTAGGAGTTTTTAAAAGATTAAATTATCTGGTTTATTTAAATAAACGAGTTTTTACGAAAAAAATTAGGAAACCATTATTATTAATTTTCTAAACAAAATCTTTGTCAATTTTTAGTAAAAACGGACAAATAAGATAGAAAAGATGTCCAAAAGACAATTATACGGTATGGAAAATATTACACATAGTTTAAACGTACTAATTATTATTTACATTTATTTAAACAATGATTTTTAAGGGATTTGGACAAGAAAATGATTTAAAAATCCTATGCGATTGAGAAAACGTATTAAAAATTCTACGCGATTTTAAAAACGAGAAAAATATATTTACGCGATTTATAAACGTTTGTAAACCGATAGAATTGTGAAAACGCGATAAAATTTCTACGCGATTGACCGTTCTTTGTATTTATTTTCTTTGTCGGGAAAATGTGAACCCGTCTGAGCTTTTGAGGATTTTTCATTTGTCGGGAAAATGTGAACCCGTCATGAGCTTTCTATTTTTCTGCCATTGAGGGCATATTTTATCTTGAGGGCATTTTCATAATTTTATATTTTTGGAATTATGTATTGAGTTTATGCCAAATTTTTGGTGGATTGGTTGATGAGACGAATCACATCGTGTTGTCGATGCGATAAACGTGTGTGGTTCATTGTTCTAATGGACTTGGAGACGTTAGTGTACGGTATCCCATATGTGGACGAGTTGGTAGCTCCTTTGGGCCGTGGTAAACCGATAGCACACTAATGGACTCGACACACACTATATTTAATCGAGATTTCGTGAAATCTAATAGTACATTGCTGTAGTGCCACAACGTGAGACCGTGAACTACACCACGCCCTGGATAATGGATTCTTGTGTCGTGGGGCTATAGACGCGACGTGAGACAATATGCAATAGTTTGGTTGGGCAGCCGTGGTACTAATAGATTTGGCGGGTCATTCTCTCGATACTTGTGTGTTTTTTAGCTCCATGGAGTAGGGTGTGTCTTATATTTATTTTGGGATCTATTTATTTATTTTGTCTTATCTATTTATTTTTGTCTTATCTGTTTATTATATTGATATTGATTTATTTGTTTACTTGTATTTGTTTTATCTATTGTTGTATTGTATCATTTGTTTCTTGTTTTATTTTATCTGTGATGGTATATTGTTGGGATATTTAAATCTTTTTGAATCTTTACACTACTCTGTTACTTATTAATGTTATAGCTTTTCATATTGCATGAACTGTATATCTGTTGTTTGTCGTCTTCTTATTGGCCATGTTTGTGGTGATTTTAGATTGTCTTACCTCTTTATTGTATGTGTTTTCTGTATATACCTGTTTATATGGTAAAGAGTTTGAGGAAGAGGAACAGCCTCTAGAGATTCTGTATACCAAGGAAGAAGAGGAACAGCAAGAGGAAGATCAGTTCGACGACCAAGAACCATCCGATCATCCATATCCTTTGGATTGATTGTGGGAGATGGCAAGGCTGCGGGATTTTTGGGGTTTGTACAACTAGAGTTTCATGGAGGTTCATTGGCTTGGCATCTGTAAGGAGATCGAGATTCTGTGACATATGTAGGACGACTGACTGTGACTCTACGTCATCGGTTTGATGGAGAGCCGATCATGACTACGACAGTATTTCTACACTTAGAGTTACCCTTATCCATTAGGCGTCATTTTGGTGGGATATCCACTGAGCCTAGTGAGATGACACTCGTATCGACTGCGCGGTCTCATGTCCGCCGAGAGTCGAGACATCCGGGATATTTGTCTCCTGATGATCATTTTCATGTTGAGAGTGATCCTTCAGAGGATTAAATATGTATGATGTTTTTTTTTGGCGCGTCTGCGTATATAACGTATATATTGACTCTTTTATTGCTTTATTTACTTTTTTCGTTTAAATATTTGTAGTTTTAGTTGTAAATTATTTGTACAACTTATAACTTAAATCATTTGTATATTATAAGTAATGTTGTTTTGTTTATTTGCTATTTTCGCATATTTTATTTAACAATATTCTTTTATCGAGAATTATCTTACAATATGTAATATTATTTAACAAATGTTTTACAACTTGGGTAGATTTTATTTATTTATTTTATTTTTCTTTATATGTGTGGCATCCCCAAAGGGGTGTTACAATAAGAGCATTAGGTTGTGGAATTTATGATTTTCCATTGATGATAATTAAATGAACCCTAACTATGAAAATTTGGGGGTTTTTTTTAATATTGTTTTATCCGCTACACAATGAATAGCACTTAAAAGCTATTTGCTCACGCCATATCTTTTTTTATAACAATCGTTTTACAATTGCATAATGTTTATGTTAGATTTTGTTCAATTGTTTGCGGGTTGAATTGTGTCCAACGAATTGCTTTTTTCAAATTGTTTACGTAATGATATAATGCCGAAAGTCATTACTCAAGTTTATATATATATATATAGAGAGAGAGAGAGAGAGAGAGAGAGAGAGAGAGAGAGAGACTATAATATGTCATGGCACATGGATCAAGTTTGTCCTTTGGTGAAATGAATGTAATTTTACAAAATGTTGTACTTTGTCTTATATGCCTACTTTATTCCGTTATGGATCAGGTTTTATGCATAATGCTATCAATTTAAGATGATATTATATTAGATTTGTTAATTACTAAAGTTGTCAAATCTTTAAGTTAATTTAATTTCAAATTATATGAAAGTCATTTTTTCAATTACCCAAAGAATAGATATTGTGAATGATATGATGACTATTTGTGTACGAGTAAATTGAAGTTCATTATTATAAGACATTTATTGAACACTCAAAGGTTGATTAGTTGCCCTTATAATAAATGATAATGAATGTTGGTAGTATAAGTATACTATTAGAAATATTTATTATCTTTATATATATATATATATATATATATATATATATATATATATATATAAAACTAATAGTGCACTTACACTACCAACAATCATGTCCATTTATTATAAGGACAACTAATCAACTTTTCAATGCTCTATAACTGTCTTATAAGAATGAACTTCAATTTACCCATATACAAATAATCATCATGTCATTTACAACTTCCATTCTTTGGGCAATTGAAAAAATGACTTTCATATAATTTGAAATTAAATTAACTTAAAGATTTGACAACTTTGGTAATTAACAAATTTAATATAATATCATCTTAAATTGATAGCATTATGCATAAAACCTGATCCATAACGGAATAAAGTAGGCATATAAGACAAAGTACAACATTTTGTAAAATTACATTCATTTCACAAAAGGACAAACTTGATCCATGTGTCACACGACATATTATAGTCTATATATATATATATATATATATATATATATATATATATATATATATAAACTTGAGTAATGACTTTCGACATTATATCATTACGTAAACAATTTGAAAAAGCAATTCACTAGCCATAATTAAACCCACCAATAGTTGAACAAAATCTGACATAAACATTATGCAATTGTAATACGATTGATATAAAAAGGAGATGACGTGTGCAAATAGCTTTTAAGTGCTATTCATTGTGCAACAAATAAAACAATAAAAAATCCCCAAATTTTCATAGTCATGGTTCATATAATTATCGTCAATGGAGAATCATAAATTTAACAACCTAATGCTCTGATACCACATATAAATTGTAGTTTTCCTAGGATTTCTAATACAGAAAACTATCATTAAAACATAAAGATCTTAGTATTCATGATTTTAACAAACAAGAATGTATGAAATCAAAACACTAACCTTGATCCATGAATAAATTTTGATAACAACAAATTGTGTTGCAAGAGTGTAAGAGAGATCTTAAAATTTACTTTTTATTCATTTGCCTTCATTTTTCTCTCTTCATCCCTCACCATCACTAAAGTAGAAGAAGAGAGAAAAAGGAAGGAAAATGAATAGAAAGTGAATTTTAAGATCTCTCTTACACTCTTGGAACACAGTCTACAGTTAACAAAATTTATTCATGAATCAAGGTTAGTATTTTTATACATTCTTGTTTTGTAGAAATCATGAATACTAAGATCTTTATGTTTTAATAGTAGTTTTATGCATTAAGAATCCTAGGAAAACTACAATTTTCATGTGGTATTAGAGCATTAGGTTATGAAATTTAGGAATTTATGATTCTCCATTGACGACAATTATATGAATCCTAACTACCAAAATTTGGGGTTTTTTATATTATTTTATCCGCTACACAATGAATAGCACTTAAAAGCTATTCGCGCATATCATATCCTTTTTATATCAATTGTATTACAATTGCATAATGTTTATGTCATATTTTGTTCAATTGTTCGCAAGTTGAATTATGTACAGGGAATTGCTTTTTCAAATTGTTTACATAATGATATAATGCCGAAAGTCATTTCTCAAGCTTTTATATATATATTAACTATAATATGTCATGTGGCTCATGGATCAAGTTTGTCCTTTTGTGAAATGAATGTAATTTTACAAAATGTTGCACTTTGCCTTATATGCCTACTTTATTCCTTTATGGATCAAGTTTTATGAATAATGCTATCAATTTATGATGATATTATGTTAGATTTGTTGATCACCAAAGTTATCAAATATTTAAGTTGAATTGATTCCAAATTATATGAAAGTTATTTTGTCAATTACCCAAAGAAATGTTGTGAATGACATGATGACTATTTGTGTATGGGTAAATTGAAGTTCATTGTTATAAGACATTTATTGATTACTCAAAAGTTGAGTAGCTGTCCTTATAATAAATGGACATGATTGTTGGTAGTATAAGTGCACTATTAGAAATATTTATTATCTTTGGATATATAAATAAAACTAATAGTGCACTTACATTGCCAACAATCATGTCCATTTATTATAAGTGTAGCTAATTAACCTTTGGGTGATCAATAAATGTCTTATAATAATGAACTTCAATTTACCTATACACAAATAGTCATTATGTCATTCGCAGTATCCATTCTTTGGGTAATTGAAAAAATAATTTTCATACAATTTGTAATTAAATTAACTTGTAGATTTAATTTGACCATTTTGGTGATTAACAAATCTCACATAATATCATCTCAAATTGATAGCATTATGCATAACACTTGATCTATAAAGGAATAAAGTAGGCATATAAGACAAAGTGCAACATTTTGTAAAAGCACATTCATTTAACGAAAAGGACAAACTTGATCCATGTGTCACACGACATATTATATTCACTATATATATAAAAACTTAAGTAATGACTTTTGACATTATATCAATATGTAAATAATTTGAAAAAACAATTCGCTAGACATAATTAAATCCACCAACAATTGAACAAAATCTAATATAAACATTATGAAATTGTAACACAATTGATATAAAAAGGAAATGGTGTGTACAGATTGCTTTTATGTACTATTCATTGTGTAGTAGAGAAAACAATAAAAAAAACCCAAATTTTCTTAGTTAGGGTTCATACAATTTTCATCATTGGAGAATCATAAATTCCATAACCTAATGCTCTAATACCACTTGTAAATTGTAGATTTCCTAGGATTCTTAATACAGAAAACAACCATTAAAATATAAATATCTTAGTAGTCATGATTCCCACAAACAAAAATGTATGAAAACACTAACCTTGTGATCCATGAATAAGTTTTGATAATAGTGAACTGTGTTCCAAGAGTGTATGAGAGATCTTTAGACTTACTTTATGTTCATTTTCCTTTATTTTTCTTTCTTCTTCCTTCACCATCACTAAAGTAGGAGAAGAGAGAAAAAGGAAGGCAAAGGCGGCACAAGGTGAGAAAGTAGGAAATGAACAAACAAAGGAGAATTCTTACTATTAGCAACTATCTATATCTCAAAGTGCTTATGTAATAAAAAAATAGGTTAAATTAAATAACTTGTCCTTATAATTTATACTCTTTTTGAATTTTGGTCCTTACTTTTTTTTCAATCCAAGTCTTTATAATTTGTTTTTGTTAAGATTTTGGTCAGTTTGTTACCTAAAGTTATGACACCGTTAAATTTTGTTTGATACACTACAAGGAAAGTTGTGATTTGTGAAGAATAAATCCATCGCAAATAAGCTAAAATTCACTGTAAATTGTCAATTTGTGGTGGATTACGAATCCGCCGCAAAAAAAGTCGTTGCAAAGTAGTTTGCAACAGATTTTAGTTTTTGCCACAAAGCCACCACAAATATCTCCTGCGATACGCTAGAATCTGATGCCGGAGTTTAGTGTTGTGGAATTTTTTTTTTAAAAAAAAGCTCCGGTGACTAGAACAACATAAGGTTCCAAAATTTGACTTGTTGCAGAAAAAACTGAATTATGTGTGCTATTTTCAGACAAATTAACCATTTTCTTACAAAAAAAAGCAAAAACTAAAAGGGAAAATGTGGGAAGATTTGAACCAGAGGAGATGACCGGGTTTTTAGGTAGTTCCAGCTTCAGTGGGAGGGATGCACAACGCGATGCATTGCGAGGGAGGAGTGGTGCGGTTATGAAGGAGCGGCGCGATGTGGTACAACAGCGGTGACGCAGTGCAACGGTAGGGGCAACTAGGTTAAGCGGTAGGGGCAGCACGGTGGCGGGGGCGGCGCGGTGGCAGGGGCAACTCAGTGCAGTGGCAAGGGCGACACTGTGAGCAGTGGGGGTGAAATGGTGGGAGAGGAAAGAAATAATGGGAGAGGAAAGAAATGGTAGGATAAGGCCTTTGGCTAGCTATTTAAGATCTGATACTTTATTTTGAATTTGTGACAAATTTTGCGGTGAATTTTTTAGCCGCAAACATTTTTTCATTAAAAAAATACAATCAATGTATTGTCGAAAAAGTTGAGATTTTTATTCAAATTTTATTTTAAAAAAAAAGCCAATACGCATCTAACACTTTTTTATTTTTTTTTATTTTTTAACTTATAAATTTTTTTTATTTTTTTGGTGGAAAAAAATTCATCGCAAAATCCTTCGCAAATTTATCCTCTGCGAAATCTATCGCTAATTTTTTATTTTTTAAATTTTAAGATAAATTTTATTCTTTTTTATAGTTTGCGGCTGAAATATCCGCCGCAAAACATCTTTCATTAATACGTTGTCGCTAGGAAAAATTGGTTGGAAAAAATCTATCACAAAATCTGTCGCAAATTGATCCGATGCAAAATTCGCCGCAAAGTTTTTATTTTTTTATTTTTAAAATTTTAAGATAAATTTGTATTCTATTTAATAGTTTGTGGTAGAAATATCCGCCGCAAAACATCTTTCTTTAATAATTTGTTGCTAAAAAAACTAGGTGAAAAACATTGACCGCAATTTGATCTGGCACAAAATTTGGTACAAAGTTTTTTTTTAAAAAAAATTTTAAGATAAATTTTTATTCTATTTAATAGTTTGCGGCGAAAATATCCGCCATAAAATAACTTTATTTAATAATTTGTCGCTAAAAAGAATTTGATTTGGAAAAATTCGCCACAAATTGATCCGCCGCAAAATTTTTTATTTTTTTATTTTCAAAATTTTAAAAAAATTTCTATTTTATTTAATAATTTGCAGCGAAAATATTAGTGGCAAACATTTTTAATAATAAAAAAAATTTACAGTGAATGTGTCACCGAAAAAAAATTGAGGGGAAAAAATCCGCAAAAAAAATCCGGTGCAAACGGATCCGCCGCAAAATCCACTACAAATTCAGACGCATTATAATCCACCGCAAAATATGCCTCCAATCCGCCACAAAAATCCGTCACAAATTAGCGTTTTTCTTGTAGTGATATGGCTAATAGTTGACTAAGTAAATGTTTAGGTTGACTTAGGTTGCCTACATGGCTTTCTCCTTGGCCAAGTCAACAATTTTCTCTTCTTCCTTGACCTCTTCCCTCATTCTTCTTCTCTGCTCCCCCTTCTCATCTCCCTCTCATGGCAAAACCCATGCTAACATAGCATATGATTGACACAACAAAAATAATTGCTATTAGCGGTGGTTAAAATTTTGATTTAGCGGTTATTTAAACTGCCACAAAAGAAAATCTTAAACAATACTGGAATAACTGCCACTATTAGTTTTAAGCAGTGGTTTGTGAGCGCCGCTATAAAGTTTGCAGTAGTAATAATATTTCAAGTAGTATCGGTTAATAACCGTTACTAACATATTCAAATTTTTAAATATTTATTTAAGGTGGCAGTTACAAAATCGCTACTAAAATTAAGTATTTAATTATTATTTTTTTGTGTTGGTTTTCAAACTACCACTATTATATTTTTATTTTAAAATAACCTTTTTTTTCTTTTTTTTTCCATCTTTGGCAACATGCCAACCAAATACATTTCAAATTGTTTTCTATATGACAACTAGCAGGCATATTCAAATGAAATTATAGAACAACATTCAAACTTTTAACAAATATATATATATATATATATATATATATATATATATATATATATATATATATATATATATATATATGAGTGTTTATTATGAGAGGTGGAAGGAGTAAATATTGACCATTGGATCTTATATGAATGGTCAAGATTATAACATAAATGCATGTTATTTTTTTAAGTGGTCACATGACCTTTAAGTAACTTTTAATCTTAACCATCCATGTATGGTTGTATGGTCAAGATTTACTCCTCTCATCCTCTCACAATAAAAACTCCTCTCACTAGATATACCCCCTATATATATTGTCAACACAATTGTAAACACAATCTTAAATAAATATTTGAATTGATGATTCAATACACAAGTAAACAAAAATTTACTACAAACAAAATAATATTTGAAGAAGAATATAACACTAAAGCAAATCATTTTTCTATCATGATATATTCATTTTCTACTCTGATTACAATCATATCGGGTTTGAGCATCAAGACTGGTTGAGGAAGACGGTCTAGCACTTGGTGAAATTGGCCCATTTCGTTCATTTTAAGGCTAAAAATATTAATAAACTATGAGTTGTATGCATTCGATAAAGACACCATGACTCCATTATACTAAATGTCGTACAATACAGAAAACATACCAATCCAAACAATATGCGCAACATATATTATGATTCAAGAAAGCAAGAGGATATTTATGAATTGCCAAAATAGACTTAAAATGAATTCATTAGCTTAACAATCTGTTTAAGACTAATTCATTAGTTTCAAGCATAGTCCAATGAAAGTCTACATTATTCACTTGATGTATTTCTAACATTTAAAATACTTACCATTGCATTAACTATAGTAGCTAGCTCAGCTGACAATTCCCTTCCTTGTTTGAGTATATTTTTTTTAGCACCTTCAAATATTTGCCTTCTCCATCTCTTAATTTCCACCACTAATTCAAGGTTTTGCACCTTCAATTTATCAACTTCTAAGCCTGACTTCATCTCATTCATCTTAGTTTGAATTTTAGGGTCAACGGGTGGAGTTAAAGACATTCCACTAAATTAATGTGTTGTGTGTCAAATATTTGAGTAGGAAATGGCCCAGAACGCTCACCTAAACTCAGCCAGCGTGCTCCTTCCCTAAAACCTGATCCAGTGAATCATCTTGTGAAATGTGTTGTGAAAAGCCCATTTTAACGCTCAATATTCATAATTTCCTCCTACATCCATGTAAGATGTCAACTATTGAAGTTTAAATTTATACATTGAGTAAATATTAATAAAAAAAACTAAGCAAGATTAACTCCGTAAATTACTTACATCAATAATTTTGGCTTCATCATTGACATAAAAACTATCTCTTCACTTGTGTACCGAAGTCCACATCTATCATTTACCAATGCAGCTCCCATATTATTGTTCTTATATCATTATTTCCATAATCATATACTTAAAAATTAAAATAAGATATACAATCAAAGATAAAGAAACAAAGAACTTCAACATTAATTACCTTTTCATCTTTTCTCCTAGGTGTGTTTTTTGAACCACTGGTGTGAGTGTGTGTGTGTGTATAATTGCTTTTTCCAATTTTCAGCATTCTTTTTGAATATTTCCTATGCTTGCATGAATAACAACACAATTATGAATTGATTTGATCATTTTACTTTAAATTACCATGTTTGTTTTGGAAATGTTACTTGTATTTTCCTATCCTTGTGATATTCAATAAACCATGCCCAATGGTCAGGATCAATTCCATTAGGGTGTTTTGCAACATTTTCCTCCAAAATCAATGTGTTATCATAAAATTGATGAAACAAATTATGCTTGGTATCTTTTCACTTCTTCCTAATACTTTTTAAGATATATCCTCTTAATCAATTGTCTTCTATATGAAATTTTTTCTGCATAAGAAAAGATATTAGAAACAAAGTCATATATAGATCATAAAATACAAATAGATAGTTTACATATACCTTCATAATATCATCATACACTTGCTCTTTATATTTACTCAGAACCTTATGCCAAGAGTAATACCATATAGGAAATTTAGCATAATCAAATCCCAATAGTCCACTTGCATCATCTATGGGATGACTAAGCTCATTGCCTGTGATTATAACCTTTTTACCCATAAGGAGTGACCAAATATCTTGCATCTTCAATCGTCTTTCTTTAATGGTGCCATCCTCATCTAAAATAAGAATTGTAATACTTAAAACACATATAGTCGTCAAGCAAATAGAGGTTCAAGAACTATGAATCTTACCAATAACACTGATGATCTAATAACTGTTATTCTTACAATTACTAGTAATTGTCTCACCAGATGTAGGAATAAGATCAGCCTTAGTCTCATCAAACAAATCAATATGCTCAGACTCGAGCTCAGATGAATGAATGGATGGCATAAAATGGGCACTATCATCTGAGGGTGGCCTAAAACAAGCTCCACTATAAGTTAGTGGTATAGAATGCACTCCATTATGAGTTTGTGGCACATAATGGGAAATGCCATCTAAGTGTAGCCTAGAATGAGCTCCGACTCCACTATGAGTTGGTGGAATGGAATGGACACTACCATCTGATTGTCACACACAACGAGCTCCACCATGAGTTAGAGCGACGAAACAGACCCTGCTATAAGTTGGTGGCATAAAATGAGCTCCACTATGAGTCGGTGGTACAAAATGAGTGCTCCAATTTGAGGGTAGCACAAAACGAACTCCATCATGAGTTGGTGCAACAAAATGAGCCATGCTGTGAGTCAATGGTATAGATTGAGCATCATCTAAATTACCACTTGAGCTCTCCGTAATATATGGTATAACCTTGAAGCGTTTAGTCTTAGGCATTGCTACAACTCTGTAACCAAGTTAGACTTTGAAAGAAATAAAATATTGTCAAAAAATAGTTAATAAACATTGTATTGAAAAAAATATTGTTAACCATTAGTCAATAAACAATAGTTAATAAAATTGAAATGTATATTATAAAACACATATACAGTTCATTGTTATGAAATAAAAATTGACTAAGCACATAAACACATAACTACAACAAATAAAAATTAAACAAAATCCTTAGTCCGATCAATATTGTCAACATTAGCATTTATTGGAGGTTGATCTTTTATATCATCATTTGTCAATCGTAAATCTCTATTGCCATCTTGAAACCACCTATCCAAGTCTTGTTATGAAAAAGGAACAACATCATAAATTGACTCTTCATCTTTGTCTTTTCTTATGTTGTACAAGTCTCTTGGTTTTAGATGGACAACAACACTCCATTCTTTTTTCATTTCATCATCCATATATTGTACAAGTTGGGCCTCCGATGCTAATATATATAGCTCATGATCTTCTCGACCACCAAGATGTATCAAATGAGAAAAATTAATATAAGTAAAGCCCAACTCATCTTTTTAATGCCTCTATTAGTAATGGTATTAGTCCATTGACATTTGAACATGGTAACCATGAATTGACCGTTGTAGTTCAACTCAATTATGTCCACCAATTTTTCGTAATATAGAACACCTCTAACCATCATATTGTTGCCACAATTGCTTGCATAACTTCTAGTATCAAATGTACCGAATACTCCACTATTTTGAGTTTTCAAGCTATGCTCTCGTGACAGAGCTCTGAATTTAAATCCATTCACATTGTATGCACTAAATCGTTTGGTTTGGTCAAGTGGCCCAAGTGCAAGCCACATAATTTTATTTGAATGTTCATTGACTTATTCATAATCTAACATTAAGAATGAACCATATTAGTTACATGATTGATTAAACCTCTAAAATAGGAAGAAAGATTATAACATAAATTTCACTTACTTGCTTTCAAAACCAGCTGGCAAATTCTTTATGTACAACTTTATATATCTCAAATTGTAACCGTGTACGACTCTTTAACCTTCTCTTTGTCTTTTCCTAAATTTCCTATATGTAAAAGTTAAATTAACATAATTTGGAGTAGAATTGTTGAATTGTAATGAGATTTATATAATTTTTTTATAATTTACTTACTAGAGGAATGAGTCTACTGCTACACAATTAACTAACACATAACGATGTACTTGTAGCTTTTCCATCGGTGTCAAATTAAAATATGAAAAAACCCTACTAGTCTACCAACTTTTAGGAACATAATGTCTCTTTCATGACATTTCGCATCATCGAGTTAATCATCAACACGCATCGACTGATTGATTCTTGTCTCAATATCTTCCAAATATTTTGAACAAAAAGTAAGAATTTCATCAGACAAGTAACCTTTCAGCCATAGAGCCTTCTGGTTATGCCTTATTATGCACATAAGACCTCAAACACGCTAAGTACCTTTACAATCAAAAGATTATTGATTAAGGTATACAGATTATTTAGCTAAAGAAAGTGAATAAAGAATTTAGTATGTTAAGTTTACTTTTCTATAGGATACATCCATCGATAATGCATCAAGCCACCTTGTTTCACTTCATCAACTAAATGAACAACTAAGTGAACCATGATTATATAATAAAAAAAGATAGAGAGAATATCATTTCCAAATGAAACAAAGTGAGAAAGATTTGATGTTGGAGGTTATCAAGGTCTTCGAGATTCAACATTTTACAGTATAATTGTCGAAAGAATGAACAAAAATTGGTTAAAACTACAAACACTATGCCAGGGATCGCATTCCTCAAAGATATTTGTAGTAGTTTCTCCATAAGAATATAAGAATCATGACTTTTCAACCCAAACAACTTACATTGCTTCAAATCAGCACACCTAGAAATGATACTTGACTAACTGTCTAGAACAACCACATTCTTCATAGTCTTGAGAAATATATCCTTCTGCGCTTTTGACATAGTAAAAATAGTAGGAGGATATTTTCCATTCTCATATGACTAAAGATCATATCTCATGCCCATTGATTGTTGGTCTTTTCGTACATTAAGGTGACATTTTGACTTTCTGCTTTCATTAGGCAAAATGTATATCACATTGTTATACACATTTTTCTCAATATGTATTACATCAAGATTATGGCGCAATGAGTTAAACTCTCAATATGGAAGTTCAAAGAATATACTCTTCTTTCTCCACTGTAACTCACCTCCTTTAGTATTTTGCTGCCCACATCATCTTTTCCCTTTAATTTCAACCTATGGTATCTTTCCGAATGAAACTTGAATATTCTCAACTTGTTTCAAAATATCTAAGCTTGATAATTGTACAAGTGGATTTCTTTTGTCAACCTTACCATCAAATTGGACCTTATCCAATCTAAACATGTGGCCAACATTTAAAAAAAGACGATGATCCATAAAGCACCACTTTCTACTATGATTCGACATGATTCAGCATCAGTTTTGCACATGGGACAAGCAAGCTTACCATACATGTTCCACACAAATAAGGTCATATATCCTAAAAAATCATTAATTGTCCACATCAATGTTGTTCGCATTTTAAAAGATTACATGAAATGATCAATTAGAGAATGAAAATTTTTTTCATACATTTCCAAGGAGAGGTGTTGTATGAAATAAGAATCATATGCTAAATGCTATAATTAGTGCTCATATTTATGAAAGGATTGAAGCCATCACTAGCTAAGGCAAAGTGAACATTACGTGCATCCTAAGAAAAATTAAAAAATATGGAGTCAAATTTTTTCCATGCCTCGACATTTCTCAAATGTGTCAAGAAGCCATCTTTATTACCCTCAAGATCATGCCATCTTATATCAACAAATGTCTTACTAGACATGAACAATCTTTGCAATCGTGATTTCAGAGGGAAATAACAAAGAACCTTTGCAGGTTGTGGTTTTATCTTTTTATCAACTTTAGGCTCATTAGAAGAATTTTTCTTTGGCTTTCATCTAGATGTGCCACATAACTTGCATTCTTGGATCCTTTTATTTTATCCTCAATATAACATGCAATCATTTGGACATGCATGTATCTTTTTATAACTAAAACCAAGTTTTTATGATTTTCTTAGCCTTGTATAATGATTCCAAGATATTTGCATGCTCAAAGGCATAATGCAATGGCTCTATTAATGTCACATGGCCTTGTCACACATCCCATAAATGCACTTAATGTGAAATAATTTCACTAAGAAAAATAATTTTGAGTACTTTAAGCATCTTTCGTATAGTTCGTGTTCCCCCATCTCTAAGCAAATCATAAAACTCTAGCTATTTTATTCATTGATTGACTTGCTTACAAGATCCCACCGGGTCCTAGTTATAATTTGTGACTTGAATAATAATGCATTAAAGACAACACCAAAAATGTATTAAAGAGATCTAGTACATCATTTATTTGTAGGTTTAAAATATGAGAATGAAATAACTACCTTGTTAATTAAAGCTCCAAGTACTCAAGATAAAAAATATATATATAACTAAAGATAAAAATTAAAAAACAAAAAGCAAAAGGAGAAGCAACTATAATAGTGTATCCTTCTCCCATATAAATGCTACAACGAGATTCAACTCGGTTCGACTCGTTTCCAGCTCTAGCAGTAAATATTTATGGAGCATGCAAACATAGGCATAGGCACGGGCATGGATTCCAAGGTTTTGTCCTATGTCGATACCATATGCTGGTATGCAAACTTTCCAACAGTTTTTTCAGTAGCCTTTTTAGTAGGCTTTTCCAACAGTTTTCCAGCCCTATACTTCCTAGTCGTTGCCTTCCCAGTTGTATGCTCCCCAACCACTGCCTTCTTAGCGTCTACTTCCTAGTCGTTTGCTTTGCTACCGCTTCAACACCCTTTATGGCAGTTTCGCCAGTCACCACTGCTGCATGACTTTGATGATAACATAGTCGATAATGAGTGAGAGACGGTTGAGGTTTAGGCAACATGTTTTTATTATTCGCAATTTGTTGATAATGGACATGTTTTCTCCCAATTGTGATGATAAGAATGGAATGGATCATTAGAATTGTTTTTATTATTTGTATTTTGTTGGTACTACTGGATATGTTTTCTCTTTGAACACTGATTTGGTATTTAATAGTATTTATCTGACATTTCGTAGTATTTATTTTTATTTGTAATGAAATAATATTTAATTATTATTATATATTTATATCATAATATTAATTATTAAATTTTACTTATTTATCTTTTATTGAATAAAAAGTAATATTTTATTATTAAATAACATAACATTTCCAGCAGATTTGTCGACGGAAATGTATGCCAAGTGGCAAAAACCATGTCATCTTTTTCTGGCAGATCTTCGCACCAAAAAAATCTTTTGGACCATCTGCCAAAAAAAATTCTGGCGAATATTTTCAACGATGTCATATTTTCAGTTTCCAACAGATTCTCAGCTAGTTTTCGAAGGGTGTGATTGTCGGTAAAACGCAAATTTATAGCAATGTCTCCTACCTGGTGATCTACTCATCGGTGATTCATTTTGGGCTTCTGTTTGATTTCCCTCTTCTCCTTCCTCCTTATCATTTGAACTCAAGTCCCCATCATCGATCTAAAACTTTTTGGAGCATTGAAATGAATTGTTGTTATGTGGGGGGGAGAGAGAGAGTATAAATGCATCATAGAAATGCATTACCTAATTCCCCATCATAGATATGCATTACCGACTCATTGAGCAATGCATTTCGGGCTTCTGTTTGATTTCCCTCTTTCTTTTCCTCATCATCATTTGAACCCAATTCCCCTCATCGATCTGAAAATGTTGGTAGCATAGACATGAATTATTGCCAAGGGAGAGAGAGTGAGAGAAGGGATTCATGAAGAGGATGATTTTTGTGACATGACAACTAAGAAAGCAAATAAGTAGTTTTAGACACCAAGTCATGACAACTAAGCATCCACTTAGGCACTGTTAGCCAAGTAGGATGAAATCTAAAGGCGTCATAACCCCCCAAGTGACAACAGGGACTCAAATCTTAATAGAAAGAAATTATAGGGACTTGGTTCCAATAATAATAATAATGTAGGGATCAAAATCTAAATAAGTAAAATTTATAGAAATCAATGATTTAATTTAACCTAAAAAATATAACTTATTTTTTAAAATTGTTTATATTATTATTTTAATATAAAATTGAATTTTTAAGTTGGGGATATGAAACCCTTCTTGGATAGGCAGTCTAACCATTTATATAAAGGGTTGCATTTATAACTTTGTAAAATAAAGTTATTTAACTCAGTTTATGACATGAATTGGCTTTGTTAGTCCATATTTTGCGTCTAATCATGAAGGTTTTGGATTGATTTTAGAATGTTTTTGTGGTTTATTACTTGGATTGAAAGTTTGAGTAAACTAATAAAAATCGTTTTCTATTAATTCATTTTATAGTTTATATACTCTAATGTTGATTTCCATCTTTGTGATGCAGGTTTTGGACATCAAAAAAACATAAGAGAAGAGAATTGAGGACATTATGGAACCCTGGATTGAGGCAAAGAAGCAAAATGTTCAAGTCAATATATATGTGATGTCAATGCATCATATAGCCAGACTGCGACATTGTGCTCTCAGCCACAAACACCCTAATAGACCTGAGGCTATGAAGTCGCGGCATCATGAGTTAACCACCTAAACAATACTTTTTGCGTGAAGCTGCAACATCATGAATGTGAAGCTGCGACGTCAACAATGAGTGATATATAGGATTTGAAAGAGGAAGGATCTGGAAGATTGACTCATTCTTTATCCTCCCTTGATGGCATCCATGGTTCTTTATTTCCCTTCTCTATTTTTCTTTCTTTTCTCTATGGGCAACTAGATCTCCATAGTCAGGGGAGATCTAGCTTGACTCATAGTTTGATGTAAATGGATTCTGGAATTAATCTTTGTTTATTTCTCTTAATTGAGTGTTAATTTTTATTCTTAATGTCTCTATGACTTGATCAACTATAGATTGTTGTGTTGGGTATTTTGTAAGTTGGGAAATTCCTTGATATCACTTGTTTCTTGAAATTAATACCATGATTTATCAATGTCTGGGGATGGATATTGATAAATATGCAGTGAATTTAAAAATCTTGTGCTTGAACCTTCCAATTGCATGAAATTGATTAAGGAATTGATAATTTTAAGGTAATTGAAAGATGACTAATTCACCAAGATATTGAGTCTTAACTAATTTTGTGTATTCTTGCTATCAATTAAGGCAACTAAACGTAATTAGCTGGAGTTCATTGAAATTAAGCAAGGGTCAAGTGAAAATCATCCCTTAACATTTTCACCCATTGATTAAATCACATTTTTCTTTTGTTAAAACTCACCAAAAATACTTTTAGTCATTTTAATTAATTTGTTTGTTATTTTCATGTTGATTATATTTAGTGGATTAACGAAATTGGTACTTAATACTAATCAATCTCCATGAACGATACTCTTTTACTTAATTTATTACTTGATTGAGTCGGTATACTTGTCCATAGCTCATCAGACATACATATTTTCAGGTCCCCATCTTAATAAAATAATTACATATATCAAGTTGTGACGAATATTTGTCGTGAAATTTTGAGGAGAGAGAGAGAACTGCAACTCTGCAAGCACTAGCTTTACGTTGGATTGGAAGATGGAAATTCCAGTAAAAATTGGAATTTTTGAAGTGATGCGAGAGAAGCATATTATCTATACGAGCTTGAACTTTCTATATTTGGTGAAAATCTGGTACACAACTGATGCCAAATATTCATACACTCGCCGTAAAAATTGAAATTAATTAGAATAACAATCTTCGGGTCTTTTTTCTCATTGATATAATTGATTCTTTTAATCCTCTAAGCTCATATAGTTCTCAATGATAATAATTTTATATAGTACAAGTTGGCTACCTATATACTAATTAAACTGCAACCCATTCTTCTTATGCCACAATATCCAATTACTGGAAGCATAATTTTCAACATTGATCAAAACAGCAACATGTCATAAAAAGAAGCTTATATATTAAATAAAGGACTAATCTAGCAGTGATATATGAAAGAGTTGGTTATGTATGGCTAGCAACTAGTTAATAATTTCGTAGAATTTGCCATCAACAACAATGCACTGATTGAGACTTGAGAGTTTGAGACAGATTACACGGCAACAGCACAGTTTCACCATAATGCTTCAAATTTTCACCCTACCTTGAATTCTAATCAGTAAGAGCCTACGTGCAGTAGCACGAACGCCCAGGCACGTTGAGAAAAAATTCTCTTCTTTCTTCCTTTCTCTTAAAAATAGTTAAACCAAACATGAATATATTTTTCGTTTTTGGTTACGACCAGACAAGAATTATTAATCACGAGCCTTCAATGACCCAAAATTTCTTATTGCCTAAATGTCAAAATCCCAGTGATAAGTTTGGACTACGGAGCCGAGCGCTTTTTCCATTTTGGTGGATAATTGCGAGCTTTTTCTATTTTGGGGGCCGGGAGACTATATGAAACGGGTAATTATTGTTTCTCATAAACTTTGACCATAGAAACCTCACAAACTCCAAAGCCAACCGTATCATGTGATTAGGGGTGGGAACAGTAGCGGCCAGCTGCAGCTGCCAAAACAGTTCCTGACAAAGATATATAAGGCTGAACCTAACTTGTAGCGCGTAATAATCAGATTTTCAAGATTTCTGGCGCTTTTTAAAAATCTCATTGACCAGTAAGCTGTATTTAAAGCCTCTTTTACAAAAACACCCCAAGAACATGAAAAAAGAGCTGAATGCATTAGATTTAACCGACACCAAAGATCACGTGAAAAACGGAAAGGGGAATTTGAAAAAACACACAGCTGGCCAAAACATTACCTACACCTCAAAATCAAAACTCCATTTTCCACAGCTAATTCCAATAGCTATCCTCAAAAATAATAAATTAAAAAACTTTTGCTGAAAAAAAATAAGGAGTCTTTCATTTTCACAGAAAAGAACAGAGAGAACAACTCTCCATGCGTTTCAATCAGATGAGATGAGCTTGCCAAAAATGGAATTTTTTTGTAATACAAACAAGGCAAATTCATGAGTATTCAGTTTACAGATCTGGTGAATGTGGGCTCTGTTTATAGATCTGAACTACTTTTGCAGTAAGCAGTTTGTATTTAGTTTTAAAAATACTAGAATGATAAGCAAACACAATGCCTGCAACGTGGATTCACCTATCTGGACGGAGACATACCTGCAATGTTGGAAGGTGAAGCTGCAGCGACGCGGGCTGGACGGAGGTAGCGGCGTGCGACGCGGGCTAGACGAAGGCAGCGGCGTGCGTCGCGACTGGAGTTTGGAGAGCTGGGTCACTCACGGCCTCACGGCTGGACGGCACAAGAAGGAAGGCAGCCTTCTTACTTTACTTCTATTCTAGATCTAGTTTTTAGAATGAATACTATTATACTACTAATTTACTATTAAGGTTTTACTTTCTATTTTTATTAAAATTTAATTAAAAAATAATAATATATTATAATTAATTAATAATTATAATTATCATAATAATGTATATAATTAAACAGTCGGCTGTCGAGCCTAACAGAACTATAGATAACTGGCTTTGACCTATTTAACTAAACAGGCTTTTAAAAAAGCCTTGACCTGACTTATTTAATAAATAGTAAGTGCCGCACTGAGAACTTCAGACAGTAGAGCCATAGCTCTGACAGCAAGACTGACCTATTTTCACCCCTACATGTGATCGAAAATGTGAGATAAGAAAACGAATGAAAAAAACAGATAATTGTGATAAAAAGTCTATAAATTTATGAGAAACTTATGTTTTTGTGAAGAAAAAAACTTGGCTCAAACACTTCCCTTCCAATCTTTTTCTCTAACTCCTTTAATTAATATTCATTTATTATTTTCAATCTCACTTAATTAAATTAATAGATACATGAAAAATAATTAAATAAATTAAATAAAAAATAAAAAAAAAGAGTTAGAGACAAATTTAGTTCTTTTGTAAATATCATTACTGATATGAAACAAACGTTTTCCCACCACTTTACCCATGAATGGTACGTGCAGGTGCTCTAGTGGGGGCATAGGGTGATTGTTTTTAGTTTTTACCTTAATGGAAGATTGAATATTGACTAGAGAGACACCTAAAATCTGAGCAAAGTCCAAGGCTGGCTAGCTAGCTAGTGAGACAACTCCTATAGCCTGAGAATTAGATTCAGGTACGGAAGGAATAGGAGTAGCAAATGGAAAGGTTGAATGAATTTTGAATTTTCATTACATATTTTCGTCGGTCTATTAATTATTTACTAACTAAAATTGATCTAATCTATTCAATTCATCAAATTTATATTATAATTGAATGAAATGAATTGGATTTGGAGTTGGATGGAAAGAGCAGATCATGGATTAATAGATCTATTTGTCAACGCTACTATAGAGGAATTTAATTTGCTAAATGTAATATTTTTGGGTCTTTGATTGAAATATTCTCATAGATATTTTTTTATATTAATCCCGTGGCCATGGTCATGACTGATCACTAACCAAAATATCCTCCCAACAGTCCCTACTCCAATGTTTGAACTTAATTTGATCCGCCCCATATTGACTATGATATTTCTAAATAGTTAAATTGTTGACTATGATATTTTTAAATAATAAATACTTATTTATTGTTTTTGTCTTTAATCATAATTCTCTCCTACATAGTGCAGCCAAGATATCAGATTGTTTTTTAAAAAAAGAGTAGAAACTATTGCATAAAATCATTCATGAACCTTTACGTAATCATTTAAGTTTTTGAGAAAGTTAATTTTTAATATTGTATTAAAGCCTCTATAATCAAATAGTCAAGAATTTGATCCATACTATCTCTATTCTTCTAAATAAAAATTGAATTTTAACGTAAAATCTAATGAACCTGTATATTGTCATACATTTCAAGTTTAAAATGCACTTAGGCAAAGTTGTATATTAGATATAAAATTAGTTATAAACCCTAAACAAATAATTTAAGGTTTGGGGGGAATTGGTCGTTCACAAAAACAATATATGTAGATCTAAACATTATCTGCATACATATGGTTCATATATAACTACGAAGATGGATATATAAATGTACTCTGGTAAACGTTCATCATAAGTTATTCATTGTATACAGTGGTCCAACACTAATATCACGGGTTGGCAAGAACAAATAACCGAAAATGGTGTGGGGCAATGTCACATGTAATGCGGACTGTCAGGTTCAAACTTGAACCTTTAATGGGTCCACGCATAATCGCTGAGTTTCTCTCATAAGATAGATTACTAAGATCAAACAAGAGTATGTTGTAGCCTCCAGAATTGAAAATAATTTGACACTATACATGCCATATATGTTCATACATCATCACAACATCAAAAACTCTTTAAACTAAATGGAACTCGTCAAGATGTAGTCCATTTTATTTATAGTGATAGAATTTGATGATAGTCACTACAAAGTGTCTCATAAAACTAACTAATTAAGGGCTAAGATGGAGCCCATGGTAGGCTTTTACTTTGGCCTAAAAAACCAAACCTTACCCAGAAGAGAGGATGATACTAAAGTACTAGTGAGACATGGACATGCACACGACAAATAAATGCACTATAATTAATTAGACTATTACATGAGTAAGCTCCTAATAATGGCTGCTTGTGCACTGTTGGAGTCTGTGGTGGCCAAAAGTTGTGATAACCTATCACTTAGATCATCTACCTCTCTGTGCAAGCTTTTGATGTAGTTGCAAGTCTCCTGCAACACCTTAGCAGCTGAAATCTACAAGAACAAAATAATAATAATAATAATAATAACAATAATAATAAATTAACGTTTGTTGGTTTAATTAATTTTATTTTCCACACTTGCAGCTGCTACTACCGTTTAATTAGTCAATGGCAAGAGGAAATAATCTTGAGTCTCACAGCCTCACAAGTTGTGGGTAAGTATTAATGCAACAAAATTATTTTTTGAACATCCAAAATACTACATGTATATGAAATATTGTAGTGAGCTTGACTTACTACTTTTATATACCAAAGTTAAAATAAATGTACTGTATATAAAAGTGAGTGGAGTGTTGACTAGATATCGTATTGTATTTTGAGTCTTCAAAATAGCGGAATTGTCAAGGAAAGGACATGACCGTGACTTATCTAGCAAAGCCAATGAAAACCACAGAAAATGTGCGTGTGTGTCATGTGCATGTGACTTGTGTGTGTGTGTGTACGAGAGAGAGAGAGATAATGAAAGATAACGAAAGAGAGATGAAAGGTTGGGAAATTAATACCTTGTCGGAACGCCTTGCGCGTAGCTCAGGGATAAGTTGTTGTAACTTGGAGACGAGATCGGTAATCTGAGCATCAGTGATCTCAGTGGAAACACCGGATTGTCTCGAACGAGATCTTCTGTTGGACATTGTTAAGGTTGAGGTTGATGTCTATCTGTGTCAGAAATATTTTGCTGTTGTGCCTTAAACTGAAAGAGATAAGAGAGTGTGCGTGTGTGTGTGAAAAGTACTACATAGAGCTTCGTAGCTAGCTAGCTAGGAGGCTCTTGGAGTATCTAAGCAGAGGGACGAATTGGAACTGGGTTTGTCAGAGAAAGATTCAGAGAAAACTGAATACTAATAATCAAGTTATTACCACTGAAAGAGATGGGCATGGGATCTATACTTATAAGGAATATTTAAGAGAGAAGAGAGAAAAGCTGAGATAGGTGATGGACGACAGAGAGATCAGGGTAGCCATGAAAGAAAGCTTGAGGGAATGTGTCAGTGGGTGTTGGTAGTTGAAGAAGACAAGTGCATGGGAAAAGGCAGTGGGCTAGGTATGTTATTAAATAGGGTTTATGTGTGAGAAATGAGAGAGAGGGAGAGAGAAATAGATGAAATAAGATACTCCATACTGTCCTTTGTGCATATGTCCCCAAACTAGGGTTAGAGTTCAAGTGGAAAATGGGTTAAGGCTGGGAAATGTTCTTGTTTATAATTATCACCCAACTATGCGGGACCTCTCTGTGTCAGTCTCAGCACGCAAGCCCATGTTATCTTATTGCCTCCTTGTCATTTGAATCATTTCGTCTTAATGTTTTTCATTTAAATCATTTCATTCTTTATCTATAAAATATTTGTTAAGAAAGTTAAAATAAAATGTTATTTTAAATACAAATAATATATTTAATTTATTAAGAATTTAAATAAGTTTCATTTAAATATATAAATAGAATTTGACTCAAATCTTAGAAATAATTATTTCTCTTTAATTTTTTTAATCTATTGTCATATATTGTTAATTTAATTAAATGTTATGAGTGAATAATAAAATAGATATATGACAATAAATTAAGAGAATTTAAAAAATATAACTCATCCTAAGATTAGAGCCAAATTATGTCCTAAAGGTATTAGTTAATAAAACTCTTTTTTTTTTTTTTTACTTTGAATTAAAGAATTTTACTAATAAATATTATAAAGACACTTATTAAAAAATAAGAAATATTAAATAAAAGTAAAATTAAATTTCTTTAATTATATGTTTAACTTTCCCGTTAATACTTTCGATTTTTTTCATTTGAATCATCTCATCGAAATGTTTTTCAATTTTTTTTTTACTTAGAATTTAAGAATTTTGCTATCGAGTATTATAAAAAAATTTATTAAGAAATTAAAAATAAAAAATACTAAATGAAAAGTAAAGTTAATTTTTTTAATATATTAAATGTTTAATTAAAATTTTTTTTGTAAGGCTGATACCTACTCTGTAATCTTGACGGAGTATCCCTAATAAAATTCTCAGATGACCTCCTAATAAGGCCTCGAGGAGGGGATGAGGAATTAAAAAAAAAAAATTAGAATTGAGAGCATTGCGATATCAAACCCTGCTATTTTCTCTATATATCTCAGGTTCTTACTAACTAATATACTAACACGAGATATAGTTTTTATTTTTTAATTTTTTAACAAATATCCTTAGAGCTTGTAAATATATATCCTTAGAACACTTATTAATAAAACCCTCAATTAAATAATTACTCATACATAACCGTTTCAGTCTAGTGTCAACTTCGTAGGGAGTATTGCGAGAATGAATTTTTTTTAGGGATATTTATTATTTTTTCTTGGTTTTCTTTTCATTAGGAATATGATAGTAAAAGTTTTAAAGGAGTAAATTGGTTTTTATTATAATAAACTTAGCTATACATGACGTGTATAGACAAAATCCAAACAAAAGTCTCTCAATTCTCATCTTTTCTATCTCCTCTTAATTAATCTCTCTTCTCACCACCAAAATCCTTCAGCTCAAAGCATCAATGAAGATATGAGTTGGTCCCAAGCTAGACTGAAGCTAGTGGAGGACTTGTGGTAAGTGATAATGACGAGGCGAAAGTCAAAAAGTGGACTTTATATCGGAAATGATAGAGAAGAGAGTACTTGACAATAAGGAGCTTGAAACTGTTAGCAGATACTGGTGAGTATGTAGAGGAATGTGAAAGTTTCAGAGATTCACTAACAAATAAGGTTAAAATGAACTTTTTACTGCCTTGAAATTTGTTTCCTTAATTATGACTCCATTAATAATTTCACTGTTAATTTTTAAGTAAGTACATGTCATAAAATAATTATAGATATCCACATAATGAAAATATCGACCAAAAAAAAATATAGCTAAAATCAGTATTATTTAATATTGAATGGCTGACTGAGTTTTTATTTTTAAAAAATAAACTCAGTCTACATAGATTGAGTAGTCCTTGAATATGTGTTCGATTTGGTCTTTAAAATCGTTTCATGTCAGAAAAAGATGATTTTTTAAAAGTATACATACTATACACATTTTTTAAAAAAATATATGATTGAGAGAGATAAAATAAAAAAATAAATATAATAAATAATATTAAATAAAATATAAAAAATATATTTATACTATTTATAATAAAAATATCAAAATTATTTTACCTGAATCATGGTAAAAGATGCAAGATTGTAAGGTGAAATAAATTTGAATAATTTAAGAAGGAAAATGATCAGTAGCTCGGCTTCTCTCATCCTGAAGCTGCTCGGAGCTTTGTAAATTGGTGTGTCCTACAATTGTGGATCCCACTTTATAATGGAACCCACTTCAGTTTTGTATCTTTTCCAGGCTCATCCGGTCTTTATGTTTTTCGAGTTGTGTAGCATAACCCATTTAAGAATTAAATTGATTTTAACTTAAATTAAACAAAGAATTACATTAATGTGAGTGAGGTACATTTAAAAAAAAAAAAAAACTATGCAGCACGAGAATTTGATCCCAATGCTTGCTTGGATAAGAGACTATGGAGTAGACCCTACACTTGTGGACTTGACTTACAAAAGTGGAAGCCGTGTTTAAAAAAAAAAAAAACAAAAATTATGTGGCGATCTGGGCTGAATTTCATTTAGGCTATGTAATTCTACTCATATTTTAATGCCTAAGAATGTTAGTTTACGAGTAAAAATCAATCGTAGTTGTAAACATGTATATGGCTGCAGTTCCAATCACTTGATCCGTAAACTAATTAATATTACACATGTAAGAATATCGAATAAATAGACAAATTAGTTCTTAAAAATATTTATCAATCACTAATTTTTAAATTTATTTATGTATATAAGTTAATATTTAAATTTATAAAATTTATATTAATTTAATCCTTTATCATGGTTAATTAAAGATACCAAGAAAAATTAATGTGATATGAGTTTCATAAGTTTGAAAAATAACTCATTACACATAAATAAATTTTAATACTAAAAAACCAGATGATTACTTCAACAATATCATTACACCCTTGAGCCCGGCTGCAAACCCCACTTGGGAGCTGGGAGCACCAAAACAAGTGGCTGGCTCTTTAGAGACCAGTAACTCTGTTGTTTGGATGTCTAAAAAGTTCTACACTCCACAAATTTGAGGTAAAATTGTGACAGTCTGTACACGTACGTGCCACAGTTTTTTACTGAAAAATAAAATTTACATTTATTTTTTTATATATATTATATTTATTTTATTAATTAAATAATAATATATATATTTTTTAAAAATAAAATAAGTGAAAAAACATTAATAAACACATATTATAATTTAATTGATAAAATAAATATAATAAATATAAAAAAAATAAAACTAAATTTTATCCTTTACCAAATCAAATTCCATTGCAAATTAATGTTATGTTGCCTTCTCTTCTATATTCTCGAGTAATATATCCTACGATATATAGATTAACTTAAAAAAGAAATAAGTTAAATAACGTTCTTTGTAAATTTAATTGCATAGCGAAACAAGCACTTTCATCGTAAATAAGCTTCTTAATACAAAAATGCTTAAACTATGAAGCACAGATATGGATACGGATATGGGTATAAGGACACATTAAATTTAAAAATTATAAGATACTTGATCTGACATATATATATATATATATATATATTTTAAAATTAAAAAAATATTCATAATTCATTAATATTATTTCTATAAGTTTGAAGATTTATAATATTTTAATATATGTCATATGTGTCAATATTTGCTACCTAGTAAGTCCCTCCTAAAAAATATAAAACATAATTTCTATTGATATATTCTAAAAAATCTCTTAAACTAACTTCTCCTAATAGAACTAATCATGTACAATTACATATGCATAAAAAAAATAACTAGAAGGAATATTGATGTGAGGCAAGTTTCGGTGACAGTGAAGTGGACAACTTGGTACGAGCAGAGGTAGAAGGAGCAGATGAAAATAGTGGTGTGTAAAAAGATAAAACTTAAAAGTCTAATAGTAACGTGTGAAAAGATAAAACTTAAAATACTGGTATGTGAAAATAGTGGTTTGAGACGTCAGTCATGTGATTGAGCTTGATTGAACGTTAGTCATGAAAACTAATTTTTTTTAAAAAAATATTAATGGGTCGTGTTCAAGTCGTGTCCAAGTATGTCCGAGAAGTGTTCGAGCGTGTCCGAGACGTGTCCAAACTGAAAAAAATAATCTTTTTAATCAGACACATTCAAACACACAGGACACGTGTGTCGTACGGGTGTCTCTATGTGTCTGACACAAACACGTGTCCGACACACGGACACGCCTTATAATCGGCGTGTTCGCACTTCATAGCTTAAACCAATTATATCCTTTCTTAGTAATGTTATATCATCTTAGTAAATTCTTTTACATCTTCTAATTACTTAAAATAAATAATATTAAATACAACAATTCAATAGATTTAGAATTGGATTTCGAGTTAGCGGTTTAAGATAAATTTGACCCACTAGATTTAAATCTCATATATTTATGCGTACTATCAGATAAGTAAATCTATCTATTTATGATGCACAAATCTCGCACAGAATCCCTTATAGATCTAAAACTTAATTACATCCCACATAAATATGAAATTAGTTATAAGAGATAACAATAACATTAGATTTTTATTCCAATTAACAACATTTAATTCAAATTGAACTATGATTCTTATCACTCAAGACGCTCCTATAAATACCTTGCAAGATAATAAAAGTATGCATCTAATTCTAAACACTATCCACATTGTGCACGGATTAACTTGAGCGTCAAAGTACCTTTTACATGTACTCACCCCCTTGCACTATCATCACATCTGTCGTGCATCGGAGGAAACTACCATTGTCAACCAATTATGGTATCATTATGAATCACAATCAGAACATTGGCGTCATCTGTGGGAAAGATAAACTTCGATTCCTATACTTCACTAACATTGTCACTACCAAGCATAACCACATCTCTGCCATTTAGAATCACGCCTCTGCTGTGCAAAACTCACCTTCTTCTTACCGTCATCTGGCATCCGCTCCCACTCAAAAGCCGATCCTGGAGCCAGTCGTTGTCCAATCGAAACCTAGGCATGATGGTGTTGAGACTTCACATACTAGTGAAAATCTCTTTTCTCAACTGTAGCGTGTTCCGATGAGGCAATGTCTTGGTCTATAAGAAGTACCTTTCAGAGATACCAGATAGCGGGTATCAGTGCTACAACGCTTAGGAGCATGGTTAGACAATGACAAAGTTCGGTCCCATCATGCTGAATCCAGTCTCCTGGAGCTATCTAAAAAAGAACTCATCTCTCTTGTTAGACTCCATGAGGAACATATCCATAACTTGGAAAAAGTTGTCAACCAAGAAAAGAAGGCGAAAACTGAATTCCCAACAAGAATCAAGAAAATTGAATGGACAAAGCTCACGATGGGTTACGTCATCCGAAGTATTCTAGGATCACAGAACTTAGTCAGAGTACTGAAATCTCAGTTCAGGGAAAAAAGGAGTAGGATCAAGAAGTGAGGAATTCGGTTACACAAAATCAACCTTTTTCTGATAAATTGATGGCCTATGAGATCCTTAGGCGTTTCAAATATCCAACAAATATTGAAGCCTATGATGGGACCATGGACCCTCAAGAGCACTTGAATGCTTATGTTTCTACTCTCCTATTTGTTGTAGGAGATAATCAACTCATGTGTCATAATTTTCCTCTTTCATTAAAAAAAGTCAGCCTGATATGGTTTACCACTTTAACTCTTAAATTTGTTGTTAACTAGGAAGGCTTGTCCTCGAGATTTGGAGCACTTCACCACTAGTAAGGTGCAGCTGAAATCCATCTCATGTCTCTTCCAGATTAAATAGGGAAATGAGGAGTCTCTTTGAGACTTTATATCCTGGTTCAACAATGAAATCGTGAATATTTGTGACTGGGATGAAAGATTCGGACTACACTACTTGAGGGAAGGACTTTGCCCTGAGTCGCTCTTTGTTTCCCTCGCCAAGAAGGAGCCCAAGACTATGGACAAGTTTCACGCTTAAGCCGACAAATACATCAATGCTAAGGATGTTTTCGAGGCTATGAAGCATCTGGAGAAAGGAGAAGATACTAAATCAAAGCCCAAACAACCCAACCAACAAGGCCAGAACTCAAAGCCACCTCTAAAGGGAAAGTAAGAGAGCTGCACTTCCCTCATCACACCTCAGAATCAGATCTACCAAGAAGTGATGAACACGGAGTTCAGAGATGTGCAAAGACCTCTCCCTTTTGAGAAAACATGCGCAGAAAGATAAGTCTAAGCATTGTACATAGTATGAAGGTCATTGGCATAGTACATAAGATTGCATCAACCTTCAAGATGCCATTAAGTCATTAATCCAAGATGGCCTTCTGGGCTGTTATGTGCATTAGTCACAGAACAATAATCAGAGTGGAGGAAAAAATTACAAAAAGCAAAGCTACAGCCCTCGGAGAAGCCCATCTCCACGGTACCAAAGAAGACGTTCTTCTATGATGAATGAAAATCCCAGCACATGCCTATCCCGAGGTAATACCCAGAACCAAGAAATGACACAATCCTAGGACAATGATCCAGATAACAACCATCGTCATGCCAAAGTAACCTGAACAATCAACACCATCTCGGGGGGTTCGCGGGTGGCGGTGAATCGAGAAACGCAAGGAAGAAAGCTCTCCAAGCTGTATTGAGCATGGCATCCCTCTTAAGAACTAAGTCAGATAGAAACATGAGAAAAACCTCGCCAATTTCATTTACTAATGAGGATTTCAGATGCACTATCCCTAATCACAACAATCCCACGATGATCTCGGGGATAATTACCAACGTCGGGGTTCATCGTATATTTGTTGATCAAGGGAACTCGGGTGACATCATGTTCCTAGACTTATTCAAGAAGTTAGGATTATCAAAGAAGTAATTGATCTCGTATACTGGCGAGTTGATCGGATTCACTAAAGACAAGATCACCCTAGTGAGATACATTGAAACCTACTTGACTTTGGGAAGAGATTCTTGATAACAATGTATTTTATGCATTTTATAATCCTCTCACTAGGATTCTTAAGGTTCAATTTAGCTTAATTAAGTTGATTTTGTCACATTTTATGAAATTAAGCTTAATTGGATCATTGAAGAAATTATTGCTTAAATTATCATTAATTTGGGTGATTGCATTCTTAAGTAAAGTGATCATAACTTGAGTTATAATTATCTGATTAATGTGATTCTGGTCTTGTTAGAAAGTTTAGATAAATCTCTAATAACTATTCACTTGATAGCAAGAGCCACATTGATAGCAATATATTTTATTTATTGTATAACCTTCTTACTTGGCTTTTTCAGTAAACTGGCTATAATTTGAGTTACAAATATCCGATGGATGAGATTTTGGTCTTGTTTTTAAGCTAAGATAAATTTCTACAACTTTCATGAAGGCCTCAAGACCAGAAACACATGTTTAGATAACTCAAATTGGAGTTGAAGCAAAATCTAGTATTTTGAACCTGACAGCTTGACCTTTATGCACTCATTAGGCTATATCTTGGGCTATTGGAGTTCAATAATTCTGAAATTTTGACAGTGAAAGTTTAAGACTCATATCTACAACTTTCATGAAGAACACAAAAGCTAGTTCGGATTCCTTGAAGGTGATATTGAGCTTAGAAGTCAAAACATAGGTGCTGACATTGGGCCTGACCCATGAGCAGTAATTGGGCCATATCTTGGGCTGTGCTTATTGGATTTGGCTAAACTTGGTGTCTCTGGAAAGCTGAGACAATGTGCTAGAACTTTTATGAAGACTACTTGACTCAAAAATGATGTATGCCATGAGTTCAGAAGGGAAACATTTCGGAGACAAGAATCCACCCATCATTCATCTCTTTTAGCATTTTGTTCTCATCATCCATCATCTCTTTTGGCTATTTGTACTCTTGTAATTCTATAAAAAGAGGCAATGGCTGATCATTTAGGGATGTTAGCTTAGTGTTAGTCTAGATTTTACTTTCATGTTTGTATGTTAATTGCTTCCTTTGTTGTAATTTTCTCTTATTCTTAATTGAAGTTATGTTCATCTTTCTCTTCTTCTCTCTTTCTTTCTTCTTGTCTATGAGTAACTAAATCTTCATCTTGCTTGGGTGAAAAGGTGAAGCTCTTGGTAATAAGTTAAGGTTAGATTAATTTCTTTCTTGTGTTCTAAATAATATATTTTTATGTGATCTTTATATGAGTTGTATGTTGTTTCCAATTAATTTAGAAACTCTTCTTGTATAATGAATATCTTGATCCATTGTAGACAATAGGATTGGCACAGTGGATGCTTTTGACAATTTACAAGTATTGGTAGATAGTTATTGGAACCATTATATGATTACATGATTGAACTTTGAATGTTAAATCTTCCGATTGGAATCTTCATTATGCATGATTTCAATTGAGTTATAAAACGAAATAATCTTGTTTTTAATTTATTACCAAGAGTGGATCTCCTAACCCAAGCAAATCTTTTTCATCTGTGAATAACTTATATTATTTTTAGTATTGTGACAAATATTCTCCGTACCTCAAATAATTTTCTCTTCATCAATTCCCTGTGGATCGACCTCAGACTCCCGAGAATTTACTACTTGAAACAATCTGCACTTGGGTTTGAAACTGTAAAATTATATCCCATCAATTCTTTCTTCAAGACACTCAAGGTCAAATTCCTAGTAGTTGACTATCTATCGACCTACAATGTCATCTTGAGCTGCCCTTCACTCAATGCCTTTGGGGCTATGATCTTCACACCCCACTTGGCCATTAAATTTCTTGACCAATATGACAGAGTCGTTATAGTCAAAGGAGACTAGGCTACAGCTAAAATATGCTATAATGAAAGCCTAAAAATTGTTAAGAAGCCTCGAACCATGGACCGACGCAGCAATTCAGCTTCAGTCACTATAGACTCCGTCAACGTCCTATTGACTGAATTGGATGTTCATGAAGAAATATGTGGTACACGCCCTCAATAAGATGGAGAACTTCAACCCCTTCAACTTAGTGTCAAGCCAGACTAGGTGACTAAGATTGGAGAACATATGAATCAGGAGGAAAGAGCACGACTAATCGAGTTTCTTACAAAAAACAAAGATCATTTTGCTTAGACCTCTATGGATATGCCAAGATTAGACCCAGAACTCATTTGTCATTGACTTTCTAATATGAAAGATGCGAAGTCAGTGGCTCAAAGAAAAAGAAAGTCAAAACTGAGAAGCAAGAAGTGATCCAAAAGCAGGTAAAAGAACGTTGGGCTTGTTAAGGAAGTGTCTGATACCTCTTGGTTCTCTAATGTGGTTCTGGTAACAAAAGGCTAATGGGAAGTGATATATGTGCATCAATTACACCAACTTAAATAAGGTACATCCAAGAGACCCTTATCCACTTCCCAACATTGACAAATTGATGGACAATTCATCTGGATTCTGACTACTCTTCTTCATGGACACCTTTTCTAGATATAACCAGATTCTCATGAACTTGGAGAATAAAGACAAGACCGTGTTCATAACTGAGATGGGAAACTATTATTACAGTGTCATGCCATTTGGATTGAAGAATGTATGAGCAACTTACCAACGAATGATGTATAAAGTCTTTGAAGAACAAATTGGAAGGATGTTAGAAGTTTATATAGACGACATGATAGTCAAGACATTGGAGACTAGTGACCACGTGAAAGATCTGGAAGAGGTGTTTGCCTAAATACGAAAGCACAACATGAGGTTGAACTAAAAGTAATGCACTTTTGGTGTACATGCCAGTAAATATTTGAGATTTTTGTTGACAAACTGAGGTATTGAAGCCAAACCAGAGAAATATCAGGTCATCCTCGACATGTGTAGCCCATAGTCTATGAAAAAAGTGTAATAATTGACAGGTCAGATAGCGGTCCTCACTCAATTTCTAGCTAAAACTATTCAAAAATTTCTTCCATTCTTCAAAACCTTAAAAAGGGAAGAATTTTGAGTGGACCACAGGGTATGAGGTTGCTTTTCAAGAGTTGAAGCAAATGTTATCTACACCACCAATTCTGACAAGACTGGATCTCAGCGAAACACTCTATGCCTACCTCTCTATCAGCAATGAGGCGATCAGTTCAGCCCTAATAAGAAAAACTGTTGAGGGTCCGAAACTGGTTTATTTTGTCAATAAAGTCTTACAAGGCCCCGAGATTCGCTATCAAAAGATTGAGAAACTGGCCTTAGCATTGTTGATTACTGCAAGAAGGTTACGACAGTACTTTCAGCGTCACCCAGTGATAGTGAGGACAAATTAACCAATCTGACAGGTGTTGTATAAATCGGATCTAGCCAGAAAAATGATTGCTTGGTTGGTGGAGCTCTCTGAATTCGGTATCACTTATGAGCCGAGACAAGCCATCAAAGCTTAAGTCTTGTCTAATTTTTTGGTTGAGCTTACACCAGATTCTGGTCATCTTAGAGCGAATTCCTGGACCATCTATATTGATGGATCTTTGAGTCCCAAAGGGAGTAGCGCCAGATTAATGTTAGAAAATAAAGTCGGCCTCGTGTTAAAACATTCTCTAAGGTTTAAGTTTCTAACTTCAAATAACCAAGATGAGTATGAAGCATGCATTATGGGCATAAATATGGCAAAAGAGATGGAGGCACGTGTTTGTCCCAAAATGGGCAGCAAGTGCACGGATCACACTTGTAATACAGTTATAGAGTAAAAGATCGTTCCCTCGAGGATAATTGACTTCCAATCTTAAATATCAACCAATAGCTTAACTAATTCTATTCAAGAACATATATAATAGGAGAAAGTACAGTAAAACTAATCTAAAAACAAAAAAGCGATAAATGAAAATAAAGATAATGGTTTAGAGATTTAGGGAATCCTTTTTCATCTCAGACTTCAATTAATGTTATGTAATCCTTATAAACAACATTAATGAATAGTTAAGTTAGTTTGAGAATCTACTTTAGTTAAAAGCCTATGTCTAGCGCAATCAATCATAGCTTCATTTGCCTAATTCACTATGTTTCCATGGGAACTAGTGCAAATTCTGGTCCATTCAATAAGATCTATTCTCAAACACATGCTATGCATGGGCTAAGAGGTATATTTTTATCTCATTAGTGAATTAACTTATCCAAGCTAATTGAATGAAATCGAACATGTATCAACTATACATATGATCTAAAATCCAAATTCATATGTCTAGACTCATTAGATTTTATCAAATCACCTAAAAGTTGGCTAAACTATCAAGAACATTAAGATTCATATGATTGAATAAAATCAAACATCAACATATACTCAAAGAAATACAAAGTCATTAATATTTAAAGAAGGATTCGAAGTTATCCCTAAATACAATTTAGCTACATCATGAAACACGAAATATATCACAAAAATCATGTTCATGGAAGATGGAAGAGAGAAAAGAGAAGGGAAAAGGAAGGAAGCTCATGGATATGATCTTTGATGCTTGAATCTCCTTCCATGAAGAAGATGACTTCCAACCTTGGCTCCCCTAGCCTCCTCAGCCTCCAAAATGTGAATTCCAGCCGCAACTTCTCTAAAACCTAAAAGACTCTCTTTGTAAAATCTGTTAAAATCGTATTTATAGGCTCAAAAAAACAGAGTCATGTCGTGACATTAACATGCCTACGCCACGGCGCGTTTACATTTAGGTCACCAACGCCGTGACATTGATTCCCTTACGCCGCGACGTTCAATTTTTGTAACTCTTTGTCTGATGCAGGGGATACTTCATGCCGCGGCATTGATATGTCTGCGTCGTGGCGTCAGCTGCCATAATGCTTCTTTGGCTTTCTCTTCCAGTTTTGGCTCAAATGCTTTATATATTATCTTGTTTGGAGTCATTCCTATAATAGAAAAATCACCAAATCATTAACAATTGCAAATCCACTTAATCAATAACAAAATCAGCACAATTTGCTCAATATCATATAAGAAATGTATCAGAAGTGAATATAATAAATATAAGCACAAAACCTTCCAAATATGCATACAATGATAACTTAAGCAATTAATGAGCATAGATACAGGGTACAAATAATTACATTTCATGGAGTTATCAGCACAAATATAATCCTATGTAGTGGTTCGCAGCTGGCAACATGCCAGATTTAAGGTGAATACTAGGCTAAGAAGCCCTTGTTGCAGAAGTACTTAGCCAAAGTCAAGAGGTTAATGAAAAGCTTTAACAATGTTAACATAGAACATATCCTAAGGGAACAGAAATCCAAAGCTGATATCTTATCAAAGCATGTTAGCACTAAGAGCCCTAGCAACAATATGTCTGTAATCCAGGATACCTTACTCACACCCAGTATTACAGACAATGAAGTCCTCCTACTAGAAGATTACAAAACCTGAATGACGCTCATAGTTGCCTACCTCTGCAATGACTTATTACCTGAAGACCAAAAAGAAGCCTAGAAAATAGTACATACAGGGGCATGATATACCTTCTTGGACAATCAGTTGTATCATTGAGAGTTTTTTTCTCCTATCCTTAAGTGTTGCGTTCATAAGGAAGCGGAGTACGTCTTGGCCGAAATCCATGAAAAGAACTCTGGTCATCACCTCGATGGAAAATCCTTAGCGCAGAAAGCGCTAAGGGGTGGATACTATTGGCCTAGTATAGAAGTTGACAATAAGGAGCATGTACAGAAATGTGATCAATGTCAGCGACACTCAGATATCTATGCTGTCCCATCAGAAGAACTATCGACAATGTATGTCTCTTGGCCTTTTTATCAATGGGAGATGAATATCCTAGGTCCTTTCCCCAAGCATCAGGGCAAGTCAAGTACTTAGTGGTAGCTATTGATTATTTTACTAAGTAGATTGAGACCGAACCGTTATCCACCACCACCTTTGCATGAATTCAAAAGTTCACTTATAAGAATATTATCAGTAGGTTTGGTATCTTGGAGTCTATTTTCATGGATAACAGGACCCAATTCACAGATCAGAAGTTCAAGGATCTCTTAGCTGGTCTCTAGATCAAATAACATTTCACCTCGATGGAACATCCAAAGACCAACGGGCAAACTGAAGTCACCAACTGTTCTGGACTGGGTTTCGTGTTAACGGTTTAGGAGCAACCTGGGACATTAGATTTGGATCCCAGATATTTATGCGCCCTATTAAATAAGTAAACCTACCTATTTATAAGGCGCAAGTCTCTCACAGAATCTCTTATAGATATGGACATCAATTACATCCAACATAAATAAGAAATTAGTTATAAGAATTAACAATCACATTAGATTCTTATCCCAATTAACAATATTTAATTTAGATTTAATTACGATTCTTATTAACTAAGACGCTCCTATAAATACCCCATAAGATAGTAAAGACATGCATCTAATTCTAAACATTACTCACCTTGTGCACAAATTAACTTGAGTGTTTGAGTACCTTTTACAGGTACTCCCCTTGCACCACTGTCGCAGTCACTGTACATCAGAAGAAACTATCATCATCAAACAATTCAGGTATCATTCCGAATCACGTTCAAAACACCCTTTCTTGGTAATGTTATATCATCTTAATAAATTCTCTCACATCCTCTAATGACTTAAAATAAATAATATTAAATACAAAATTTCAATATATTAAGAACAAAATAAACATTTAATATTTTCTTCTATAAATAATTAAAAAAATAGTAGAAAAAATTATTAAGAAGATATGAAATTATTCATTTTTTTATATATAAAACATGCATATTTTGTATGTGGTAAACACTACCAATTTTGTAATCACTACGCATAACATCCATAAATATAGTTATGAGTCATTGTTGAGACTTGGCATGTCCTAGTCTTAAAATGAGATAATTTTCCCTTCTCCCTATTTAAATTTTCTGGCTGAGCCCCTAGTTCTCACAATGGTGTATAAATCTCATAACGAAACCAAGTTGTCAAAAAGGTATACATCTGAATATGATCTTATCACACTTTAACCAATAAGTGTTTGTCTTGTTACGGTTGATCTTTAAGCTGCATCCTTATTCAATTTTGCTCGCCCCTAGAACATCTTTTGGCTTGTTTATTTTCTATTCCCTTCATCGCAAACGGGCGTTTAGCAGAAAGGAAAATTTTTTTACTTTATTTAAACGTTTGTCAAAAAACGTAGGAAAGACTTTCAACGCAATTCGGTTCACCGCCAACTAAAAACCAAACAAACTATTTATCTGTCGACTGAGGCTAAGTATATAAAATATTCAAGATATGTATTATAAGTTAAGCTGACCATTCACTTAAATTTGACAATAACAAAACAAATGGATAAAAAGTTGTTTACAAAATAACCTGACGTGATATATAAAAGTGTCTATCTTTGACCACTTTGTGAATGTACACTTGGCACACCTAATTAATATAATTATATATACTTAAAACAATTGTTTGATATCCTATAAAAATTAGTATTATATAGAGTGTTACTTATATTCGAATGCTGTAGCCAGGTTAGAAGTAGTTTTATGATTTTTGTATCAACTCTAATTTTTTCATAATATTTTTTTCATCATTTTTTATTTTATTTTTTATATTATTAATTATATTATTTTTATTATACTTTTTTAATAATTATGAGAAAAAAATAATGAGAAAAAAATAATATGAGATAAAAAATAATATGTGAACATTATTTTCCTTTTCGCATTGATAAGGCCGGTTGTCGATCTTAGACCTTGGTGGATATTGCTTATGATGACTGAACATGAATCTCTTGAAACCGGTGTTTTAATAATATAAGATATTTTACACGTTGCGTTTAGAATTCTCAGGTCGTGACTCTTGGTATAGATTGTGCTATATACAAACTATAAGGTAGCCCACAATTATAGGCATAGAGGTCTGTGAAACCCTAAAGTTGGATCTCATCAACAACTTTATCTTCATCTTCATCTTCATCTTCAAATAGAAAGCTCTTCATGAGTAACGTCGATTTTTATATATGCATACTATGTTAGAGAGGATTGGAGGGAGTCATACCCTATACAGTTTAGAAATTTCAAAACAGTAAAAATATTATTGTTTGATAAAATTACATGTTACTCCTCCAAACATGATTAAAATATTATATAATCCTTTAAAAATTTTGGAAATTCCACATGCATATTAAGAATAATATATATTTCTCCTCTAAATGATCAAAATATTATATGCCTCTCCCCTAAAGTTTTAGTGCTAGTGCTAGATCAGTCATTGGATTTATAGGAATTAATTAGGTACTAATAATTAAGTAATTAGTCAAGTAGTGATCTTACGTGGTTGAAAAATAAGATTCTGCAAATTGACTATTCTTTCACTTAGTTCGTATCATAGATTTTCAAAAATTTGGTATCTTGGTATTTTAGTTAATTATCATTATTTTATTATTGATCAAGACCAGGTTCCTGATAAACAGTTTATTATGAACAATCTAGCTTGCTAGAATTGGATCTCAGATATTTATGAACGTTATTGGATAAGTAAATATACTCATTTATGATGAATAATCTTTAATAGAATCCCTAATAGAAAGAGAAATTAATTATATCTCTAAAAAATAGATGAAATAGTTATAAGAGATAACAATCTTACTTGAATTTTTAACATAATTAATAACATTTAATATATATTTAAACATATTTTTTATCAACTAAGACGCTCTTATAAATACCATACAAGATAGTAAATATATGTATCTAATTCCAAACATTATTCACATTGTGCATAGTCTATCTTGAGAATTAAAGTGTCTTTTGCAAGTACTCACTTCTTACACTACCATCCAATCACTGTGCATTGAAAGAAACCACTTTTTTTAACGTTATTTATGTGATTATCTGAAATCTGTTTAGAAAAATTATATTATGTAAATTAGATCTAGAACTTAATTTTATAGTCAATAAGTATAAGTATCTTTAAAATGTTTTTCTTAATACACACATATTTGAGAGATTAGTCTTACAGTAACATCTGTGATGATGCCTTGGTTAAAAACAAAAAATTTATTTATTTATTATCTATATTGCTAATCAAAATTTCAAATCTCTAATTTGGAGGAGATGCATGGCCACTATTATGTATTAATATATTATATATTATATTTGTAATGATCAATATATATTAGATTTTTTTACCACAATAGTACATTGTAAAAGTTAAATTCTCATATAGGTGTAGGTCAAAATTTAATTCATAAAATAGGGTAAGTGGAATAGTAGCGTATAACGAGTCGTAGCTGGGAAGCACGACTTACCTACGTCTCTTTTTTTTTAATTATATTTTGGGTAAGTTGTGTTTCTCATGCACAACTTAAATTTTTATTTATTTATTTATTTATAATTTATGTAAATCATATTTGTGAGGTACTATTTATCTTTTTTTTTTTAAATGTCATATGAAGTCATGGTTGGTACCCACGACTTGCATTAAGTCCTGGATAGGCCTATAAATTATACCCTCTCCATTCGGTGTTGATTCATATTTCAGTATTTTTTAAGTTCTCTCACCACTACTACTTTGTATCAAACACGGGTCATTCTCGTTTAATTTTTTTCTATTGGATGTATTTATTAAGAATAGTAATTATACTTTTTATTATTACAACTTTTTATGTTTATTGATATAAAATTTTCGCTGGGTTGTGAAATGAATATTTTTACAATTTAATTAAAAAAATTATAAAATAAGTCATGAATGGAAGGTACGATTTATCTAAATATAATAATAAAAAATATTTATCACTAGTTAAGTAGTGTTTCTGAGCCACAATTTATTATTAAAAATTAAAAAAAATATTTAAGTACAAGTTGTATTTGACAAATACAACTTGTTACATTTTATTATTCACTTTATACTATTTTAAAAATTAATTTTTGACTTACACTACTCTAAAAATTAAATTTTCAACCTACACTATTTCCGTAAAAAAAGTCATATATACTACGTATAAAACACTAGTAACTAATCATGCTCCGCAAGAATTATCTGTGGTACCTCAGCTCAACTTGGGGAGATAGAGACAAATATTAATTAGTTATAATAATATCCAGACGTTACAGAGAATTATTATTGTTGATTCAATTGCGAGAAGGGGATGTGATATTTTTTCACTTGATCTAAAATTTCTGAATTGTATAGTACATTTTATGGAATAAAATATAGGATTAATAATTGTTGATAAAAAAAATTGATAGAAGTTGATAAAACAATTGATTGTTTAGATTTTTATAAAATAAAAACACATAAATAACAAAGTCACTCTATTTCATTCTCCACTTGAAATCGAATTCGCCTCCTTTTATGTTTGACCAAAAGTAGGTTAATTAAAAAAAAAAAAAACCAACAACGATAGATACCAAATTTCTCTCATACTTGTCACGTGCACAAGCATTGTACCCGTTATATCGAATAGGCATGGGACCAAATGGAGTTCAGTTCACACCCTCAATACAAAAGGGACAACAGCCCCTGTCCTTGAGGAATATGATGCGTGTATGATTGTCTCTCATCGATCGTAGGGCTTATCTTACCGAAACTAGTACCTAGTTTATAGAGCTACATTAATTTTGCAGATAGCTCTTTTATAGCTTAATTGAGATTAAGATTACCACCCGCTGGAGTTTCAAATATATTTGTCCTTAATCAAATTTGGCAATCAGAATGCCTTTACTTCTTGTGCTTTCCTTATTATTATAGTGCAATCTTTTCTCTTTTTTCCTTTTCCCCTACAGGTTTGCATTATAATATGGAATTAATACCAAACGACCGGCTACTCCACCATATGGTGAGCAAGTTTGAAAGTTTGGAGAATTGCATTTAAACACCGGTAAAAGACAAAGAATTTAATGATTTAAATAGAAGGATCATGTTGATTATTTAATTCAACTAAAATGATGGTTGTTGATAAAAGTATTACTCATTTAAGAACTTTGTTGAATTAATTGTTGCACCACAACTGAACTTGTTATTCCAATATCCGAATTCCAAATTGATTATTAGTACTTTGGCATTCATATATTTTTTTAAAGAGATTCTTAAGTGTTTTCATATCAAGATATTTCTCTTGTTTTACAGTATTAAATGAGTATTATATTAGATTTGTAGATTATCATTGTCTTTAATTTAAATAATATTTTTAACACTATCATTAAAGTATAGTTAAAAATGTAATTTAAATGAGACAATGATAATCATCTATAAATCTAATGTGATAAAATAAAATTAGAAAGGCTAAATACAGATATAAAATCATTGAGATTTCTCACATAAAATAAAATGAATGGTCCAAAAAATTTTGAATTTGGATAATGTGATTGATGAGAAACTTTTATCTATTGAATTGAAAATTGTGAAGTTTAAGTATGCACTTTTTCTGTGCATCCATTACTTCTCAGAACAGAACTCATGTTTATTATCTAGGGTTAAGTAATTTATTAACTTCCCAGGGACAATAGTCAAAATACCCTTATTAATGGATTGAGATCTTCTGAAGTTGTAAAATCAATTGCACCTTGTGTAGTTTCTAATCTAGTAGGTTAGATTTTTAGGATTTATATTTATATTTATATTTATTCATTCTACAATATAATTTTTTTGGCTAAGATCACATACAGTTTTAAAACTACAGGTTATCCCTTTCTTGATATTAATACATCTACGTCAGAGTCAAAAACTTTGGCCAACTTGCAAATAGAAGATTTTCCTTTCAGAGTCAGCAACGCCATATATATGCAATTATGCATTGATCTATGCAGAGAGCTGGACAGTTGCAGGTATAGTACGATCCACGTGCTTTCATTGAATTACAGAAGAAAAGACACTAGATTTACTGGCAATACAAAGAACAATGTTAGATTCATTACATATATAAGGGTTTAGTGTAACTAAGTTCTCAAGTATATTTCTACCTATCAGTCGCATGTGATTCATTTTATATATATATATATTTTTAATCATTATTCTGAAATAATTAAGAGTGGGAGAAGACTAAGAATGGAACACCCTGTAATCAAGTAGTTGGTGATTCAGCAAATTAATCAATGCCACTGGGAATCTTCGTTCAAACAACAGGAAGCTAGCCTGCAGATTCACTCACATTCCCAACAAAGCCATACACTTTATTTGCCTGTCAGAGCATTTGATTTACAAAGAATCAAGTTGATAATATTAAGGATTATAAGGCTATAATAACTCAAGATACCATACCAAATAAAACCAAAGCTACTCAGGGAACTAATTTAATCTACTATTTAATTTTGTTCTATTTTTTTTTTTTGGCTAAAATTCAAGAAATCACATCCTCTGTCATGTGCACAAAACCGAAAGTGTTTTGAAATTTACTAATACGACTTTTCAAATTCATCAAAGTGTATATATTGACTTCTTGTAAAAAAAAACTTTTTTACATATACACTTAGGGTCAATATGTATTAATATGTACACTTTAATGAGTTTAAAGAATTGTATTAATGAGTTTAATCAAAACATGGGGAAAATTTCTGCACATAACCCATTGTTAGAATTATTTTTTGTAAGACCACTGTCGTCACTCTTTTAAGTGTGAAAATTCAAATACTATAGTCATAAAATACATTTTACCATTAGATTATATGCTTTCCTTAAACATTATTATCAATTTCTTAGTTTATTATGCAACTAATAAGTTATTATTACTACTTATTTGGAAGTTATTTTTTTCATATTGTATTTTTGCTTAATATATTTTAATATAATATATTTTATTTCAAGTAATTTTTCATATAATATTTTTAAAAATATTTTTTTATCCGAATTTTTCGGTTCGACCGTTTGACCTCCGATTAAATCGTTAACTTGGTGACTCGATCTTTTAACTAGGTTAACTTCTAATCTGAGTTATACAACTATGATCTAAGCTTTAGTATCAGCTTGGCCCATGCTCGAGCCTAGCCCAAGGTGCTAATATAATCTTCAAATAGTAATTGAAATACTAATTATTGTTTGAGGGCAAATTTTGGTAACTAATTAGCAACGATATATTTATTTATTTCATTAAAGATGTTTCTGTATCTTATTAGAGATAGAAACAAAATTTCATCTCAAAATATTTAGTGACAAAAACTTGGTCGTCTCTAATTCTATCTCTAATTACTTCAAAGACGAATTTTAGCATTTTAAAAATAAAATTTATCATCTCTAAAACTGATTTTTCTAGTAGTGTGATAATCATTGTAAACATTATATGGGGGTTAACGAGGTCAAGATTAAACAATTATGGGACTCTGTATATATAACAGGTATACCTACACATTAGCACATACACATATAATTATTTAATTAGTGATATATAATTATTTTTACAAAAATACCCAGACTTAATTCCACTGCCAAAAATTTCAGATTCAGAGACAGAATTTTTCCATCTCTAAAAGGTCAAAATTCCGTCTCTAAAGATTTAGAGACAAAATCAGAGACGAAAATTGATCCGTCGATAAAAGCAACGTTGCTGATAGTTAGAGACGAAAAATTAATTTCGTCTCTAAATTAGAGACGAAAAATTAGTTTCCTCTCTAAATTAGAGACGGAATTTTCCATCTCTAAATAAAAACTACCGTCTCTAATTAGAGACGGAACGGAATTTGTTATTTTTTCTAGAAAATATAATAATAATTACATTAGAGATGGCACATTTCCGTCTCTAATTCCATCTCTAATTCTGAAAATAAAATAAAATTATAATAATAATTACATTAGAGACGGCACTTTTTCGTCTCTAATTCCCAAAATAAAGTAAAAAAATTAGAGACGAAAAACGACCATCTCTAGTTTTCTAAAATTATCTTTTTAATATACTTTAATTTTATAACTAACTTGATCAATTAACCATCACAATAAAATCATGTAGCAGCAGAAATCACAATTCAGAACATCATCACAAATTTTCGTACCAAAATGCAAAGTAATAATTAATTGTCATTACAAATATTTAGATAGTAATTACAAATATTTAAATTGTCAATGAAAATATAAAAATAAAACTAATAACAGATTTAGGTCATCATAATTTGCATCATCGTCACCCTCATCATCATGGTCATCCTCTTCTCTAGGTGCAGGATAGGAAGGTTCAGGCTGTGAAGCTACAGGTAATGGCATTCTAAATTGACTACCCACAAGAAGAGTCCTAAACTTCTCCTCCCATGCCTCATCATGTTTTTTTCTTGTTCCATCTTCTGCCTCATCATGTCTTGTTCAGAAGGAAGCTGCTTGAGAAACACAACTCTCTTTCCCTTAAAAGTTCAAAACCAATCTTAGCATAACAGTGTTAAAATTATCTGGCAAGGTGATGCTTAAGAAATAAATGTGTCAAATAATACATAAAGATATGATGGTGTTAAAATATCCACCGGAACAATGAAATATAAAGGTTCTAACCTCAAAGCATAAAACAAATAAAGAGAATAAAAACCAAATAGTTTAAAAATCAAGGAGGTAAAGTGATACAAAATGAGGCTTCAATTTAAATGTAAACATGTTCGAGTTTAATATAAATAAACAAAAAGAAAGCCAAACAGTGGAAGATCAGACCACTGCAACCCCAAACAAAGATGTTCACGAGCTCAGAAACAAAACAAATTAATAGATAAGACATGGTAAAAAATATTTTAAAAAAGAAGCATCTAGTTGTGATTTGCCACAACTAGACGCCTTCATTTTATTAAAAAAATTATATTTTCTCATACATATAATTATCCAAAATCAAAATTTATCAAAAATTACAATAAATCATCAATTATTATAATTATCCAAATAACTATAAAAGATATCAAAATAGTTGAAAGTATATGAAGTAAATACAAAGGTGAATCTAATCATGCAAAAAGGATATTTGAGTTTTGGTTTCTCTATCTTTTGCATTTGCAGCATTACCCAAAAAATTAATACAAAACCCCAGTTCATCTGTCAGTTTCCAGAAGAACCAAACCATTACTAAGGAACTAACTGAATTATGTATTTCTATTTCTATATAAAAAGCAAAAATAACTTTGCAAAATACGTAAAATACACATGTATAATGTAGCAGTCATTTGCCAAGCAGTAAGCACTAAAGACTACTACTTATTAATGTTATTGTTTATGACTCATTTATTAGTACTAACTACAAGACTCAGAGAACATATTAAATGATTAAGACGTATACCTTGCCTTCTTCCTTAGGAAAACTGCAATAGTGTATGCTTTCCTCTGATCCATTGCCAACTTTTCACATATTTTGATAGAGTACCTCAGTGAAAAAAAGTGTAAAATGAGCCATCACTTTACAGGACAACAAAAGCACCTGAAAGAATTCACATGTTTAAGTTTACAATTGTTCTAGTTTAAGGAACCATCACTTTCAGGGCCTTTAAGAGACCTAAAAAGGTCATATTGTAATATATTGTAGCCAACTAACCATGGTATAGATAAAATATATCATAAACATACATTGTAAAGAGTTGAGAGTGCTATCTGGTAATCTTCTTCTCCAGTATGACCTTTAAGTCTCTTACGGTTGAACCGCACATATATATTTGTAAGGTTATCAAGAAACTTTAGAAGATAAGGAACCACCTACAATATTTTTTTAAAATAATAGTATCATTTTAACAAATACTGTAAATATAGCACAATAATTATACCAAGCATCTAGCAAATAATGGTAGCAGGATGTAATAAACAGTGGCAGTAAATCTCACATACATAAGCAACAATTTTGATCATGGCAAATGCAGATTGATGCCTTTTAGAAGTAAATAAATCTGAATGTAAAAGCAATGTCTTAAAAATCAGACTGGAGATCAAATAGGGGAGGCAATTGGTAATAGTTTAACTGGTTTGGCAACCAATCAAATCAGATAAAAATACAAAAAATAAATAAAAAATTAATGTAAATTAGCTAAAAGAATTACCTAAAAATAGCAACATTTCTAATTAAATACATTCAATAACTGAGTGTGTGTTAGCAAGAATCAAGATATTTTTGCAGATACATAGGCCACATAATCTTCTTTCTCCCCATATATGTGTTATGTGCAAATTTAGTTCAGAAACAATAGGCCTTATTTTTGCACTGCATGATTGCTACTTTCCTCTGGAGCAATCTCTCAGGATTCTTGGTGAGCACTGGATCTTTCCTTTTACTTTGGAAAAACTTTTGGTGGTTGATTACAAGAAAGCTAAAATTTAGTGGCATCATGAAATTTATGCAATTCTTTGGTACATTTGGTTGGAGCAGACAACTCTCACCATTACAGCCGTCACTTACCTTTTAACTTTTCATCATACAACATTATGTTTATAGTTTCTCTTTGGTGTTCTGCTCACAGCTGTTATAAGTGAGTTGCCATGTTTGATATGCAATAGGAACTAACGCAGGGCGAGGGAAGGGCCAACATCTTCTGTTGGGTGAGATGCTGCTCCTTCAGTTAGTGGCCTGAAGAACCAAGCAGGATCTAAGACTAGAAATTCCAGAAGCAGGATCTAATAAGACCACAAGTATTAATGGCTGCAATCCATCATTTTTACACATGTTTGAAACTCATGAAACCAAGAAAGGATAAACCTTATAACCTTTAACATTTCAGTTTTTCTAAGCCTCTTGAAAATCTGATTTTTCATTCTTTTTATCCATCCAATATAGACTATAAAGAATTCAATAATAGATAATGGAACTATCACTGCGACCACACACAAGAAAAATCAGTTATATAATAACATAATGTACCTGTGAAGAATTTGGGACTTATTAAGTTTGTAAGATCAGCCACAATATTCTCCTTGGCAACTTTTCTTAACATGGACAGATACCTGAAGAAACATGTTCACAAAAGAAATTGAAGTTAGAGATGAATGAGCCTATCATGGTGTACAAGCAAAACAATTAGACAACTTTTTATTTTCTTTTTCCTTATCCTAAAGCTCTTAGGCTCACCATTCCCGAAGCTTATCAGATTTTGGTGTCTTCTGAATTCTGGATGACAATATAAAATATAATCTTCACTCTTTAATGGAGGACAGGCCCAAATATAGCAGCTTGTAAAACCACGTTTCTTGCAATATTCAAGGTATCCAATCTACAAAGGAATAAATAGTCAGAAGTTGAATATCTCTAAAAAAAGGGTTCCAAAAGGATGTAACAAATATTATAAGAGCATGACATTAGTGGCTAAAGTTTACCAGAATTTCATGGTAAACAAATGTGCGAAGAGCCTCTCCAGTCACTGCTTTAACCTCAGGCCTAAAATACTTCAGAGTCTAGATATGAAAGATACACTCAGCGCTGATTGGGAATTAGATTCAGATCCAAATTCTTGAACATACATGCCAAACAGGCATACTTCCACACATTCAATCTTCTGAAACAACAAAATTACTTGGAATAAAAAGCTAAGGCCATAAATATTCTTGATTAATGATAATGATTCAACTACCACTAGATCTAGTAAAGCAACTTTCCCATTACCTTGGATTTATATGGGAATTCTGTCGAGTAATTTTGTTCTTGAAAAATCTCCAAAAACCGTTGTTTCACTTCTAACTTCTTATCAATAGATGACAACTATTATAACAAGCGCATCAGCTCCAAGCACTTGCAAACATCCAAGTGAAAATGTTTTATATATTGCCAGCATAACACACACCTCAATGCAATTATATAGTAGTCCACAGGAAACTAGAGTGTGCTAGCAAGGAATGTAATAACCATGTGCAAGATCGCTAGTACACACAACACCACCAATCAAATCAACCAAGTTCCAAGCTTTTTTTACACATTTCAGCATTAAAAACAGTGGTTTTGATTCTTTGAAGCTCAATATCCAACCCCCCACAAAGCATCAGGGGTCCAAGTTATTACATATAAATCATCAAATTCAAATGGGTATTCAGCAAAAAGAAAATTTAAAAATAAAAAAAACGAGATGAGAGAATGAGAGTTCAGAGGGAGAGACGGAGATGAGAGAATAAGGGTTCAGAAGGAGAGAGAATTGGGTTCAGAGGGCGAGACGGAGATGAAATGAATGAGGGTTCACAGAGAGAATTGAGTTCTGAGTTGAAATTAAGGAATTAGATTGAAAATTTAGAGACGGAAACAACATTCTGTCTCTATCTTTAAAATAATTATAATTAAATAATATATATATAATTTAGAGACAAAATACATCCGTCTCTAATATATTTGACTTTTTTAAAATATTTATTTGACTAAATAAAAATGGAATTAGAGATGAAAAATTCAGAGACAGATAAATTCCATCTCTAAATTCCATCTCTAAATATATTTATCTTTTTAAAACATCATATTGACTGAATAGAGACGGAATTAGAGACGAAAAAATTTGAGACGAACATATTCCGTCTCTAAAATCTGTCTCTAAGTATATTTGACTTTAAATTGATCAAACTGGGACGGAATTAGAAACAGAAAATTCTGAGACGGATTATTTCTGTCTCTAAATTTTAAATTTTATTTTCCTTCTCTAATTCATCCAATTCATCTCTGTTTTCGTCTCTATTAGAGACTGAATTTTTTCCATCTCTAAATTCTGTCTCTAAATCAGAAATTTCTAGTAGTGTTCCTTAAATATATTTCTATTAACTAATTAGATTAAAAAAAGATAGGATTATTACTAGAAAATTTAGATTTAGAGATAGTAAAATTACGTCTTTAAAGGAATTAGAGACAGACCCAGTTCTGTGCAAAAAAAGGCATTGCCAATTATTTAGAGATTCATTTTTTGTTTTCTTTAATTAGAGACATAATTTTTCTATCTCTCTCCAGTTCTCTAATTAGAGACAAAAAAATTTCATCTTTAAATCCATCTATAATATTTTTAAAAATATAAAAAAAAGCTTCTACTTGTGGTTTGCCACAACTAAATGCTGTCATTTTACATATAAAAAAACATATTTTTTTATGCACATAATTATTCAAAACCAAAATTAACCAAAAATCACAATAAATAATCTATCATTATAATTATCCAACTAACTATAATATATATCAAGATAGTTGAAAGCATATGAAGTAGCTACAAATATCATATGCACATCATTAACTGCTATTGCATTTTGCAAGTAAACTTCTCTTTAACTTTTATAATCACAAGTATTGCAAGTCAAAGCAAAATGTGAGCTAAATTGCTAATACCTTGACATGTCCTAAACTAAAGATGGGTAAAACTTATCCACTTATAGTTGATGTTTTGACAATACATTGTCTTTGAATATGATCTTCCACATGATGAAAGGTCAATAACCCACCTATGATAGAATATAAAGGAGGCAAGAGGTTAAAAAATTATCAATTAGCAATAATAGTGAACATGACAATTTGGCAAAAACAAGAATTTCAAATATATTCTTCTTCAACATTAATTGCTTATTTGTATTCATACTCATAAGACAACCTATCATAGCAAAAAAAGTTAAGCGCCATGAAAAAACTAGGCTTCATGAGACATACCTACTTGTTAGAGGAATGTGCTCCCAGCAAACTCTAATGCTTTATCCAACTAATGGATTCACACTTTTAAGGATCTACCATACAAACATTTGAAATTTTAAGCCCGTAAAAAATGTGGGACTAAACATTTTAAAAATATATGTGTGTGTGAGAGAGAGAGAGAGAGAGAAGGAAAGAAGAATATAAGCATCATGTAAAAGGAGGCCCTAAAGAAATAAAACCTAGGAAATTTGAGTTATAAAATTATTTCAAACTTTGACGATCTGAAGTACTATACTTTAAAACCTCCATAAAATTTTATTTAGTAAGGCCAGTATATGTCAATTGAATAACATAACCAGTATACAGGAAATGATGGACAAATATCATAGATTCTTGTAGAAGAACCGCTATGCCTATGAGACCAAGACCAATGTTAACCAATAATATCCACCCAGTGTTTTCAGAAAAGCATGTCAGGTAAAATCTAGTAATTTGAGGCAAAAGTTGAGGAAGGCAAATATCTAATTCCTTAAAGGAACCAAACATAAAATAAGTGTCATCTAGATTAAAAACAATTCATGAAAACGCTGCTTGAACATATTTGTACTTGTTTTGGACCGATTTCGGGTTAGCGGTTTATGAGTAACTCGATTTATTAGAATTGTATCTCAGATATTTATGTGCATTATTAGATAAGTAAATCTATCTATTTATGAGGCATAAATCTCTCATAGGATCGCTTATATATAAATAAGTGATTCAAGGTAACAATCTTATTAGATTTTTATCATAATTAATAGCATTTAATGCAGATTGAACTATGATTCTTATCGCCCAAGACGTTTCTATAAATATCACACAAAGCCACAAAGGTATACATCTAATTTTAAATACTACCTACCTTATGTACGGTTTAACTTGAGCATGAGAGTGTCTTTTACAGATACCTATCCTCTAGCACCACTATCGGAACTACTGTGCATTGGAGGAAACCATTATTGTCAACCTATTTAGGTATTTATCTAAGCTCCGTTCAAAACATTGGCCCCATATGTGGGAAGAGATAAACTTCAAGTCCCACCAACACTATCATGGTAAACAGTAGAAAAAATCAAAATTGCACCTCTGCTGCTCAAAATCCACCATATGCTAGCTGCCACTGTGGCTTAGCCCCAGTGCTCAACCCATACGGGTCACACCTCAAAAAGGTAAACCCAAATAGGATATACCTCAAGATAAACTCAAACGGGTTACACCCAAGCAAGTAAACCTAAATGAGGATTACCATATTCCAGAAGGTAAACCCAAAATGAGACTATTATACTCCAAGAAGGTAAACTCAAAAGAGAACTACTATACACCAAGAAGGTAAATCTAAAAAAGGAATACCCAAGAATACCCAAGATGGTAAACCCAAAATAGGGACTACCATATTCCAAGAGGCTTATGTGTCAAAATCATATTAGATATTTCGATGCGTAAATGAAGGTCAAAACAAGGAATCCATTTCACCAGTATCGAGTTCAAGGAATGAATTCAAGGGTTTTAACTCTTACCCTAATGAGCATGACCTTAACCTATGAACTTAAAAGTTTAAAGAGGTTAATTGTATTCGACCGTATCTCGAGATATGTGGACACCACTCCAAGAGATTTTCATGTCAAAATCATATTTTTAAGGGTTTTTAACCCATACCTTAGTAAACTTGACCTTAACTCATAAACTTAAAAGTTTAAAGAAGTTAAGCATATTCGACTGTAGCTCGGGATATGGGGACGCCACTCCATGAGGTTTTTGTGTCAAAATCATATCAGATATTCTGAAGCGTAAATGAATGTCAAAAAGGAAAATCCATTTGACCGCTATCCGAGTTCAGGGAGTGAATTCAAAGATTTTAACACATACCCTAATGAGTTTGACCTTAACTTATAAACTTAAAAGTTTAAAGAGGTTAAGTGTATTTGACCATAGCCTAGGATATGTGGATGCCAATCCAAGAGGCTTCCATGTCAAAACCATACTTTTAAGGGTTTTTAACTTGTATTGGTGTAAACCTGACCTTAACTCACAAGCATAAAAAGGTTTAAAGAGGTTAAGAGTAACATACCGTTGCCCGGGATATGTGGGTGCCACTCCAAGAGGCTTTTGTGTCAAAATCATACATCGCATATACACACTTAAAATTTTAACTAAGTATTAACAAAAGTAGAGAAACATTTCTGAAAAATAAATCGAGCATTCACTAAGTGTTAAAGGACCACCGAGATCGAGCGTTGGACCTATCTCGGTTAGGAAAAACACGAGCTTTCGCTAAGTGTAAAAGAGAAATACCGAGACTGAGCATTAGACCCATCTTGGTTGATGAAAGGCAAAAATATACACCAAGTATAAATAAAGCCATCGATATCAAGCATTAGACTCATCTCAGTCTAATAAAAGTAAGAAAATATGCTAAGAGGAATCATTAAGATCGAGCGTTGGACCTATCTCGATGAGGAAAAAGAAAAGGCTAAAGGAATATAAAGAAAATATTCTAAGTGCTGAAATTAAATAAATGCCTGAAGCTGGGAGTTATCAAAGTACAAATAAAGTTAACCCCACACAAGGGGAAAATTTTAAAAAAAAAATAGAAGAAAGAATCAGGCTTTAGGGCAAGCTCTTCCGGGATATGCTCTTCTTCTGCCTCGGCCTCTTCTGCTGGGTCACCTTCAGAATTATCCTCTCTCTTTTCCTAGCCGACCTCCACCGTCGTAGGAACTTGGTTTACAAGAATGGCTTTTGGAATGGCATCCACAATGCGACCACCCCGGACCACCTTCCTCGAATTGGTTCCCTCCTTGATAAGGTCCAGGTTCAGCAGGCGAAGTTAAGTGTGTGCATTTGAGAAGGATTCATTTATATAAAATATCATCTTTAAGTTTGGCCTCAGATTGGCGGAGAATCTTGTTCTCAGCTCAAAAGGCAATTAAGGTAGACTCGACAAAAGACAATTGATCTTTTAAATTGTTCTCTCGAGCCACCCCTTCAGCAACTTGGGCCCATAATCTGGCTACCTCAACAACCTCCTCAGCAACTCTGGCCTGGAGCCTGGAGATATCATCCCTATGCTAGCCGAGCTCTTCATTAACTTGGGCAAGCTACCTATATTTCTGAGCAAAAGTTAGTTCAAGTTCTCTCTTTTCACCCCAGAAGGCATCCAACTCCTTTTCCAACTTCTGAGTCTGACAAATAGACTCGAAAGAGGACTCCAGAAATTAGAGGACATAATCATTACACAGAGCCCGCACCTGGGCATCACAGAGAAGCTCTATCAGGACATCCTGATTAGCTAGGGAAAAAAAGGGTGTTGTCAATTATCTGCATAGGATCAACCCCCCTGACCTAGACTGACCCTCTAGCAAAATGCAGAGTTGCGCCCTCTAGGATTTCAAAATCCCAACCAGTAGTTAGATCGAGGGGAGAAGCCTCGGTCACAGGTCATTTTCCCCTTTGCTCCATTCGGTTATCTACCTTCCTCTTCAGAGGCTGAAAAGGTTGCGTAAGTGATCCAGGATCCACCTCTTGTGTAGCAGGTTGAGGAAGAGGAACAATGATTGTTGGCTGGGATCCAGACCTCGAGGCCCTAACTTTTCTTTGAGCCAACCATAAGGCGAGTGCTTTAAGCCCACCTGGAGGCGCCATACTTTCTACAAATAGGAAACAAATATGTTATAACACTTAGAAAAAATTTAGAAATACAAGTTTGAAAAATATATGTATGACTAGATACCTAATAATGATTTTATCGAGTTGAATGGCTCATCTAGGACGTCTTTACAGTAAATGACCCCACCTTTATTGTCCTACTCAACTAGAAAATTGAGAATGTCAGCCTCATCTTCAGACAGGGCAGACATCAAAGTCTTTACCTCTTCTGAGCTCCTGTCCCACCCCGCATGGGTCCATTATAAATACATCAGCAGTTCGTCATCCGGGGTAACAAAAAAACTAAGTGTTTTCCCCTCAATCCCTTTTATAGCCACGGGGTAACCCCTAACTGTTACCATGAATGAGGGCAAAAAGTTCTCTTCCCATTGATTTCAAAATTCAATTTGAAAATGGCAATCATAATGGTGTGAATCCCAAATGGCAGCCTCCACTATCTTTTGACCACATGGCGTATTATACTTGACAGAGTAGTTGAAAGGACAACGCTCAAAGTTGCAATGACGCATGACGTTGTACAGACCGGGTCACAGACTCGGATCGTAATATTATGATAAATCATAATACGAATCTCGGTTCAAGATCATATTACTTTCATAATTAAAATATAAACAAAATCTGTATGGGGGTAACCTACTATGAATCTCGGATTATGGTATGATGACTTTAAGCAAAGTGATCCATTCCGAGTCCTAGCCTTACTCATTAACATTAGGGGCATTCTACGACATACCATGGACCTCGACCCTTTGGTAAAAACATTGCGAGATCCAGCATTTTTTCTATGACTTAGATCCACTTGTCCCATGCATGCCGTTTTCTCCTATTGAACTTGAATATCTTGACACTCAGTTGTCACATCTAAGCGCTAAGTTAGAGGCAACTGTTTTGGACCAGGTTTCGAGTTAGTGATTCATAAGTAACTCGGCTCACTAGAATTGGATCCCAGCTATTTATGCGCATTATTAGATAAGTAAATCTACCTATTTATAAGGTGTAAATCTCTCATAAAATCTCTCATGTATAAGGACATCAATTACATCCTACATAAATAGGGGATTCAGTTATAAGAGATAACAATATTATTGGATTCTTATCCTAATTATTTGCATTTAATGCATATTGAACTATGATTCTTATCACTCAAGACGCTCCTATAAATATCACACAAGGCCGCAAATGTATGCATCTAATTCTAAACATTATCCACTTTGTGCACGGTCTAACTTGAGTATCGGAGTGTCTTTCGCAAGTACCAACCCCTACGCACCACCTTCGCAACCACCGTATATAAAAGGAAACCACCATTGTCAACTTATTCAAGTATTTATCTGAACCCCATTCAGAACAGTACTTACAGAAATTCCCAAAGCTTCAGGATTAACAAGAACGTTGAAGGGTTCAGCAATATCCATTTTCATTACCTTCCTTATAACTTGTGAGGAAGAAACCCCCAAAAGGACAAAATTACTTTTAACGAATGCATTAATAATTGAGAATGTAACACTTGGACAATTGGATGATAACAAACTATAACAAACCAATTTGAAAAGGAGAGACGCCTGTTATGGGTGCAACGGCCAATGGGTGAAGACACCGCCATAAAGGGCATGGAGCAGACTTGCAATGGAGTGGCATGGAGTTGGTATCCACATTCCAAGAGCGGCGTGGAGCCATCAATGATGTGAATGCACTGGCAACGATGAATAGGCGATGGGATAGGGTGGGATGCAAAGGTGGATTTTGGGCTAGGGTTAACAGGTGGGATGACGGCTAAGCTTAGGGTTCAGAATGTGAAAGAGAAAAGTGGATTGTGGGGTAAACTAAACAAATATATATTTTTAAATATTAATTATTTAGAGTGAAACAAAATTTCATCTCTAATTATTTAGAGAGAAACAATATATTTTTAAATAACTTGAAAGGTATATGTTCTTCAATACCTTCACAAAAAGATTATTTTTTAAAATGTAAATTATTTTTTAATAATATAATTTATTTAGAAGAAAACAAAACTTCATCTCTAATTATTTTTTAAAATAATTTTTTCATATTAGTTTTAAACTTCTTCAAAGAATATTTATTATTTAGAGGTGGAATATTTCAATCTTTAACTTTATTTCTAATTTAAATAATAATACTTATCATTTATTCCGTCTTTAACATTATTTCTAATTAAAACAATAATATTTATCATTTAGAGATGAAAATTATAGACATATTGTAACTGTATATATTGCATTTGTTTCTTCCTTTTGTTAGATTTTATGTTTCTTATTTAATTTGTAAGTATCATTGAGCTTTTATTAATATGATAATTTATCTTAAAAAATAAATTACAGCACTCCACCAAAAAAAATGAATTATAGTAAAGAGGAAGTAGATTCATTTAGTACATTCTAGCTGTAGTAAGATGAGAATACATGGTCCAAAAAAAATAATGAGAATACAACCTTTTAACTGCTTCTAATATTGTGGTTAATTAGTATTTGGGCCAACCTATTCACACTTAAATAAATTAAGTTTTTGGTTTAATCAAAGGCAAACCATTCATGCTAGGGCTAATTGATTCACAAAAAATAATCTTTGTAGTTTGACTTCAAGTAATTAACACAATTAGAATTTGAATCGTATACCTAGATACACATGCTCATCCATCACTAAACCATGCATTAAGAGAGAATCTCAAATGTTATTTGTAAGGAAAGAATATTAAAGATTCAAATTAATCACAAAAAAGTTGGAAGGTCAAAGCTCTAAGTACGCGTTGGAACCTCATATTTTTCGAAAAACAATCATGGGTACAACATATTTTTTGACTACATTGCAAATAATTTCTTTCCACATTGATCATTTAACAAAGAGTCTCATATAATTTTTAATTTTGGTAACTCGTTCAAATTTTTAATGTGAAAAATAAACTCCCATTTCATCCAAAATTGAATAAATTTAGAAGTTTTAATTAATAACAACTCACAAGGGGTGTTATTTCTTAAAGGATCAAATTTAAAGAGTTATTTACATTTTAACCTTTTTATTTAAGGATTGATGAAAGTTTTGTGACCCAAAAACATAAATAGAAAGGAAATTCCGATCGAGTTGGAGATACCAAATAAGGAAGGGTGTGATAGTGGGTCATATCTTAACAGGTTCTCATGGCTTCACTAACTTATAATTACAACTCGTGAAATTCTTAGATATGCATTGGGGGTAAGATATTTCTATTACTCTATCTCCTTTATTGTTTGTCACATAAGTGGTGTGGGTTATTTTTGTCTCCTTAAATTAAATTTTTATTTATTTTTTTCTTAAAATACTAACCATATTTAACTAAAAATCAAGAACCATTATGCAACTCTTTCCAAATCTCTTAACCCCATTTTCATTTCCCTAAGCCCCAACCTGAATCCATCTCTCCATCACAGCTAGATGTGGTTTAGCTCGACCTAAGCCAGCCTAAAATTGAGTTGGCTCGCTTCAGATTGGGATGGCTCATAGGCCTAAATTTTTATTATTTTTTTATTCTAATAAGCTACACATAAAGATGATACTGTAACATCCTTCCTAATTTATTAGTTTTATTTATGGTTATAGAAGTTCAATAAGACATGTATAAGTTACCTGTTAATTTTGGTGACTTTCTGAGTTAGTTTGCATATATTATTATAATACTGAATGTGAAAAATAACTCATATTAGCTCAAAACTTAGCATAATTTGCTTAGATGATAAAAATAAATATGAAGATTTTATTTCTAGGTTATAAATACTTAGAAAAAGATGTGGTAAAATTTTGAGAATCAACTGAACTAGTTTAGTATTTTTACTTACACTGGAAGTGAAATATAGCTTAGTGGTTGTTAATGGTGTATAAGGATAATTATAAAATTATGAGTTTGGTAATTGGAAGTAGTCCTAGAATTTTTCCTAACACTAATGGAAAGTAGAAAACTCATCAATGTAAGATCAAAATATCCTTAAGAGATACAAAAGTTTCAAGAAGCCTTGAAAGTCAAAGGAACTTATCCCTCCTTTCTTTCTCTCCACTGCCCTTATCTTCTATTTCTTTGACTTTTCCCTCTTTTTTCTCACACTCTCACATTTGGAGTAGCAAAAAAGAAGAGAAAAAGAAAAGAAAGAAGAGAAAGGAAGAAGGAAGAAGGGGAAGAACCAAGGAAAGACAAGGAAGCCAACTTGAATACCATCCATTAGAGACTTAAGGCAAGGGTGTTTGACCTTGCTTAGCTCTTTCCCTTTCTACATCTTCTTGATGCTTATTGCATGCTTGACATGGTAGAAAAATGGGTTTGAGAGGGATACATAGTCCCTTTGTCTTGTTCTTGTCTCCAATGGTTTGAAATGGTATGATTAAGAGTTAATCCATGCATGGTTATAGTTTGTGAACTTGTATGCCACCATATAATTTTATTAACTTGAGGTTTAGAAAATGGGTTCGTATGAGCTTCTTTAGGTTCTTGTTTCACTAATTTGGTGATTTGATAATATATATATATATATATATATATATATATATATATATATATATATATATATATATATATATATATATATATATATATATATATATATAAGTTTAGCATGTTTAGAGACTATGTGTGAAGTTGAAAATCATTTAGAACTTGTGTATGGAGGTTAAGAACTGGTTGCCAATTCAAAGGAGTTGAGAAGGAAGAATCTTGTGTTGGGCAATTAAGCACCCAGAAGTTGGCCGCTTAATTAGTCAACAATAGTATGGAAAATGTATTGGGCAACTAAGCGCTCAAAAAGTAAGCGCTTAATCGCCCAAGACCAGAATAACAAAGGGTTGAGCAATTGATCGCTCAGAAAGTAGGCGACTAGTCACCCAATGACAGAATGTTTTGTGCTTCCTATTTTGAGAAAATAGAATTCTCTACTTGATGGGATCACATGTTCATGCTATGTAGTGTGAGTTAAGACACTAATAGGGGTATTTTATGATGGTAATATCTAACTAGCATATATGTGAAAGTTTAAACCATTATGCATCCATTTGTTGTGGATTTGGCAATGACATGCATTTAGGTCATTGAAGAACAATGATCTATGTACAACCTATTCAAAGTTAGACAATGGAGTGAGAAAAACATCTTGTCTCGGCAGAGAAGTGAGAAAAGCACTTTGTCAAGGGTAGATGAATGAAAAAAACACTTTATGAAGGGCAAAGGAATGAGAAAAGCACTTTGCCAAGAATCATGACATTTCATAAGCATTAGCATTTGACATTGCATAATCATTGACGTCCTATATTTCATAAGCATAACATTTGACATTTCATATGCATTACTACATGACTTATATGAGACGTGAGCTATGTATAGATCATAGAGTGAGATAGGAATATTTGAATGAAAATGCTTGAATAGTAGTGAGTAAAGACTCATATACTTGAAATTCCTATGATCCATGAATGTTAAAATGATGTTATTATGAATGGTTAATTATATGATAATTAAACCATAATTATAATTGAATTTTCTGTCTCGGAAAAAGAAAGGAACAGTTTGGCTTTGGACATCTTTCTAAATGTTGGGGGTTATTATGATGTAATTAGATGTGAAATACTACTGAGAACCCAGTGGGATAGGATGCCTCCTTTTCAGGTGAAGACTGGGGTTTTTCAGCCTTGGTGCTTAAAGACCTTGCTCCCTTCAACCTAGTGGGATAGGATGTTGCCGTTTCAGGCAAAGACTAGGGTTTTTTAGCCTTGGTGCTCAAGACCCTGCTCCCTTCAACCTAGTGGGACAAGATGTCACCTCTTCAGGTGAAGACTGGGTTTTTTCAACCCTGGTGCTTCAAGACCCTGCTTCCTTCAACATAATGGGACAGGATGCCACCTTTTCAGGTGATGATGGTCACTTCGAAACACAGATTAGGTCCTTAAAACTCATGCAGCCGCCGAGCTCTCCAAAAAATTTTGTGCCCATGTTTTCGACCCAAGTAATGACTCAAAACAACAAGACAAGTTTCCAAAACCCCTAATCTTGTCAAGCGCTCCAAAAAATTCTATACCTGTGTTCTTCGCCCAGGTTGTCACTCGGAGCAACGGGACAGATTTCCAAAACCCCTAATCCAGCCAAGCGCTTCAAAAAATCATGTGCCCATAATCTTTGGCCTAAGTCATCACTTGGATCAATCCTACTGTATCCTATTATATCCTCCATGATCAACAACTCTTAGTTTATAATGCTCGCTGACACTTTACATTATGAAACTTTACTTGCTTAGAATTATCGCCATTGGTTAAATATTATCTCTGTTATAGCTATTTTCGATTATTCAATTTAGCTCTACCATATTTATGTAACAAATTTGACACGATGATTTTTCTCCTTTTTGCTATATTAGTCATCAACAGGAACATTATGACCAATTTGGAACGTGATTTGGCTCTTTGTGATAGTAGTCATGGAAGCATTGTCAGTGGTACAATCTCTATTATATTAGACTGATATTCAAACCCCGGGAAAGGGAAACAAACTGAACATACTTTGTTGAATGCTATTTTCGATCTACATAGGTTGATATACCCGATCTACATTTGTTGGAATTATTCTCTCATTTGGTGAACTATTCTCTTATTGATGAAGGAGAAATATCTTTATATAGTTGATCTACATCTTTGGTTGCTACATCTGAATTACATCTGTTGATTTGTTTTGTTGTTATTAAAGAAAAATAGTAATGGCTCATGATTTATATCTGGTTGTTTAGTCTTGATCTTGGTCAAGATGCCATCAACTCTTTTATAGAAGGCTTACTTTACTACTTTATACACTTAATCAATTTCATGTTGAAGATCAAAGTCCTAATCTCTAGCTTGGGCATGAAGATAAAGTCTCGGCCTCTAGCTCGGGCATGAAGACAAAGTCTTGACCTCTAGCTCAGGCATGAAGATCAAATTCTCGACCTCTAGCTCAAGCATGAAGATCAAATTCTCGACCTCTAGTTCGGGCATGAATATCAAAGTCCTAACCTCTAGCTCGGGCGTGAAGATCTAAGTCTCGACCTCTAGTTCGAGCATGAAGACTAAAGTCTTGACTTCTAGCTTGGGCATGAAGACAAAGTCTCAGCCTCTAGCTTGGGCACGAAGATCTAAGTCCTGACATCTAGCTCAGGCATGAAGATTAAGTCCTAACCTCTAGCTTGGGTACTCATGTATACCTCATATCATATAACATTGGGAATAAATATGTATTTCATCTCTTTTGCATCGTACTGTGAACTTTAGCATACATCTGATACTTCTCTAGCTTATTGGAATTTATATGATAGAATGCAATTGATTGATTCGTGCAACTTATATCAATAATGTGATGATCTTTTATATCATGTTTACAACATTCTTAGTGGCACTTCTATTCTATTTACACAAGATCATATATTGCTCAGCTTTACCATGGAGAAATAGTTACAACGACATTATATCAATTATCATCAAGCTTTCAAGAAAACTACCGAGATCATCATGCAAAGAGTAATATGAGGGAATTGGTATCTTAATTATTTTTTATTATTTCTCATCAATCATTATAATCATAATTGTATGTGAAGATCAGCATGCCACTATGCGCACAAGGACTTCATAACTTGCTTTCACTCATCTATACCAATCTTTTATCACTTTGGTTATTGGTTACTTGTTATAACACTTTGTAATTTGTACCGTATATCTTGTATTTCTAGAGCATTTGCTCTATATTGCTTCACTATGGCACTTTGGTTTTGGAACTTTTGATGTAGATTATAATTTTTGGTTGTTCTCATTGTGAAAAAGAAGATTATGGTTGTTCTTGAGTGTGTTACTCTGTTGTTATAATGTTTGTTATTATGCTACTCTGGACATTTATTGGATCTTCATCTTATGAATTGTACAGATATTTGACTTATGCTTATTGATCATAGTTCTTTGTCGCCTTTGTTTTAAGAGTGAAGCTTATGGTTAGTCGCTCTTGAATATGTTATGATTAATCATTTTGAAACATAATGTGCTCTTACCTTTATTTTCTTGATATTATTCTTGTTAGTAGTTATTATATCTCTATGTTAGACAGGGACGCTCTTATCATAGTATGACAGATAAAGTATATTGCATATTAGATTAACTTTATTATTGACAAAACTTTGGAATATACCAGGTTATCTCACTTGCGCTAAACATGCTAGAATTGATCGAGTTGCTCCTTGTTTATCTTCAAAATGTTAGTGATGAGATGGAAGCAAATATTGTTACTTTTGTTAGTATATTTGTATAATGTGCAAGACTTTTTTGATTCATAGAGACCAACACCGATTATAATAGTTGTTGTTATATTATTTTGGGCATTTCTTGGATTTTCTCCACATGTATTAGTCGGCACCTTAACATTATTATATGACATGTTCTTTCTCTCTATATCTATTAGTTATTGTAGTTTATACATCTCAGAACCTGACTCAACAAGTTTGTCAACTTCCAAGCAATCTGTAAACTAAGGAGGATCGGATGATCACAACTCTTCAAACTCTATCTCACTCGAAGACTTTTGAACTCCAAGCTGGGGGGCTGTCATTACTAGAAATTTGGGTTTTAGAGATCGATTTTTCAGTCTCTAAATCGTAAAAATAGGTCGCTAAAATCGGTCTCTAAAACCTTTGTCGCTAAATATTTGTGACTGATATTGGTTGGTCGCTAAATTTAGAGACCGATTTAGAGACCGATTATTTAAAAAAATGGGTTTATAATTGCGATCAAATATTAGTCAATTATTTTTTGAAAAAGGTAAATTAGAGATTAATTTAGAGACTGAATTTTTAGAAACCGCTTTATCAATCTCTAAATTAGTCTCTAAATCACTCTCTAAAATTGCATATATTATATAATTAGAGACCGATTTAGAGACAATTTTATCAGTCTCTAAATTGGTCACTAAATCGGTCTCTAAATAAATAAATAAAGAAAAAAAAGAGATTAGTGCAGGGACGAGTAAAAATGTCATTAACAGAATACTTTCACAGTATGATGCATAAAAACCCGGATCAAATCCTACGCAATAGCCCCAGATCATGCAGAGGACAGTAAACTACTGAATTCTCAAAATTGTTCATTGCTAGTACTCAAAATCTCAAGTTATAACCAAACATAAATTAAACCAGGATCAATACTTACAGTAAAATATCTCATTCTATAAACCTAGCAAAACATAAAAAAGATTAGAAAACATCCAAAGCAAAATAACCTTAAAATCAGAACATGGTATCTCAAAACTCATTTCTTTTTTCTGATTTGATGATAGATGCTCTCCTTAGCCAAGAAAGCATAACACTAACACTAGTAATTTTTATTTATCTATGTAGCTGGTATGCCACCAAAACATAAAATGCTTGACTGAAAATATATTCAACAATATTTACACTTCTAATCAACCTTTTCCTCACTTAGCATACCATACCAGCGGAGTTGCAGCAATCAGTGGTGACCTTATGAGGTTGGGGTGTAATCTCTTTCAATGCTGCTTCACTCGAGCTTCTTCTAATACTATTCAGTTGAAGTGGCCCATCTTCCCCTATAGTGAACTTGCCAAAGCCACAAACAATTTTGATCACTGTAATTGTGTTGGATAGGGACACTTGGCCATCAAGAATTAATAGTTAGATGGTTTTAACATTGCAGCAAACAAATTGAGTGTAAATAAAAAAGATGACAACTCTAAAGTTACCAATCAACACTAGAAGCATAAAGTAAAATCCAATAAATCAAAAAAACACAGCAATCATCATTGACCCACTATCAAAGAAGTTAAAATGGAGATAATAGACTTTATTTCATTTCCAAATTGCTACAACAAAACCTCACAATTACCAAACAGAATAAGCAAATCAGCATAAGATCTTAATCACTAGCAAATAAACAACACACATAAACCTTTTGCACAACGATACCTATGAGGAGCAAAAAATAGACAAGAAGAAATAAGGACAAAGGACCAAATAATGAAGCAATAACTTGAAGCAATGACTTGGCATCTTAAGTCTGAAACAAACACAGAATTCAAGTAACAAGAAAATCCCAACTCCATCCATTATCATTTTTCATTTTTTGTAGCAAACATGAAGTAGACTATCAATCAAGCTCTTCGTATCATTTACCAACATTCACAAACAAGACCAATACTCATCATTAGTTAACGAACAAATTGACATTTTATCAAGTAATGCATGTGCAACTTTTATGTGTACTGAACTAAAATGTGCTTATTTGTAAAATAATCAAGTAAGAGTGTATTCATTCTTAATTTAATCTATAGTGTATCATAATCTTAACCTACTAACTGATTTGAATGTGAAAACACCATTATTTGCTCATTTTCCTTATAGAGGAGTCCTGTCACAAATTAACATAGGTAGTGCTTTCAAGAGTGGAGCATTTCCAGGGTAAGTTAAAATTCAGCTTAACAAGTATCACAAAAAACAATGAGCCACTTGCAGTTGCAAAGAACAAAAGAAAACTACGGGACTAAATTGCTTTAACAGAATTAGTTCCAAACAATTAAATTAAAACAGTCTCCTTAGATAAGAACTTGAACTGAAAGTTTACTTTGCATACAATCAATGCAGTTCTCTGAACATAAACTAGGCATTCTCGCAAAGTCTAATTGATCAAAAACTAGCATCGACCAGAAAGGAAGAAGAACATTACTTTAAAGTGTAAACATCGCCTGCTTTCACTTTATCACAGTCCTTGCGTCCTTATATTCCTATAGCTTTCCTCTTCACAGCATACTGAAACAAATAATTGATCATCAAAAGTCAAACCTTTTGAAAAGGTTCAATCTAACCTACTAAACACCTTGGTAGAGGATATGTCCCATAGACATACAAAATAAAAGAGGGTCTACCTTTCCACAAAATTCACAGAAAAATTTTCTGTGTTGACTAACTTCCATCTTCTTAATTTGCTTCCGCAGACTAGCCCCATAACGGGTACCTGATATAAGAAAAATAAGCAAAAAGGTTTCTCAAGAATTAATCCAAGCAAATTAAATATATTCTTGATAAGGCATTTTCAATGACCTATAAATAAATCCAAAATTGTTGATGTAAAAAATAATTGTGCCTTATAAATACTTCAATTAATGAATTAGGTAAAAAAGAGTAAGTGTGGTCAGACAATAGTTTTGCCCAAAATCTTGAACCCGTTAGGATCCTACCTCACCTTATATATATTAATATTGCATTTCATCATGGGATGTGAAAGGGAGAAATAAAAGAGGTATTGAGTTAGTCTATCAGAGTACATAACACGTATTGAATGGAATAATTCCAAACAACATGTGTTTCAGCAACTTTTTCCACAAATAATCATTTGCATCTTTAAAGAACAATACATAAATCAATGAATATTCTTCCCGAAACTAGAGAATATATACATGAATAACAAACCCCGCCACAGCACAAGGGAGCATAATAATTTATATTATATGTGCAAGCCAATACCTAATATGCAAAGACCATATCAGATTACACTAAAATTATCATAGTTAAAAGACATATCGTATTTTCCAACAATACCAGCCTTATTTGTTCTCTTAGTCTGCAAAAACGGGACAGTACTATTAGCTTAAAACTTGATGGCCAATTAAAAAAAGTAAAGTAAAGTAAAATATATATTTTAGTAGATATTGATTAAAACCCAAAACTTGCTCACAGAACTGCAATGGCCAATAGGTAGGGTTACGAAGGACAGAGGGAAAAGGGGGAGTTACGATGGAGAGGTGGCGGAGCAGACGGTTGGGCAGTGCGACGGAGCGATATAGTGCAGCGGACCTACGACGTGACAGCAAGGAAGAGAGGTGTGGCTAGGACACACGGCGTAGTCCGACGCAGGACCAGATCCGTTGCGGATCGAACGGTGAGAGCGGGTCGCGCGGTATAGCTAGGACGACAGATCTGACTCGTGACCAACAGCGCGACGGTGCGGGCTAGGACGGTGGATTTGACTCGTGACTAGCGGCACGATGGTGCAGGCTGGGTACTGATCTAGTCAGGCGGGTCATGGATCTAGTTTGACGATGGAATGGTGGTGCAAAGGAGAAAGAGAGAGGCTAAGAGGGAGAGTGCGAGAGAGAGACTGAGAGGGAGAGCGCGAGAGAGAGAGGCTGAAAGAGTGAGGGAATTACAAAGTGAGATTTTTTATTATCAGATCATTTTTTTAGCAACTGCATGTTTGGTCGCTATTTTTTTTAAATTTTTTATTTAGAGATTGAAATTTCGGTCTCTAATTTATTTTATTTTATTTCAGTCGCTACTTATTTTTTTAGAGACCAATATTTCAGTCTCTAACAATAAGACATAATTTTTTTTTAATTTCTCATTACATCATAATTAGCAACCGAATTTGCGGTCTCTAACTAATTTTATTTTTTTTGTAAATTTTTTTATTTAGAGACCGAAATATCTGGTCTCTAATAATAAGACACATTTTTTTTCTTTTTATTTTTTTATAGCATAATTTCAATCTCTACTTTGGTCTCTATAGAGACCGAAATAAATTAGTCTCTAAAACCTAAATTTAGAGACTGAATTAGAGATCAATATTTTTTTTGTAATTTTTTTAGTTTAGAGACCAAAATATCTGTCTCTAATAATAAGACACTTTTTTATTTTTTAAATTTTTTTATAGCATAATTTCGATCTCAATAGAAACTGAAATAAATCGGTCTCTAAAACTCAAATTTAGAGAGCGAATTAGAGATCAATTTTATTTCGGTAGCAAATTAATTTTTTTTTCCTTAATCAGTCTCTATTTCGGTCTCTATAGAGACCGAAATAAATCGGTTTCTAAAACCTAAATTTCTGATAGTGTGTGGATCGTATTGGGCCCTTGAGTCAGAACTGGGTCTCCCATCCTCCGGGTTGACCCGACTCATTATCTTAAACCCTCTTCACCCCGAATAAAAACACCCACCATGGGTACTTTAGGTTGGTTCTTTTTCTCTCCCTTTACACTTTTCTCTTTTTTAACTCTGAGATTGACTTGAGCGTCGGAATATTTTTACAAGTACCTCTATCCAATCTCTGACTAGTGCACCACCAACACTGACCAATGACAGAAAAATTCTTACCTAAACATGGTATATTATAATTAGGTGTACTAATCTAATCAGGATTTAATATTTTTATAGATTTTTGTGTTTTACAATTAATTTCACAATGTTCTATGAAAATACTAAGTCCTGATTGATTTAGTACATTTAACTGGGTGCACCATATTTAAGTAAGAATTTCTCCCAATGACAATGCCCATGAACCAATTTCCCACCAAGAAATTAAATGGTTATCAGAACTTCCAAATCGGTTTCATGGAAAACAAAACATATATGCTTGGTCTTCACACAGCCAATTCTTTCTTTAGTGTATGTAAGACTTATGAGCTAAGACTACTCTCTATCTTGACCAAAAAGTTAACCCATGTTATGTTCTTTTTTTTTTTATTATTGCAATGCATCCATTAACAATTCTGCGCATCGTGCTAGTGTTGCCACCATGAACGGAAAAGCAAAACAGGCATAATGGCATGCGTCATAACCCATGTTTTGTTCTTCATCTCTGTTGTGAGTTGTTGCAGAGTTGCACATTAGCTTATGCGCATGTTTTCTTTTTTTGGGCCATTATTATGCATGCTTTTTATGGTGACAAAATTCAAACTTTATCCCAAAAAAAAAAAATCAAACTTTGAGTAAAGAACAGAAGCAGTTTATGTTGATATTTTGAACTTTTGCTTTTTGGGTTTTCTTTTAAAATTTCTTTTCCTTTCACCTTAGCAGCTTGAACAAATTTGGTTTGACACTTTGAAACACCACACATAGGTTTGAAGACTTTTCTTTCGTTTTACATGTGATGATTTGGTTCCGTGTCTTGTACTGCCGTGGTCATGTCCTTCAATTGGACCAATTTTCAGGGCAACAACCTATGTACAGGAACAAGAACCCTCCGGTGAAAAATTGACCAATTTCTACTAAACACTGGTAAAAGGCCATTTGGCGTTTGTGGCCATGTGGGTGTGTTTGCACACTGTTGAAACTTTAGTGGCTGCAATCATCAGAAAGTCAGCTGCATCCACTGATTAAGGGACTCTCAGACCACAGTGAATGGATTCCCCAAAGAAAAGCTTAGCATTATTGCTCATTGATATCATGTGCTGCTTTCTCATGATTTGATCTTCATCACGAAATGTCAAGATCAGTTTTGTCTCCCCCAAATTTTGGTTCTAGTTTTTTTTTGTATTTAGCTAAGTATTCCAACAAGCATTAGTCTAAGACTAATCTTTAAACACTAACACAACTACGAAGTGTTCTCAACAATTACTTTTTTTAAGAGTTTCTCTTTATTTATTTTTAATGTCAAATCAACTAACTAATTATGAAAAAGAATAAGATAACAGTTCATAGCTGATAAATATGTTGATTACCAATTAAATTAAGATTGTTGCGATTACAACATCTCATCAAATATACGACCTAACTCCTTTTGCCGAGTGAAGTTAAGAAGTGATAATAATGCGAAAAAGGGTAGTCTCCTTCATTATCACAAAGGGCAAAGTATGTTTGGGAATTAAGAGGGAAAAAAAGAAAAAGGAATGGAAGGAATTGAAAATAATAAAAGTCGTGTTTTAAATGATAAATGTTCTGTGAATGTTTAAAATCAATAAAAATAAAATGTTAAATAAAATAATTAAATAAGTATAATTCATTTTTATTACTTATCTTTTAATAAACTAGTATATTAATATTATTTTTTACTAAATATTTAAATTGGTCCCCCGAAGATACACCGGACATCATGTTTGTCTTAGCTACAAAAATTTTGAATTTCAATTTAATCTCTCAATATTTAAAATAGATATTAATTTAATCCTTTAATATATCTTTGGATATTAATTTAGTCCCTAAATTAATGCTTATTTTAAACTTTGAATGACCCCAAATTAATGTCTAAAACCTTTAGAATACTAACTCGATGTCCTTTGAAGGATTAATTTAAGTATTGATTCTACTATATTTTAACAATAATATTGATATATGAAATTAAAATTATTTTTAAAGGCACAATAGTAATTTATTTAATTTTTCCTTTTAAATTTATAAATTGAAAGGACTTTAAAATGTAATGTAAAGGCTTTTACAAACCCTGCCAAATAGAAAAAGGCTTTTACTTAAAATTTTCTTCTCATTTCTTCTTTATATCTTCCGTCCAAACAAATCATGTTAACAATATCTCATTCATTATAGAAAAAGGCTATTATTATACTTCTAAAAATTGTAAGTGAAGTAAGATTTATATGATTGGAAGGCTACTCTCATTTTGTAGTCTAAATTTATTTAATTAAATAGCGAAGTTAGATAAATAGCGAATGATGAGTGTATAAAATTAACCATTATAGAAACTTTGCTTGTACACAACATGTAGTACGAATAACTTGTTATTAGCCATTGTTCTATATTCTTTTCTCTTATTCTACTTTCCTAAAAATCAGTAAAACAAACCAAACCAATAAGGACAAAAGATAAAAGGGTCCGTAGAGGGGAAATTTTGTTTGATTTCGTTAACGATGGGCAGCACATGTTGTGTTTTGTCTGCTAGAAGTAGAGCCACAGAAATGAATTGCTGAAATCACGTGTTTGAGAAAGTTTTGATCTTTCGTGGTTAAAAAACATTAGCAGAAAATAAGGACTAAAAGAGGTCCCTATCATATGCCTTTACGAGTCCCATGTTCATGCATGTTATTTCCCTCTACTAATTCGTTCATGTGTTAAGTGTGAAATTGGATCTCCCCGCCCCCCTCTATTTTACCACATACCACACCAAAGATTAGAGAATGCCAGGTTCTTTCTCAAGCACTCCTTAAACAGTTGCATAAAAAAGCCAAATGAAGTTATTGAAACAACAATTAATTGCAGTTACAATTAGACACAATCCCTTCACTTCATACTCCTTTCACTCAATCCTTCATAACTAATTACCAATCCTTTCGTTATCTCTTGTCAATATGAACTCATGTTGGCAACAAGTGCATGCAGTCCAAATACTTTGCCGGGTACTTTCATAAGGGTCTTTTCATGAAAAGTACCAAGTGTTCCACTAATTAAAAGCTCAAGAACCTCAAGCATAGCAAATAATTGAGGTTACAAGAAGACATGACTATGCGTTTGCTGCTCCTAGCGTAGTTTGAGTTTTTGTGCTCCCCTGTAACATGAGAGGCACAAGAAGATGGAACACATGAAGGACCCACTTAACCTCAGGTCATTCATGTTCCCAATACCTAAACCATAACTTGATGCGACTTCAGTTGCATTCATTTTGTACGATAATTAATTTGTGTCCATATGATTTTTTCCACTAGACCAGAAACTGATCAGTGACTTTTGGTTATGATTAGTATGGATGATATCTAAACGAGAAATTCTTAGATAAGCAAGATTTATGTGAAATTCTCAGTTTGTTTTCTTAATGCCTATATAGAATAAATAGTTATTGCTTTCATGATTTTGTGCAACTGTAAAACTAGCTTTTTTTTCCTGTGTTTAACAACAAAAAAGAGAATCTAAGTTGAGCCACTTAAACTCAAGTTGAGACATCTTTACACAGTTGTGATTTGTGAATAGTTTTAATGAATAAAAAAAATTATCCAAAAACCATTGCTTGGCGCCAATATAAGATGTTCATATATTTGATACTTCCGATATTCACAATCTTTGAAATATCGTAGATAATATATTTATACCCCAGAACAAAAAACAAATTATATCAGAAACTTTAAGACCCTATATACCAAGCTGCTCCCAAAAGTTAGCTTCAAAACTTCTGTTTTGTAGTAATATAAAGACTAGTAGATGTAGATCCTGTGCTTTTGGGCCAATAAGCTAGGGAGGAAAGCTATATGCATGCATCTATCTATTATTCTTGTTTAGGAAAAATATAAATGGCTATACAGAAACAAAATAAGATAAATAGCTTTTTTAAATATATAGTTATTTATCTCCGCACAAAGTTTGTTAATAGGTTAAGGCAAAAATATTTCTTAGAATACAATGAAGTCTCATGAGTTTTGTCATTAGTAATATTAAATAACTCTTTAGTCTCATATTCTTTTATTTCTAGAATTAGACATTTGTGACAGTAAAGATATGCTATTTATAAACAATCAAGAGACACCACTAAAGAGATGTCTTAATTAAAAATACACTTCTATAAGAAGACATATTCTTACAAGAGGTATTTATCACCTCCAAAGAGATATATAAATGGTTATCAATCCTTGAGTTTTGAGCATGCTCTGACTCCAGTAGTCTTTGCCAAGCATTCTTCTTTTGACATTCACCTCAAGATTCTGAATGGCTCTTCACACAGCATGCCTTCAAGTCCCACATCGGAGAGTTTACTACACCATCCATGCATTGAGCAGCTATAAAGACAAAGGAAGGCTTTTAACCTAGTAAGCCTTTCTCAACCTAAAGCTGAATGATATGTAGGCCAACACAATAGCTGGCTTGTGGGCCACCCACGTTTTTGGCATTATTAGAAAACAAAGGAAAAAATGGTTTGGACTGTCCAACCTTGTGGACCGGTGCTGGGGTTGGCCGGTTTTATTGCTTCAAGACTGGTTTGTTGATTTTTTTCTAATTTTGTATATGAACAGTTATATGTAATAGCGGTTCCTGTATAACCGATTCAACCGAGTGATCCAATTTGATTTTTAGAATTAAATTTTAGCTGCATAATTCACTTTTAGATACATTGCCCTTTCAAGTTTCTTCTTCAAGGCATAAGTTTCTAACAGTCTAAATATCTTTTTTATGATGAAATATTATGCCATATGTAAGAGTTTCTTCCTAAGCTCATTTCATGTTAAAGACAATTTAGAAACTACTGCCCTAACTTGTAATAACTTAGGAACTATAACCTTTTGATTACTAAGCCTTTTAACGAGGACTTATAGTTCATTGAGCTCATCCATGATATGTAAACTATCAATCATTTTGAATTTAAGATATTTCATCATGAGAAATTTAGAAGTACCTTACCTTTCATTGTTGTACTTCTCCTCTAACACCTTCCAAATATCAATGGAGAACTTACATCTTTGGCAGGCACAGATGGACCTAGGTGTATTGAAGTGGGGCAGTTGCCCCCATAAACTTCAAATCTTATGATATTAATATTATGAATATATCAACTTTGTGGAATTGCTCCCAATGTCATTCAGTAAGTACAATTTTGTGCTTGAGAAAATCATATAATATTTTTAAAATATAAAATAAGATAAAAAGTAATTTCAATTTGTGTATTTTTTTAAAAATAGTATGTCATATAAATATAAATAATTTAAATTTAAAACCTGTTATATATATATATAGATCACATAAAGTGAAATTTCTGGATCCATCATTATTGGCAGGATCATCTATTAGCTTTAAAACTAGACCCAAGATATAGTCGACGTTCAACATGATAAGAAGAAACAATATCTTATCCTTCCATTAGTTGAAATTAGTACTATCAAACTTATCCAATTTCACGAATACATGATATACATCATTTTGAAGGTGATATTCGTCTCAGTGGTTATCTCATGTAACTCTCTAAAATTATTGGAAAAAATATAGATGTGTATACAAAAACAAAATTGAAACTAAGACTTTGAGCCACAATGAACAACTTTCTTTAGAGAGTTATTTGTCTCCAAACAAAATTTGCTAATGGACCAAGGCAAAAACACTCCATGATACAACGAAGCTGTGTGAGTTCTGCCATTAACAATATTAATGAATTTCCTAGTCTCTTATTCTTGTGATTCTAGAATTGATCATTTATAGCATTGGAAATATACTATTTATAGACAATTAAAAGACATTATCAAAGAGATCTGTCTTTAACATGTTCTTACTAGAGGTAGTTATCACTACCAAAGAGATATATAAGTAGTTATATGAATAAAATTATATTTTAAGTAATTTCTTTTAGTAGTTTCTCAACATTCTCTTATGTTTTTCTCTACTTTTAACTGGGATTATCTTTTGTTTGTCCATTTTTTTGGGTGTAACAAATTGCTCATACAATTTTGAGTCAAGAGCGATAGTTAGGTAAATTCTTTTTTAGAGTGATGATTTCAAGATTCAAACCCCTAAAATTGGAGAGGTTCCTATTAATCTTTTTATCGCATGACCAAATTGTTAAAAACAATTTTTTGTCACTTTTCTTCAATAGGTATTATTTTAACTTTATATCGTATTGACACTTCACTATATCCAAGATTCGCCACTGTTGAGTGATAAAAAAATTTTAAGTAATAAAATTATTTTTTACTTGTAAGTACACAAGATCTATGTTATATTTGATAAATATAAGGGTATCGTATTCACAATGAGTAACATGATTAATTAAAATCGAATCTCTACCCAAATTAACTTGTTAAAGAAAGAAAAAAAATTATTTTATTTAATTAATCTAATAATTTAAATTAAGTAATAAATTAAAACTAAAATTAAATAATAAATCTAAATGAAATAATTCAAATTAAAATGCAAGATCAATCAAAGAACAATTTTAGGACCTCAAATTCACCACTAATCGTGTAAAGATAAATTTAACTCGAATGAGAATTAATCTTGTTCTATAAAGTGTACATGGCTACTAACTTTGATCACTACTAAAGATTATTGAAATTTAATTAATGACATAATTCATCTAAAATAACATGACCTATTCAAATTATGACATAAATCATTTAACATAACATGAACTATTCAATCCTTAGATATCAAAAGTAATAAATTAAATATCATTACACAACTCACATCTAAGACTGCAAGAATTAAGTGTGTGGTTAAAATATATCAATTTAAATTTACTAATTGACTACAAGACAATCGATAAAAATTAAATTAAATATTAACAATCATTAACATTGTGTAATTATAGAACAAAAAAATATCTCAAATAAAATTAAATCATCAAAACAAAAATTAAGAATTCATCTTAATCCTAAAAAATAAAATTAATTACTCATAACAAGAGTATTAAATAAAAAAAATTCATAAAATCTACTTAGTATTGCATTGCTCATTCTCCTTTTTCTCCTATCTGTTGTGCTTTCTATCCTCTTGAGCAACGTGCATTTTTTTTCCTCTGCACTGCGCGTTTGCTAATTCTGCCTCCTTTCTAAGTGGTTTAGTCAGGTCTGTCGGTGGCGACCACGGGTTCGGTTGAGTGTGGGTTCTGAGCGCGGGGGTACGGGATCGACGACGAGGTCAGATCTAGTTTCCTGACGGTGCGCAACTCGTTGACAGTGGTCTGAGGTGCGAGTCGTGGTGCGAGGCTAGTCGGTTTGGTTGGGTTGATTTTTTTTTTTTTTTTGTAGTTTATGATTGTTGGTGGTTGTGAGTGAGTTGTTGATGGTGGTAGGAGAAGATGAATGTGGTTGTTTGTGGTGGAAGGTTGAAGATGGGTGGTGGTCATGGGTTGTTAACGATGAATTTGTGTTGTTGATGGTGGGTGGTGAGTAGTGAAAGAAGTGGTTTTGTATTGTTGGTGGTTATGGTAGTTTGTGGTTGTGGGTCTTTGGTTTCACTTTTCTTCCTTGTTAATTTTTTGCGTTTTTAAACCCACAATTTCATTTTTTCAAATTGTCTTGTGAGCTTATATTTGATTTTTTAAAATTAAATTTATTGTTAAATTGTCATTATTTTATTGTCCAAATTTTTTTTAAAAAAATCTCTATAATTATCATAATAATTAAATTAATAATTTCTGTAAATAAATTAATTAATAATATTATAAAGTCATTAAAATTAAATATAATAAAATATAATAATACATATTTTTATAAGAAAAATAAATAAAAATTATACTATTATCATTAAGCATCAATTGTCTTTTGGTAGTCTGGTAGAATTTTCTCTATTTTATCCACTTAAATGTAATGTGTGAAATCAACCTTAATGTCTCCGTGATCACTTTATAACACTTTATGAGATTGATCCAAGATATCATGCACCTTGTGTGATGATGTGTGATCCCCAATTTTTCATAACTAAATCTCGCGTTTTTTGGTTGACAGATTCAATTTCCTCTTGCACTCACACTATTAAAATCTCCTCTTTTAGTAGATGATTTATTCTCACACTTTCTCTTCCAACGGGTGATTCGCCGCTTAGATAAGAGATCAATGGAAGGTATGGGTTTAGCTCTATATATCTTGGATTCGGCAAGCATGTTCACCAATTTCTTCTTGATAAACCCAACTTGAAATTAAAGCCTCTTGGGTGCAGTCTTTCTTGTTGAAGCGTCACAAAGAAAAAGCCCATCTTTTATTAATTTATTTTTTAAATTATCTTTCTTTTATTTTGCATACAAAAATCATATTTTAAGATGTTTATTATGTTTCTACAAAAATTCTCAATAAAATTCCAATTTCAATAATTATTCAATTTTTTTGCATTTCAAATTCTCTAAAATTCTGAAATTTTAGAGACTAGAGGGAAATCTTCTTGTAAGTGGCTCCCAAAAAAATTCCAATGATAGCTCATTTAATATTAGTAACAGATTTGAGAACAACTTTTAAGAACTCAAGGAGAAAACTGTCCAAATTTTTTTTTCTTCTTTTTTTATTTTGGAAAATTGAAATTTGTTTTTCTATTTTTGGTAAAAAAAAATTGAAAACTGTTTGTGAAAATAGTTTCCAACAAGTTACGTCGTGTTTTCTATCTATTCTAAGAAAAATGAAGGGTTGGCCCAGATGAAGCCCAAGAGACTCTGTTTACCTACAAGTCCAAGAAATCAATAAGTGGTTGGCTGATCTCCAGTTGGGCTGAGCCTAAATCTTATGTTTTTTGGTCTGTGGGTTGAGACTAAATCAGAAAGCTAAATGGACTAAATACTTGGACAAAGACAAAATTCTTGTCTGAGTATATTAAGCCCAGGTTTCTTAGTTACGTTTTCTTGCTTTTGGGCCACAGATAAGTAGGCCTAGTTGTGAATTAAAGACTTTGCCTCCTTTAGGGTATTCATGGGCTCATGACTATTAAAGAAAAGGCTAAGTCATGGGCCTTTTCTCATGCTCTTTTTTTTTTACCAAAAAAATGTATTAGAAAACAAATTGTAGTAGCAATGTGGTCACCTTTTTGCTTTTGAGGGCTACAATCGCCTACTTCCTTGACCAAAATGAAAGGTAGGAACTAACTCACTTTCTTACACGGCTTAGAGCTGGTAGACAACCCTTAAGAATAGCTTACAGCAACAATCCATTGACTCAAAGGACAAACTCTTCAATGACCTTAAAGTAGACTAAGACGAAGTCCTTGACTTTGTTGGGTAACTTTCTTGGCTTTTAGAAAAGGTCGAAGCAACATAGGGAAAAAAAAGAAGACGACTAAGAAAGAGCAAGAAGAAGAACTAAGGGAAGACACTCGAACTCGAATTGTCACAGCAAATCTTGTGAGAATTTCCTAAGGCTCAACCATATATTCAACCCCAGTCTTTCTTCAAAAAATTTCTACTTATCTCATTTCTGACCATCCCCTGGAGACATTGAAGGGGAAAGATCTATTCTCCATTAGCAGGGACATACGTGAGTAGCTCCAAGAAATTGAACATAGCTATACAAATCAAATATTGTATAATGCTTTCCAAGTGCTGCTCGTGCAGTATCGAAAAGAATTTCATGAAGTAAGTGGTCTCCCTACTGCACTGGCGACATAGCTAAAACCAGAGGCTGACCAAAGAGATACAGGAATGGGCATTTTAGAATAGCCCTTACTGTGGATATAAGTAACTTAGTGCATGTAAGGCTTGGAAGAAGAAAATGAAATACGAACAACCGCGCTGGTCGTAATAGATCGACTTTCATGCTAGTTCTTGCTCCAGCATGAAAGTTCCATTTCAGGGAAGGACGACGTACCATGATACTTTCTGTTTTGTCGAGCCCTGCTTTGGTCTCTGGTTTGATGGTTGCACGTGCTAAAAATCTAGTACAGTGTCTTTCGCGACACTTCAAGTTTACTTCTTTTGTTAAGTCTCGACTTCTCTGCTATGATCTTCCCAGTAATTCATATAGGAGTTATAGCCATTTCATTCCTATTCGTTGTTATGATGTTCCATATTCAAATAGCAAAGATTCACGAAGTGGACTAATCATTTGATGGGAAATTTTCTTCATTTTAGATAATGAAACTATGCCATTACTACCAACCCAAAGAAAGACGACCTCTCTGAGATATACGGTTTATGCCGGAAAGGTACGAAGTTGGACTAATTTGGAAACATTGGGAAATGTACTTTATACATACTATTTCGTCTGGTTTTTGGTTCCTAGTCTAATTTTATTAGTAGCCATGATTGGGGCTATAGTACTGACTATGCATAGGACTACTCAGGTAAAAAGACAGGATGTTTTCCGACGAAATGCTATTGATTTTAGGAGGACTATAATAAGAAGGATGACAGACCCACTCACGATATACTAAAAAGCAAGTAGCTTGATATTGGTTCAAATCCAATTTGTGAGATAGCAAAGCAGTAAAAGGAAAGCAACTTTTTCTTAACTGTTCGTATCCCATATACTTCGCTCATTCAATAGCTGGTTAAGAAAAGATGACTTTCAATGCAGTAAGAGAGAGAGGTTAGAGTTGGAGGAGTGCCAAGCTTGACCCGATCTAAGGACTTGAAAGCTTTGACACAAGAGATTAGGGCAGAGAAGCTAGCGGTAGGGGTCTTTCCTCTCTATTACCTTATTGGGTCAATCAATTGCATTACTTCTTTCAGAAGTTTATTTATATGAGATTCTTTCTAAAAAAGTATTCTAGTTGTGCTTTACCTTTCTCTGCACTCCCTGACTGTGCCGTACCGGTGAACTGAACTCGAGTTCGTTCTATTCGTTCTAAAAGAATGCTAACCTAACATCGCCCTTGGTGATTGGCCAATTCCAAGGTCTTTCTCAATAGAGCTCTACTAATGAAATAAGGGTGGCGAAACCAAGGCTTTTAGTCCCTCTCAATGGATAAATTAGGGTAGACCAGGACTGTTAAAAGCTACTCCCAGCCATGTTCCCGCTCGGTTTCAAGTCTATTCCGTAGCGACTGCCCCAGGTCCTTGACCCGCCCAACTCACGACAGTTGGTACATTAGTGAAAGATGCAGTTCCCTTACCTATTCGTTTTAGATATTTTAGTTTTAGCTAGAATCAACCCTCAAGATAGATGGCACCCACCTTTCATTCCTAATTTTCTTTGTTGTTTCACATGTTCTGACTCTTTTAAAAACTAACCTTTGGATTGCCTAAAGTACAAGAAGTCCCTTCCAATGACAGTTATACTATAAGTACATCTGCTTGCACTATTCGACTTCCTACCCGACGTACACTTTGGGTTAGAAAGCAGGGCGAGCGACATAGAATGTATTACATTGGTCCTTGGCTTCCACTTACAACAAATATGGAGCAATTATCGTTCAGAATTAGAAAAATGTGAATAGATTCATATTTACTGAGATCACAAGGAAGGCAGGATTTTTTTTTACAGTGAAAAAACTTCTAGAACCAAAGAGTTTAGCTTAGAGGAGGCACTCATTTATTCGTATGTAAGGGATATGCGATTTTTTCACCTAACTTGCTTATGGATTGGATTCTTTTTTTGGTGGTTTAGCATACCAGAGCAATTGCTTGTAAATCTGAGGACTCTTTCCTCTCTCAAGTCAAGAAGAGAATCGATTTATAGAGACACTGACAAATCTAAATTAAATAGAATCTCAAATCTTTTTTGGACTTTCCGCATCTTCTCTTTTATGACATTGGAATGAACTAGTCTTTGAAATTAGCAAAGCAAGAGGATCTGATGTGCAAATTGTAATTCATTTATTTATTGAAGAACCAATAAAGATGGTAAACTGAATCAACAATGTTAATACTCTTGATGAACTGTTATGCTGGGTTTTTTTTTTTTAAATTTCTCCTTTGATGTTTAAAGAACATTTTATAGAGAATAAAAACATGTTAAAGATCGAAAAATAAACCCTCTCTATCTTCATTAACAACATAATTATAGAAATATAGATAAGACTTTGAAAGGGAAAAGGCAAACTATAAGTACTTTACTTTATGGGCCTAGCCTAAATTTTGGCCACATGCCACACATGCTAATAGGTAAAACGTTTCCACATAGAAATGATAATGTAATAGAAGTGTTGCCTTCCAGTATTCATTATGAAACTATAACTAATTAGTATTAACATTTGATCTGTCGATTATCTCTATATCTTGAGTGTCTTATATTTAATCTAATTGGACTTCATGTGTGTTTAATTGTTAACTTTTAGCTAAGTTTCTGGATATGAAGTTTAATCGGATCTTTATTGTGAAACTATGCTTAAGTGTATTTATAAGCACTCATAATTGCATTGTGTTTTTCAGGAGATCGATATCACCCCTAGAAGCAAAGAAAGAAGGAGGAATTTAAAGAAAGTAAGTGACACGACCCATGTCACATGACACGGGTTGGGCCGTGTCCTTCTCTGGATTTTCAACATGGACCTGACCAACAACACGGCCCGTGCCATATGACACGTGGTAGGCCGTGTACATCTCTGTCTTCACAAGAGGATCTAGTTTTGAGCATTGACAATCAACACGGTCCGTGTCAAATGACACGAGGTGAGCCGTGTTCTTCTCTGACTTTGGAATTAGCTGGAGTTCTGTCACCAGAATCAGACACGGGTTAGGTCGTGTCATATGACACGGCTCGTGTCATCGGCTCAGAAGTTTAATTTCGTGTTTTAATGCTAAATTAGGTATCAAAACCTGTAAATAAGGTTGCTTAGAGTTCCTAAAGGGGGGCTGTACTGGGAAACTGCCAAGAGGCTAAGGAGAAGACCAAGAATAAGGGAGAAGGAGATTGGATCGAAGATTGAAGTCTCGGGTTTGAGCAATTGGAGATCAATCATCCCCAACCTTTGAAAACTAGTTTGATCTTTAGTTTTCTTCTGCACTTCTATTCTTGACAATATTTTTCTTCTTCTATTCTTTTGGTTTTGAATTTGCCATGTGTGACTAGTTTTCTTATATGGTTAAGGGAAGATGAAACCCTAGTTTTGATTATGTGATTCTTGCATATTTCTTTATATCAATACAATTATGTTTTTATTCATATGTTTCTATTCTTAATTTAGTATAAAGATTTTTATACTCTTTGCCAATTTCAAAAGTGGTAAAACTAGGATTGCTATCTTGCTGATTCTGGTGGTAGGACTAGTAAGGCAGCATATGATCTAAGTAATTTAATCCCGGTGTGAGATTGGATCTTAGTGTGATTAGTTTTCTAAATCTTAATGCAATCAATAAGTAGGTGTAAGAGCGGTTGCTTTACAAATAATTATTGATTAGGGATTGATTTGAGCGGTTGCTGAATTAACCAAAACTTAAGGAAAACAGAGAATTAATCTCACAATCACATAAAAACATAATTGACCATGTTGGTATAAAGGATATGTGGGTTAGCATAATCATATAAATCTAGTGGTGGATTCCATTTCTTAGTCATTGTCTTTTAATTGATTTTCTAAATTATATTTACTGTTTTTGTTTTGGATTCAATTTCTGTTTTTAATTTCAACAAACAAAACCCCTGTTTTATTATTTACTGTTTTTTGAGTATTTAAATTAGGATTCAAATTTATAGTATTAATTGAATTAGTTCTCTGTGGATCGACCCTTGCTAACTACAACTGGTTGCAAGGTTTTTATTTTTGGTGGAACTTGGCAACTGATTTTCATTCTAAATTTTAATTACAATACACACCACACCAAATTTTGGCGCCGTTGCCGGGGAACTAATTGTTCAATTGCGCTATTAGTTTGTTTTCTATTTTTTCACTTTGTTTTTATTTCATTTTTTTTAATTCTCTACTTCCTCCTTTCCGACTATTTTGCAGGTGTTCATGTCCAGTGGTGACGTAAACGAGCAATTGAGGAACCTAAGGCATTACTTTGAACAAGTTAGCTCACAGTTTCCTCTTCAATTCACACCTGCTGACATCAAAGCTGTCCGCCACATAGATTTATCAAATTCTGATATATCTGAGGAGACACCTGAAGAAGTGGTGATGGCAGAATCTAATCTAAGGACGTTGGGTGCTCCAAATGTAGATCAACAACCTCTATGCATAGAAATTCCAGTAAATGAAGAGGCATTTGAGTTGAAGTCTGGCTTGATCCATCTTTTACCATCTTTCAATGGATTAGCCGGAGAGGACCCCAACAAGCACCTGAAGGAGATCCATGTGGTGTGCTCTAGCATGAAGCCTGCAAGAATTCCAGTGGATCAAGTCAAGCTAAGGGCATTCCCATTCTCTTTGAAAGATTCTGCAAAGGAGTGGCTATACTATTTGCCACCCGGATCCATCCAAACATGGCAGGATATGGCTCGAGCTTTCCTAGACAGATATTTTCCTGCCTCAAATGCCGTAACCATCCGAAAAGAAATCTGCAGCATCCAGCAAAGGCATGGGGAATCACTTCATGATTACTGGGAGCGGTTTAAGAGGCTATATGCTAGTTGCTCTCAACATCAAATTAGTGAACAACTTTTGATTCAATACTTATATGAGGGTCTGCTAGTGATGGATCGTAATATGATTGATGCTACTAGTGGAGGAGCATTGGTTGATAAGACTCCTCAAGAGGCCAAGAATTTGATCTCAAGAATGGCTGCAAACACTCAACAATTTTTCACTCGAAATGACACTAGAGTGCGAGCAGTAAAAGAGGTAGAAACAGTCAATCTGCAACAACAAATGACCCAGTTGACTGCCATGGTTCAGCAATTAATGGACAATGGAAAAGTAGCGGTCAATGCTTGTGGGATTTGTTGCTCTTCAGGACATCCCACTGATATGTGTCCCACTCTTCAAGAGGACACAAATAAGGAGGTAAAAATAGTAAGGGGATATTCTGGACCTTCTAACAACTACAACCCCTACTCGAACTTATATAATCCGGGGTGGAAGGATCATCCTAACTTGAGCTATGAAAAGTAGCCCCAGAATCAACCTCTACCCTATGGACCTCCAGGATTTCAGCAGAGGCAAACACCTTTTCCTCCGAGGCATCAGCAAGTTCAAGCTCCTGGGCAATCTGAGCCTTCACTAGAGGAGTTGGTGAAGTAAATGGCCACTAATAATATTCAGTTTCAGCAAGAGACAAAGGCCACCATTCATAACTTGCAGAACCAAGTAGGGCAATTGGCTACAGAGATCAACAAGGTTCAGAGCTAACTTTCTGGGAGACTTCCCTCACAACCAGATGTGAATCCGAGGGAAAATGTAAGTGCTGTCACATTGCGAAGTGTAAAGAGGTTAGATGAACTTCCATCTCTCCCACAAGCTACTAAAGAGAAAGAGCAAGAGCCTAAGGAGGTAAATGAAGAGGGGCAACATTCCAAGGCCCCCAAGGTAAGTATCCCTAAACTACATCCTAGGCATATCACTAAGGCTCCATTCCCTAGTCGGCTAGTGAAGAGCAAGAAAGATGAGGGTGAAAAGGATAGAGATGTTCTTGAGACTTTTAGGAAAGTGAAAGTCAATATTCCTTTGCTGGATGCAATTAAGAAAATCCCAAAATATGCCAAGTTTCTTAAGGAAGTATGCACCCAGAGGAGGCGGCTGAAGGGTGATGAGAGAATTAATATGAACCAAAATGTTTCAGCCCTCATTCAACCTATGCCTCAGAAATGCAAAGATCTAGGGATTTTTACCATTCCATGTGTTATAGACAATTATAGATTTGAGCATGCCATGTTAGATTTAGGTGCTTCTATTAATATAATGCCCATGTCTATTTTTTACTCTCTTAGACTTGACCCTTTGCACTCTACAGGTATAGTGATCTAGTTGGCTAATAGGAGCACTGCGCATCCAATTGGGTTGATTGAAGATGTATTAGTGAAGGTTAATGAGCTCATCTTTCCTGCAGATTTCTATGTTCTGGAGATGGAATGGGAGTCTCTATCCAACAAGGCTCCACTGATTCTAGGGAGGCCATTCCTCAAAATAGCAAGGATCAAAATAGATGTGCATGCAAGAACTCTATCCATTGAATTTGGAGACTCAATTGTTCAGTTTAATATTTTTGATGCTGTGAAGCATTCCATGGAGGAGCATTCTGTTTTTCATATTGATTTACTTGCTGAATTAGTTGAGGAAACTTATGATGAATTGTGTGCTGAATTTCCTGATCTTATTGGTTTCAATGATTCTATCCTTAGCAATGCATGTGCTGATTGTGATGGTGATATGACTTGTGCTATTTGTGCTGAGATTTTTGTATACTTGAAAGTTGATGATTCTGTTCATGCAGCAACTAATAATATTGAAGGATCTATCAATAATAACCATGACATAGTTGCAGAATCTAAGACACAAAGGGAGATGGAGCAGAAGTCGTTATCCGAACATTGGAAGTATGCATACTCAGTGGATGATAAACAACTTTCTGTGTTCGTGACCAAGAACCTCCTTGCTAAACAGGAGGAGAGCTTGCTACAAATTCCGAGGGAACATCAGAAAGCTTGGGATCCAAATGATACCGCTTTAGTGAATTCCAAAGAAATTAAGGAGAACCAATGGGACCCCAATAGTGAAAACTCTCATGCTACTTCAAGTTTAACTTGGTCATTACACTTCAAGATATGGGACCCTGGTGACTGTTCTCATGATGTTTCAAACAGTGGAGACCTCCTTATTTGACAAGGATGTTTCTTCTCTCTTTCTTTTATTTTACTTGTCCTGAATTAATTGATGATTATTTGTTTTTGAGCTTTACATTGAGGACAATGTAGAATTTAAGTGTGGGGGAGGAGTTTACATTCTACTTTCTGTTTTAATTTTTTTTAATTCTATTTTTTAAAAAAAATGTGTTTTTGATTGATTTCCAATTATGTTTTGAGATTTCTGAAGTTTGAGTTTGAAGCAAGTGAAATTCAGGGTTATGATTTACAAATTTCTTCTTCCGTCTTGAATTTGACATGCTTGGCATGGGATGTTTGATTGGTGGATTGGGATTGATAGATGCATACCTTGTGAGATTTTGAGCCTATTGATGGATGAATTTAACATTTATGTCATTTTCCTTTTTCTTGTGTGATTTTCACTCATGTCATTTGATCACTCTAGAACTTGCTTTGATTCTTTTTGAGGTTACATTTTCACTTGCATACATAAACATGATTTAGGCCTTCTTTATTCTTTCTTGAGTAACTACTTTGGCCAAATAGCTAACCTTGCATCATTTTCCTTTGATTAACCCCTTGAGCCTATTGTCTATTCTTTGTCTTAGCTCATTATATGTCTTATGTGAAAAACCATGATTTTACCTTACCTTAGGGAATGGGAGAATATTAGTTCATTTTCATTGGATGAGCTCTTTTACATGTGGGCAATGTGTAGTACAAGTGTGGGGGTTGTGTTCTTGATGTATAATATGCAAAGTGTTGGTTGAGAAAAAAAAAATGCAAAGAAAAAGAATCAATGCAAGAAAGGTTGTAAAAGGAAAGAAAGAAAAAGGAAAGGAATATGTGAAGAGAATGTGCATTATATAGAATTGGGAGAAAATTTTCATGCTTGTTATTTGTCATTTAAGTTCCTCTCCAATATTCTTTTATTCTCTTTGGTATTTATCTTGCCATATCCATATTATTTCCTTCCCTTACCTTGGCCCCATTACAACCTTTAATAAAGTCCTCTTAATTTTTGTGTGCATGTGTTTGAGTAGTGGAGAAGTAGAAGATAAGCAAGCTTATGGTAATGCATTTTTCATGGGCTGAATTGAGTGAAATACCTACCTTGTAAACACTTGAGAGATTGAGAGTATATCTTGTGAGGATCTATCATTCTTGATTCATGCTTTTCAAATTGAAGATACATTGCTTGTTGGTTTGAAATGTGAAGATTTGTTATCTCTTGAATATTTTGACCCCTTGAATATTTTCTTGCTCTTCTTGCTTACAAATTTTGGCCTTTCTTGAATATCATTGGAAATTGAGTCTTTAAAGTTTTTAGTTTTGTTTTTGTTTTTTCTTGTTCCTTGGTTCGGTCTTATGTTTTGCCCAGGGGTGCAAAAGACTAACTGTGGGGGTATTTGATCTGTCGATTATCTCTATATCTTGAGTGTCTTATATTTGATCTAATTGGACTTCATGTATGTTAAATTGTTAACTTTTAGCTAAGTTTCTGGATATGAAGTTTAATCGGATCTTTATTGTGAAACCATGCTTAAGTGTGTTTATAAGTACTCATAATTGCATTATGTTTTTCAAGAGATCGATATCACCCCTAGAAGCAAAGAAAGAAGGAGGAATTTAAAGAAAGTAAGTGACGCGACCCGTGTCACATGACACGGGTTGGGTCGTGTCCTTCTTTGGATTTTCAACATGGACCTGACCAACAACACGATCTGTGTCATATGACACGGGGTAGACTGTGTACATCTCTGTCTTCACAAAAGGATCCAATTTTGAGCATTGACAATTAACACGACCCGTGTTAAATGACACGGGGTGAGCCGTGTTCTTCTCTGACTTTGGAATTAGCTGGAGTTCTGTCACCAGAATCAGACACGGGTTAGGCCGTGTCATATGACACGGCCCGTGTCATTGGCTCAAAAGTTTAATTTCGTATTTTAATGTTAAATTAGATATCAAAACCTATAAATAGGGTTGCTTAGAGTTCCTAAAGGGGGGCTGGACTGGGAAACTGCCAAGAGGCTAAGGAGAAGACCAAGAACAAGGGAGAAGGAGATTGGATCGGAGATTGGATCGAAGATTGGAGTCTCGGGTTCGAACAATTGGAGATCAATCATCCTCAACCTTTGGAAACTAGTTTGATCTTTAGTTTTCTTCTGCACTTATATTCTTGACAATGTTTTTCTTCTTCTATTCTTTTGGTTTTGAATTTGCCATGTGTGGCTAATTTTCTTATATGGTTAAGGGAAGATAAAACCCTAGTTTTGATTATGTGATTCTTGCATATTTCCTTATATCAATACAATTGTGTTTTTATTCATATGTTTCTGTTCTTAATTTAGTATAAAGGGTTTTATACTCTTTGCCAATTTCAAAAGTGGTAAAACTAGGATTGCTATGAGCGGTTGCGGTGGTAAGACTAGTGGGGCATATGATCTAAGTAATTTAATCCCAGTGTGAGATTGAATCTTAGTGTGATTAGTTTTCTAAATCTTAATGCAATCAATAAGTAGGTGTAAGAGTGGTTGCTTTACAAATAATTATTGATTAGGGATTGATTTGAGCGGTTGCTGAATTAACCAAAACTTAAGGAAAACAAAGAATTAATTTCACAATCACATAAAAACATAATTGACCATGTTGGTACAAAGGATATGTGGGTTAGCATAATCATATAAATCTAGTGGTGGATTTCATTTCTTAACCATTGTCTTTTAATTGATTTTCCAAATTATATTTACTGTTTTTGTTTTGGATTCAATTTCTGTTTTTAATTTCAACAAACAAAACTCATGTTTTATTGTTTACTAATTTTTGAGTGTTTAAATTAGGATTCAAATTTATAGTGTTAATTGAATTAGTTCTCTGTGAATTGACTCTTTCTAACTACAACTGGTTACAAGATTTTTATTTTTGATAAAACTTAGCAACTAATTTTTATTTTAAATTTTAATCACAATCCACATCACACCAACATTATTCATCAACGAAGAAAAGTACTTTTTACAACAAATGTAGCAATTACAAATTATTAAAAAAAAATAAAAAAGCACCTAGTACAGCTACTACTTAAACCCACCAACGTCAAATTGTCATTCGTTACTCTCGAACTGTTCATTAAACACACGAGAAGAATATTAAACAGTTCCATCTCTCCCGTGAAGTTCTAGATACAACGGTTTAGAATATTCCAATTCAAGTGGGCAAATGGAAACCTAAACCACATTCTTTTCAAGTTGATGTAGAATTTCTTCTATTAAAAAATGGCATATGTGCCAAGTTTTAAAGATTGTTTTTGTGATCAAATTTTGGCCATCAATTCCACAGGATGAAAAGTTTATTCTTTAGTAAATGTTTGGTATTTAGCACTTGCAACGTGTTTGTTGTCAATCACAAAACAATTCTATTCCTCCAGCAGAACCTGAATCTGATTCGAATTGTGATATCATTCTGGCCCAATAGCCTAGCCCCATTTGGTTACAATTTACATACTTACATGCAATTACAAAAGGTGTTAACAGTTCATTGGGTAACTGGAAAGTGTTCTTATATTTATCATTATTATTATTATTCTTCTTTTAAAGGGATGGTAGAACCAAAACTAAGAGTGCATTTTACCCTATATCTTCATTGTAAATATGGATTATGATGATGAGTACTCCTATATGTTCTCATAGTGTATAATGTAGATAATATGATTTAACATTCGCTATTTGACTTCAGAAAAATATGGAATTTTAAATAAATGACCACAAAGAATTTAAAGCTCAACCAAAAACCAATTTGGATTCTGAGGGGCAGTAAAAAGAGAAAAGAGACTAGACTAGCCTCATAAGTCACATACACATGATGTTGCTACTTAGAATTTTGAACCAAAAGTTAACAATGAAATTATGTGGGTGAACCATTGTTACTTCAAAGCCATTTTCGTTTCTTTTTTTTTCTCTCTCACCGTTAAACACAAAAGCTTTCCCATTTAACAATCAAATGTAAACAAGTAACAACAATAATTAATTGTTGTAATTGCCGACCATCGGTTCTAGAAGGGAGGAATTTTTTTAAAAAAAAGTAAAAGATATCCGAAAGTTGAAAAAGTAAAAGATATCAACTATACACACTTTATATCCATAGAATAGAACACAACCTTAACACGCGTTGCCGTCACCCACATCCACACCTCCTTCTAAAACCCCAACCAAACACATTCTCAATACGAAAACAACATCAAGAAAGCACTTTTAGATGAGCTTATCATCCACAGCAATTGTGCTTTTCTGCACAAAATGGATAGCATTATTCACCATAATAATCATGTTTTTAACCTAATCACTAAAGACAACTAGTCACCAACCTAGTTTCTTTATTATTGTTATTATTATTATTATTATTATTATTATTATTATTATTCACTTCAAAAGTCAAATCAAAACTTGCATTGATTCTTCATTGTGTTGTTGAAGGCTAGGCTAATGAACCTGTGCTGGGGCTTTGAGACCTTATTCATAGAGGCCATGTGGTGAACCGGAAAACAAAGGGAAAACTGCCCCACTGGCTCTGCAGTGGAGGGTGATGTTTAATGTCTTAGGCATAAAATAGTGACACAGATAGACCACTCATTAGTTGTCGGCCTACAATTTTAGAAAGAATGACATAATTGTGGGCATAACACTTCCAACCACCTGGAACAATTGCAAGCTCAATTTGCACGCAAGCATGGTCCTCTCTCTCTGCCTGGTTAATTCTTAACCGAAAAAACAAAAAGCATAATATTATGTCAAAGACTCGGAGGTATATTATGTCAAAGACTTGCATTTGATTATTTTGTAGAAATTAATCGAGATGTGAACAAACTAATACCAATTAACTTGTATAGAAAGAATATTAATAATGTTATTTTCACATCGTTTTTATTATATAATTTTTACACTTTTTTTAGGTCATAAAATAAGAGAGATATGATTTTCACTATATATTCTCTTTATTATTTTTTTCAATCAAGTAAGTATAACAAAAGATGTAAAAAAATAAAGTAGTATACAAGAGTTAAATATCAAACAAAATGTCAATGTTAAATATTTGGTGATTTTCATTTTCAGAAAAGATTTTTGTTTTAGTTATTTTGTCAAGCTATCATGTCTCTCATATTGCAGCAATTTGATTATGTAGTAGTGTTATATGTGTGTCATAACGATAGGATGAGTTTATTATATGTTTTCGTATCCACTTATTTCTGTTGGCTTCAAAACCTTGTTTAATGGAAGTTTTCATGGCAAGTTTTAGTTGGCGGTATAAGTTGAAATATTATTGATTTATGAGATGTGTTCTCATATCTGCTTATTTCCGTGGTGTGGCCTTCAATTTTTTTTTTTTTTATGAGGTCTTCATACAGTCTTGTGTGAGACTTAATCTTTCGCTTGAGGTATTGAGATATAATAGAGAAACCTCAATTACTAAATTCAAATTTATATATTATTTGAGTCACAATTTATAGGCTTTCGAAACTTTATTTACTGCTTAAGTCACTTTTTGTGCAGAAGTGGAGCTAGAAGGGTTTTGTTAGGGTAAAAGTAGAAATTTTTTAAATAAATAATTGAAGAAAAATAAAGATATGATATTGCTGAACTGTTGAAGGGAATGGTTAAAAGTAAAGAAAGCTTAATATATATGTTTTTTTTCTTTTTACATGATTTGGTGAGAAAGACTGAACATCGATGAGCATGACCATGTAATAAAATTAAGTGCACAGATGACCGTTTATTGGTTAAAAATATCATTCCTTTATCAGCAATTTAACCTATAGCCTACAATTAAACCATTTACTAATTAGATGTAAAAGAAAATTTAACAAATTTTGGGAGGGCCATGGACCCCTCAAATAATATTGCCCTCCGGCCGTGTCTTGCGTAAACTAAATCAATAAAATAAAATTATGTTAGGTAGACTAAATTTAAGATTGTGTAAAAAAAAAACAAATTAAGTGGTATAAACTAATGAGTATACTTAAAAAATATATTACAAAAAAAGAAAATCTATTTGTTTCTAAATACAATTGGTCCTACATGTTCTTATCAAAATCAAATTTAGGTTATTTAGTGTGATAATTGTTTGCGAATTCAAATGTGAGTTTTAAACTCCACATTATTTAGGAATGGATGAAGTGTGAAGTTTATAAATGTTGGACCCATAATTTACTGTTTTAAGATTTTGAATTAAAATGTAATATCTGACTCATTGTTATTATTCTTTTTTAAGTGAATTGTTTTAGATCTCTTCGATATTTTGAATTCCTCTTTTTTAACAGTAATTTATGATTAATTAAATGTATATGATATGATATGATGACTTTATTAATAATATAAAAAAAAACTACGTAGATGTACCATTATTTAAAGTCATCATAAAAATTTCCTTTCAAATTGGACCTAATAATCCATCAATAGGAACAATTATTAATTAAAAGAAAATATCAACTTAATACGACAAAAGGAATGACTCATAAATTAATTATCACATTGAAGTCCTTATCCATTTTTTCCTTTTTTTTTTTTTTGCATTATGTACAAGGGATGAGGATTACTTGTCCCTTCTCCTATCTCTCTACTTAAATTGTGTCAGGTGTCTTAAACTTAATTATGTGTTTCTTGTTTTTTTTTTCATGTTAATTTATTTTTCACCTGATAAAATTTAAGTGAAAAAATAAAGAAAGAGATAGAAAAAGAGAATATGTGATCTTCATCTATGTACAAGTACAACATCATTTTCTTATAAAGAAATCACATTAAAAAAAAGAAACTAACTAAATATTAATAATACATAAAAACTCATTGGTTCTATGTTGGTGGCTCATATGGTAAGAGGTGGGATATGTAAAGAGAGTAGAAGAGTTTGATACTCATAAATGTTCTCTATCTCAATTTTTTTTTTAATATGTCCTACCCTCTCCCCCACGCTCATTAGAAAGTCATTTAAGAGTCTGGGAATAGTCCTCTAGACCCACAGAATGAGTCCTAAATCTTCAAAAAAAAAAAAAACTCGTTTTTTATTTAGAAATATCAATTAATCTTTTTTCATTTTCAATTTCATCCCCAAATATATACAATACTCATGACATGTGTGCAAATAAATGAAGGGGCCGTCACTCACTTTCTCATTTTTCTTATTGCTCTACGCATCCATGAAAAGGCATATGTGCTAACTTCAAATGACATATAGAAACATTTTTTTCCCATTTGTTTTCCGTTTTCTTTTTCTTGAGTTAATCAATCACGACAAATACAACTTATAAGCATGCAACTGAAATATTCTCTAAGCAAGCAAGAAAGTGATCTTCATGAAAGAGTAGGGGGAATAATACAATTCATTCATCACTTGCCATCTATCTCATCAGCTATCGTAATTGAATAAAATTCAATGCTCCTGCCTCTGTAATTCACCCAAAAGATTCTCCATTAAGTAGATTATATGACCTAGCCATGATGAAGAGGGGTCGGTGCCACTGCTGACCCATTTGCTTACTTATTATTTTTGGATTCCAATTAAGAGTGTGAAGATTCTTAATAATGGAATCAACCCAAAACTTTAATAAAAGTAAATTTATTGGAAACAATAAAGGGAAGCTGTCCTTAATGGTTGTAGTCATTTAAAGGCCAACGTTTACAAGTCATGTCATTTACAGCAACAATAACAACAACAGCATCTAATCTTTTCTCTCCCATTTCTTTTCTTTTGAGAAACAAAGAGAATAATAAAGAAGGGAATTTAAATAGAAAATATATACGCATAAGGATCTTCTCAATTTTTTTCTCTCCCAAGTGGTCAATTGTAAGAGAGAGAAAGACACAAAAAAAATTAAGTGTAGGACCTAGTTAAAACTTGTGAAATTTCTTTTATAATTTTGTGTCTTTCTCTCTCTTACAATTGACCACTTGAGAAAGAAAAAAAATTGAGAGGATCTTCATCCAAATATATACATACTCTTCTTTACTTAAAAAGAAAAGCAATAAAACCAATAAAGAAAGGGAAGGGAGAGGGGACATAACTGTTTTAATTAATAATTTAATATAAGTAATTAATACCATTCTTTTTTCCCTTTTTTTTTTTTAACTCAAAGTTTTCTTCTCACATTTTTCTGTATCTTTTGCTGAAGCCTTAATAGTGCAAGGTCGTTTTCATGGGGAAAATGGCGTGGTTTAAATGAACCATATTGGGAGTGAGGGAGGGGTTTTCTTTGTGCCAAAAAAAGGAGAGGGTTGCTTTGGTAAGGCGGAATTCACGGAATTCTCGCACACGGTCTTTATTATTTGTGAATAGGACATAAAGTTATATCATCTATCACAGTTAATTAAGATGACACCGTATCACACTCGTACCGTGCATGACATGTATTTACACATCTCCATAATTTAAAATGGGAAATTTATGAAAGAGAAATGGAGGGGCAAGGTTGAAGATGACGGTTGCCTAACTATGTTGTTGTTTTACTTGTTCTTCTTTCTTCTTTTCTTTGAATTTTTTGTAATGTTTTTGCATTGATGAGATGATAAATATTCTTCCTTAAGGAAATGGAATAGGGATAGCACAGGAAGTAAATAAGAATACGTCTCTTCAATTGACCCTTTTGCGTTTGGCTTTTTCGTTATGCTTATTGTTGACTTCGCTGCTCCCAAAGACCCCCATATCTCTCTTTAGATAATAATATAAAATTACATCTCTGTATTCGTATCAACCACAACCCTTTTGCTCATAAATTGAGATATACCAACACGCATGTCTCATTTTGTCAAAAAATAAAAAAAAACACGCATGTCTCATCTTTTATTCTGATCAATTCCCCATTCTCTTTCAATTCTTGAGAATATTTTTTTAAAAAACTGTAAACGAATATTTAAAAAAAAACATTTGGAAATGTTATTAAAATTACTATTCTCAATATTTATCTCTTTTTATACTAGAATTAAATTAATAAATTTTTTAAACACTTAATATTAAGTCATGAATACCATTTCAATGGTATTGGTATATGTATTGTGTTTCCTTCCCTCTCCCTTTTCATGGTAATGGTTGTAATTAATTTTTACCTTTTCTTTGAACACTTTCTTACGAGCCAGCCTGCTCCATGCCTAAATATGGAAAGTGAAATTTCGGAAGGCTAGCTAATTAATTAAGTTGATCTCATTGGCATCCAATCTCATCTATCTCTCTCTCCATTTGGGTTCCCTTTCTAATTAGGAGAAGGCAAATGCCTAAAAAGCAAATATGGGTGAAAGCACTTTTAAAATGGGAAATGGGGTGCATTGGTTTTAAACCCACTTTTTATGGTCTTATTATATGATGCTGCAAGGGGCCCTTTGCCAGATAAAACCCAAGCTAACATGCAATTTATGTCATGTAAACAACATACATGTCACATGGGTAGCCCCTCAGTTCCCCACTTATTCTTCTTCTCTTGTACTCCAAAACAAGGATCTCAACACAACCACCATCAAAACCTCTTTTTTAAATTATAAGTGATGAGATGAGTTGATATGATCGACCATTCCCTTATTATTTCACACAACATAGATATCAACATAAATAAAATAAAAATAAATAAATAAAAAGAAACGTTTTGGATGTACGATAAAGACACCCTCTTTAACATTATTTACACACACATATCCTCCTCTCTCTTTTTTATCTATCTATTTAACTCTAAAGTAGAGGCTTCGTTTGCTCTCACTCAATACTCAATTAGTCAATAGAAAATATTGTTGGCTTTTCATTTGTCTCAAATTATAAAACTTTATCTCAAATACAAATAAAGGAACTAAGTTTTGTCATGTATTCGCCAAATGAACTATCGTGAATAAGAGAGATCACTCGCACCACACTGCGCAACGTGAGCGCATACTAGATTGTGTAACGTAGGCATACATTTTCATTACACATACACAGACAAAAGTTGCAAAACCGTGAGGGAGTTCAGAGAATTCAAGTCAATGACGAGAGAAAAATTATAAAGAAAACCGTTTTGGCACAAAGCGTTTTCTTAATCCTCTCTCCTTTGTATTGAGCATAATTAATATTCCTTGTTTAGTGTGCAGTGTTTGTGAGTTGCAAATTGTGATCTTTCTCACCGTCCAATAATGCTTCACATGACCACACGTCTTTACACGAGTGATTGACGCGTGTGAAGAGAGCAATGGAAGCAATGAAGGGGATTGGGATTATTATAAGTGGTTAGTGCACGCCAAGAATCTTTTTGTGGGTTGGGGATTGTGGAATTGCTTGGTTTTGAAGTTTGTTTTTATTATTATTTTATAAAAGAATTACGTTAATTTTATTTAATTGATTTATATGTTTGCACATTTGTATGTTCATTATTACTATATCTATTTAAAGTGGCTCATGCACGTGGCCATGTTCTAAGTTTTAGTTGGGGCTGCTTCTTTAAATAAATTAGCTAAATCTTAAAAATGATTGTTTGATCAAACACTGACTCTACACTTTAAGGGTTCGTTTGAATTGATGGTATTAAGTGAAATAGAATATAATAGAATAGATATATATTATATTATTTAGTTATGTTAAAAAAATATAGAATTGGATGAGAGTGGGTGAGATGAGATTTCATCCCATCCCACCAGAAATCATCAATTTTTTTTCTTTCCCCAATTTGAGGAGTATAGGATAGAATCATCTTTTTTAGTATGAATATTATCTCATCCCACCAAAAATCATCTACTTCCCAAACAATAGAATGGTAACTTTATTTCATTCCATCCTAAAATATCCAAACAATGGAATGGTACTTTTTTCTCATTCCATCCTATTCTATCTCATCTCATCTCATTCCATTCAATTCCATCATTTACTAAATATCCAAACATAGTCTAAAGGGTATTTAACAAAACTTTACCTTTTGTAGCATTGGTGTTGTTTTGTTGGTAGACATCTTTGTCTTGTTCAACTTTCCAATGGAAAATGTATAACGTTACATTTTTATACTTGGATCATATGCACACACGAACAAGCTTCTTTTTTAAAATGAACAAATAATAATAATGTATTTATTTTTAAATTATTTAGTAGTTAAAATTATGATATATTTTAAATTAAATTAAAAATTAATGCGCCCTTATATTCTCATTTTATAATCAAATTTACTTTAAAAGAAAGTTTTTCCCTGCATAATATGCTTCTCTTAATTTTTATTGTTTAACAATAGAATTGTTTGTTCAAGTATCCAAACAGTGATGCGAATTCATTTTTGAGTCCAAAATGTTAGAAAATTATGTGTGAATTTTAAGCCCTACATTGTTTAAGAATAAACAAAATGAGAACTCATAAACTTAATGCTTTAAAGTTTTTGGTTAAGATTTAGTATCCAACCCACTATTGTTTACCTCTTAAAGTATATTGTTTCATATCTCTTATATAATTTGGGCTTCATTCTTTCTAAAAAGTAATATTAGAACCGCTGATTCAATTTGGGCGAGTATTTTTTATCACTGTTGTTGGTGTTTTCATAGTTTGATGTCATCATTAGAAAAAAAAATAACTTTAGAACAAGACCGTTGATTATTACTCCGCTAGAGAGTGAGTATTTTTTTGTGTGATATCTTTATATGTAGACTTGTATTTAAAAGAAAAATTGTTGAGAATTCAAGTGTGAGTTTTAAGATTTATATTTAAAATTGGACAAAGTGATAATTTTATAAATAGTTGAATCCATAAACTTAATTAATACCTTAAGAGTTTTGATTAAAACGTGATATCCGACCTATTATTATTTTATCTCTTAAGTCTAGTTGCTTCATATCTCTTTGTTGTAATTTTAAGCTCCCCTTATTCTAATACAAAACGCTATCCCTAAGAAAAAGCAAGAGAGAATTTTTTTTCTCCCCAAATAAAAGAAAGTAAAAGAACTAATCATAATAGTTGAACTTCGAATGGTTTATGTAAAAAAAAAATGTCGATTATAATGCTTTTGGCATTGGTGACCAAGTTTTTATTATATAAAGAATATTATCAACTATGATGCTTTTGATATTGGTGTCCAAATGTCAATGTGATGGTGTTTCTTGAATTTAACTACATTTGATTAGCCAACCGTCTCCATCTAAAGATGCAGAAAAAAAAAAACCTACTTGTACTATTGGCAGTGATACCACTTGAAAATTGGCTGTTGGTAGTTATTGACAAGGTACAACAAGTACGATAAAAAAAAAATCAACAGAAGGGTTGAAGATTTGATACCAATGTGAATTCCATTTTTTTAAACAAATGAAATTCAATTTATTATTGAAAGCTCATATATATATATATATATATATATATATATATACACGAGAAAATTAATTTATATTAATATAAATTTTTTATATTTATTTTTAATTATTAATTTTATTTTTATTTAATAATTAAAATTATTTTATTAAAAAAATTATTAAATAAAAATATATTTAAAAATTAAAAATTAATATAAAAAAATTTATACTAATATAAGTTTATATATATCCACACACACATCAAACAGACTATATACAATTATACATCATATATATTCAACAATTAAGTAAATAATAATCATTTGTACAAAAAAAAGTAAATAGTAATCATTGAAAAAAACTACTTTACTTTTAGTTCTTTTGTGGTTCTCACTTTGCATTTAAAATTCTCAAAAGCTTATTAAACAAAAATAAGTGTAGTGGTGATTATTATGTAGGTAATGTCAAACCAAAAAAGAATTATTATGTAGGTAAAGGCACCACCTAGTCAGTGCTTAAAAATCTCAACACATACTGATAAAAGTGCCAATATCTATACGCCATGATTTGGTAAATAAATCATCTTTAGAAATCACTTTGCTTTTAATTGCTTTCTCGATTATTTTTAGGGAACTCACTTCTCATTCTATATTGTAAAAAGAATTTTTTTTTTTTATAATAAGTTTGGAGAAAGAGAAATAGTCTCATTTTAAAGTCATGATATATTGTAAGCCTTAAGGATATAATAACACTTACAGATGACCTTTTAACAAAAAAAACCATCAACAAAATTCAAAATGAAGACATTTTTATAGACACTTTTAGATTCTATTAATTGAGTTAACTTTTATTAAAAAAATTATCTATATCCATTACAATGCTTTTAGAAATTTTTTAAAAAAATCAACTAAAACAATTTAAAATAAATAAATAAGTAATTATTATCAACAAAAAGTACAACTAAGTACGATAAAACATTTTTCAACAAGGAGTTAAAAATTTGATAACCATGTGATAATTAAAACCCATTTATTTTTAAAAAGTCATATAAAAAAGAGAAAGGAGTTCAAACATACTATATACAATTATACATCACTATATCAATAATTAAATAATTAATAATCATTCTTCTCAACAAAAAAGAAGTAAATACGAATCATTCGACCAACAAATAATAAATAAAAATCATATACAAAACCATTTTGCATTTATTTATTTCAAATCTTTTATGGTACGCACTTAACATTTAAAATTCTCAAAAGCTTACAAACAAAATCAACCATAATTGTAATACTTATGTAGTTAAAGGCACCACTTAATTATTATTATTATTTTTTCTTTATTACTATGGCAACACTGAGATTCAAGTATATGAGTTTTTGCAAACTATTCAAGACTTAATACTCAGTCACTTTTAGTGGTAATGTTTAAAAATCATAAACATGCTGATAAAAGTGCCCATATCTATACCCCTAGATTGGTAAAAAAAAAAAATCATCTTTTGCTTTTAAATTTTAATTGCTTTCTCAAATTTTTTTTTTTGGGTTACTCACTTCTCATTTTAAATGTGCAAAAGATATTCTTTTGTATTTACTTTTTTTTTAAAAAAAAAGGATATGGAAGATCGCAATAATTATCTAGGAGTGGCAGTACCTAAATAGTGCTTAAAAAAACATGATAAATAGAATAATTATTCTTATGTTAGGGTACTTTGGGCTGCACCATCCGACTTGCGAATTCGCGAATTCAATCAATTTGAACCAACTCGACTAACTTGATTTCTATTTAGTTTGGGTGACAGGTTGAATAATTCAATCCGATGACCTGACTACTCGAGTAAAAACGATGTTGTTTTAGTTATTTCTTAAGTAGGATGTTCACGGGTCCGACACGACCCTACCCGACTGACTCAATTAGCTCTAATACACTCATTTTATTTCCAAATTCACTATCCTTTTTCTCAAATTCTGGACCCGATTACCTGAATCGATCTGATTGTAATCGGGTTAGTTCAGGTCGGATTACTCGAATTTTTTTTTACATAAACCCGATCTGACCGGACTTGACCTTAATTAATTAGCTCGAGCATTTTTTCTTTTAAATCTGACCCAATCCGACCCGTGATCACCTTTAAAGGTACTGACTTTCCAATTTAATTTGATTAAAAAATTCCCTATGAATATTTTTTTAAATAGTGTGTATTTTTAAATAAAAGTAATTATTCAGGTGTGGCAGTACTTAAATAGTGTGTTTTTTTTCTTAAAATATTCTCATTCGATAGGTAAAAGATAAATTTTTTAAAATATAATTAAATGTCTAAATAAAAATATTTTATAATAATATTATTTTTATACACATAAATTTTAATATTAAATTTAAAATTACATATTTAAAGAACTTAAACATCTTTTATTCAAACTAATATATGTTAATAAATAATATATTTTATAATAAAAATTATAATGTGTTTAATATAATTATTTAAGTAAATAATGAGTGGTCACAATGATTATCCTTAATATATAATTACTTTAAATTAATACTCAAATGGAAGCAAAAGCCGGCACACACGGACATTCCCTCATGCCCATCTGTACTATTATGGCCTCATTGCAATAACAAATGGCGGCCATATTTATTTTTTAATTTCTTGAAAAAAAATATAAAATAAAAAGGATTTTAGCTTTTTTTTTTTTTAAAAAAAAAAGGAATAGAGTCAACTCAAGTGAGAAGCATCCCACGTGCACCGACACGTGGCTCGAAGTCCCAAGGGTACTTTCGTGGTCTCGCGCTTACTCCAAAAAAACCTTATCTCTGGCTCGTGCAATGTGCACGCACGTGTTTGTGATTAGATTAGATCGTTAGACTAAATCCTTGTGCTTTCAGAAAAAATAATTAAAAATTTGATTAAAGATTTAAGAACGCACGCACATGCGGCGCACGAGCAACTCATTTGTCCACTTTTGTTGCTCTCAACGACGCCGTCAAAGCCTTAAACGCTAAAGCCCAACAGTTATGCACTGCCCTCCAAATGTAGAAGATATATATATAGAGGAAGGATTATATCAGTGTAAGTTTTTTTTTTATATTTATTTTTAATTATTAAATTTATTTTTATTTAATAATTATTTTTAATAAAATAATTTTAATTATTAAATAAAAGTAAATTTAATAATTAAAAATAAATATAAATCAAAAAAAAATTTATGTAAATCGACTTTTATATATATATATATATATATATGTTAAAATAGGTTCAGGTTATTCTTTTGTAATGACATAAGTACCCCAAGTCTAAGAGATTGCACGTGCATGTATTTGATGATAATATTGTCTTTTCGTTAAGCGGCTACGCACTAGCGTTAATTCACTTTAGCAATGTTTATTAGATTAGATTTGAATATTTTTATCTTTAAAAAAAATCATGTAATGTTATAAGAAAGAAAAATATAATTTATCAAAAAAAGAAAGAAATAAAAATATAAAAATGTAAAAAAAAAATGATGAATCTTTACATAGAATAATTTTATCTTAAGAAATATTTTATTCTCTTACTTAATTTTTTTACTAATCTTCTTAATTATTAAATAAATAAAATATTAAATATTTTTTATATTATCAAGATATTAGATATATTTATTTTTTTATTTAATATTTTTTATTTATTACTAAAAAAATTATTATAAAAAACTTGTAAAAAAATATAACATTAATGTTTTATCTTTACTTGTTTCTCACTCTCATCAAAGATAGAGATATGAGATTCGTTCCTTATTCTTCCATTCCTTAACACAAATCCCAGTTGGAAAAGCTAGCACTCCTAACTAATTATGGTAAAAAAAAAATTAAAAAATATAATTTTATCTTTATCTATTTATAACATTTATTATAATGTTTTTCACAAAAAAGGAAAGGTTTTGAATCACAATTTTTTATATAAAAGATATTAGGAGAAGGGAAGTAAATTGATTTTATGATAAATAAAATTTAATTTGGGAAAAATAGGAATTGTGGAATTTAATTAAAGGATGGTCAAAAAATTGTGAGAGTAAGAATGAGAAAGTGGAGATAAGAAACTAGAAAGGGGGTGGGGACCAGTGACAGAATGCAAGGGGGTTTTGGAATGACATAGGCATACATTGATGAGAGACACTCGCACACAGCTGACTCCAACGAATGCTGGGGTGGGGGTGGGGGCAGCATCCCCATTCACAGCTCAACTCTTTTGTTTTTCTTAATTTCCTCTTTTATAATTCATTTTCCCAGCTTCAACTTCCATCTAAATATAACACGTGATTGTTTTGGAGACTTGTTACTGCATTTAAGTTCTTCTCTTCAAATACTAGTGTCACTGAATAGTGTTATTGTTTTTTTTTTACTAGAGTGTTATCAAAGTATTAATTAATATTTTTTAAAAAGAGTGCACACCTTACATTGACATAATAGCTCAATGTTAGAGGATCATCCATCCTGTAAAAGGACATTTAGAGGGATTGTCTCAAGGTTTGAACTCAAATAATCAAAAGTTCTGCTTGGATAAATAATTTAAATAAATACTTATTTGAATAGAGTTTACAATTAGGTGTAATTGTAAGTGAGTTATAATTTTTTTTTTAAAAAAATCAAGGTTTAAATATTGAAGAAAGTAATTATTAGGAGAATCTCTTAGTCATGGTAGTGCTCGAAAAATTAGTCTTACAGTAAGACATCTAGGAATGTCTTGGTTAAAGACCAAAAAAGTTTTAATACTGTAAGTGCAATCTAAAATAAATTTACCACAAACACTTATTATATTATATAAGCTAAAAGTAAATTTTTGTCAAAAAAGATACTATGTATATGTATATGCATCTATGAAATTTGTGTATGTACCATACATGTAGAAGTGATATATAAAATATTTTCATCTGGCATTATTCTTCTATAAAACAAGTTTAAATTTAGAAATTAGTTTTGATGTTATTAGCAATTTTATTTTTGTAGTTATGAAGATTGATTACATATCTATATCGATTAAGATAAACAAGTAATATTTTGGTACTACTCAATTAAACATTACAAAAGAAAAGGATAAAACAACGAGGTAAGATATACCATATGGCATAACAAAAAGAAAAGTGTTACTCACGTATTAGTATTACATATATTTATTTTATATTTATTTATGTGATAGAATTAGAATATAAATATATAAGAAATAAAATAAATTTATTTATAATTAAATGATAAAAATTATAAAAATATAAAATAATATGAGTAAAAATGTGAGTAATATTTTAACAAAAATTATCATAATTTTTATATTAGATAACTACATATATTTCCTTATTTATAAAAAAAAAGTAGAGAACAACATATTGTCAAATTTGGAGACAAACTAAATCTAATCATATTGTTGTATAAAATGGAAGAAGCCAGAAGAGGATTACGCTGTGCTAACTGTTGTGATTAGGTGCAAATGCCGACCAAGCTACCACTTTTGATCATCACATAGAAAACAGAATTGGAGGTGAAGAGAACAAAAGGAGTGTTGAAGATGATAATTATGATTCAAGGCTGATAGGCGCGAAAGTGCAAAAGTTAGGCCTATCAAAGCCTACCAGATTAGATATTAGATTAGATTGGGAGCAATGACTGTAGGAACTATAATTAAAAGTTTGACATGATTAAAGGGAATCTCAACACAGTGCTTGCAAGAAAAAATTTAGGCTTTAATCTCTTTGTTGATTTGCGCTGCTGTTCCAATCTGAGCATACGTGTCAAAACAGTATCCTTCCGTCCAAGTTGCACATGTTAACCCTTTCAATAATGCCATTTTTACAATGGTAGTTGTATATAATGCTGCATAATTATACATACTTTATGATTTGAATTTAACAAAATATAGCAAGTAGAAAAATTTAAAACAAACGAAATATATTCTGATAGAAGGAAGGTGGATCATAATAGCTAGTTAAATCTTCAAATTTTATGATGTGTCAGATATAAGGAGATACAACATTTTCCTATTGCTTGGCTAGACATTCACATAGACACAAATAAATGAGCAATTTTGATATCATGTTTGAATCTTTTTTTTTTTTGGAGGATAAAATCACGTTTGAATCCATGGATCATCAAGAAAGAACACATCACATCAAACAGTAAGAGTACATATTGTAAAAATATTATTTCTATGAACAAGTATAAAAAGCACAATTTAGATAAATGTCCCATCAAAAAATCAAACACAGCGCAAAAAGGAGGCTAAGGCGAAGGAAGAGCCCCAGCCGAAAACGCAAACAGAAGTTGAAAACGTAGCACAATCTGCTTTTTTGACTTAACCATGATTCAGTCGTGTTTGGTAGTAATAATCATAATCATCACCATAATTAACAACATTATCACAACAGTTAAGTAAATATTCTTTTTTTTTCTTTTAATGTGTGTGTGAAAACTAATAACAACAACAATAATAATAATTAAAAATTGACTAGTCAAAAGACACATAGGCTTGAGGGTAAAATCTAGGGTGTTACTTTTTCATGATTGACCAACCAACGAATCCAAACTCAATCTAACCGCGTCGCAGGAGATCCCTCCTCCACTGGTGGCACGAGAAATTGACCAGCCGAGAATTTGGAATAAGAATCCAACGGCGCAGAGACGTAGGTATAACGTAAACGGAGGAGTCTTTTTCTCTCTCTTCTTTTTTTTTTGGTTCACTGAGTCAGCGAGCCAAAGAGAGAGAAAAAAAAAAAAACTTGATCCTCCTCCTCACTAGTCAACACGTGTCTTCACCGGCGGTTGCCGGTAACCGGCGAACCTTTTGTGGGCCCCACACCACCACCTCCTATGTCAAATTTTGCACAACCCAAAAACACACACACACACCCCATTAAAAAAATAAAATAAAAAAACACAGAGAACAAAGTTTTCATTTTAATTAATTAATTTCATAATAAGAAAGAAAAAAATTAAGGTATTATTTTTTAATTATTATAAATTAAGATATGATTTAAGAGAGATAAGGCCATGGAGAGGGGTCCTCTCTGAGATTTTGCTCCAAAACCTTCCTTCATCTGATTTGCAGAGACTATCTCAACAAGGACCAACGAGAACCAATAACTTCTGGGTAGAGAGAGAAAGTGGGTCTTTCTCTCTCTCTCTTTCTGTGTGTGTTGTGTGTGTGTGTGTGTGTGTGTGTTGTGTGTGTGTGTGAGATTGTAAGTACATGCAAAACATTGAGCTTGAGATAGAGAAACAAAGAGTTGAAGATTGTTGTTCAGTTTGCGAAAATTGCCCATCAAGTACTTTTGTCGTTTTTTTAGCTTCTTATCCAACCCGTAAGTCTCTCTCTCTCTCTCTCTCAATATGCTTTTTGAGCTTTGTTATGAATGAGCTGGTTAATTTGCTATGTAGCTGGGTTATCAATGAAGATTTTAGATTTATAGAGATCTAACGAAATTTTGCTTTTTGTTAAATCCTGAGGGATAATGATTAATGGGTTTTGTTCAAAATTGATTCTTTTTTTTTTTTTTGGTTTCTGCATTGGAATGCTGGATTAATTTCTGTGTCACATTTGATTCTTTCAATTGAAGTTCCCGTTGTTTATGGTGTTTTGCTTCATGGGATCTCTCTCTATGAATTTGGTTCCACAAGAGGCATTTTTCCCTTTTCTCTAATCAGGGACTTTATCTTTGTTCATGGGGGCAAAGAAAAAGTGATTTTGAATGGATTCCGATCTGTAATCATGTTTTTAGCTCTGATGACGTTTCTGGGTATTTAAATTTTCAAGAAGAAATGCTCTTTCTGAGAAGAGGGTTTAAGAAAAACATAATTGAACTTGTGAATGGAATTTGATTGGTTCTGTTTGAACAGGCTCTTGATTTTGAACGTGGTTCTGGGGAGTTGTTGTAGCGCTGAGATTGTTCATCTCTGCACTGTTGAGTCTGTCACTTCCGACAGAGACAGAAGAAGGCACCGGATTGAAGGTTGAGTGCTTGTTGTTTCTGGTTCTTGTCACAGAGACATGCTGGACGGTCGTTCCTGCGTGGTTCGGAGATTGTTTCCCAGCTCTTGCCAGGCGGAGAACAAGTGGTCTTTCATGAAATATCTGCCGGACTTGGACATAAAAAATGGCAAGCGCCCTTTGGAAATCGATGGCGAGGATGAACCCCAGCCATGGAAGGTTACCAAGATGTTGGATTCTTGTCATCTAGTCGAAACAGCTCCAGTTTTGTTTCAGCAGCAATCTTGTCAGGGTAAGGATTCTGTTGTTCCAAAAATGGTTCAGGATGGATCCACCATCCAGGATCATAGGAAGGATTATGAGCCATTGAGTAATTGCCAAAAAGTTGAAAAGGCTGCAGCCTTTTCTCACATTGGGGACTCATCGAAATCCAGTGACCATCAATCTGATAAACAGCAGCAGGATCTGTCTGGGGATTCGTCAGATTTTGGTGTTCCGCAATCTGGTGAACTGCAGCAGAAGCAGCAGCTTGCTGGGAATTTATTGAATTCCAGTGACCAGCCAAATGATGAGCAGCAAGAGCACCATGGTGGGGATTCATCAGATTCTGGTTCTCTTTTGCCACGCATGAATCGAGACAGCTCAATCGCCTGTCTCAGCCGCTGTTCGAGGTCTGATTATGGTTCTCTTGCTTCACTGAACAGGAGCTTTCGCAACATAATCCGAAGTGGCGAGCTCTATAGATGGAGGAGACTGCATGGCATCATAGAACACTGGGTTTATTTTTCCTGTGCCCTCCTCGAATGGGAGGCCTATGATCCAATTCGCCAACGGTGGATGCATTTACCAAGGATGGCTTCTAATGAATGCTTCATGTGTTCGGATAAGGAGTCTTTAGCTGTAGGTACTGAACTTCTTGTATTTGGGAGGGAGCTGAGATCCTATGTCATTTACAGATACAGTCTTTTGACTAACTCGTGGTCATCTGGAATGAGGATGAATGCTCCGAGATGCTTGTTTGGATCTGCTAGCCTAGGAGAGATTGCAATTCTAGCTGGTGGGTGTGATTCAGATGGACGTATCCTTGATTCTGCTGAACTATATAATTCTGAGAATCAAACATGGGAAACACTCCCAAAAATGAACAAGCCCAGGAAGATGTGCTCTGGGGTATTTATGGATGGAAAGTTTTATGTTATTGGGGGAATTGGTGGAAGTGATTCTAAGCTTCTTACATGTGGTGAGGAGTACAATTTACAGACTAGAACATGGACTGAGATTCCTAACATGTCCCCTGGACGTAGTGCTAGGGGATCTGAGATGCCTTTGACAGCTGAGGCACCACCTCTGGTTGCCGTTGTAAATAATGAATTATATGCTGCTGATTATGCTGACATGGAGGTTAAAAAATATGATAAGGACAGAAAATTGTGGCTTACCATTGGGAGACTGCCTGAACGAGCAGTGTCGATGAATGGTTGGGGTCTTGCATTCAGGGCGTGTGGAAATAGGCTCATTGTCATTGGTGGACCTAGGACACATGGTGAGGGTTTTATTGAACTCAATTCATGGGTGCCAAGTGAAGGACCTCCGCAATGGCATCTACTTGCCAGAAAACGGTCTGGTAACTTTGTCTATAATTGTGCTGTGATGGGATGCTGAAGAATTGAATTGTGAAGGGTTACACATTTTGATGCTTCAAATCCAATGAGTTGCACAACATTGATTCATCCATTGACACAGGATTCTTGCTAATTGGTACTTTCCGCCTTCTTTTTTCTATGATATTTTCCTCTCAAAGGTGGGGGACGATGGGGAAGAGATTCAGATATTACTCAAGATTGGCTGAAAAGTTTTCCGGGAAGGAGCTCTTCAGTCTTTTATTTTTATGTTTAAAATTTCAATTACTATTTTGTTCCATTGAAATTGATATCTTCCCCCATTTCCATTTACATGAAAATTTTCAAAGCTTGGTATCATGTAGCACAGGAATAGGTTAAATAATTGAAGTTCCAACACAAATGTAGGTTATTGGTGTTGTTTGTTTAAGTTTTTTTTTTATGAACACACGACTAGATATTTGATTTTCATGATCATAAATTTTCTTAGCTTGATGGATGGAATAATTTCTGAGAGTTGTTTTATTAATTTTGGATTATTTATCAATCCAATTTTCCATTTGAATTCGTGGACTATGTATTTTGAGCTTTCTCTAGTCTGGAAAATAGTATGTAACCATTCCATTTACTACTTGTTGCAAATATAACGCAATCATAAATATACTTTCCTATCTCTGTATTGCCATTGATTGAATTATTGACTATAACAAGATTGCATAGATGCCAAAGCTGGAAATGAGGGAATATTTCCATTCTTAAATGTGCAAACTTCATGGAAAAACAAGTTCGCTCTATTGTTGAACAAAAATGGTTGATTATTTTTTTTTGTTTTTGAAATTCTAATTAAAGTCGAGGAGGATGCAGTTGCTCAATACATGCTTAAGAGTTAAAGCTTGAAACTATAGATAAAAATTCCTTTTAGTTAGGCATTGATGGAAAGTAACCACGAGCAAGGTGTGGTTGCAAACTGAGTTTCACCTTCTTGTTAGGTTTAAACCGATGATTAGGGGAATTTCATGCCTGCATAAAAATTGTGTATATACCTCGTGGTCTTATAAATAAATAAATAAATAAATACATACGTTGATGGAAAGTTGTGCATCATTCTCCCATAATTTCTATGACAACTGGAAGACCTCCGGCAAAGATGCTTGTTATTTTGGACTCTTGATAATTGCATTAACCATATTTTGGATGCCTCTATTTTCGAGTGTCTTATACATGCGGATGCGATTGAAATTGAAATATGCTTAAATCTTATTCGTCCTAATCTATTAATTATAGTTATTGGATCTTTCTAACTGTAAGTATGTAATAATGGTCCAGACTACACTGGAAACTAATCTTAGACCTGGCACAGCAGATCTGCTTTTAATATTTAGTTGGGTGGTTGATTCACCATTATTAGATATCAAATTCATTCTACAGCCCTACTCCTTACATGAAACACAGATTGTATCTAGTCTGCTCCTCAAATATTCACACTTTTTTTTTGTTTTGAGTAGTAAGTCTAAGAACAATAATTGAGTAAAGCATGCCAAATTGTGATAGCGTGAAACCGAACAAAATTCTGAGTATGATGCATATCAAAAAACATGAAAATCGTGTATTTTAGTATTACCTATTTACTAAAACTATGGGGCATAAAAGTTGAATTAGATTGTTTAGTTCTCATTATTTACAGTAAGCATATGTCTTGTCCTGAAGCGTGGGGTGTTATGAACTTTTTGGACAAAGCATTAGCTCCTTCAAGTGTTGGTGCAAGAAAATTGGGTACTTGTAAAGATACTATAACGTTTAAATAAGTTAGGATTTAAAGTATAGAGGATGAGGAGAAAGATCCTTATTATAAAACTACAATAGCTATTTATAGAAGAGAGTGTCGTGAGCACCAAATAGTATTTGGAGGTAGATTGGTCATTTTACAAGCAAGGAAAAACTTCCTAACACCTTCTTTGGCTGTGAGTTAGCTTTTCCCATATTCTTTCGGGAGAATATTCCTTTTGTCTAATAGGTTAGGTCCTTCGCTTGTTGGCTTTTAGGCTTGGCTTTAAGAGGTCCAAATCTCAATATGGAACAGCATAATTATTGGTTTGGGACCTTTGGGTTGAGGAATTAAACGAAAATAGAAGAATAACTAGGAATCTCGATGAAACATGCCTCAGACATAATACAGTGGGGTTGAAATTGCGGAGCACTAAGAGTGGAAGCTTTTATTAACACAACGACTCAGATATCACTCATGTAAGCAAAATATCAAGCTAAAGATTAAATGTTAAATATGTATGGTGATTTAAATCATTTTGTCCTATATTTTGAGAGACTGCTTCCTGTATGTAGCTTTCTATAAACTTGTTTTCATAAAAATCATGTTTTGGTATGTTTTTTAAAACAGGCTTCTGCTCATGAAGTATAGTAACAAATTACTTAGATGTATGTGTTTATGTTTTGTGAGTGTTGGTAAAAGTTTTAGGCTGGCTTATTAGAGGTAAAATGTTAGATTTTAATTGACTAGAAGTATTGTAGGATAAATAAAATATAAATTAAATTCAATATACTTAGATGTATGCCTTTTCTTATTGCTGTTAGAGCAATGATCTCTCCTTCTCCTGGTTGTTTTGTTTTTACATTTTATTATTAGTTTTGCTATTGGTCTATTGCTATTTTGAATTCGAACATTATCTCTTTTGTTGTGTCCGATTTTATCTTTTCTTCTTCTGCACGATTATGCCATTGCAGAATCTTTGTTTGTCTAGTCTATTCATTAACTGCTTCCAACTCACCTGAAGACTTCGAATCAGCTTTGGTCTGATATCATGGATGTTATTGCAGGCTTGCTTTGAATTCACATGCAAAATGTTATTACTACTTGTATTGATATCTTAATATTGTTACAGAACTTGACCAAGACCAGGTCAAAATGAAGAACGAAACCTGGTGGATTATTGTGTGTGTTTCTAATAATTAATAAGAATTCGATGCTGGCCATAATCTATGCAGCATGAACACTCTTAATAAGGAAGGGGCTGTTTCCGTGTTAGATACGATGTTTCAAAATATGTGTACCTGTACACAGCAAATTTTGTTGTGTTTCTGTATTCACGTCTGTGACTCTGTGTCAGTGTCTATGCTTCATAAACATGATAGAGTTGCAGTGTGAATTTATTTCTTGAGAAGAAAATGAAGTAGAGAACACTCGAAAAGCTATGGGAACGAAGACTGGCGTTGCATTGGCCTGTGTCAGGATGCGTTTTACCAAACAACTAATGGATATGTGCGTGCTGTAAAAATTTTAATGGTAAAAATTAAAATCTTCCAAATCACCTTCAACAGAAAAAATAAAATAAAAAATAAAACCTCATATTATGTAAAGGTAGACATCTCCTGGCCCATAAAAAAGATAATAATAATAAAAAATACAATTTGGATTTGGGTTGGGCTTCTATCTCATCTTCTCCTCCTCTTAACTAATAGTGGACAACTAGTCTTTTGGGCCCCCCTCAAATATGGGATGTGACCTGTGTATATAAGATCCTTGTGACAAAAAATGTTTTTAACCCTGTATAGCATGCCGAAAAAAAAAAACCCTATAATAGCAATGGCAGGGAAAAATATTGAAAAAATATATAATGTTTTTTTTTTATTTAAAATTCGTTTGGGAGTATAATTACTGCTTACATAGCTTAGTAGAATTTCCCTGTTAGTTATCTACCATACTTTTATCATTTTCTCATTCCCTTTATTCCATTCCAGCATGCTAAACATCATCGAGGTTTCACACTGTTGTAAGGTGATTGAAATGAAAAAGTACCATGTATAAGTACACAAGAACAAGTTCAAATTGGTAGCAATACAAGTTTTACCATTTTTATTGTTTTTTATTGATCTTGAATTGGTATATAAGTGATTGAAAGCTTCCCCTCATTTTGGGTTGGTGAATCTAATTGGAGCCTTCATGAAGTAGTTTCCGAAAAATTGATCCTCTCATGTAAAATTTTCACATGACAAGTCATGTGAAGAGAGAAATAGACAAGAAGACCTTAAGTGGTGGGGCATTTTCAAAATTTGTGGGACTCATTATTTGTAACATTCATAAAAATATTTAAAAAAATATCATATAGACAATTTAAATAATACAAAATATGTGGTACCAACTATTAAAATTTATTTAAATAAAAGCTCCCTTATTTGAATAACCATACAAACGTCTCTGCTATATGAAAATAAGGAGAAACAAGCCACTGTATTCGAATAACAATCTTGTTATTCGAATAAGGTAACAAATATTGGTATAAATGGAAACATGAATTATTCAAATAAAACTCATGTCATTCGAATAATGGAGCTGATATCAGAGAAATAGAAAACACCTAACAAAATAAAAATCAAGTTTTCATTCAAAACCAGTCCTTCTTTCATTTCTTTATGGTTTTTCAGTCCAGCTGGTTTCAAGGGAACTAATCTAATGAAGTAGGTAAGGTAGTAAAGTGAGCAAGAACAGGTGAAAGGGAGAAGAAATTATTGGAAATTATGATTGGCAGCTACATGTGTCAAGATCAGATTTGAAGCCATGTCAAATAACTAAAGAAAACTAATGGTGATTTACGACTATAAGAAACTAGTGTATGAGAATTTAATGAAGACAATATAAGCAAGGTAAGGTAAGCAGGACGTGTTAAGGAATGGATGAAAGAATGACAAGGCTTCATTCATAAGCCTCTCCATGGAATGATTGCAGAAAACGTGGCAGATTTTGAATGAAAAATCAAGTTAGAAACAATGATTATAGAAGAAGATTTTCTTGAGGAATGAATCACATTTTGACAACAAAGCACAACCACCTCACTCCCTACATCATCTCATACATAAGACAACCCAATTGTGGCCCTATAAATACCCCTTAATCCTCCCTTTCGTTCATCAGAGCACTCACACCCAACTCATCAACACAAGCTCTGTTTCCTGCAAATATCATATCTCCATCTTCACCCACTTCCTCATTTGATCCAAATTTTGTAAAACAAGTAGGAAATGACAAAACACCATTCTTTCTTCTATATTTCTTCCAACCATACCTCCTAGTCTATCCTTTCTCATCCATTCACGTTTCTTTGTTTTCATATCAATGCAATAATGACATTCTGGTTTCTGCAAAAGTGATTTTTGACCACTTTATTTGAATAACACTGGTGTTATTCGAATAAAGTGACAATATAGAAGTTTGAGAAATGATTTTCGACTACTTTATTCGAATAACACTTGTGTTATTCGAATAAAGTTTGCTAAAAATACTTCCTAGCTTTATTCGAATAAAAGTTTTGTTATTCAAATAAAAGTTTTATTCTGATAAAATTTTCTTTATTTTGATAAAATTTTCCTTATTCTGATAAAATTTGACATAAAGCTTTAGAATTGAGACCTTAAACATAGTTAATTCTTTTATGAGCTACTCTTTTAACTTATTTATCAATCTTTCATCTAACCAATTTTATTATGAGCTATTCTTTTATACTATTCTTTATATTGGATGTGTTAATTATTGATCATTATTAATGTTCTTTATTAGTGTTATTATTTTTATATTATAATGATACCTATTTTAATACAAGTTTTATTTTTATGTTAAATATTGTTTTATGGAGAAAGTATGTTTGAAATATCATCCCATAAATAAACGTGAATTAATGTGCAAAAGAGAAGAAAATTATTGCGACCATGATTAGAGAATTGAGGGACGCCTCAATTAGAGATTATTATTGGGATAATGATTAGAGGATTAAGGGATGCATTGGTCAAATTATTGTGACTATGATGAGAGAATTAGGGACGTTTTAGTCATTAAAAATTATTGTGGTTATGATTAGAGGATTAATGAACGTCTTAATTAAAATTATTGTGGTCATGCTTAGATAATTAAGGAACGCCTTAATCAAAATCATCGTGGTCATGATTAGAGTATTGAGGGACGTCCTGATGAAGAAAAAGATGCATATTTTGTTAAGAGTACTGAAATGTAATGATAGATAATAATGATGTTTTTTTTTATGATGATGATGATTTAAACAGAGATGAAGATTTTTTAAAAAAGATGATGAAAGTTTGCTTATATTTGTTATACTCTTTTAATCTTTACATCTTATTTCTTTAATCAGATAATTATTTTGTTAATCATTATATTGTGACACTCTCTTTTATTAAATTATTCATTCAATTATTTTTGAATTATCTACTCATCCATTTAACTTTATTTTGAAATGTTTTTGGAGTTATTAACTTTTCTCCGATTCTAATTTTCAATCATCTTCTCGTACTTATTACGTTACTTACTTCTTTTCAAACTTATTTTTTAATGATTTGTTTATTTTATGAACTCTCAGATATGGTCTTAGAAAGATATAATTGTAAAGAGTGGATTATGTATAATTGTTTTGCTCTTTCCTACTGAGATTGTATTTCATCCCTTGTGTGGTATAATTTTTTAGATAATGATGATTGGAGAGGTCTTGATAAATTTTCAAATAAAGCAAGTTTATAGATCGGAGTTTGTAGATTAGATTAATATTTGTGAATAATGGCACCTTAAAAAGGCTTTTATAAGTCTCATTTTTTGGGAAATAGGTGCCTAACTTAGAAATGTTTGTATGTAAAAAAAAATAAATTCTATCAGAGTGTAATTCCTTAAAAACTATGTAAATTACTATGTTTACGATCCTATGATAATGTTGGAAGATGTTTGTAACATGTTATTCTAATTAGAGGTAAAATACAATAATAATATAATAAGAAAAATAATTGAAATTAGAGTAAGAAGTTATAGTATTATAGTCTGTGTCCATCTTTTTCTTTACACGACCTTATTATGTGAAAATTCCTCATGAGAGGATTAATTCTCAGTAGTTTCTGTATAAGGATCAGTTCGAGAGAAGGGTAATGATGGAAAGGATAGTGATGATAGTGTGGTTTTTGTTGGTGAGAATCCCTCACGAACACCTGGCCGACGCAGAAGGATTGTGCCTCGGTTGCCGGGTGGTGTTTCAGAGTTTGATAGGGTTAGAATGAGTTCCCATGAGGCTAAGGTTAATGTAGCTAGATCAGTTCTTTTTAGTTGGGCTCAGGCTATTGTCCATGACATTAGTAGCCATTATGATTTAGCTGACTATGCCTCGTCCCTATCTTCTAACTCGTCCTCCGATGATGTAGGTTCTTCAAGTGACTTCAGCTCGAAGGTGGAGGATCAGAGAATTGAGGAAGAGAGAACGAGTGAGAAGAAGTCAGTCGAGGAGGATATCCCTTGGGTATTTTATGAGGAGGTTCTTGGAGCTTCTTCAGAATATAGATCGACTGATGATATGGTTAGCTTAAGATCACGTTTTCGGGTAGGTGACTTCATTTTAGAACCTTGTGACGAGGACGATCAGATATGTTTTGACCCTAACCTCGTGGATCATGAACTCAAATTCTTCATGTATAAGACCTATTTTAGTCGACTCGATCTTCGTCTTCCTTTCACTGATTTTGAGGCAAGCATCCTGTCGATTATGAACATTACGCTCGCAATTACACCCTAACAGTTGGGCGTTCAATAACTACTTTGAGTTGTTGTGCACTAATTTTGGCTTTACCACCACATATCCCAAATTCTTTTTCCTCTTTCGATCGCCTATGAATAGAAAAGAGTGTACTACCGAGTTGATTTCTTTTAATAGGAATCGAGGTCGAAAGATTTTCAGGCTGTTTGAATATTCTTATAAGTCTTTTAAATATCAATTTTTCAAGGTCACTCCTAGTGGGGCTGCCCTTCCTTCTTTCATTGACGACACTGGGAATAGGGATGGCACCCGTGCGGGGAGGGGGCGAGGAGTATGGACAACAGTTGGGTGTTTTGTTGATATGATGACTTCTGTTTAGGGTTTTTGAGAGTGAAAGTAAAAAGGGTGGGATACTATTTTACTAGATTCCCACAGACAACGTCAGTGTTCCTTCCCTTCTCTCAGATGGTTGGTGAAGACTGGTGTGGCTGCTCCAAAAGGCTACTGTGTGGGTTATATTTGTTCGGTGGGGGGTACCTGCAAGGACTCCAACGCTCAAATCAATAAGAGATATAGAAAAAGAAGTTAGGAAAATAAAATGGTAGAGAGAGAAAAAGGAAAAAAATCATTTTTAGCAGAGAGATGATGTCTATTTATAGCAAGATATAGGGGTATTGTGCGCATCGTAAGATATAGCTAGGCTTGTAATAGGGTAAGAAAACCCTCCATTGCAGTGCCGACACGTTCTTAGCTGTTACAGATATTTTGGAAGATATTTTAGGTGTTTGATTAGATATATGATCAGATACAAGTCATGGGTTATGAGTCGGATATTGGTCGATGGGTCGAGATAGATTGAGCAGGTCTTATCCGATAAGGTTTGATGGGTCGAGTCCTAGAGGATGAGTCGGGTCGAGTTTGGTCTTAGGAGTTGAGTCACTTGTGACCTATATGATTATGGAGGTGTTATTGAATTTTGGCTAAGTTTGAGTTGTTTGGTTGGGCCTTTTATCTTGGTACGGTCCACTTTGTTAATTTGATTTTTTTTATATATATTCTAAACAAATTTTTATCAGCATATTTGTATCAACTAATAAACTAAGTAATTTATTAGAGTTTAGTTTATTAGTAGAATTTTGTTAGAGTTTAATAAAAACTCATTACTAACAATTTTTGAATAAATCTTTTCATATTATTTGTATATAATAAGTTAGTATATCAAACTTTTATAGACAAATAAGATTCAGCTTTTACAGAAAAGAATTAAAAAATATTTATCTTATAGATTTTATCATCCTTATTTTTAAGTCATATAAATTTTAAGGTTAATATTAAAATGAAAACTTTCACTTGGAAAAATGTTATCAAGTATCAACATAGAAATTCATTTCCTTAAAATATTGTTATAATTTTTTTTTTTTGAAATATAATGGAGTATTTAGATTTAACTTGTTTAAAATATGATTTTGACCTACAACAGCGCGTGTTGGTTACTTCTGTTTTTTTTTTAACATAAAATTTTATTATTTAAATCGAACTAGAATATGGAAATCTACTTGGAACACGTAAACATAAGGTATATGAACGTTTAAGTTCCTCGTATCAAGTAGTAATCTGAAAATCTACATTTTGTAGAAGAAAAACGATGAATTTTCTAATGAGGAGTGTACAATTCTCGGACACTCGTATGTGAATATGTCTAACATATAGGCTATTTGAATATTTTATCGTCCACATACCAAACAATAATCTCCAAATTAAATCTTATCAGAATGAGGAAAATGGGAAACAAAAATCTCTGTGATTAAAACAAAAGTGATCTCATATCATTGATTAAAAGAATTAATTGATAATTAACGCGGCCTTTCTTTTGTCTAACAAATTCAGCAAAGCATCAACACTCACGTCTATTATTAGACCCTGCATGCTTGTATTATATATTGAGCTATCTACTTTATTTTGTCAGCATTGTGTATAATATATATTCACCAGAACCTTCTTTTTCATGCCACTGTGCAATTTTTTCTGCCACTGATCACTTAGATGAGTAGTAGAGCACATCGCACGCAGAACAGGAACCGAAATCAATCCCAACTCCATTTAGAGGATCAATACGTGGTATCCACTATGCATATCTCAAAAAAAGAACGTGAGTTGACACTTTCACCCTTTTCTTCCTTTGCCAGTTGTCAAACAAGAGTTTCCTTAATATCTCTTCAAAATCTTGGCTGGCCAATTGTTCTTTAGCTCTTTTGGTCGCTATCAAATCAAATCAGAAAACAACCTTATAACCAAAAGTTTCCATTTCTTTCTTAATTACTTTTTTTAAGGTACAATAACTGTTGTGTTTAAAATAACTTATAATTTAAAATTTCTTGATTAAACAATTTTATATCAAAAAAAAAAATGAACCAAACATGTTTTTAAATTAATCACAACCTATGTTGTACCGATACGGCTGCATATGAGTACTGATATCGTTACAAAATATATTATGATATATTATATTTAGATTAGAATGTTTTAGAAATTACTCCTCCACTCATTCCTAATCGCTTGTGCCCGTATCAGTGCACACTACAATAAGATCATCATATGCAGGGAACAATCCCTATTTAGTGCACAGATCAGATTGCACATAGACCCAGCATAAAGTGCACTGCCAGATAAAACTTTGGTGGTGGGATATGGGACTCATATTCCTTTCGATGGCCTAAGAGTGGCCGAGCTATGATATCCATCCGCACTAATTCAACATCACTTCCACTTTCTTGTCTCCTTATGAACCATCATAAAAACATTGTAAAATATAAAAGGTTAGATATTTAGAGTCTAATTGCACAACTACTTTATCCCATTCTTTTCTCAAAATATAGTATAAGATTAGCCTAATCCCAAAGAGTATCTCTAAGAGCTTTCATTCACTTTAGTTTGAGCCCTACAACGGAGGCCACATATATTAGTTTAAAACCCCGTCTTGTTGAGGTTTCCATTATTTAAGATTCTTAGGTAGAATTTACCATATCTAGGGTTTTAGGTGATGTATGTAATCCTGTTAAGCGTATTGAAATATGTACATATCAACTTTTTAATGCTTCTTTTAGCTGGTTTGGCCACTGCAAGAAAATCTCGTTGAAGATATGATTAGTGGAAAATGATACTCTAAAGCAATAATTATGAATAAAGTAAACAAGTATAAGACCCATTGTGAAAAGAAAATAATGAAATCGAAATTGACACGAATGGTAGAGGATAAACCTCAAGAGAGAATAATAACATTGACATGATGTTGGTATAAAAATAACACTTTTCAATTCATATAATTTTAAGATATATTCGAAAGCGTAGTATGAATGATATTTACTAAGTTATCATGAGTTAGAAATACTTTAATGATATTCGATTGAACTTGTGAACTGTTACTAAAATGATAATTTTGACTTGATCTCGAAAATTGAGATCTAGAACACCAATAACTACACTTAGGAGATTTTTCTGAAGACATAAGTAAAGATTTCGACCAAGAAGATAATAGTCGCTTGAAGATTCAAATTTAAATTCAGATAAGATAAAATTTGAATTTAAATCGGAAGTTAGCAACAGTTACAAGTGTAAGATATAGACAATACGATGATTACTGACAATACTTAAGTAGTTTCTTTAGACACTTGTCAGAATCTTGTAAAGGGAGTAGTTACTTAGATTTTCTATAAATACCAAAAAGCTGAAAACATTTAGAAGTTGGAATTCATTTACTTGTATAATCTCTAAACACTCTCTCTGTCACTCTGACGCTAACAAGGAAATTGATATAGAACCAAGTATGTTTCCATCCTACTAATTCCTTTCTGTACACTTCATAATTCCAATGCAAATTTAATTCAAGTTTATTTCCATTTCTAATAATTTACATTCCTGCAAATTCTCTTTTACGTCTGATCGAGTGGTTTTCTCGAGATCATTTAATTTCTTTTAATTACTTTTCTTTACTTGCTTTCTTTATTCTTTTATAAGTTTATCTTTCTGTTAACTTTACTTCCTTGCACATTTATTTTCACTCCAATTATATTGCTTTCCTTAACATTTTCTATCAAGTTTACTTTATTGTCCTTTATTTCTCTATTCTTTAAGTTTCATGCAATTTAATTGCTTTTCAATAACATATTTTACTTTTGAGCAAGTTTAACTTTCATCGCATCTTTACTATTTTCATCTGTTTATTTTTACTTTAAGTTCTTTACTACTACAATATTGTTATACTTTAATTTTGATTTCCATATCTTTGTGTTCTATTCAAAAATCTTCTTGACATTCTTATTAAAAACAAACCAATAAATACTAAAGAATCTCTTAAGGAAGAGATTTTCTTTCCGAATTCCGAACTGAAATTGAATTTGTGTATTGACAAAAATTACACTAAACACATGATTATTGCACCTACAAATGATTGGTGGATTGTTGGCATATGCATTTTAAATAGGGGCATGCTCCATAAACTCAAGCGCTTATGTAGTGTTATAATTTTTCGAACCAAAGCACGCATATCTCCATGTAAAATTATTAATTTAAAGGCTAGAACACTTAAGCGTTCATACACTCGAGTGTTTTCTAGCAAATTCCTTTTAAATATTCTTTTTGTTTCTTTTGCATTTGTTTTCTCAATAACTCTTACTAGGTTTAAGTAACTTTAATTTCATATGCTATATAAGTTCAGGGGTAGTTCACTGAATTGGAATTCATTCATTTAGTTAAGAGATTAGTTTAACACTGAGTGTGTAGATCAGCTGATGGAGAGTTGTTCTAATTTAATCAAGGATCTCATATTTGAATTTTGAGTTTACAACTGTGTTAAAACTTAGTTGAAAGAACTTTGTCGTCCTACAAGGTCTTACTCGATTTGAGAGATTAGTCTCTCACTTTCGAATAAGTGACATTCTAAGAAAGAAAAAAAAAATATTTAAGAGATCAATTCAATAAATGAACAATCCATTCCGACTTAAAATTGTACTATATATGATGAGTGGACAAACTCAACTAAACGAGGGAATCTTATAACCACAATTTTATTTGAGGCAATCGACTATAGCAAAGAAAATATACGATGCTGTGTCAAATTCTTTTTGGTTTTAAATTGCTTGTCTTGTCAAGTTCCAATGGTATATTAAGGACTTTATTATAATTCACATGAATTGATTCATTTTCTTTTCTTAAACAAACTTCCTTTTCCCGTCTCAGAATTGTACAAGTATCTAAAAGAAAAATCCCTTTGTAAAAATTATAATTAATATTTCCTATATTTGTAAATATAGAAAATTAAATTTAATTATGCTAATTACTAATTTCTATAATTAATTACGTCTAGGTTTGAATAACAGTACTGTTTAAGTAATTTTCGTTGAATAATCTAATAACCTATATATAAAATTGGAATCATTGCATGTTAACCAGTATACTCATTAGACTAATAACATATTATAAACTAATTTTTTTTTTATGTGAAAAGATTAATATATTTAGTTAAAAAATTCAAGAGAATATCACCAAGAGAACTTGGAGGCTCTTGAAGCCATACAACTTTGTCAACAATGGCATTTTTCATATCCTATACTTGATACCAGTCACTTCCACAGCGATGAATCAATATGCTGTACATCCAGCAGTAGTAAGCTAAGAAAATAAGAAAAATCTGATGCATCATTCACCACCTTGCTGATGATCTTCTGAGCATCTCCCAAACCCACTTCGAAAACCCCTATTTCATTGCAAAACTACAACCTCTCACTTAAAGCTATAGCTTTCAAACAATCAGCATCATATATTCCTTCCATCACGGGAACCATACCCCCACAATAGCACCACCCACTGAACTGACCCTCCCATATTGTCTTTATCCATACCAGCATCAAAGTTCAATCCATGTGTAAGTCAGAGGGGCATGGCTCAGTAGAGTTGGCACCTCTGAAGAAAAATTATTCTGCATAGAAGCAGAATCCATATCCCTCAACTCCTCCTACAACGTGCACGAAGCATCCCAATTAATGTGGAGAGACTTTATCGGCTTCCCCGGCCTTTTATTATTCTTTGCTGTCCAAATGCAGTTAGAATTATAAAAGCAAGATCCTTTATTTCCCACTCGGCCTCAGCAAATATACATAATTTTGACCTAGTTTAAAGGTATTAAATATTAATATTACATATGACACTTATTAAGAAACCAATTAAGGACTCAGGAACTCAAAAAAAAAAGAGGGATCAATTTACATTAGTGTAAGTCTTTTTTCTCTTATACTCATTTTTAACCGTTAATTATACTTTCATCTAATGGTTGAGATTATTTCATTAAAGGTAACTATTAGATGAAAGTGAATCTAACAGTTAAAAATGAGTGTAAAAAAAATTTAACTTACACCGGTGTAAATTGATCCTCCCTCCTCAAAAAAAAAAAATCAAGAACTCCAAAATTAACCTAAAATCATACGGAAACATAAATAATTAAATTCATAACATATAATTGATTTTTTTTAATATTACAACGTATTCTCACATGTTTGACACATTTAAACTATTTATAAGACTAATTCACGTTCGACTGCGAGAGTATGAGAACGTGAATTATTTAGTCTCCCCCACAAGAATTATTTTTTTGAAATTTGAACTTGCATCCTCATCTTTTATAATCGAAGTTGCTTACTTCATCTACTTACCCTTTCTTAGAAATATATAATTGATTCTTAAGTTTGTAGAATATTACAATAGTAGAAGAACTCGATTGATAGGTGGCTGCGCAATTCATTCCACATCTAATCAGGGATTCAAGATGTACAGTTGGTTCCTATTTATTTTCCTCTTCCGTAATTTAACTCTTTCTAAATCGTTATCAATCTCTTCCCTACTTGCCTATGCAAATCTTTTCTAGAGAGAATGTTTTCTAGCTCGATTAAGAAAATACAAGCTTTTGCCATGTTTTGAACCTTATATAACAAAATCAACTAAAAGCAGCCAGACCGAAAAAAAAAACATAGCTGGAAAAATGAACAAGTGAATCGCAATGATTCCACTAATACTATCGCAAATCAGAATATTGGCTTTACCAAAAAAATCAGAATATTGACTTTACCAAAAAAATCAGAATATTGACTTTACCAAAAAAATCAGAATATTGGCCATGCGAAATTTTCGTGAATCATCAGAATTTAAAACAAGTAATGATGCTTGACAAATGTAACAGTACATAAATTTGAAGATTATATGAAAAAGGTTTACATAATTGAATTTGAAGATTACATAATTATACAAAAAATGATTCATTATAATATAAGGTGTATGCCAATCCGTATTTTTTATTTTTTGTTCATCAAATTATATATATTTAATATTAAGTTATAATAAATACATTTACTCCATCTTAATGTTATCTTTTTCAATGTAAAATCAAACGATCAAGAAAACAATTAATTCATACAACAATAAAAAAACTGAAAAAAATTGATAAATTCATATAACAATAAATTAACCACAGGAAATACTATTACAGGTTACAAAACTGATAAAAAAATAATAATAAGTATCTTAAACAGAATTGAATTTAGAAGGGATTTTCAAATTTAAAATCAAACGATCAAAGAAAACAAGTAATTCAAACATGTCTTAACAAGAATATGGTTGGAAAGAATGTGTGTCCCATTCCATTGAACAGATACCAAATATATACAAATTACATAAGGTTCACGTGTCCTAAACTAATGCCTATAATGTCTCATTTACATCTGTCACTGATATCCTTGATTTGATTAGCTGATATGTACAATAAATAAGGGAATAATATATAACAAATTAGTTATTTGATGGAGAACAATCCCGAAAATTATGCCTTGAAGATAGTGACTGAATATACGATATTACCCCCCTCAAGGTGGTGCGTGAGGATTACGAATGCCCAGCTTGCCAAGCAAAGTCTGAAACTGATGCCGTCCCAATGCTTTGGTAAAAATGTTGGCCAATTGTTCATACGTAGGGACATAAGATGGCTGAACATTACCTTGAAGTACCTCATTACGAATAAAGTGACAATTCATTTCGATATGCTTTGTGCGTTCATGAAAAACTAGATTTTTGGCAATGTGCAAAACTGCTTGACTGTCACAAATAAGGCGCATGGGACCTTTATGTAATATGCCAAGTTCAGATAGTAAACTCTTAAGCCACTTAAGTTCGTAGGTGGTAGTAGCCATAGAGCAGTATTCTGCTTCAGCTGAGGAACAAGAGACAGTGTGTTGTTTCTTGGTTTTCCAAGAGATAAGAGAGTGACCCAAGAACACAAACTAGCCAGTGGTTGAGCGCCGGGTTAAAGGGCAGCCTGCCCAATCAGAATCACACCATCCATGCAGCTGAAAGTTAGCCGTACTGTTGAGAATTATGCCTTGGCCAGGACTTCCTTTTAGGTATTTAACAATTCGAAGAGCTGCATTCCAGTGTTCCTCACGAGGTTGCTGCATGAATTGTGACAAGAGGTGAACACAATAAGATAGCTCTGGTCTGGTGAAACACAAGTAGATGAGACGACCAACTAGACGTCGATAACGTTCAGGTTGATCAAGAAGACGTCCAGTAGTGAGACTAAGCTGATGGTTCTGCTCAAGAGATGTGGACACGGGCTTGGCACCAAGTAAACCCGCTTCTTGAATTATATCCAAGGCATATTTGCGTTGGCATAAGAATATCCCACTGGATTCCTTGCAACTTCTACACCAAGAAAATACTTTAAGGTCCCCAAATCTTTCATGTGAAAACACTTGCTGAGATATGTTTTAAATCTTTGAAGTGCAGCGGAGTCATTTCCACACACGATCAAATCATCCACATACACCAAAACTACTATTTGCACTCTATGAATAAGAAGGGTAAAGAGTGAGTGGTCAGAGCATGATTGCTGAAACCCAAAATTCGTTAAGGCAAATGATAGTTTGGCAAACCAACATCAAGGGGCTTGCTTCAAGCCATACAACGATTTGCGCAACTTGCAAACTAGGCCTGGTTGAGACGTGCGAAAGCCTGAGGGCAACTTCATGTAAACATCTTCATGGAGATCACCATGGAGGAAAGCATTGTGGACGTCCATTTGATGAATTTCTCACTTCTTTGCTGCTGCGATGGCCAGAATAAGATGAACAGTGACCATTTTAACAACAGGGGCGAACGTCTCAGTATAGTCAACTCCTTCTACTAGATGATTCCCAAGAATGACCAACCTCGCCTTGTATCTTTCTATGGTGCCATCGGAGTTATGCTTAATCTTATACACCCACTTACAACCAAGAGCTTTCTTCCCTTCCGGCAAGGGTTGTAGAGTCCAGGTCCCATTACTTTCCAGTGCTTCGAGTTCCTGTTGCATTGCAAGTCTCACTTAGCATCTTTCACTGCCTCAAAAAAATGGACGGGTTCACGTTCCATAGTGAGAGCAGCAATGAACCTGCGATGCTTTATAGAGAAATTGTCACAATTCATATAATGTGCTAAGGGATAAGGAGCACTTGAAATATGCTGTGAAGAGGGCGAACTGGGAGATGAGCTTAACTTCTGCACAGTATGAGTCACATAATCACGTAACTTGACTGAGGGCATCTTGATGCGGTGACCTCTTCCCAACTCCTCCACAATGTCGTGAGCAACTGATTCTGATGTAAGAGGATTGAGAGAAGGATTATTTGAATCTTCACTTGCCTCATTGTCTGAGTCATCAGTACCCCCCCTTACGTTAGGACCCATATCAACACCGCTGGCTGGGCCTACGCCTTCTTCTGTGTCAATTTGATCATGAGACTCGCTATCATTGTCACCAACCAACAAGGGAAACACTATGGGTGAATCCACAGATGAAACATTCCCTTCCTCGCTTGTATGAGCAAAAGGAAATTCTGTCTCAAAAAATTCAACATCACGTGACACAAAATAACGTTGAGTATCTAAATCAAATAATTTCCAACCTTTTTTACCATAAGGATATCCAACAAAAATACATTTTCGGCTTCCACTGGCAAACTTATCACTTATTTTTCCCAGGTTATAAGCATAACACAAACATCCAAAAACCTTCAAATCATCATATGAGGGAGCTTGACCATGCAACATCTCATATGGTGTTTTTCCATGTAGCACTGGAGTGGGTGTGCGATTAATTAAATATCCAGCAGTCAAGACACACTCACCCCAAAAAGAAATAGGAAGGCTACCTTGAAAACGTAGAGCACGAGCAACATTAAGAATGTGCCAATGTTTTCTTTCTACTCTTCTATTCTGTTGCGGTGTTCCAGGACAAGAAGTTTGGAACAAGATTCCATGTTCATGAAAATAATTTTTCAAACATGTAAATTCAGTCCCATTATCACTGCGCATCATCTTAACCTGCTTATCAAACTGTCTTTCTACTAAGGCAAAGAAATTTATCAATATACGTGACATTTCTCTTTTATCAACCAATAGATAAATCCATATGGCACGAGAAAAATCATCTATTATTGTAAAAAAATATGATGCACCACAAGAGGGAGTCCGATAAGGTCCCCACAGATTGCAATGAATTAAATCAAAACTACTAGTAGCATTATGAGTACTCAATGGAAAAACATCCCCTATTTGTTTAGCCCGAAAACATACATCACATGCTTTATTCTTCAACTCACTTTTTTCACAACTTATATTGGAAACTAATTGAGTGGTCCTTAAAGATGGATGTCCTATGCGTTGATGCTATAGATTAAACTAACAGATTCCACTAGCCTTGTGTGCCTTCTCACTTCGGATACCTTTGAAAAAATAAAGCCCATCTCTTCGTTCACCCACTCCAATCAGCATCTTCGAAGTGCGGTTCTGCATAACACATAAGGTATTAGTGAAATGGACAACACAATTTGTTTCATCAATCAATTGAGAGATAGATATCAAATTGCAGTTCAATTTTGGCATATAAAGTACATTCTCAATTTTCAATCCTCCATCAAGTATTGTTGTCCCTTCGTTAGTGGCTAACACTTGTTTTCCATCTGGAAGTCTAACTGGACATCCTGTTATTTCTCTCAGCCTATGCAAGAATTTCAAGTTCCCAGTCATGTGGCTGGAAGCACCTGTGTCAACAATCCACACGCTATGTTTACCTATCATTTTGTCATTTAAGTTTCGTTTTCGGCTATTCAAAAAATCCACTAGTGTTTGCCACTATTCAGTACTCAGTCCAGTTAGTGCATTATTTGCATTAGTCGATACAGCACTGGTTTCCCCATTAGTGTGGGTTGCATTGGCTCGAACACCCCCATTTCTGCCTCGGCTAGGTGCGGCTCCTCCTCGTTGCCGTCCTCTTCCTTGTCCATTGGCTTTCTCCTCACCTCGTGACCGATCTCCCCACCATTCAGGGTAACCGATCAACTGGAAACAATTTTCAGCTTCATGACCTGTTTGATTACAGTTTGAACACACCATATTTTTGTCTTTTGTTTCAGCAAGTCCTTTAGTTCTTCCACGAGCCTGTGCAGAGAACCCAACAACTTCTCCTCATTCCTCATTTCCCCGAGATATGGTTCTCACTCTTTCTTCTTGCACCAGAGTGGCATACACTCTATTTAATGTAGGCAAGGGATCAGTTGCAAGAAGGTTAGAGCAGACTGTACCGTACAAAGTATCATCTAGACCCATCAAGAACTGATGAACTTTATCTTCTTCTCGCTGTTTCTCCATCTTGCTCCCAACATCACACTTTCATCCTCCACAATTGCAGAGAGGAATTTGCTGATAATTTACCAATTCATCCCATAAGCTTTTCAACTTTCCATAGTATGTTACCATGCTTATCTTTGTTTGTCGACACTCTGCCAGTTTTGCCTTTATCTGTTGTATCCTTGGTCCATTCACTACTGAAAAACGCTCCTTAATGTCCTCCCACAGGTCTTTCACGTTCTCTTGATATGAAATGGTAGAACGCAAGCTTGGTTATATCGTGTTTAGTACCTATGAGACCAACATGGATTGCACTATCCACCAGTCTTCCAATTCAGGAGAATCTTTCTTTGGTTGCGGGATGTTTCCTTCCACGAACCCCCATTTGTATCTTGCACGGAGAGAAGTATGCAAAGCTCTAGACCACTCGTCATAATTCTCCACTTTCAGCTGAACCTGAGTAATCAGGTTTCCTGGATTATCACTCGAGTTAAGATCATATGGTGAAGGGTTCTTTTTCACCAAATCAGTTTTCTTCTCTGTTTCAGTTTTTTCCAACATTTCTGCCATGGAAAATTTTTGCATCACACGTTCTCACCAGCACCGTGATGGCTCTGATACCATAACAAGAATATGGTGGAAAGAATGTATGTCCCATTCCATTGAACAGATACCAAATATATACAAATTACATAAGGTTCATGTGTCTTAAACTAATGCCTATAATGTCTCATTTACATCTGTCATTGATATCCTTGATTTGATTAGCTGATATGTACAATAAATAAGGGAATAATATATAACAAATTAGTTATCTGATGGAGAGCAATCCCGAAGATTATGCCTTGAAGATAGTGACTGAATATACAGTATTATGTCTCTAGATGACATTTACACAGAGACATAGAGCGCTACATTTCTTTCTAGTTGTCTACTATGTCCCTCCACTTCAATAGAAAACAAAGAGAAAGGTAATTCAAACTCAATAAAATTGTTAACAAAAATAAAAATGCTATGCCATAGATCAAGGTGAAAGATAGTATTATCATCTCTACCTAGATACAGATTGCCTTCTATTTTGACTTTATGCATTCCTTTACACATCTTTATGCCTTCTATTTTGACTCTGCATGCTCTGAACTCATTTCTCGCAGAGGCTACTCAAGCAGTTGAACATAAGATTCCAAATATCGGCAAGCAATAACCATCCAAGTGTCTCCTTAACACATTTCTTTTGAATTCTATTGTCATTCATTGCTACGCACGATGCAGAATGTGAAGATTTTAACTGAATCAAGCTATTTGTTTTTGTTTTCATTATATGTGAGATGTCGTATATGTGAAAGCTTCAGCATACCGCCAAATCATATGCTGCTACTGCTAAGAAAAGAGAAAGCTAATCATCCACACAAAAATCTGAGGTTCAATAATGAGGAAATGAATTTTTTTCATTGACTATGAGAAGTTGAGAACTAACAAACAGAAACATGAACCATCTTTTCTAAAAACTTAACCTGTTGGGTGAAGGCACATAAATGGTTTTATTACTTTTCTAACAATAACAAAACAAACAGAAGAATCAAATTCTTATTAATATCTCCAGAAGAAAATTGAAAGCATACCTTGCCATCTATATCCCCAACAGAACTTGTGTTGTTTAATCTGTTCATTGTGGATTAAACTGAATCCATTTCCTGACGTTTGGATTTGAGTAAGTCCCGAGCATCTCTATGTGCTGATATATTGCAGCTCTAACATCTTGACCGCACTCCTTAAAACTGACTTGATCATAGAATCATTCAAAAAATTATCTGTTGGTCTCAAAATGATAGAAAAGTTTTCTTTTTCTTTTTTGGCCTTCAAAATAAAATTGAAGTATTTTGTTCAGAATGCTGACTTTTTTATTAAAGTATTAATTTAATACTGACTCATTTAGTCCCATTTCCTTGGCAGAACAGAATAGGACTCATACTATTTCACTTGTTTCATACATTTTATCCATTTTATATAAAAAAAATTAGAGGTTGTTGTTCGCTTCATCCATGACTCTCCTTTTTGAGCAATTCTTCATGCTCCCTGGTGAGTAGTTGGCGAGGAGTAATGCCTTCAGAATTTTTCATGTCAATGGATGATGGTAGCATTATCTTGTTCAACTACTGCCACATACGTAATGCCACGTATGTATATTTGCTAACTTTGTAGAATTATGCATAAAATAAGGAATAGAAAAGGATGATAGCTCTATCACGATCTACATAGATAAAGTAATTAAGATATGAAAAGGGAGAAACGAATAAACATATATTAAAAAAGAACTCTGATGGATAATTAGATTAAAAAAAAATCATACTATTTCACTTGTTTCAAACTTTCCAATTATCCATTTTATATATAATTGAAGGAAAATTGGATTAAAAAATGAATCTGAATCCCAAATTGAAACCCAACAAACACTGTTGTAGAAGTTACAACAACAAAATTCTTCATGAAAAGCAAAAAGAAAAAAAGCGCAGCCCACAATCAGAATAATAGAGCTGAGCAACACTCAGCAGCAGAAGACATAGTTCATCTTAGCTTTTAGTTCATTTCACTTGCATTAGCATTTCATTACTTAGCTTAGCTATCAAGTTAATTTGTACGATTATATTTTGAGTTAGAGTTTTGTGATGTAATCTTTATTATTAGATCACTGTATATAAGGAGATAGTATAGTATAAACACACAACTCTAATCATATGTGATAATCAGAAAGCAAAATCTCTTTCAGTATTCTCTCTTCATCTTAAGTTTTGTTATGATATCAAAGAGCAATTTTTTTGGGCCCACTCAAATCTCAAAAGCTCCAAAGCTTCTTCATTGATCTTTAATCTTCAATTTCTTCATTGATCATTGGTTCTTTCTTTCCTCCATTTTTTTCTTGATCGATTCTCATGGCAGATTTACATCAACTTGATCCAATGAACCCTTCTAGCCCTTTCTACATACACCCCAATGAAAACCCCTCCCTGATTTTGGTTTCACCACCATTAATAGAAGCTAACTATCATTCATGGTCCAGAGCCACAAAAATGGCTTTTTTATCCAAGAACAAGTTGCGATTCATCGATGCAAGCATGTCAATACCACCTGTCATTGATCTAATCTACCCGACATAGGAAAGATCCAACAATTTGGTGGTCTCATGGATAAACCATTCAATTTCATATCAAATTGCTCAAAGCATTTTGTGAATAGACAAGGCCACAGATGCATAGGAAGACTTAAAAGAAATATTTCCACAAGGTGACTTGTTTTGAATCTCATATTTACAAGAAGAAATTTATGCCATTAAGCAAGGAAATTTATCAGTAACCAATTATTTTACTGAATTGAAAATCATGTGAGATAAATTAGAGAATCTTAGACCTTCCCCAACTTGTGAAAGTGCTTTACCCTGTAATTGTGTGGGGGGGGTATAACACTATGAGAACACAGAGAAATAATGATTATGTTATCAGATTCTTGAAAGGGTTAAATGAGGACTTTGCTCATGTTAGATCACAAATCATGTTGCTGGAACATTTGCCTACTATAAACAAAGTTTTTTCACTGGTGATACAACAGGAAAGGCAAATGACCAGTGTTGTTGCTGGTACATCTAATGTTTTCATTAGTTCTTCTGATCAGAACTCTAATGGTTTCAAGAAACCATCTTTTGGAAGAGGATACAATAAAAGCTATAAAGAAAGAAAGCAAGGTTAAGGTGGCAGTTCTATTGGCAAAACAAGAATGATTTGCACTTTTTGTGAAATGACTAATCAAACAGTGGAAACATGCCACTATAAGCATGGTTTTCCCCCAGATTTCAAATTCAAGAAGTCGAATTCAACAATAAATAATGTGACCACTAAAGATGAAGATGAAGTGCAGTCATTGACTTATCCTGAGAATATTTAAAAGGGGCCAAAATTCAGTTTTACTCGAGATCAATATCATAGCTTGCAATCCTTGATTCAGCAATCCAATCCCAAGCCTTCATCCCATACTGTCAACACTGTCCATCATTCCAAATCTCCTGTTAATTCAATCACCCTCGGTAAATCACATCATAAACATGGTCACTGGATCTTGGACACAGGAGCCACTGACCATATTTGTCATAATTTGTCCTTTTTTGACTCACATAAAACCATTAAATCCATTTCTGTTACATTGCCTAATGGTAGCAAAGTCCAAACATACATTTTTGGTATAGTCCATTTCCCCTAATCCCTTGTTCTACTAGATGTTTTGTATATTCCAGATTTTTATTTCAATTTGATATCAATAACCAAACTTACATCTGATATGAATTGTCAATTGCTTTTTCAGAAGCAAAGTAGTCAGATCCAATAGTTACCTTCATTGAGGACGATTAGTTTAGCTATAGAGCATGATGGCCTCTACAAGCTAGTAGCACCTGATTTTTTCAAGCCCTACAACTTTGGACTCCAACAACATGTTTCTACTATTTGTAATAATTCTAGCTCATCCATTCTTATTGGTACAAATTTGCAAACATTGAGTGATGCAGAAATTTGCATCTTAGGTTAGGCCATTTGTCTCCTAAACGCTTACATTTGTTACACTCTCAATATTCCTATATTCCTTCTTCTGTTAAACTTGTTTGTGATACTTGTTATTTTGCTAAACAGAAAAAATTACCTTATCCTGTTATCAATTCACATTCTCTTCAATTTTTTGAGCTTATACATGTTGATATTTGGGGAGCATTTTCTATTTAATCTTTTAATGGCCACAAATATTTTCTGACAATAGTTGATGATTACAATAGATACACTTAGGTTTTGTTAATGAGAGGGAAATATGAAGCTATATCAGTATTACAAACTTTTATCACTATGATTGAGACACAACATAACACAAAATTAAAAATTTTAAGGAATGATAATGGTCCTGAATTTAATATGTTAGAATTTTATAAAAGCAAAGGTGTTGTTCATCACACCACTTGTGTTGAGACACCACAGCAAAATGTTGTAGCTGCAAGAAAATATTAGCATATTTTAAACATTGCTAGATCTTTCTTGTTTTAAGCTAAATTACCAAAAAAAAATATTGGAGTTATGTTGTCTCTTATGTTCACCTCAGTAACAGAATTTCTACACCCCTTTTGTCAAATAAATCCCCTTTTGAATTGGTGCATAACACACTTCCTGATTTGTCTCACTTAAAAGTCTTTGGTTCATTGTGTTTTGCTTCAACAATTACTTCTAACCACAGTAAGTTTGATCCAAGATCTGAAAAATGCATCTTTTTGGATTTTAAACATGGAGTCAAAGGTTACATGCTCTATAATTTCACAGTAGAACCATTATTGTTTCTCGAAATGTCATCTTTCATGAACACATCTTCCCATACAGTCAAGCCACATCTTCTTTACCTCATTCTATTATTTCCACTACTTTACCATCCTTGCAGCCTTCTCCAGTTGATTATTCCTCACCAATACCAATAGTTCCTCATCCTTATTTACCTAATTCGCATTCACCTTATCTCTCTTCTTCAATGACTGCACATTTTGCTTCTTCTTGACCTCAACTTGAGCAACTCTTAGTAGCCACTCCTAGGCAGTCTTAGAGTTGTAGGCACCCACCCAAATACTTATAGGACTACCATTGTATGTTAGCCAGCTCTCAGTCACGCCAATCTCCCACAGGTACTGTTTTGTATCCTCTGTCTTCCACTTTAAATTATAATTCTAATTCTCTATCCCATAAAAAATTTTTTTTTTTTTATTTCTTCTTCTGTTGAGCCAACATCTTTTGCCCAAGCCTCAAAACTGGATTGCTGGAAAGAGGCCAAGCAAGCTGAGATCTTAGCCTTAAAGCAAAATCATACTTGGTCCCTTACTGAGTTGCCTCAAGGAAAGACACCAATTAGCTGTAAGTGAGTTTATAGAATCAACCACAAGGCTGATGGTACTGTGGAGAGATATAAAGCATGCCTGGTAGCTAAGGGATACACTAAAACTGAGGGCGTGGACTACTTTAATACATTTTCCCCAGTTGCAAAGATGACCACTGTGAGGTTTTTACTCTCTATAGCGGCAACTAATCATTAGAATCTTCAGCAGCTGGATGTCAACAATGCATTTTTGCATGGTGACTTTTAGGAGGAGGTCTATATGGTATTACCACCAAGTTTCTCTTCTCTTGTCCTAAACTGGTTTGCAAATTGGAAAAGTCACTATATAGTTTAAAGTAGGCCTCTAGGCAATGGTTTGCTAAGCTATCCATTGCTTTGATTCCCTTTGGTTATACTCGGTCAATGGCAAATTACTCTCTTTTTGTTAAGAATAATTTTGGATCATTTACTACCCTACTTATTTATGTAGATGACATCATTCTCACTAACAATGATGTTGTTGAGATTGATTCTGTTAAACAATTTCTTGATTCTTCATTTAAAATCAAGGATTTAGGCAACCTAAAGTTCTTCTTAGGGCTTGATATCACACGATTTTCTAAAGGAATTGTTCTTAATCAATGAAAATATGCATTGGAGATCATTTCTGATGCTGGTTTACTGGCTGCAAAACCAGCATCCTCTCCAATTGATCATGTTGTTAAATTAAGTGCTGCCACTGGTGATCCATATCCTGATCCAGAATCCTATATGAGACTTATTGGAAGGCTACTATACTTGACTACCACTAGGCCCGATATCTACTTTGTTGTGCAACAACTAAGTCAGTTTGTCTCCAAGCCAACCATTCTCCACTACCAAGCTGCCACTCAGATTCTTAGATACCTTAAAGGCACTCCTGGTCAAGGACTGTTCTTTTCTGCTTGAAATGATGTAAAACTCTAGGGCTTTGCTGATAGTGATTGGGTAGGTTATCTCGATACCAGAAAATCTACCACTGGTTATTATGTGTTTCTTGGAGATTCCCTTATTTTTTGGAAATCCAAGAAGCAACACACTGTCTCCAAGTCTTCATCTGAAGTTGAGTACAGGACTTTGGCTTCCTTGGCTTATGAGATACAGTGGCTGCAATTCTTATTTACTGATCTTTCAGTTTCAGTCCAGTTTCCAGCTATAGTTACTGATCTTTCAGTTTCAATCCAGTTTCCATATATAGTTTATTATGACAACCTCTCTACTATTCACCTTGCTTCCAATCTCACATTTCATGAAAGGAAGAAACCTATTGAGATCGATTGTCATCTTATTAGGGAAAAGGTTTCCACTGGTTTAATCCATCTTATTCCCATTTCCTCTTCTGTTCAGCTACCAGATGTTTTTAGCAAGCGACTTTCTGTTCATTGTTTTTCCACTCTATGTCTCAAGCTTGACCTACTCAACTTATATAGTCTAACTTGCAGGGGGTAATGAAGCTAAGCAACACTCAGCAGTAGAAGACATAGTTCATCTCAGCTTTTAGTTCATTTCACTTGCATTAGCATTTAATTACTTAGCTTAGTTGTTAAGTTAATTTGTACAGTTATATTTTCAGTTAGAGTTTTGTGATGTAATCTTCATTATCATATCACTGTATATAAGGAGATAGTGTAGTGTAAACACACAACTCTGATCTTATGCGATAATCAAAAAACAAAATCCCTTTTCGTACTCTCTCTTCATCTCAAGTTCTGTTATAGAAGATAACATTCACACACAGCAAATGACCCATCTCCCACACCCACACACCAAAAGAAAGAGAAAGAGCACTTGCATAAACCTATTGAGAGTGAAGCAAAGGATTTTGTGGCTTATAAAGTTTCTTTGCCTCGATTTAGATTATATGTTGTTGCAAATAGAATTAGTGAGTAGCATTCATGCATTCTAAATATAAAAAAAATGAAACTAACCTTTGTTGTAGTTGATTGAAGCAAACTGCCTTTGAAAAAAAAAATTCCTGAGCAATCAATGGAACGTGATCCCTATTACGTAGTCATGTGATGAGAGGATGAAGGTGAAAAACAATTTCAAAAATAGTGTGGTATTTGGATACTTACAGATAAGTTCCAAAGCAAAGATAATTTGAGTTTGAGGACTGTAAATGCAAACTTTGAAAATACAATGAATAGGTACTTGTTGTCCTTTTCCTCCGGTGCCTAAGATTCTTCAAATTTATAAACCAATCCTGTCAAGTCTTACTTCCTTCTCGAACCATTAGAACTTGACGCCTTATTTTTAATGATGGTGGCTCAAATGGAGATTTGAATCAATGAAAAAGAATGAAAAGTGGAAAGAGCATGGAATGGAAGAAGGGAGCGTACAACGACAGAAGAAAAAATGTAAGCAGAGGGAGAAAAAAGAAGGGAGAAGCAATTGTGCGAAGGAGTGAAATAATTTAAGGGTGATATAGACAACAAATTTCTGTTTTCCCTTTTTTCTAATGTTTTTCAAATGAATAATAGTGTCATAGTAATAGGTTTTGAATTATGAATATAAGTAAACTATAATAGCAATATAGGAAAACAAAATGTGACCAAATGAAAGGGGAATCCCCTTTATTAGTAATATAGATTAGTTTTATAGAAGTATAGATTATATAGTTAGACAATGTATATATTATACAAATAAATGTCATATTTTAAATACTAATTTTTAAAGTGCTTGGAGGACATACCAAATAACATGACTAAGTGATTAAGATAATATGATTAAATTAAAAGTTCAAGAATAATTTTTCCTAGCATGAGCGCCTAAGGTTTTTCGAGCATGGCTTTGCTAGGGTTTTCTTAATATTGCCTCATTTACGGCAGTTAACCCATTCGCTTGTGGTGGCTCCCTTCCACAATAGGCAACTATAACTGGCAACTACTCCTCCTTCTCCTTTGACCCTATGCCTTTTTGAACTTCTCCCTCATTGTGGTGTCAGATCTAAATCTAGCCAGCCGTTGACAATGGTCCTCAAGCATGCCGCTATTGTGCCCACTACTATCTTGTCTACACCGCCACCTCCCAAACATCACCTAAACACCTCATAACCCCTTCCCTTCCCTATAAATTATAGTGTCATGCTTTTATAAGTCGTTGTGTCGCCAGACCCAGCCCACCCCTTCATCAATCTGTGTTTGTAACCTGGTCAGCCTTTCCTAACCCGCCTATGCCCATTGTGCCAACCTCCGTAACCCCTCATCCTCTGCCTCATCACCATTGCCATCAAGCCAGACCTTCCACTTCCAGGTGCTAAACCCTTTAAAAATCCCAACCCATCCCCAACCCTAACTAGGATCTTCTCATATCTATACCCCAAATCATTTTTCGTTACACACATACCCTGCTAAACCCCAACCCCAACCCAATTCATTTCCCTACATACACTACCCCTCATTCAGCAAATGGCCTCCTCCAGTGTTATTGACATGTCTACGGATGAATACGAGAATGACAAGTCAAGATCACTAATTGGCAAGAATGAACAAAACAAAGAGGCAGATAGAAACCTGAATCCTGCTAATAACTAGGCTGGGAGCTCTATCTACCATACTACTAGCAAGGTTAATATAGAGATTCACACTCCCCATGACCTTTTTACCTACATTGTCAGCCTTCTGACACTCCTCTTGTCAAGTATAAAATTGTGTGTATTCTTGTCATTGACCAAAAGCGGAGGCTACTTTTGAGGAATGATTAGTGAAGAAATGTAGCCTAGAGCTTAAAAACAATGGAGAAGGCATATGATTTCTCATGGTCATCATCTAAACCACACCACCAAATTTTTATCTTTCCACTAGTCACACTTCCAAGCTTGTTGGAAGCTTTGTTTTCGATATATTGCCCTAACTTTTGTGTTTAGGACCTAACTTCCCTTTTCAGTCTAGTAATGAATTATCTATCTTTGGCAAAAATTAAAAGGTCAAGAAGAAAACGCACCTAACTAATAAATCCAAGCAAGAAAGTGCAAGTAACCATTTTTATTTTATTTTGTTCGTTTTGAAATTTGATATTCTTTTAAGAAAAAAATCGAAACAAGTGGAATTTCTCCATTTTACCAATTTTTGAGTTCACCTAACGATTTTGTCATTTATTCGATATGATTTGTCAAAGTTCTATAGAATTTTTTGGGATTAGACACTAACATCGACCATCATAATAATCTTTTTCTTATGATCATAAAAAGAGAAATTTGTTAGCCAAGGCCTCTAATAATAGAAGTCCAAAAGAAATTTAGAATGATCCTTTATCCAAATGTCTGACTCATTTAATTTGGCATGGTTAGTTAGAAAACTCACTATTGTATTACATCCACATGGAACACAGCTACAATTGAAATGAGAGAATCGAAAAGCCAAAGAATAAATATTAATAAGAATAAAACCATTATAGAATCGATCTTCAATCCCTTCCTTGATGCTCAAGTAAATGTTGCTAGTATTCCTTTCATGGAAAATCCTTTGGAACCCGATCTCCTAAGCAAAAATCAACCCCTTTGTATTTTCCATTAAATCCCTTGTATGAGCTTCAATATCACCCCATTGTCTTATAGATATATCTGCCATTAATTTTCCTTCACAATCTCTATTGACAATACCAATCCAATACATTGTTTACATCCAATACATGTTCCCCAATAGATATAGCCATATTATCTACATCAACCTTGTATATATTTGTTGCTGGTTTAGGACATACTTGAGTAGGATGATGGGTATGAGAAAATTGAAGTAGGGCGGCAACAAACCTCCCTAAAATCCTACAACGAGGAATGACAATGGATTGGATATCATATTCAATCCAATTCAATCCGATTTGATCTAATCCTATTTGATCTAATTGGTAAGAAATTTTCTGATCCATACATAATGCTGGATTGCATCAAGTTAGATCTTTCAAAATCCATCAGGTCTTTAGGTATCCATATGACTTGATATTTTTCTCCTTCTTTATTATGGTTTCCCCATCCATTCTCTTCCAATGGACCATTGTCACTTCCTTATCTCTCTATAAATCCCTTTCTCTTCTACTTCCCCTTATACCGCTACCTCTTTTGATTGCCACTGGCACCGGGACGAACCAATTTTCCATGGAACCTATAATTGTGAGGATTTCAACTCTAGTTCAGTGGTGAACATCGACCACCGTCCTTGACTCTTGTTCAGTCACATCCAGTTCGAAGCCAAGGATCTAACCACAATTCGATTGTTTATTGTCCCTTGCCCACCATACAACTCCTATGTTCAGCACCTTAGGGTCTTCCAAGAGATTCCACCATGTAAAAGAAGGCTTTGCACCCAAATGAGCATCCATGAAATTAAAATTAGAGAAGTATCTGGATTTAAGAATACGAGTAACAATAAGGTCAAGATTGCCTAAATTTAAAGTATGTAAGTCCTAGAATCATATACCTCTTGATGTTTATGACTAGTAAAGCTTCTCCCAATAAGTTCAATGGATTCTCTTTGCATCCGTTTGACCATGCCACCAAAATTTGCACATTAAACAGGTTCTTTGTATAGTGATACAGTAATTTTAAAGCAAGAAATTGTATAAATTTGAATGGTTTGTGCTACCACCTTGATGAGAATTTCCTTTCTTCCCTTAGATACTAATTTGTCCTTCCATCCTCCAATTTTCATCCAAATTCTATCTTTAAGAGATTGAAATGAATAATTCTTCGATCGGTCAACCATGGTAGAGAGACCAAGGTATTTCTCAGAGAATGCAACTTTAGATATTTTGCTATAAAATTCTACCCTTGTATTTCAATCAACATTCAGGCTAAACATAATTGAAGATTTATCAAAATTAACTTGTTGGCCCATGGTGCGACCATTGAGGTCCAATAAACTCAAAATAGAAGCATTATCATCCAAAGTAACTATTGAAAACAATCAAACTATCATTTGCAAAAAAAATAAAAAATAAATGGGATATCTTCAGCGATGTTTTACAAACCCCTATACTAGAAAATAAATCATTGCTCCTTACTTGATCCAAAAAGGAGGATAACAAATTAGCAAATAAAATAAAGAGATAAAGTGAAAAGGGATCCCTTTGTCTTAATCTTCTCTGAGAGGAGGATTTTAAAGATTTGTATTTTGTAATTAGATCAATCCATGTGTCAATAAACCCAAGCTTCCAAGCTTCCTTATCACAAACTACAGAAACAATCATTCAACTCAATCATACAATTTACTTATATTATACTTCATAGCCAGCTAGCCTTCCTTAATAGATATCTTAGTTCTTAAAGCATAAACAAGCTCATAAGTGATCAAGACATTATTTGTGATATGACGGTTCTAAAAAAATGCACTATGAGATTTTGAGATAATATAAGGAAGGATAATTTCAATCCATCAGCTAAAGTTTTGCTAATAATTTTGTAAATTTCATTACATAGAGAAATTGGCCTAAACTGAGTCATATTCTAAGGAGACTAGACTTTCAGAATCAAAATAATGTAAGTTTTATTAGACCCATTGTAAAAGTCACATCCATTAAGAACTTTTAAACTTGGACTAGTCACGTTATTTCCTTACTATATTCTATCACTTATGATAAAAGAGAGAAAACATACCTTTAGGACCTAGAGACATAGTGGCCCCCATTTGAAATTGGCCTTCCTTAACCTCAAGAGCAATAAAAGGCATAGGAAGAAAAGTATTTGTTAGTCATGGCAACCATCATCCAAGAGGGGGATGAATTGGATGATTACAAATTTTTAAAACACCATTAAGAAATTAAGTATTTTGAAACACTCAATTAATAAATGCAGTGGATCATGCATAAATTACGTTAATATAGAATATAAAGAGTGTAGGGAAAAGATAATCAAACTCAATAATTTATCCTGCTTCAACCACCAACCACTTATGGCGTACATCCAGTCCTCAAGCTTAACTTGAGATTTTCTTCACTATCTCCTAAACTTCACAGGTGCTAAGAAAACCTTTGTACAAGCAAGAACATTCCTCACACCTTGGGATACCTCACCCTTGTGCTAGAGCCTCCAACTCTTCAAGCTTCACAGGTGCTTGGAAAACCTTGACAACCAAGAGCACTCAATGCATCTTGGGATGACTTATCTCTATGCTTCAGCCTCAAAATAAAGAATACCTCACCCTCTTTACAGGAAAACAAAGAAAGATTGAACGATAAACTCTCAAAAGAGTTGATATTACAAATTGAATCTCAATAGGTATCAAGGAATCACACATTAAAGCTCAAAATAGATGTTTATGAGAAAATAGAGTTAAAACTCATGTTCAATGCTCAAGAACGATTTTTAGATGGACTTCTCACTCTTGTTTAATGCCCAATAACTTGTATTTATAACCCAAAGCATTACAGAGCAGTTGGGAGTAGTTGGAGCACTAAATGCAAGTGAACTAGCTGTTATTTTTTATTTTCTGACACCCATATAACAAATTATTAGTTTCACATAATAGATTATTACTCGCGAATAACAGATTGTTAGTTTTACATAACAAATTATTTGTATTATCAGACAACACTGTTACACGCGAATAACAGATTATTAGTTTTACATAACAGATTATTTGCATTATCAGAAAATACTGTTACACATGAATAACATATTATTGTGAAGCCATAATCAGTTAGGCAGTTTAAAAAATAAGAGGTGCACTACTAACTTTGTCAAATAACTTGTTATGGACGCTCCATAATCAGTTATTCCTTTTAAAACAACAAGAGGCACGCTATTAACTTGTCAAATAACATGTTATGGTTTCTAGATAAACTATTATTGGTTCAAGATAATTTGTTATTAGCTTTAGATAATATGTTAAAGATAATATGTTATTGGCTATCAAGAGAAAAGATTTATAAAAGCCTTTGCAACCAAAGATTCCCAAAACCTTTCCAACCTTTCTAAAACTATTTATTCAAACTTGATAAATATTTTTACAAGTATTAAACATGATTTTTCATAGAGATTTAAGTTAAATAAAAAATGAGATATGAGCTTAATGTGATTCCTCTTTATTTTTACACAAGATTTAAGTCCTATAAGTTAAATTTGAAGATCATTGGGACTTGATTTTTGCACAATCATTTCTTTCTTGTTTGTTATCATCAAAATCATTGACAATGTCAATGCTAATTATAGTATTCATCTCTTATGACATGTTGTGATGCATACTTGCTAGTGCCTTTTCCATTTTGGATGAATTTGAAGTAGTGAGAAGATTCAAGAAATAATTATGTCCTTATTTCACCATCTTAATCCTAAATCCTTGTATTTTTTATTTTTTTTTATGTCTTGTTGATGCTTTTCTGTGAAAATTTTGGTGTTTTGATTACTTTTTCTCAATCATTTCACTCTCAATCTTTATCTCTACATTGTTTCCCCACGGATTAGTAGTTCATTTAAATTTTCTAAAGGCCTTCACTATTTGAAGATTTTCATTTGTAGCAGGTTCACACATAGCACTTTGGATAATCCCTTATAACCATTGATTGAAACTACTTGTTTACATTAACAACAATTATAAAATTTTAATTCCAAGCTTTTAATTGCTGGCCAATCATATCAATCCTTCCCACTACCTCTTCCATTATATTCCTTCTATTCTAACGATTCTAACCCGATCTAATGATTCTCTCGTAATCCTCATGCCTGGCCTACATCTTCTTAAAGTGAAAAGGTTTGGCCAAACTTGAACAACTACTCATTTTTATTTCCTTATCAAGATCAAGCAAAATTGGAGCATGATCCAAATAAGATGAATACAAATATAATACTTAAACTTGCCTCCAATGTGATAGAATAGTAGAGTTATCCAAAAATCGATCCAATCTCACTAGACATTTTGGTTACCATTATAGTAATTATAACGCGTGTATTTATATTTGTTTTGGAGTGGGTTGCTACACACCATGGAGACGTACATATAGCGAGAATCTAGCTTCTAGTGTGCAGTTGAGATAACAAGTGAGGTACCTTATGGTAATATTTGGTATGACAAGTTAAGAGCCTAAGATCCATGTACATAGAACAATAAAGAGCACTATTTTCTCTAGTTAAGATTCTGAGGGTCTTTACGGAGGAAATTGTTTTTGAAAATAACAATAAGAGGGAATGATATAAGACAAGTAGAAAAAGATAAGAAAGAAAGATTTGAGGGCAATGCAGAAGACCAAAGTGACCATAGCTCTCTTCTTGGTGTTGGCTTGTTCTTTTAACTATTTAGAGGATTTGTATTTATGGGGGAGTTAAGGAGAGAGGATTACGATTATGGTTAAGGTGGTTCCATCAAAGTCTACATTGTTTAGGCTTCTTAGTCTAGCATGGTGGTTAGATGTGTTTGCAAGATGAAAACGACATGCCCTTGGTTGTAGTCAAGGTAAAATTGAATGCGGAGAAAATGATATCTCAATAGGTTAAAGATAAGGATATGGTGGTGCTTCTCTACTATTCAAAGTCAAGGGGAATTTAAGATTGCTTATACCTAATTCCCAATAGAGACTCTTACCAAGGTGTTAAAGCCTTAGTAAAGTTGCATTTCGCCTAAAAGCCTACTAATCCACATGAGAGTGCAATTCACAAGGAAACTTATAAGGTGGTGTCCAACATCTTATATGCCTTCATTGTCAAAGTGCATTAAGGTGTCAACTTCTTCTAAGAGTGTCTTTGCTTCTCTGACTTATATAAGGAGAATCTAGTCTTAAAGGAAATCCATGTAGAAATAATATCCTATATAGCCCATATAACAAAGTTCACACCATTCAATAGCTTCTTGAAATGCTTCCTTGGTTGAGGATAAATATTGGTCTTCCCAACAAGTTCTAGAATTTCATTAAATCCTTACCTAAGGACCTAAGGCTTATCATTATACTATTGTAAACTTTTAAGGATTTGCCATGATGTAGTCCTGTCACTTACTGAAGGTGAACCATAAAAGTCCATAAATATCGACCCCTATTATACCATCATGATCTTCATTATGTATATATATAAAATAAGAACAAAACGATTACAACACTACCATTATGTCAGATCTCTACAACAACCCAAGACTGCCTTTCCTAACATCATTATCCACTCCAAACCTATTACCAAAACCAACCTTCCATTTAAACTTAGCAAGTTCTTCATATGAAAGTTTTGTTCTGATCAAGAATACCACATTAATAACTTCTTGCCTCAATAGGAGGAGCAGAGCCAAGATTTCTTAAGGATTCCCAAGCCCTTCCAAACTAAGAGTTTCATTGATGCCGGCAAGCTGTGAGGCAGCCACAATCGATATTACAGATAATGCATTTCGATTTGAGTTGTATGAGAGATAAGTCTTCTTGGTCACCTGATTTAATTCTGCTTCCATCGAATCTCCTCATTCTAACAATGTATCTAGATTACATTTAGCATAAAGCACACTTTGACTAGTTTCAATCTTTTTTACATCCATGAGCTAATCTCTTCCAATGCTTGCCACTCCTTCCACCATTACCATTTTTCCTCAAGATTCTCCGATCATGTATTTTTAGGTGGTGATGACACCTACCCTACAATCAAAAAGTTCGTTTGCCATCCAAAGATCAACCTTATCACACTTATCATCATATGTCCCAACTAGAATCAAGTTTCTTTTCAAAATACTGTTGGATCCTTAATCCAACATTGGCCTTATATATGAATAATTATGTATTGTGAGTTGTCACTTAAGGTTGAGCCCAATTAAAACTGATCTGATAAGGTTTGGATTATTTAGGCTTTAATGTATCTAGTAGGATATGAGTCTTTAATGTGTAGAGACTAAAGGATAATTTTATTTTTGCGATGGGCTAAAATAGAAATGCCAATAGATAACCCTAGGGTTGTCAATAAAATAAGTGATGGTCCCCGGGTCACACATATCGTTCTCATCTTTCCTGATATCCCATCATCAGAAAGAAGCAGAAGGAAAGTTAAAGGGTTCTCTCAGGGAATACGTGTAGATCTGGAAGACCAAAACCGCACGACCACCACACGACTCTGAAGAGTTATTGGTCATCATGAATTCAGGTACGCTTCCGCACAATTTCCTAATGATCAACATGATTATTTTCAGGTTATAGATGATTGTTTTCATTTAAGGGGTTTATTCCGGTTCTAACAATTGGTATCAGAGCAGGTCATGTTCGATCATTAAGAAATTCTTTATTTTTTATGAATTTGGTTTTGATTTATATGATTTAAAATTGAATTAAGCGGTGGTTTTCTGGATATTTACGTATTTTCTAATTGTAAATTTGATTTGCGCATACATATGATCAGTAACCAATGTATTGTTTGTATATATATATATTATTCTGGAAATCACACGCACAAACGTAGATTGATTTTATCAATTTGTATGTATTGTTTCTGGAAAATTACAAATGTTATATGTTTATTTTGGGTATATTTTTTTTGTCATCCTGAATTCAAATATTGGAAAAGTTTATATATTTTGGGATAAATTAATTGACATATCATGTCACCAAAGTGACCTCTCTTGTGGAGATTAATTTATTTTTAAAATATAAAAGGTTGTGTGCTTATAATTTATGTAGATACTGATCGGCCCAAAGGAATGTGAGTATTTTACAGAATTGCAAGTGCATTTGTGGTGATAAATGCGTGATAATTATTTGGTTTTACATGTGAATAATGAATCGGCCCAAAGGAAGATTTATTGTTTGACATGTTCTTATTATCAGTGTTTGATTACTACGCCAAGATATCACTGAAAAGTTAATATTTTGTCCAAAGATAAAATATTAATAGATTCCCGGTATCTTGAGATGGGGTTTACCTTATTTGAATTTAGTATTACTTTGATTTTGAGACTTATCTGAGCATGTTTTGTTTGTTTATTGTTCTCAATTTAGCTATGAATGATCCTGTGAGTATTACTGCCAACATTAACTCTATTCCTATACTGAATGGCTCAAACTTCAAGTCCTGGAAAGAAAATATCTTGATAGTTCTTGGAATAATGGACACCGACTTTGCGTTAAGGGTTGACTCTCCCCCACCTCTTACGGATCAGAGTACCTCTGAAGATAAGAGAGAGATGGAAAAGTGAGAGAGGTCAAATCGCATGAGTGTGATGATCATGAAGAAGGCCATTCCAGAAGCATTCAGGGACACCATATCTAAAAAGATAACTACAGCTAAGGAGTTCCTTGCAGATATTAAAAAGAGGTTTGTCAAGAACGAAAAGGCTGAAATAGGTACGCTCTTAGCAAAACTAATTTCAATGAAGTATATGGGTAAGGGCAACATTAGGGAGTACATCATGGAGATGTCTCATATTGCTTCAAAGCTGAAAGTGCTTAAGTTAGAACTCTCTAAGGACTTGCTGGTGCATCTGGTTCTGATATCTCTTCCAATACAGTTTGGCCAGTTTAAGGTGAGCTATAATTGTCAGAAAGAGACTTGATCTCTGAATGAGCTCATCTCACATTGTGTTCAGGAAGAAGAAAGTTTGAAACAAGACAAGACAGAAAGTGCTCATTTTGCCTCTACCTCAAAGTATAAGGGCAAAGGACTGAAGAGGAAAATGGATAAGGAAGCTACAGATACAACGCCTCAAAAGAAACAACAAAAGAAACCAAATGAATCAGGAGGTAGTGGTTGTTTCTTTTGTGGAGCTGAAGGACATGTGAAGAAGCATTGCAGTAACTATCACGCATGGCGTGCTAAGAAAGGTATGCTTCTTAATTTGGTTTGTTCTGAGGTTAATTTAATTTCGGTGCCTAAACACACATGGTGGATAGATTCTGGTTCCATAACTCATATTAGTGTGTCTACGCAAGGTTGCCTGAATTGCTAAAAACCAAGTGATGGTGAAAGATACATCTATGTAGGTGACATTAAGACGGTTCAAGTTGAGGCAATTGGAAAATTTAGATTATTGTTAAAGACTGGATTTTATTTGGATCTTGATGAAACATTTATTGTACCATCTTTTAGACGAAATTTGATTTCTATTTCTGTTTTGGACAAATTTGCTTATTCTTGTTCATTTGGGAATGGAAAATTTAGTTTGTTTCATGATTCAAAATTGGTTAGTTCTAGTTCTTTGTCAGGTTACGATAATCTTTATTCGTTTGATACGATTGCTTCGTTTAATGAATCTCTACAATTAAGTACACGAGGCATGAAAAGGAAATTAACCGATGAGAATTCAGGTGCGTTATGGCATAAGAGATTAGATCACATCTCTAGACGGAGAATAAAGAGACTTGTGTTAAACGAAATTCTAGAACCCTTAGATTTTACATATTTTGATATTTGTATCAATTGTATTAAGGGCAAACAAACCAACAAAAGGAGATTTGAGGCCAATAGGACTTTGGACGTCTTAGAACTTATACATACAGATATTTGTGGGTCATTCCCTATAGCTGCTTTGAATGGTCAACAATATTATATAACATTCATAGACGATTTTTTAAGATATGACTACATTTATCTCATTAATGAAAAAGAAAAGTCATTGGATGTGTTAAAAAATTATAAGGCTGAAGTTGAGAACCAACTCAACAAAAGAATTAAAGGTGTCAGGTCTGACCGTGGTGGTGAGTACTATGACAGATATGACGGTTCAGGTGAACAACGTCCAGGACCTTTTGCTAAATTCTTAGAGGAATACAAAACTCCATCATCCCACAAGATATACTATCGCAATTCTTTCGCAAAACACTTGATTATTAATTTTCTCGCCCACTATGAATGGTGTTGCTGAAAGACAAAATAGGACCCTTAAAGACATGGTAATAAGTATGATTAGTCATTCTACCTTACCAGAATCACTCTGGGGAGAAGCACTTAAAACTGCAGCATATATCCTCAATAGAGTTCCAACTAAAGCAACTACAAAAACCCCTTATAAACTTTGGACAAGAAAAAATCCTAGTTTAAAGCACTTATATATTTGGGGTTGTCCAGCTGAAGCAAGGCCTTATAGGCCAAATAAAAGGAAATTGGACTCAAGGATGGTCAGTTGCTATTTTATTGGATACTCTGAAAGGTCCAGGGGTTATAAGTTTTATGATCCCACAACTAAGTCAATTTTTGAATCAGGAAATGCCCGGTTCTTTGAGGATGTCGAGTTTGCCGGGAGAGATATAGTTAGGGACATTGTCTTTGAAGAGGAATATGTTGATATTCCCACAAGTGTTATTGACATTGTTCAGGAACCTCTTCCTGACCCTGTTGAAGACACAATAGATCAAGACAATGTTGAACCTCCCATGCAAGAAATTATTCCAGAAGAACAAACTCTTCCACCTCAAGAACCTATGCCATTAAGGAGATCTACGAGAGAAAGGAGAAGTGCAATACCAGATGATTACATTGTATTTCTCCAAGTACATGAGGTTGACATTGGAGTGATGGAAGATGATCCGATCAATTTTTGTCAAGCCATAGAAAGTTCTAACTCTCAAAAGTGGATTGATGCCATGAATGAAGAGATTAAGTCCATGAAGGACAATGACGTTTGGGATCTTGTCCCATTGCCTGAAGGTGCAAAACCCATTGGTTGCAAATGGATATTTAAGATCAAGAGGGATTCAAAAGGCGATGTTGAAAGATATAAGGCTCGTCTTGTCGCAAAGGGATTTACATAGAAAGAAGGCATCGACTATAAAGAGACTTTCTCTCTGGTATCTTCAAAGGACTCTTTCAGGACTATAATGGCTTTGGTGGCGCATTTCGATCTTGAGTTATATCAGATGGATGTAAAGACGGCGTTTCTCAATGGTGACATTGATGAGACAATCTATATGGTGCAACCAGAAAACTTTGTTTTGAAAGACTCAAAGAATATAGTTTGCAAACTTAAGAAATCCATCTATGGGCTCAAGCAAGCATCTCGACAATGGTATTTCAAGTTTCATCAAGTAATCATCTCATTTGGTTTTGAGGTGAATTTGGTAGATGACTGTATATATCATAAGTTCTGTGGGAGCAAGTATATTTTTTTAATTTTATATGTTGATGACATTTTGCTTACCAGCAATGATATAGAATTATTGTATGAAACCAAGAGATTTCTAGCTAAGAATTTTGAGATGAAAGACCTTGGTAATGCATCTTTTGTATTAGGCATACAGATACACCGAGATCGTTCTCGGGGTATTCTTGGATTGTCACAAAAAGGCTATATTGAAAAGGTTCTCAAGAGATATGACATGCAAGAGTGTAAACCAGGTGATACCCCAGTGGCTAAGGGAGACAAGTTTAGTCTCAATCAGTGTCCTAAGAATGGCTTTGAAGAAAAGGAAATGCAGAAGATTCCCTATGCATCAGCAGTATGGAGTCTGATGTATGCTCAGGTCTATACGCGTCCTAATATTGCGTGCATTACAGGGATGTTAGGCAGATACTTGAGTAATTTAGGATTAGACTATTGGAAAGCAGCCAAATGGGTCATGTGGTACTTACAGAGAACGAAAGACTACATGCTCACATATCGGAGGTCGGATAAGCTTGAGATCGTTGGGTATACTGACTCCGATTTTGCTGGATGCCAAGATACTATAAAATCTACATCGGGCTATATATACCTGCTAGCTGGAGGTGCTATTTCTTAGAAGAGTGCTAAACAGTCTCTTATATCCTCTTCTACTATGGCAGCAGAGTTCATAGCATGTTATGAGGCATCCAATCATGGAATTTGGCTGCGAAATTTTGTCACGAGGCTACACATAGTGGATGGTATTGAAAGACCACTCAAGTTATTTTGTGACAATAAATCAGCAGTTCTATTTTCCAATAACAACAGGAGCTCGACAGAGTCAAAGCACATAGGCATCAAGTTCCTTGTTGTTAAAGAAAGAGTTCAGAGTGGACAGTTGTCTATAGAGCATATCAGAACAAACTCCATGGTTGCAGATCCGCTTACTAAAGGGTTACCACCCAAAATATTTCATGAGCACACTGCTCATATGGGTGTTATGCCATTAAGTGATGTTCAGTTTTAGTAGGAGTTTGTAACTTTTAAATACTTTTATGATATAAATTTTTTTTGTTTATGTATGGTTTAAGAATATTTTTTGCAGAAATAAAGTTTTGGTATATTGACACTCTAATTTTATTATGCTTTGATCTCACTAAGGTTTAAGGAGGACCAATTGGAATTAGGCATGTTAAGATCACATCACATGAAAATTCCATGCTACACATCCATATCATGATCCATGTCATTCATTTGTATCAGCATATGTGACCATTGATGGGTTGAGTTATGATAACTGTAGCGAAGACTGCTTTGATCCTATGTTGGTACGATTGCTGGACCGGATTGGTTATAGATACTTTCGGTAATGACAATAACATTGAGCTCATATGGTTAATTTTGCAATACATAATTATAAGGTTACACATATAGTCCAAGTGGGAGATTGTTGGATCCTTAATCTAACATTGGCCTTTTATGTGAATAATTATGTATTGTGAGTTGTCACTTAAGGTTGAGCCCAAGTAAAAGTGATCTAATAAGGTTTGGATTATTTGGGCTTTAATGTATCTAATAGGATATGAGCCTTTAATGTGTAGAGACTAAATGGTAATTCTATTTTTGCGATGGGTTAAAATAGAAATACCAATAGATAACCCTAGGGTTGTCAATAAAATAAGTGATGGTCCCCGGGTCACACGTATTGTTCTCATCTTTCCTGGCATCCCATCATTAGAAAAAAGTAGAGGGAAAACTAAAGGGTTCTCTCAGGGAATACGTATAGATATGGAAGACCAAAACCGCACGACCACTGCATGACTCTGAAGAGTTATTGGTCATCATGAATTCAGGTACACTTCCGCACAATTTCCTAATGATCAACATGATTATTTTCAGGCTATAGATGATTGTTTTCATCGAAGGAGTTTATTCCGATTCTAACAACTACTCCCCACTTTCTCAAATGATGAATGAGCCATTGTGTCTTTAGTACGCGTATCTTTACTACCGCTCCCACCACTGATATGCTTGTTCTAAAAGCTAAAGTCATTTGTCGTTACCAAGGTTTTAAATTGCGGTCGCAGTCGCGTTGCAGTTTTTGCCATTCGAGCCTTGCGAGTGCTGTGATGCGGATTGCGGTCGCTGCAACGTGAATTTTTCATAACTTGACACAAATTAGATTAAATTATCTATTTTATTGTACAATATATTATAACTAATAATTTATAATTTTTTCATTAATAAGAGATATCCAAAAGCAATAAATTAATTGATCAATATTAAAACATAAATAAATTAGTAACTACTCATATATTCAACAAAGTTCATACATAAGTGAATACTTCAACATAAATAAATCAATAGTTACTCATATATTTAACAAAATTCATACATGAGTGATTACCTCAAGTTAATTCCTAAAATTTGTTAACTAACAAGTTAATTGAAAGTAAATTTTAATTTAATTCTTAGAATTTTCTAAGTTTCTCTAGAAATTTATAACACAAAATTTTCTCTCACCCTTAATTTCCTATTTTGAATCTCTAATTTTATTTCCCCAATTTCACTCTTTCACTTACATAATTTAGTTTCTCCATTCAACTCACTTAATTTTTTCCTTTTCACCCTTCTCAAATTTCCCTCTCCTTAACTAATTTTTTTCTCATTTCCTCTAAATTTCCCCTTTCCTTCACTGATTGGTCACTCCTTTGTTTCTCACCTCACCATTCCCATTTCCTTCACTTGGTTTTCACTTACTCCCATTTCCTTCACTCGGTTCTAACTCACTCCCTTTTGTTTCTCACTCTCTCACCTCACCCAGACACCCACTGCCCTCACAATCCCACTCTCCACTCCACCGATCTGTGATTTTTGGCCTTTTATACTGAGAAAAAATGAAAGGAATTTGAACGGCATTGTGTTGCAGTTGAAATTCTGTTGTGTCGCGTCTGTCGCGGCCACCACATCGTTACGTTGCAGTCAATGTCTGTGATTTCCATCCTCCCCCGTGTAGCAATTTGAAAAGGAAACTGTGCCCGCCACAACTATTTTGTCGTGGGTGTTACACGAAAAACGAAATGAGATTTGAAACCTTGGTTGTTACCCTCATCCAAGCACATATTGGGTAGACCTTTCATCCTCTCTAGTTACCACTTGACAATTTAACGCAACGAGTATGTGTGAAAAGTAACAACACAAGGTTGGAAAAAAAAATCTGGGAAAATATGATTCAAGATGGAATAATGAACATGTTATGAGTACCCGGGGGGGGATGGGTACCCATTTAATAAATGAAAAATATGATTCAAGATGGAATAATGAACATGTTACCCGTACCCGCGGGGATTACTCGCGAGGAAGCGGGGGATGGGTACCTGTTTAATAAATGGGGACATGGGCGGGATTATAATACTGCTTACATGAAAAGTACCCGCAAAAACTAGTTAAGTATATTTTTTTATTTAATATATATCATATATTATGATTCTTTTTCTTTTTAACTTTGAGATGAGATGAAAATACACATATTTTTAGTATTTTAAAATGATTTTTTATTGAATGAGTCTATAATGATAAAACTTATTGAAAAAATATATACTATTTATGTAATAGTTATTTATGTAAACTGATTATTACAAAATATAATTGAATTTAGTTTGTTATTTATAATATTCTTTTAATTTTGTAACAATCTTAGATTGTTGAACAAAATTGTAGTATGTGGTGTTAAAGTTTATTTTATTTATGTTTTTTTTATAACTTTTAAAATTTTATTTAAATTATTAACTACGCACAGATACTCGTGGATATCCGTTTACTCGCGAGGATTATAAATAGGTACCCGCGACGGAGGCGGGGGCGAGGGCGGGGGAAGTATCACCCGCCCTTGCCCCGCCCTATTGTCATCCTTAATGTGTCCCTTCATTTTAATGAATGGATCTGTCACTAACTCAAAGGTTTACGTATGTCCAGTTGCACTTTTATTCTTAGCCATAATAAACCCTTAGCCCTGCCATTCTTATCTACATTAACCTCATCCCCAACATTGCACTAATGCTTTCACCCATATGCTTTGTCATAGACACAAGCAACAGATCCATAACTCTCACCCAAAGGTAGCCTATATGAATTGAATATCAAACGACCTTGTCTTCTTGTCATAATTCTACAGAATCAACAAATGTTTGTCAAAAAGCTATAGGCGACCTTGAATCACACCAAAGAATTCAAAGAGTAAGGCATTCTCTTTTAACTTCCAAAACTCCACCCCTCTCACCGGTCTCTAAACTCACAACATGGTATGATCCAAAGCATACAAATTGTATGATTTGATTGAAATCAGACTTCCCAAAAGAAAATTAAGACCTACTCACTATTTTGAGACTCTCATATCCATAAAACCCTAAGGGAACTATAAACCCTACCCACCTTAGTCTTCTAGGAGATAATTTTTATAATTAATACCCCTCCATCATAGTAATTGTTAAGTACTTTTATATATATATATATATATATATATATATATATATATATATATATATGTATGTATATATATAATATTGATAATTTTTTAATAATATCCACTAGTATTTAGAGACGAAATTAGAGAAAAAATTGTTCCATCTCTAAATATGGCATCTCTAAATATTTAGAGACGGAAATTGTTCCATCTCTAAATATGGCGTCTCTAAATATTTAGAGATGATAAATTAATTCTGTCTCTAATTTAGAGATGGAAAACATCCATCTCTAAATAAAAAAAAATCGTTTCTAAATTAGAGATGACATTGTTCCATCTCTAATTTCGTCTCTAAAATTAGAGACAGATTTTTCCGTCTGTAAATCCATCTCTAATATCTTAAAAAATATTTTAAAAAAATAAGCATCTAGTTGAGATTTGCCACAACTAGATGCCTTCATTTTATTAAAAAAAAATAAACATCTAATTGTGATTTACCACAACTAGACACCATTTTATAAAATTCCAAATTGCAGAAACATCTATTCACCAAAATAGTAATCAGAGATACAAATTTGCATAAATGGAATATTAAAAAGTGCTACAAGAAGGATTGATGCATCAAAGATTGAACAAAATGAAATAGCCAACCACGAGCTTTCATAATCTTTACATAATGGTATTTATATTTTCTTTCTATCTTAAATAAAGAAAAATCTTATATATCAATGTGTCATATTGATAACCTATGTTTTTCATGTATAGTTACAAGAGATCTACTTCAAGATCCTGTTATCTAAAACATTTTGAAAAAGGCAACTAGTTGATAATCACCATTCATAGCAAGATTGGCAATTGCCCCAGCTGCTACTCTACGAACAGGTTCATCCTCATATCTTCTAAGAAGCATCAGCAAGGAAGTAAGACCACCAACTTCAACAATTCTCTTTTGATTAGCCTCTGCATATTACATTGAGACAAATTACTAAACAAGATCCTACACATAACAAAAGACCCATGAGCATATAACACACAAGACTATAGTCTTAAAATTTTTTGGAAGGCCAATATCTATCGTGATAAAATAAATCTATGCAGCAATACATATGACAATCTCAAGATACTCTAACATAGAACAGTAAACAGGAACATTTAGCTCAACAAGAAGCAGATCCAAATAATATTTAAGATATGGCTTTCTTATGAATGCCAGTTAAGCAACATGCCAAGAACAAGGCTAGATATGTTTATAGGTCTATGGATGGTTTTGATTTATATCTCTAAAACTTAGACAGATAATCCATTTACTTAAAATTGTAGAAGTATTGCACAGGATGATGGTAAAAAAAAACCATAGAGCACCATTCTCAGGATCTATAAACTGAGCATTGCAATTAAAGATAAAACATGAGCAAAACATAGCTTGGAGACAAGAAAATTTTAATTTCTGCACCAATTTCACCCTTTCCCAAAATTCGTATAGCTTGGAGAAAAGACAGGAAGCAAAAACAAGAATTAGAATATCAGGTAATTACTATCTGTAATCGATCCATCATAAAAATCACTAGCATCACTATCGCGAAAGTGTGATTCATTTTGAATATTTTGCTAGCAAAACATCAGGAAACAGGTAGTAGAAAGCAGAAGATCAAATAACAGAGCCTTATGAAAAGGCTAGATGGGGCCACCAAATTTGACATTTTGATTCCCAAACATTTCTTTTTAATGTAAAATTCTTACTCACTACTTATCCTTATTTACCAATAAGTATTGGTTAAAACATAAAATTTGAGAAGAGACAACAGACCAAGGATAAAACATAAAAAGATAAAATAAGCAGAAACTAGAAAAACTTACTGTTCTAGCTTAGCGGAAAATTGAGCAACCTTTTGCTTGCACTGATTTGCAGAAGTTATCGCCTCTTCATTTTTATAAAAATCAGTCGACTTTTCATAGTAAATAACAGCCTGCTCAATATTCTGTTCAGACTCGTACAACTCCGCAATTTCCTGTGTGTATAATAGTAAAACTCAGTTATGACAGGTTCATGATCATACTAAGCACCATGGAAACCCTGCTGCCTTAAATTATTAAACTCCATATATAAAAGGAAATTACTTTGATTCAGTATTGTATGATGCTACCATCCACTGAACCCAAATATTAATTGATAAGCCCTATCCTAAAAAACATGAAATTAACTTATATTAAGACAGCTAATCTTCTCCTTTACTCTCTAAAATTCATAACATACATGCAGTCCAACTAATTCTTTTATAAAAGCCATGCTCAATAGAGGTGAGTATGCCACTTCTAGGTACCCAACATTAATCTCAAACATTAATTTGCAATAAATCAACATTTCAATTGTCTCACGTATGCCTTTAAAGGTTACCCCATACTCCTTATGGAAGTATAGAAACATGTTTTAACTTCATAGTTGTTTGCATCTTAACAACATAAAGCGAACAAGGTAAGAATAAAACTGTTTTAGAAAAAAATAATGATAAAGTTTATGTTGATTACTTAAAAATCAAAAGAACTCCAATATTCACCTCATAACTAGACATGCTAAGGGACTAATGGTAAAGCTATTTACATCATCATTTATAGGTGAACAAATTGGACATGTTTACTCGACCCTATATAACTGTCAAGTTGTATGATCCAATTTTGCATATCAAAAAACCTTTCAATGTTCTTTGCAATTATTTTTTAATTGCATATATGTAAATTTCCAAACAGTGAGTTGTACTTTAGTCAATCTTACTAAGACCTTGCTTTACCCCTTGCTGTCATACCTCTCAAGTAATTTCATTCAATCAACAAAGTCAGTTATGCTATGTTTAGAAATTTTAGAGAGAATGGAATGAAAAGGAATGGGGTGAGATGGGATACAGAAGGAAACCCAGTTGCCCAAATTCAGAGGATATCCATGTCCACTTGCCACGATGCTACCCGAGAGATCAACAACATTGCCACCAGCAATCCTATTGGGAAAACTATGACAATAATTAAACCTAATAACAGGGTTCATACTAGGATGGCCAATCGGCACAGCAGGGCGAACACACCAGGTAGCAGTAACAGTAGTACCCGAAGCCACAGTTCTATACCCCATTCCAACCAAGCCAGCATCAGAGACAGACGCAGGGTAGAAAAGGGGCACCGCACCAGGCTAGTACAAAAGCTACTGAAAATTTTGAAATCACAGAGAAACCATAAAAATGAATCGAAGAAGAACACGAATCGAAAACAAAAAAAACCTAATGGATTGGTTCAGGAATGGATTCGTACATTGAGGTCCAGTGCAATTAAAACCCTAGTCAAATTGAGCAAAACAATGAGAGAATTTGATAAATTCAGAGAAAGAGATAGAAAGTACCAAATTTTGAACGGTGCAGAATGGAGGGAGAACGAGGTCAGATATGGAGGGAGAACAAGCTCAGAGATGGAGAACGAACTAGCACGAGCTCAGAGATGGAGACCGAACTAGCACGAGCTCAGAGATGGAGACCGAACTAGCACGAGCTCAGAGATAAAGGAATGAGGTCAAAGATGGAGATTGGAGATGAGGGAACGAGAAAAATGGGGGTTCTGAGATAGAATTGGGGATCGGGAGAAATGGGGGTTCTGAGTTAGAAAGGGATTTAGTTAGTAATATTAGAGACGGAAACAACATTCTGTCTCTAATATATTTTGACCATTTTAAACACTTATTTGACTAAATAGAGACAGCATTAGAGATGGCAAATTTAGAGACGGATAAATTTCGTCTCTAAATTCCATCTCTACACATATTTGACTTTATAAAACATCACATTGACTAAATAGAGACGGAATTAGATATGAAAAAATCTGAGACGGGATTTTTCTATCTCTAAAATCCTTCTTTAAGTATATTTAACTTTAAATTAACTAAATAGAGACAGAATTAAAGACGAAAAAATCTGAGATGAAATTTTTTCGTCTCTAAAATTCGTCTATAAGTATATTTGACTTTAAATTGACTAAATAGAGACAGAATTAGAGATGAAAAATTCTGAGACGGATAATTTTCATATCTAAATTATGTCTCTAAATTTTAAATTTTATTTTCCCTCTCTAAATTATCAAATCTATATATGTTTCCGTCTCTAAATTCTGTCTCTAAATCAAAAATTTCTAGTAATGATCTAAAAATTAATTTCACTCAGCATTAACTAATAATTTCAAACGTAAAATTGACCTTTACAAAATAATTCACCCAAATGAATTATTTCAAAAATATTCTTAAAATGAAAAAGAAAAGAAAAAAGTATGCAACCTCCTGAATTTTGACCCTTTTACAAATTATCAGCACGAACTTTAAAATCTTTATAATTAGTCATTAAACTTTAATTAATGTTTTAATAGATCATTCTATTTAATTTAGATCTATTGACTCACTAATGACAATATTGTATAATAACATCTTATTCATATTAACATTAATTATAGACTATTTATTAATTAATTTATTAAAATTTGATTATAAATACATTTTATTATTACAAAATAAATAACAACAAATTTTGTTATTAAAATAAATTTATTTTTTATTTATGTTGTAATTAATAAAATGTATTTAAAATAAATTTAATAAGTAAATTAATAAATAGATAAAAAATAATATTAATATAAATAAAATATTATCATATAATATTATTGTTAATAAATTAATAAATTCAAATTAAATAAAAAGATCTATTGAAATATTAATTAAAACGCATATATTAATTGAAAAAAATTTACAATAATAGTATTGATTTACAAAATAGTCAAATTTAAGGGATCTCTATCTTCACCTCGGTCAATATGTTATTCTCTCACCCTCACTCCTCACCCCTTCAATTCTACTATGATAAACTTATGATTTTATATATATATATATATATATATATATATATATATATAGATATTTTTGAGAGAAGTTTTTATTATGAGAGAATAAGAGAGTAAATCTTGACCATACAACTATACATAGATGGTCAAGATTAAAAGTTACTTAAAGATCATGTGACCACTTAAAAAAATCATATGCATTTATGTTCTAATCTTAATCATTCATGTAAGATCCAATAGTCAATATTTACTCTCTCTTACCTCTTACAATAAATACTCCTCTCATCAGAGTAAGATCATATATATAAAATTGAAAATTTAAATTTGAAATATAAAACTGAACTTTTTCTAGGGAAATATAATGTTATTAATTTGTGGATTTACCGATTTATGTCTGAATTGTGTAATTGATTTTTTTTTTTTTAAGATTTACGTCTGAAATGTAAAACTTGATCTTTTAGTGGAATAACGTTATAAAACCCTAAATAATATTGCTGAGTTATGTTTTTCAATATATATTAATATTTTTTAAATTATTAATTAGACTTAATAATCAAAATTCATCTTATCATTAAAATTTATTTCTTTATTCTCTCTTTTATTAATGTTAGTATTAAATAACTTCTCTCTTTTTATTAAATTAAAGAGAAATATTTTATGTGTGTGTAACATTACTTTAAATTAAATTATTATGTTTGGAAAAACATGACATAAAAACCCATGATTTTAAAGTTATTTTAAGAAAGAAAATAATGAGTTTTTGGTCCAAGACAAAATGTGTGTGTGTGTATGACGTTACTTTAAATTAAATTATTATGTTTGGAATAACATGACATAAAAAATCCATGATTTTAAAGTTATTTTAAGAAAGAAAATGATGAGTTTTTGGTCCAAGACAAAATATGTGTGTGTGTGTGTTTTTGCTCCAAGACAAAATGTATGTGTGTGTGTGAATAACATGACATAAAAATCCATGATTTTAAAGTTATTTTAAGAAAGGAAATAATGAGTTTTTGGTCCAAGACAAAATATGTGTGTGTGTTTGGAATAACATGACATAAAAATCCATGATTTTAAAGTTATTTTAAGAAAGAAAATAATGAGTTTTTGGTCCAAGACAAAATATGTGTGTGTGTGTTTTATCCTTCTAAATATATTAATTTTTTGTTTTAGTTTCTCAAAATTTTTTGTTATAATTTGTGTTGTTGTAATTTTAAAAATTGGTAAAATTAATTTATGTCTTTATTTTAAAAGTGAGTAATATTAATTTTTAGTTTTAATTTCTCAAATTCTTTTTTAGTTTTAGTTTCTCAAATTTTTTGTTATAATTTGTGTTTTTGTAATTTTAAAAAATGAGTAAAATTAATTTATGCCTTTATTTTAAATGTGTGTGTGTGTAAAAAATGAGTAAAATTAATTTATGTCTTTATTTTAAATGTGTGTGTGTGTGTTTTTATCCTTCTAAATATATTAATTTTTAGTTTTAGTTTATCAAAATTTTTGTTATAATTTGTGTTTTTGTAATTTTAAAAATGAGTAAAATTTGTGTGTGTGTGTGTGTGTGTTTTTATCCTTCTAAATGTATTAATTTTTAGTTTTAGTTTCTCAAAATTTTTTGTTATAATTTGTGTTTTTGTAATTTTAAAAATGAGTAAAATTAATTTATGTCTTTATTTTAAAAGTAAGTAAAATTGATTTAATTTAATGCCTCTCATATTGTGTATATATATCTGTCTGTGTATGTGTTTTGTGTGTTTTTTATCTTTTTAAATATATCAATTTTTAGCTTTTAGTTTTAGTTTCTCAAAAAAATTTATTATAATTTGTGTCCTTATAAATTTAAAAGTGAATAAAATTAATTTATGTTTTTATTTTAAAAGTGAGTAAAATTGATTCAATTTAATACCTCTCATATTAAATCTTCTATCATTTTAAGGGCTAAAAAAATTTAATAGAAGGGGTTAAATTGAGTTAAATTGAGTGTGTGTGTTTTTATCCTTCTAACTATATTAATTTTTAGTTTTAGATTCTCAAATTTTTTTTATAATTTGTGTTTTTGTAATTTTAAAAATGAGTAAAATTAATTTATATATTTATTTTAAAAGTGAGTAAAATTGATTCAATTTAACGTCTCTCATACTAAATCTTCTATTATTTTAAGGGCTAAAAAAGTTTAATAAAAAGGATTAAATTGAGTTATTTTGAGAGATTAAAATAAAATATTAATATATTTAGAAGGGTGAAAAACATATTTAAACTAAATATATATGCGGAGATGCGAATAGACCAGGCAGTCGGCACGGGTACCAGACTCCAGGTATATATATATACACGGTACCAGACTCCAGGCTTTATATATATATATATATATATATATATATATATATATATATATATACACGGTACCACACTCAGGCTTTATAGATATATTATAGTGTCTATATAATTACTCCATATATATCTATTTTAATACTTAAGTTCGTTAATTTGTTTAAAAGTCTAGACTTATTTATTTATTTATAAGTAAGTGTATTTACTTATTTAAAAATTTTATTATAAAATATATTTTTAAATATACTAAAAAATCACTTGATAGGTTTAAATCAAAATTTGACCTGATCAGACCTATGTCATGACCAGTAAACAATCATATCTTAAAATAATAATAATAATAATAAAAAGTAATGGTTCTCTTATATTTAGGAGCACTTTTCAATATTGTTATGCATATGCGAAAGGAAAAACCAATGAATGAAAGCTACAGGTATGATTGAGATTAATTAGTGGCCCACGCAATCAACTTGATGGGTGAAAATTAATTGTGTCTAGTGCCTAGTGGTTGAGGCACAACTATAATGGAGACTTGCAATCAAATTCTCATACACATGTATTTTCTTCTTGGCATGACTACTAAGCATTCATGTACAATCGCTACCCCCTTTCTTTATGCTAAACCATTCTTGTCGTACCTTATAATTAACACGATGTGCCAGCTCAAGCATTTGAGGCAAAGTTCCGTGACAGTATACTTGTTGCAAAAACTCATTTGAAGTTAGGATATATAATTGTCAAGCACTGGTCCTTAGGTCTATTTCTCTTCAAGGGAAAGAGCACTAGTTTGGTCCACTTACCACGTGCAAACCACTCATGCCCACACTGGCTTCCAAGTTTAACATATTTGGTTAAGTAGGCACATGATTACGGTCTAACTTCACTATCTTTATTCATAATATCTTAGATATTTTCACGAATATTTTCACCATCTTTATTTTTTTTAAATCATCTTAATTAATTAAAGAAGAAAGTATTAAATATTTTTAAAAAATATTAAATTATTATACTTTTTATTTAATAGTTTTTATTTTAACTTTTTAACGTGTGTTCTAAAGGTATACATTAACAAAATCCGTATAAACTCTATGTAAAGCTCAAGATTAATTGAGTTCTTATTGATAAAATAGATTAATTTTTAATTATTATTTTTTACATAGACTCACTTTTTTAATAATAAAAAGAATCATATATCAAGATAAAAACTTAAATAAAATTTTTTAGATATCTGTAGTACTAATTTTAATAAAAACATAACTTGTGGATAGGATCTTTATCCTTATTTTTTAGTCACTTTATCATTCTTCTTAAAAAAATTATAAATAAAATGTTAAAAATAATATAAATATTATTTTTTATGGAAACGCAATAGCATAGTACTTAAAATTTTTTATCTAAGTTTTGTCTATTTAATAGTGCAGATAGCATCTGCATTTACGGGAAGATTAAGCAAAGATAAGGCAGAATGCATACAATGTGGCTTCAAATTCCCGCAAAGTGTTTCCCAACTTTGAATATCTTAATCTCGATAGTTTCTTAGGATGCCTTTATCACATACGCCTACATAGTGATTAGTGAAACAGTCCTTTAGGTCCTTTATTATTTTGAAAATGCCAATTTATTAATTTATAATTATGTACACGAAGATGTTGTTACATTTTTTTTCTAACTAAGTTATTTTCAATGACATTGTTATGAGACAAATTTCTCAAGCAATGTTGCAATTAAAATTAAAAGATCCTTACAACAATTATATTTTTTGAAATTTAAATTTTAAATTTTTCCTGATGATTTAATTCATTTATTATTGCGTTCAATCCTTAAATGAAAAAAGATTATAAACTTGATTTGCACGACAAACTATGCTATGAAAATAAATATTAGTTACATAAACACGCGATCTAGATCCTACCCCCGACAAAATTCAGAATATAATTAGCTTAGTTGTTCTGGGTCAAATTTTATGTGACAGTACACGTGATTAAGATCCTAGATGTGAATTAATTAAAGATCAAATTGAACGGGTATGATAACTAGTCTAATTTTAATTCTAATTTTAATATTTTTGGTATATGAACCCTTTTAATAATTAAGGTGCATATATAGTTATATGTCATAATATAATATGAGTTGGTTTGGAAAATGTACCTCAAAACATGCATTATTAAATGATAAAATTTAGATAAATTTTTTAAGTATTTATAGTATTATTTTTTAATAAAAATATAATATATATCTTATTTTTTAGTTAATTTATTATTTTTTAAAAAATTTTATTAATAAATTATAAAAAATACACATATATTATTAATGAATAACAACACTACAAACATATATATTTTATCCAAGTTTTTTTCATTATAAATTATATTAAATTAAAGGGCATTAATTTGGGGACCCTACAGGTTGTCCTTGAATCCTGGAGTTAGTGGAAGTTACTGGGAGACTTTCTAGATGCAGTCAAAGGATTTCCTAGACCACCAAAAAAACATAAAACGAGGCCTAGTTTTATTTACGAATAATGTTATATCATTTATACTTTTAATAATTATTTTAATATTAAATAAAAAAATAAATTTATTTAATATTTTAAAAATATAAAAAATATTTAATATTTTTTATTTAATAATTAAAAAAATTAAATAAAAAATAAATCATTTTTCTTTATTTATACTTCGTATGGAATAAATGATTTTACAACTGAGAAATTGGTCATTCAGTAGCTTAAAGCATTGAATAGTAGTGAGAAATAAGTTATTTTTATAAAATGATGTTATATCTTTTATTTAATTATTTTAATAATTATTTTAATATTAAATAAAAAAATATTAAATAAAAAAATAAATATATTTAATGTTTTAAAAATATAAAAAATATTTAATATTTTTTTATTTAATAATTAATAAAATTAATAAAAAATTGTATAGAAATAAATCATTTCTCTTTTTATAATAATATATAATAATATACTACTAAAAGAGATAGCAAAACGAATAATTATGTAAAATCATTAGACTGTATCTAGATTTGTATAATAAAAATTGTTAATAACAATCCACAAATTTAATTATGCCCCTCTCTACCTTCTTTTTGGTGTTCCTTTATTTTTATTTTTAGTACTTTGATCCTTTTTTATTGTTTTTTAACGAGGACTGTCGTCCTTATCTTTCACGCAACCATCTCTATTTTTTTTTCTTGTTTTATTTTTATTTTGTAATAATTTTTTTAATAAATTTATCTTTTATATTAATTATCTTCTTTTTTTTAATATTGATATGAAGAGTTTGGTTATATATTTCACAAATCTAACCATTGTTGAGAGATTTGAACATTTTAGTTTTGATTTTCTCATATCAATTTTATGTTTTATTATTATAGAATAGTAAGACCTTTTGATATATTAAATTAGTTTTTACAATAAAAAATGTATTATTATCAATAATTTTGGACCAAAAGCAAAGTTATAAATCATGAATTAGTTTTGAGTGAAATTTAATATTTATTTGACTTTAGAACAAAACTCCTTAGCATCCCTATTCGAGTGAGAGTAAACCACTTCTGATTGTTTCTTTAATGAAGGCTATCGTCCTTAACCTTTGGCGGTAGCCCTCTACTTTTTTATTTTTTGGTTTTTTTTTTTTTTTTTGCAAGAGTTTTTTTAATAAATTTATCTTCTATATTGGTTATCTTTTGAATAAATCTGAAGAGTTTGATTATGAGTTTTACAAATCTAACTTATGTTATGGGTGATCTAAACATTTCAATTTTGATTTTCTTATATCAATTTCATGCTTTGTTCTTGTAAAATAGTAAGACTTTTATTTGTAGAGATAAGAGACGTGATATACCTCTTATATTATAATAATTTATGTGTTGATTTTTATAGTGAAAGATATTTGTTATCAGTAGTTTTCGGACCAAGAGCAAAGCTATAAATCATGGATTAATCTTAAGTGAGGTTTGATACATTCTTTATTCGAGTCAAGAACAAAACTCCTTAGTACCCCTCTTCGAATGAGAGAAAAACTCCCAAATTCTTGTTCACTTTCAACTATAATATTATAATGCTACTATTCTACTATTTAAAACACATATCAAGTAACTAACATATAACAATCTCTGACTAATTACCTCACTACTATCAAAGTTTATATACATTTTCTTCTCTGATCATTGTTTTGGATGAATTTAAGTTTATGATGAAAAAACTTAAAATAAATCTAATTACTGAAATTGAATTTTTCTTTTTTAGAAGTTGTTTATATAGCGTCCACCACCCTTTATTCATAATGAACAGGTCTGATAGGTTGGGTCAACTCACGAATTCATGGGTTTTGACCCAATTCAACACATAAAATGTGGGTTAAATTGGGTTAGAAATTACTCCAACCCACAAGGTACAAATTGGGTAGCATGTTTGAAAAGTATCGACCCACACAAATCCAACCCACCCAAGTAGTTTTTTTTTTTTTGGTGAAAACCAATTGACCATTGTGACCATTTTAGGTTACATTTGCTCATGTCTTTTCTGTATGGCTAATTAAGTTTACGTGTAAATATTGTGGTCACATTGAGAATGTAACCAAGAAAGTAAAAATTAGAAATTCATGAAGCATCTAACAGACCATTACGATGAAAATCCAATGGATTGCTTAGATGACAAAGAGTATCTTGAAAAAATTAAGAATGAAGTAAATGATTATATCAATCAATATAGTATATATGATGATATTGACTTCAATTAGCTAATATGATTTGTTATTTTATGACTTTTAGGACATGCTAACTTGTTTTAGTTTATTTCAAATTTATGTTAACTTAATAAGACTTGTTAAGTTTATTTAATTTGTTTAGACTTATTTTACATACAACTAGTTGTGCGACTTTTCAATTTATTTGAGACATATATTATTTTTAATTAAGACGTGTTATGTACAATGATTTTTTTATTTCATATATCGACATTTATTTTAGCATAATTTTTTTATACATGTTAGACCCACGAGTTTAACTTAACCTAACTCACTCTTGAGCGGGTCAGGTCAGGTCAAGTTGAAGGAAAAAATTCATCGACCCAACCCATTAGTTAAATGAACGAATCAAGTTTAAAAATATCTCAAAACTCACTCAACTCATGTAATAGACACCCTATTTAACAAATCAAATAGTAATTATATTCATATTTTGGGTAAAATGCCTTTTAAATTAGACTTAATTTCAGCAAGAGAGTTCACTGAGAAATCGTTCATTGATACTTCTGGTCTACATGTAGTAGTATTTTTCCTTGTTGCTTTTCTTACAACTTTTGTTGATTAATAATTTAGGTTATATGAGGAGATTTGATTATTTTTTTTGCTCAAGATAGATTATTAAGAATGAACAGAGAAATAAAGTCTCAAGTATAAGATCCAAATTCATTGGTAAGTACCCAAATCACTACCAACAAACTGGAGGGTAGCTCAAAAATTAATAGAAAAACACAACCAACAAACACAAATTTTCCTTTCTTTGACTTAAGTACAAACACTTAACTTCTTGAGCAACTCATTACACCTAAGAGAAATCTCAGGATAGCACAACGTGCTAGGAAAATCCCTTTTTTCCCTTTAAATTGTAGATTGCATTGAGTTATGTTAACGTGAATCTGGCTCTTGTTGACGCATAATGTCTTGTGAAGGCTGACTTTGTTACCTCGAATTCTTTCTACAACTCTTTCTTGATGAGGTATACGACCTTGTCATTATCTCTGTTATTATCATTGTCGCCGCTATCTTCTCTGTTGTCGTCAAAGGCCTCATTTTTGTTGTCTCATATTTATGATTTGTAGCTTTGTTTCATAGATTTAAAGGTCTGTCTATACTGTAGGCTAGCGTACAACCAATCTAAGAAATTAAAACTAGAAAATTCTAGATCTACTCAAATAGAATACATATATGAAATATTCAAATCCAAACTCCTCAGATCTAGAGATCTAGATCAATTTATTCTTGAAAAGTCAAGAAAAAAAACAAGAAAGAAACATAGAAAAACAATAGAAGGAGCAAAAAGGGCTGCCCCAAAGGAGATTGACAGTAGTCCCATGAAAAAAGTGTAACGAGAAAGAATCAAATTCTAAAAGGAAAAAAAAAACACCACAAAGAAGGTGAAAATACAACAAAGGGAGAGAGCTCCACGAGAGAGAGCTAAGGCCTACGAGGAGATTTGATTTAAAAATTACTTAATTACATGCTTAAATAAATATATAAGTACTTGATGCTAGCTAACCTCTTGAATTCTTATTCCATTCATACGAAAAAAAGTTCAAATAACTGTCAAAATATGTTCTTGTTACCCTACTATCTTTTATCTTTTTTCCTTTTTCCTTTAATCATTTCATCTGTCTTGACTTTTTTTTCATATGAACATGAAATTAGTTTGTTTTCCCACCATGAATCTATCAATTAACTGTAGTTGATAATCTATTTATTTACAGTTTTTATAAATAAAATAAAAGTTCATCATATAACCCATATAAATAAACCTGTAATTGAATCTTGCTTAAGGAAGAGAATGAATTAACTTCTAATATATATATAACCCATAGCAACCAGAGTTAAAACTTTATACATTGTCTGTGTAATTTTTTTACGCATTTTCATTTGATAATGTGTTAAGATATTATACTTTTAGGTAATGATTGTGATAGTTAAACTTTTTTATTATTAATTTAGCAATGTAAAATTGAATAATGATGTAAAAAAATTATATTTACTGTGCATTAAATTTAAAGCCTACCAAGAAATCAAAATTTTCATTTGGCTGTTGCATGTTTGAGATAATGACATCAATCTGCTTACCAATGACACTATTAGCTGCTATATCAACAAAATTTAATTATTCTGATGTGTCACATTCACATATTAGAAGGGGGAAAACGTGATGAATTTTAGTTGAGGGAATGATGCACGTATGGAAATTACTTCTTTCATCTATTTTTATTTATTTGTTAAGGTTGTTACTTAAAAAATAATAAAATTATTAAAAATAAAATTAATTTAATTAACTGAATTACTCTCTATTCAAATGCTCAAATCTCTTATCAAAATATTTTTATATTAAAATTTAATTTGAATATATGATCAGATAAAAAAATTTACATTGTAATTAAATTATATATTATTATGTCATAATTTTTTTTTACTCTTACAATAATTACTTAAAACTTAAAAATTTTATATGTAATAATTTATAATTAGTTAATGGTATAAAAAATTCTACATTAATAATATATTAAAATTAAACTATTTATATCATTACTCAAGACAATTTTATTAATATATAATTATATATAGATATAGATTATATCAGACGGTTACATATTTGCCTGTTAAAAAATCTTCTAAATTCTTTTCTTTTTCATTATCACCTTAGCAGGAATACTTCTAGAAATAAAGCTTCCTTGCTGGTACACCTAAAGGGATATATAGCACGGATCAGGAAAATATGCATTTTTCTAGTGTTCTTTTCTAAATCTGTATAATCAAACCAAGCACCAGTGGTTGCCCATGTATTTACATTTTTCCTGTTAAAATTTAAAAGTAGGTGTGGTCCCTGAATTAATATCTCAGCTGACAGAATATTAATATCCACCAACAATCAAAGCATCAGTACTTACTGGCTGATCCCCAACCCCTATCTCTTAATTTTTATCTCCCTCCAATCAACCCTCTACAATTCCATATTATTTATTATTTATTTGCATACTTTAGTATTTTTACATACATATCATACTAACATTTATATTTACACATATTTATCTAAACCATATTTAACTGTATAACTTAAGACTTTTACACTATTTAACTTTAGAACTTAAAACTTTTACACTGCATATACGCTTGAGGAGAAAAAAAAAATAATTTTCTGCTCTTTAATATTAGTTTAGCCCGCAAAACAGTAACAGAGTTGGAACGCGTGTGAATGTACCATGTGTGATTCTTTCCACACTGCCAGTAGCAATTTTCCCTTCATTTTTACTCGTTCCTCTCGCTTTCACTTTTTTATGGGTCATTTTCCATGCTTCCTTCTTTTATAGGTCCCCTCAATGATATGAGAGTAAATAAGTCGAGACAAGTCATTTGAAGTTTAAGTTTTAATTGAAAAAAAAAGATTATTTAAATTTAATTTATTTATTTAAAAAAAAAATCTTAGACAAATACATTCCAATATATCATCTTTTAGCCACTCTTATTAAAAGAAATTTGAATGTATAGTTATCTGTGTCTAAACAAGAATTATTCTTATTTAAATGAAATAAATTTAAAATTTAGATTTGACTTGTTTGAAAAATATAAAATTTGGACTTAATTAGTTTATAATTTGATTTTTTTTTCTCATTAAATATCTCTTTAAAATATTTAAGTTTATTAATTTTGTATTTATTAAGAGTTCTACATCGTTTGTCTCAATATCTTGAGCGCAGTTTATATATCTGTTGAGTCACTTCACTTAATATCAATTAGTTTTAAATTAAAATCTAACATAATATTAGAGTTAATATCCTATTTTTGACGCGTATTTCGTTAAACTTGTTTTTATCTATTTCGTTAGGCTTTGTTTCCGCCTACTTCTCTGGATATGTTTCTGTCTGTTTCGTCCAGATATTTGTGGAGGGAATGTTAAGAGTCTTATGTAGCCTGTCTCAATATTTCAAGTACGATTTATATATTTATTGAGTCACTCCACTTAATGCTAATTAGTTTTAGGTTAGAATCTCACAGTATTTAATAAATATCTTTATACTAGAAGATAGAGTAAAAAAAACTAAATTTTGAAATAAAAGTTTTTTATTCATAATTCATTATAGTAAAATTCATAATCTCCTATAAAAGGTTTTAGCTAGTAATAATAATAAATAAATTATTATTATCTATATTTTCTTTTATCAAAATTACAATTCTTTTGTGATTTAATTTTTACTGTCTATATATAATGAATAGGTAATATATACATTAACACATACATAAGTTTTTCATAAATTTTTAATATTAAACTTATAAAATTTAAATTTAATTCATTCATATAATCGAATTTAAATTTTAATTTTAATCTATTTATTTAATTAAATAAATAAATTTAATTAAATATTTAACAAATTGAGCTTAAATAATATAGCTCAACACGTTTATACCCTACTCAATGCTCATGATTTTCCACCATTACTTGACTCAGAAAAGAAAATTGAAGTTAATTCATCATTCTACCACTAGTTTCAAAAAGACCCCACTCACCACCACTATTTTCCACAGAAAATTCTACATTAATGGGATTGACTAGGAAATAGGAATCTTCTTCCCATTGATGGTTTTTTTTTTTTATTTTAAAATTTTTAAATGGGTAGGAATCTTCTTCCTTTTGGGAGCATGTACACACCTTTATTCCTCGACTTATAACGTACGTTTATAAACTTATAACGTACGTTATTTGACAAACTCTGCTTCATTGCATAAGTCTGCAAGTAATAATATTTTGTGTTTTTTTACATCAAGTAATAATAATTTAATTGTATTGGTGTAACCCTTTGTACAGTAGTTTTGGGATTGTGAGATTGAATATAAATTTCAAGAAAAAGTTGAAACTATTTGATGTATAAGGATTTAATTTTGATTTATTGATAAATATAAAACATAATATATTGTCTGTTACTTATATGGTATTTTTTTTTTCAAAAATAGTAATTTGTTGATTAAAAAACCTCAATTTCTACTATGATCTATATAGTACTTCATTTATTAATTGAGATTGTAAACAATTTTACATTAATAATGAGTTAAATTTAAATTATATGCATAATGATATTGTTTACATTATATTATTATACTTTTGGTTATTATTATTTTGTTAAAATTAATTTAGTTGTGATAATAAATATTTGAGAGGACTAACTCTTTTCATAATATAATGTATAAAAATATATACAAAAGGTCATAACAAATTTTGCATCATTTTATTGACTCCGCAAAATCATTTATTCGGATAACTATATAGATAGTTAGGATTCATACGAAGTTGAGTTAACAGTAAATGAAGATGTAATATGTGAATAAATATATAAATATAAATTTAAATTTTAGTTATGTTAATTTTTTAGAGTTAGACTGTAAAAAATATATTTTTGTGAATTTTTTATTTTTAATTTAAATAACTTGCTTTTAATTAGATAAGAGAAATAAATTAATTAAAGTGCAGGTAAATTAGTTCAAACACTATTTAAGTACAATAAAAAAATCATAAGAGGTTGAATTATCATTGATAGAATCGATTTTTAAATTTCCAGTAGTTTAATTGTTGATAAATAAAAGAAATTATTGAAAAAATTTCTTAATCACGATATTCTTAACGGGTTTGTCAGAATAAGCTGTGAAAAGACAAAATTGCTCATAAATGGTTGATTGGGTAAATCTTGAGGTGCTGCGCGCGCGCACACATATATATATATATATATATAAACTCAACAACTTTATCTTTGTATGGCCAAAGGATCTATAATAAAATATTACATAGTAAATATAAAGATCTTTCAAGATATACAATTTAAGGAATCGGAAGGTAGAGCTAGAGCCTTAACTCTCAATTAGGAATGGCAACACCGTAGGGGCTGCTTGTGTTTCTTCCACCTTCTCCTCCCTCTCAGTATGAGTATGCATTTATAATTCTAACCAGCGACAAATATTTATAGATATCTAATAATTTAAAATAAAATTTTAAAAATATAAAATAAAATAAATTTTAATATAACATATAATAATATTTTTTATAATTTAAAATTATTATAAAATTAAAATAATGTCATAAATAATATATTAAATTTGATTATATTTTGTAATAATTAATTTATATAAATAATTATTACAAAAATAGTATATATTTATTAAAAAAATTATTATAAAATAATAAAAAATATAATTTTTTAACTAATCTCAAATTAAAAGAGAAAAAAGTGTTATATATATATATATATATATATATATATATATATAATACTAAATAAAAAATATATTTAATAAATTTATAAGTATTTGTGAGACAAGTAGTATAATCTTCAGATCTTCCCTGCTTCCACCTCATTTATTAAATGGATGCTCATTTTCAACTTCATCACAAGTAATCTCATAGATACCTATAAGTACATATATTTTTGTCATCTCTACTCTTAATAGACTCACTTGTTTATCCTTATATCTTTGTTGCCTTGTTACAATAAGTATGTAAGTAATATACCCAACACTTTGCAAATACATTACATATATAGAGTTTTTTATTTTATTTTTTTTTACAATGTACATATATATAGTTTAGAGAATGTCTAATATGGACCACTTATAAAGTGATCCATAGATGGACCATGACTTTTGAACTATTGATTTATTATTAAAATAAATCAATGAATCAGATTAAAAGACAGATTTTAACTAATAACATTCAGATTTATACAAAAATTTAGTCGATCAATTTTTTTTACAAATAACTCAGTATATACAAATAACTTATAAATTTTAACTCGATAATTTTTTTATACACTTAAATTTATATATAAATATTATTAAATGAAAAAAATAAGTGATCCATTAATAAATACAAATTTATTAAGTCTAGATTAACATCGTTCATGAGTTTAAATTTGATCAGGTGATGCTTGTAACAGTCTCGAGACTTTAAGCTTTTGCATGAGAATTTTTTTCGAAACATGTGTGAATAAGCTTTAGACTTGAGTATATGAGTGCTCAACTTTTCTTAACACTACTTAATAGTTTTTAGCGATATTGAACTGAGTATGAGAGAAAAAATTGATCTGCTATTCATTAACTTAACTGAAGTATTTATACATGAAAAGAACATATAACTAACATGATAACTAACTAACTAATTTGCTAACTGATTAACGGAAATAAACTGATATAATTAAAGTAACTAATACTCCCCCTCAAGGTGGGAAGTAGACGTCAAGAAGTCCCAGCTTGTTAATGATGTTTGTGAATTGAGCAGAAGGTAAGGCTTTGGTAAGCAAATCTTCCAATTGATGACTGGTTTTTACATGAATCAGTTTGATGAGACCAAAAATCACATTTTCCCATATAAAATGGCAATCGATGTCAATGTGTTTGGTCCTTTCATGGAATGTAGGATTTGAGGCAATGTGGACAGCTGCTTGATTATCACATAACAACCAAACTGAACCAGTTGAGATTGCAAAATCATGTAAAAGCTATACCAGCCAAACAATTTCACTAGTCATAGTGGCCATAGCCCTGTATTCGGCTTCTGCAGAGGACCTTGACACAGTAGCTTGTTTCTTAGATTTCCATGAAACTAAAGAATCACAAATAAAAAGACAATAACCAGTAGTGGATTTCCTGGTGTCTACACATGAACCTCAATCTGCATAAGCATATGCAGTTAAGGTTAAAGAAGAACTGGATGGAAAAAAAATGCCAAGACCAGGAGTGGCTTTGAGATATCTAAGAAAGTGATGCACTGCTTTTAAATGAGTAGTCCTTGGTTTTGACATGAATTGACTCAATTTATTGACACTGTAAGCAATGTCAGGGCGGGAAAGAGTCAAATACAACAGCCTGCCTATAAGCCTTCCATATTGAGAACTATTAGGTAAGAGATCTCCATCATCTATGCTGAGTTTTAGATTAGAATTCATAAGCAAAGATGCAGGTTTGCAGTCAGTAAAACAAGTATCTTCCAATAGAGATAAGATGTATTTTCTTTGAGAAAGATGAATACCTTTAGCAGATTAAGTTATTTCTAATCCAAGAAATTATTTCAAATGTCCAAGGTCTTTAAGGTTGAATGCAGACTTCAAAAAAGATTTAACAACATCAATAGACCGAGATTTCTGTCCTGCTAATATGATATCATCTACATATACAAGGAGAAAAACCATAGAGGAACCAAATCCCTTGTTGAACAAAGAGTAATCATTCTTAGATTGAGTGAAGCCATGAGTTAATAAAATAGTGAAAAATTTGGTAAACCATTGTCTTGAAGCTTGCTTAAGCCCATAAATGAATTTATTCAATTTGCAAACTAGATTCTGATTAGAATTCTCCCCCTGAGGATGATAACCAAGTGGCAATTTCATATATATACTTCTTCAAACAAATCTCCATTAAGAAAAGTATTGTTGATGTCTAATTGAATCAAATGTCATTTCTTTATTGCTAGTAAGGCTAAAAGTACCTTGACTGTAATGAGTTTTGCCATTGGTGAAAAGGTCTCCACATAATCTATACTAGCTTGCTGAGTGAATTCTTGAGCAACCAACCTTGCTTTATGTCTAGCTACACTGCCATCGGGATTATACTTGACTTTATATATTCATTTACAACCAATTGACTGTGCATTTTGTGGTAAAGGTACAACTATCCAAGTGTTGTTAGATTCCATGGCTTGCAACTCTTCAGACATAGTTTGCTGCCATTCTAGAATTTTGACTGCTTGATGAAAGAATTGAGGTTCATATACTGTGGAGATTTGACAAATGAAATGTTTGAAGGTAGGACTGAGTTTACAATAAGAAGTAGGAAGATGTATAGAATATGAAGAGTGAAGGTGATTACATTTGTAAGAGGATAAGCATGCAAGAGGTTTTGAAATTCTATTAGATTTCCAGAGTGGAGCAGGAGAAGTATGTGGTGGTGTAGTGGCTGCAATTTCTGCAGATGGTGAATCAAAAGCAGAAAGAAAAGAGGAAGAATTACAAGGAGCTATAGATGATAATGTGTCTGTTGAGTAAAAAGCTAAATCAGTAGGAGAACTTAAGGAAACTTCAATGGGAGGTACAGTTCGAGGAAGGACCAGAGAATGAAAAGGATCCAAGTCTGGATTAGTATGAGGTGTGGAATGGAAAGGAAAAATAGTTTCATGGAAAACAATGTCTCTGGAAATTTGAATTTTGCTAGTTTCAAGGTTATACACTTTATAAGCCTTGTAACCAGTAGGATATCCTATGAAAACACATGGCTGAGCTCTAGGGGAAAATTTGTTCCTAGTGGATGGAAGAGTGGAACAATAATTTAAACAGCCAAAGGTTCTCAAAGAATGATAATCAGGATCCTTATCATAAAGTTTAGAGAAAGAGGAATGATTATTCAATAATGGAGCAGGCAGTCTATTAACTAGGGCTGCACACGGGTCTGGTTGGGTCGGGTTTAAGGGAAAAAAAATCCAAACCAATCAATTGGGTTGGGTTGGATTTTCGAAATTTTTTCAAATAACCCGAACTAAACCAACCTGACCTATAGACGAGTTGTTCGGGTTGGGTCATCCGATTGTTCAGTTTAACCCTTGATTATTACTCAATGGAGCAAGTCCATTTGATCCAGACAAAAGTATGGATCAGGTCAGATTGGGTTTATAAAAAAACCATTGGGTTCCGGGTCTCCATCTGCCCCGGTTTACAAAGGAAAAACCTAATTGATAATTTGATATCTAAGTTCTCCATCCTCCATCCTCCAGCCTCCAGCCTCCAGCAGTACATGCACCCAAAACCGGAGATGGAATTAGAAGAAAATGCCATCGCCAGCGTCAGAGCCAGCAGCACCAACACCAGAAGTGGTGACGAGGTGTTTCTCGGGATAGATGAAGAGCGAAGAAAACATCACTGCCAGGAATGACAGCAACAACCACCGCCAAAACAACACTGTCGCAACAACACCACTGCAATAGCACCATCGCCAAAACAACACTGCCTTGGCCTTCTAGTGCCTCAGATCGATCTATGACTGATGCGTTAGAGAGACGGAGATGCCATTGCGAGTGTCGAGTGACTAGCTACAACCTGCAATTGACGCCACCAACGATGTCGTTGCCTGAGAGATCATGCGAGTGACGCCGGTAGGATCGTGCAAGTGACACTGGCAAGATCCAAGAGCAGATCTGATTTGTAGATTCATCCTTCATACTTTGTCAATGTTTGCATCTGAGAATCTTTTTGTGTTTCTGAGAAATGTTTAATTTAGACTTTGAGAAATCTATTAGAAAAGCTTGTTCTGCAGATCATGTCTTCATCTTGTTGGTCTTCATCTGGTGAGAGAGGGCTGGGATTGAGTAGCATTGGTTAGAGGGTTAGGGGTAGGGTTTCTAATTTGGGATTTTGCTGAAAGAAAGGAGGATGGTTGGGGTGAGAAAGAAGAAATGAAGGATATTAGTTAGAGTAACGATGTCGTTCAATCGGGTCATCAGGTCATCGGGTCGGGTAATCGGGTTAGTTTTTTGAACCTGTTACCCGAACCAATAAATGGTCGGGTCGATCGAATTTTATCCGAACGGACCTGATGACCCGAACCAACCCAAATATTTTATATTAGGTTGGATCGGATTGGTCAGGTTCTCAAATAATTGGTTTGGGTTGTGCACCCCTACTATTAACAAGAAAAGTTGCAGTAGCAACACAATCTCCCCAAAAAACCAAAGGAACCTTGGATTGAAAATATAAGGCTCTTGCTATATTAAGCAAGTGTTGATGTTTTCTTTCCACCACTGAGTTTTGCTCAGGTCTTTCAACACAAGAAAATTGATGCAAAACACCATTTTCTGCAAGATAATCACTGAGCTGAAGTTCTTTAGCATTATCACTTCTGATACATTTTACAACGTTACCAAATTGAGTGTTCACCATAACAAAGAAACTCATGATTAACATGGTAGCTTCTGATTTATATTTCAATAATGAAGTCCAAGTATATCGAGTATGATCATCTACTAAGGTTAAGAAATATCTATGACCATTATAAGTTGGCAGATGAAAAGGACCCCATATGTCACAATGAATTAAGTCAAATAGAGCAGTACTGACAGAATTATGGGAAGTAAAAGATAACTTTTTTTTATTTAGCTAAAGGACATATGTTGCAAGAGGAAGAATTAAAATTTGACAAGTCAAATTTATTATGCAACAATTGCAACCTATGATGAGAAGGATGACCTAATCGAAAATGCTAAATGTGAGCAGATGATGTACAAGAATTAGAATTTGCAAAAAAATTACAGGAACCAAGAAGTTGTAAAACAGATGCAACATTTGGAAGTGATTAGAGTGATTGAGAGGTAGTCTTGAAGACATATAGGCCTTCAATCATATCACCCTTGCCAATCATCTTTAATGTGTTGCTGTCCTGTATGAAAAAAAAAATCAGGAAAAAAAGAGATTGAACATAAAAGAGAATCAGAAAGGATTGGCAGCTTCATCCATGGCTCAGAGGAAGGAAAATTCTCTAGAAAAGAAAAAAGATAATAGAGAACAAAGAAAAGGAAAGAACAAAAACTTTTAGAGAACAACTGATACCATATTGAACTGAGTATGAGATAAAAATTTGATCTGTTATTCATTAACTTCACTGAAGTATTTATACATGAAAAGAACATATAACTAACTTGATAACTAACTAACTAATTTGTTAACTGATTAACGGAAATAAACTGATATAATTAAAGTAACTAATAAGCGAAAAACAAAAAACAAAAACACTACTTAATAGTTAATAATATATGTATTGATATATACGTTAAGTTTTTTAAATAATAATTATTATTATATATTTTTTAATAATGTTGACAATATATAATTAAATAATATAAAAAAGTAAACTAAAATTAAATCCTAAACTTAAGGTCTTTCTCGATAGTTAACGCGGAATATAATATAAGATTAAAATCGAACTAGAAAAACGAAATTATAGTTAAATTTTAAAGGGATACACACTAATTCCACATTACAACTCGGCTAGTGTTTAGTTTTCAGAGGAAAAAAAGTCTATTTTTATTCCTTTTATAAATATTTACTCATATTTTAGATTAATTTTTACAATATAAATTTTAAATTTTATGAGCTATCTCTATATTTTTTTACAAGATTAACCTCATTTGAAACATTAAGGTCTTCCTTACAAATATTTTTTTAAGAGCTTTGAACTTGACTTTACAGAAACTTCTCAACTTCTTAATTTAAACTTGTTTACCATTTGAGTCAACAATTGTGGGTAATTTTATAATATAGTATTTTTTTAACTAAGTTTTATAATATAATCTATTACTGATTAAAATTAACATTGAATTGTTTTTTGTGATTAGACTTTGCCTCAAATATATATCTTATAAAGGAGTTAAATTGATACAAATTTTGATGACCAAAAAATTAGATTGTAAGAATAAATTTAAGATAAGTTAAATTAAAAAAATGAGAAATTAATGAAAAAAATAAAGCTTTATATGATTTTTATGTTTAATTTAAGTTAATAGCCCCCTATGCCTTTGGTCCTTTTCATTCGTATATCTTGCTTCTCAATTTTCATGCAAAGCTAAGCACCACACTTTCCCTTTCATCAGTACCGTCGGTGCCTTGAGGCTGCCCGCCCCCATAAGTATCTAATCCTACGGTGATAACGCAAATCAACACTAACCCTTACCGAAAAGAAAAGAAAAAAAACTAGAAAATAAGATATTATTTCGTTACTTAACTTGTTTTGTTTTTTATAGGTAGTGTATTTACTATTTAACATGAGTTATTAAATATTCATTAAATATTAGTTATATTTAATAAATTCTTAAGTATTTATTATAAAATTAATAATAAATTAATATTTCTCCTTCTCATTTTATTCGTTATTAGAATAATTACATAATAATTAGAAAAATTATTAAATAGTTTTGATTATAATAAAAAATAATGACATTTAACTGAATTATATTTTATTAAAATATTATTATTATTCTTTTAATCTTTTCTCTCACCTAAAGATAAAAAGATACAAAGAGTAAATTTTAAAAAATAATTAATAATTTATTAATTTTTTAAAATAACAGGTGAAATAAAAATAACTTTTTCAAAAACCACAAATACAAAAGAATAAAGTGAGTATTAACCATTCAACTTTGTTAGAATAACAAATTGCTCTCACAATTTAAATCAGAAATGGTGATTAAGTAATTTTTTTTAAATAACAACTTCAAAATTCAAACTCTTAACATTACTAATAAAATTAGTATAAACAATTTACCTTTAAAACTCCCTAAAAAATGGAGATTATAAAACACTTCTAGCATATTTCGAATTATAAATTATAATGTGCATACTCCAAACTCCATATTAGGATATACAAATTAAATTTCATCTACAAATAATATGTTTATCAAAATTATAATTCAATTGTATTAAATATAATTTTAAAGGATTTAATTTTAATGTATTATTAGTGTAAAAAAATTTTTATTGTTACTAATCATGTATTGACAGGTCATTAAAAATATTTAACTTTTATAACAATTATTTCAAAAGTAACATATGTTGTCATATATGATTGATTGATAGTATAAAAAAATTTATATTAATAATATATTAAAATTAAACTCAATTTTAAATCTCAAATTATAATGAGTGAAAGTAAAAAATTTACCTTTACAATAGATCAAAACTGTGATCCAACACCAATGTGTATTAGTTTAAGTAAAAGTAATTTGAATTATTTAAATATATAATTTTGTATTTAATGTCAAAATTTATGTATACAGAAACAAAAATTATATAATTAAAAAGAACTTTTATTTAGATGTTTGATATATTTTTGAGAGATTAATATTTAATCATCAAAAGAGAGATATTATTTAAAAAAAAAAACTGTGATCCAACATGTCATTCATAGATCAAATCCATGTCCAATAATTGTCCTTTCTTTTTTATTTTTCTTTCATTAGTTTTTTTTAAAGAGAATATTATGATACCTTTTTTTTTAAGGATACAGTATTCAAAATAAATTATTAAAAAATTTATTTATAATTAATTATTTTTAATTATTTATTATAAAATTAATATTGGATAACTACTTCCTAACCCACCTTAAATATGATAACATAAAATTATCATTTTTTTTAAAAGATTTTTTCTTAGCATCTTTCTCTCTCCTATTCTAGTCTAACGTACACATTATACAAAGTTTACCCAGTTTCCCCTATTGCTTTCTCTTTTCACTGACTTTGACCACAACTCCCTCTTTTTCCACTTCCTCTATATAATCCTTACCGCCTCCATCTCTCTCAGCTCATCCTCTTCTTCATTTTCTTTCTTCCCCTGCACCTTCTCTGCTCCTCGCTTCTCATCACCTTATACCATTTTGCTTCCATTTTCCACACTCAATTTCTTTTCTTCCTCTTTTTTCTTTTTCTAGGAGATTAAATGGAGGAAACTGTAGTACCAAAGAGGCCCAGAGAAGAGTCCCAAGGGAAAGAAGATGTAGATTGTGAAGAGTCCTCAAAGAGGCACAAGCCATACAACCACATACTCTCTCTTCTTGAATTAGAGGAAGAGGATTCCGCAGAAGACCTCTGTCCTTTGATCACAACCCTCCAACATGAAATCAATTGTCCCTCTGATTCAGATATCCTTTTGAACCCAGCTCAAAATAATGGCCAAGAACCCCTCATCACCACCACCACCACCACCAACAGTTTAGAGGACTATTCAACCTCTACCATATTTTGTACTACTCATTCTAATGGTATCGTGAAGGAAGATGAGCAAGATGATAAAGAGAGGGTTATGAGACATCTTCTTGAAGCTTCTGATGATGAGCTTGGGATTCCAAGCAGAGGGGATGGGATACTAGATTTTGGTGAAGATGGGTTTAACGGTGGGGACGTGTTTTCTTCTACATGTTATGGGTTATGGGAGCTTGAAGATGAAACTGCTAACTACTATGCGTTGTTGCAGTCTGAACTATTTCTGTAGTTTCTTTGGCCTCCATGTGGGGGCGATAGAAAGTGAAAAACAAAAGTTATTCATGCGTTAAAAAGTGAAATCCAAAAGGAAAAAAAGAAGGAAGATGCATTAGAAAATTTGAGGCATTATTTTTTTTTCTTTTGTTTTTCATTTTTTTCCCCTCTTTTTGTAAAGATCATGGGATGGATAAATTGTTGGTTATCAGTTACTATTAGTAGTCAATCTATAGTAGAGAAAGCAATTAGGCGTTCACATACCCTAACGAAGTAATTATTCATGCCCAACCAATTTTTTTCTTCGTATAATTACACTAATCTTTTTGAGATTTATCTTAATTGCATTCAATATTTTCTTTGTTGAGAAATTATATTGATCTCCATTAATTTATATATGCTCATTATGCTTACCTCTCTTGAGATTTGAGATTTGTCGTGATTGCACTCGATGTCTTATTGTTTGAGAAATTATACTAATTTCCTTTAAATTATATTTACTCGTTACACTCACATCTCTTGCCATATAGTTTGTTAAGAAATGTAATAGATGATTGTGCACATTTATGGTATGTGATTTTTAATGACTAAAAGAATAATTTTTTGCTTTTAAAGAGTTCCTCATTCCTTGCCTCCCAACATAAGCCAATCCCCCTACAAACTCAAATGAACCAAGACCCACACTGACCTAGTCCCGAACCCCATCACCCCTCACCTCTGTCATGCTCTAAGCCATCACGCCCCAAATCCACTATACCTCCACCGCTCTGATATCTACCGCACCACCACCCTTGTCCATGCCCAGCCAACATCGACAGTCCCCCTAATACACCACCACACACCTCAACCACATTGTCACTGTGGCCTTCGTCAAGCCCACCGCATCGGAGAGTAGTAAATTGTTGCTTGAGTCACCATAAAAAACTGTCATTCCAAGCCTCTGTTCATGAGACCTCTCGGACCAACCCATTGTATTCCTTGCAGGAATGAATTTGTTCTTGAGAGTTTAAATGGTGGTTTTGAGGTCCATGATGGATGCTAAGTTGGTGCCTTGTTGCCAAGAAAGGATGTATGTTGTTTGGATTGGATTGAATAGGGGATGGTGATCATAAGTTCAGTGGTGGTGCACGGGACCTTTGTTTGTGCATAGAAGTGGCTCCAATTTTGGGGGGTTTGGTGGTGGCTTCCCTTTTGTAGCGATGGCGGTTTTGTTGGAGAGGTGGGTTCCTCCTAATGTTGGTTCAGTTAGTTGGAGCAATATTGGGAAAAATGGTGCTGGCTCGTGTAGACTTGGGGCTCTAGTTTTGGATAGCTCTCTACGTTGGGGTTACGACTCCCTTGGTAGTGTTAGGATGGAAAGTTGTACTGGCTAATTTTTTGTAATTATTACATGAATGCTTGAGAATTGAGATCAATCCACATCTCTATTTTTCTACTTAGGATTTTCCAAAACGAGTGTTGGCTTTGGTGGTGGCTCACGGAGTCGATGCAGGGGTTGGATTTTGAGTGTCTAACAATGATGGTTACTCTTGTGGTGGAGTCTGGGTTTGACAACTTCAAGAGCTTGGTACTTGGCTCGACCAAGAAACATGAGTCGATTGATTTGGATTGATAGTATTGACTAGTGAAAATAGATGCACGAAGCTTAAGATGGGAGGAGGTGTCCGTGTAGAGATTTTTAAGGTTAAAAGTTTTTAAATATAGTATTTTTAATTTGAAAAGTAAAATGACCATTTCATGTATCACTCAAACGACAACAAACACTGTCTCATTTAAGGAGTGTCAATGTAGATTTACAAACAAGGATGTATCAAGTGTAATTAAGACAAATTGTAAGGGAGGTCAATGTAATTTCTCCTATTATTATTATTATTATTTTAATGAAAAATGACACTTCATTTTACTCTTTTGGTAATTTAAAAATAGTTTTTTGATTTTTTTAAAATAAATACTGGAATTGGTCTTCTAAATATACACAGGACATCAAGTTGTTCTACTAAAGATTTTATCAATTTGATGCTTCATAGCGTAAATTAAGCATCAATTTAGGGATCAAATTAATGGGCAACGATATATTGAAGGACTAAAATGATGCCCATTTTAAACTGAAAAACTAATTGATGCCAATTTTTTTGAAAGACTTACGTGATGTCTTGCATATCTTCCAATTTGAGTATTTACTCTATGCCAAAGCACATTTTAGTTTAGTACTTTTAAAATTATTTGAATAATTATTAATGATGCCGCTGGCTTTGTTTGATATTATGGACGGTAAAGGAAAAAAAAGAATATATTGAAAACAATAGAAGAAAAAAAAAAGATGATTAGTTATTACTCGCGTTATTTGATATATATCATCCAATAAAAAAAAAAAAAGTCTTCCGTTTAGTTTCATCAAGGACAATAATGACATGTCAAAAAATAAGGACAGTAATGCCAATGCATATTAATAATATTGAGAAGAATGAAAACATTTAGAGCCCATTTTTAGTTTCATGTCACGCATGTTTTCCCTTCCAAATGTGCTTAAAAAGTGACGGATGAAAATTTATGGTGCTTAGAAAAACTTTATACATCTAAAAGTGTTAGGATGATGACACAAATTTAAATATTAATGAAAATTTTTTTATAAGGGAGTATAACTCTCGTGTTTATGTAGTCGAACGAAAATTAATTTTATGAATAATTTAAATAAATTGAATTTGTAAGAATATCTCATAATTTTATCAAAGAAAAAATAATTAATTATATGGATAATTAATTTTTTTATAATCGATTATGATAAAATTATTTTTATGTTTAAATATATTAATTAAAAAATAATTTAAGATAATATATTTTACTTATATTATATAAAAGAATCATATTTATAAATAAAAAAGTCATAATCTAAAATAATCAACTTGTACTTATAATCAAAATGCTCAACAAAAATATTTTTCAGAAAAAGCTTTTTCTAGCATAACTAAAATAAGGTAAAGATTATAATATTTTACCAACATTTCCCAATCATCTAAGAATGTGTTGAAAACAATTTTTATTAAAAAAGAAGCTAGTATGAGAAAAGTTTAATCTTTTTCAAACGTACACTAAAATCTCTTCCTTTTTGTTGATTTTATTTCTATAAAACAAGGGATGGCCCAAGTTATCAGCTTCTTTTTCTCTTTCCTTTCTATGTAAGCATAGCAAGGAAATTCCTGTTTTGACCAATTGCCTACATGTGGACCAAAATGGTTGGAAGTACAATTATTAGGTGTCTGCAATTCCAGCCATTGGTCTACAGTACTCGAACTCAATTTTTTCATCGCTTCTTTGGATTGTACTATGTTTGATGGCCCTATCACAAAAGTCTAATCAAGACTCCACTTGTATTTGTTTAATTTTAAAGTTAAATTATTACGTGGGTTCTTACAGTTTTATTAGATTTTTAAATAGGTTTCATAATTTAAATTTTTTTAATGACATTCTCACGTTTCTAAAAATTCTTAAATAAATCTTTATTGGACGATTATTTATATTTCATTAATGGGTGTTTATATTTATTTGCAGGTTATCTTATATTATTATTATAAGTTTTAGGGATTTATTATAAAATTCTATAATTAGTATACTTAATTAAAAATTTAATTAAATTATAAAGACTTATTTAAAAATTACATGTATAGGAATCTCACTTAAAATATTTAAACTATTAGGATTTACTTAAAAATTTAATAAAATTATAAAGATCTACAACTACTCACACACATATCTTTTCACATGTATATATTTTTATAATTTAATGAATAATAATATTTATATATATCATTTCATATCTATATAATTTTTATCTTGTGTTTACATTGGACCCAGCAATAATTTTTGCACATTGTACTCTAATTTTATCATATCATACTAGTGTGAGGTGACATAAAAGTAGAATGATGTGTATTAAGCTTTTTCCAAGCTGGTCATATTTTTTTTTTCACTTATACTCTTAATTTTATTCTACCTCAAATATGGAGTGATATATTATTAAAAGATATGCAAGAAACAATTTTTAATTGAATAATAGTACAACAAAATTTTATAATTAAAGTAAATCAAAATCAAATCCGTTTGAATATAATTTTATAACTGCTCTTTTATTTCTCGGCACTTGTTGAGTTGTAATCATTAGAGAAGTAATTTTTGCACATTATACTCTGATTTTATCATATCATACTAGTGACATAAAATAAGAGTGATGTGTATTAAACTTTTTCTGAGCTGGTCATATCTTTTTTTTTTTCTTCACTTATACTCTAATTTTATTGTACCTCAAATATGAAGTGATATATTGCTAAAAGATATGCAAGAAACAATTTTTAATTGAATAATAGTAATAACAAAATTTTATAATTAAAGTAAATCAAAATTAAATCCATTTGAATATAATTTTATAACTGCTTTTTTATTTCTCGGCACTTGTGGAGTTGTAATCATTAGAGAAGTGCAATTTTAGATTACTATTCATTTTTTTATATTTATCAATGCTCTTTTTTTGACATTCAGTTCATTTTAGTTTAGAGTAAGTAGGCAATTTAATTTTTTGAAATATCTTTCACTGGCGGTTTATTTTTTGAATTTATTTATGTGTATACATTAATCTTTAAATTTATAAACTTATATCACATTAGTTTTTCTAGCATCTTTAATTAACCAAATTAAAAGACTAATGTGATATGAGTTTTGTAAATTTAAAGACTAAGTCTATACGTAAATAAACTCAGAGAATAAATTAGAAGCAAAGAATATTTTCAATGACAAAATAACCTATATGCTCTTTTGGATTAGTATTTTTTAATTATTATTTAAATAATCATTGATATCCTGTGGTTCTTCTTTGCTCAAGGAAATTGCTGTATTGAGCACATGGCCTATGGACCAAATGGTTGGAAGTACAACTGTATGTGGACCAAATGGTTGGAAGTACAACTGTATGTGGACCTCTGTGTACCATTGCAATTTCAGCCACTGGTCCACGCCACACGAACTCAAATTTATTCGCTTGTGTAAATTCTGCCATGTTTAATGCCCCTTACGATTCTATCTAAAAATCTGGATTCCACATGTATTTGTTTAATTTTAATGAGATGCAAATCTCATAACATTAACATGTACTTAGAAAGAAAAAAGTTAATCCAACACTGATTGATAATTGGTTGAAGAAATATGGTTAAGATTTTGTTTCTCATGAATTTTTGGAGGTTATTTTTTTGGTGATTCTTCATGTCTCTCTGGGATATCATAGGCATGTAATTAAACACCCTGAGAGATAATTTTAAAATAAAACATCTTTATTACCATTTGACTTTGAAAAAAAAACGTATATCTCCGGGTGATATCACTTATATGTATATTTGAGCATTATGTTATAACTTTCTTCTCATTTCTTTGCACTGGTTGAGCTGTAATCAATGAGATAAGTGAATTTTCGTGTGACAAATCTATCCAATACTATTATATAGAATATAGTTTTTGGTGGTGGATCTTAGAAGTGTTCATCGTCCGACGTGGTTCAATAATTTGATTTAACTTAAAATTAATTTGGTTGAATTAGATTTTTTAAATTAAATTTGATATAATTTTTGGGTCAAGTTTGAAGCACACTTTGAATCGACTTAACCAAATCCAATATTACATATTATATTAAAACATAATTTTACAAAAATTAATTACAAACTATAAGACTCTTTATTTAAATTAATATTTTTACATTAATATAATTTATTTTAAAATATATATTATAAAATATCCCATAATTTTTATTTCATACTTTTAAAATTTTATAACTTAAATATATATTATATTCAAATTTATAAAAGTTATCTAAATGTTTGATTCGTTTTATTTTTACCTAATTAATCGAAATGATCAAATCAAGTTTAAATCTTACATATTAACCCGATAAAAATATCGAATTGAGTTCAACCTAGGTTAAACCTGTAACAGTCCAATATATGTACCCTAATATATCAGACATATATCTGGATAAACAACATTAGACATGCTACTTCTAATCTAAACATCTACTAATACATAACATTTAAACAAATAATTATGGAGAGACATAACTAAAGTTATACATATAAACTTTTATACATATAAATTTTACATTTAAGCAAATATAAATTAATACATAAGCTTTTAATTAAAAATCTAAAACTAAACTTTTCTAATCTTCTGCTATCTTCATCTTCATACCCTCTTGTAGGGTCTAGTAACCATTTAACAGGTGAGAATATAAAATTCTCAATAAAACATATATTCCATGGTATTAAAACTAAATATATACAAAGATATATTTCTAAACTAAAGCTTATATATGAAACTTAAATATACTTAGGAATTGTATTCCGTTCTTTGACATTAAGGCTACTTATCCGTAGTCTGAATATACTAATCCTTAGCTTAGCCTTAGACCTGACATCATTGACTTAGCTTTAGATAACTAATCCTTAGCTTCACCTTGGACCTGACATCCTTGGCTTAGCATCGGATAACTAATCCTTAGCTTAATCTTGGATCTGACATCCTTGACTTAACTTTGGATAATTAATCTTTTCATGAAACACTTCGGTGTCACCACTTTACTAGGCTTGCCTGACAATGTTCACTACTTAGATAACTAATCCTTTCATGAGCCACTCCGGTGTCACCACTTTACTAGGCTTTCCCGGCAATGTTCATTATTTAGATAACTAATCCTTTCATTTTTTACTTTAGGCTTGCTTAATGTTCACTACTTAGATAACTAATACTTTTTAAATAAAGGACCAAACTCTTACCAACTAGGTCCTATGACACTCAACTATTGCCAACAATATCCTATGACACTTAACTCTTGCCAACTAGGCACTATGGCATTCACTATTGCCAATTGGGCGCTATGACATTCAACTCTTGCCAATTAAGCTCTATGGCATTCAACTATTGCCAACTAGGCACTATGGCATTCAACTCTTGCCAATTAAGCCTTATGACACTTGACTCATGCTAACTTAGCTCTTCGGCACCTAACTCATGGCAACTTAGCTCTTTAATCACCATTCTAGTGATATCTACGCAACACTTTGTTGCTTAAGGGTTTATGTACCTTTCTCATCTTTACTAGAGTGGATACTTTAGTCCATTATATTATACTTGTATTCAATGCACTAACTCATCTCATCTTAAGTGATGTCTAATGCAACATTAAGTTGCCTAAGGTGCTTAACATTTTTCTAAAGCAAACCCTTTACTATAGGTTTGCACAAAGGCCTTAGCTTCTTCATACTTGCTAGGTGATCCTCTTTCTCTTAAACTACCCCCCTTTGTGTCTTAACACCCTTTGGGAAACATATAAGGATGATTCTAACTCGTAAGAAACATCAATTCTTCAAGAATAGAATTTGTGAAAAATCCTGATACCCACTTCTTGTTAATCAAACTTACTTCTCTTGTATCTAGCATTCCACATAACCATCACTCTACAAGTGATATCTAATGCAACACCAAGTTACCTAGGAAGCTAAACACCGCACTAAGGTAATCCATGTCCAATGGATACACCAAACTCCTTTCTTTCCTTTGCATGTAACTAGGTCTTTCCTTTTAAAAAATACCACTATTAGTGTCTCAACATTCTTAAAAAGACATAAGCAAAAGATTCTAGCAACTAGAGGAACTCAATATCATCAAAATAAAAATCCTAATGAAACCTAGGCGCCCAAGGCGCTAATTGTCCTGCTGCACGATCATTCTTCTCTGGACCTTGGGCGTTTAGGCGTTCTATACTGGGTGCCTAGGCGCTATGAGCGTGACAACAATTATGCAGAATACGTTTTCTGCATAATTGGTTGAAAAACAAATTTCCAATCTTTTCCTCATGGATTCTAAGTGATTTCTAACACTAATCTAGGCCCTTAAACTTGTTGTAACTCATTTACAACCTATGAATTCTCTTGGGCATGGATCTAAGTCCAGAATCATATAACTCCAACTATTCTCTAAATCCATTTTCTATGGATTCTATGGTTATTATTAAGCCACAAATAACCATCAAGCATTTTCTAGGCTTAAACTATCCTAATCTAGTCTTTAGAATCAAGAACCAAGCTAAGAACATGGATTTGGCTATCCAAATCCCTATTTATATTCAAAACCCTAAACTATATCAAAAGATAACCAAAGAGGGAGAAATGAATAGAAATCCCCTGACCTCTTGATTGGATGAAGATCTCGAAGCTTGAATCTTTATCTTCCTCTCTTCCTTTTCCTCTTCCCTTCTTCTTGTCCCCTTTCTTCCTTTCTCCCTTTCTCTTTTCTTCTTTTCTTTCTGTTTTTCCTTCCTTCTAACGAGAGAGAAGAGACAAATAGGAGGTGGGACATGGAGGAAATTAAGAGAAAAGTTTAACTTAAGTTTTTGTGCTGAAACTTATATCTGCTAAGGATACTTGAATTATACTAATTCAAGCTTTCCAGCTTCCACAACTTTAAAATAAATATTAGGATTCATCTAAATTGTTGTTTTACTTTTATTCTATTTTTTTTATATCTGCTAGGAGTTAATCTGACATTAAAAGCACAACCAGTATGTTTAAAAATATCAAATTGACTCCGTTTGATCCCAAATTTTAACTATACATTACTTAACTCATTTGTGACCTAAAAATAAGTTACCTGTTTCCCTCAACTTAACAATTTATGTTACTATTTAAGTTATTTTAAGTTACTTTTTAACTTTTAAGTTATAACTAAATGCCTAAATGAATTCAATTTATCACAAAATTTAACTGACATGTTATATAAATATAATAATACTTCTAAAATCATATACAAACCTAACATATTTTCTCAAGATGTTACAAAACCTGGCCAAATTCGCCATGAACACTCATGGTGGATCTCATGACATGCGGCACTATCACATTCATTTTTTCTCTATAGAAAATTTCTTACATAGCTTCTTTTTCACATTCTTCTTCCTGAGTACTTAAAATTAAAAGGATTCAAATAAAACCAGATAAATCAAATAAATCTCAAGCTCAATCCACGTGTGCAATCAAATTTGATTGTAACTTAATCAACGTGTGCAATTAAATTTGATTGGAACTCAATCAAATAAAACGTTTAATAAAACGTTTCTGGCAACTATTATAAAGTAATTAGAACATGCTAAAAATTTAATTCGTAAAACTAAAAGAATTAAAAAGAATGAAATAAAATGAAAAAATTATAACTCAATCAATGTATGTAATTATTTTTAGAATAATTGGAACATACCAAACACTTTTCCTGTTAAAATAATTAAAATCAACTTGATTGTAAATTAAATAAAATTTTTGTATTGTCAAAGTGATTGGAACATGCCAGCAATCTTAAAATTTTAACATAAACATGAGCGCGTTAAAAACACATATTTCTTTTGAGCATTGTTAACGAACCCTTCCCCACGTCTTTTGAAAAAGATGATGTTATATTTTTTTTTAGAGGTATAAATATTATATATATATTTTTTAAAAAAAGAGAAAGAAAGTGATAAGAATAAATAAGTATGATAAATAATATTAGGTAAAGTGTAAAATAAGTATATATACTATTTGTGATAAGAATATCAAAATTAATGTTTTAGCATAGCAGTGTCTATTACGTGGATATTGAGATATTTTTGGATTTGATATGTTCATTAAATCAGTGAGTTAAGTTAGGTTGAGAAAATTTTTTCTTCAACCCGACTCAACTTAACTTGCTCATGAGTGGGTTAGTTGGGTCAAATATGTGTGTTCGACATATATTGAAAAAATATTTATGTTAAAGTAAATGTAAATATCAAAAAATTGTTACGAACAACACGTTTTAATTAAAAATAATATGTCCCAAATGAACTGAAAAATTACACAATCAGTTATATACCAACAAAATAAGTCTAAACAACTAAATAAATTTAATGAGTCTTACTAAGTTAACATAAGTCTGAAATAAACTAAAGTAAGCTAATATGTCCTAATTAAAAGTCATAAATAACAAATTAGATTAACTAATTAAAGTTAATATCATCACATATAACATATAAATTGACAATTTGATAAAATCATTTACTTTATTCTCAACTTTCTCAAGATACTATTTATCATCTAAGTGATTCATTAGATTTTCATTGCAATAGTCTCTTAAATATTTCATGAGTTTTAAATATTTATTTTCTTAGTTACATTCTTAATAATATCTACACTTAAACTTAATTGTCACTACAGAAAAGACAAGAGAAAAGTAACATAAAGTGGTCATCATGACTAAATGACTTTTATAAAAAAAAAAAAAATTACTTAAGTGTGTTGAGTTTATGTAAGTTGACATTTTTTAAACTTATTACCCCGACTCATATCTTACAGATTGAAGTGATTTCCAACTCAACCCAATTCACAAACCCAACTCAATTTGCATTTTTTGAGTTGGGTTGGGTCAAAACCCATGAATTTATATGTTGATCCAATCTGTCAAATACCACTATTTTAACGTACTTCCATAATTATGTAATTTGTTTTTTCTTTCGTTTTAATCATTTTTATTTTAATTATTTTTGCTGACAACTATACACTAATTTTTTCAGTTATTCCATAGCTTCCCATCTCGACACTATTGTTGAAGTCAATGTGAGTAGTGATCAAAATATATTGAAAGTCATGTGTTAGTTCAATTAGTTAAAGCTAACGACATGTATGGAGAGTAGCAGAGTTCGATCCTCACAAATGCTCTTCATCATAATTTCTTTTTTTTTTTTGTTCACCCATCTCTCTCTTGGGCCCCATTAAAGCCCTCTCTAGAGGGCTCACCCACCAAACCCACAAGATAGGTCCTTGATATTAGCTATATATATAAAGAGGGCCCCTTCACCATACCCAGAAGGTAGGTCCTTGATATATATATATATATATTGGACTATGGAGAGTCCTCAATTTTAAACAATCATGTTCAGCTCATTTTATTGAGATGATTCTGTGAGAAGGTATGTCCTTATTCCTTTAAACTGTGCTTAAGCTATCTCCATTTTTCTTCATTTCTTAAAAGAATTCATGTTCTAAGCACCAAAGTCATGTCCATGTCTGAATGTGCCTTCCATATTAGAAGAAGATCGTTATTGGTGATTATATTATTTTGGTTCATTCGGTTGAATAACAAAAAGAGATCATTTGGTTCAAACTATAAAAATTGCTCATTATATGTTTTTGGTTCATTAAATATTGTTTTTGCTTCATTTTATTGTTATCAGTGGTGAAGCCACGTCCTCGAGGTTAGGGGAAATATTACTAATTATAAAAACTTATGATATAAATATATTAAGAACATCATAACAAAAAATAAACAATAATTAATTATTGTCAGTTGAATTAAAAAAAAAAAAGCCTTCTATAATTGTCCTCGAGAAGATCTCATGTTCTAAACTTGTTAAACAATAAGCCCCTTCCAATGCCAATAAATAGGTTCTTTTCAATGTAATTAATCAAACAAATATTCATTCAATTATCTCTCATTTGATTTCTGAGTTGACTATTCACAATTTTATAGCAGAGAATATTCTTTCAAAAATTGTAATAGCAACAGATAAAATTAATACTAACTTTATAAGTAAATACATCAATGAATAAAAAAGATGCTTCTCAATTTTAACTAGTTATCTGTTAAGCCGCAAATCCCTTTTAAATTTAAGAAATCATAACTATTTTGCACATCAATAATATATGTGTCCAACATATTATCAATAACTATCAAACTAGTAGGGAAAAGAAAAATTCACATAGGTAGAACTTGACAAATTGAATCAATTTTTTCTTGTTAAATACATAGAATGAGTTATCTGGAACTAAGTATTTGTCTCAGTAAAGCAATCACTAAGCTCCAAAAATAGCATGTCCACAATAGTGTAAAGTAAATAAATGTGATAATAATGTGAATTTGTCATCTTTTAAACCCTACGACATAATCCCCTTTAAATAAAAATTCTTACCTCTGTCTAAGGGTGTTAATATAATGAGTTTTACAAAACAAATAGACTTCATTCAATAATGATTCCCACCCACTATCTCAAAGCTTGTAGCCTCTTCTTTGAGATGTCAACCAATTTCATGGCATTAACGATATCTTGATTTTTCCTTTGCAATGCTACTATAATTCATTGGTGATCTCTAATACAATTTTCATTAAATGCAAAGTAAATGCAAAATCAAATAATTGTAACTTCTCTAAGAGCTCATTAACTTTAGCCCTTTGATTTGCATTCAAGCTGTCTGCACTAATGATCTCAAGCACATCAACTATTGATGGATACACAAGAATTACATTTATTATGGTTCCATAATGCAAAACCCAACGAGTTTTAGCACTTTGCTTGAGACTTGTTTATTGATTCATTCCCCTCCCACTAATAATATATCCTTTTTCTAATGCTTCTTTGACTTTGGCAACTTGCTTTTCATGCAAAATGTCGCGTTGCTTGCATGAGCCTCTAGCAACACTCAACAAAGTAGCAACTAAGTTGAAAAGGGAAGCAACTTGAATATGATTCTTGGCAATGGCAACAAGTATGAGCTGTAATTGATGAGCAAAGGAATAAACAAAAAAAAATAGTTGAATTGTCTCTCAAAATTAAAGATTTAAGGCCGTTGAATTCACCTTACATGTAACTAGCACTATCATAACCTTGTCCACAAATTCTTAATATACTCAATCTGCCATTGCAAAATAATGATTCAGTTGCTCTCTTACTCAATCGTTACTAGCACCATCACAATGATAGGTAGTAGTATCACTAACAGGCACAATGCCAAAGAAAACACTCAACAAAACTTCCTTTCTTGTTCACATAACGCAAAGCAACTGCTATTTGATCTTTATTTGATATATCACACTACTAGAAAATAGTCATTTCCAGACAGAAGTTTCGTATGAAAACTTTTACATCCGAAACTTCACTCAAAGTTCAGACAGATTTATGATGAATTTTAGACAATTTACATTATGAGTTATATGAAAGAAATTGTTCCAAATTCGTCTATATTCCGTCCCAAACTTTGGCGCCAATTTTTTCAGATGGGTTAGCAATAGATTAGGGACAAAATAAATATTTTTTAGTTGTTTTTCAATGTTCGTATGAAATTTCAGACGAATTTCCCACGTAAACTAATACCATAAGAAATCAATCATTTAATAAATATTTTCATATGTAGTTCTTCTAAAAGTTTAGATAGATTTCGGACGGATAATAATGTCTTTTTCAATTTTTTTTTATAGCTCAATTCAGCTGAAGATTTGAGACATATTTTTGACGGATTATAATGTTTGTTTTAATTCTTCTTTTCTATAACTGAGTTCATTCGAAATCTATTCGAAGATTTGAGACAGATTTCTCATAATGTTTGTTTTAATTTTTATTTTTATAATTGAATCTGGCCAAAATCTGTCTAAAGTTTGAGATAGATTTTGGATGAAAAGTAGTGTCATTTTTTTTTTTCATATTAATCTGTCCGAAATTTGAAAAAATTTTAGACTTTTAGTTGTGATATAGTGTCATACAAAATTAATTTTTTTTATAACTACTTATATTTGAAATCTATTTTAAGATGGATTGCATATGGGATTTAAAGTCATAATAATAATATAATTAAATTTTTATTTAAATTTTAATTGAAATATTATTGTAAAATCATTTTAATTTTTTTTAAATAAATAAATAGTTTAAAATCTATTTTCATTCAAATTTTAAAAGAACACAATTAAAAATAAACAGAATTAACAAAATCAATACCTACTTAAAACAAGTCAAAGAAGTCTTAAAAACAAAGTTTATAAGGTTACTGTGACAATGTTTGTTGTATATTACTTTATATGGCATCAAGATAAGTATATGTCATTGGAAAAACACTCAGCTGTCTAGATGTCAAACAACCACCACTCACCACTCGTGCCTAATCGAATCTTGTTCACTTAAAAAGCTTATATTTGACAAATAGATCATACTCAGGCTTTTTATTTTAATAATAGACCAAATTCATTTAATGCAAATCCTGATCTAACCATTTTCCCACCCCTAATAATATATTCATTTGGGGTGTCATTAGTGGTATGTAATTTTGAGCTTTGCGATTGAGTGACTAGTTTTGTGTGTGTGCGCGCCTAAAATTATAAAATATGTGTGTGTTTACTTATTTTCATTTTATTATTTTACTAATTATTTAAAATTTTCTAGAAAGCTATAAAAGAAAAGAAATTCAAATATTAATTTATGAAATTAAAATTTTTAGTTTCTTTGAAAATAAAATAATAAAAATAATAATCAAATTCAAAATTCATTATTTTATTTTTTAAGACTAATCAATTACTTAATATTAAAATATTAAAGTCTTAGACTAAAAAAGAAAGGCTAATAATCTTGTGACAAGGTCTCATGATCTGACTCCTTTTACTCTAGCCTTATTAACATTTGTGCTTTCAGCAAAATGTTGAAATTTACTAATAAAGTTATGTTGGGGAATTTTATAAAAAAGAAAATAGAGTAGTTCATAATAGAATAAAATAAAATAATAAAAAATGAAATGAAATAAAATGTATATAATTTAATTGTTGATTATTTAATAAATTTCATGTGAGATGAGAATTTTTTTTTTATTTCATTTCCTTTTTGATATCTCAATTCAGGAGGACAAAAAAGTAAAACTATGTATAAAAAAAAAAGAAGGGATTAGATGTCTCTCTTTTACCAATTCATTTCATCCTGTCAAATAAATTCTCAAGTACACTATATTTAAATTTTATGATTCTATTTCTTGCTGCTCCATACATTTCAATCCTTCCAAAACAATGACTAAAATTTCCAATTTCCGTCTCAAACTAATCTAGCCCTGGTGAGAGGGACTGAGACGGTGAGAGTGATACCCAATTGTTGCAGCTTTAGATCGTGCTTTAGACCCACTTGCAGTTGCAGCCGCTCTCTCCAGTCCAGGTGTAGCAGACTAGCCAGCCCCAACCCTTACATTTCATCGACGCCTGCTCTTGTTTTGCTTGATACGCTGTCAACAGGGGCACTTCGTTGGTAACATGATCTGTCTCTTTTTGCCTTTTTGTACTTAAATTGAATCTAGAGATTGAATTTGTTTTAATTGCTTATAATCTGTTTGAAGTAAATTCTGAATGGCAAAGCTATTCTGAGTGTGTTTGTGTTGTGTTGTATGCTTTCATGGCTGTTGAAGGTTAGCAGGATAGTGTGTTATAGTTGCTTTCTTCAATTCTTTGTGCCCTTTTGTGATCCATAATGTCAATATAGTAAATTAGTTTCTTCTATTTGGAAAATTTAAGTTGATTGGAACTACTGGGGGCTCTTTTAAGCTGAGTGAGTGGGAAGTTACATATGAGTTTGACATTTGTGAAGGAGAGATATTCCTCATCAATTTGGGGTTGAGGTGTATCAGAATACTGAAAGTGCAGAAACTGAGACTTGATCGTGATGAAAAAATTGTATTATTGTATCTCATTCAATGTACAATGAGTCTTATATATATATATATATATATATATATATATATATATATATATAGGAGTTACAAGCTATAGCTACAATCTAATTAACATAACAGAAAACAACTGATTGCTAACTAACTAAATGATTCTTAACTTAATATGCCAGCTGGATTTATTGCCAGCTGGTTAATCTTTGTTAGCTTGATACCCCCCCCCCCGGAAGCTGAAAGTGAATGAATGTCAAGCATTCCCAGCTTGGAAATGAGCAAGTGGAAATTCTTTGGTGGCAGAGCCTTTGTGCAAAGATCTGCTATTTGGTTAGCAGAGGGAATAGGAAGAAGATGAAGCAGTCCTGATTGAACCTTTTCTCTGACAATGTGGCAATCAATTTCGATATGTTTTGTGTGTTCATGAAATACTGAATTGGTAGCAATGTGTAATGCAGATTGATTGTCACAATATAGGAGACATGGTGTGATACAAGGCACTTGAAAATCCTTCAATAGATATGACAACCACTGTAATTCACATGTAGCAGTAGCCATTGCACGATACTCAGCCTCAGAAGAAGATTTTGAGACCGTGGCTTGTTTCTTTGATTTCCAAGAGATCAATGAATTCCCTAGAAAGATACAATAGCCTGTAACTGATTTTCGGCTATCCAAGCAAGCAGCCCAGTCAGAATCTGAAAACCCTTTTAATTGTAATGTGGAGGACTTAAGAAAGAATAAACCTTTTCCAGGAGATGCCTTTATATATCGCAGAATTCTAAGAGCAGCTTGATGATGAGATAGCATAGGTTTTGACAGAAATTGACTTAAATGATGGACTGCAAATGTGATGTCAGGTCTGGATGTAGTGAGATAGAGTAGCCGTCCAATGAGTCTTCTATAAGAGGAAATGTCCTCAAATGGATGACCATCATCACTTCACAATTTCTGATCAGCAGCCATAGGAGTATTAGCTGGTTTACAACCAAGTAATCCAGCATCTTCAACTAATTCAAGAGCATACTTTCTTTGGCATAGAGAAATTCCAGAGTGATTTCTTGCTATTTCAAGGCCTAAGAAATATTTAAGAGAACCTAGATCTTTGATTTTAAAGGCTGAATCCAGATTCTGTTTAACAATGGTGATTTCTTGCAAATCATTTCCAGCTAAAATAATGTCATCAACATAAACTAATAATGTTGTAAATGAATTGGCAACTTTCTTGGTGAATAAAGAATAGTTAGATTTGCTTTGTCTATAACCTTGAGCAAGTAAAGCAGTTGAGAGTTTAGAATACCACTGTCTGCTCGCCTGCTTTAATCCATAGAGTGATTTTTGAAGCTTACAAACCTGTTGAGGAATTGAGGAGTGAAACCCGGGTGGTAATGTCATATACACCTCTTCATGTAAATCTCCATGAAGGAATGCATTGTTGACATCTAATTAGTGTAAATGCCATTCTTGAATGGAAGCTAAGGCTAGAAGCAATCTTACAGTACTCATTTTTGCAACAGGAGAAAATGTTTCAAGAAAGTCCAAGCCCTCAGTTTGTGTGTAGCCTTTAGCTACTAATCTGGCTTTGTGCCTTTCAACACTACCATTTGAGTTGTACTTCACAAGATAGACCCATTTACAGCCTATTGGCTGCTTACCAGGAGGCAGAGTAGTTAAATTCCATGTGTTATTCTGTTGTAAAGCTTGAATTTCAGAAGCCATAGCTTTCCTCTAGCATTCATGTTTGACAGCTTGGTTGTAGGATGTGGGTTCAGACTCAGTGGAAATATTTAAAATGAAGGTTCTGAGATTTGGTGCAAGATTGGAATATGAAATGAAATTGGATATAGGATACAAAATACCTGACTTTGATTAAGTAGCTTGTTGAATTGAAGCTGAAAGTGAGCAATGATAGTCTTGTAAGTATGATGGAAATTTTCTAGTTCTACTAGATTGTCTAGGAAGAACTTGATGCTGAGATTGGACAATAGCAGGACAAGAAGCAGATGGACCAGAAATAGTAGACTCAGTATTATTTTGGAGAAACAACTCATCATAATCAATAATATGCTGAGATATGGTGCTGTTAGCTTGATAAGAACCTACGTTGCATAGGTACGGGGTACGAAAATTTTCAAAAAACTAGGGTACGGGTACGACATATAGATACATATAAAAATAAATTATATATATATATATATATATATATATATATATAATAAACTAAAATCTCACAATAAAATATGACAACATAACATAAAAATTAAATAACACAAATTTCAACATAAAACATAGAAAAGAACTTAAATTGTTCAACCAAGACAACATCCACAATAAGAAATTACAATACTTATGTTGTTCAACATGACAACTTTTAAAGATGATTACAAAAATCAAAATCTAACAGTTTCAATTTCATCATTTCCAATGTTGTCAAATTGCGGCCATGGCGCCACCATGGCGGAATGGCATTGCGGATTTTATGAAAACCGCCATTCGCCATCAATGGAATTGCGGGTTCCGCCTTGTGTGAAATTGCGGCCGCCACAACCATGGCGCCATGGCGGTCATAGCGGTCCATGGTTGAAATGGCGATTTTTTTCCATTTTTTAAAGGGCTTTTTCGTGATTCCACACATGGGATTTTATAAATCCCTAACCCTGTGACGCTGAAGACGTTTCAGCCTCTTTGCCTCTGTTTGGATTTCGACCCTCACCCACCAACCCATCCTCCCACTAGTCTCCTCCATCAACGCCGGTGACTGAGCGACCAGACCCATGCATCTCCGGCGAGCGACGACTATCTCCAGCAAGGGAACTCCAGCTGTTGTCACCTTTGACCTTGGTTTTCTGAGTTAATCCCTAACCCATTCGACGAAGACCACCCACTTTCAGCCTTTGCCTCTCGAAACTACCTCCCCACTCCCACCCATCGGCCTCCTCCAGCGACTGAGTGGCGGGACCCAAGCATCTCCGGTGGCCAACGAGCTTCTCCAGTGAGGTAATGACAGAACGTCCTTCTCAGCTCTCTGTCTCTCTCTATTCTCACTTCTCAGCCTCACTTCTTCTTCTTTCTTCACTTATTTCTTTATTTCTTTGTTCTCTGTTCTCAAACTCAGACTGTTTGTTCATTGTTCTGTCATTCTCATTCATTTTTATTTTTTTTCGTTTTGGGTTTTTCACCTCTCTCCATTTTGTGTTTTACACTCTCAAGCTCAACTCTCTATTTTACACTTTTTAGTTACCACTTTATGCGTAATTGCTTATGTTATGACTTATGAGACTTTGATTATGTTTATGACCGAGTTATGACAGCTATGTTTTTCCTTTATGCTTTTGAATTGTGATACTTTTGATGAATTTTATTTGATAAAATATATTTCTAATTTTATATATGTTATTAGTTTTTATTATTTATTATATTTAGCAGATTTTTTTTTGTATATATTTTATTTTTTTAATCAGCCGCTATGCTTCCACCATTTTCCGCAACTGCCATCCGCCATTTTGTATGGCGGATTTTTGGCTTTCCGCCATGGACCGCCATCCGCTATTAACAACACTGATCATTTCCTTGCCCATCATCAGTGAAAAAGTACAACCTCCAAATCTGGTTCATCAAGAGAGAGACTAGCAACTTCAAGAATTCTAGTCCCTTCAAATGGATCTCATTCATCTCCACCAATGTCCCACATTTTAGTCTACCCTCATTATAGTTCTTATTCTTCCTTGAGAGGAGACAAAGATTTGTGTGGACAAAAACTAAATCTTCAGCTCTCTTGAGATTTTGCCTATTCCTTTTCATGGAGTGGATAAAGGAATATTTGCTCCAATTCCTTTCACAACAAGAGGAAGAGGAAGGTTGTGAAAGGAGCTTCAAGGCAATGGTTTGAAGTTTGGGGATTGAAGCTCCATACATGACCCAACATTCCTTTGGTGTCAAGTTTTACCTATCTTGCAAGCAATCAAATTGGCCAAGCTCTTCTTCACTACTTGAGAATTTAACAAACTCTGAAGTGACCGCTCGTCTTTCTTGAGGATCTAGAAAGTAATCCTTTTGGCATTTGTTTCTCCCCATACAAATCTCATTGTCCTTATGTGGGGGGACTCATTTTGGAGCTTCCTCAAGCCATTGTCTACAATAATACCTATTATACAAAATATAAGTTGTGATTACTATAATACAAAAACCAAAGTACATCTAAGAAAAAGTAAAAGAACTTGGAACTTGAAAGTTAATTAAATTTACCTAGGATTAAGTGACTGAGCCAAGCAATGAAGAGGTGTGCAACTTTTATTCAATCTAGAAATTAGGATGTCATACACCACTCGATAGAAGGATGAATGTTGATTCAAATCCTTTTCCTCATGTTGATAGATGGCTAGCTTCACTTGCTTAATCATAGAATCCCATTTCTCATAAATCAAATGAAGGTTTGGCTTATCGGTGTCACAAGAACGAAGCATACCATAGATGGGCTTTGTAAAGCTTAGAATGTAACCAACTTTATCCCACCAAAGGTCATTTAAAATTGTTTCTTTCACGGAGGCAGCCTTTTGAACATCATCTTCTTTGTAGTGAGACCATTCTTCACTAATGACCATAGATTGGAGACCATGTTTAATAGTTCTAAACCTTTTAAGCATTACAATGACGGAGGCAAATCTCGTCTCAGCAATAGAAAATAGCTTCAGATGCACAAATTGATTATACATGGCTAGCCTCGTGGAATGATTCATGATAAAATTCTTAATGAAAAAGGCATCATCAGCAACAACAGTAATCTAATGACACTTAGCATAAACACTCTCATTATTTGGATTGTTTTTAGGAGCAAAAATATTTTTCAAAGCAAGGTTCAAGGTGTGCACCACACACGGTGACCAAAAGATATGAGGATGAAGGGATTCAACAATTGCTCCAGCAGCCTTGCAAACAGGTGCATTATTAGTAATGATTTGCACCACATTTTGTGGTCTAACCTCATCAATGGTGGACAAAATCAAATTAGCAATGTAATGTTTGTCCTTAAACTCACCAGAGCCATCAACCGCCTTCAAGAACATAGGTCCCGAATCCGATGCAGCCATGAAGTTAATCAATGGTCTTCTCTGTGCATTAGTCCAACCATCACTCACTATACTCACACCTTTTTCTGGCCAAGTGTCTTTGATGGGTTGAAGTAATCTCAATATGTGGGCTTTTTCTCTTTGCAACATTGAAGTTCTTATAGCATTGTAGCTAGGTGGAAGAAAACTGGAGAGGGTAGTGTTTGCAGCATATGTGAATGAGCTAACAAAATAGGGATTTCTAGCCACATTGAATGGCAAACCAGCAGAGTAGAATACTCTGGCTATTTCACATGACAAATGATCTCTTGCCTCATAATTAAATGCCCTTCCTATTGCACTCTCAATGCCTCTTCTTCTCTTGCTCCCATCAGAAGACATATGAACTCTAGGAGGGCTCAAACTTGTAGAGCCAGAGGGTAAAGGAACTTGCACTGCCTTTGCATTCTTCTCAATAGCCTCTCTTTCTATTTGCTTCATTTCTTGAAGATAGTCATTTAACACAGCACTACATATGCTAATCCCATGTCCTTTTTCCCTCAATAGATGAGACCTCACTCTAAAATAAGATCCCTTGTAAGTTCCATCACAAAAATTGCATTTTCAACTTGCATTCCCCCCTCCAGCTTTTTTACTTTGCAATATAGTCACATAAGCCCAAAGGGGACAACCATTTTCAGCTATGCTAGTTGCATATTTGCTAGTCAAAGAAGCAGAAGAAGCTGTGCCACTACTAGACCCACTGCCAGACCCAACACCACCAACACTAGCAGAACCTTGGGAAAACATGGTGGGAAAGCAAGTTCAAGTTTTGGAGGTGAAGATTTGGAGGAGTGAAAATAGAAGTCAACCTCTGATAGCCCAAGCCAAGGCCAGCTGCCCTTACTAGACGAAGCTGGGTCGTCTGGTTACTAGAAAAAGAAAAAGAAAAAGAAGCTTTCACTCATCCATAGCAGCCACTGCCTTGCTTCCTCGTCTGGTCGCTAGAGCTGGGTCGCGCGGCTTGGGTAGAAGCAGAGCGGAGAGTGGTCGTCGTCGAGACTCGAATGGCGGGGTGGGGTGAAGATCATGGCTACCTGGCTGGTCGTTGGAGCACAGAGAGGAGAAGTAGTCGTGCTGCTCTGGTCGTGCCACTCAAGACTCGAATGGGGAGGTGAAGGTCGTGTCGGAGTTTCAGTCACGTTGCTCTGGTCGAGCCGCTCGGGAGAAGCAGAATGAAGATCTGAAATTTTCAGAGAATCAAAGGTGAAGGTTTAGGGCAGAACTTCAAATAGGGAACGAGGAACGATCGTATTTTGCCAAAAAAATGGTGGAGCCGTACCTAGCCAGTGATGGAGCCGAACAGAGCTGCACCAAGCCGTACCGAGCCGTACCCAAATTTTTTTTTTAAAAAAAATTGGGTACGTACCCAAGCCGTACCCGTACCCAGTACTGGGAGGAGTACCCATGCTTCAGAGATCCTGGATGAGAATTTCTTGTCATTTCGGCCTTATCAGTCACAACTTCAACATGTTCCTCTTCTGCTGAAGAAATAGTGTACTGTGTGATTTTAACTTGAGTTTCGAAATCTATTTCTTGGATGACCTGGTGGAAAACCACGTTTTTCATAACAAACATCTATGGTATGGCCTACCTTTCCACAATGTGTACACATTTTGCCTCCATTATTACCCCTTCCAAATCCAAGTTTCTTGATAAATTTCTGAAAACCAGAAGTCTTGACAGTAGTAGCAGCTGCAATAGCTAAAGGTTCTTCATGAAATTCAGTATTGAACTGCCTTTCTTGCTGAACAACAAGAGAGAAAACTTTGCTAATAAGAGGCAGTGGATCCATCATTAGGATTTGAGATCTTACTGCAGAAAATTGATCATTCAATCCCTTCAAGAATCTCATAATTTGATCTTGCTGTCTATAAGACCTTATAACAGAAACTAGATCACAAGTGCATGGATATAAACATTTGCAACTTGGAATTGGTCTGAAATTCTCTAATTCCTACCACAAAGATTTCAACTGAGAATATTGACTAACAATAAATTCACCTTGTTTGATTGCATAAAGTTCATCTTGTAAACTTGCAATTCTGAGTTTATCACCTTGTGAAAATCTCTCTTTGAGATCTAACCAGATTTCTGATGCAGTGTTCATCCACATGACACAGTTGGTGATATCTTGAGAAAGGGAACAAGTGAGCCAAGAGATTACCATTGTATTACAGCGTTCCCAAGTCAGGAACAATGGATCATCTACAAAACCAATTTTGTTCTTTGCTTGCAATGTCATTCGCATTTGTCTTGACTAGGAATGATAATTGCTGCCATTGAGAGGTTCGGAAACTAGCAAGATTGCAGGACTTTCATTGGGATGCAGAAAATAAGAACTTGTCGGATCTAACATTGGATTCACAGGATTTGCCATGGAACCTGAATTGAAAGAAAAGAATGAACGATGCGCAGCAGAGATTTCACAGAGAAATCTTTGATACCATATCAGAATACTGAAAGTGCAGAAACTGAGACTTGATCGTGATGAAAAAATTGTATTATTGTGTCTCATTCAATGTACAATGAGTCTTATATATATATAGGAGTTACAAGCTATAGCTACAATCTAACTAACATAACAGAAAACAACTGATTGCTAACTAACTTGCTAAACTTACTAACTGATTCTTAACTTAATATGCCAGCTGGTTAATCTTTGTTAGCTTGATAAGGTGAAGTACAATTGCAATAACTATATTGACATAACTGTTTAGGGGATTGAGATGCTATGATGGTATGTGAAATATGTTGAACAACTTCTCAATCCGATCCTCCCCCTGTATAATGTTTGTTGTCTCTCCGTTATTTTATTTTCTCCTATTTTGACATCCTTGTCCATTCATATTGTATGCTAGTTTGTGCATAAATACTTTGGGAACTTTTCACCATACCAGAGTTGTAATTTTTCACTTATTCGTGAATAGAAATACCTTTGCAGGCACTTTTTCTACGGTTTGATTGCTTCTTTTACTCTGAGCAGCAAATTTGAGAAGTGAGTAAATTGGTTGAGAAGGGCTCATTCCTTCTCAGTGGCAGAACAAAACAGAGTGCAGGTGCATTTGTTCTTATTGTAAGCATTTCTTTGCTTATATGATAGCTGCTCTTTTCTGTTTTCTAACTCTTGTTGGGGGCAGCTCCACTAGGTTTACATTGCTTGGTCGAGCACATGTTATTTGATGAGTTAATTTGCTTATGGGTCTAGTCTGACTCCTAGCTCATGATATCTCTCGGCATCCAGTAATTAAATTAACTGGTAATATACTTGTACTTGTCAAGAACTTGATTTTCTATTAATAACTTCTTTTAAAACAAGAACTCGTTGAGCAGTTGCTATGAATAATAGGTCTTTACCAACTAAAGAAAACATTCTTTTCATTTTTTATTTTACTTATCTGTTCCTATTATGTGCATGATTAAATCTGCAACTATTGCTTTTGTTGGAAATACTGCTTTGTTAGACTGCCAAGTGGAAGGGAAGATAAATTTCCAATTTTTAAATTTAGAGTAATCTGTTTAGTAATTCTTAAATGTTAAAATTTGGTAAATTTGCTTGTCTCATTTTTTGGACAAATCATGGAAAGTTCTCATTTCTTGTTAATGATCTTTAATACAATTTCTTTTAGGGAGGAGGATGGTGCAACAATGTCACTACTTGCCGCTCCCGTAAGGACACTTGTTTAGGTTCATCTAAGAAAATGGATGAGCAAGTTTCATTTGAAGTAACTTAATTTCTATATGTAGTATTTCGGTTCACACTACACATTCAGCTCACTCTTTAAAGCCTCTAGGCGCCAAATAGCCATTGAAATCCAACCTTTTTTTCACTCTATATTTTTTGTACCATTTTTGCTTATTATGTTTCAACTTATGTATTGTAAAAACACTTGGAAAAAAAAATTTGCAAACAAGCTATTTTTCTAGAGTAGTTAGTTCATTCTACTTTAGTTTCTGGTTTCTTTTTAGTGGGTTTTGGAATTTGAAGTTGATGAGGTAGTTGATTTCTTATTTTTCTAAATTTAAATGCAGGAAAAATGAAGGCGGAACATAATGTGGAAATGTTGATACGACATTAAGACTATAGAAAATATGTCATACAAAATAACTTTGTTACTATACTGCCTTTGAAAATAGAGATAATTTGGCGCTGGTAATAGATTGTTTGGTTTTGAGTTCCATTTGCTGATGTCACCCATTATTTGGTTGTTTGGGTCTTGAAGCCTTATTATTTCTTTCTTTGGTCTTTCCCTTATTAGCCGGAATACAAGTGTACTCCTTGATCTTTAGTAAAGGCGGATTAAGAAAAAGATTTTTTTTTTAATTTAAAAAGTCTCAACGTCCTCGTTGAGAGTCGCTCTGCGAGACGTCCAGTAGTCTCTGACTTGGTCTTCGAATCGTAAGTTTTAGCCCGTTCCCAGCTTGCCTTGCTTTTAGGTTGGCCCTTCTACTTGGCTAAGTAGTATTCTACTTGTGCAGTGGGTGTATGGGCTAGCCCATGGTGCGGTTTGCTATGATATCTTACTATTTTTCTTTCTGAGTAAGTGAATCTACAACATCTGGTGGTGCCCTCGTGGGCTGGGCATGTTCCTCTCTGGGTCGGTCTGGTCTAATTGAAGTCAACTAACTCACACACATGAATACGAGGTGAGTTTTAACCGAGTTGATCGTTTTTGTCTATAGGCTACCTGTCCTATCTGCTTCTCTACAAGGTCTACTTTCTTCTTCCTTCAGATCAGGCCAACCCTTTAGTTTAAGTAGGTTTATGCTAGGTCGTTGTATTCTTGCCACGTCTTGGCAAAGTAGGTTGATGGGCAAGCCTCCTCCTGCCGCAATGGTGTGGGGCGTCAGAGGCTGTTGCCCCGTGGCCAACTCGAAGGGGCTGAAGTTCGACGCAGAGCTTTTTGGTTGTTAATTTATAGCAGCACTGAGCAACATCCAACAGCTCCAGTCCTTCTGGTTGGTTTGCACTAAAGTGCCTTAAGTAGCCCTCGAGGAGTCCGTTTATTCTCTCCGTCTGAGCTTTCAAAGATATACCGACCGTAGGTCTCTTACTTACCATAAGATACCGACAGTCGTCTTCTAACATTACCGACCTTTAAATATCGGGTTTTCATCATCAGAAACAACCCGATTTCCGAGACCTCTTGCATTGCATTACCATAACGAAAAAAAAAAGAAGAGAAATTGCTCTTGTGACCTCTTGCATTGAATTACCATAGCGATGGATTCCTATGAATCATTCAGGAACAAGAAGATTCAATCGGACGACGAATTCTGACATGGTCCAAGGAAATCAAAGGTCCGCTTCCACGATTCATCTATATTGAATCTGAATATCAGAGTAGCTTATATAATCATGATTCAATTCAGGTCCACTGACTTTTGATTGATTTCTCTTCGGATCTGATTGGAACATTGGAGAAGTAGGAAGACTTTGGCGGGCGATTCATAATGGGTATCTAGAATATCCATGTCCTAGGACATAAAATATGAATAATGAAGAGAAGTATATATATATACACACACACGAATTTTTTGGTTGTACACCTAATTTCTTTTCTTAGGATTGTAGTTTAATCAGTCAGAGACCGCCCTGTCAAGGCGGAAGCTGCGGGTTCGAGCCCCGTCAGTCCCGACCTAGGATCCGATGAATCGATCAATTCATCTCTGTAGGGGGGGCAAAGAAGGATTAGGATCTAATTCCCAGCAGGAGGATCCTTCTTTCGTTTCGCATTTATCATCGGACAAATCAAGGAATAAAAATGACAATAACTAGTACCGATTGATGGAGGAGAGACATATGTAGGTTGGTACAATCGGGGGTCTCACCATATTAAGCATATTCAGTAAGGATTCAAAGAGATACCGTACAGGTCTGGCTTTTTTCGATTGTTCCTGGCCCATCGAATAGAGTAGCAATTGATTTCCCGGGAGCACATAACCTTTTCTTTTTTTTTACGATACGCAATTAACTTAACATAGTTACCCCCACAGAGTACTTTTCAGATTCAACCTACCCTTTCTTTCTAGCTCCGATTTTTGTTTCATGGTTTCTTTTTTTTTTTTTAGTTTGAGTGCAGTCCTTCTTTTGTGTAGAACATTGGACCGGGAAAAATGGACCGGACTATAACCTGGTCCCTCGGGTCCAATGGGTGCACCTGACTGTTCCCAGTTCAGTTGGAACAGAAGTCACCAACATTCATTGGTGGGCTTTGACAACTCTGTGAAAATAGCTAGTGTTTTGATCACCAGCTTCAGTTTACTCGGGATTTCTGTTTCAGAAACTGCTCCTCAGGCAGGAAACTTGCTTTCTATCTTTGAATGGTTTACCACCAGAGGGTTAAGGCTCTCACCTTCTTTTCAAATCAAAGAAAGAAGAGCCCTTCGATTCGGGACCTTTCCCACCTCCCTCAGTATTTAGGATGAATTTCTTTTATCCTTTTTATTTTAAGCGTACTTAACCTGAACCCTGTCTATGAGTAAAGTCTATGAGTAAAGCAATCTTTGGAATCTTTCCTAATCCGCTTTCTCTTTTTCTTATGCCTTGGGAGCCCAGTCTTTAGGAGAAGCAGCTGCTCACTCGTGACTAAGGAATGGATGCCTGGTTATGTCAAACTATCCTCAATCTCTTTCCCCTATCGGAGTTGGAGATAGGTACACGCGTAATAAAAGAAAGCTTTGACAGATCCATCGATCACGTTAAGTGCACATAGCCCCTCTCGGGTTGGTCGCTTTTCGCCCTACCTCTTTCGCTAAGACCTTGTCCTGTCCCTAGATATAGCACGTTTAGGAACCTATCATAGAGATTGTGTGCCAAGAGTGGGACATTTCTGTTACTTAATAGTAAAGGCATAAAGGCTTAACTAGAAATCTTCTTTCGGTTCTTCCTTTTCTAACCTGAGAGACCCGCTACTCAGTTTTTTCCTTCGCTACTTTTTTTAATTGCTGAAATTGGTGGAAATGGATCCTATCTATTTAGCGTGGTTCTTCTCTAAAGGAACCCTCGGGCGAAAGAAATCATTCTTCTTCTATCTTTCTTTGTCTCCTCGGTTCCTGGGTGAGTAGAAAGGGGTCGATTAAAGGCCACATTCTATCTACGAGTCTATCGGAGAGCCAGTCGGTACGTCGTTACGGATTCATAGCGAAGCCCTTTCTCATTTCAGCCATTGGTGATTGCCCATCTACATCAAGAAGAATGAGGCATGATTTCTTTTCTAGTAGCTACCGGCCTTACGCTTCCCAGTCTCAGGAAAAGAATAGCTCTTTCGGTCAAAGTCGATAAGGATCAAAGTCCAATAGCTAGGGTGGGATTGTCCTCTTTTCTCAACTCGGGAAGGAAAGAAAGAAGCATGGATTCACCTATTCCAGAAAAAAAGGAATATGCACTTATTCGCTTTTAGGTTTAGCTTTCGAAAAAGACAAGGCCTTACAACAGCTCATTCCCGGAAGAAAAAGAAGAGGATTCTCAGCCCGCCTAGAGTATAGCTTCCAGCTCGGCTAAGCAAGGACTCCATATTTGGTTGCACATAGACAATTTGATCAAATGCCAAACCGATCGTATGGGATGATTGCTTAGTTTCTGTCTTGTTCTTTACCTTGGAGTTTGATGATCTCCTCATCTCCAACCGTGTTTAAAATTGTGCAACTCAGTGACATTTGCTTCCTTGTTAATATACCATTTTTATAATTTGAGTAAATAATAGGAGGCTTTGGGGTTGGTTAATTGACTGAAATTCTGAGTTATAAAAAAGTGATATGGTGCGAATCTTCTCTTGATTGAGTTTTTGGTATGTTTCCTAGATGAATTTGGGCTATCTTTGAATTGTTTAACCAAGTCACTGTCAAACTTCATTTTTGTATGCTGTTTGCATCCTGGCAGCATACACGCTTTTAATCATAAATTTGGCTATACATACCAGATTTGAGAGCCGTTTATTTCCTTGGAAAGCTAACACATAAAGGTTTTAATCATAAAAACCCTAGACTCGAACTCTTTTCTGATCAGTGTCAGTTTTTGTTCAAAGTTGCATGTTCTCAAAGTGTAAAGATGATTTATGCTTTATGTTTCTTTATCAGTGGTGAAACTTATCTTTGAATTCATAATGCTTAACAAATTGATTTTATATTTTTCTAGTTTGATTCAACCGTAAGTGTGTCGACTTTATAATGCTGAGTTTGACAGTAGTTTTGAAAATTAATATTTTTGACTCAAGGAAGGGCTATGGATGTTTGGTTTGGTTTAAGGGCAGGCTATTGCTGTTTCGTTTAACTGTGCTTAAAAGGAGGGGCTGTGGCTGTTTGGTTTACCTAAGGTAACTTGAATTACCTTAATAAGTGCTGCATTTGGCTGTTTAAGTGCTACATCTTGTATTATACAATGGATGAGGAGGAGGAGGAATTCGATGAAGATGAAGAATTCGGTGATTACAGCGACAATGAGGAATAACTTTGTTTATTTTATGTTTGTACTAATCTTTTAATGTTTTGTACCTTGATGTTTAACTTAGTAACTCATTATGTACTCATCTTTTATTTTATTTGGATCTATATACTATGTTATGTTAAATTTGAACATTTTGTATACTTCGTACAATTTGTTTTTTGAGCATATTATTGTTGTGGCAAATCAGGTCAAGAAGCTTATTATTAGGCTTATTATTATGTATATTTGAATGTCAATGTACATGTTGACATATTTAAAAGAAAAAAAAGTTATTGAGAAATTAAAAATTACAATATTTACTAATCTTTGCCTAAAATTTGACTGAAAATGAATTAAATAGTAATTTTTATTTAATTCTATCCTTAATTCGTTTGGAAAATATAATAAAAATAATACATAATTTTATAGTTCTTTCTCAAAAAGTAAACAATTATCTTATTAAATTAGTCCAAAATTTGATTGAAATGTATAAATAAAATAATAAATAATTAAATAATTTCATCTTAAATTTGTGTGAAACATACAAATAAAAAAATATAATTCAATTAATTCTATCTGAAATTTGTTTGAAATAAATAAATAAATAAAATAATATTAATTGTGTCTAAAATTTGTCTTAAATATGCAAATTATGTAATAATAATTCCGCCTGAAATTAATCTGAAAACTGTAAATTAAGTAATATTAATTTTGTTTGAAATCTGATCCAGATAAATTGATATGATTAAAAAGTTGGCAGTTGTATTTTTGTATAAATTGTGTGTGAATTTCGTCCGAAAAAAATTTCAAACGGAATTTCAGATGGATTGTAAATTAGCAATGAAGTGTTGTGACCAATATTGCGACGAAAATGATAAAAAATAAAAATTTAAGAGAAATATAGAGGCATCATCAATTTTATTTAGTTTAAAAAAAATTAAAAAACTTATTGAAAATAAATTGTTCTTTAAAATCAAGTTGAGTTTGAGTGTCGATTATGCGCAGAAAATCCTACAACACTTTTGATACACTCGTACTAAAATAGTTACTTTAAGTTAATTATAGAAATCAATATTAACTTTAAAATATTTATTTTATCCCTTTTTAAAAGATAAAGAGAAGGTATTTGATTTAAGAACAAATTCACTTTTGTACAGAATTTAAGATAACATAAGATATACGATAAACTCCTATGACAGATGGTAAATTATAAATGGAATTTTAGACAGATTGTAAATTAGCAATAAAGGTATCGCAACTGATATCGCAACAAAAATGATGAAAAAGAAAAATTTAAGAGAAATATATAGGCATCGTCAATTTTATTTAACTTAGAAAAAATTAGAAAATCTTTTGAAATTATATTGATATTCAAAACTAAGTTGAGTTTGAGAGTCGATTGTACACATAAATCCTACAACTTTCCTAATACACTCGTATTAAAACAGTTACTTTAAGTTTATTGTGCAAATCAATAATAACTTTTAAATATTTATTTTATCTCTTTTTAAAAAATGAAGAAAAGGCATTTGATTTAAGAACAAATTCATTTTTGCACAAAATTGAAGATAACATAAGTTGTACGATAAACTCCTATGACTATCACGACACTTGAGGATGACATGGCCATACAATCAACGTCGTAGGTCATTGCATGAAATTAAATTTTTTTTAAAGCAACTTTATTTAACAATTATGAAATTAACATTTTTTAACAATAAAAAACAAAGAAACATGCATTACGATAATAAAAGCAGCAATACTTTGAAAATTAACATAAAATCATGTCATTGAGCAAAGTAACATAATTACAAAGAACTAATTCTAGAATGACTTAAATAAGAGAACTTAAATTATTATTTTTTGTATTTCATCATTTTTTTTAATGTTCTTGTGAAAGCATTTTTTTTATTTTCCTTTCTTACTTATCTATCCCTGTCTATTTAATTATATTATCATTCTACTTTTTGTATTTTGTATTTTTTTTAATAAAAAAACTGGATTACATTAAGTAACAAACTTAGTCTAAAAATGAAAAAAAAAAAATCAAACCCAACCCAACTAGTAGAAACCACGTCCTTAGCCCATTAGCTACACTAAACCCATTACAGAATGGTAAAAAAGGGCTGACAATCAACTAAAATACATGAATCAAAGAAAGTTGAAATAAGACTTCAAGTAAAAAGCTCTCTTAAACACCCAATAGGAGAAGACCCAACGAAATACCCTCATCTTCAAATTCTCTATTCTGAAACCAAAGTGAAATATATTGCTCAGGATAAACCAAAACAGAGGAGGCGTGAAGCATTGGTTCATGGCTGGTGTGCATGGATTTGGTGAACTAGGGTTTGCTAGTGGCAGAGGAAGGCGATGCGAGATGGGGATGGTTGGGTGGACAGCGGTGGCCAAGATGTAGTGGTATGGGTTTGATCTGGACTGCGATTTAGGCCTAATAAGACCAAGCCCAATAACTAGAAGAGATGTGACTCTTTTTCCTTGGCAAAAGGAATTACCTTAAAGAGAACCAATTACAAGCCAACAAGCAAGCCTAAAAAGTTGTCAAGAAGCTTCCTTTATTACACCTATGATGATCAAAATATCTATATGCACAATACTTAGCTCCCAAGACACTTTCTTCTATAAATAGTTACTGTACCTATGAGGGTATGGATCTTTTCCCGCTTATTACACTCACCTTGTACCCTTACTGACTTTAGTGTTGACGTGTCTCGAAGGTGCCCAACCCCTATCTCCAACGCCTCTAAGCTAGAAGAAGGTTGTTGAAGTGAGCTGGTTCTGGCCCAAGGAGCCCATACATCCAAGACAGAACGTTGGTGTCATCTATAGGAATCCGGTAAAATGATATTCCTACCCTCTCACCATGGCTAACTTGCGAAAAAGAACAGCCACGAACACGGAACAAAGAGATGGAGTGCAAGCCTTAGTCACGGCTAGCTAGCCTCGTCACAGACCTACCTCCTCTCAATGTCTCTGTTTTGTCCTTCAATGAGCAGAGCCACACACTTGAGAACAACATGCTCCCTCTCCAGTCTTGCAAGAAGTGAGAGCACCAAATGGTCTGCCCATTAACCAGGAGCTATTCACCACGCTCAATGAGCAGCAATAGCAACTGACTAAAATATTCTGGGTGCTCAACTGAAATCGGGAGCGTATGGTTGAAAATGATGTTGAAGTAAGTGTGGTTTACGAACTAAAGAATGTCGAATAGCCTCACACTAATAGGCAAGCCTGTGCTAACTGCAAAGAAGGCAAGAGCCTTTCGTCGCTTCTGGCCCATCGCATCGGCAAGGGGCCCATTATAGTTTAAACCGCTCATTCTCCAATTTCATCTTAGGAGTACATCTGCCCAAAAGCTTCAAGGCCCCCGCCATTGAGGCATACGACGGGTCTACGAACCCCCAAGAGCACCTAGACCCCTTTGTGGCCTCTATGCTGCTCATGGGGGGATCTAACCCCGTACAATGTCGCGCTTTCCCATCCACTCTGAAGAAGGCAGACCATTAGTGGTTTACCTTCCTCCCCGCCCGCTCTTTCAACAACTTTGAGGAATTGGCGCAGAGCTTCCTTACTCACTTTGCCAAGAGTAAAACTTAGCCCAAAACCACTTAAAGCCTATTTAGCATAAGGCAGGGCAAGGAAGAAACTTTCTATGATTACATGCACAGGTTCAACTAGGCCTGCCTCAAGCTCTGAGATTTCAACTACGATGCAGCCATGCATGTGATTATGGGTGGCTCAAGCATGGAGATTTCACCAAATCACTGGCTAAGACGAGCTTGGAGAGCCTTGAGGAGTTGAAGCAATGTTCGAAGAAGTACATCAATATGTGAGGCCTAGAAAGACATGGACAAATCAATAAGGAAAGACAGAGCTTGAATCCAAAGGTCCCAAGAATAGCCTAAGAGGGCCACCTCGAGGAAAGTTCGATGAGTATTCTCCCTTTAGGGCTCCTTGAAGCACAATCCTGCAAGAGGTATACCAGACAGACCTCTTCGACCTCCCAAAATCGAGATCCTTGAGGATGCGAGGACGAGCTAACAAGTTTAAGCGTTGTAACTACCTCTATGCATATGGCCACAACACAGAGGACTATGTAGACCTCTATGGAATTGATGTCTAATGCAGATTAAAGGATGCAAACCTAAGTGCAGGTTGTCTCAAGTAATAAATTTCTTGGGAGTCCGAGGTCGATCCATAGGGAATTGATGAAGAAAAATTCTTTGAGGTAAAGGAAGACTTTATTACAATAATAAAGATAATAAAACTTGTTTACAATTAAATTAAAAAACTTGTTTGGGTTAGAAGATTCACTTTTGGTAATAAATTAAGGACAAAATTAATTCTTTTTATAACTCAATTGAAATCTACGCATAATGGAGGTTCCAATCAGAGAATGAAATATTCAAAGTCTATTTAGAATTATATACGTAGTTATATTATAGTTCCTTTAATTGTTTACTAACACCTATACTTGTAAATGAGTTCAAGTATTCATTTTGCCAAACCACTTGTCTACAATGAATCAAGAACTCCACTTTATAAGGAGGGTTTCTAAATTGATTAGAAACAAAATACAACATGTATAATGATCACTTGATAATATATCATTTAAATATCAGAAAGAAATTAATCTAACATTATTTTATTACCAAAAGCTTCATTTCTTCATCCAAACAAGATGAAAATTAGTTACCCATGAGCAAGAAGAAAGAAAGAGAGAAGAAAAAAAAGATGATCATAACTTCTATTTATAACAAAAGAAAATTACTACAAATAAATAACATAATAACATGAACTTAATCTAAAACCAAGATTCTTCAAATGATCTACCTATGGTCCCTTTTATAGAGGATTAGGGATACAAAATGACAAGAAAATTGATTAATGAATGAGTGAATGAGTAAAAAATGCCAAAGAACTTTTGTGAGTGAAAAATTATTAAAATTTATTGTCTCCTAAATCATTCAGTGATGAACTCATGGATAACATCAGACCAAAGTAAAGTGGTCTTCATAAAAGTTCTAGGAAATTGTCTTAGCTTTCCAATGCCACAAGAATCATCCAAAAATTCATCCTACAACCTAAGATATGACTAAATTACTGCAGACTACTCAGGCCTAGTTTCAGCACCTCTGTTTTGATTTCCAGACCTAATATGACCTCCAAGCTGTCCGAATGAGTTCTTGTGTTCTTCATGAAAGTTGTAGATATGAGTCTTAACTTTCATATGCCAAATTTTCAGGTCATTTTAGTTTCTTCAACTCGAATTAAGCAATGATTACTGCACACTATTTGGGTTTCAGTCACAAAACTCGTGTTCTGACTTCCAAGCCTAATTAGCTCCACTAGATGTTTGATTTTTCCCTGGAGCTCTCATGAAAGTTGTAGAGCTCTATCTTATCTTTCCTATAAGATAAAATACATAATTATAAGACATCTAGAACTCAAGATATAACTGAAATACAGAAACTGTGTAAAACCAAAATAATGCTGAAAAAAATCAATTAAGTCCAATTTGAGTCCAAACTTACAAAACATAACCAAACTTAATCAATTAAGTACATGGAGAGTGTAAATGACTAAAAATAAGAGTTTATTAATATATAAAATATGTGATTATCAATGTCACCCCATATCATTCCATTTTATCCTAATTTTAAAAAGCCAAATAATGGTACTTGAGTTCATTCTATTAATTTCCACTTCATTCTATCCCTTACTACCAATCCAAACATACCCAAAGATAGAAGAAGAAGAAGAAGAAGAAGAAGAAGAAGAAGAAGAAGAAGAAGAAGAAGAAGAAGAAGAAGAAGAAGAAGAAGAAGAAGAAGAAGAAGAAGAAGAAGAAGAAGAAGAAGAAGAAGAAGAAGAAGAAGAAGAAGAAGAAGAAGAAGAAGAAGAAGAAGAAGAAAAAGAATGACATGTACATTTCCAATGGAATGCCAAATTGTTCGGCTTTTAAGATTCAAGCATTTTTTCTGGTTTAATAGTATTTTCTTTATTTATTATTATACTATTAAAAATATTTAATTATAATAATAATTACTTAAAAATAAAACTTTGTTAATGATTTGTCAATAACAGATTGAGGAATAGTATAAATTAAACTCATTACATATATTAAGTAAATGTTTAGTGCACATGTTTGTAAAAGGAAAATGCTTGATTGTACAAAAGCATCTTATATGGAATTATTAGAAAAAGAGTATGTAACCCTCCTGAACTTTAACCCTTTTGTAAATTAATGTATGAACTTTAAAACCTTCAATTAGTCCTTAAACTTTAAGTAATGTCACAATAGATCCTTATATTTAATTTGGATCCATTAATTCACTAATAATAAAATTATATGGTATCATTTTATTTGTATTTACATTAATTAATAATTTTTTATTAATTTTATTTATTAAAATTTAATTTTAAATGTATTTTCTTCCTTACAAAAAATAAAAAACAAATTTATTTTAAAAAACAAATTTGTTTTATTTATTTTGCAAGGAATAAAATATATTTAAAATTAAATTTTAATAAATAAATTAATAAATAATTCTTAATTAGTGTTAATACAAATAAAATGAGACCATACAATATTATTGTTAGTGAATTAATATATCTAAATTAAATATAGGGATCTATTGAGACATTAATTAAAGTTTAAGGACTAATTGAAAAGATTTTAAAGTTCGTAGTAGTGATTTACAAAAGGATCAAAGTTTAAGAGAGCTGCATACTATTTTCTCGAAATTATTTACGCAAAATTCTAATTGTCGATCATGTATTACGATTATGCACGTGTGATGGAATTATCACTAATGTGTGTTTTTACTTCTGCCACATCATTCTTCAATTTTGTACATGAGAACTTCGTACTGAATAGCAATATTGTTTGTAAAATTGTGTTATAAGGTCACATTAGCAATTTGTTTGTTTTGTCCAAAGTAGCTTGCAAATTGGGTGGATGATCATGTTAAGAAATATTTGGTTATTTTGTTTTATTATTTATTAAGGGTAGAATAATATTTTTTTCCCTGTTTAGCCTATATATAGTCTCTTTATATTTAGGTTAAATTATCTTTTGGTATTCAATTACATTATGCAGTGTTTATGAATTCCTAACCTCCTCTTTACAAATGCTTTTGTATTTCTCTCTATTTCTTTGGATTCTTTAACATGGTATCAGACAAAGCCATGAGACGAAGCATAATCTCAAACACAACTTCTGCGAGGGCGTTTTTGTACTCTACAATTTCGATTTTTGATGTGTAGTCATGACCGTACCGTACAATTTCATGAGGGTATTTATGTAATCTGGTTTTTCGTTCTTCACTCAGTGTCTGCAATTTGGTATTTTCCTTTGGCTTCCTTTATTTTTTGATTATGGCTACTGAAAGAGATGATTCGCTTCAGTCTATGAGTGTGAGGTTGGATGGAAAGAATTATTTGTATTATAGTTATGTGATGAGAAATTTTCTTGAGGGTAAAAAGATGTAGGGATATGTTAGTGGATCTTCTGTGAAACCTAAGACTACTGATGATAGGTATGCTGCTTTGATAAATACCTGGGAAGCATATAATGTAAAAAATATTACTTAGATTAACAATTCTGTTGAGCATTCCATAGATACACAGTTATCGAAGTATGAGACAACAAAGAAGGTTTGTGATCATCTACAAAGGTTATTCATTCAATCAAATTTTGCAAAACAGTATCAATTGGAGAATGACATACGAGCTCTTTAGTAGAAGGATATGAGTATTCAGGAGTTTTATGATGTTATGACAGATCTTTGGGATCAATTGGCTCTTACAGAATCAGCAGAGTTAAAGGCATGTGGTGGCTATATTGCTCGTAGAGAGTAGCAATGATTGATATAATTTTTAATGGCATTTTGCAGTGATTTTGAAGGACTTAGAGGTTCAATTTTGCATTGTTCTCAACTTCCTTCTGTTGACTTAGTTCTCAGTGAGTTATTGGCTAAAGAAATACGTCTTAAGTCTTCTTCTAAAAAGGGATTTCTTTCTACTTCTAATCCTTCTGTATTAGTTGTACCTTCCAAGCCACTCTCTAGCAATTAGAATAAGCTTTATACAAGAGTTGCCATCGATGAGTGCAATTTCTGTAAGCAAAAGGGTCATTGGAAGGCTCAATGTCCTAAATTGTTGAGACAACAGAATCAATCGCAACAGTAATTTCAAGCTTGGAAGTCTAGCAACCAACCACAGTCTAATGTTCATAGACCACCTCAGGGTTACAAACCACCATAGTCTAATACTGCGGCAGTTGTTTGATTGCAGGATTAAATGGTGCAAACCTAAGTGCAGGTTGTCTCAAGTAATAAATTCTCGAGAGTCCGAGGTCGATCCACTAGGAATTGATGAAGAGAAATTATTTGAGGTAAGAAAAAGATTTGTCATAATAATAAAAATAATAAAACTTGTTCACAATTAAATTTAAGAACTTGTTTAGGTTAGGAGATCCACTCTTGGTAATAAATTAAATGCAATATTATTTCTCTTTATAACTCAATTGAAATCTATACACAACAGAGGTTCCAATCGAAAAATATAACATTCAAAGTTCAATTATATATGCAATCATATTATGATTCTTTTAATTATCTACCAACATTTGTAAATGAGTTCAAGCATTTATTGTGTCAATCCTATTATCTATAATAAATCAAGATCTCCATTATACAAAGAAAGTTTCTAAATTGATTAGAAACAAAATACAACACATATAATGTCTATTTGATAATATATTATTTAAGCACAAGAAATAGAATAATTTAACCTTCTTTCATTACCAAGAGCTTCACTTTTTTACCCAAGAAAAATGAAGATTTAGTTACTCATAGACAAGAAAAAAGAAAGAGAGAAGAAAAGAAAGATGAACATAGCTTTAATTTAGAGCAAGAGAAAATTACAACAAAGGAAAACAAAAAACAAGCATAACCATAACTTCTAAAAACTAAGCCTAACACCAAGAGCACCAAATGATCAGCCAATGGTGCCTTTATAGAGGATTATGGATACAAAATAACAAGGCGGCTGATTAAGAGTAGGTGGATGAGTGGGTGAATGAGTGGAAAATGCCAAATGGTGAGTTGGTGAGTGGAAAATTATTGAGATTCTTTGTCTCCGAAATCATTCAGTGCTGATCTCATGGATGCCATCAGAATGAAACAACATGGTCTTCATGAAAGTTGTAGCATTTTGTCTTAGCTTTCCTATGCCATAAAGATCATCCAAAAATTCATCATACAACCCAAGATATGACTAAATTACTGCATACTGTTCAGGCCCAGTTTTAACACCTCTGTTTTGACTTCCAGACCCAATATCACCTCCAAGCTGTCCGAATGAGCTCTTAACTTTCAATTCTCCAAATTTAAGCCCAAGAAAGTTCCTACAGCCTGAGTTATGCTCTGATTATTGCACATTGTTCAGGTTCCAGTCACAAAACTCATGTTCTGACTTCCAAGCCCATTTAGCTCCTCTAGATGTCCATATTTTACCTGGAGCTCTTCATGAAAGTTGTAGAGCTCTCTTATCTTTCCTACAAGGTAAGATACATAATTTTTACACATCTAGAACTCAAGATATGACGAAAATATAGAAACATTGTAAGACCCAAATAATACTAGAAAAATCAATTAAGTCCAATTTGAGTCCAAACTTACAAAACATAACCAAACTCAATCAATTAAATACATAAAGAGTGTAAATGACTAAAAATGAAGGTTTATTAATGTATAAAATATGTGATCATCAAATTCTCTCACACTTAGCTTTTTACACTCCTGGACAAAACACATAAGACCAAAGCTAGGAAACAAAGAAAAACGACATAGACTCAAAAATTAAAAACTCTAAAGGACTCGATGAAGCAAGAAGAGCAACCAGGAATTCAAGGGATCAAAGCATTAATGAGGTAACATTTCTTCACATCTCAAACCAACAAGTAAAGAAACTTCAGTTGAAAGGAATGAATCAAGAATGATAGATCTTCACAAAATTTACTCTTAATCTCTCAAGTGTTTAAAAGGTAAGTATTTCACTCTATTCAACCCATGAACAAATGCACTACCATAAGCTTGCTTATTTTCTACTTCTTCGCTACTCAAACCACATGCATACAAAAATCAAGAGAACTTTATTCAAAGTTGTAATGAGATCATGGTAAAGGAGAGGGGATAATATAGATATGAGAAGATAAATACTAAAGAAAATAAAAGAGCATTATGGTACAGTTAGAGTGGAGAAAATATTTGAGAACATTCATTATAAAGGACAATCACCCATATTTGACTAATGTTTTGTTGAAGACTAATCTCAAATTGGTGAATTGAATTCATTGTTAGACCTGAACCATCTCATTTTCTTCCTGTTATTTCCAAGCATCCACCTTTATTCTGGACTCTGATAATTCTTTGATTACAACGATAGTCAGATTTTTTTTTTTATCATTTTGTATACACACCACCACACTTATTCAAGCACAAGACCAATGCTCTCTTGTTCCCTAAGGTTGGGTAAAACATTTTTTTTCTTTTTTTTTTCTTTTTTTTTTTTTGAAGGCACGTAATGAGCTAAAAATAAGGAATGATCAAATAAGTTCAAAGGGGTTATACAAGGGAAAATATACAAGGATGGCTATTTGGTCAAAGTAGCTATTTCAAAATGCCTCAATCATATTTATGTATGCATGTAAAAATATAACCTCAAAAAGAATCAAAGCAAGTTCTAGAGTAACAATTCAATGAGTAAAAATCACACAAGAAAGAAGAGAATAGTACAGATATTCAATCCATTCATTAATAGGCTCAAAATCTCACAAGGCATATTTCTATCATTCTCAATCCACTATATCAACATTCATATCCAAGCTTGTGATTTTTAAGAAAGAAGACAATTTATGTTAAGATCCAAGAATTCATTTGCTACTTCTGCACAAAATAATTATCTCCTCAACTAAGATGCGTCTCAAGAGTAAACTTACCTCCAAGGCAAAATTTGCTCCTTACTCCACTATCCTTAATTGGTTTTACTACGAATATGTTTCTGACAGTCATATCACTAAACATACTTCCTAATTTAGATGCGTCTCAGGAGTAAAATTACTCGTTACTCTGCCATCATTCATTAGTTTAGTAAGTTCATGACAATCATATCATACTTCCCAAAAGAAAAAAAAAAATTTGGTCAACTATCATTCCCCCCCAACTAGATCACAACATCATCCTCAATGTTAAAATATAGATGAGTAAATGATAGAAGATATTACCTGTTGGAGAAATTTGACACAAATTTAAACAAAAACAAAGTATGATAAATAAAATCAAAAGTCAAGGAAAGTTATAAACGAAATGTCAAATCTGGCTTTCTTTTCATCCTGCTTCCCTCATTGCTTTCTGCTGACCAATCTATCTGAGCTATTGCTGGGTCAGGTTTATGACCAAAAGCTTCTAATTTATCAAACAACTCATCAATAGTGGAAGCAGAGATAAAAAGTTGTCTCGCCGAAGGTGTGATAAATTTCTGTTCCACAACATGGTCAAGAAAGATTAACAAAATATCAAAGAAATTATTTATATTCAACAAACCTATGGGTTTATGGTGGATGTTCAGTTGGACCCAAAAGACAATTTGAAAAACTTCTTCCAAGGTACTAAAATCACCTGGTAAGGCAATGAATGCATCAGAGTTTTCAAGCATTATTTTCATTCGTTTATGCATTAATGATACCTTAATTTCTTCCCCAATTTTTTTTCCAGTGATGTTTTGTTGAGCTAAAGGTCCAGGAATGACACCTAAAACCTGACTACCTCCTATATATGCAGCAAGTGATACAACTTCCATTAACTTACGACAACCTCCCTCATATACAAGATGAATATTCCTCGCAGGAAGTGATCGATCAAGAGTGGTAGCTGCGTTTACATACTCTAAACCCTTCCCATACTTAGACCCACAAAATACATAAATATTTTTAAGTTGACGAACAGAAACGCATTCTATTTCTATACTCATCTTCCCCTTGAATTATTCTGAGTTGGAAGAAAATAGAAAAAATAGAGTGTTTAAATAAGAAAAAGAATGGAAAATATAATAATAGCACCTATAAGGGTAGGTTGGTTGTTGTCAGAAAACTTTGAAATTAAGAAACATATAATCTTTTTTTTAATTTTTAATTTTTTGTTTTTTTTGTTGTTTTTTTTTTATTTTTTTTTTAACTTCAAGATAACCATTAGGGTAAAGAAGTCTAGAAACCCCTGAAGGACCCTGTTCAAAGGATCGTCTGTCCAAAATCAAAATACAGTAAAATTATACAAAGATAAAAGAAATATAATAGCAAATGATGACATACCTTTATGTACAATTTTCATGGCATATCTTTATATTGCGCATCATGAGTGCAATAGTGACATATCTTTATATTGCGTGTCACCAATGCAGTAGACACTCATGTCTGTTTATTCGAAGAAAAGAGAAAAAAGAAACCATCGTGGGTTTCCATCCTGGGTCAGGAACCTGGAGAGCTCACACTTGGGCTCGTAACATCAACAAAGATACTAAAATCTGAAACTTGTAATGTCCAAGATCCAGAACGTCTCATCCCAGGGCGCTGAGAGCCCCTTCTAATAAAAGAGAGAATCAAGCTTAGATACCTCATACGCTTTGACAACCGCTGGTTACTTCTCACTAATAACCAGAGTGGGACGATTCTGCCTGTCCATCAACTCCACAGTGCCTATATGGTAAACATTGGGTCATGGAGTACGGCTCTCTACAGAGCATGGTACACGAACTTTTTTAAGGATGCACAAAGGTCTACCCGAGTCAATGACGGGTCGCTCTTGTTTAAACATTTTTTTTTCTTCTTCTTTTTTAAGAAAACATGAAGAAGAATAAGATAATATGTACAGATTGTTGTGGATATGGCTCACATCTGCCTCTGGTTTCATGTCTAGTAACGACTTAAATGCCTTCTATGAGTCGAGGATAAGCTTCTCATCCAATTTTCTTATAAATTGGCAAACAGAGTCTTTTAGAGTCAAATTCCCAATACTGTAGCGTTTTTCTTCATCCTTGAAGAGATTCCACAAATTAAGAAGTTCACGATGAACAAATCCATAAGAATGCGTCTCAAGAGTCAATAAGATTTCATCTAATAACTTCTTACTCAGTCCATGCTTAATGAAGAAAATTTTATCCTCTTTGTTTGTGGAAACCCTCCCCAAAGAATGACATCGCTTGTTACAATTCCATCATGCACATTTGTGACAGACTTGTAACTTTTTTGCTCTTCTCTTTTTAGAATATGAACTTCTTCCAAGACCTGACATGTATGAGTCAAATGAAATTGAAGACTCACCTGCTAGTCAGACCTTTGCTTCAACTATCCAGTGTACATCTTCTGGTATACCTTTGTGTATTAACAGTCTCAATCTTTCACATCTAACTTTTTAGATTTTTGTTAGAGCATTTTGAAGGAGGGAAGGAAAATGTTTTCTTAGGTTTTAAAGAATGATGTCCATTTTAAAGGAGAAGAATGATTCAGTTATTTTGGGAAACTGAAAAACAAACCGACTTGAGAGTCACGGAGTACCACTATCCGCCACTTAACCGGCAACACAAAGAACTGCAAAAAGAAGGTAACAAAATTAGAATAAATTCTATTCATAACAAGGATCAGAAAGAGAGATGAATTCTACCTCATCAACTTAGTTTTCCAGAAATGGTTTGAGTTTTTGTCTATTGACTTTAAATACATTAACATTCCTAGGATTATCAATATCTATGACCCTATGAGGATACACATGTTTGACAACAAAAGGGCCACTTTACCTACATCTCAATTTTCCAGGAAATAGGTGCAGGCGAGAATTATAAAGCAGAACTTTTTGACCAATTTCAAAAGATTTTCTCAAAATTGTCTTGTCATGAAAAGCTTTTGTTCTGGCTTTATAAGTCTTTGAGTTTTCATATGCATCATTTCTCAATTCTTTCAATTCGTTTAATTGTAATTTGCATATCTTGCAAGCATCATCAAGATTTAGATTGAAAGCTTTAATGACTCAAAAATGCTTTATGTTCCAATTCTACAGGCAAGTGACAAGGTTTTCCATAGACTAACCGATAGGTATTGACATGCCCAAAGATGTTTTAAAAGCAGTACGGTAAGCCCAAAGTGCATCGTTTAGTCTTAAAGACCAATCTTTACGATTTGGGTTAACCATTTTTTTCTAAAATTTGTTTAATCTCCCTATTTGCTAATTCAACTTATCCACTTATTTGAGGGTGATAAAGGGTGGTAATTTTGTGTGTAATACCATATTTATTTATTAAAGATTCAAATGATTTATTACAAAAATGTGTTCCCCCATCACTGATGATAGCTCGAGGGATTCCAAATCGACACAAGATATTTTCTTTTAAAAATTTGAGAACAGTTTTATGATCATTGTGTCGGCATGGAATCGTCTCAATCCATTTTGAGGCATAATCAACTGCAACTAATATATACACAAATCCAAATGAGGATGGAAATGGACCCATGAAATTAATTTCCTAACAATCAAAAATTTCAATGACAAGGATGAGGTTCAGAGGCATCATGTTTCTTCTTGAAATTGAGCCTATTTTTTGACAATTTTCACAACTTTTGCAAAAAGTATAATAGTATTTAAATAAAGTGGGCTAATAAAATTCACATTGTAAGATTTTAGTAGCTATTTTCTTTGAAGAAAAGTGACCTCCACATGCTTCTGAGTGACAAAATTTAATGACACTACCTACCTCACTGTCGGGCACACATCTCTGAAAGATTTGGTCAGGACAATATTTGAACAAGTGTAGGTCATCCCAATAAAAATTTTTCACCTCTGTCAAAAATTTCTTTCTATCTTGGTGCCTCCATTGAGGCGACATCTTTCTTGTTACAAGAAAGTTGACTATATTAGCAAACCAAGGTATGGAATTGACAGAAAATAAAAATTTATCAAGAAAAGAATCATTCATGGGTGTGCTATCAAAAGGTGAGCCTATTGTAAGTCTGGACAAATGATCAGCGACAACATTTTCAGCTCTTTTCTTATCTTTTATTGTGATGTTGAATTCTTGAAGCAACAAGATCCATCGTATCAATCTTGGTTTGACATCCTACTTAGACATCAAATATCTAACAGCAACATGATCGGTGAAAATCACAATAGAAGAACCAATTAAGTAAGATCAAAATTTGTCCAGTGTAAAAATTATAGCAAGTAGTTCTTTTTTAGTAGTGGTGTAATTCATTTGTGCACTATTTAAAGTTCTACTTACGTAACAAATCACGTAAGGCTTACCTTCCTTTCTTCGGCCTAAAACAGCACCCATAGCAAAATCACTAGCATCACATATCAACTCAAAAGGCAAAGACTAGTTAGGAGATTGCATGATAGGAGCAGATGTCAGAAGACCAATTAATTTTTCAAAAGATTTTTAACATTCTTGAGTCCAATCAAATGATGCATCTTTCAACAAAAGATTACATAATGGTCTAGATATGACACTCAAGTCCTTAATGAATCTTCTGTAAAATCCTTTATGTCCTAAAAAGGAACGAACTTCTCTGACTGCTTTTAGGGAAGGCAAATGGCCAATTAATTCAACTTTGGCCTTATCAACTTCAATTCCTTTAGAAGATATTACATGACTTAACACTATTCTTGAGGTAACCATGTAATGACATTTTTTCTAGTTTAGTACAAATCATTTTTCTTCGCATCTTTTAAGAACTTTTTCCAAATTATCAAGACAATTTTCAAAAGAATTTTTAATAACTGTCAAATCATCCATGAAAACCTCTAAATAATGCTTAATCATGCTACTGAAAATGCTTAACATGCATCTTTGGAATATTGCCGGAGCATTACAAAGGCCAAATGACATTCTTCTATATGCAAAAGTACCAAATGGACATGTAAAAGTGGTCTTTTCTTGATCTTCCAATGCAAATGGTATTTGATTATAACTTGAAAAACCATCAAGAAAACAATAATATAGATGTCCTGCTACCCTTTCTAGAATTTGATCAAGAAATGGCAAAGGAAAATGATCTTTTCTAGTAGCAGCATTTAATTTTCTAAAATCAATACACATACGCCAACTAGATGAGACTCGTGTAGGTATTAATTCACCATTATCATTTTCAACCACTGTTATTCCAGATTTTTTAGGTACAATACTTGTAGGGCTTACCCGTTGGCTATCAGAGATATGATAGATAATTTCAACATCAAGTAATTTAAGGACTTCAACTCTAACTACTTCTTTTATATGTGGATTTAATCTTCTTTGAAGTTGTTGAGAAGTTTTAGCATTATCCTCTAAATGTATTCTATGCGTACAAATTAATGGATTAATACCTTTTATGTCCTTTAATGTCGATCCAATTTCACTTTTATGCCTTTTAAGTACTTCTGTTAACATACCTTCTTATTCTTTAGTAAGAGACGAGGAAATTACCACTAGAAAGTTTTGTTCTTCTCCAAAAAATGTGTACTTCAACCCAGCAGGTAATGACTTTAGTTCTAGTGTGGGTACTTCTTCATGGGCATTATCATTCATGGGTTTTAGCTCTTCAAATCTTGGCTTCCATCCCTTGTACTCCATTACCTGTGTACAATCAAGCAAAGAACATATTTCAGAGATATCATCTTCTAATTGCATGCCTGAATCAAATGAATTGACTAAACAAATTTTTAATAGGTCAGAAGAACTCCTTGTTTGAAGATGATCATTTATAATGACTTCAATTCTTCCAACTTCCTCCTTTTCATCAACGACTTCCTATAGTTGCTTGCACATGTTAAAAACATTGAGCTCCAGTATCATGTTTCCAAATGTTAGCTTCACCACTTCATTTCTACAATTTATCAAAGCATTAGATGTTGCTAAAAATAGACGGCCTAAAATAATAGGAATTGACTTGCAACTATCAATCATAGGTTTAGTATCTAAGACAATAAAATCCACAGGATATATGAATTTATCAACTTGAACCAACACATCTTCCACTATTCCTCTTGGAATTTTAATTAATCTATCGGCAAGTAGAAGAGTTACAGAAGTTAATTTTAACTCACCCAAGTTGAGTTGCTGATAAACTGAATATGGAAGCAAATTGACACTAGCACAAAGATCAAGTAAAGCTTTTTTAATTTTATGTTCTCCAATAATGCATGAAACTGTAGGACAACTAGAGTCTTTATATTTTAATGCATTATTATTCTGAAGAATGGAGCTTACCTGTTCAGACAAAAATACTTTCTTTTTCATATTTAGTTTCCTTTTAACAGTGCACAAGTCCTTCAAATATTTGGCATAAGAAGGAATCTGTTTAATAGCATCTAACAGAGGAATATTGATTTTTACTTATTTCAAAAATTTAAAAATTTCAGTGTGGTGGTCCAATTTCTTTGGATTATTCAATGCTTGAGGAAATGGGGGTGAAGGCAAGAGTTTGGTCTCCTTTTGGTCAACTTCTTCATTTTCTTGGGGAATTGGTTTATCTTCTTTCTCACAAGGTTCGAGAATTTATTTTTCAATAACCTTTCCACTCCTAAGAGTTATCACTTACTTGACTTAATCTATTTATTGGTTTTCTGAATTCTCCTCATTTAGACTGTACTGACCCTTGGGATTTGGTTGAGGTTGAGAAGAAAATTTTCCTTTCTCGTGAATGGTGAGTGCAGAAGAAAGTTTAGCAAGAGTTTCTTTTATGTCAATCATGGTTTGATTGTTTTGTTTATTAATGACCTCTTTCTTTTCTATGAATACATGTAGTGTTTCTTCAGGATTTTTCCTATATAGTGGGACATAAGGTGCATTTCCTTGAGAATTTTGAGAGTCCTGTTGTGCCTAAAGAGGTGGCAGTTGCACTAATTGTGACTGATTATTATTCCTCCAGCTGAAATTCGGGTGATTTCTCCATCCCGGATTGTATGTATCTGAAAAAGAAGAAGTAAATGACTTTTTAAAATTATTCATTGCATTTACTTGCTCATGTACAACTTCTTTAAAAACAGGAATCTTAGGACATTCATGTGTTGAGTGTCCTAAGTCATCACAAATACCACCAATTTCTTCATTTTGCACAGATTTGATTCTTTTTGCTTTTCCTAATTCTATTGCTTCAATTTTTCTAACCAAACTGACAAACATTGCATTTAGATCTTCCTCTTGACTAAGGTGATATTTTCCTTTATTAGCACTTACAAGGTTAGATCTAATTGCATTTTCAGAAGAGTTAGTACTATACCAAGATTGAGAATTTTCAACCAGTTGGTTTAAATAGTCTAAAGTTTCATTAGGTTCTTTATAAAAAAACTCACCATTGCACATTATTTTCACAAATTGTTTAGTTTCAAGTGTTAAACCTTTATAAAAGAAGCTTATAGTGCATCATTTTTCAAAATCATGATTGGGGCAAGAATTTAACAAATCTTTAAATCGTTACCAACATTGAAAATATACTTCATTTGAATTTTGGAAAAAATTTTGGATTTGTTTTTTCATAGCATTTCTTACCATGTGCCAATCGATCTTGGTTTCAAAGTGTTAAGCCAAGATTTTGCTTTATCTTTTAAAGAAAAAGGAAATAATTTAAGTTTAACAATCTCTTCAGTGCAATTTTGGTCATTGAAAGCAATACATACTTCATCAAATTCTTTCAGATGTAAATATGGGCTTTCAGACTCTAAACGATAAAAATTAGGAAGTAAAGAAATCATACATGGCTTGAATCTAAAATTATTGGCATTAAGTGGATAGATAAAACATGATGGACTAGAATTTCGAGGTGGTTGCAAATATTCACGCATGGTTTGCAACGGTTGATTTTTATGTTCATCATGTACACTTTCATTTTCAGCCATTGTGTCAATTGTGTGTGATTGTGATTCAAACAAATCAATATATAAAGTACCATGATTAATTTTAACTAAATGACCAGAATTTAAATCACGATACCAATTAAGTATAAATAAATGACTTAAAATAGAAAAAATAATATACAAGTAGACAGTTTACTCCAGCCATTAAATATTAACAAAGATGTGATATAAACCAACCACCCAATAAATATTAACAAGTAAAAAGTTAGATAACTGATAAAGTAAAAAGTTAGATAATTAGAGAGTTAATAATTAGTAAGTTAGAAAGTGTAGAAAGTAAAATACAAAAAATAAAGTGCAGAAAGTAAATTTCAGAAAATAAATTTAAAATATGAAAACTGGAGAGAGGCAGAGCCCTACTAGAGCCGGCGAAAGAGAAGAAAAGAAAAAAAGATTATTTCATTACGTTATAAAGCAATAATAAATAACAGAAATTTAAAAGTTAGAGAGCAAAAAATAAATGACGTAAATTAAAAGTTAGAGAGCGTAAATTTAAAAGTTAGTAAGCGAGAAAATAAATAACATAAATTAAAAGTTAGTAAACAAAAATAAATAACAAATATAAAAGTTAGAAAGTTAGTATGTTAGCAAGTTAGTAGGTTAGCAAGTTAGTAAGTTAGATAGTTAGAAAGTTAGAATTTACCAGATGATGAATATACAAGATGATAAAATTTACTTAAAGAAAAAAACCTCAATAAATTAAAGCTTCAAATCAAGTCCCCAACAACAGTGTCAAAAACTTGATTGCCGGATTAAAGGGTGCAAACTCAAGTGCAGGTTGTCTCAAGTAATAAATTCTCGGGAGTCTGAGGTCAATCCACAGGGAATTGATGAAGAGAAATTATTTAAGGTAAGAAAATGATTTGTCACAATAATAAAAATAATAAAACTTGTTCACAATTAAACTTCTCTCTTTATAACTCAATTGAAATCCATACACAACGGAGGTTCCAATCGAAAAATATAACATTCAAAGTTTAATTATATATGCAATCATATTATGATTCCTTTAATTATCTACTAACATTTGTAAATGAGTTCAAGCATTCACTGTGTCAATCTTATTGTCTACAATAAATCAAGATCTTCATTATACAAAGAAAGTTTCTAAATTGATTGGAGACAAAATACAACACATATAATGTCCATTTGATAATATATCATTTAAGCACAAGAAATAGAATAATCTAACCTTCTTTCATTACCAAGAGCTTCACTTTTTACCCAAGCAAGATGAAGATTTAGTTACTCATAGACAAAAAGAAAGAAAGAGAGAAGAAGAGAAAGATGAACATAGCTTTAATTTAGAGCAAGAGAAAATTACAACAAAGGAAAACAAAAAACAAGCATAACCATAACTTCTAAAAACTAAGCCTAACACTAAGAGCACCAAATAATCAGTCAATGGTGCCTTTTATAGAAGATTATGGATACAAAATAACAAGGGGACTGATTAAGAGTAAGTGGATGAGTGGGTGAATGAGTGAAAAATGCCAAATAGTGAGTTAGTGAGTGGAAAATTATTGAGATTCTTTGTCTCTGAAATCATTCAGTGCTGATCTCATGGATGCCATCAGAATGAAGCAATATGGTCTTCATGACAGTTGTAACATTTTGTCTCAGCTTTCCTATGCCATAAAGATCATCCAAAAATTCATCCTACAACCCAAGATATGACTAAATTACTGCATACTGTTCAGTCCCAGTTTCAACAGCTCTGTTTTGACTTCCAGACCCAATATCACCTCCAAGCTATCAGAATGAGCTCTTATATTCTTCATAAAAGTTGTAGATATGGGTCTTAACTTTCAATTCTCCAAATGTCAGCCCAAGAAAGTTTCTACAGCTCGAGTTAGGCTTTGATTACTGTACACTGTTTAGGTTACAATCACAAAACTCATGTTCTGACTTCCAAGCCCATTTAGCTCCTTTAGATGTCCATATTTTACTTGGATCTCTCATGAAAGTTGTAGAGCTCTCTCTTATCTTTCTTACAAGATAAGATACATAATTTTTACACATCTAGAACTCAAGATATGACGGAAATACAGAAACATTGTAAGATCCAAATAATGTTAAAAAAATCAATTAAGTCCAATTTGAGTCCAAACTTACAAAACATAACCAAACTCAATCAATTAAGTACATAGAGAGTGTAAATGACTAAAAATGAGAGTTTATTAATATATAAAATATGTGATAATCATTGTTTCATCAGGTTTTTTCACTGATCCTAGTACTATGGCTGAGCAATTTCAGAAGTTTCTCTCCATGCAACCACAAGCTATGTCTATCTCTTCTTCCGTAAGTCAGTTGCCTCACAGTTCTTCAAGTATGTCACATTTTGTATAGGTCTTAGATTCTGGTTCTTCACATCATATGTCTCCAGATTCTTCATATTTTGCTTCTTTATCTTCCTCATCTTTTATTCTTGACATGACTGCTAATCACACTCCTATGCCTTTAGTAGGTGTTGGTTATGTTGTTACACCTCATATGTCTCTCCTTAATGTTTATCATATTCTGAAACTCAAATTAAATCTTTCTTCTGTTAGTTAGTTATGTGATTTTGGTAATTTAGTCACTTTTTCGTCTTCTTCTTGTTATGTATAGGATCTGTAGTCTCAGAAGCTAATTAGGACAGGCCGTAAGAAGGGGGGACTATATATTTTGGATGAGTTAAAAGTGTCAGTTGTTGCTGTTGCTACTAATGTTGATTTGTCTTCTTTTCGTTTGAGTCATTCTTCTTCTAATTTTTACTTATGACATTCTCATTTAGGTCATGTTTCGCCTTCTCGTTTGAGATTTTTGTCATCCACAAGGGCTTTAGGAAATTTACAAACTTGTGATATTTCTGATTGTAGTGGATGTAAATTGGCAAAATTTTCAGCTTTACCTTTTAATCGAAGTATTTTTGTTTCTTCTTCTCCATTTGATTTGATTCATTCTGATGTATGGGGACCTTCTCCTGTTGCTACAAAAGGAGGGTCTCGATATTATGTTTCTTTTATTGATGATCATACTCGTTATTATTGGGTTTATTTAATGAAATATTGTTTTGAATTCTTTGAGATATATACAGCCTTTCGGACTCTTGTCAAAACTAAACATTCTGTTGTTATCAAATGTTTTAGGTGTGATTTGGGTGGTGAATACACTTCTAATAAATTTTGTGAGTTGCTTGCCTTAGATGAAACTATTCACCAAACTTCGTATACGGATACTCCTGAGCAAAATGGTGTTGCTGAAAGAAAATATAGGCACATTGTTGAAACTGCTCGTTCTCTCTTGTTGTTTACTTTTGTTCCTAGTATGTTTTGGGGGAAGTTGTTCTTACTGTTGTAAGTTTGATTAATACAATTCCATCTTCTCATATTTTAGGTTTGTCCCCTTTTGAAAAATTATATGGGTATGTTCCTGATTGTTCTTTCTTTAGAGTTTTTGGTTGTACTTATTTTGTTCTTCTTCCTCATATAGAACGCAGCAAGTTGTCATCTCGATCTGTTATTTGTGTCTTTCTTGGTTATGGTGACGGTAAAAAAGGGTATCGTTGTTTTGATCCAATAACTCAGAAACTTTATGTGTCTCGTCATGTTATTTTTCTCGAGCATATACGTTTCTTTTCTATTCCATCCACTACTCATAACTTGACTAGATCTGACCTTATTCGTATAGATCTTTTTTATGAGGATTCTAATAGTTTATCATCTCAGGTTCCTATTACTTCAAATACCCCTTTTGCAGGTACTGACACTTTACTCTCCGGCATACCTGAAGCTCCCTCTTCTCCTATGGTCTCTCAAGCTCCGTTTGAGATTGTGGATTCACCTCTACATCAATCCAAATGCATTCGTAAGTCCACACAGTTACCAAATTTTGTTTATTCTTGTTATTCTTCATCTTTTTCTTCCTTTTTAGCTTCTATTCATTGTCTTTCTGAGCCCTCTTCCTATAAAGAGGCTATTATTGATCCTTTTTGGCAGCAAGCTATGGATGAGAAACTTTCTGCTTTGCATAAGATAGGTACTTAGAAATTGGTAAAACTATCTCCTGGTAAGACTGTTGTTGGTTGTCGTTGGGTGTATAAGATCAAGACTAATTCTGATGGATCTATTGAGCGATACAAAGCTAGGTTGGTTGCAAAATGATACTCTCATAGTATGGTATGGATTATGAGGAGACATTTGCTCCTGTTGCAAAAATGACTACTATTCATACTCTTATTACAGTAGCTTTGATTCGTCAGTGGCATATCTCTTAACTTGATGTCAAAAATGCCTTCTTGAATGGAGATCTTCAAGAAGACGTTTATATGACACCCCTTCCTAGTGTTTCCCATGATTCTGGGTATGTTTGCAAGCTCAAGAAAGCGTTATATGGTCTCAAACAAGCACCTCGTGCTTGGTTTGAGAAATTTTCTGTTGTGATCTCTTTCCTTCGATTTGCTTCTAGTAGTCATGATTATGCTCTTTTTGTTAAGTGCACTGATGTAGGTCATATCATTTTGTCTTTATATGTTGATGACATGATTGTTACTGATGATGATATTGATGATATTTCAGTTTTGAAGACAGAGTTAGCTCGATAGTTTGAAATGAAGGAATTAGGTTCTCTATGATATTTCTTGGGTATTGAGGTAGCCTACTCACCAAGAGGTTATCTTCTTTCTCAATTAAAATATGTTGCAGATATTCTTGAGCAAGCTAGACTTATTGATAATAAGACCGTTGATACTTCTATTGAGGTTAACGCAAAATATTCTTCTTCTGATGGCTTACCTTTGTCAAATCCTACTTTATATCGTACTATTGTTGGGAGCTTGGTATACCATACTATTACTCGTCCAGATATTGCATATGTTGTTCATGTTGTTAGTCAGTTTGTTGCTTCTTCTACTACAATTCATTGGGCAACTATTCTTCGTATTTTGCGGTATCTTCGGGGTACAGTCTTTCAGAGTCTTTTACTTCCATCCACCTCTTCCTTGGAGCTGCATGTATACTCTGATGTTGATCATGGCAGTGATCCCACATATCACAAGTTTGTTGCTGGTTTCTGTATCTTTTTTTATGACTCTCTTATTTCTTGGAAGAACAAGAAATAATCTACTGTTTCTCAATCTTCAACCGAAGTAGAATATCGTGCTATGACATTTACTACCAAAGAGATTGTTTGGTTATGTTGGTTACTTGTAGATATGGGAGTTTCTCTTTCTCATCTCACTCCTATGTATTGTGACAACAAGAGTTCTATTCAGATTGCTCACAACTCAGTTTTTCATGAACGAACTAAGCACATTGCGATCGATTGTCACCTTACTCGTCATCATCTCAAGCATGGCACCATTACCTTGGCCTTTGTTTCTTCTTCTTTGCAGATTGCAGATGTCTTTACTAAGTTGCATTCTGTTTCTCGTTTTCATTTTCTAGTTGGCGAACTCTCGATGCTTGTAACTGCCGCATCGTGAGTTTGAGGGGAGATGTTAAGAAATATTGGGTTATTTTGTTTTATTATTTATTAAGGGTATAATAGTATTTTTCTTTCCCTGTTTAGCCTATATATAGTCTCTTTGTATTTAGGTTAAATTATCTTTTGATATTCAATTACATTATGCAGTATTCATAAATCTTTAACCTCCTCTTTACAAATGTTTTTATATTTCTTTCTATTTCTTTGGATTTTTTAACAGAACGATCACTTGAGCATAGAGCTCTATGGGATGAGTCTAATGAGTATCATGAGTTAGTCCAAATAGCATAATAAAATATGTGAGTTAATGATGGGATTTAATTATAATTAAAAGTTTTAACCCAAGTGTAGGTTGTCTCAAGTAATAAATTCTCGGGAGTCCGAGGTCGATCCACAGGGAATTGATGAAGGGAAACTAATTAATTGAGGTAAAGAGAAAATGTGTCACGAGATTAAAGGTGATAAAAGTTGTTTACAAATGAAAATGATTTGCTTGGGTTAGGAGATCCACTCTTAGTAATAAATTAAGAATAAGATTATTTCATTTTATAACTCAATTGAAATCATGCATATTGAAGATTCCAATCGGAAGATTTAACTTTCAAAGTTCAATCATGTAATCATATTATGGTTCCAATAATTATCTACTAATACTTGTAAATCGTCAAAAGCATCCAATGTGCCAATCCTATTGTCTACAATGGATCAAGATATTCATTATACAAGAAGAGTATCTAAATTAATTGGAAACAATATACAATACATATAAAAGTCATATAAAAATATATCATTTAAAGCACAAGAAAGAAATAAATCTAACCTCAATTTATTACTAAAAGCTTCACTCTTTCACCCAAGCTAGATGAAAATTAATTACACATGAGAAAGAAGAAAATAAAAGAAAAGAAAAAGAACAAAACGGAACAACAGAGAGAGAGAATTTCTCTCCCCCCCGGGACGCTCTTCCGCTCTGCATTCTGTCGAATTTATAGAAAATTTGAGGTTACTGTGCATATACACAGTAACCTGCACAGTAATTTTCACGTGATGCTTCAGTGCTACAGTAACTGCTACAGTAACTTCGTGATGCTACAGTAACTGCTACAGTACTTTGCTTACATCATGCTGACGTCGTGCTACAGTAACTGCTACAGTACCCGCTACAGTACCTGGTTTTTTTTTTTTTAGAAAATCTTCTATGCAATCACATCCATTCTTCGATCCTTTGCATTTACCTAATAAAAATACATAAAAATACATAATTACAACACAATTTAAAATACTAAAAATATAACAAAACTCAAGAACAAACCCAATTAAAAAGATTAAAAAGAATGAAAAATACACACAATGAACCGTAAAAATTGTAAGTTTTGCAGGTTCATCACACCCCCACACTTGAGCTTTTGCACTCCTGGGCAAAATATATAAGACCAAAGCTAGGAAATAACACTGAACTAAAAAGCTAAAAACTTAAAAAATTTAACAAGAAGAGCAACTAGTCATTCAAGGGAACAAAGTATTTTTTTTTTAATATTTCTTCACATCTCAAACCTTCAAACAAGGAAACTTCAGTTAGAAAGAATGAATCAAGAATGAAAGATCCTCACAGGATTTACTCTCACTCCCTCTAGTGTTTAAAATGGTAGATATTTCACTCGATTCAACCCATAAAAAATTGCACTACCATAAGCTTGCTTATCTTCTACTTCTCCACTACGTAGAACACATGCACACAAAAATCAAGAGGACTTTATTCAAGGTTGTAACAGGGTCATGGTAAAGGAAAATGGATAATATGGACATGAGAAAATAAATACCAAAGAGAATAAAAGAGCATTATGGTACAGTTAGAGTGGAAAAGATATTTGAGAATATTCATCAATAAGGACAATGACCAATATCTGACTAATGTTTTGTTGAAAATTAATCCCTAAATTGATGAGTTGAATTCATTTTTAGGCATAAACCTTCTCCTTCTCTTCCTGTTATTTCCAAGCATCTATCTTTATTCTAAATATGGATATGTCACACAGTGTATCGATGATCACTTTTTCTTTTCTTTTTCTTTCTTCTCTTTTTTTTTTTCTTTTTTTTTATTTTTCTTTTTTTTTTACACACACACACACACACCCCCACATTTGTTTAAGAACAAAGTCAATGCTCTCTTATTCCCTAAAGTCAGGTAAAAACATGCGTTTTTTTTAGGGCACGTAATAAGCTAAAAACAAGAACTGGCAAAGTAGGCTCAAAGGGGTTATACAAGGGAAAATATACAAGGATGGCTATTTGGTCAAAGTAGCTATTTTAAAATGCCTCAATCATATTTATGTATGCATATGAAAATGTAGCCTCAAAAAGAATCAAAGCAAGTTCTAGAGTAACAATTTCACGAGTGAAAATCACACAAGAAAGAAGAGAATGGTACAAGTGTTCAATCCATTCATCAATAGGCTCAAAATCTCACAAGGCACATTTCTATCATTCTCAATTCACCAATTTAACATTCAAATCCAAGCATGTGATTTTTAAGAAAGAAGAAAATTTATGCTATGACCCAAGATATGCTTTTTGCTACTTCTAAAACATTTTTTTCAACTATGATGCATCTCAAAAGTAAAATTACCTCTTCGACAAAATTTATCCCTTACTCTGCCATCCTTAATTGGTTTTGTTATAGGTTTCTGACAGTCATCTCACTAAACATACCTCCCAATTTAAATGCTTCTCAGAAGTTAAGTTACTCCTTACTCGGCCAATATTTATTGGTTTAGCAAGTTCATGAAAATCATATCATACTTCCCTAATTTTTTTTTAAAAAAAAAACAATCCTTCCCCCCAACTAGATCACAACATTATCCGCAATGTTAAAATATAGATGAGTAAGGATAGAAAATAGTACCATTGGAGAAATCCGACGCAAATTTAAATAGAAACAAAGTACCAAAGATAAAGAAAAGTTGTAGATGACGTATCAAATCGACTTGCGTTTCATGTTGCTTCCTTCATCTGTTTCCTTCTATTTTTTTTTTAATTTTTTTTGGCCGACACTATTTATATCCCCATACAAAGGCTCCAAATGGGAGGCACTTAAGCCGACTCAATAAAAATACAAACAAAATACTAAAAACTTACCTTAGCTTTGATAGACAGAATCTTCTACCAAAGTCTTGACTACATCTGGATCTTTTAACTCAAGTTATGGCTTCAACCGCTGACCATTTACCTTCCTCCAATTTAATTTCATGAGAACAGACTAGGGGACGACCACATTTTTATCGGAAAACTCCAACCTTTATTAAACAACTTCTTAAACTTTGGATGCCATCCCAGTGTCATAACCCTGAGTTAAATAAAAGTTAGTGCAATTATCAAATACATTAGATGGATTACTAATAAAATTAAACTCAGAATTAACAAGAAGATTCTTATGGGGATCATAATCAAAGGTTGTAGAAAGTCCCTTCTCCATGATTGAGTCAATCATGTATGTTTGGTGACCCTTGTCTTTATTTTCTCGGCTTAACAGATTCTTTGTCACCAGGTTCCTTGGGTAACTCGACATCACTACTATCTTGATTCTTTTTCATATCTTCTAACTCATTCACACTTAAGGAGTTCATCATTATGGATACTTGGCTCTCTATCTCCTTACTTTATTCAACAACATCTTTAAGATTTAGTTGAGGTTGAGAAGAAAATTTTTCTTTTTCGTGAATGGTGAATGCAGAAGCAAGTTTAGCAAGAGTGTCTTTTATGTCAATCATGGTTTGAGTGGTTTGTTTATTGATGACCTCTTGCTTTTCTATGAATGCATGCAAAGTTCCTTCAAGATTTTTCTAATATGATGGGACATAAGGTGCATATCCTTGAGAATTTTGAGAATCCTGTTGTGCTTGAGGAGGTGGTGGTTGCATGAATTGTGTCTGAGTATTATTTCTCCAATTGAAATTTGGGTGATTTCTCCATCCTGAATTATAAGAATTTGAAAAAGAAGAGGTGAATGACTTTTTAAAATTGTTCATTGCATTTACTTGTTCATGCACAACTTCTTTAAAAACAGGAATGTTAGGACATTCGTGTGTTGAGTGTCCTAAATCATCACAAATACCACAAATTTTTTCATTTTGCACAGATTTGACTTCTTTTGCTTTTCTTAATTCCATGGCTTCAACCTTTCTAGCCAAACTAGCATACCTTGCATTTAGATCTTCTTCTTGACTAAGATGGTATTTTTCTTTTCCTGCATTTGCAAGGTTATATCTAATTGAATTTTCAGAAGGATTAGTTTCATGCCAAGATTGAGAATTTTCAGCCAGCTGGTCTAAATAATCTAAAGCTTCATCAGGTTCTTTATCAAGAAACTCACAGTTACACATTGTTTCCAAAAATTATTTGGTTTCAGGTGTTAAACCTTCATAAAAGAAGCTTATAGTTCGCCATTTTTCAAAATCATGATGTGGGCAAGAATTTAACAAATCTTTAAAACGTTCTCAACTTTGAAAATATGCTTCATTTGAATTTTGGGAAAAATTTTGGATTTGTCTTTTCAAAGCATTGGTTTTATGTATTGAAAAAAATTTCTTTAAAAACTCACTTTGCATTTCTTGCCATGTGCCAATTGATCTTGGTTTCAAAGTGTTAAACTAAGTTTTTGCTTTATCTTTCAAAGAAAAAGGAAACAGTTTAAACATAACAATCTCTTCAGTGCAATTTTGATCATTGAAAGCAATACAAACTTCTTCAAATTCTTTTAGATGTAAATATGGGCTTTCATTTTCTAAACCATGAAAATTGGGCAGTAAAGAAATCATACCTGGCTTAAATCTAAAATTATTAGCATTAAGTGGAAAGATAAAACATGATGGACTAGAATTTCGAGGTGGATACAAATATGCATGCATAGTTTGCAATGGTTGATTTCCTTGTTCATCATGTATACTTTCAAATTCAGTCATTGTGTTAATTGTGTGTGATTGTGATTCAAATAAATCACTATATAAATTACTTGGATTAATTTTAATCAAACGTCCAGAATTTGAATCACGATACCAGTTAAGCATAAATAAGTGACATAAAATAAAAATAGTATACAAGAAATGTATACACCTAATCGAAGAAATATTAAGTAGGATGTGGTATAAACCACCACCCAAAAATAAAAAAAATTAAAATACAGAAATTAAAATACAAAAAATAAAAATGACAGAATTTAAAAGTTAGATTGCGAAAAATAAATAACATGAAATTTAAAAGTTAGATTACAGTAAAATAAATGACAGAATTTAAAAGTTAGATTATAGAAAAATAAATGATAGAAATTAAAAGTTAGATTACGTAAAATAAATAAATAAATAAAATAAAGGTATACACCTACCGTTAAATAACAAAAAGGATGGGGTAATAAACCACCACCAAAAAAAAAAAATTGTAAAAAGTAAATTACAAGAAAATAAAAGAGAGAGTTACCCCATCGAGTTAGTGCGTAAAAATAAAAGGAGAATTAACCCCACCTGATAAGAAAATAAAAGGGAGAATTACCTCCCACAGAGTTAATATATACAAAAGGTTAATTTTTTTTAATTATTTTTTCATTTTTTTATTTTTTTACTATTTACTATTTACTATTTACTATTTACGTTACTATTTATATTACTATTTACGTATTATTCATATTATTTACGTATTATTTATATTACTATTCAAAAAAAATAATACTAGTTAGTGTGTTAGTAAATAAATAAATAAAAATAAAAAGAGTAGAGGAAGAATATACCTGACAATGAAGTTTACTTACAGAAAAGAGAACCTCAATATATTAGAACTTCAAATCAAGTCACTTGCAAGAACGCCCAAAAACTTGATGGGATTTAATTATAATTAAAAGTTTTAACCTGCAAGTGTAGGTTGTCTCAAGTAATAAATTCTCGAGTCCGAGGTCGATCCATAGGGAATTGATGAAGGAAACTAATTAATTGAGGTAAAGAGAAAATGTGTCACGAGATTAAAGGTGATAAAAGTTGTTTACAAATGAAAATGATTTGCTTGGGTTAGGAGATCCACTCTTAAGTAATAAATTAAGAATAAGATTATTTCATTTTATAACTCAATTGAAATCATGCGTATTGAAGATTCCAATCGGAAGATTTAACTTTCAAAGTTCAATCATGTAATCATATTATGGTTCCAATAATTATCTACTAATACTTGTAAATCGTCAAAAGCATCCAATGTGCCAATCCTATCATTTGTCTACAATGGATCAAGATATTCATTATACAAGAAGTATCTAAATTAATTGGAAACAATATATAATACATATATAAAGTCATATAAAAATATATCATTTAAAGCACAAGAAAGAAATAAATCTAACCTCAATTTATTACTAAAAGCTTCACTCTTTCACCCAAGCTAGATGAAAATTAATTACACATGAGAAAGAAGAAAATAAAAGAAAAGAAAAAGAACAAAACGGAACAACAGAGAGAGAGAATTTCTCTCCCCCCTAGGACGCTCTTCCGCTCTGCATTCTGTCGAATTTATAGAAAATTTGAGGTTACTGTGCATATACACAGTAACCTGCACAGTAATTTTTACGTGATGCTTCAAGATTACAAGAATCGCTACAAGAAACTTCATGATGCTACAAGAATCGCTTCAAGATTTTGCTTACATTATGCTTTGATGTCATCTTTGACGTCGTGCTACAAGATCTGCTATCACTGGTCTTTTTTTTTTTTTTTAGAAAATCTTCTATGCGATCACATCCATTTTTCGATCCTTTGCATTTACCTAATAAAAATACATAATTACAACACAATTTAAAATACTAAAAATATAACAAAACTCAAGAACAAATCCAATTAAAAAGATTAAAAAGAATGAAAAATACACACAATGAACCGTAAAAATTGTAAGTTTTGCAGGTTCATCAGTTAAGTTAATAAAATTAAAGTTAGAATTAATTTTAGTTTGACTTAGCTTGACTTAACATTGGGTTGGCTCACCTTAGGTTACGTCAGCCTGTTGGTCGAAAATATAATTTATTTTTAATTAAATAAGTTATCACTTAAAAGCATATCACTATTTTATTTGAAAATTAAACTTAATTGACAATTGGACTAGCTTCTTAATTTGTTTGCCATTGACCCAAGTTACTCAAATTTCTTAATTTTTATTGATTTAAATATTTTAAAAATTGAATTCATTGTTTTTTTTAAAAAAAAAAGTGAGTTGACAGGTTGTCTTGCCCAACACGCAACTTAGAATTGAGCTTGGCCAAGCCAACAAAATATTGACCCGAAACATACTAAACACGATTTGGCTTAACTCAAATGAGTTGAGTCGAGCCACAACCCGTTTTGACAACTTTTACTCAAGCATGAGTTGAGTAGTGACCTACAAAAAACAAAGAGATAGGATGAAGTCAAGGACAATTCCTTTTTCACATACAATTATATTTGCCAAGGCCTGTTTTTACGTAGTCAGTTTGATATATCTGTGTCAAGACTTAAAACCAAGAGTAGATTGAAGATTTTGATTTGTGATTATGATGAACAATCATGTCGAGCAGTAAAAAAATGTTGTCAACAAAAAAATATTCCAAAAGATATGAAATTTAGGTTAACAATTTATATTTTACTTAAACATATCACTATCCTTAATTATATAACTCGACTTTGATCGTATTTATGTTGACTTTTACATTTCTTTTTCTTATGACTCTAGGATGCACATTGATTATACACAACATTTCAAAACCTTTCAAAGAATATACAATAACAGGATATATAATGACATTGATATATATCTTATGCTTTTTTTATAGATTATTTAGTGCTAATCATCGTAACATAGTTGCTGTTGCTGACGTTCATGTAGTTATCTCATATGCACGATTAAGTTTGGTATCACATCAGCATCTAAATGTGAGCGTGATATAAATTAGAAATGTGGGTATCCAATGCTCTGATAGTTTTAATTGTTTTTTATCATTTCAGAATATAGAGCATTTACAATTAAATTCTCTAGTCCTTTTTTCTATCATTTCAAAATATAGAGTATTTACAATTAAATTTTCTAGCCCCTATTAAAATTATTTCATAAGTATCAATATATGAATTGGAAAATAATCATCCTATACTCCTTTTAAGGGTGTAGATACTATTCACATTATTTTCAATAGATGTGATTGAGTGAGAAAAAGTGATAGGAAAAAATATGTATAATGAATAATATTAGATAGGGTATGAAAAGAGGTGTATGTATTGTTTGATGTAAAAATATAAGAATTGATATGAATTTGATTTATAGGTTTTAAAATTAATATTACTTTACCAAATACCAATATTTTTTGCAAGAGATTTTAGTGTTTTATTTAACATTCTAAAATTATTTCAATAACATTTTCTTTCCATTAAGAGGTTGACACTTTTCCATATATTCTTTCGTTGCGACCCTAAGACTATATTACAACTGTGCAATACAATGTTGGTCATATTTTTCATGTTATTTATAGATTACTTAAAACCATGTCAACTTTTATATATTATTATCATAAGTTACATTGTTATATCATCCACAAAAAGGATTGATAACTATTTTGCTATTCATTTTCAAATCCGTTAACAATAAGAAAAAATATTATTGCATCATCTTTTGTCTCTCCTAAACAATAAAATTTTACTCTATTCATTCCCATGCATCTACTGGTTCATTACAATTGCAACTTGCATGAATTAATAAGCAATGGAAGAGGAAGAAACGATAGCATGAAACCCATTTCTTTTGCCATTAAGAACCTTTTTCTCTGCAAGATTCATGATAGATGCCAATATGACATGGAATCACAAATTGATGCATCTACTAATTTTTTGGACCAACAAGTTTTCCAAGGACGAATGATGATCAAGTGTTGGAATCTACCAAACAAAATAAGGTGTTGGAAGGACCAAAAATAAACAACCATAAGATAAGGGGTTTAAAAATAAATAACTATAACATGAGGGGCTACATACCAAATCCTCTTTACTGGTAATAGCAAGTTAAATTTCAACACTTTCCATGGACCTTTTTAGTTTAGGTGCATGGTAGAATCCTCCTAGTTTTAGTTACCAGATAACTATTTAGCAACAGAATGCAGAGAGTATGCATGCAGAATTATTGGATATAGCCGAAGGGCAAAAGGGGCCTGATCAAACGCTGATACAGCCAAGGATGTGAAGTGGAGTGCAGTGCCTTGCTATGCTCCGAATGGAATGCGGACATTGACAAAATGCACAGTAAGAGGTCACTAGGTTCCTAAGAGAAAGTAGCTATACAATAGGTGAAGAAGAAATGAACAAAATAATCCTCAGCTGCAAGTAAAAATACACGCATTTGCACTGTTGTACAAAAAAAAATAAAAAAAAATGACCCAGCTTAAATGCACCACACTCGTCAATGAGTACAGAAAAGAAAATTTTCCTCCTCTATTCTTTTTTTTTTTGGTGGGTTTTCTCAATTGGCACTTTTCTGGAAAGTAATAAGTTTTCTTCCTATGTGTTCCCCCCCTCCTCCTCCCCCAATTTGGTATCCTACCTGCCAATTTTGGAGAGAAGATACTCGTTAATTTTGGAAGAGTGAGAAGGGAAAAGAATTTACTGTTTCCAGAGAGTCGCAGAAAACGGTTGACTTTTGCTTCAAGGTAACAGGTTCTCTTGTATTCTATGAAGCAACTACATTGTGCCGCTCCAATACTTTGATTCCATTTTCAGCCCACCACTTTTCAGCTTGTTCTTCCGTGAAATGCTTCCGACTGTTAAAAACAATTTCGAGTTCAGTGTACAGGAAATCCAATTACCAGAAAAACGGATAAAAATAAAATATTCTTCAACATCCAACATTATTTTGAAATAAATGCAGTAATTTTTTCTTTTCCTTTTTGTTTTTTTTGGGCTAGACATAGCTAGCGAGGGAGGGGCGGAATCAAACGTGTCTTTTCTCAGTCCTCGCCTTTGGTTAGGGACTCAGGCTATCATACTGAGCCAAAGATCAAGTCGCAATGAACACACATTTTAATATATTGTTCTATGCCTATTCGAAACTATTTCCTTGATTGACATTTGATGTCAACTGCTAGAATAGAAAGGTTATGTACATTTTTGGTCAGCTTGTTCTCATCATCATTCATTTAGGAATCAAAGGCTTAAATAAGATTGACAAAGTAAAATAAAAATATATGCTGTTAGATTGATTCTGTAGCATCATTGTGGATCAAGTAGCTTCTGCGGATAGGTTAATTAACCCAGCAGTTGACAGAACTACTTGGCATTGTCCGAATTTTCAACAGCCAATCTTTGCCTAAAACATTTAGTTGAGGATAATTGTAACACACAGATTTTTTTTTATCTTGGATTAATTATCAATTAATTTTCAAATAAACATTTACTAGAGGTTTGGCCAATAAATTAATTGAATGTGGCCAATGAAAAATAAAAGGTCCATTAGGGGCATTACTCCAGTATTCATATTTTCTTCCTAGGTATGGTACCCATCAAGAATTTCATTGGTTGTGGGTTATTTTCAATAGAATTTTAAACATTCATTATGAAATCAGTATTCAATAAATGCTAGACAACTCACCCTTAGTACCATGCCCATTAGGGTACCATAGCAATTCCCATATTTTAGTCAACAATGTCATTTCAGAATTTTTATATCAATATTTTTAAATTGAAGGAAAGTTTATTTGGAAGATAAGGCCGATGCAAAAGGCTAACACTAAGATTTATGTTGGAAGTATATACAAAGTGACAAAGCAACATAGTTTTGGTTTTTTCTCTAGGGCGGACAAAAGGTCCGAAGTATATCAAAAGCACTAAATTATACCATTGTAAAAGTACCGCACTAAAATGCATGGGACTATATAGGGCAAACTCTGGCTACTCCAAAGATATAGACAGTATTGACTACTTGTTTCGTTTAAAAAATTTAATGGAACAATTTGCTAATAGTTTCTTTGAGACAATAATGCAAGTTGCAACACAAAGACAGCTGCATGATTGACTACTAAGTGACACAAGTTCTATCTAGCCCCCAATTCAACCTGCTCTGATAGTACTATTTCGTGTTGTTTTCATGGAGTAACAAGTTTTAGATGCAAGTAGATGTATGAAATGCTGGTCTGTTAAATATATTCTGTAACAACATAAGTGTTTCAGATTGGGTAAGGCAACAGAAATAGATAAAAATGGTTTAAAGAGAACGATATAGGATACGAGATGGTTGGAAGTACTTTAAACAGTCAGATCCCCATCACCCATAGTGCTTTTGAGTTGAAAGTGGTGACAAGAACATTAAAGGCAGAAAGAGAAGACCATACAATAACAAAATGGTCTTGTTACCAAACAGTGCCACTTCTCATCAAAGTGGAGATTCTGGGTTCACATCACAGTACTTCCGTGACAAGTGATTAATTCTAACATTGGGTAGGAACATTTATAATAAAACCTACTGTCAATGAGAATATGTGATAAAGTTTTGAAATATTTAACAAATTTGAGGATAGCAAGATAAAAATACCTGAAGCGAACACGCTTAAGTTCATTACCACCACCTGGCAGGGAGGACAAACTTACGTATACACCTGGTTCATCTTGCACCACACACTCTGCCTTTCCACTTTGTGTTTTGGTACCATTAGGCAATATCCGATTTGCTGCATTGCTGCTGCACTCATTTTTGGGAGTGATAGTGTTTGTTATATGGCTCTCATCATCTAAGGACTGATCTAGAATATTATTAGCGGTTTCAACATTGGAATCTGCACTGAAGTCAGCATTATGTCCTTCTGGCAGTCTTTGCACCATTTCCTTCAACTGTAACACAATTTAGCATCCACAACATCAGAGGTAATTAATCAAGGGCTAAGGCACAAGACAGTTTAACTTCAATAGCAATCACCTAATCCTGCTTCTCTTGATCGCTACAAGTCGAAAGGAACCTAATCATAGATTTATGATCACAATTCTAATATATTAAATTTTATTTTATTTATTTTTCTTTAGTCCTTCAACAGGTAAATACAGGATTGTCGTTGGCATTTATTACATGTTTGTCAGCGAAGATAGTACTTAAAATGTATACCTTTCATCATGTACTTTCATTTGGATGAGAGGAAAGAAAATGAGAGGGGAGAGGAAAATTTGAAATTTGAAATAGAGATAAAATTTGAATTTTTTGTTCTCTTTTCTTGAATCTCTTCTTTTCTCTTCATCCAAACAAGAGAAACAATAACAACAACAACCAAAGCCTTATCCCACTAGGTGAGGTCAATTACATAGATCAAATGACGTTATTGTGTTCTGTCATAAACAAAAAAGAGAAATTTACAAATTTTTAAAATTTTCTTTCTTCCTTATTTTCTTTCTCAATCCAAACATAGGGGTGGTGCTCTGTATGAAAGTTTTTACTCATATTGCTAGGGTACAAATTAACTGCCTTTATGTTACACTATCATATAGTCTCAGCACAGTTACTGAAAATGATCTCATCAAGAACAAAAAGACATTATTCAGAATATAATTTAAGTTGTGTGGATGAACCGTGTAAGTATGCTGTCTCTCCCAACTATTCATTATCAATCTTTTGCTCCATAGCTGAATGTTCGAGGTTAAATCTAAGGCCTACTACCTACCATCCGCATTAAGCATTAACCAATTCAACATACTGTAAATATAGGCAGTCTTTTTTTAGTGCACCATAAAGTTGTAACATTCACAAATTGTCTTTTATTTTTAAAAGAATTTAAAAATTCTGGGTGTAATTGGCCCCCTAATGTTGGTTATTTCACCTAAGGTGCTATGTTTTTACTCATTCTCAATCTTAGATAAGGTCCCCCACAGATGTTTAGTTCTAGATCTGCCCCTGCAAGCACAGTTTACATAATCCATAAACAGAATGAATAAACAACAACCATGTTTGCTACTATAAAAAATAAAAATTAGTAGAGGAGAAAAAAAAACCCTGTTGATAGAAGACTACCCAACCTGAGCAGTCAATGACTTTATAACCTCTTTTGCAGATTTACACTTTGCAGCTTCATCTGCAGCTACTGCAGTCACTTCTGTCAATTGCTTTGACGTTCTCTCAAGTTCAGCTTCAAGACTTTTCGACTTACGAGTAAGATCTTCAACCTAACCAGTATATTTGATCAGTTGTGAGATGAGTATACTTCAAGTATTTTCAACATCTAGAGTTCACAAGCAAATAATCAAAATAATATTAGACAGTTCAAAGCTATAATAATTTTTAATTCAATTATTAGATAAGTGAAATTATATGTGGCTCTAGGTTCTATCCAAACCTGAGCAATGAGTACAAGCTAGTAGATGAAGATGCAAACAGTTGATGCAAATGGTGCCATATATGCAGAACTTTGTACGTTAGAAAGTTCAAATGGTGCCATACTATAATTTTTCTTTGTAGTTTGTGTTTTCTTTTGATGTTCAGAGGATCCCTTATCCTACAAACTCTTCGTAATTATCTTCTTGCCATCATAATGAATTTCTTCCTTTGTTAAAAAAAAAAAGAAAAAAGAATCCTTTAACAAATCAAATGTGATGTGAGATATGCAACTTTCTAGAAGTTCATCTACAATTTCATTGAAAATAACTTTTCTGCAATGCATCAATCCTAAAGAGACCATTATTACTTATATACAGTACATATATATGGCGCGAAAAGCCCCCTTCAGACAGTTTCAGGTGGGAAAGAACATATGCATGAAGCAGCAATACCAAATTTATCATTAGAAGACAAGGTTGACCACAAAAATGGAACAAATCTATCATAATATAATTTCATCAGAATTATGCAAAGGTTTTATAGAAGGATGCACAGATGAATCGGATATATTTGATCAGGCTTACCTGTGCCCTTAAACTTATAACTTCTTGACTTAGAATGTCATTTCTATGCTTTGAATCGTCATGGATATCTTCACAAGATTTTCGTGGGCTAGACTTTGATGAAACAGGAGATGCTGATTGACAAGATATTCTTGTAGCAGGCTCAGAAACTGAAAGGTGTTTCCTAGATTCTCCAGAAAGAGAATTTGATGATTTTGAAGGAGCAAAACCCCCCACCTGTAGTTTTCCGTTCAAAGCTGGAAAGAGATGGCTATCACGTGATTCTGGAGGCTTTGAGTGACTGCTCTCTGCTTGAACAATAGAGCCAAAAGATGAAAGCCTTAATAGTGTTCCCTGTATTTTAGTGGCCCTACTGTCTTGCAAACTTACACTTCTCAAGCAAGGAGTTTGGACCAAGGAAACTGATTCTGAAGCTTTCTTAAGTTTAGAATAACAGTCGTCACAAACTCGATATAGCTTGTTGGAATTTGGAGCAAGAGCAGCTTTCATTGATTTCCTACTAGTGCATGCTTTGCAAAAAACAAGTCCACAGTTGTAACAATTATGACGTTTTCTTCTGAATCCAAATGGATTACGACAACCAGAACACACAGAATGGTCAACACTTGGTATCCATTTATGAAGACATACAACAGCAGTAAAGTTTGAACCACAAACAAGACTCTTCACTTGCTTATCTTTTAAAAACTCAACAAGTGTGGGTTTATTCCGGTGATCATTGTCTCCATGACCTAATTGCCCATTCAAACCCTTTCCCCATGTGTAAACTTCTGCCTTGGAAGTCAGGATTGCAACATGATAAGAACCACAAGCGATATCTTCTACAAAACTGTCAGCAATCTTATCTTCAACACATGTAGGGACTTTCCCATCAGCTGCAGGACAGCCAAGTTGTCCGTAAGCTGTACTGCCCATTGTATATACATGTCCTAAGGTTGTCAAAGCAACTGTAAGAGTGTGGCCACAAGCCACTCGACAAATGTTTTCATTACCCAATGCAATTACACACTCAGGAACTAGTCTAGGTTCCCTATCAACATGTCCAAGTTGGCTTTTATCTCCATCACCCCAGGTGAACAGTTTTCCACTAGGAGAGGGTGTAGAAGATTCCACAGATTCATTTATCACCTCAACAACTGCAGCAGTGTGCCAAACACCACATGAAACCCTGGTTGTTCTCAACCCTTTCAAAGTTTCTACTTCCCGAGGAATATTTGTGCTACTATGATCTCCATGGCCTAAGGCACCAAAAGTTCCATCCCCAAATGTAAACAACTGCCCAGCTGATGTAACAACAGCTGTGTGCCAAGGTCCACAGGACACATATGATACACGTACACCCTCCATGTTACCACTTACTTTCTTAGGAATCCAGTGACTGACTTCATTTCCATGCCCAAGCAAACCAGAATTGTGAGTACCATCACCCCAGGTATAAAGATCCCCAGAATATGTAACAGCACAAGTATGATATTCTCCACATGCTACTAATTCAATATTCACGCCACTAAGAGAGTCAATGAGCTTAGGGTGAAAAACATCCACTTCTACACCATGTCCAAGCCTACCTCCTGACTCCTTCCCCCAACTAAATATCTCTCCCTGCTTGGTAACTAGAACAGCATGTTTGTAGCCACAACCAATACTATGAACATCTAGAACTACTTTCGATTCCAAGGCCTTGGGGAGGAATGCATCCATCTCAGAACTAGATAAGGTTCCAACTCTATGTGCACCACCACCAAGAATTCCATCACCGATACCTTCTCCCCAAATAAAAACATCACCTAAGCCATCAAAATCTTCATGATAAGAACCCTGGCTGGATGAACTTACAGCACTGGATAAACTAACTCGAAATGCCTCAGATGCAGAATTTCGATTGTTTGAGTTATCCACAGACCCAGAGGATAAAGAGGAATTTGCAATTGATTCAGCTTGACTGGAACTCTTGCTAGCTGCAGTATATGAAATTATTTCAGAGAAAGCCTTTACCCATCTATTTTGTGAAGAATTGTCAAAAGCAACTCCATCAGTATCTCCTGGATCCTGTGGTTTAAAATTAGAAAGAGTGAAAATTATAGCAATTAGTAAATGTCTAATAGTTTATCTGAACTTTATGAAACAACAGAAGATGAAAGCCATTGCTACAGACAAATGGTGTTATTGATGGAGTAGATCTTCCTGTGCCAGAATGTGGACTATCAGAATACAGACTTTCACATCTTGTTTCGAATCTCCACTTGCGACTGTTACCTCGAGTAACTAATGCCTTAAGACCGACAAACCAGATTTCAGCTTCATCTTTGTCCTTACATATCTGTCCATAGAGTGGAGTCAAATCATGAAGTTTACAAGGTATAAATTCCCCTATCTTACTCAACGCACTACTTAAAAACTATCAGACTAGCTTTTCACAACCAGGTCAGTGAGAGAAGAAAAAAATGACGAGACAATCTTCATTATAGGACTAAGAAATTTAATTGGCATAACAATTATGCAGAAAGAGCACGCACCAAATCCAAGGACCTATCATTGTATATAAGAGAAAATGACTGATATTCCTTTTCAGGCCGAGGATACCGCTGAAACGTTGCCTGGATGATAACATCAAATCAAAGTTATGAGTACTGAGCTGTAAACTGATGAAAAAAATAAAGAACTAAGATGTTCAGTTATACATATGTATTTTTCCAACTATGCCTACAAAGAATGAATCCCTTAGGTACTAAATATTTAACTCAGACACAGGCATATCAAGGCCATAATTGAAGTTGCAATAAAAGCACCTAGTATTAACTGGAGAAAATAGCCTCTGGATTTTTTACAAACTTACAGTTCGCTGTCCAGGAATGATCTTTGAAACAGTACTGAGCTTAAGCTGTTTCTCTTCCTTGCCAGAGTACCATATGAGTAGAGATTCATCCTGAAACGAAAACCAAAAGCATTGAATAGAACAGAACATAACATGCTGATTTTTCTTGTTCTTTTCTTTTTAATTTTATTTTGAAAAGCACAATGCTTCAGATATCTAGAATAGATATGTCATATGTGAATGGAATGGACTCAAATCAGAAACAAGTGAGTAAACTCATTTTAAGTATTCGTAGCAAAAGTTAATGTTTAATAGTCAAGAAATAATATATAAGAGCTTTCTATTATAACATCACAGACATAACGTACCTAAAGAAAATGCTTTTGACCTTTTCTTCTTCTCAAGCATAGTTTTGCATGATATATATAGGCTGTTTGGCACCTTATAATATTGTACTATTGGAGTTTCAAATGAAAATCACATGTTCCTAAACTGTTGTTCATTACTGGACTACATATTTAACTATCGGTTTTGCTATATTATCATGTTTTTGTTGTCATCATTTCTATTTGATGGAGAATAAAAAAAAAAAAAATAAGAGTTGCATGATTCATAGAATAATTAGTTAAGAGTCTTTGAATAGTTATAGGAAAATTAAGATTTTAGTTTCCAATGCTAGAAAATTGTGAAGTCATTTTGAGTGAATGCAATACTTTCTTATAGTAACTCAGGATTGAATTCTCTCTTGACTTGATATATCTCAGGTGGATTCTTAAGGTGTATTGATTTGTGCTTGTGCTTGTTCTGCCATCTTCCTTCCATTTCCTATCCGACATTGCTATTATAGTGGCCCAATACAAGGATCCACAATGCAAGTAGGTACTTGAGTCTATTTCATATCTATCTCTAAGGAAGAAACTTAGTCAAGCCATTAATGTTTTAATTAATAGCCTACTTATATTTATGATGATAAGTTGCTAACTGTATGAAAGCTTTCAAAACGCTACCATAGGCCAATGACATTTAGATCTAATTAACTTCAAACTTCTAAGAACAGGGACTGAGAATCAGGACTGGGAACACGTGTGGCGATGAGAAAATGAAGAAACTAATCATTGTTGTGTTTATCACTTTCCATTAGCAAACTGTAAATATCATTAATATCTTATGGATTTTGTTAACTGGAGTTAGTTTCATGTCATTTGATGGACTAATACAATTTTTAGGAGAAGAAATACCATAGCAACTTACATTGGAAAGCCTAAATGGGCAGAACTTTGGCTTCCCTCTTCGCCCGTACTTTAACAGATATGAGCCTTTCTTAAGAGATGTAATTGCCTATAAACGGAACATAAAAGTTAGGTATCTGTATAAGAAAATAATCCTATGAGTGCAAAACCGCGAAGCATGAGGGAAGACCTCACCTTCCAGCTTTAAAGTCTCCTTATTTCACAATTATAAGTTATCATTATCTATACCACTAAAAATATATTAGTTGACCAAGAACATAACAATGAAGAACTAGAAGGGATGGTCAATGGCACATTGGTAATCAAATGAATGAAATGACTTCAAGTCAAGTTTTTTTTTTTTAATTATTATTGTTTACATGAATTTATCATTACATATCAGAATCCAATTGGGTTTGAAACTTGAGAAAATAAGAGAGAAACATATTATTGGTCTGTGATACTTGAAAATGAACAATCTACTTCAATCAAATATCTATGTGCTAATGCAGCAATAAAAAATGTTTTAAAATGTAGAAAGCAATTATTGAACCTGGTCGGTATCCCTGTCGCCAACACCACTTTTCTGAGGATCAGCCATTCAAGTTGCAATGTCAGGTGCTTCACAGGAATGGACCCAATACCCATTTGAACAACACCCCAAAACAAAACAGATACTATAAAGCAATGTCCAACCTCTCCCCATGAAAATCGAAACCCCGAAACTCCAATTCAGCAGTGGCAATTCGATAGAAGGAGCTGTTTTTTTCTACCCCATAGCCCCATAGCTAACAAAGGTACCTCACAGCTCAAAGAACAACTCTGCATTCATAAAACCACTGAGAAAATTGCCTCCGGGAATCACATGCAGCTCAAAAACAGCTCAAAACGCACAGAACGTTGCTACAGAAACCCTAGAAATGAGTGTAAACCTCGAATCCCAGGGAAATCTTCGATTTTCTTCGATTTTCTCTAGAGAAGCGTGTTCAACATCTCAAATGTGGGACTATTGAAGGCAGTGAAGATCAAAACCAGCAACATTGCAAGGAATTCTCAGAAATCCTCAAAAACGGAACCATTTTCGAAGATTTCAGGGTCGTTGAAACCGCAGCGAAGAGAAATTCAAGAAACCAGAGGTTGCGATTCGGAAATGTTGTTGCAGGGAGAGAATACCAGGGGTTTTTCTCTAGACTCGAATTGGCAGGGCTTCGAAGATTGTTAAAACGCTAGAGGTTCTCTCTCTCTCTCTCTTTCTCTCTGTCTCTATGTTTCTCTCTCTCTCTCTCTCTGTCTTGTGAGAGGAGCTAACTGTTTTTCTGCCGGTTAATGACACGTCATCAACTGAAATCTGTGAGATGGGGATGGCTCGTTTTGTCGTTTTCTGGTACTTTGGGGGACAAATGAGTCCAATCTCGGGATTTGAAACGACATGCCTCGCTAGTGTCGCTCTCTTCTTCGAAAGGGTTTGGGATCCAGTGCGTCTCGAACTCTGGTAAGCCTTTCTTGGGATTTGCTTGAATTTGATCCACGTGCTTAATCAGAAACATAAATAACACATCATTGGGACCCGGCCTGTGTTTTGGAAGGGTACACCGTGTTCTTTCCTACAGTGGATATTCTTGGCTCTATTTGTTTTTATTACAGAGTGGATTTCTAATTCGTAGACAACTAGATCGTGGCTTTATTTGATGATGTGATGGGTTGAAGAAATTTGGGTATGAAACTCTAACCATATTTTCTAGAGCTCTCATTTGCACATCTAACCCACATGGAAGAGATTTTGATTTGATATTGAGATTAAGCATAAGATTGTCATTGTATAAAAGGGTGATTCACTGGCAAAAGAATGAAGGATGTCAGTGCACATTCTTTGATGTTAGAAAATTTTATTCTAGGTAATGACTTGTTTTTAAGAAGAAAATACAGCTATTTGTTGTGCTAATCTAACTTGGAAACGTTAGATTTGATACAAACTAATCGTATTCTTGGTAAATTTCAAGTAGAAGCTTGACAGCACATAAGCTAGGTTTTGAGCCAACTAAGATATATTATGGCATTTGAGCTTTCTCCTTCTTTAAATTCATTTTTATTTTAGTTTTTCTTGCATATGTATTATCAAGAATAAGTGTTCATTTTTATCTTTTAAAGATATATATCATATCACATTAGTCTTCTATTTATAAATATATCAAATTAATTATCTGAAAGATATATATGATATCAAATTGATATCTTTATGTGAACACCTAATTTTGTCCAGACGCTAAAAAAAAATTAAATTAAAAAATAATTAAAAAATTAAAAAAAATTAAAAAAATTTAAAATTAATTAAAATTAATTAAATTAATTTTATTAATTAATAATAATAATAATAATAATATAAGATAATAAATCTAAAAATATAATGAAAAGCGAGAAAAAAATAAAGAACAAGAAAAAAAAAAGGAGTTTGGGCACTGATCGGCCTAGGACCCACGATCCGGATCCACTAAGCTCCTTACCCATGACCCATACCCACGACCCAGATCCCCTTTCCCATTTTCGTATACCCTAGCAGCTCCCTCTCCCTATCCCTCCAAACCCTAGCAGCTTCCTCTCCTTTCTCTTCCAAACCTAGCAGCCACACCTAGCTCCATTTCGCAAGGCTCGAAGCTCTGCCAACCACCACTACTACTCCCTCACGCGACCAAGCTGAGCGGCTCCCGTCACGAGCTCCCACACGCCATGGCAGCAGCTGCAAGCAACCGCCACCCTCGTTCTTGCTGGAGCTCACGGCGCGAGGATACCGTTTTTGGGTAGGATTTTGCGTGGAGCAGAGGAAAAACACACAAAAATGGAAGACGTGAGGGGATTCGAGTTTCGCAACACCAAAGTCACAAGTAATTGCCACTCCTGTTCTGACGAAGCTCAATGACGCGAGGATGCCGTTTTTGGGTAGCTGATCTTGCGTGGAGCAGGGAAAAACGCACAAAAATGGAGACTTGAAAAGACTAGAGCTCTGCAACCCGAGAACCGCAAAGCAACCGCTATTTTTCGCCCAGCCATCTACTATAAATTGCAGAGGACGAAAATTAGAGGGTTCGGTGATTCTCTTCTTCTTTCTCTAGAGTTTATTGATCTGAGAATTTAATAGGAGAAAAAAAAAGAGAAATTTTTCTGTGTATTTTTTAGAAAGAAATTTGAGAGGAAGTTCAGTGATTTTATGAAAGCATTAGAGAAATTTGAAAAAGGAAAATTTGAGCAGTTGAAAGACTAAAAGGGGATCAGAGTTGTTGCTATACTCATTCATTCAGAAAGATCCTCATTTGGTAATTTCACTTTTTTTTTCTCTATGCCATGGCTGTACCGAGAGTATTGAATGAATGAAAATTATTCTATTATGTTCTTGGTATACTTTGATATTCTGATTGAAGTTAGCGTGTTGGTATATTTCATCCTCTATTTTATTTAGTTTTTTTTTTATGTTGCACACTACTTGTTTGATGCAAATGGCCCGCTGATACTATGTGTTCTTTTAATTCTCTGTATTCCTATGAGTTCATGTTCTTGATCAAGTTATCCTTCCATTGCTTGATCTGAGGTGTTGTTTTTTTCTTCTTCTTCTTTATGTCACGAGTCATCCATTTGCTTAGTGCGTCTACTATTCCAATTCAGTTTCCGAACACATGAGTGTAATTGTTGAGTGTGTCACTCGTATGATGTAGAAATATGATTTAAAGCCTCTTGGTGTCATTTTTGAATTATGACATTCATTTTGAATTATGACATTCATGTGAATTGCACTTGGGAAATAGAAATATGTATTTGAGAACAAAAAAAGCTCATTTGTTTGCGAGAATCTGAAAATTATATGCAAAGTAGTCATAAACAATAATTCTTCACTATTTTGTATGTCACAAGGAATTTGGATGGCATGTTGTGGTTTAGCTCATTGAAACTAAGATGGGATTTTTAAGATCTGTTTCTTTCTTCCCTTCCTCAGATATTTATAACTTGATCAGGAGGTACATGAATATTCTCGCTTTCGAATGCTTATGGTGTATAGTGGTTGTCATGTAAAGCTTTCTTTGAATTTATTTCTTGAAGGTTGTTGCTCCTGTTAGACAAGATGCGTTTTTATCTTACAATCCAATCTCAATATTTAACTATGTGATGCTGGGGAATTGGTGTGATACAGATAAAATATTTTTTTTGGTTGTAAATCGTGGGAGAGGAATTCAAATTCAGACTTGGGAAGAAGAGTGTAGTTTTTATTATGTAATATTGGTAAGAAATTTTCTACATCTCTGACAACATTTGAAGTAAAAAAAAATTTTGAGATTGAGAATGCAAGGGGAGTATATTTGTCGTGCTCAATCAATTAGGAAGATCCCTTGTTTGCTTGCTTTTTTTATTTTGTTTTCTCAGCTGCAATTATTGTAATGAGAATGGAATGAAATGAAAATTAAAATTGATGTGTTCTGCCTACTTCTTCCTGGTGCACATGTTTTTAGTTCGTTGTTCCTTGATCACTTGATAGCTTGTCATTTAATATTGGAAATTAGTTAATCTCTGTTCACAAAATCATATATGAATTGGATGTTATAGTCTTACATTTAATAGCCTTTAAAAAATGGAAGTAATATGTTGGATGGCAATTGGTATGCTAATAGTTAATGCATAATGCATGGGTTTTGAACACTCAAAGACGTTACTGGCTTGGTATTTCAAGTTTATGGAGTTCAAATTTGATTGCTTGCTGTGATATCTGGAACTCCATGGGTTTGCTGTCACGTTGCTTTTTATGATCTTAAAGAATGTGTCCTTATACTCAATGATTTGATCCTATGTGTTAGGGATTAAATATGCTACATGTTGTACATCCCTCATGGTGTCTTAATTGCAGCATTTTATCATCATGAAAGTGGACCAATCCTGGTTCCAAAACCTGTCTGTTTATACTGAAGATACTATGTTCTTTTAGGTGTCCTACGGTGAAAATATGTTAACTCATCATGGAATGTTGTACTAGTTAGTTAAGTTATTTATTTTGTTTCTATTTTTGTTTCCAGCAGTGCACAAAATACAAATAACCCGTTCCCAAAGTCATGTGATGGTGTGTGACTGATTATTTGTTGGGACGTGTAAAAAAAAAAAAGAAGGGATTCTTGTTTTTTTTTATGTAGATATTGAAACAGAATTCCTTTTGATTTAATGGGTTGAGTTTGTGTTGTTCTTCCTACCATTTCTTTGACCATTACATTTATACATATTGATTCTTGCACGTTTTACACATTTATATTTTAACTTTATTTTTATTTTTATTGGTATTTTATCTCTTATTTCATTACTAACAATAAATAAATCATCAACTTTTTTTTTTTTTTTAAAAAAAAAGTGGGGAAACTTTCTAAAAAAATAATAAAATAAAAATAATTGAACTTTGTGAAAAGAAAATAAAATTAATTAATTGATTTGTTAATTTTGCCCTTTTAGAATCATCTAAATTGTGACAGTTTGATGATTTATTTTCTAAAAAATTTGAGTAAAATTTTGAAATGAAATTAAATTCTTATAATTTATTTGTTCATTTATAAAAGGTGGGAAACTTTCTAAAAAAAATAATAAAACAAAAATAATTGAACTTTGTGAAAAGAAAATAAAATTAATTTGAATCATCTAAATTGTAAAATTTATTTTCTAAAAAATTTAAGTAAAATTTTGAAATGAAATTAAATTCTCATAATTTATTTGTTCATTTATAAAAGGTGGGAAACTTTCTAAAAAAAAATAAATAATAAAACAAAAATAATTGAACTTTGTGAAAAGAAAATAAAATTAATTGAAATTTGTGACAAAATTGTTAATTTTGTCCTTTTAAATCATCTAAATTGTGACAAATTTGATGATTTATTTTCTAAAAAAATTGAGTAAAATTTTGAAATGAAATTAAATTCTCATAATTTATTTGTTCATTTATAAAAGGTGGGAAACTTTCTAAAAAAATAATAAAACAAAAATAATTGAACTTTGAAAAGAAAATAAATTAATTGAAACAAGATTTTTTTTAAATCATCTAAATTATCATATGATTTATTTTCTAAAAAATTTGAGTAAAATTTTGAAATGAAATTAAATTCTCATAATTTATTTGTTCATTTATAAAAGGTGGGAAACTTTCTAAAAAATAATAAAATAAAAATAATTGAAGGGTGAAAAGAAAATAAAATTAATTGAAATTGTGACAAATTGTTAATTTAAGGAATCATCTAAATTGTGACGCTTTGATGATTTATTTTCTAAAAAATTTGAGTAAAATTTTGAAATGAAATTAAATTCTCATAATTTATTTGTTCATTTATAAAAGGTGGGAAACTTTCTAAAAAAAAAATAATAATAAAATAAAAATAATTGAACTTTGTGAAAAGAAAATAAAATTAATTGAAATTTGTGACGAACATTGTTAATTTTGCCCTTTTAAATCATCTAAATTGTGACAACGTATGGTTCATTTTTTTGGTGAAATTTTGGAACAAGATTCTTTCCAAATTAAATTTTCATAATTTATTCGTTTAGTTTATTTGTTAATAAATTGGTAAAATAGATATTTTTAAGGGTCATAAAAATTTGTGCAGCTAATTTAAGGTAACCGTTTTAGGACGAATGTATTAGGGGTGTTGTGGGGTTAAGTCTCCACCCTTCCCTATGCATAATTAGACTCCCAAACTCGAGTTTTACAACGTAGACCATCATTTTTTGGTTTTCCAATTTTTTCCAATAAGAAATAAAATTGGTGGCGACTCCCTTTAATTTATTTTATTAATTTAAGTCAATATCCCGCCGCGATCCCAGGTTTGACACAGTTTTACTCCACCTTTTGAGAGTCAAGCCTTGGCAAGTTGGTTGTGCAAATGTTTGTGACATTTATATGTTTGTTTTACCCTTTTTTATTTTTATTTAATTTATCTATTGATTATTTTAACTATGATTTCATGTTATTATGCAAACCATAGGATATAGGCTCTTTCAGAATTTTGTTTTGCATTTATTTTGTTTTGCAGGACGTGGGTAGTCTTTAAGATTATAAAGGTTTGTATGCTCTCTACACACACCGCACTTACACGTTTATCACACACGTTCGAGTGGGGCCCTATACCCGGGTCTGAGTGAAGCCTAAGCTAAGTAGAAGTTGTGTAGTGGTAGCCATTTTAGATGTACATCCTGTTTGGCTATGGCAAAAACCTCATCTAGAGTGTGCCTTTTTCATAAATGTCCTGCACTTGGTGGTTTACCCACTACTTGTGGTTAACATTTTGAGATGAGACTAAGCTCTAGAGGCCTTTAGAATAGAAGAGCCACCCAATGAGAGTTCTCACGAATCAGAAATACTCATATATCCTTAGGGTAGAACTCCTCAAATTTAAGGCAATCCCTTAGGGTACAAAGGGAGCATACCTTCTTCTTATCTTCAAATTTATCTATGTCATAATTACTTTTGTATATATACATAATGAGTAGCGTGGTCCATTAATGTGATAAACCTAATCGAACCCCGCTCAAAAACAAATTTTACTCAAAAATAAAAGAAGAGAGAAGTTTCTTTTTTTTCTTTTTGAAAAAAGGAGGGTGCAAATCACTATTAATGGACCAACTATTTATCATTTGGTCTAAATAAATAAATAAAAATTATGCTTTGCATTCTTGCATCATATTTCTTACCACACTCTAATCTCTTTGTCGTTCCTCAGGAAAATTTATTAGAAGACCGTTAAACCCAACCAAGATTTGAAGTGAGTATCTTTGATGGAAAGAAATATGGGATCAGATAATAGGGATACCAGCTTGAAAAAGACTCTGCGACTCAAGGCCAACACTGAAAGCCTAGTGGTTATGGGTCGTTTGTTGAAGAAGACTCAACGTTTGATGTTCGCAACAAAGTATGGGAAGATTCTGGACCTGCAAGAGGTGAATGTGCAAGCGGAAACAATCACTGCAGTGGCCCAATATTATGACCCACCTCTTAGATGTTTCACTTTTCAAGATTTTCAATTAGCACCTACTCTGGAAGAATTTGAGCAGATCCTAGGTTTGCCGTTGGAAGGTAAAAAGCCATACTGCTATTTGGGACATTATGCATCCATCCAAACCATAGCAAATGTTTTGAAAGTGCATGTGAGAGACCTGCAAGATGCGCAACAGAATAGGAACGGAACCAAAGGATTTTCAAGAGAATACCTTGAAGGACATATGTGCCATTTAGCCAAAAGTGGAGATTGGGATGCTTTCATGGATGTACTAGCCCTCACCATTTACGGAGCAGTCTTATTCCCTAATATTGATGACTATGTGGATTATGCAGCAATTGACGTGTTTCTTGACTGCAAGTTTAACACCAACAATCCGGTCCCAGCCGTTCTAGCGGATGTCTATTGTACCCTGAACTTTTGTCACGAAAAGAATGGTAAGAGAATCCTCTGTTGCTTGACAATCTTGTATGTTTGGCTCATAACTCATATTTTTAGTAGATCATACAAAACAGAGTGCCCTATCGCTGACTTCAATATGTACCGGCTGAAGACCAAGAGCAAAGCGTGAGTGGGCGAACATTTGGCGAAATTGGATGAAAAACAGGTTAGATGGTATCCTCGGTGGAAAGATGTAGAAACTATCATTTACCAGTGTGGAAGATTTCCAAATGTGCCCCTCATGGGTACGCGAGGATGTATTAATTACAATCCAGCCTTGGCACAGCGACAACTTGGTTATCCCATAATGGGACCACCTGCAGAAGTCCAAATAACCCCTTTTGTTCTTTACTACATGGACACAGGAAATGCTGAGTCACTTTAGAATATTCGGAATGCTTGGAACAAAGTCATTTGAAAAGGAAAAGAATTAGGAGTCCGAAGTTATGCAGCCAAGGAAAGTTACCGCCAATGGGTTAAAGACAGAGTTAGGGAAATCAAGTTACCATTCAAGACCCCAACAATCCCTATGGTTAGTGAATCTTCAACCTCAGCTTTGATTGAAAATGAAGAGACAAAAGAATTGAAAGCAATGTTCACAAAGATGAACGAGGAAAAGGAGAAAATGGAAGCTGAGTTGAGAGAGACTCGACAAGCATATGCAGCCTTAATGAGAGATAATACTGAAAAAGACCACATTCTCGAAGGGGCTAACAAAAAGATGAAAATGGAACATGATTACATGCAGAAAACCAAGCGTTGTCTGGGAGCTGCAAACAAAGAATTAGGGCTTCGAAGGCAAGAAAGAGACAGAGCTATGGCTGAAAACTAACAACTTAGGGAACAACTCAAAAATGCTAGATTAACTCAAAATAACGTGATGCAGCTAGCGGAAGAAATGAGACACAAATGGAAATGACATCTAAGCAATATGAAGATATGATTAAGAACAATAAGCTCCACATGAAAGAGACGGTTACAAAGTACGAGACAATATTACAGCAAGAGCAAAAGAAAATAAAGGAACTGATGAGTCAGGTGGAACAACAAAAAAGGGACATCAATGGATGGAAGGAGGAAGCCCATTTTTGGAGGAGTCGTTTTGCAAAGTTAGCATGTTTAGCTAACTCGGCGATTGCAGATACTCCATATCATTTGAAGAAGGCTGATGAAATAGTCAATCCTCTTGAGACACCAGTAGAAATCAGTGACTTCATTGAGTACTGCAAGGACCTTGTAGGGCAAATGAAACAAATGACCAAGGCGTATTCAGATAGAGAATAGTCTTATTTGGCTAGGTCATGATGTATTCAGATAAGAACCAATGTATTTTGATTGTCACATCTTTTCAGTTGAATGAATGAAATATGCTTATTTTGACATCCATTTTCTGATCCCGTATTTCACTTGAGACTTAATACTTTTGAACAAGACGTTCTGGGTAATAGTCACGACAAACAAAGATCAAAGATACTCACTTTCAATCTATTTAGCAGAAAACCACTAACGGCCCTCTAGCAAATAATGAACACAATCACTGATCTTTAAATATAATAATAATTTGAATTTTCACAATTTTCAGGTAAAAGAAAAAATTAAACCATTGCTCATCCTCAGAAATCGCAGATCGCGCAAACCCGGACCTACGAAACAAGGCTGCAAACTAGGCTGAAAGAGATGTCAAGCTCAGAAAGAAATTTGAATCAAGAGGTAGACGAAATAAGGGAAAGAATCAATACAGTGGCAGAAGGACAATCAAGGGTCGAAGATTTACTGAGACAGTTAACTGAGACCCTTAGAACAACAAATGGAGCCTCTGTCGGCACTGGAATGAACGCAAATATGAATAACAACGTGAATGAAGAAGAAGATTCTATGAATGAAAATCTTGAAAAGGGGAATAACAGTGCGAGAGTCACTCATGAGCAACTAGTAAAAATATTTCTGAACAACAACTCAGAAAAAGAAAAATTAAGAGATGAATTGATGGGAAAGATGCAAGAGCAAATTAAAGCTATGCAAGGTCCTAATTTATATGGCTCAGTGGGAATCGATGAGTTGTGTCCAGAGGTTGAAGTTAACATCCCAAAGGACTTCAAAATGCCAGATTTCTCAAAGTACGATGGGAGTACTAATCCAAAGTTTCATCTAAAGACCTACATCACCAAGATGACTATTTGGTCACGGGATCAAAAATTTCTGATCAATTTTTTTCATGAAAGCCTGACTGGGCCAACTTTGGAATGGTACATGCAACTTGATCATTCGAGGATTTCCTGTTGGGATGATCGACAAGCTGTTCTTGGGGCAATATCGATTTAACATCGATACTGCGCCTACCCGAGAACAACTAGGGGCCATGCAAAAGAAGAATGGTGAAACTTTCAAGCAATATGTCCAAAGATAGAGAATGTCGGCAGCCCAAGTTCAACCACCACTGACTGCGTCAGAAATGAGCTCGTATTTTATGGGGACCTTAGGAGCACCTTTTATCGGGTTAATGGCAGGGGCAACTTACAATGATTTTGCTGACCTGATTGTGGCTGGAGAAAGGATTGAAAATCTTGCAAAAGCTGGAAAATTACCTATTGGGAATACAGAGAGCAGTTTTCCTAAGAAGGTGACACCCATAAAGAAAAAAGAACCAGAAGTCAACTATGTGCAACAACAAAAATCACGCTTTCCTCGTAATCCACAATCATACCCTGCTTATCAAGTCCCTTCGCCCGATTTTCCAGCTTATCAAACTTCATACCAAGTGAACCATGTTCCTTCACCACATCCATATACCCCCACTCGTCCTGTTTATAATAATCGTCCTCCTGCTCCTCGAAATCCAGGAAACCAAGGGTATGCTCGACCCCCGTCGAATCTACCCCTTTTCCAAAATTGCCAATCTCCAATGTTGACTTATTTCAACGGTTCGATGCGCACCTAGTCGCACGCGTCCCTGCTGCCCCATGGTACCCCATTCCCAGCTTGGTACAATCCTAATGCAAATTGCAAGTTCCATATGGACAGCCCAGGACACTCAATCGAGGATTGCGAGGTGTTTAAAACAATAGTCAGGAAGTTGATTGCTGCGAAAGCTAGATTTTGAAGAGAGAAAGGGCCTAGCATTACCAGCAACCCAATTCCGAATCATGGGAAAGGAACTGTAAATGCATTAGAAAAAGACAAGGAAGGGGTTCAAAAGGTAGCAAACGTCAAAACACCTATGAAGTTAATATTTCAAGGTCTGGTCCAAGCAGGCTATTGTTCTTCAGTAACCTTGGAGGGGGTAGGGTTTGAATATGAAACTTGTTGTGAATACCATATGGAGAAGGGACACGATATTGAGAATTGTCAGGAATTCAAAACTCAGTTGCAGAGGTTCATGGCTCTAGGTATAGTGGATGTTACTCGGGTAAGAGAATCCGCAAAAGAAATAAATACTGTGGAGCGTTTAGTTCTTAAACTTCCGCATGCTGGTGAAGTCCCAAACTCTGGGAAGATTGTCATAGCAATAAAGAAACCTACACCTTTTTCCTACAGTGATACCCATGTTGTACCTTGGAAGTATGGTGTCAAAGTAGAGACACAAGGTAATGTAGGGCAAACCTCTTCAGTCCTTATCGCTCAAATAGCAGAGCTCGCACAAGCAGTGCTGAGTGCTGGGGACATAAGGGGAATTACAAGAAGCAACAGGTGCTATGGGCAAGAAGATAAGGCTGGGAAAGGAAAAGCAATCAATATATAAACAAAGGAAGAAGAGGAAGAGGAATTCCTAAAAATTATGAAGCAAAGCGAGTACGATATTGTAGACCAACTCAGGAAAACTCCAGCTCGGATTTCTCTTTTGTCACTTATCATGAACTCTGAACCTCATCGCAAGGCACTGCAAAGAGTGTTGAATGAAGCCTATGTGAAGCCAGATATTACCGCGGAAAACTTAGTGAACATGGTGGACCCGATAAGGCACGTCAATGTAATCCCTTTCTCTGAGGAAGAAGTGGTATGTTCGACAGGAAGTAACTCGCGTGCCTTGCACATCACTTTGAAATGTCAGGGGTATGTAGTTGCAAAAGTTTTAATCGATGGAGGTTCCGCATTGAACGTCCTTCCGAAGAATACCTTGTCCCAACTGGCTATGAGTGTAGAAGACCTGAAACCTCAAGAAATGACGGTTTGAGCCTTCGATGGAAGGAAAAGAGGGATTATGGGAGAGGTGACCCTTCCACTCGAGGTAGGTCCAAGTTGTTTTCAAGTACTGTTTCAAGTAATGGAGATTGAGCCTACATACACTATGCTATTGGGAAGACCATGGATCCACGTCGCTGGTGTTGTTCCCTCAACCTTGCACCAATGCTTGAAATACATTGAAAATGGATGCCTAGTTACCATTCAAGGAGAGGAAGAAATCCTACTAATGAAACCTATTTCCGTGCCTTATGTTGAAAACACTGAACTGGAGGTGGACAACTTCTTACATAGCTTCCAGCTGGTAGAAGCAAAAACAAAGAAGGAAGAATCATCCTCCAAAGATGCTCACCAAGTTGTGACTCGCATCATGACTAATAGCGGTTATCAAGCCGGGAAAGGTTTAGGAGTTCAGTTGCAAGGAATCAAGTCTACGACCACCCTTCCAGAGAACAAGAATAGATTTGGTCTAGGGTATGAGGCATCTTTGGAAAGAATGATGAAGCATGGCTTGGCTCTCGATGAGGGAAAAAGGGAGAATAAACTGACAAAGACGATTCCTCATCTGAAGGAAACATTCCCCGCACCTGCTGAAGTTATCAATGGAACCTCCAGTCATCAGGTCCGCCTAATCATTAACAATGTGGAGGAAGACTCAGGAGAAGACCATGCTATCCGGCCCTCCAATAATTCGAAACCTCTGAATAATTGGAGATCTGAGGCGTTATTTGATGTGGTTGCCATAAAGTAATTGTTTAGTCATGAAGCTATCTTAGACTTTTGTAATCCTGAATCTATGTTAACTTTTATCGAAGCTTTAATGTATTGAACTTGTGTGTTTCTTAATATGATTCTCTGCTCATGTTATCTTTCATCAAAATGTCAATGCAATGAACTTGTGCGCTTCTCAGTTGATCCATTGCTTTGTTTTTTTTGTATCTTTGACTTACGCTTTTTTTAGACTTGTCCAAATACCATATTTTCTTTCTATCAATAATTTCCAATCTGCATAAATAAATCTTCCAGGAATTTGGGTCTTGTAAAGGTATTGTCTCATGAAAGGATTCCTGAAAGTTCAAAGATGGATTCTTATTCGATGATGGATATAGATGACTATGTTTCAGACGAAGATATGAATGCCACTGAAGAGTTTGCCAAATTGGTAGAAAGGTCAAAAAGAGAATTCAACCTGGATAAAGAGGAAGTGGAAGTAATCAATATGGGGACTGATGAAGACAAGAAAGAGTTAAGGTTAGTGGATAACCCGGAGCGAGAAAGCATGATCAAGTTATTCAGAGACTACATGGATGTCTTTGCATGGTCTTATCGAGATATGCCAGGGTGGATTCAAGCATAGCTTCCCACAAAATTCCGCTATACCCCAATGTTGAGGCGAAAAAGCAAAAATTGAGAAGAATGCACCCTGAAATGTCTTTAAAAATCAAGGAGGAACTCACCAAGCAGCTGGAAGCAGGATTTTTGGAAGTATCTAGACACCCAGAATGGGTAGCAAATATCGTTCCCGTTCCAAAGAAAGATGGAAAAGTCAGGATGTGTGTGGACTATAGGGATTTGAATAAAGCTAGCCCTAAAGATGATTTCCCATTGCCTCACATTGATGTCCTTGTCGATAATGCAGCAAGAGGCCATAGATTCTCTTTCATGGATGGGTATTCGATTACAATCGATTCCCATAGATACGAATGATAAAGAGAAGACCACATTCATCACAGCTTGGGGAACTTTTTGTTACACAGTTATGCCGTTCGGGTTGAAAAATATTGGAGCCACCTATCAGCGTGCCATGGTTGTGTTATTCCACGATATGATGCACAAAGAAATTGAGGTATACGTGGATGACATAATGGCCAAGTCCAAAGAAGGAGAAAGCCATGTGGCAGTGTTGCAGAAGCTATTTGAGAAACTCAGAAAGTACAAGTTAAGGCTAAACCCAGCAAAATGTGTTTTTGGTGCATCGGCTGGAAAACTACTTGGATTTGTTATTAGCAAGGAAGGGATCAAAGTGGACCCTGACAAAGTCTGACAAAGTCAAAGCAATACAAGAGATGGCTGCTCCTAAGACCGAAAAGGAAGTAAGAAGCTTTCTCGGGAGGTTGAACTACATCGCTAGGTTCATAGCCAATCTGACTAGTACCTGCGAACCGATCTTCAAGTTACTAAAGAAACAACAACCAGGAGAATGGGATGAACTTTGTCAGGAAGCATTTGAGAAAATAAAAGCTTACTTGCAAAGTCCTCCTATTTTGGTGCCACCTGCACCTGGCCGCCCTTTGATCTTGTACCTCACGGTTTTACAGACGTCCATGGGAGCGATGTTAGGGCAGCACGATGAAACAAGAAAGAAAGAACAGGCCATTTACTATTTGAGTAAGAAGTTCAATGATTGTGAGTCCCGATACATGGCAATCGAGAAGACATGTTGTGCACTAGTGTGGACATCAAAAAGGTTAAGGCAATACATGTTGTACAATACAACTTGGCCGATCTCAAGAATGGACCAGATGAAATACATATTCGAAAGCCCTCACGTTTCCACACGAGTTTCCAAGTGGCAGGTGGTTCTTTCCGAGTTTGATATAAAACACATGACTCAAAAATCTATCAAAGGGAGCGTAATTGCAGATCATTTAGCTGAGAACCCGCTCGATTACGATCAACCTGTAATGTTTGAATTCCCTGATGGGGATGTTTTAGTAGTTGAAGAAGAAAGATCGGATGAAGAAGACACATGGAAGATGTTCTTTGATAGAGCAGTCAACATGTATGGGAGTGGTATAGGAGCAATAATCACCTCACCAAGTGGGAAGCAATACCCTGTTTCCATCAAGTTAGAGTTTGATTGCACTAATAATATTGCAGAATATGAAGCATGTGCGCAAGGGTTGAAAGTTGCAATAGAATTAGGAGTGAAGGAATTACAAGTGTATGGAGATTCAGCACTGATAATTTATCAAGTAAATGGGGAATGGCAGACTAAGGATCCAAAATTGGTTCCATACCAGAAATATTTGATGCTATTGATTGAGAAGTTTGAAGGGATCACCTTTTCACACTTGACTCGAGATAAAAATCAATTTGCAGATGCTCTGACTACTTTAGCTGTAATGACCAATCTGGATATCCATACTAATGTGCGGCCCATCCGAGTGAGGGCACAAAATGAACCTGTTTATTGTTCTAATGTTGAGGAAGAAAAAGACGGTCAACCCTGGTTCCATGATATCAAGCAGTACATTAAGTTCAGAGAATACCTATCAGGGGCAAATGAGACAAACAAAAAGACCATCCGTCGGCTCTCCATGGCTTTCTTTTTGAGCGGGGAGATACTGTACAAAAGGAATCATGATGGTACGCTCCTCAGATGTGTAGAAGCTAAGGAGGCTCTCACCATCTAAACCGAAGTTCATGAAGGGATTTGTGGAACACATGCCAATGCTATCATGATGGCTCGCCAAATTCTTCGATGTGGTTATTACTGGTCCATTATGGAATCCGATTGCATAGGATATGTTCGAAGGTGTCATAAATGTCAAGCATACGCTGACCACATTAATGCACCTCCTGTCCCATTGCATAATATGGTGGCACCTTGGCCTTTTTCAATGTGGGGAATCGATGTTATTGGGCCGATAAATCCAAAGGCTTTCAATGGCCATAGGTTTATCCTGGTTGCGATTGATTACTTTACCAAGTGGGTAGAGGCCGCTTCCTATGCCAAGGTCACTCAAAAGGTTGTCTTTAAATTTTTTAGGGCGAACATTGTCTGTCGATATGGAATTCCGGAAAGGATTATCACAGATAATGCCCCTAATCTCAATAGCACCGAAATTAAGAACCTGTGTGAAAGGTTTAAGATCAAGCACCACAATTCTGCTTCTTACAGACCCCAGATGAATGGTGCGGTAGAAGCAGCAAATAAGAACATCAAGAAGATAGTAGCCAAAATGGTGGTCAACTACAAAGAATGGCATGAGATGCTCCCCTATGCTCTCCACGCATATCGCACTAATATCCGATCTAGCACTGGGGCAACATCATTTTCCTTGGTATATGCCATGGAAGCAGTTTCCCCTATAGAGGTCGAAATCCCTTCCTTAAGAGTGTTAATGGAAGCCGAGCTAGAAGAGGCAGAATGGGTAAAAACTCGGTATGAGCAGTTAAACATGATTGAAGAAAAACGATTAAAAGCCATTTGTCATGGGCAACTATACCAAAGAAGAATGGCAAGAGCTTTCAACAAGAAAGTACGCCTTAGGGAGTTTCAAGCAGGTGACCTGGTTTTGAAGAAAAAACTTCCAAACCAAGAAGACGCCCAAGGCAAATGGGCATCGAGTTATGAGGGGCCTTACATTGTTAAACAAGCATTCTCTGGAGGAGCCTTAGTTTTGACAGATATGGATGGAAATGAATTGTCAAGGCCGACAAATGTTGATGCAGTCAAGAAGTTCTATGCCTAAAGAAAAAAAAAGAAAAGAATAAATAAAAAAAGAAAAGAAAAGAAAAGAAAAGAAAGAAAAAGAAAGAAGAAACCCGTTAGGTCGAAAACCCGCAAGGGCGGCTTAAGCAAAAGTTAGGGCACTTAAATCACGCAAAAGTAAAGTCGACAAAGGCTCTCATAGGAGATGTCACTTGAAGGACCCATTAAAACAACATAAAAAAAACTGGGGCAATTTTGAGCAATGGTGGAAGAAAAGAAACTGGGGCAAATTTGGTGCAGTGATCAGTAGAAGAGGATTTGTATCATTGACAGTCAATGGTTGTAATATCCATCTGAAAATTAGGTCCTATCTAAAGAGAATAAAGGAATCCTAACTGGGGCAATTACCTTTCGCATTGTCTTTGCGTCATCTTTTGTATTCTTTGTCATTTTCAATGTCTTTGTGTGCTTGAGAACATTCAAATAAATAAAAATACCTTTCTTTTTTTCTCTCTTATTCTTTTCTTTCTTTCATACCTGTGAAATCACATATGTTTATTACAAAATGCTTCGATGAAATGGAATATAAATTCAGCATCATTGACTTAATAATCTAATGGCAATCCTCCAATTAACAAGTTAGATCAAGAATGTGTTAGAAGTTTCAAATGAAGGGAGAAAATGAAAACATACTCCCTATGCAATTTGCAATGCTAAGAGTGAGACTGTGTGTCTGATGAGCAAACTCAGAAGTAAAGCCACCTCAACGTTTGAAGATCCCAAGGAATTGGAAATGAGTTGATAAGCCCTAGTTTGCAAGAGTTTGTGCCTGGGTTTGACGGATCAAAACTTTTCGAGGGAGCAATTAGCATCCAGCATGTAAGTGAAAGTTTTTAATATTTTCGATCTACTGACATGATTGAGTTGCATGAATAAACAGTACCACATCTTTTCATGATCAAAAGATAGGGAGCTGCAACAGCTTGCAGAAGTGACGTCTCTGGCTTTTACGCCTAGCTTCACTGTAAAAGAAAAAAAAAACAAAAAAAACAAAACAAAAACAAAACAAAAACAAAACAAAAAATCTTTTTGGGACACAAAAGCCCACTGCATTTTAATTTTCGGGACACGGGACATAGAAGCCCATTTAATTTTCCACAAAAGCATTTTTTAATTTTCGGGAACACACCACTAGGGACACACTACATTTTAATTTCGGGACACGAAGCCCACGACATTTAAATTTCGGATCGAAAATTTCCCACCACTTGCATTTAAATTTCGGGACACAGAAGCCCACTGCAATTTAATTTTTGGGACACAGAAGCCCACTGCATTTTAATTTTTGGGACACAGAAGCCCACTGCAATTTAATTTTCGGGACACAGAAGCCCACTGCATTTTAAATTTTCGGGATGCGGAAGCCCACTGCAATTTAATTTTCGGGACACAGAAGCCCACTGCATTTAAATTTCGGGACACTGAAGCCCAACGCATTTTAATTTTCTAGACACAGAAGCCCACTGCCATTTTAATTTTGGGGATACAAAAGCCTGCTGTCATTTAAATTTTGAGACATCAGATACTCAAAATCAAACTCATCGCCTTTTACAATTCCGGGTCACAAAGTCACCCAACTGTCATCTGAATTCAAAAGAAAAGATATAATAATAATAATAATAAATAAATAAATAAAAATAATAATAATAATGATAAAGACTTTTTTTTTACCAATAAACGTCAATCGAGTACGATAGCTTATGGACAATGTGGTGACGTCTTTGGCTTTACGTTGAGCTTCACCTTGGTAGGATTAACAAGGTTGCAATAACTCATAGATTCAGGTTTGAGGTCACTGGTTTTCAATTAGCATCTTTGCCCTACCCATTCACACCATCTCACACATTGCCAGACAAAATTTAAGTCCATATCTTTACTCGTTTCTTACGACGATAATACGAAGAACTACGGTTATTCCTAGTATCTAGTAAGAAACAAGTAAAGAGAAGCGGCAATGAAACACCCAATTTTGTCCTGGACGTTAAAAAAAAAATTAAATTAAAAAAATTATTAAAAAATTAAAAAAAAATTAAAAAAATTAAAATTAATTAAATTAATTTTATTAATTAATAATAATAATAATAATAATAATAATAATAATAATAATAATAATAATAAAGATAATAAATCTAAAAATATAATGAAAAGCGAGAAAAAAAAAAAGAACAAGAAAAAAAAAGGAGTTTGGGCACGATCGGCCAGGGACCCACAACCCGGATCCACCAAGCCCCTTACCCACTACCCATACCCACGACCCAGATCCCCTTCCCATTTTCGTATACCCTAGCAGCTCCCTCTCCCTATCCCTCCAAACCCTAGCAGCTTCCTCTCCCTTCTCTTCCAAACCTAGCAGCCACACCAAGCTCCATTTCGCAAGGCTCGAAGCTCTGCCAACCACCACTACTACTCCTTCACGCGACCAAGCTGAGCGGCCCCCGTCACGAGCTCCCACACGCCATGGCAGCAGCTGCAAGCAACCGCCACCCTCGTTCTTGCTGGAGCTCACGGCGCGAGGATACCGTTTTTGGGTAGGATTTTGCGTGGAGCAGAGGAAAAACACACAAAAATGGAAGACGTGAGGGGATTCGAGTTTCGCAACACCAAAGTCACAAGTAATTGCCGCTCCTGTTCTGACGAAGCACAATGACGCGAAGATGCCGTTTTTGGGTAGCTGATCTTGCGTGGAGCAGGGAAAAACGCACAAAAATGGAGACTTGAAAAGACTAGAGCTCTGCAACCCGAGAACTGCAAAGCAACCGCTATTTTTCGCCCAGCCATCTACTATAAATTGCAGAGGACGAAAATTAGACGGTTCGGTGATTCTCTTCTTCTTTCTCTAGAGTTTATTGATTTGAGAATTTAATAGGAGAAAAAAAAAGAGAAATTTTTTTGTGTATTTTTTAGAAAGAAATTTGAGAGGAAGTTCAGTGATTTTATGAAAGCATTAGAGAAATTTGAAAAAGGAAAATTTGAGCAGTTGAAAGACTAAAAGGGGATCAAAGTTGTTGCTATACTCATTCATTCAGAAAGATCCTCATTTGGTAATTTCACTTTTTTTTCTCTATGCCATGGCTGTACCGAGAGTATTGAATGAATGAAAATTATTCTATTATGTTCTTGGTATACTTTGATATTCTGATTGAAGTTGGCGTGTTGTATATTTCATCCTCTATTTTATTTAGTTTTTTTTTATGTTGCACACTACTTGTTTAATGCAAATAGCCCGCTGATCCTATGTGTTCTTTTAATTCTCTGCATTCCTATGAGTTCATGTTCTTGATCAAGTTATCCTTCCATTGCTTGATCTGAGGTGTTGTTTTTTTTTCTTCTTCTTTATGTCACGAGTCATTTGTTTGCTTAGTGCGTCTACTATTCCAATTCAGTTTCCGAACATATGAGTGTAATTGTTGAGTATGTCACTCGTATGATGTAGAAATATGATTTAAAGCCTCTTGGTGTCATTTTTGAATTATGACATTCATTTTGAATTATGACATTCATGTGAATTGCACTTGGGAAATAGAAATATGTATTTGGGAACAAAAAAAGCTCATTTGTTTGCGAGAATCTGAAAATTATATGCAAAGTAGTCATAAACGATAATTCTTCACTATTTCGTATGTCACAAGGAATTCGGATGGCATGTTGTGGTTTAGCTCATTGAAACTAAGATGGGATTTTTAAGATCTGTTCCTTTCCTCCCTTCCTCAGATATTTATAACTTGATCAGGAGGTACATGAATATTCTGCTCAGTTTATGCTTATGGTGTGTAGTGGTTGTCATGTAAAGCTTTCTTTGAATTTATTTCTTGAAGGTTGTTGCTCTGTGATGTTCTGTGACAAGATGCGTTTTTATCTTACAATCCAATCTCAATATTTAACTATGTGATGCTGGGGAATTGGTGTGATACAGATAAAATATTTTTTTTGGTTGTAAATCGTGGGAGAGGAATTCAAATTCAGACTTGGGAAGAAGAGTGTAGTTTTTATTATGTAATATTGGTAAGAAATTTTCTACATCTCTGACAACATTTGAAGTAAAAAAAAATTTTGAGATTGAGAATGCAAGGGGAGTATATTTGTCGTGCTCAATCAATTAGGAAGATCCCTTGTTTGCTTGCTTTTTTTATTTTGTTTTCTCAGCTGCAATTATTGTAATGAGAATGGAATGAAATGAAAATTAAAATTGATGTGTTCTGCCTACTTCTTCCTGGTGCACATGTTTTTAGTTCGTTGTTCCTTGATCACTTGATAGCTTGTCATTTAATATTGGAAATTAGTTAATCTCTGTTCACAAAATCATATATGAACTGGATGTTATAGTCTTACATTTAATAGCCTTCAGAAAAATGGAAGTAATATGTTGTGATGGCCAGTTGGTATGCTAATAGTTAATGCATAATGCATGGGTTTTGAACACTCAGCACGTTACTGGTCTTGGTATTTCAAGTTTATGGAGTTCAAATTTGATTGCTGTTGATATCTGGAACTCCATGGGTTTGCTGTCACGTTGCTTTTTATGATCTTAAAGAATGTGTCCTTATACTCAATGATTTGATCCTATGTGTTAGGGATTAAATATGCTACATGTTGTACATCCCTCACGGTATCTTAATTGCAGCATTTTATCATCATGAAAGTGGACCAATCCTAATTCCAAAACCTGTCTGTTTATACTGAAGATACTATGTTCTTTTAGGTGTCCCACGGTGAAAATATGTTAACTCATCATGGAATGTTGTACTAGTTAGTTAAGTTGTTTATTTTGTTTCTATTTTTGTTTCCAGCAGTGCACAAAATACAAATAACCCTTTCCCAAAGTCATATGATGGTGTGTGGCTGATTATTTGTTGGGACGTGTAAAAAAAAAAAGAAGGGATTCTTGTTTTTTTTTTTATGTAGATATTGAAGCCGAATTCCTTTTGATTTAATGGGTTGAGTTTGTGTTGTTCTTCCTACTCTTTCTTTGACCATTACATTTATACATATTGATTCTTGCACGTTTACACATTTATATTTTAACTTTATTTTTATTTTTATTGGTATTTTATCTCTTATTTCCTTACTAACAATAAATAAATCATCAACTTTTTTTTTTAAAAAAAAAAGGAAGAGTGGGAAACTTTCTAAAATAATAATAATAATAAAATAAAAATAATTGAACTTTGTGAAAAGAAAATAAAATTAATTGAAATTAATGACAATTAATTTTGCCTTTTAAATTATCTAAATTGTGACAGTTTGATGATTTATTTTCTAAAAAATTTGAGTAAAATTTTGAAATGAAATTAAATTCTCATAATTTATTTGTTCATTTATAAAAGGTGGGAAACTTTCTAAAAAAAATAATAAAACAAAAATAATTGAACTTTGTGAAAAGAAAATAAAATTAATTGAGCTGTGACAGCTTGTTAATTTTGCCCTTTTAGAATCATCTAAATTGTGACAGTTTGATGATTTATTTTCTAAAAAATTTAAGTAAAATTTTGAAATGAAATTAAATTCTCATAATTTATTTGTTCATTTATAAAAGGTGGGAAACTTTCTATAAAAAATAATAAAATAAAAATAATTGAACTTTGTGAAAAATAAAATAAAATTAATTGTTGTGGAAAATTGTAATTTTGCCCTTTTAGAATCATCTAAATTGTGACAGTTTGATGATTTATTTTCTAAAAAAATTTGAGTAAAATTTTGAAATGAAATTAAATTCTCATAATTTATTTGTTCATTTATAAAAGGTGGGAAACTTTCTAAAAAAAATAATAAAATAAAAATAATTAAACTTTGTGACAAGAAAATAAAATTAATTGAGCTGTGACAGCTTGTTAATTTTGCCCTTTTAGAATCATCTAAATTATGACAGTTTGATGGTTCATTTCTCTGAAAGATTTTGAGTGAAATTTTGGAACAAGATTCTTTCCAAATTAAATTTTCATAATTTATTCGTTTAGTTTATTTGTTAATAAATGAGTAAAATAGATATTTTTAAGGGTCATAAAAATTTGTGCAGCTAATTTAAGGTAACCGTTTTAGGGCGGATGTATTAGGGGTGCTGTGGGGTTAAGTCTCCACCCTTTCCTATGCATAATTAGACTCCCGAACTCGAGTTTTACAACGTAGACCATCATTTTTTGGTTTTTCAATTTTTTCCAATAAGAAATAAAATTAGTGACGACTCCCTTTAATTTATTTTATTAATTTAAGTCGTTATCCCGCCGCGATCCCGGTTGCGACACTTCATGTTGCATTTTTGTCATTAGATTAGTCACTAAAATGATACTTCCTCCGATTCTATGTAGTTATTGTTTAAAGTTTTGCACATAGTTTAAAGAATCAAAATTTTGTTATATCTTTTATAAATTCTTTTTAATATTAAATAAAAAATATTGAATAAAAAAATAAATGCATTTAATGTCTTGAAATATAAAAAAATATTTCATATTTTTTCGTTTAATAATTAAAAAATTAGTAAGAAGATTTAAAATTTTTCTAACGCTATGTTTAGATGACAAGTAAAGAGGGGAACGAAAAGAAAATAAGAAAAATGAAAATAATTTTTTGTGTTTGGGAGTTTTAAAATGCATAGAAACGGAACACAGAGGGAATCATTCCCCCCCTCTTTCTCTCAAATACTTAATTTTTGTTCCCCCCAAAATTGAGGTGGAATGAAGGGAACACATGTTCCGTTCCGTTAATGAATCTTCCAAATAAAAAGAGGAGGAATTATGTTCCATTCCTTTCCTTTTCTTTCCGATTCATCCTCATCTATTCCGTTCCGTTCTGTTAATGAAAAAACATCTAAACACAGGGTAAAAAATCTAATAAATAACTTTGGAGTGTTGCTATTAGCATTTTCAATTATTTTTTTGCACTTCTCATTAATCACTCATTATTTTTTTTTAAAAAAAAGTAAAATTTTGATTGGTTAGTAAAGAGTGTAAATAAGTATTTTGGAGTACTAATAACCTCACCCATAACTTTGATAATAGCAAAAAATAAGTTAATATGATGAAATTGTCTCTTTATTAAAATTACAATATCATTTATATTTTCTCTCACTTGATTAATTTTATCTCCTTCTCCATTAACACTCTATTTCTTATTTATTACTTTCTATTAATTATCTCCATTCCTTCATTAATCTATCAATATGAAAATTAGTGAAATACCTATTATTCCTGTTTTCAACAGTGGAGTATTAACATTTTTTTAGATATTTTAGGGAAAGAAATGAATTCAATATGAAGGACAGATATAAGACTTTATTAATTGAGATATTTTAAGAAAATAAAATTAATAAATACGTGTAATTATTAGTATATTTAAGAGAAAAGTATTGTAGAAGGATCTCAACTTTATAATTTACCAATTAAGAACCTCAACTTTGTTTTGATTATCAATCAATGGCCTCAACTTTAATAATATTTATCAATTGGAAAAAAAGTTTAGGACATATATGTTATGTATTTTGTTTATATTATAAATATTTTTTTATTTATTAAGTTAGATATTTTTTTATTTTTAAAATTTTTATTAATAAAAATATATTTAATAAAGTTGAAATTCTTAATTAGTAACAATAAAATTTTAGTCCCTTAATTAGTTTATTACAAAAAGTTTAGGTCCTCAACCAATAATTCATATAGATAGTTAGGAGTAAGGGTAAAATTGAAAACAAAAATTAATACCTCATTTATATTCTTAAGTAACAGATAAATTTAAACAAGCTTACACCTCCAAAACGACAATCATTCATAACCAAAGGAAATATTAAATTAGTTATTAAAGGACAAAACAAATGACATTATTATAATTAAAGGACTAATTTAATATTGTTGATAAATGGATGACTAATGTAATTAATGTCGCATATCTCTTTTGAAAATGAGGGTTTATTCTATTTTTAACGTTGCATGATTAAAATATATCTAAAGTTATCTGTGTGGTTTAGAATTTGTTTAACATCTTGATCATATCCAAATATATTTAATTCTTGTTGTTTTAGACATTATAGCTGTCCAAAATTTATTTTCAGTTAGTCTTAGACAGTGATGGACCGAAATTTTTAGGTAATGGAGGCTATATAGGCAACATACAAGATTAAAAAAAATCAAATGTTTATCTTTATACATAAAAAAAATACATTAAAATATAGATGAAAGATTGATTTATAATTATTCCCTTGACCTTTTTTTTTTTTACAGAAAAGGTAGCATATTATTAATTAATAGAAGCCAATACATCAAGATTTGTAAGATTACAAATCAAAGGTGGGGCTTCTTCCACCCAAACTACATCACCTAAAGACAAAGCTAGTTTAGCTAGATTATATGCTATCATATTACCAGATTTGCATATATGAGTGTTAAGAGTCTCACGTCGTTTGTCTTAATCTTTCAGGTGCGATTTATATATATATTGAATCACTCCACTTAACTGCAATTGGTTTTAGGTTAAAATCTCACATAATATCAAAGTCAAGATCTCATCTCCGTTGCCTACTTCGTTAGGCTTCTCCTGCCTACTTCGTTAGGCTTCTCCTGCCTACTTTGCTAGGCCTGTCTATTCCGTCTAAGCATCTATGAAAGGAGGTGTTAAGAGTCTCACATCGTTTGCCTCAATCTTTCAAGTGCAGTTTATATATATGTTGAGTCACTCTACTTAATGCTAATTAGTTTTAGGTTAGAATATCATAATGAGAAAATGCAATCCTCAACTAAGATATCAAAATATGAGGACATGGCAATTGGCTTTTATTCAACTTCAAATCTCCAGAAAACATAGATCCCTAGCAAGTGAAAGGCCAAGTTTCATACTTATTACTTCAACCCACTTCAGTTCCATTAAGACTTGTAACCTCCGTGTTGCAGCTGCTATAATACTTCCTTTTCCATCTCTAATAATGGCACCAAATCCCTAAAGATTTTCTCCTAATTGTGCAGCATCTATGTTAAGCATATACGCATTGGCACTTGGAGCACACTAAATTTTAGGGTTTTGGTCTTTGGTTCAGGCTTGTTGATCATTGCGATTAAGGTGCAATTGGAAGGCTTCTTTATGGTTGTGTAGAGACGAAAGAGCATTAGAAATAACTATGTCTTGAGGAATATCCTTCCCCTCAAAACAAAGCTTATTCCTAGATAACCAAAGGCCATGAGCTAGAGTGGCTAGCATCTCAGCACCTTAAATGGGAAGCTTATCTAATAAATTAGCAAATCAAGCTTCAATGGAAGAAGATTCTAACTCTAGGTAGGATGCATAAACCAAGAGGAGACTTGAACCAAAAATGTCTAACACAGTAGCAGTCTCGACAAGCATGAATATAGGATTCTTTCTCCTAGTTACACCGAGAACAAAGGGGCAAAATATTCATTCCTCTAGAGACCAGATGCTTCCTGGCAGGTAAAGAAATAGATAACAATCTCCAAAGAAAGTGACAAGTTTTTGGTAGTGTTTTCAAGCTCCATACTTTTGTCCATTTAATGAGAGCATTTGTAGGTGAAGAGCTAGATGTTGCTAAGTTGTTTGATTCACTTTTTGTAATGAACCAGTATGCAGTGTAAACTTTGTATTCTCCATTCTTTGGTGAACAAAACTTATCTCTAACCTTAGGAGGAGGGAACTCTCTCCAATCCCATTTAATCTGTTGACATGTATTACTTTCAACCTCATTTAACCCTTTTTAATTGAGTTAATGGACATATGACAATAAATTAAATGGAGTTTGAGGGAGTTTCATCCTCCAAGGATTATTGTCAAGTTTTGTTCTTTTTTGTTTCTCCTCAAATGAACTTTTCAAGCATAACTCGTGAAGAAAGTGGAATATCTAGGATCTGGCTTACTTCCAAAGGCATGAAAGGTGACATAATTAAATTTCTATTTCAAGACCTTGTCTCATCATCTATTAAGTCTTTAATAACTGCCTCTATTGGAAGATTGTTTGGGGGAGACCAAACGAGATGCCCAAATTGCTTTAGCAACCAACCATCAGACCAAATGTTTATACTTTCTCCCGAGCACACTCTCCAATACCCACCCTTATTAAGAACCCACTTTGCATCGTGGATACTTCTCCATGTATAGCTAGGGAGATAGCCAACATTAGTCGTGAGGTAAGAGTCTTTTGGAAAATATCTTGCTTTAATAACTCTAGTCATCAACAAATCAGGATTATTAATCAAGCGCCAACCTTGTTTTTCCAAAAGAGCCATATTAAAGGCTCTAAAACTCCTAAAACCTATACCTCCCACCTTTTTGTATTCACACAGATTGAACCACTTCACCCAATGAATCTTCTACTCTCCGGATTTGCTTACCCACCAGAAATTACTTATCATGGATTTGATTTTGCTACAGAGCTCATTGGAAAGGAAAAAACAACCCATAATATAGTTTGGGATTGCATGTGCCACAACTTTGACAAGAACCTCTTTACCTACACTAGATAGGACTTTTTCTTTCTATCCTTTAAGCTTATTCAAAACTCTATCTTGCATAAATTCAAAAATTTATTTTTTGAATCTATCAACAAAAGTTGACAACTCAAGGTATTTTAAATGACTCTCTACAGCCTTTATGTTCATTCACCATTGGATATTATTTTTCTTGTATGTTGGTACATTTCGACTAAAGGAAAGTTTTGATTTGTCAATATTAATGAGTTGGCCTGATGCTCTATAATAAAGATTGATAATAACCTAATTTTTATATTTTTTTTATAAAAAATAAATATCATTATATCTTATTATATTTAATTTTAATAACTTTGTGACATTATTAATTAATTTATTTAAAAAATCAATAATTTAATTATTGTAAAAATTACAAGAAATTTGCTTGACATACTGATTTTAAAGAAGATGAAAATGCAAAATTTTATGTGTTTCATGAAAGATGATACTGCTATAATTCTAAATAGAAGAAAGATATTGAAGAAAAATGAAAACTTGTGGACCCACATTTAAAAAGAAAAGTGAAAAGTGAAAAGTAAAAAGTGCAATGCCCATACATAAAAAGAAAGGAAGCTATAATTTAGCATGTAATTTAAATTTTTAGATTAATTAAATAAAATCAAAATTTATTTTCTTTTTTTTTAAATTAATTTAGATAGATATTATATTTTAATTAATTACGTAACTTCTTGTAGTACGACACCCTTATATTTACTAGATATTACATGGATCTTATGTGCTTGCAAGTATGAACAATTTTATTATTCGAAAATTTTCTACCAAGTTTTTGGCATTGTTGCGAGGTGTTGATTTTGTAATTGCTTTAACTTAATTTTTGTCTATTTTAATTTTTAGTCTAGGATTATTTATTTATTTATTTAATTCCCAATTATATTTATATTTATTTTATTCTTTATTTTATTTTATTTGTTTGGTCTTAGTGTTTTATTTTTTTTTTATTTTTTTTTAGTTTTTGTTGAAAATGTTGGAAAAAGACCAATTCTACTCAAGCTTGTGATTCTTCAAGTGTTTTTGTTCCAACTCTTAATCTTTTTTTAGTTTAAAATTTTGTTTGCTTTATGTTGTGGAAATGTTCCTTATCATTAGATTTTAAAAAGTACAATCCTGAGATAGAGCGTACACTCAAAGTACTTAGAGCACAAAATCAAATTGCACTCAATGATACTAATTTAAATATGGCAAACAATAATTGAACACTTAGGGAGTATTTTACTTCAAATACATATGATTTTCCTGCTTATGTCCGTTTGTCTGAAATTGAGGCTAACCACTTTGAAATTAAGTCTAGTGTAATTCAAATATTACCAACAATTTATGGGCTTAAGTCTAAAAATCCTTATAAGCACCTATATGCATTCTTAGAAGTATATTACACCTTTAATATTCCTAATGTTATTGATAATGTAATTCATCTCCGTCTTTTTCCCTTCTCTTTAAAGGATAAGAATAAAGATTGATTTTCGATATGTGTTAATATTGCTACTTGAGATAGATTATCAAGAGAATTTTTCAAGAAATATTTCTCAATAGGTAAACTTACTACAATTATACTTGCCATCATTTTTTCTCAAGTTAAAAATGAACAATTTCATGAGAGTTTGGAAAGATTTAAGAATCTTTTGCGTTGTTGTCTATACCATAAAGTTCCTAAATGGCAACAAGTGCAAAATTTTTATTCTGTATTGAATGAACGTAACCAGTAGATGGTTGATACATTGTGTGGGGGTACTTTCTTGCACAAAACCTTAGATGATGCATGAGAGTTATTTGAGAACTTAAGTAAGAATTCACAATTGTATGTCTCGTCTTCAGCCAGATATATCATGACAACTAGGGAATAAATGGAGAATTTATGAGATTTCACACACATCTGATCTGGTAATTAAGGTGGAATCTCTATCTAAGAAAATGAACCAGGTGGATGCATTATCTAGGAAGATGGATTAATTGTTATCTTTGAGTAAAAAAAATGCTAATTCTTTTATTGTGGATAATGTGTGTATTATTTGTTCTAACCATTCTTATACTTCAATGATTATCCTATTGCCTCACAATTTTCTAAATTTTCACTAGAGTAGGCTAATGCTTCCTAAAGATTTCCTCCACAAAATAACTCATATTCTCATACTTATAATCCTAGTTGGAGGAATCATCCTAACTTTTCTTGGAAGCAAAAAGGTGTTAAAACACAACAAGGACAGCGACTTAATCAAGTGAGTCAAATTGGTATGACACCACCCCCTAAAGAGGAGGGTAAGTTTTCAAGCCACCCTATAGAAAATCCTAGAGGTCAAATCCATAAGCAAGCCACGGTTGTAATGATTCTTAAGAATAAGAAAAAAAATGAAAAATGAGGTGAATGAGGATAGAGTGCACAGTGATGGGGATGAGGATAATCATAAAGAAAATATAGAAGAAACCAAATCTCATTCCTCTAATGTGACTAATTCTTCAATTTTGGCTTCATGTGAGCCAAAGGTTCCTTACCTTAAAGCTTTAGATGCACCATTACCTTTTAGGAAAGATAAGCAGATGGAGCATATTCTTGAGACCTTTAAGCAAGTAAAGATCAATCTTCCCCTTTTGGATGTTATTCACCAAATTCTTGCTTATGTCAAGTTCTTTAAGAACATGTGCACAGAAAATCTAAAGCAAATATGTCTAAGAAGGTTCACTTAAGTGATTAGGTAAGTTCAATTTTGCATTTTAACACTCCATCTAAGTTGAAGGATTATGATATTTCTTATTATAATGGTGATCGTAGGATTGATAAAGCACTCTTGGATCTAGGTTCTAATGTTAATCTAATGTCATATTTTATTTATGAAGAGCTAGGCTTGAATGAGTTGTAGCCATCAAATTGTTCTTTGCAATTAGCTAATAAGTCAGTTGGGATCCCTAGAGAAAAAGTCGATGATGTCTTAGTGAAAATTGATAAAGGATTCTTTCCTGATGATTTCATAGTACTTGATATGGAACCCTCTCACTTATATAAAAAAAAGAGATTCCAATCCATTTTGGGAGGCATTTCTTAATCATTGCTGATGTTAACATTAGTTGTAGTCGGAGTAATAGATGTCTTAGTTATGAATATGAGAATCAGACTTAATATTTTTAAGGCTTCTCCCCAACCCCCTCTTAAGGATGAATCTGAATATTTATTTGTTGATATGATTGAAGAATTGGTTGAGGAAGCTTTACCTATCATTTTATCTAAGGATCCTATAGAGCTTAGTGTTTCATATGATGATTTAGAGTTATGTGACTTGGAAAGTATTATAGAGGAGGTGACTTCTATTCTTGAGAGTACCTCATCCATTGAGTCATCTTCTTGGGTAGCTAAGTACGAACCTTTACCACTTTTAGCTAATTCACCTGTACCATCATTTATCGTCTCTCCACCTAAACTTGAGTTGAAACCTCTCTCAGCCACTCTTAAGTATATGTTGTTAGGAGCTAATAAGGCCCTACCTATCATTATTTCATCACAGTTGTCTAGTTAGCAAGAAAAAGAAATGATTAGGGTTTTGTCTGATCATAAGAGTGCCATAGGATAGTCAGTTGCTGATTTAAAGGGTATTAATCCTTCCATTTGCATGCATAGGATTTTCTTAGAGGAGAGTCTAAACCTTCTAGAGAGATACAAGTTAGGTTAAATCCCCACATGAAAAAGGTACTATAAAAGAGGTGGTGAAACTTTTAGATGCGGGTATTATATACCCCATTTCTGATCGCCAATGAGTTAGTTCTGTACAAGTAGTTCCTTAGAAGTCATACATTGTAGTGATGAAGAATAATGAAGGATAATTGCCCTTCATTAATCAAATTTTAGAAAAGTCGGCAGACCAAAACTTTTATTGCTTTCTAGATAGTTATTATAGGTATAACCAAGTAGCTATTTACCTGGAGGACCAAGAGAAAATGACTTTTATATGCACTACAAGTACTTTTGCTTTTCGAATGGTGCCCTTTCGATTATGTAATGCACCTTCCACATTTCAGCGTTGCATGATCGCTATATTTTCTGATATGATTGATAAATTCTTAGAGGTATTTATGGATGATTTTTCTATCTTTAGGTTATCATTTGATGCATGTTTACATAATTTATCTGCTATTCTAAAACGATGTGAAAAGGTAAACCTTGCTTTGAGTTGAGAAAAGAGTTATTTCATGGTTCAAGAAGGCATTGTCTTGGGGCACAAGGTCTTTAAGAAGGGTATTGAGGTAGATAAAGATAAAATTGATTTAATTTTTAATCTCCCCATCCACACTTTTGTTAAACAAGTGCGATCATTTCTTGGCCATGTAACTTTTTATAGGAGGTTTATAAAGGATTTCAATAAGATTGGTAGGCCCCTTACTAACCTTCTTGTTAATGATGTTCCTTCTGAATTTGATGAATCTTGCATTGAAGCTTTTGAAAAGCTTTGTTCTCTTCTTATTTCTACACCTATAGTATAACTTCCTGATTTTTCTTTACCATTTGAGATTATGTGTTTCTGAGTTTGTTATTGGGGCAATTCTTGGGCAAAAGGTGAGTAAGATACCTCATGTGATTTATTATTCTAGTAGAACTCTTTCTGATACACAAAGAAATTACACTACCATCGAAAAAAGTTGTGTTAGCAATTTTTTTTCTCTCGATGAGTTCTGCTTATACCTTTTGTGTTCTAAGGTTTTTACCTTCTCAGACCATGTTGCATTGAAATATTTGTTGTCTAAGAAAGAGACAAAGCCTAGATTGATAAGATGAATTTTGTTGTTGCAAGAATTTGACAATGATATTAGAGATAGGAAAGGCTCAAAGAATTTAATAGCTAATCATTTATCTAGGATACTTGTTGATCGTATTGATAACTTAGTTACTTTGTAGGATACTTTCCCTGATGAGCAGTTATTTTCTTTGACACATTCATAACTTCCTTGGTTTGCAGATATTGTTAATTACCTTGCTTCAAGTAAAATCCCCTTACATTGGTCAAAGCAAGAAAATGATAGTTTCTTTGCACAGGTAAATCATTACTATTGGGATGATCCATTTTTATGCCCTGATCAGGTAATTCGTAGGTGTGTTCTTGAATGTGAATTTCATAACATATTATCTTTTTGTCATTCCTATGCCTGTGGTGGACACTTTGGAGGTCGTAGAACTATTGCTAAGGTACTCCAAAGTGGATTTTATTGACCTACTTTGTTTGAGGATGCTCACCAATTATGTCTTTCTTGTGAGTGATGTCAGCATACTAGTGCATTGACTAGGCTTGACATGATGTCCCTTCAACCCATTTTGGTTGTTGAAATTTTTGATGTATTAGGTATTGATTTTATGGGCCATTTTCAACCATCTTTTGGGCATGTGTATATCTTGGTTGCAGTGAATTATGTTTCTAAATAGGTAGAAGTCATTACTATCAGGACCAATGATCATAAGGTAATGATTCAATTTGTTAAAGACCATATTTTTTTTGTTCGGTTTAGTACACCTAAAGCACTTATTAGTGATGAAGGTAGTCATTTTTGTCATCGTTCTTTTAAAGCTCTTCTTAGAAAATATTCTGTGACACATAAAGTAGCTACCCTTTATCACCCTCAAACTAGTGATCAAGTTGAAGTTTCTAATCGTGAGAGTAAGTCTATTATTGAGAAAATAGTTAGACCTGATAAGAAAAATTGCTCTTTGAGGTTGAATGATGTTCTTTGGGCTTATCGTACTGCATATAAGACTCCCATAAGGATGTCACCATATCATCTTCTCTGTAGCAAAGCATGTCACTTACCAGTAGAGTTAGAACATCGTGCTTATTGGGCTGTTAAAATATTTAATTTTGATATGAAACAAACAAGTTCTAACCGTAGGCTTCAGTTGAATGAATTGGATGAATTATATAATGAAGCTTATGAGAATGCTAAGATTTATAATGTCAAAACTAAAGTTTTCATAATAAGATATCTCGTAAATCTTTTGAGCCTAATAAAAAAGTTTGACTTTTTAATTCTAAATTGCGTCTCTTTTCCTGCTAAGTTGAGGTCTAGTTTGGATGGTCCTTATGTTATTCAATAGGTTTTCCCTTCTGGGGCTGTCCAAATTAAGCATCCTCAAGATGATAGTACTTTTATAGTCAATGATCATTGCTTAAAGCCTGTTATTGACAATGTTGTTAAGGAAGGATTAATTGAGCCTATTAACTTATAGTAGACCTAATATATATTGATTAATTAGTAAGGAACTCAAATTTAGTTAAAGACTTTAAACTTAGCGTTATATGGAAGGCAACCCAAGTTTCTTTCATTTTCTTTTGATAGATTAGTTTTTAGTTTTTAGTTTCACTTTATTGTTTGAATCGGCTTAAGTGCCTCCTAAAGTTTGGAACCTTTGTATGGGGGATGTAAATAACATTGACCAACAACAAAAGTAAAGATAAAAAAAAAGACTTTGTTTGTTTGTTTATTTTATTTTTGTTATTTCTTTTCATTGCTAACAATTGTCAGGGTGTAGTTATCCTATTTTCTTTCTTTGTAATTGCTAAGCATTTAAGGTATATGACTTTTCCATATTACTCTTTATTTTTTTCTCCCAACAACTATTTTGATACATATAAGTGATTATTTCTTAAGTTTGAATTTAATTTTAAACATTGAAGACAATATTTGATTTTGATTGAGGATGAGCGTTACATGAGTATTGTTACTTGAGTATGCAGTCATGTTATCAATATGTCATTTTTGTGTGAATTTTTTTTTACTAGATCGTTTCATTATTGTTATTTTTAGCTAAAGAGAAGTTTTATGTTATACTTGCATTTAATTTGATACCATTAAAATTGATTGAGTTATGTATTTTCTTAAGAGATGATATTAAGTTATGTTTTTTATTTTGAGTATTGAAATAATATTTTTGTTCTTTCATATATTACTGCTACTTATCCCTTTAAGCTTGTTCATTAAGTCTTTCTTTCTTAACCATTTTTCAAAGTGTTTCAGGAAATAAGTATTGTTATTGCAATATGGGGTGATATGAGAAATGTTGTGAAAAGAAAAGATGAAGTAAAAAATAAGAGAAAAGAAAAGGAAGAAATTGAAAAGAAAATTTTTTTAAAGAATAAAAATATTGAAAAAGTAAAAAAAAAATAGAAAAACATGAAGCTTAAAAAATTGAGAAAAGTGGTGAAGAAAAAAATGTTGGTATTGAGATTAGCAGAGTAAAGTGATTAAAGAAGGGGAAAGATATATTGAAAATGATGATGAGAGCTTCTAAATATTCTTGGAACACTTTTAATTATCATTATTATCCTTTAACCTTAATATTTTCTTTTTAGCCGCATTATAAGCTTAATAAAGTCTTATTTGATATTGAGAATTGCATGGTTCTTTCGATGTACATGACTAATATAAATGTGTGATGTAAAATCTTTTTTTGACATTCTTCTGTGAAACGATATTTGTTTTGTCTCTTCATTGTTCTTTCATTTATTTTATATGTGTGATATTTGTTTTGATTTGTGTCAATTATTCTACTCACATATATTTGTTACGAGTGCCATCCTATTTTTGTTTAGGATAACACTTGTGAGGATTGCATATGGTTAAAATATATTTTCTAATAGATATTTTAATTATGATATATGGAGATGATGAATATATGTCGTAGTAGTTATATTATTCTCATACTTTGAGTTTTATGATGGTTGAATTTGTTATGACAATTATGGTATTTTGATACATGACTGATATTTTTGAATTGAGATACAATTAGATTAAATTGGTTGGAAATATTATTCACTTTGAGCTTTGTTTTGAGTCACTTTTATTGTTAGAGACTAATAATAAATTAATTAAGAGTTGTGATAATAATTTAATTTTTTATTATAAAAATATATATTATTATATTTTATTATATTTAATTTTAATAATTTTATGATATTATTAATTTATTTATTTATTTAAAAAAATATTAATTTAATGATTGTGATAAGTGCTGAAAATTTACTTGACATACTGGTTTTAAAGAAGATGAAGATGCAAGATTTTGTGTTTCTTGATAGACGTTGCTGCTATGTTTCTAAATAGAAGAAAGATAATAATGAAGACAAATGAAGAAGTTGTGGACCCACATTTAAAAAGAAGAATGAAAAGTAAAAGGTGCAAAGCCCGCACATAAAAAGAAAGGAAGCTGGACCCATATGTAATGAAGCCTAATATTATCCAGCAAAATAACCTAATGAAGAATGAAGACTCAGGTGGCGGTGAAGGAAAAATTATAAAAAGGAGCTGCAATGCCCGCTGCAGTATATGGCAACATAGACTGGAAACGTCACACGTAGACTGAGCGCCGCACAATTTCGTACAGGAAGAAGGAGAGCGATAAGTAGCAATTATTTTATTTTTTATAGATTTTTTTTATATTTTTATATTTGATATTTTTGTTATGAATAGTTAATTTTATTTTTATTTTAGATGATTTAATTTTATTTAAAATATTTTTCTCTGTTTTATAATCATATAATAATATGATTATTAATTTTAATTATTATTTAATTTAATTTTTATTGATTATCTTATAGTTAATTTATAAATTTAAATTAATATATTTTAATTACATACTTAATTCTTGTAATTTTGGAAGTGTAAGTTGTGCAATAATATTTATTATTTTTATGATCTAAAGATTGAATAATTTATGTTATATTAAATAGTTTATGTCATAATTTAAATATATTATGTTATTTTAAATGAATTATATCATTAATTAGATTGCATTAATCTTTAGTAATATTCAAAGTTTTTAATTGTAGACATTCTATAAAATAAGATTAATTTTTATTCAAGTTAAATTTATCTTTGTATGATTTGTGATGAATTCAAGATATTGAAATTGTTCAATAATTGATATTACATTTTAATTTGAATAATTTCATTTAAATTTATTATTTAATTTTAATTATAGTTTAACACATAATCTAAATTCTTAGATTAATTAAATAAAATTAAAATCTATTTTATTTTTATTTAAATTAATTTAGATAAAAATTAAATTTTAGTTAATCTTATCATTGATTATGGTATGACATTTTTATATTTATCAAATATTATATAAATCTTATACACTTGTAACTAAAGAATAATTTTATTATTTAAAAATTCTCTACCAAAGATCAAGAACGTATACAAGAGCATTTTCTATAAGAGCATTTACCTCCGGTTCAGTGGCTCTGATGAAAAAAAATGCTATTATCCTTAAAGAACAAGTGCGAAATGCCGAAATCTCAGGAGCTAATCTAGCAATTTTATTACCATGTAAGGATTTTTTTCCTAAGCATGAATAATAAGACCAGACAAAACCTCAGCACAGATGATAAAGAGATATGGGGACAAACTTTCTACAAAGACTGTCATTCAAAAGAATTGAGAAATAGATAGTTTTCACGCACCTCATAAAAAGAGACACCAAGTGATCCAAAAATCCCATGATTGTTAGTACATGCTCAAGAAAAACCCATTCAACTGTGTCATATGTCATTGCCGTGTCAAGCTTTATCCCCACATAACCAGTCTTTCCATTTCTTTTTTTTTTTTTTATAGTAAAAGATATCAAAAGCAGTAAGGGCATTGTCGATAAACAATTTATCAGGAACAAAAGTACTCAGGAACTCGCCAACCAGTTTCATAATAACATTGCATAAGGAGATGAGACGGAATTCTTTTGCATGTCTAGGCTTTTTTCCCTTTGGAATGAGGTAAATGAAGGTATGGTTCATCACATTAAGGATTTCACCTCCATTCACAATATTCAATACTGAGTGTGTGACATCATTACCCACAATTTTCAAGAACTTCCAATAAAAAATCGCTTGAAAATCAACCGGGCCCGGTGCTTTGGAAGGTGCATTTAGGATAAGGCTTGGAAACTTCTTCACTGGTAAATTGGGGCTCAAGGATCCTACGAAAGTCATCTCTTCAGTAACCCGGCCCTACACAACTGAAATTGCTTCATCAATATCAACAACTTCACTAGCATCAAACAAATTCTGGAAAAAAAAGGTCGTGATCACGAGTGCAATTTCCTCTTCCTCAGTAAAAACCGTCCCAGCATCATTCCTTATTTTCTCAATGGTATTCATTTCATGCCGCTGATTAGCTTTGTGATGAAAGAACTTGGTATTTCTGCCACCATATTTCAACCAATTAGCTTTAGACTGTTGGGCCCACCAAATTTCCTCTTGCTCGAGCAATCTGTCAAGGTCGCATTGGGCGTTCATACTCATCTAATATTCCCTCTTCGTAAAGTGAGCCCTCCAAATGATATATATATGCGGTCCTGTAATTTTTTAATATTTTTATGCAAATCATCAAACAATTCCCGGCCCCACTCGTCCAAACCATCCAGACAAGAAGCTAACTTGTTCATTATCATCTATCATATACAGATATGATTACAGGTATCGAATATGATATGTACATAATATAAAATATAATTTTTATTAAAAAATTAATTTAATATTTATTAAATATTCAAATATTTAATATAAATATAAATTCGTATTCGACATAAATATGATAGACATTACGAAATATTCATGATTCATATCAACCTTCCTTTTACTTATTAGACCATGTAAAAGAATTGCCATTGAAATCAAGATAAAGTAAATCATAGCATTATAGATGGCTGAAATCTGACAGAAGCTTCCAAGTAAGATGTTTGTTCTCATTTTTTGAGAATCCATAAATACTAGTGAACCTCCAGACATCTTCATCATTGTCTCCTTTTATGTGAAAGTCAATATGATTTTGGGACATAGGCTTAATCTCAGCATTTATGTATGTGTTTAGATTAAAGTTGGTAAACTTAAGTTTAGTTGAAAGTATGTTCAGCATTTAGTATATTATAATAACTTTTATGTTTAAAAAATTTTATCAAAAAGTGAATTTAATGAAAAACAATGATAGTAAAAAATGAACTTCAACTGATAAAAGCCCCAAACGTACCTTTGATACTATGTTGAAATAGTAAAAATCTAACTATTTGCTTCCCATCTATAGTCCCCTGCAATCTCACTTCCAGAAACAAGCAAGCCCCCATATCTCCCCTGCAATCCACAGGCAGCCACCATATTTGCATACAGGGGGATCCACGTTATGAAAAATAGAAACACATGCCTCTATTCTACTTTATAATTTTTTTTTTAATTTTATGTAGGTATATTTTTTTTTATTTTTTATATGTATAATTTTTATCTTAATAAATTAATAAATTTATAATAATAAAAAATAAAATTTATATAATATTATTGAATAATTGTTAGCTACATATATATAAAAAATTATTTAATAATATTAATAATAAAAAATCATTTCAATATTTGTAAAATATAAAAATATGACTTTGTCCTATTACTTAAAATTCTTAGATCCGTCATTGTTTGCATAGCCATTTAGGTACCTCATATTCTTCATTTCATGCACTTTTTTCCTTGTTTCCATTAAGAGAAAAAGGTTGGGAGCTTTTTGAAGCATAAGCTTCTTTAGAGCGCGTTCTGTACGTGAGCTCCCATGCCCACAATAGTTCCAAGCTAAGCACTTCATTGTTCTCGGCAGGCCTGCCAAGCAGGACCCGCCGTTTTGCTTAGATTTAGGATCTCCCTTCTCTTCACCTCCCCTTCGACCTCCTCTACCTCCATATCTTCATATTCAAGAGCTCTTTTTTTGGTTTGGTTACCATGATTGCCACTATTCTCCTTATTTTCAACCTTAGTCCTTTCACCTCCCAATCTACGCAACTTCTTCCCTCCTTTATTGTTATGGGTGGTAGCATTGGTATTGGTAATTTCATGAAGAGGAGTAGAGTTCGTCATTACAAGAAAATTATGTTTTTGTGACGGATTACTTGCGGTGAATTCGAATCTATCACAAATTGGGATAGATTTTGTAACATATTCATTGTGACTGATATTTGCGACAGATTTTGCGATAAATTCTTCCTTTGCAAATGTTGAATTTTCTTGTAATAAAAATTAGTTTGAAATTGCTATTTTTTTCCATAATGGCGGAGTGGATTACAGCAAGTTCTGTACTTACCCTTTTTTCCACTTTTAATCGCTATAATCTCTTTCATTTCTTGTAGTATCTATTGCATTCTCTGCTTTTCATTTCTTTCCATTATTTGATACAAAGCCTTCCCTTGTTTGATAGAGATGAAAACAACGTAAAGGAAGAGAAAAGTAGAAATGATATTTATGTGAGCCACATAATATTTCACCCATTCTTTTTTGGGAGTATTGGGAAGGAAGAAAAAAAAGTGAAATGAGTCTCACGTATTTTTATCTATCTTAATATTATATTATTAACATGCATTTCTTTTCTTTTCTCCGATAGAATCGAACAAAGGAAGAAAAAGTTCTCTTCTTTTCCATTGAGTGTTACTAAATAATGTGAATAATAACTCCTCCACTTTTCCTTTTTTTATTTTCTATTATATACATTATTATTTTTTCTCTTCTATAATACCAAACAAAGCCTTCTTAGTGAATAAATATATATAAGTTTAAATTTAATATATTATCAGTGTAAAGTTTTTAAATTTATTATTAATAACATAATTTAAACTAAGAGTTAGAGTTTCTTGGTAGTTGTTATTCTTATAACAAAAATGAAACTTCTACAACAATTTGACAATACATGATGAGATGATTGTGTGAAGAAAATTTCCACCGACATTGGATAAAAATTAAATCCTAAACTCTTTTTTTGGTACAATTAAATCCGAAACTTTATTTGTGCACTTGTTTGCACTAGTTTTTAACAATTAGTTTGCAGTAGATATATCTAATGTAATTTTTAAAAAGTTTTTAATATTTTTCTAAATGGTTTTGGGTATATATACATTTTATTTGCAAATAAATGTCTTTGAAAATAACTTGTGCAAACAAATGTCTTTAAAAATAACTTGTGAATTATGATTAAAAACTAACATTTTTTTTATGTTCTACGATAAAAAGACGTCTAAATAATATTTTTCTGTGGATATATTGAAGTTAAATTCTATTATATTCCGAAAATATAAAGAAAAAACTATATTTTTGATAAAGATATATATCTTAAAATGTTTTTATATTAAGTTACGATGAAGTAAAGTTAAAGAAATCATAAAAAGAACTTTAATTCCTTTAATAAAAACTAACAATTTAAAAATTTATAAAGTAATAATATTAAGTGAATGGTAATTTTGGTAAACAAAAAAACTTTTTGATTTATACTTTTATATGTAGTATATAAATATAAATACATATTTATAAGAATTAGCACTAGTTTTGGTGGATAAGCTGAATAAATGTAAATTTTAGTACTGTAATAACTTATAGGTTAGTTCCATAAAATTAATTAAAATTGCAGTAGTTCATCCAACATCTTCATATTATCTTTAGAATAAACTTAATTAGTACCAATAAAGTTAATGAATGTTAAACACAATTAATTATAAAAATATTAAATATAGAGGTAAGTTCCATATGCAAATCAAGTTCATATAATTCATATGTGCACTATAGCAACATTTTTAATTGGTTATGTCCAACTGACTATTGAGTACAAGCAAAGTTGTCCTCAACAACTAACTCACTTGACCATTGGCCACGCCTACCAATATCATGCCCTTCATGCTTTCATGTAAATTAAGGTTCTCATGAATTCGTGCTATAAAAGAAAAACATTTTGTTCTCGATTTTGATATGCATAGATAAGAGTCAAAGTTGGAGCTAAGAATTGGAACGAATTAAGTCCAAGATGTTGTGTTTTTTTGCGCTTACATTGGGTTTAATTTTCTCCAATATCTTACCTCCAGTTTACGCTGGAACTAGTTGGAGGGTTATAAGGTGATTGGAAAAGTAATATATTGATAGCTAAAATAATCTATGAACTTTTTCTAAAGTATATCGTTAGAAAAATAATATATCTGAAGGTCACCACTTACACCAATTGTTAAAAAAAATTACAAATTTTTAATATTTTAATATAAATGTTATTATGTTAGAGTATATAGCAGCTAAGGACTCATAATGCAATTAGTAAATTTTGGTTTAAGAGCTAGTTTAAACCAACTCATAGTTTAAAATATGAGTTATAAAAGGACTACTGTTATTATGTTATAATCTATGAGTTCTTTTTTTTGTTACATATCTACATGAGTTAGTTTAATTGTGATGTTAGTTACAAGTCAGTTAGTTTGTGTAAGATTAGTTAAGAGTTAGTTCAACAATTTTGTGTACATATTAGTATATCAAATATTTGGTACTACATAAAGTTAATCTAACAATAAAAATTAATTATTAATTACATACACAACCGGTTAAATTTTTACAATTACAATAAATTATCTAAGTAATAAATCTTTACAACTTCAACCATACAATCCCGTATTATTATTCCCCAACCTTCATCTTCCCCAAATGCCAAAATCAAGCAAGGCCTAGAATGCCTTGCTATGCTTAGATTTTCCAATGTTGATCTGCCACCTACCGTTTCCCGCCGCCCAAAACCGCCCCTCCATGCCAAAAGAAACCAGTAATCATCGTCCCAAGCCTCCTATGCACAAACACCGCGCTGCAGCCCCTAACCACCATCGTCACCCAACGCACTTCATAGAGCCACCGTCAACCCAAGTCGCACCATTGAACCAATCGCCGCCTTCCTCTGCCGTTACCACCGAACTCGTCGCCATTGCTGGCCCCAACACCATTCTACCACTGCAAGCCACTGTGAATTCGCCACCAAGCCACCATGGACGCTGCCAAGACACTCCTACCCTCTTCCTCTTCTCTTTCCTTGCCTTCATCTCAACCCTCTTTCAGATCCGGCGATGTGGTTTCCGCGACTTTTGTCATGTCTTGGTATACAAAGTCTCAATTTAAGGTATTGTGCATGAGGTGTGCGAAATTGTCTTGTTTGTTCTCAGGACACCACTTCGAAACCCAAGTGTAAAGTTCGAACCTTTTTGTTCATTGATCAATTCCCAGATTCAAATTTTGTTCGTTGATCAATTCGTTAACCAGATTCAATAATTGTAGTTCATTGAAGAAAACAGAGACATAAGCAGAGGTGAAAGGGATCAAAGTGTTATAGACTAACCATGACTCACCGGGAGTTAAAAATCTAGAAATTGAACCAAAAAAGCTGAAAGGAAGAACCCATTTCAACTGCCATTTTTGTCACCACTGTGTTTTATTTGATAGAGTTTCTTTGTTTTGAGTTTTCCAATAAATTTTTTTTTTCAATTGAACTTATACTTGTTAAAAAAAATTTTGTTAATTTTGAACGGGTAGCTTGGATTGTTAGTTTAATAGTTTGGGGTTTTATTGATTTTGTTATGAGATGAGATGTGTGCCTTAATTTGATTGAAGCTAGTTTTTTTTAAGGTTTGTGATTAATGTGATGCTATTGTTAATTGAAATTTTGGTGCTTTTTTTTTATTGGTTTATTGGCTATTATTGTGTGCACTGTTTGATGGGTTGGATCTGAGAAGTAGTCTATTATACAAATTCATGCGAAAGTCGTTTGAAGATTGCTCATTTAATGGAGGTAGCGCAATTGTAATGTTCAGAATCAAAGATTGTTTCTTGGTTTGGGTTTTCTTTGGTCTATAGCTTGTGTTTGGTAAAACTCAACAACACCACATGCTTCTGTTGTATCACAATGAAGACTCTAATACCAGAAGCTTGTATTATTAATCATTAATCACGAATAATGAGCATTTTCTTAAATATAAATTATATTATTAGTCACTAATGGTGGACAATATGGACCTTTGCTTAAACATAGATAATACAATTAATCACTACGCATGGACAAAGAGACTTTCCTTAAGCATAGATTATACTATTAGTTACTAATCATAGACAATGAGTCTTCCTTAACCATTATTCATAAATTATAGGCTTTTCTTTAAGCATGAATAATACAATTAGTCACTAATCATAGATAAATTATACTATTAATCACTAATTACAGACAATAGACATTTTCTTAAGCATAAATAATATAATTTATCACTAATCATAGACAATAAGCCTTTTCTTAACTATGGATTATTATTAGTTATTAATCATAGACAATGAGTTTGATCTTAACCATGGATAATAATATTAGTCATTAATAATAGACTATGAATCTTTTCTTAAACATAAATAATACAATTAGTCATTAATATATATATATATATATATATATATATATATATATATATATATATATATATATATATATATGCCAGTCTCTTGCTAATATATTATTATTATTATTATTAGCATAGATGTCAGTCTCCTCAATATATGTGTATATATATATATTCAATAGTATAACTTAAATATAAAATAATTATGATAAAACTGATTAGATGAATTGAGTTATAAACCAAGTTAATAAATTAGGTTCACGAGCTAGTTTGGTTCATATTATCTCATTTTAATATTTGGTTCATATAATTCGAATTCACAAGCCGAATTGAATAGTTAGCGAGTTTGGTTCAAATCGAGTTCGAATTACGAAAAGTTGTTCATATCGAACTCGAGTCGAATTTCGATTTGAACTATTTTTTATTGAGTCGAGTCGAACTAAACTAAGCTTAGTTCAACTCATTTCCAATCCAAGTAACAACAACAACAACAACAATAATAATAATAATAATAATAATAATAATAATAATAATAATAATAATAATAATAATAATAATAATAATAATAATAATAATAAAAATGTATTGCCTGAGTCGTCCAATAAATTGAGGTTTCAAAAAAAGAAAAACATTTCAAGGAAATAAGTTTTTAAGGTGGAATTGAATGGAAGATACTTAGTAAAAGTGGTACATCATGGTCAAAAAGCCCTAGATAAACTTTAAAATTTAGACTCATGATGTCTACCATATTATTAATCTTTTTTTTTGTCCTCATGTGTTAATTTGTCTTGATTGTGTTTCCATTCGCAAATCGAGTTCATATAATTCTTCGGAGCACTACAGGCACATCTTTAAATATGTTAAGCTAAGCAGAGTACTAGCAAAATTGACAATGAACAAAGTGATATCACCATTCACCATTCACCATTCACCATTCATATCTCTAGTGTTTTATCTCCCTTGAAATGAGCATGTCCTTTCTTATATATTAACATTTGGACAAAACTTAACTTCAATCCAAGTTGAAAGAAAATTCTTCAACTTCCTCTAATTTTATGATATGTGTTTATTTCATTAAGTTAATAAAAGAAGTGAATTATAACATATGACATAAAATTAGAAAGAGACCTACTTGGATTAGAGCCAAGTTTTATCTTTAACATTTTATCTATTCACCAAAAAAAAAAAGGCATTTTGTCTGAATCTTAACTCTTAAGAGCATAACACATTGAAGCAACAAAAAGCCATACATCTTGCTACTAAGTGTGATAAGTGTCTTGGCTGGATCTGAGTACTGGTCAATTGGGTTTAATTTCCTCCTCTCTCTCAACTCCACTGAAAAGTGAAAACTGTAATTAGCTAGAGAATTTTGAGCAAATTGTGGAAACTGCTTGTGTGGATTGGAGGAAATTAATTCAATTTCTGAATATTTCCGTATTTGGTTTCCTCCACTATCAAGTGTTACTAAAGGAAAGGAGAGGAGAGAAGAAAGCTTACCAAAAATGCCACGCTTTCCCTCATTCCCCATCCCTTTCCCTACTTTTAAATTAGGCTAAGTGGCTAACTCCATGGAAAAACTTCAAATTAACTGTCTATTGAAAAATTAATGACAAGGGAATTATAATTAGTACAGTAGTTCATATTTCTTTCCATAATATTTCTACTGAAATAGTAGCAACTGCCAAAGTTTCAACATGAATGAGAAAAAGTTTTTGGCTTAACAGAGGTCAATATATATAGTCATCATCAAAGATCATGTAATTTCCATTCCTCCTTGTTCTAGCTTCTCTGTCATTCTGCACGTCAAAAGCAATACATAATGTTATTCGTGAAACTTGCACTGGAAAAAGGCTATCACCCCATAAATTTACTACAAGAGAATGACAAAAGCACATTTACTTCAAGAGAATGACTAAAACACACATGTATTTTCAACTTGTGATTGAAATTTTCAGCTTGTGATTCTTTTTCTTGCTTTATTGCAGTAATACGAAGAATAAATAAGGCACTGGTAAAAGTCAAAGTCAAAGTAGAAGATGAGACAGATTTATGTGATAAATTTCTACAGTATATGCCAACTAAAGAGCCAAATCTCTCCTTGTTCACATGCAACATTAGCATCCAGAAGACAGGTATACCAATTACTCTCCCATATAGTTTGCCTCTCCCATCCTTATAATTATCCTCTTAAGAATTAGAGTCGTCCAAATTTCTATTTTTAGTTCATAATTAAATGTATTGCCACTGTGTAAAAAAGTTGTACACTTGTATTTAAAGAAGTGTTACTATATCATTTAATGAGTTTGATATCGTTTGATATCATATGTAGTTGTCAACACAAGATTGGAAGATAGTGTACAAGTTATACGCTAACATTGCATTCAAGGACGGAACCAGAACAATTCTCATGGAGAGGCCAAAAGTCATTAATTACATTATCATGTATATATCATAATCGACATTGTATATACTAATAAATGACTTTGAGGTACTGACATTTATATTTTACATTCTAACAATAACTACCTTGTTCTTTTCAATAGGTGTAACAAATTCTTTTCCTTCTTTTAATGATAGATTCTTAATCTTAACAAGTGTTACATTTAATAAGTAAAATTTTATTTTAAAATTAACCTAATTATATAAATTTAATTTATTCAAACAACATTATATTTGCATCTTGCATTTATTAAAATAGTTACGACATAAAAAATGAACTTTTTAATTTTCTTATAGAAACTTTTATGAAAAGAATGAATAAAGAGAATAAAGAAACAAGTATTAAATATTAAAAGCATCATACTACTGGTATCCTCTACATCATGGGTAGCTTATCAGAAAAATAAAACCCTTTTACATAAAGATTTAAAAAAGAAGAAGACAGTGAAAATAAAAATGGGAGGAGTTGGTGAATGTCTTGTATAGAGGTTAAAAAATGGTAGAAAAAAGAGCAAAAATTATGGCATCAATATATATATATATATATATATATATATATATATATCTCAAGTCATTAATTATCAAATATATATTAAGTATAGTTCTTTCATCTTCATCATTTTTATCTTTTAGTAAATTAAAGTATTAATACCTTAAAAGAAATTTGACATGATGGAGGGGCCATGACCGATGCATGCCCCCTTTAAGTCCGTCAATGATTGCATCAAAATTAAACTCTTGTTATACTAGGAATTATCTAAGGCATAAGGGTGGGAAAAGGCTTGACTTCTGTGCTATATATGTAACTCTCCAATAACATAAGCATTAAGCAAGTTGAATAGTCCCAAATGCTTTGGAGCAGGACCAATTATTCTTCAGAATAAACATTGGGTAAATATGTATGTGTACCTTGCTTATAAGTCTTTCAAATGCTTCTGTACCATGCTCTTCCATGTATCTCTCAGCAGCACTTAGAACGTCATCTGGCTTACTGAATATGTCCTTCTTTCGCGGAACATACCAGATTTGAGAAGCTTGTGGGATTGGGATTTGTGGGTTCATGTAGAATGGTCTAATGTAATTCCTATACACAACGGCAGCCCCGTTGAAGTGAGGCAGAACCAACCAGCAACTGAGTATCAACTTGGCATAAGGCCAAATGGCAAGCCTGAAATTACCAACATAATTATATTGGACAAAGGAAACTTCCCCAAAAAAATTTTCTTGCCAAGCGAAAAAAAACAAAGGAGAAACCTTTCAAAGACAAACTCATGCTCATCCATCATCTTTGCCCAAATAATCAAACAACAAAAGAAAACAAAAGAAAAGGCATTAAGTTTGACAATTCCATCATTTTATCAGCAATCTCAATCTCAATGTGATATGAATTTGACCAGCAAGGGTGGTACTTAAAATGTGAAGCAACTATAAAGTAGTTGATTGGGCAATGTAGCCTCCTTGTAACACAGAGCACATTCAACAGTCGAATCATTTATAATATATGGTATAACATGACAACAACAATATGGCATAAATAAGTTTATATTCTCATTAATAGTCATTGACAAGGAAGCTTACACTTCAAGAACTTTGGCAAATGTGAGCTCAAAGAGTGTGATCATAGAATAAAGAACCCAATACGTGAGCCATTGTTGATCATCGGTACTAGACTTGGTCTCTATGGCCTTAATTGAAGCGTATCTATCACAAACACACAAGGGTATGCAGACAAATAAAAAATTCAGACATACATTACTCAAATGAAATACAAAACACACAACAAAAGAAGAAGAATAAGAAGCATACTTACAAAGGGTAAACAAGGGTGACCAAGGGCCTGCACCAAAAGCCAAACAGAGAATGCAACACTCAGATCAAAATGGTTAGAGTAAGTTGAGCAAAAAGTAAGAAAACTTTGTTAAATCTGTGTCATGTAATGGCATCAAAGCTTGGAGATTTAGAGGAAAAGAGACATACAGAGCAAGAACATCGAAGTTCTTGAAGACAACTTGCAGAAAATTGTTGTCAGAAGTACCCATGTCTTGCAACGGTGTTCTGTTTTCTACAGCTTCTGTCTAGAACTGAGAAAGAGAGCTCAACAAAGAAGAGACAAGGAAAAGAACAGAGAGGCTTGGAAAAGAGTGACCCGAACGAGTAAGAAATAAAATGCGGGAAAGCTGGCAAAGGAGCCTTTCTAAAGAACTGAATCTCCGGACAATCTATTGCGCACGAGAAAAGAGGCACCGAATTTTGCTTTATTTTTCTTAATGAGATGAATACTACGAGATTTATATGCATGCCAACTATTGGCAACCTAAAAATCTACAATTTGCATTCCAACATATTACAATATATAAAATATTGAACCAAATCTGAGTAAAAAAGATGTGTATTTCTTAAATATATAATTTTAATTTTAATTTTAAGATTTATATGTATAAAAATAATATTATTAAAAAAATTATTTTAATATTTAATTATATTTTAAAATATTAATTTTTTATATATTAAGTAAAAATATTCTGAAAAAAATATAAAATATTAATTAATAATTAGTTACTTATCACCTTATCCATAGCCGGATAATCTATCTATATATTTTTGTCATCATATTTGCATAATAAAATATTTACATCATTTTTACATTTTTACTTGTTTGAGAAAAATAAGTATAAAAAGAATGTGTTAGAATATGTATTTTTTTATTTTTATTTTAAAAAATAATTTAAGAATGATATCAGTTTTTAATGTGTAAATATTATTTCTGTTATATTTATTTATATATATTAATCAAATTACGCAACTGATGATACTAACTATATATGTTAAGTTTTATTTATAAAATATACCAATTACCTCAATTGATAAAGCTCTTCGTATGTGATTGCAAGCACCTGAGATTAAAAAAAAGTAATTAATCATATTATATATATTATTAAATACTAATTATAAAATTAACAGTCATTTTTGTCTCTTGAAAATTTATATAACATGAATTTAGTCTCTTAATTATTAAATGTGTCACAACATTAGTCTTTTAGTCAACATCAATTTAGTTTCTCAATTATTGAATGTGTCATCAAGTTAGTTTTTTGTCACCTTACGTGAAAGATAAAATTCATTTAAAATAAATTTATCTTTAAAATAAATAAAAATATATTTATTATTAAATTTTAATAGATTAAGATATAATATAAATAAAATTTAATTTAACTCAAATTAAAAAAAAAATTAATTTTTTATGATTTTATATCATGTGTTTATTTTATTAAATTAATAAAATTAAAACAAGTAAAAATTTAATAAAATAAACACAACACATAAAAGTAAAAGCTAACGGTAATAGATGGCTAGAACAATTGGAGACAGAGGCTGGGGTGTCAAGTTCTAGGGTTCTGCTTGGACAGAGGTGCTGTGATTTCATGGAGGTTGTAGTGGCTGGTCAGTGGCACTACTTGGTGGTGTGCAATTGGGTACAGGTTTGAGCTCAAGCAATGGCAAAGAGGGGTACAATGGCTAAAGGAGGGTGATGACGGTGGTGCGCAGTGGTTGCTGTTGGTGTTGGCAGAGAAACGGTGGTTTGAGGATGGGAAAGCCACAAAGGTTGTGGATTTGGGCTGCTCGGTTGGGGCTGGGTGGTTCCGAGTTGTGTCGCGTTGGTGTATGGTTCTGAGGTGTGTGGTGGTTTATAGGGGGTGTCTGTTTTTCTGTGGGAAATGGTATTTCAATTGTTGCTTTTGTGGTTTGTAGGGGAATTTTTAATTTGGGTGAAGGTTCTCTGTTGTGGCTCATTGATTATGGTTGAGATGCTAGCTTTAAGGTGTTTACGCTGAAAGTGCTCTGATGTGTTCAGCTTAAGTTGGGATGTGGTTTCTGTGAATTTCTAGTGGCTTAAGAGAAAGAAACATGATGGTGACAATAATCACACGAAAAGAACAATAGCCAACAATCAAGATTTAAGACCAATTTTTACTATATTGTTGCTTAACGTGTCGCAGGAATCTTCTTCTCCATCTCCGATTCTTTCCTTTCTCCTTTCCTCTCCCTCGCATATTAACATACTCACCCCACTCAATAAACAAGTCCAAGTAGGAGCCACGTAGGAGCATGCATTTGTGCCACTGGGAAGTCTAGGTGGCATTTAACAGCCACACAAGCACTTAAGTGTCCTTAGACTTCTTCAATAGATTTTCTCACAAAAGATGATGGAAAAACTAACACAGTAACACACTCATTGATTAAGGGATTAAAATGATGACATAATTTTTTTAGAAACAAAAATAAAAATTAACTCTTAATTATATACTTAAGATTGAGTTAAAAAATTATTAATAAAATTATGAATTAGGAAAAAAAGACAAAAAGTAAATATTATGTAGGTTTTTCATGTCATAAAAAAGTAATTTAATATGGAAAAATAAATTAAAATGATTTTTAAAATCTTTTTTTTTCTCAACTTTATTTACATGTCTTACAAGTATTAGATTATCTATACTCACTGTTATAAAGAGGATTCCCCACTTTGTATCCAATTTTTTTTCTAAAACTATCATTATTAATTACTAATTTAAATATTTAAAAATAAATAAAAAATAAAACTATAAATAAATCTTATTATTTATTTAATGAATTAAAAAAATAAAAAAGGAAATTCAAACGTCTAACGATTTATGATTATTAATTACTCATTTAATGATTTGCACCGGATAAAAAATATTAAATAGTAAATACATTTTATTAATCATTTAAAAATTTATATTTAAATATAAACATAAAAGAGATAAAATTATAAATATTTGTTACTATTCAAATATAACTATTTTTCAAGTACTTTTAAACTTCTCATTATATTATTTTTTCTAATCGTCTAATATTATTATTAATATATATAATTATATATTCTATTAATTATATATTTTCTATTTTTAATTAGATATGAAAATTAGATATGAAAATAATTATTATTATATGATTTTAATTTAATTATCATTAAAAATTAACTATTTAATTATATAAATATATTAAACATTCTAATTTTTAAAATATAAAAATATTAAATATAAATATTCAAAATTAAAATTAGAATTCAGAATTTTGTTCTATGAATAAAAATAAAAACTATTCTATTCTATTTTATATAAAAAAATTAGAATTCCAAATTATATTCTATAAATAAAAATCAAAATTAAAATGACCGATCGAGTCAAATTTACAATTCGAGTTTATGAAGACTCTGTGAGATTATTTAAATTTTTTATTTTGACAACCTTGGCCTTCACTTGCAGCTAGGTTCCTACTCCTCTCTTCCAAATTCTTTTTTCTTGATTTGATTTTGAAGATGGGGTAAGGTCTAGATTTGTTAATGCGTTCCTGTAAACTAATTTTCAATCCAAGTTAAAAATTAAAGTATAGTAAACAAAAGGCAGCAAGGGATCTAGATCATAGACTCTAGATTTTAGTTCTACACCAATAAGACTGTTGGATTTATTTGCTTTGACTTGATTCTATATACAAGTAGCAAGTAGAAACAGCTTGATTTCCTTCTTTGATCAGGAATTACCAATATGGAGATTCACTTTCTCCAAGTGAAATTCTTTTCAATCGGCGTTTATCTGGACCCTGAAATAGTAGGGCACTTGCAGCAGTGGAAAGGTAAATCTGCAAAAGAGCTGGAAGAGAAAGATGACTTCTTTGAAGCTCTCATTTCTGGTAAGGTATGATCCGTAGTAACCCAAGTTCTATGAATCTCTTACCTTTTGTTTGTTTTAAGAGTGCTCTGGAAAGAAAATGTTTTCAGGAGAGAAAATGAGATGTGGTTTCTGTGAATTTCTAGTGGCTTAAGAGAAAAAACATGAGGTGAAAAATCAACGTGGGACGTAAAAAACATTTTTCCGCTCAACGTGTTGCATGAGAATCTTCTTCTGACTCTCTAGATATCTTTTCTCCTTCCTCATGTCCTTTCCTCTCGATATTAAAAATAACCACCCCACTCAACAACCAACCAAGTAGGAGCCACCTAAGACATGCATTTGTGCAACTTGGAAGTCTAAGTGGCATTTAACGGACAAAAAAGATTTGCAATGGTAAGAAAAATGATTGTAAGAGAAAATAGGGGGTGAGAAAAACATGTGAGACCCACAAAAAAAATTTCTCCTCCTAGTAGTGAATAAAATGGAAAGAAGAACGCTAGTGTTGTAATTTTATGACTTTGCCAAATATTCTTCTCCATCTGAGAATGCTAACACAATAGCTCCATTAACTCCAACACAATAATTAAACTAAACATAAAATCGTATTAAAAAATTCATAGATTAAGAAAGGGGAGGGACAAGGAAGAGGGGAAAGGTAGGGGTAGCATGTCAGAAAGACCACCAACATCTTCTATGGCAAAAAAATACCCAAACATGGGTTTTTTTTCTTTTTTTTTTCTCAACCACCATGCACCATGGTATTAAACTATAGTGATTGTGGTGAAAGTGAACTCCCACAAAATGGGTTTAGTGATAACTTCATTATTAAGATTAATTTAAATAAAAGATAAGTAGAGATAAAACTATAAAAAATCTGATTCTTTATTTAATGAATTAAAAAAAAAAAGGGAGAGGGGAACGTCTGACGACGATTTATGTTATTAATGGGGACTCATGGGGGCAATGAGGGAGAAAAGATAAAATAGTAAATCTAATAAGGTAAAGGAGTTAAAAAATTATACAAGAAAATCATCTATGGCATAAAAATCCTTGTACATAATTCCATTAAAGATTTTAGTTTACTATTTACAATTGTAACTATTTCATTTCAACTCATTGGTCATAACTAGCTAGTTGCATATTAGTTGGTTTTGAATCTCTTATTAATACATATAGTGACAAAATATATTCTATTAATTTTGATTTGCTTTTTTCATTAATTAAACATTAGGGTTTTAAGTAACTTATGTATGCAATGTCCAGTAAAAATAAAATCATTCATGATAATTAACTTTTATTAACAAATATTCTTAAATTATTTTCTACTTTAAATATTAATAAATAGAGTTTTATTTATTAAAATTAGTTCTTGTTATTTTCGTTCTACTAAAAAATTGTAAAATAACCCACAAAGGGTATTCTAATAATCAACTTTGACCTTTCGAAAAGATCAAGTTCAAATTCGAAAAATAACTCTTATAAGATTATATAACTTTTTGCTTTCAAAATCAAATGAAAATTACCGATCGAGTATATAAATAGTTCATGATCTCAAAAAAGAAATTATAAATGTGTACACACACACTTTGACACACACTTGGCACACTTGCAGCTATATATATATATATATATATATATATATATATATATATATATATATATATTTTGAAGATGGGGTAAGGTCTAGATTTTTTAATTTACACTCATTTTTAACTAATCTACTTTCAATCCAATAGTTAAAAGATTATTTCATTAAAGTATAGTAAACAAAAGGCAAAAGTAGATCTAGATCATAGAAAATGATTTTAGTTCTACAAAAAGACTGTTGGATTTATTTGCTTTGACTTGATTCTATATACAAGTAGCAAGTAGAAACAGCTTGATTTCCTTCTATATGATCAGGAATTATATATGGAGATTCATTTTACAAGTAATTATTTTCAATCGGCGTTTTTCTTAAATTTTAGGGCACTTGCATTTTATTGGAAAGGTTTTTCTTCATCCAAACAGCTGGAAGAGAAAAAATGACTTCTTTTATTTTTCTTCTCTCATTTCTGGTAAGCCATTTTCCGTAGTAACTTCCTATTTTCTATGAATCCAAACTAAGGGTTAGAGATTATTGCTATTAACAAAAGCTTTAATATGAATCCTTCTAATGATTAATTAGTATCAATGAAACAATAATTATATATATATTGCTCAAATGCTAAGTAACAATAGTGAATGATAGATGTGTGTATGTGCAGCTCCGGTGGAGAAGGTTATTAGACTTGTGGTGATGACAAATATGAGGATGAAGAATAAACTGCTTTGGAAAAAAATGATGAATTTTTCCAGTCTAAGTACTTCAAGAAACACTCAGTAATCACCTATCATTTCCCAGCAAATTCTCCAACTGATGAGGTAAAGTAGCAGCATAAGCTACCTCGTTTGATCCATTTGCATTTGAGTTAACTTTAGCCAATGGAATGGTTGTTTCTTGTGTTTGTTTGTACATATTGTGGTATCTTTGGAGGGGAAGGAAGACTCAAAGTTCGTTGTAGAGAATGCCAATGTGGTGGAGACCATCAAGAGATGATACCTTGGTGGCTCTGGGGCGGTGTCTCCCTCAACCATTTCATCTTTGGCTAGCACTCTCTCAGCGAACTTGTCTAAGTGAAAATAACTGTGATGTGTAATATTGGTGTTGTGTGTTCTGTGTTGCTATGCTGTAGTAAATGGAACTTTCTCCACCGGATTTCTGCTTTTTATATAATGTTAATCTTGTGACAAGTAAAATTCTTGAGTGCTCGTTGAATGGTCATTCTTCTAGCACGTTGAACTTGACACATTAATTTAGTAATTTGCCTAGTGAGAGATTTGTTAAATTTGAGCCATTAATAATTGCATCGAACTTAAGAATATTTTTTTAATAATTTACAAATGAATATGAATAAAATACATATGTACTACCTGTATATGTTTTTTAGTTGTGTGTAACTAACTCAACATACACCCACGAAAATAACATGTCTGAAAAAAAAAAAACATGCACTCAAAAATAAGAAAGTAGGACGTGTGAATAGAATCAGTAGGTACTATTCGATGCCTGTAAAATAAATACACTGATAACTACTCAGTGTTCTGTACTTGTATGAATTTGCCTAAAGGAAAAAGCTAAATGTAATATATAATTTCACAGAAACAAGTAGATAACAGGGTTCACTGACAATCAAATAAAAACAAATTTTGGTCTCTGTCTCATCTGTTTTTTGTTGATCATAACCAAAATTGGCCATAAAATATGTTCCCAATTTTAGGTTTCCGACGGCCTACGGGGCTCGAAAGCCCAATATTAATCTCATATGTAACCCCAACTTTAGTTGGATCAAGCAATCTACTAAGACCAATCTATTTTTTTTTTGGTCTGTAGACCAATCCACATTTGAATTTAAGAGATACTATGATGAAAATAGTATGGGTCGTCGGCCCAACAAACAAAACGGAAAATAGTACAAGTTACAACTTATTTTCGACCACAAAATTAAAAAAAAAAACTTATTTCAGCAAGAAAAATACAACTCTATTTCTTTCAGGGAAAAAAAAGTTAGAACACTTTTCTCATTTTCTAGTCGTATTTGCAGAAAAAGGGTAAAAGCGCATAGCCAAATCAATGTTTTTATTTTAAATTTTAATTTATTCCTTCAAGTTATCCTCAAAATCAACTTGGATGTATTAAGTTTTTAGAAGTTTATATTTTAACCTGCTCATGTTTATAAAATATACATAAATTTTAAGTTTAGGAGTGCTGATTACCTTGCTAGGATGGACTCTTCTTCATCTTCTCCTTACAATTGTTGGAGCACCCCTCAAGTCCGTTGAGGATGATTTTGCTTGATGATGCTCATCACGTGTCTCTTCCTAGGTTCTAGTCTTTAATCTCTCTATTGTAAAAAAAAAAAATGGTACATATTAATTTCTTTACAACTATATACAGGAAAATATACAAATTCATTTTAGATGAAACTTTTCCATTATTGGAGATAAAAAACACAAGTTCTAATTCGACAAACGGGTGATATTCGATGAAGATAATTTTGGCAGTCGGATGATACTATTAAGACATTCGACGAATAAGGATTTTGATATTCGGATGATAGTATTGATATATTTGACGAAGAGATTTTCGACAGTTGGGTGATGACATTGAAGAAATTTTTCAAGTGTTGGATCAACAAAAGAGGTTTTTGTCGGAAAAATTTCATGACTGCTATTAGTATTCATCGAAAGTAAAAGTTACTAATTCTGAATTCGACAGTTAAATGATGATATTGAAAAAACTCTAGTGGCTAGTACAAATAGTCAAGATTTGGTTATTGTCGAAAATTAAGTAAAATATTAGTGAGAACATGGCATAACTGCCATGTACGTAGTCAGTTTTCAGGAGTCAATTATTTTTTATATATTTGTCTATAAATACTAATATTCATGATGTACAAATGATGGTTTTACTGGATATACAATCTTAACATCTCACTCAAGCAGATTAACGGATTTGATTTTAAGTATGACTTCCATTTTCATTTCCAGTCATTTACATTAATGCAATGTCTTTTTAAATTCTTTATTTTCAAGTCTTGCCCTTTAAATTTCTTTATCTTTTCTGCACTTTACATTTTCTTCACTTTTAATCTTCAGCACTTTTACATTTCATGCACCCTTAAGTTTCTGCACTTTACATTTTCTGCACGTTATTCATCAATATCTCAAAAGCTCTTCTTTCAAACGAGATTACCACATAACTCTGAACCCACATTCGACTGATAAAATATATTTGTTTGTTGGAATTTATCCTAACCAAATTCACCCATAAACAAATTGGCACGCACGGTGGGATGAGTTCAGAGTAACTCATAGTGTCATAAACCTCTTCATAAGAAGATGGTTTTATGCGTTTAAGAAGTGAAAAGTTAGTATTTTCTTACCCTTCTCAAGATACGCAAATTATGAGTAAAGCAAATAACCAGGCGTCAAATGCATTTTTAGTTGATGTTAGTGTGCAACCTTCGACAGCCGTTACTGCGTCACCTTTAACCGTTGTTAGTATGGATCATGTAGTTAATATAATAGCAACTGGTACTCTCAAGAGTAACCCAGTGCTAGAACAAGTGGTGTTTGGAGTGACTTAGTCATCACCAAATCAATCAAGTAATCAAAGTGTAAAGAACTCAAATTCAAGGTTGGCACCACAATATGGTTTGCCACCAAATTATGTTCCTCCTGTGTTGGCACAAATTAGACTAGGCACTACTTTGGCCAATATTATAGGCCAAACAGCAGCCTCACAAGGCCAACTACAAATAAGTTCGGCTTTAGTAAGTTTTAATGGCCAAAGAACAGGAGTTGCAAGTTCAAGTAATCCAACTCCTTTTCGACAGGAGAGATTGATTTTGGGACCAGTATTCCCAAATGTGTCGAGAGATATTCCTTAGAATATAACTGGGGCAACTATGAATTCTTTGGCCAGCTTTTGACAACAAATGGATGAAAGTAACCATGAAATGGTGCATATGTTCACTCAGCAAATAGGTATTGTGATTATACCAATTATAAAAAACACAAATAATGTTTGTAGCGCATTGGCCCAACAAATGACAAGGCTAAATCAAGCTTTGGGGATTAGTGAATTGGCCAATGAAAATGTGCAAGGAACCCAGCTTAAGGTAAATAGAGAAATTGTTATACCTCAAGAAAATGGGGGACAAAATCAACAAAACCTGGAACAACCTTGGCAAAATGATCAACCATGCTTGGAATATGAGAATGTCCATATGCTCCGTCGGGGTGATGAGGATCAAATGGCTAGAAATGATGCAGCCATTTGTTGGATATGCCAACAAAATCTTGGGGGGCACCAAGTAATTGAACAAAATATAAATCAAGTAGTGGAACAAGTGCTGAATAGGTTTGGGTTCAATGTTGGATATGTCAACCAATCCTATTTTGTTTTGGCCTTTCTTGAGTGGGTACAACAAGTGGAATTACCCAGAGGAATTAAAATTCTTAAACTTTCAAAGTTTGCTAGTGAAAATGGAGAATCGACCGTCGAATATATTGCAAGGTATACAATAGAAATAAGGGAATTGATCACTATTGAAGGCCTCAAAATGAGATTTTTTCCAAGTTCCCTTACTAAAAATGTATTCTCTTGGTTTTCGACGTTGAGATCGAATTCGATACATTCTTCGACTCAATTAGAAAGAAGTTTTCATGATCAATTCTTCAGGGGAGATTTGAAAGTTGGACTTACAGATCTCTTCAATATTAAGAGAATGTATAATGAAACAGTAGAAGATTACCTATCTAGGTTTCAACAAATGAGGAGTAGATGTTTTACTCCTATACCTGAAGCAGAAATAGTAAAAATTGATGCAGGAGGTTTAGATTATTACATAAGAAAAAAGTTAGTGAACTAACATTTAGTTGATCTCGCCCAACTAGGTGAAAAGGTTAGGCAAATAGAACAACTAAAAACTGAAAATGTTCATAAACAAAAAAGATTCATTAAAAGGGAGAAAGTAACATTCATCGGATTAGGTGAATCCGACAATGAAACTGAAGATAGCAATGACGAATTTGAGGTCAACATTGCTGAACTTCAGAATGATCCTCCTTATGTGTGTCAAGCTCTCCAGCCTACAAGAAATAAGGAAAAAATGAATTATGTCAATAGAAAAACATGTACATTCGACGTAACAAGAACCGACAAAATCTTTGATTTATTGTTAAAAGATAAACAAATTAAACTGTCGGAAGGCCATAGGTTATTGAAATCTGATAAGATAAAAGACCAAAAATATTGTAAGTTTCATAACAATTTCGGTCATGTTACTAATGAGTGTATTCATTTCAGAGATTTAATTCATAAGGCACTAATAGATGGGCATTTGAAGTTTGCTGACAAGCCTAAGACAAATATGAAAGTTGATATAGATCTGTTTCAAGCTGGAATTTCATACGTCGATCAACAGGTTCCTTTCAATGTTAAAATGATCAACATAAGGAATTTGCAGGGATTTGACATTGACATGGAAGATGCAATTGACGTTTATCCCAAGGCAGGAGAATCTCTTGAAAAGTTCCTTAAAAGGAAGAAAGAGAAAGGCAAGGTAAGGTTGTGTCTGAGGTGGAATGCAGTGTATGATGAATTTGCTGCAAAGAAAGCTACTGAGGAGCAACAGGGTAATTCACAAGGTAAAAAGAAGTTTTTAGACAAGAAAGTTGAAAAATCACAACAACCCTTCAATACTCCAAAACCAGTTTATACTCCAAAGTCTAAGCTAGTCTATATGCCCAGGCCTAATATGAATGGCTGGTTGGTTGAGTCATCTGGTGGATCTATGGGGAACAATGTATTTCCTAGGAGTTGTGTCGGACCAGCTAGGACCAGAGTGCCACCTGCCTATGTTACTGTAGATAGATGGGTTAAAAATTCTGCAATGACAAGTTACACGTATTTTCGACGAAACGTGGCTGCCAAGAAGAATAGATTTCAGAAGGATCGACCATTCTAGAATGAAGATTACAAATATGGTTGAATCAACCAAGATGAAGTCTTGATTGACCAGGATGTAACAGGACCATCAAAGTCTTTACCAATGTCAAAAAGTCGAAAAAGAAGGTTGTAAAGGTTGAGACAGGCCCAGAAGAGAAAGAATTTGGCTGAAGGTTTAGTTATTAAAGAACAACCCATAAAAATGGGATGTTTAGTAGTTGAGGTTAAGCCAGCACTAGATGAAAATAAAGATGACAAGAAATTAAAAAGTATTGTCAGAAAAGAATCCGCAGATACAAGGGGGGCAATCTCAGTTGAGCCGACAACAAGTGAAGTTAGACAGTTGGACGAGAATGACAATTTTCGATAAGAAAAACTTGCAGAGATAAAGAAAGGGAAACAGGTTCAAGGGCCTACTCCAAACAAAATTGGAAGAAAATGGCCGATTGGACTTATAGCAACGGAAAAAGAAACAAAGAAGAACAATCTGGCAGTTAAGGAAAGTAAGGACATGGCTAGGTTGAAAGCTGAGAAAATGATGCGGGGAATAGCTAGGAACGAAAGCAGTAATGATGATGAAAATTAGTCGAAGGAAGAAATCTTAAAAGTTTTGAAAGATCCTAACCAAGATGTCAAGTGGAGAAAGAAAATGCTCGACATGATTAAGAAGAAAAGAAATTTGGCAAAGTTTGATTGCCAAATTGTAAATATGGATTTGACGTTTGATGAAGTTATTGAAGCCTTGATGGATCCAGATGATCTTTTAGGCTTTGGTGATAATGAACAATTCGACATAAATTTTAATTTGGACAAGGATCTGGATGACATCATAATGGCTATAGATAATAGTTTACCATCGGGAGAGTACCTCAAGCTTGATGGATACAAAAGTCATGAAGAATCAGATGAGGAAGAATTCTTGAAGTCGATGAATGTGAACTTGATTTCAGTTATACCTGCTGAATTCGAAGGGTATCATGAAATTGAATATGTAGGAGAGAATGAAGAAGACCTGGATGACCTCAATGATCATTGGCTTTTCTATCAGGATAATATGTTAACCGTATTCGACAATATAGCATATTTTGAAAAGCCAACAGAGGAACAGAAGACTCATCTCCGCCCATTGCATATCAAGGCTTTATTAGAAGGCAAGCCGACAAATAGAGTCTTGATAGACAGAGGGGCAACTATCAATCTGATCCCAAGGGCAATGTTAAAAAAACTTGGGAAGAATGAGTCTGATTTGATGGCAACTAACATGATTGTAACTGATTTTAGTGGCAAAACTTTCCCATCAAACGAAGTAGTGATGTTGAACGTACAAGTCGGACCATTGAAAGGTCAACATTATTTGTTATAATTCCAACAAAATCCAATTACAATCTTCTATTGGGGAGAGATTGGATACATGCCGTTGGAGCAATACCATTGACGGTTCATCAGAAACTTATTCTCTGGAATGTGGATGATCAGGTAGAAATAGTAGAGACAGATGACAGTCCTTGCTATTTACAACAGCTTCATGTCGATTTTAAAATTTATGGTCCAAATGTCAAGCCAGTCACAACAAATAATGAAGTTATTGACAATGATGCACTTGAAACATGTTTGATGGATCAGTTTGGCATTCGACTAATGAATAAGGCTGAAATGGATTGGTCAAGCACTAGCCATGAGTGTTAATCAGTTGGATCGATTGTCGGCTTATTTGGCCGACATGACATTGTACACCACTAAAGGTGTATTGTCAGATTACATAATAGATGATGGTCATTTGGGTTTTGAGAAAAGATTTGATGAAAGATAAGGTATAGAGGTGGAAGATCCTTTGGAAGAAATAAACTTGGGTACTAAAACAGACAGAAAGCCTATATTTGTGAGTTCATTTCTGCTAAAAGAATTTAAAGAAAAGCTTGTCGAATTAATTAAGGAATATAAAGATTACTTTGTGTGGGATTACGACGAAATGCCTGGGTTGATTAGAGATCTTGTCGAGCATAGATTGCCATTGAAAGAAGGTTGCAGACCTGTCAAGCAAGCTAATAGAAGATTTGCACCTGAGGTGATTTTGAAGATAAAGGAATAGGTCGAAAGATTGCTCAAAGCCAAGTTTATCAGAACAACCAGGTATGTCAAATGGCTTTCTAATATTGTTCCTGTAATTAAGAAAAATGGCAAGTTAAGAATATGTATAGATTTTAGAAATCTAAACACTGCTACACCTAAAGATGAATATCCAATGCCAATTGCGGACACAGTTGATGTCGCATCTGGACACGAATTATTAAGTTTTATGGATGGCCATGCAAGTTATAATCAAATTTTTATAGCCAAGGAGGACATGTCAAAAATTACCTTCAGATGTCCAGGAGCTATTGGGACATATGAATGGATAGTCATGCCTTTCGGTTTAAAGAATGCAGGGGCCACCTATCAGAGAGCAATGAATACAATTTTCTATGATGTCATTGGAAAATTTATAGAAGTGTATATCGACGATGTCATTGTCAAGTTAGAAAACGAAAGAAAACCAATTGACAAACTTGAGGCAGACATTCGACAGGATGAGAATGGATAGCCTAAAGATGAATCCAGCCAAATGTGGTTTTGGAGTGTCGGCTGCCAAATTCTTGGGTCTTTTAGTCTATAAAAAAGGTATTGAGGTGGACAAGAATAAAGCCAAGACAGTTTTGGCAGCCGCACCACCGACGAATAAGAAGAAATTATAATTTTTCTTGGAGAAGGAAAACTTTCTAAGAAGATTCATATCCAATTTGCCGGGAAGAACTCGAGTTTTCGCCTCATTAATCAAGTTGAAGGTTGAACAAAACTTTATGTGGGAGTTTTATCGCCAAGAAGCCTTCGACCAGATTAAACAATACTTGACAAACCCTCCGATTATGATGCCTCCAATGCCTCGTAGACTGTTAAAATTGTACATATCAGCGTCGAATGATATTATTGATAGTATGCTGGTTCAAGATGAGAATGATGTCGAGAGAGCCATATATTATCTTAGTCGAGTTTTAAATGACATTGAAAGGAGATATAGTGCAATAGAGAAACTTTGTTTAGCAATATATTTCTTATGTACTAAACTTAAATATTATATGATGCCTTGTAATGTATTGGTTATGTCAAAAACTGATGTAATAAAATATATGTTGTCAAAACCAATATTAAATGGACGTATTGATAAATGGACCGTTGCTTTGTCAGAATTCTCTTTACAATATGTTCTAATGAAAGCTGTCAAAGGCCAATCAATTGCTGATTTCTTGGCTGACCATCCATGTTTGGATGTTGATAATATAGATTTTGTCAGATTAAAACCTTGGCGCTTATATTTTGGTGGCTCAAGGCATCAAAATGGAGTTGGAGTAGGAATTCTAATTGTTTCTCCTCAAGGTACTCCAACTAAATTCATGTTTGAACTTAAATATACATGGTCAAACAATGAGGCTGACTATGAAGCCTTAGTTGTCGGATTAGAAATATTAATAGAAATGAAAGCATGTAATGTGCATATTTTTGGAGATTCATAGTTAATCATTAAGCAACTCACTCAAGAATATAAATGTGTTAGTTATAATCTAACCAAATATTGTGTTGTGGCGAATAAGTTAATGAAGAAGTTCGACGAAGTGATTGTCGAACATATCTCAAGAAATTTGAATGAAGAGGCTAATGAATTAGCACAGATAGCCTCTGGGTATAAAATTTCAACCAAAGTCTTGACAAATCTAATAGAGATTAGAGAACTTTTGTATCCATTAGAAGAAAGAAATGTATTACAAAATGATATTTCGACAGTTAATGACTGGAGACAGCCAATATTAAGCTATTTGGAAAATCTAAGTCAAAACGTGGATAGGAAGCTCAAGTACAGAGCGTCGAAATTTGTAGTACTAGGAGGGGCTTTGTACAAGAAATCTGTTGATGGAAATTTAGAGGTTTGCCTGAGTGAAGCAGAGGCTTATATTGCCTTGGCAGAAGTCCACGAAAGAATTCGTAGAGCTCATCAGGTAGGTGATAAGATGAAAGGGTCATTCGACGTCAAAGATATTATTGGCCTACATTGGTTAGGGATTGTATAATGTTTGCTAAGTCTTGTGAAGAATTTCAAAGACATGGTCATATACAAAATGTTCCTGCTAGTGAATTACATTCTATTATTAAACATTGGCTATTCAGGGGATGGACTTTAGATTTAATTGAGAGATGTAGGATAACTTGGGAAGTGTTCAAAGAATGTAACATAAAAATGAGAGAACTTTATACATGGATTCAGAAATCAATAACAACACACATACAAGACATTCCCTTACTACCAAGATTCGTTGAAGAGGATCATCTCCTTCTTACCTATTTGGAAGACAACACAATGTGCCACTCCTTCTTGCCCTAGATTTTCGTTTTCCCCCTTCAAGAAAACTCCAATGTGAGTGATCACCAAAATATCCACTCAAACCATGAAAAATAGGTTCTTGGTCACCAAGGTGGCCAAGAGAAACGAAAATAGCAAGAAAAATGGAAGAAAGTTGAAGGCTTTACCTTAAAGCTCCAAGCTTTAGCTTCAATGGTGAAAGAAAAATGAAAGAAGAAGAACTAAGAGATGGCAACAAAAGAGGACTTGGAATGGTGTAAGAAAGCAAGAATCCTTGATGATGAAGTAAGCAAAGGATGACTGCCTCCAGGAGTGGTTGCACGGTGGAGAAGAAAAGAAGAAGAGAGGAAATGGAGAAATGGGTATTTGGGGTTTAGAAAAATAAGAGTGTAATATTAGGAAGAGGAGAGGAATTACTTGGGCTTCCCTTATAGCTTCTGCCGTAGAAGAGTGGAGAAGGGAGAGAGAAAATGTGTCAAATAGGAAGCTTCTTGGAAACTTTCTACAAGGGGTTTTAATTAACTAAATTTTTTTTTCTTTCTTGAAAATAAGGCTAAAAAGGGGTTTGACACAAGGTAATTTTTGAATAATGTGATAAGATTTTTATTATGTGTTATTATTTATTAGACGTAATTATAGTTGGCAGAAGTCAACATTAACAAATCAGACAGATAAATTCTTTGCAGTGTTTTATTATTTCATCTGTTAAAATTTCTCAAAAAATGTGAAACCTTGTAAACTGTGTCCGACCTCGGGTTTAGTAAGATCCCCTGTCGACGTTTCCATAGTTCAAGGCTCTCGGAGAAAATGTCTCATTTCTCCGATTCCGCTTAGTACACACATAAAACGAGAAATATATTAAAATATTCCGTGTTCTCAGAAAATTCCAGGAAAATTCCAGAAAATCACAAATATTATGAAATGAACACCGATAGTAGAAAAATCAAATCTTGGGGTGTTACAACTCTCCCCAACAAATAAGAACTTCGTCCCCGAAATTTTCCATACCTTAAAACAATTCGGGATATTGCTCCTTCATCTTGTTCTTCAGCTCCCACGTCACATCTCCAGTTGCTTCGTTCCAAATTACCTTCACTAGTGCAATGTCCTTTCCTCTGAGTTGCTTTGTCCTCTTATCCTCAATCCTTATAAGAGTTGTCTCATAAGTCAAGTTTTCCTTCAATTGTACGAAATCAGGTGCTATGACATGATTAGGATTTGGGATATATTTTCTGAGTTGTGACACATGAAAGACATTATGAAGATTTGAAAGAAAAGGGGGTAAAGCTATTTGGTAAGCAACAGGACCTATCCGACGAAGAATTTGGTAAGCTCCAAGGAATTTTGGAGTGAGTTTTCTAGACTTAAGGACACGACCGACCCCAGTCATAGGTGTGACTTTCAAGAAGACATGCTCTCCTTCTTCGAACTCAAGAGGTTTCCTTCTTTTGTCCGCATAACTCTTCTGCCGACTCTGAGCCGTTTTCATTTTCTCCTGAATCATTTTAATTTTCTCAGTTGTCTGTTGAATGAGTTCAGGTCCAACGGTAAGCTGTTCTCCATCTTGATACCAGCACAGAGGCGTCCGACACCTCCGCCCATATAGAGCCTCATAGGGCGCCATCCCTATACTTGAATGGTAACTATTGTTGTAGGTGAATTCCACCAATGGTAAGATTTCATCCTAACCTCCAGTTTGCTCTATGGCACAGGCTCTCAACAGATCTTCTAACGACTGAATTGTTCTTTCCGCATGACCATCAATTTGCGGATGGTAGGCGGAACTTAACCGTAACTTTGTTCCCATAGCCTCTTGAAGACTTTGCCAAAACTTCAAGGTAAACCTCGGGTCTCTATCGGAAATAATATTCGTGGGTATCCAGTGAAGTCTGACAATTTCACCAATGTATATCTGAGTCAACTTCTCCAATGGATATCTTATGTTGATTGGCAGAAAATGAGCTGACTTCGTAAGTCGATCCACTATTACCCATATTGAGTCATATCCTTTCCTAGTTCTTGGTAACCCGACAACAAAATCCATGACGATACTATCCCATTTCCATTCAGGAATAGTTAAAGGTTGTAGTAATCCAGCTGGTCTTTGGTGCTCAATCTTCATTTTCTGGCAAACTAAACAAGACGACACGCATCTAGCGATATCTCTTTTTATTCCATGCCACCAAAATAACTTCCTCAAGTCTTGATACGTCTTGGTCATTCCAAGATGCATACTCAACTGACTCGAATGAGCATGTTCAAGTATGTACTTTCTGAGTTCTTCATCTTTAGGCACACAGACTCTTCCTTGGAATCTCAGAATCCCATCGCTTCCTTCCTTCAATGTTAATACACCACCCTGCCTCATCAATTCTCTTTCTTCTTGCAGGAATTTATCTACCTTTTGTTTCTCTCGAATATCATCCATTAGGTCATTCGAGATAGTGATCTTATTCATACAGATTTTACCCGGTGTCAACTCTACAAATGACCATATATCTCTGAATTGCTCTATCAAGTCCTTTTCTCTAATCATCATAGTAGAAACACTAATCGTCTTCTTACTCAAAGCATCGGCCACCACGTTCGCCTTTCTGGGATGTTACTAAAGTTGGAAATCGTAGTCTTTCAAAAATTCTAGCCATCTTCGTTGCCTCAAGTTCAGCTCCTTCTGGTCGTACAGGTATTTCAGACTTTTGTGGTCACTGAAGACGTTGAATGTGGCTCCACACAGATAATGTCTCCATATTTTCAATGCAAACACCATTGTAGCTAACTCTAGATCGTGTGTTAGGTAGTTCTTCTCATGCATTTGTAATTGTCTTGAGGCGTAAGCTACCACTCCTCCGTTTTGCATGAGAACGCACCCCAAACCTTGATACGAAGCATCACAGTACACTTCAAATGGTTCACTAGGATTCGGTAAGACTAGCATTAGTGACGTAGTCAGCTTCCTTTTTAACTCTTGGAAACTTCCTTCACAAGAATCTGTCCATTCAAAAGCTTGGTCTTTCTTGGTGAGTTGAGTGAGCGGTCCAGCAATTTTGGAAAACCCCTCAATAAACCTCCGGTAGTATCCGGCTAACCCGACGAAGCTTCAGATTTCTGTAACTGTAGTTAGTCTTTCCCACTGTAGTACGGCTTCTACCTTTGAAAGATCCACTACAATTCCTTCCTTTGTGATTACATGACCCAAGAATTTCACTTCATCCAGCCAAAACTCGCACTTGGATAGTTTCGCATATAGCTTTTTTTCCTTCAAGATCTGGAGAACTATGCTGAGGTGCTCAACATGGTCCTCGCGACTTTGTGAATAGATCAGGATATCGTCAATGAAAACAACAACGAATTTGTCTAAGTAAGGACGAAAGATCCTATTCATGTAGTCCATAAATATCACAGGTGCATTCGTCACACCAAAAGGCATCACCAGGTACTCGTAATGACCATAACGAGTACGAAAAGCCATGTTGGGAATATCTTCCACTTTCACTCTGATTTGGTGGTACCTCGATCGTAGATCGATCTTGGAAAACACAACTGCTCCCTTCAATTGGTCCATCACGTCATCTATCCTTGGCAATGGATACTTGTTCTTGATCGTAACCTTGTTCAACTGACGGTAGTCCACGCATAATCTTGAAGTCCCATATTTCTTCTTGACCAACAATACAGGTGCTCCCCAGGGTGACACACTGGGTCTCACGAATTGCTTCTCTAGGAGCTCATCCAACTGCTTCTTGAATTCCACGAGTTCTGCTGGTGCCATACGGTAAGGTGCTATAGAAATAGGGCTAGCTCCTGGTACCAAGTCGATAGCAAACTCGACTTCTCATTCCGGTGGCAAACCAGGTACATCATCAGGGAAAACCTCAGGAAATTCTCGAACAACAGAGATTGCGTCCACATCAACTTCACTCTCGACTTTCAAAGAAGATAATAACATGTATCCTCGAGCTCCTTCTTTCAGAAAAGCTTTCACTTGGTTGGCGGTCAAAAATCTAGAATCCTCATCCAAAGGGAAAACTATTATTTTTTTGGAACAGTCTAACAAGACATGGTTGGTAGATAGCCAGTCCATTCCTAATATCACGTCTAGTTAGGATAATGGTAAACAAATCAAATCGACAGAAAAGATTCGACCTTCCACGATTAAAGGACAACCTAGACACACCTTAGTAGTGACGACAGATTTTGCAGTAGGAGTAGAAACAGTCAAATCGAAAGGTAAAGAAAACACAGGCAATCCAAGTCTTTTCACATAGTCATGTGAAATGAAAGAATGAGTAGCACCAGAGTCATACAGTACAATTAAAAGATTACCTTCAATGATACCTTCTCCTTGTATCAGATCCTCGGATTCAGAGGCCTCAGTACCACTCAGGGTGTAGATTCTGCCTCTGACTTGTGGTTTAAAAGTCTTAGCAACATTGACGGATGGTTCCGCCTTGGTCTAGTTACAGTCTCGAGAAACGTGACCAGGTTTCCCACACCGAAAGCAAATAAATCCTTTGATTGTGCAGTCCCTTGTGAAATGCTCCTTCCCACATTTCATACATCTAGGAGTAGTTGTAGCATTCTGACCCATCCTTCTAGGGCTTCCAGTTGGGCTTCCTCCTTGAAATTTTTGTGGTTGTTGGCTTTCAGAGGGTCTGGAATAAGGCTTCTTTTGATAACGACTCGCGTTACCACCACCTCCTCTTTGGGATCGAACGGGCCCAAAGTTTCTGTTTCTCACCTCATGTTCTTGTTCCACACTTTCCAATCGGCAGCAAGTGTCGCGTAGCTCAGAAAACTGAGAAATCTTCAAAGCTATCACAATTTTCTTCACATCATGCCTCAGACCTTCCTCAAACTTCCGGCACTTCTAAGTCTCATTGGGTTGAAGTTGAAAATAGGTCAAAAATCTGGACAAGTTCTCAAACTTGGCGGCGTATTCGCTCACAGTCATGCCTCCCTATCGTAACCTCAGAAATTCCATTTCTTTTGTGTGCCTGGCACTTTCAGGAAAATACTTGTTCAAGAACCTTTCTTTGAACACTTCCCAAGTTATCACTCTGTTCGCGGCTTGCAGTAGCCTTTGTTCTCCCGTCCACCAATGTTCAGCGTCTCCCATCAGCATGTGTGCGGCATAGGTCACATTCCTAGCATCAGCACAATTCATACCTATAAATATTTTCTCTAACTCTTGGATCCACAATATAGCTTTCTCCGGATCAAACTCCCCTTTAAACTGTGGAGGATTAGCGCGACGAAATCCTTCCAAGTTCTGAACGTCCGCTGTAGCCTCTAGCTGTGGTGCAGCCCTAGCCTGTTGTTGAGCTGTCTGCTGGTTCTGTTGTAACATGGCCTCGGCCATCTTCTGCATTGCCTCTATGGCAGCAGCCATATCACCCCGACCAGCCATTGTTCCTTCTCGGATTAGACTATGCAAAACACAAAGAAAGTCAGATGTATTCATTTGAATACCAAACAACAAAATCACAAAGAATGACACAGCACAAACAAGACAGTCCAAAACCACACGACCCAAAGAAACATAACCGGGAGCTCTGATACCAAGACAGTGTAACGCTTTTTTTTCTCCCTTAGTCATAATGGGTAAGAAGAAGGAACGTCGCACTATAGTGAAACGACACACAAATGATTACGAAAAGTTTAAAATTTTTTTTTCCTTAACATGAATCCGGTTAAAACTTTCATTTAATGTACATATACACCTATTTGTAAATATATCGCGTGATTGAGTTAAAATTAAAAGTTCCTCTTACCAATAAAACTTCTGTCAAAAAGGTCAAAGAGTAATCAACGTGGAATGAAACATACGACCATTTAAAATATGGATAATTACACACTTTGTACCAGAAATACAAGCCTGTTTAAATTACATTTTCAAAAAAATATACAAAAAGCAAAATGTGTGCCTACCCCAAGAGATACAAATATATACCCACTAATCCAGTAGTACGTCAGGCTCCCTCAAAATAAACGGATAGCCATCAATTTAAAATCAACCCTAAGACTGCCTGGAACGAGAAGGAACCGTAGATGGATCCTCCTCAGGGTCCTCATCGTCCGGCGAGACATCCATCAGGACAACAGAACAGCGGGCAGGAGCCCGGACAGTAGACAAAAAGGAATCCTCACGAGGGGTATAATACATTTCACCCCACATGTCTCTCACGGGCATATAGAACTCTAGCCATACAAAAGCATGAAAATCTAGAATAGGAGCGTCATAACGTCTCCACGCTAAGGACACCATCACATCGCTGTGGTATACACATCGATCAGTCTGCACGTTGATTTGCCAGCAGTCCGGACCTCTAAGAAAGTTGATCCGCACGTAGCCAAAAAGTCCACGGAGTCGAAATGACATTCTCAACAACTTCGATCTCAGTCAAGATAAGGCCAGAAACCTTGAAACTCAGTGGTTTCCTTATCCTCCTCACGAGCGTCTTCTCGAGAGCACACGATCCAACTAAAATACAAAATAAAGAAATTACCGAAAGAGGTGAGATTTTCAGCTTTCAGTACCAACATGGAAGCAAGAAAATAAACGGCGTCGAACGCCCACATAGGACACAGTTAATACATACAAGTACAGTAATACATGAAAGCAATTAATGAGAGTAAAGCAGCAAAGAACAATAGTTAACATTATCCATAGCCAGCTAGCAACATTAGCATTACTAAGAGTCAAATAAATATCACAGTCATAATAGTAAACACATTACCCAATCATAAATGCTCAATGGACCATGTGACTGACAACTCACAATGCAACAGGGGTACCAAAGTTCCTACTCCATGAAGCTAGACATAAACATCTTCGGAATGAATGATCAAGGAGTAATACCAGTATCTCAGTAGCTTAAAATATAGTGTGCTTTCTTTCATAAAATTATTTGCGCAATGGCTTATACATGGTACCTCAACAGTTGATCGCGATATAGGACAACGTCTCAGGCAGGATCGTCGGTGTGTCGCATTGGTCTATCCCACGGCCCCAGTGGAGCTACCACTGTCTATTGTGAGACACCCACACCCCGACGCCCCCAGGGTCAATAACATATGACACCTACGCTTAGTCTATTCGCACCCGCACATAGGTGTTATTCAAACTCCTAGGCATACATCACCTTACTAACCATGTCCAACGGACAGCATATGTATGACAACACAATGTCCAATCATGTATGTTCATCAATGATGCATTCAACATAAGCATTTCCTCAATGGCACACAAGCATTATTCAATGTCCAACATGACATATCAACAATACATTTATTAAAACATTGCCTCAATGGCATATCATCATTCTTATCTCATTAAGTACTAAATCAATAAGTGTATAACCTACATAGGGAATCACACTTACATCAATAATTCTCAGTATCAATATATGTTCCTTATTACACACATACCACAATTTCCATGTCATAGATCCAAGAATTCCATTTTCAAAATCATTTCTTCTCTATCGGTATGAATACACATTCCTATCACAATTAAGTAAAGTAAAATCCTTGAATCCAGGGTTTTTAGGTTATGTTTGATTTACAAAGGATAAAGAACCATAATCTCAATCATTTCCAGCTCAAAAATCTCATTTTTGGGTCTTGGTAATCGATTACATCACCCTGGTAATCGATACAGTAACGTAATCTCTGTGTCGATTATAATCTCATTGTAATCGATTACGTGATTCCCAGAACCACGATTCGTAACTTCAAGGCCCTGGTAATCGATTACACAGTCGTGGTAATCGATTACCAATTGGACAGAACATCCGTAATCGATTACCCACAAGTTGTAATTGATTACGTGATTCCCAGAAGCACCATTTCGTGACATCAGAGGCTTGGTAATTGATTACACCACTCTTGTAATCGATTACAAGCTAGACTGAATCTCTGTAATCGATTACACACAAGGCGTAATCGATTACCAGATTTTCAGAATCACGATTTCGTACCCTTAAGAGCTTGGTAATCAATTACAAGCCCCGTGTAATTGATTACCACACATAAACTTGTAGAAAACAGAGTTCTCCAAGTCCTTTAACTCAAACTAAACCAATCATTATCATATTTAATCAACAAGTTACTCAAATGTACCTTCAAATCATGCAAGAGGCATCAATAAATCATACAAACCCAACAAAATGTACTATCATGAAGAACAACATAAAAATGAGAGAACTTTATACATGGATTTAGAAATCAATAACAACACACATACAAGACATTCCCTTACTACCAAGATTGGTTGAAGAGGATCATCTCCCTCTTACCTATTTGGAAGACAACACAATGTGCCACTCTTTCTTGCCCTAGATTTTCGTTTTCCTCCTTCAAGAAAACTCCAATGTGAGTGATCACCACAATATCCACTCAAACCATGAAAAATAGGTTCTTGGTCACCAAGGTGGCCAAGAGAAACGAAAATAGCAAGAAAAATGGAAGAAAGTTGAAGGCATTACCTTAAAGCTCCAAGCTTTAGCTACAATGGTGGAAGAAAAATGGAAGAAGAAGAACCAAGAGATGGCAACAAAAGAGGACTTGGAATGGTGTAAGAAAGCAAGAATCCTTGATAATGAAGCAAGCAAAGGATGACCCTCCGGAGTGGTTGCACGGTGGAGAAGAAAAGAAGAAGAGAGAAATGGAGAAATGGGTATTTAGGGTTTAGAAAAATGAGAGTGTAATATTAGGAAGAGGAGAGGAATTACTTGGGCTTCCCTTATAGCTTCTGCCGTAGAAGAGTGGAGAAGGGAAAGAGAAAATGTGTCAAATAGGAAGCTTCTTGGAAACTTCTTACAAGGGGTTTTAATTAACTAAATTTTCTTTTTTTTTTTCTTTCTTGAAAATAAGGCTAAAAAGGGGTTTGACACAAGGTAATTTTTGAATAATGTGATAAGATTTTTATTACGTGTTATTATTTATTGAACGTAATTATAGTTGGCAGAAGTCAGCATTAACAAATCTGACAGATAAATTCTTCGCAGTGTTTTATTATTTCATCTGTTAAAATTTCTCGAAAAATGTGAAACTTTGTAAACTGTGTCCGGCCTCGGGTTTAGTAAGATCTCCCGTCGACGTTTCCATAATTCAAGGCTCTCGGAGAAAATGTCTCATTTCTCCGGTTCCGCTCTATACACACGTAAAACGAGAAATATATTAAAATATTCTGCGTTCTCAAAAAATTCTAGAAAAATTCCAAAAAATCACAAATATTATGAAATGAACACCGATAGTAGAAAAATCAAATCTTGGGGTGTTACATGCTGAGTTTGATACAAAGTAGTAGTAGTCGAGAGAACTTGAAAACACTGAAATATGAAATAATATCGGAAGGAGATGGTGAATTTATAAGCCTATACCAGAACTTAATGCAAGTCGTAGGTGCCAACCATAACATCATATGACATTTAAAAAAGAAAAGGTAAGTCATACCTCATAAGTACAACTTACATTAATTAAAAAAAGATAAATAAATGGGTAAGTCATGCATGGAAAACATGACTTACCCGAAATATAATAAAAAAGAGAGATGCAAGTAAGTCGTGCTTCCTAACTACGACTCATTATGCACTTCTGTTCCACTTATTTCATTTTAGGAATTAAGTTTTGACCTACACCTATATGAGAATTAGACTTTCAAAATACACCATTGTGGTAAAAAACTTGAAAATAAGGTTTTTAGCGACCAATTAAAATCGGTCACTAAAATAATTAGTGACTAAGAAATTGGTCGCTAAACCTTTGGTAGCTAATTATTAGCAAATGATTTAGCTATTGATTAAATAAAATAATTGGTCACTAATTTCAGTCAAAATTTGGTCCTTTTTTTTCTTTTAAAACAAGTAGTAACTGATTTAGAGACCGAAAAATCAGTTACTAATCGATCGCTAACCACTGAATATATTATTTATTTTTTAAAACTGGTCTCTAATTTAGAGACTGAAAAAATCAGTCACTAAATCGATCCCTAACTGTTGAATATATTATTATTTTTTTAAAAATTTATCGCTAATTTGATCTCTACTTTAGAGACTAAAAAATTAGTCTCTAAATCAGTCTCTACATCGATTGTTAAATGTTAAATATATTATTTATTTTTTAAAATTAGTTGCTAATTTAGTCGCTAAATTTTATTTTTTAAATTTGGTCTCTATTTGTTTAATGAATTTGTAAACATTTTTAATTTACTAAAATCTAATTTTTAAAACACTTAATAAACAACAACAAACCAATGATTAACATTCATACATATATATATATATATATATATATATATATATATATATATATATATATATATAAAAGTTATACTTGGTGTAAGTAAAAGTCACATTTACATTATTGAATAACTTTTTATTGAATATTTTTCTCACTAAATCTACTATTGGATTGAGAATTCTTATCATATAGATTATGTCTATAAAATTTTACACTAAATCCAAAATTGTTTAGTACTTTATTGATATACGTCAAGATTAACATAAAATATACTTGTAAAATATATGAAAATAAAAATCACGTGATTACACTCTTATTGATGTTTGATCTTTTCAAAATTTGACACAAATGATTAAGATATTAGATAGTTATAATTTAACGGTTAGATCAATAAAATTCACATTTTATAAAAAGTTATTGGGTGGTGTAAGTATACCAAGTCTTACACTGTAATTTGATGTAACTATATATTCATCCCTTACACACACACACACACACACACACACACACACTACACACACTACACACACACACACACACACACACACACATAACAAATCACATAAATTAAAAATAATATAAAATATTATGCATTGTCTAGAATATCTCATTCCTAAAATATTTGAAATGTAAAAAAGCTCAATACAAACTAAACTCTAATCATTTCTCCTCATCATCATCCTCACCTCCCTTCTCTTCTTCTATTCCATTTGTCTCAGGAAATAGCTTATACCCTGGAAATGGCTATGAAGGTTGAAAGCTCATCCTCGTCATCAACTCCCCTAGCAATTGGTTTGTCACCTGAATATGTCTCTCATTATTCTCCACTTTCGTCTGAAGGTCATCTTTCTCACTTCTTATTTCTTCATGTTCTTCCTTTCGTACCCATTGATATGGTGAAGAACTTGTGCCACGATATTGTGATCTTCTAGCCACTATGGTTGACACTAATCCAAGACCAAATATTCTACCTTTTCTCACTCTAGCCACCTCGCGAAACACATCCAACTCATTTGAGGGAGGAGCTCCTTGCTCAGATGCTCTTTAGGTTCTCTGTTCCATTTACTCTTCAAATTGTCCCTATCAACACAAATATGATAGCTCAGTTAAAATATGCAAAGGTCAATTACAAATATTCTAACCTAAGACATATTCTCCTTTGAAAATAGAATAATGACTTTTGCCATGCAATAAACAATAAATTCAACAAGTTAGATTTATCAAAAGCCAATCAAGAGGAATTTAAGCATGGTATTGCAAGCACACATATAAAAGAGATTCAAGCTTATATTTAGAGTCCCACTTAAGCAACAAGACATTAACATGTTCATCATTCTACCATCCATGTTACATTCTCAATTCACACATAGGCTTATATCTAAAGGAAATAGAACAAAAAATGACCTGTCAAGTCCAAATTAATAAACAATTCAAGTCAACAACTGTAAATCAAAGAAGAACCTTGACTTAGGCATTTCAACAAACAACCTCAATACAGTTACTGAACACCATGATATTAACCCCAAGAGAAGGAATTAGATGATAAATCATTTATGCATAGTAAAAAATTGATCATACTAAAAATCATGTCATAAAGTATATATGATACTTTTATTAACCTTAATCATAAATTGTTGCATATATGTAAGTCTAGCATACTAAAAATCAAGGCATAAAGCAAAAATTAAACATTCTTGTAAGTTACTTACAACTATATGAGTTGATCTCCTGTCCACCTATTTGTGATCCTTGTGTTGATGTGAGTGATGAAACAAGTTCGATAGAGTAGGAGTAACACTAATCACCTTAGTTTGCAGCAATTGCAACAAAAAAAAAAACAAAGAACATATTAATACATAAAAAATCAACATTGTAGTAAATTTAGTCGTATTAGACAAGTTCTACAATAATGCAAGATAATAGTAAACTTAACCAGATTAACTAAATGTTAAGATGAGGTAATAGAGCCACGATGTGCATTAAAACTCCGAATCCTCTACAATCAGATGCCCGATTTGCTTTTGTAATTATTCTTTTCTTCTTGAAAGCCTCATCCTCCCAATGTTCACACAATCTAACCCACACATGGTCTTCAAGCCATTTCTCAAAATTTGCTCAAGCACGATAACAATCTGGTGGAGTGACAAAATATGTGCTCTACAATAAGGGATTTAACAGGCCACACAAGCACTTATTGTGCCATGTCAGACTCTGTTAACATAGTTTTTCACGAAGGGTGGTAGAAAGATTAAAGTGGTGACACATTCAATGATTAAGGGATTAAAATGATGACACAAATATTTGAAGGACTGAAATGGTGACACGTGAATCTTTGAGGAACAAAAAAGACAATCAACTCTTAATTATAGAATTAAGATTGAGTTAGAAAATTATTAATAAAATTATAAAATAGGAAAAAAAGACAAAATGTAAAAATTATGTAAGCTTTTCTTGTCATAAAAAATTAATGTAATATGGAAAAATAAATTAAAATGATCTTTGTTTTATTTACATGCCTTACATGTAAGGATTAAATTATCTATATATACTTACTATTATTAATTACTAATTTAAAGATTTAAAGATAAATAAAAAAGGATAAAATTATAAATATATCTTATTATTTATTTTATGATTTAAGAATAAATATAAAAAGAGGTGTAATCATTTATCATTATTAGTTATTCATTTAATGATTTTAGAAATATAAAACAGTAAATACATTTTATTAATAAAGTTATATAGTTTTAAAAGATAGTAATACTCCAATATAAATTTGAAAGTTAAAAGTCAAATTTCCTTTTGGTAATTACCCTTTGTTCCTGCATGAAAAAAATTGGATTAATTTGTGATAATAAAAAATACATATTACATATCCTTAGACTATGTTTGGATATTTAGTAATTGATGGAATGAAATGGAATGTGATGAGATATGATGGGATGAGATAGAATGGAATGAGATAAAAGTACCATTCTATTATTTTGATATGTTAGGATGGAATTGAGTAAAGTTACCATTCTATTGTTTGAGAAGTGGATGAAATAGTAAGAGTTATAACTTTTTTCTCCTAAATTACCCTTATTGCAAACACACTAATTTTATTTATTTCTAACTAACAAAAAAGACTTAAAAAGAAGAACAAAGTATGACCCAATTATAACCTCAAAATAGATGGAAAGCACAAACGAAAGTATATGGCATAATATCGCATCATGTCATGTTGACATCTTCACTAGGTTAAATAAATTAGATAATGAAAAACTCATATGGAAAAATGTCCCTTGATCTGTGATGCCAATTTATAAATAAATTAAAACTAAAGTACAACAGTTGCTAACAATAGTCATTACAATCTTTCAGCAGAAGAAGGATAATTACTTGCAGCTTCCTTCACAGCAGAATACCCAACTTGCAAAAACCCAACTTCATCAACATTTAATTCATCTTTTGTTGGCTTTTTTATGACTCTTTTCTTTTTATATGTAAATTTGTTTCCACTTGTAACATCAGAACTTTGGCTGGGGGTGTCCACATCTTTTTTAACCACTGACCACACCCCCTCAATGATGGAATTATACAGTAAGACACACTTCTCCTTCTTATTGTTGATCAAAAGGACAACAACTTTCGAAATGGGCCATCCCTCTATATTAGGAACATTTTTTGATGCATCTAAACATGTACATATGTCACATGCATCCATGATCTTTTTTTTCTATTATTGACAACTGTTTCTCCATATCAACAAGCTCTTCAGATTCATCAAGCTTTTGCATGTATTTCATATGTGCTAACAGATTCAACTGTTGGTTGTTGCTGTTGAAGGCTTGTCCACCAATGAGGGTGTGGTCATGGCAGTTTAGTGGTTATGGTGTGAGGGTGAACGGTGAAGAGGGGCTGCAGAGTCCACCTCAAGTGAGGGAAGGTAGCAAGACATAAAGGTTTGCCCACTGGTGAAAGCTTGCACGTCGATGAAGGTGTTGCCGTGAGGGTGTGGTGGTTGTGGCAAAGAGGGTGTGGTGGCTGTGGCAGACAGAAGATTTGCAGCATGAGGCTGAACGAGTGAGGGAGAGCAAAAAGGGAGGCAACATGATTTTAAGAGGTTAATTAAGTATAATAATAATAATAATAATAATAATAACAACAACAACAACAACAACAACAATAATAACAACAACAACAACAATAATAATAACAACAACAACAACAACAACAACAACAACAACAACAATAATAACAATAATAACAATAATAACAATAATAATAATAATAATAATAATAATAATAATAATAATAATAATAATGATTCTATCTCATACCTCCCAAATTGGGGAGGAACAAAATTGATAATTTCTGGTGGGATGGGTTGGAATCCATCCCACCCACTTCCATCTCATTCCACCTTTTTTTAACATAACTAAACAATGGAACCTAATACTATTTCATTTCATTCCGTTTCATTCCATTCAATTCCACCAATCCAAACATACCCTATAGATCATGTGGTAATAGTCGGTGGCAAAATAACATAGATATTGTCAAACCCTTATTATCTAAAGGACAGAAATTGAATCTAATACAAATCAAAATGCACAAGAGCATATATTGGTTATCTTCTTCTTCTTTTTTTAAAGAGAATTTTTGTTTGCATAAGCTTAGGGTGTTGAGCTTGCATATTTCGAATGTTGGCGTTAGCTCTTGTATTGCATAAATGTTGGTATGGCTTATACTTTTTAGGAGTAATTTCAATTGGTGTTGGACCTAGGTTTTAGTTAAAGGACATTGTTTTTGGGAGTTGCTATGGACTATAATGATATGGTATTTGGAGTGAATTGTCTAATATTTTATTGAATATTAATTTTAAAATAAATATTTAAAATTATGTTAAATATAATTAATAGCTAATGAAATGCTTGATAATTATCATTACTAAGAAAAAAATATAGATGTTGAAGTACTGCCACACTTAATTTTAGGAATTGTTGAAGTTTATCTTCTGGATGTGTTCAATTTTATCCATACATTACAGATTTTTAGCTTGCGGACAAGCTGGCCAACCTTATTTAGGAGTATGTACACGCGTAACTGAGTAGCCCTAACCATGCGTGCGCATGGCTCGTTTAATGGCATAAATTTATGCAAGTTGAGCCAAAAAATTATTGATAAAAAAAAACCACAAATAAATTTGGACCATCCCTTAGCCCGTGGAGTACATAGGCTAGTCTCCTTTACCATAGGCTGAATGTTTATTTGTTTTTTATTCTTTTTTAAACTTGAATGAAATTAAACTTGAAAATGTGAAATACACACTCTAAATGATAACACACTAAGGCACACTCAAACCACACACACTTCCACCATAATGATGCTTGCATTATTTATATGCTATTTAAGGATGTTCATCGGTTGGTTTAGTATGTTTAATTAGGTAAAATAATTCCAACCCAACAAAATATAATCATGTTGGTTTGGTTTAATTTTGCTTTCTTTTTTTTTTAGCCAACCTATATCAAACCAACATATCATTGGATTCTTCCTTTGAAAAAAACATGTTAACAAAAATCCAAAAAAAGTGTTAGAAGTAGAAATAGAGAACAAAGAAAGACTGAATATATATTTTGTATTTCTGAATGTGTGTTAAGTGCAATAATCTTTACTCCTATTTATAAGCCTAGAATTATACATGAGATAAGTACAATACACATTATTCACATTTAACACATGTTATACATTTTACACATGACACACATACTACACATTATTCATATTTTGCACACTAGCAAATAGGACAATGCAAACACTTCACAGTAGGGATTCTGGCATTTGATTCCAAAACAGAACAATTCAAAATTTGAACTGAGTGGATTCATAATCCAAAATCAACAAAATATCATGAGGAGAGGGATCGCACCACCAAAAATAAGCAACATACAATGAAAAAATGGACTACACCATAAAAAATCAGCAAAATGCCATGAAAAGAATAATGAAGAGGTTACAATAACTCACAGATGAAGTGGCACCTAAGGTCGTAGCTCATAGACACTGGAATCTGGACTATTAGTGTCACACACAGCTCGCACTTCGCAAGTCTCTCGAGGCTGCATTTTGTAACATGTGACATGCAGACATTTCGTAGGCCATAGCATGCTTAGTGTTTGCGTCATGTGAGTCACCGATTGTCATCATGTAGTTGGACATTGCTGCAAGTCGTAGGTGAGTGTCTCATTGTCGTAGGGAGATAAGGCTTTGAAGTTAGTGATGTTAGTGCTCGGATAAGAAGCCTAACTAAAAACTCACACCTAGACATCAGGTCATCGGGTTGGGTATCAAGTGGTTGGGTTAAAAATATATCAACTCATAAACCTAACCAATGTCTCAATTACCTGAACTAATCCAAATCAAGTTAATTGGTTTTAATTAGTTTTTTTTAGTTCATCGGGTCTACCTGAACCAATGAAAACCTATAATGATATTGTCAAAAAAATAAGACAAAAATATTTCTAATTTATTTTATTTTCTATACAAGTGATTTTTTTCTAGGTTTTACGGGCTAACTGTTTAGCCATGTGAGTTTAAGTAAGGTAAGTCAGACTAATTATTTTTGTAACTCATTTAAATGTGGGGCATTTTAACTCGACATGTTTATTTAACCTATATAGTCAGTTATTGAGCAAGGTTAAATGGGTAGGGTTGGCTGTTTGATAGCTTTAAGTCTTGCTGAGGTCTTTTTTTGTTTAGTTTGGACTGTTTTGACCCCTTTGAGTCACGCACCAACAATGGCGAAACATAATAGGGCAGGGGGTGGCTGTAGTCCCTCTAAAATTTGGAGTAAATATACAAATTGGTCTCTAAATTACACAAGTTGTGTGCATTTGGTCCTTATTAAGCCCTTGAATTTGTAAAATGACTCACATTAATCCTTCTGTTGGTTCATATGATGGAGCTCTAACGGACATGCTGATGTGTCATGTTAAGTGCACATATGACACATTAGTCTCCATTAGTAATGCTAAGATAGCATGCAATAGTGGGAGAGTGATGAGGGAGCAAAACGACATTGTTTTCCCCTCTAAAACCTCAAAACACAGTCGTTTGGTTAGGGACTAAAATTGTGTGTATTGAACTTGAAATTTCTCACCCTCAAAACACAGTCGTTTTCGCCCATAAACCTAACTACCCGATACTTTCCCTCTTTTTCTCCCAAAAGCCTTCCTCATTTCTTTCCAATTCCCTCCTTTTTCAAGGTGTTGTCCCCCAGTGAAGAAGATAGTCATTGAAATGAAGTGGTAGTGCTCAATTGTCTTCTTCCTCGTTAAGAAGACAATTTCGTTTCAATTGTGCTTCCCATTGGTGGGGCTCAATCAACTTGGGTTTCATAGGTTTATAAAAAGAAGACAGAGAATGAAGTGGGAGGGGGGCTTTTTCTGGTTTTTGGTTTTGAGTTCTTCCCTAAGAATTAAAATAGTGTTGAGAGTGAGAGAGATAGTGAAGTTAAGTTGAAACAAAAATAAGAGATTACTCTATCATTTCTGTATCGAAGCTTCAAATGTAAGAATCATTGTATATATATATATTAACTTTAATATGGAATATGATTGTCTTTCCTTTGTTCATGGTTGATTTACATTTTGTTGAATTACACACAAACACACGTATAATACCATGTATTTACTCTTAATTCACCCAACAACACACCAAACCACCATAGGTTCAAGTAAGCATGAACTCAGTAGACACAATACAAGCTCCACCATAAACTCAGAAATACAATGTCTTGCAAATCATCAACTCAAAGAGAGAGAGAGAGAGAGAGAAAGAGAGAGAGAACATGGAGAACCTGTAACTCCCCAACCCAAAACACCACCAACCCAAAACCCAGACCCGCGAACTCCACCAGTTGCAACCAACAACTGGCGGCCTCGCAACCACCTTCACCACCAAATTTATTATGATCAGAATCACCACCGTAGCATTACAACCCACTGCCTCGTATCCAGAATACATCCTCGCTGATGCCCCAAACCAAGCCTCGCCGTACGAATCCTATGAGCTCTGTCCCAAACCAAATCCCGCAATCATGACTGTGTCTTGGAAGGAAACGAGGAAGGCTTTTGGGGGGAAATAGGGGAAGACTGTGTTTTAGGGTTTTAGAAGGGAAAACGATGTCATTTTGCTCCCTCATCACTCTCGCACTGTTAACATGCCATCTCGGTGCCACTAACGGAGACTAACGTGCCATATATGCATTTTACTTGACACATCAGCTCGTCTGTTAGAGCTCTGCTTCCGCAACATGAACTGACTAAATGATTAACGTGTGAGTGATTTGACAAATTATTGGGCTTAATTGTGCACACACACTTTTTCAGGGACAAAATGCATACAACTTGTATAATTTAGGGACCAATTTGTGTATTTACTCAAAATTTTGGCTTCCACCAATGAGTTTATGCATAATGGTCTCTCATGCTCATTGTTACACTTGCAGTTGCCCCCTCAAAGAATTTTGTCATGTTCTTCCATCGCACACCAATGTTGTCAAAATCAGACAAGATATCGAATTGAAAAAGCTTTCGATTTAGGTTCAACTAGTTCAACCGGTTAAACTACCTAGTTGAATCGGATAACCTATAAATATAAATATGTATATAAAATCTTTTTGTATATAATTCATTTAATGTCAAATCTAAATTTTTTCCACATTGGATTGCCATAACACAATAAAAACCCTCCAATTCAACTCTACTTAACTTGATTTTTTACCGGTTCAACCCGATCAAACCACCAAAATGGTTATAGTATTGAACTAAAATCAGATCAGAGGCCAGTTCTCGATTTTGATGATCGGACCGGTCAGTCCAATCTAGTCCAAACAATGATGTCACACAAAAAAATGGAGCAATTTTTGGTGATACCAAAGTGTTGCACTTGATAAATTAACTAGAGTTTGTTCTTCACACAGTGTACACCTTTAAACTGGATGAGGGCCATAATGCTTTGTTGTATTCATACAATGTGCACCCTTAGACTGGATGAGGGCCATTATGCATTAGACTAGGGAATAAAATGACATAAAAAATTCAAAAGCTCACACATATGTGACTGTGACCATATTATTATGAGAAATGATTTATCCTCTTAACCAATTTTCCTACTAACCTTCTTAATTACTAAATGAAGAAAATATTGAATGTTTTTTATGTTCTCAAGACATTAGATGCATTTACTTTTTCATTTAATACTTTCTTCATTTAGTATTAAGATGGTTATTAGGATAATTGGATAGGAGGATATAACATTACTCTATTATTATTATTTTTGGCATATTAAAAATTGTGAAAGTAATTACTTACACAATTTCAAGTCGAAAGTGATTGTTAGGTAAAGTTCTCCTTAAAGTAATAATTCTAATATTCAAATTTTAATATTATAAGTAAAGTTCGTAATTCACTTTTATTATTACGACCAGCCACGGTTAGGTACCAATTTAATTATTATGTTTGTGTGATGAATGAAAACGACCTTGGAAAATTTGAACTTTCCTAGCTTCCAGTTTAATTATATTGATGAGGGAATATTGTCCCTGCGTAAAGCTACCGAGTGCTACTTGCTTGTCTAATACAACATTTTCAAGACCAACCACCTCCTTGGGAAAAGATTACACAATCTCCTGAATATCTAAGATTCTAATTGATACTTGAAAGTAGCTAGATCAGCTTCATCACAACCCTAACTGAACAAATACTTAATACCAAATTATTACCCTACTTAATTATTAAATAATCCCTAACTAATTACTATCTTCAACCGCTACAGCTATGACAATACACCTTTACTTGCTTTGTTGTTCACCATGTATCATCATCATTGCTTGCTGCAGCACCTTCCAAAATATTCAATTGCTACATATACATTGCGAGATCGATTAATTAATTATGTACATGAACTCTTCTTCTTTTGAGCAATATGTACGTATCAGCAAAAAGCAGAAACAAAATTATGCTGATTATCTTAACATAGAAACTGAATTATGGGTGGTTGAATATGTGTATGCATGTGTTGAAATTATGCCCTAGGCCCCACATTTTGATCAATCTAACCGTTCTTTTGGGTGATCCTTAATGAGTTTCTGTTTGTATCCAAGTTTGTTTTCAATTTCACGCAGTAACAGCATTGACATAAAAGGATGGGTATCTGCTGCAGAATAAAGAAAAACTGCTGTACGGTTAGGTCTATATATGAGATCAGATGTATGCTGTCCCATTTTGAAAAGCTTCATCTTAACAATATAATACAAGGCGTGAAAGCTCATTTCGCGTGGAGCTCAGAAATGCTGTATGCGAAAAGATTACTCTTTTTACAGATTGATTTGGTTAATTACTTGAGCTATCATCTCTCAAGATATTTGCCAACTACAAGTAAACTTGGTGGGTTCAGCACTTTAAATATTTTTTATCCATACATTAATTGTTACGAAACTCCACAAATTTCTGTTTTATTTTTTTTGACAACTGGAAACTCCACAATGTTGAATATTTTGTGGAAATTTTTAAAGATAGATTCCGTGTAACGAGTATATGTATTTTTCTTTACTTGTTAACATATTTATATAATTAACACATTTAAAATCAGAGTAAAACAAAACCATACCCAAATTAATAGGCTGATGTTAAAAGGAGACAAATCTAACAAGTTATACAATTTGTAAGGAATATGGGTCAAGTAGGATAAAGTATAAACTAAGATCATGAAGAAATCAATCAGTGTATTGAACTGAAAAGACGTATAAAACAAGTTTTTTTTTTTTAAATCTGAAGTCTATAACAAGTTTTACTCGTTTGATCTTATTTATTTTTAATCTATATAAGTTAAGTAAAGGGAAAAATTATAAATATTTCTCATAGTGAGTTACAAAAGTAACTAGAAATCATTTGATACCAGGGGATAGTGATTAACATATATTTAATGGTATAGAATAAGAAATTTCTCTCTCTTTAATAACACTTAGAATCTCGTGATTTTATTTTAGGCCTCATTTTTTAAGAATGTTAATTATGTTAATTTAACACAATATGCTTAATTTGTTGTGTGCCTTTGATTTGGTTATCATAAGTTAGAAACTTAACAATGTGACTGGTCGTATATAATGAATGTGGGCTACAATCTCAAATGAATTTGATTTTAATGTTAAGGATTCAAATTTTAAAATTGTCACTTTAAATTTTTTTTACTTAATTACCATTTCCAATAATAATGCGTGAGCAATTACTTACATGATCTTCTTAATAAAAAATCTTAAAAGGGTATGGATGGTGATTTTAAACAAGGTGAAATATATGGTAACTTCTAATTTTTCCTTTTTTACCTTTATTTGGTAACTTTTTATTTCATTTAATTTTTCTGAGCATAATGATAACATAGAAGTTCAAAGTTCAAACCTGAAACCTCCCATGAATTATACCGAAAATTCTCATTGCTAGCTGACTCCTAACCACCAATTTAATTTAATACGTACTGATTCTGTTTATGTCTAAACACTCAACAGATGGGATGCCTTTCCAGCTACAAAACAACTTAACAGAAAATTATAATATGAGTAGTCATTTCATTAATTTTAATAATATCCTTTTCTATTTCGCAAAAGTTAATTTTGTGAAATAATAATGCTTTTAAAAATAGAAAGATACAGCAACAGATCATATAATCATACAATAATAAAAAAAGAAAAAAGAAACTACTCATTTTTTCAACCTTTTCAATATCTTTTCTTTCAACTTAACATAATTGTTTATCCTTTGAAGAACCCACATCATTTATCTTTCTATTTCATTTTTGTTAGAGATACGAAACCAGATGGTAGTTGTTAACATTGTTTTTAGATTTGAATCCTTAATGTATCCCTTCTTCAAACTCCACATAAATTAACTTTCTTATGGAAGATCTTAGTTAGTTCATGTTTCCATAATTTCATCACCAAAAACTCACATAACAGCCATTTAATACCTAAAATGTTTAAATAAATTAGTTCCTTTATGAATGATTAGGCGCAGTCCTTTATGCCCTATGATGTATATTAAGAAAGGGAAAGATTTATTAATCTAATTATTGAGGTTTTCAAATATTAAATTAAATATACATTAATTGTCATTAAAGTTAACTAGCAAAAGATAGATGTATTTTTTTTTTTAACTAAAAGAGTGAAGGATACTAAAAGAAGAGAAGCATATATTATATTCATAACAATCTCTATTAAAAAAACTCATTTATTTTTGAGCTGATAGTTCACATAACCTTGATCATGGTCTTTATCACGAGATACTTAATTAATATTAGGCTGTCCCGTTTCATTTTTTCCCTTTTTCCAATTCCTTTATCCCAAGTCTATAAGTTTTCCTATCTAATCAATAAAAAAAAAGTTTATTTATGATAATCTCATCTCAGTTAACATTAATTAGGATGAAAATGAAGAAACATTCATATGCTGAGTCAACTTCAAAATATAGGTGACCACTAGAAAAGATTTAATCAGAACGCTTTCACTTCAAAAAGTGGGGTTTAATTAGATTCAAGAATTGTATTTTTCTCTTTTAAGTCATTGAGCTTCTTCTATAACAAAACTACCCATTGTCGATGTCTTAATTTAGGATTGGTATCCCATTTCATTTACATATGCAGATAATAAATAAAATGTTGTCGAAGGCAAAATGTCATAAAAAAACAAATTGATATGCTCTTAATTCGTATAATGCAAATTAAAGCAGCCTTTTTAAAGATTTAAATATGTAAATAAGTATGCATAATTGGCCAAAAGGAAAACTAAAAAGAAGCTATCCAAAAGCCTAACTTCTTAATATTCTGATATAGTATAAGCAAGCAATGATAAAGCTAGTGGGGCTGAAGCTGAAAGTCACACAAGCCATTCACTTTGCCATCTCAGAAAACCTAATTTTACAGTAGCTATAGCTTATTTGTGAAAACAACAGTTCATAATAATGGAGGAGGGAGGGTACATAAGGGCGATGAGTGATGAGCTCACACCCTGGAAGATCATTACCATTTATCCGTACTGTAATGAACTCTAGCTAGCATATGATGCCAAGCTAGCATCCATATTATATGAGAAAGAGAAAGAATGAAGCTCTTGTTCAGCTAGAGACTATTGATTTTAGGCAATAACCAACCTGGGGGCTCACCAATATCACCACCTGAGTTTAAGAACTACCTCAAAGGCCTGATCAAACTGATCAGATTTCAAGAGTAGCCTCTTTCATGCAAAGCATCTATATAATGGTCCCTAGCTATGTGGTACACATACATAATTCACAATTGCAGCAATAAGGGAATGCATCATGCATGTGACAGTTTTTGCAGTACTCACCAGAAGGGCAGCATCTTCTTTTCAACCCATTGCATAAAAGATCAAATTCGTACCATATTAATATTTTTCTCAGCAATAATAGATAGTTGTAATGAGTTTGTTAAACCTAACCAGCTTTCCTCTAAATGAAGCTAATTAATTAATGAGTCAATATTGCATGTCTCTTTAAGTACATAACTAATTACTCCATAACAAAAGTTAAAGCTTACATATATACTAAACCAAATGATAGGTGATAAGCTTCACCCAAAAAAAAAGATAAAAAGAAATGCTAGGTGATAATGCAGTGCCAAGCAACAAAATCCCAGAACATAAAACCTCGATCTAATTAATAAGAAACTAAGTAATAAATACCTTTATATAGCATAGCAAATATAGTCGAAATACCTTTGTCAAAATTTATGTATGTTTCTTCTCAAACCCTAACATGGATCTTCAGCAAAATCACACCAAAATCGAATATTGAACTCAATAGCAAGGCAATCAAACTTGTTGTGCCTGCATGTGTTGCAAATGGACATAAACATATATACTTGGAAACCAGTAGTACTAATAGTAATAGCAGTAAAAGAGAATTAATAAAAACTAAGAAGCTAGCATAAGGTCATACACTTGTAATCACTTTAATACTCATGAACTAAGAAAAAGATCTTCTAAAAAAAACTTGTTTCTGAAGCGAGCAAGTAAGATTGTATTTATCCTTATTTGCTTACTTTAAAGACAAGATTATTTTAAAAGAATTTTATCCCATGAACTAATGTTGACTAGTTGTTTCATGCCCCTCATCTCCTCCATGCTGTGGATGCTGCCCGGCACTTGCCGGAGACTCCAAAGCACCGCCGCCGTTGGTCAAAATAGGCCTATACGCATTAAAGGCTGCGAGCATACCTAAGTTGCTTTCAGTTATCAGTGCACCACCACCACCAACCATGCCTGGACCTAGCTGTTGACCAGGCAATAGAGACATTGGAGAAGCAAAATTCATAAAATGAATGCCACCAGCAGCAGCAGCAGGCATGGCCCCTTTATACATACTACTATTCCCAACAGAAGGAATTGCCCAAATGGGATCACCACCACTATTACCGCCGCCACCACCACCGCCACCGCCTCCACCTCCACTCATCATCCAAAAAGGTGCTGGAATCGAAGCATGACTTGCCGGAATCGCTCCTGTACTCGATTGCAACAAATAGCTTCCCATCTGACTCTGTGACATCTCTTGTTCTTGCCTTCTCTTTCTCCCTAAACTGCCCTTATCATCGCCGCTGCGGCCGGCTTCTTCCCGGAGCTCTTGCTTGGCTTCTAGAACAGCATTCAAGTTACCAGCAGAGTTGAAATTCAAAACGGAAGACACAGAAGTGTTGTCCGAGGAAGACAACCCGACAGCACTACCGGGGAACAAGACCCTTCTAGAATCTTCCAAGACCATGTTTCTACCGGTAGAGAAGCAGCTTGTCGTGGCGTTGTTGAAGTAGTAGTTGCTACCTCTGAAGTAGTGCGATGGTGAAGATATGGTGGAGCCGGAGCTGCGGAGCGAGACGTTGAGGGAAGTGAAGTTGGCGGGGATGGTGCCGGTGCCGGTGGCGGCAATCACGGCAGGCTCCGCCTGCTGGAGCAGCCACTCGATGGTTTCGCCGTCGGATTTGTGGCCGAGCTCCCGCGTCAGCTGGAACACTCTGGCGGCGCAGGTGGCTGGCATGCGGATCCGGCGGCCGCGGCCATCCACCTTGGTGTGCCTGTCCTTCGTGGAAGCCCGCTTCGGTGGCGGCTTCTTGGCGACGCAGTCACATGCACCACCACCGTGTGCGATGGTGCAGGGTGGTGGTGGTGGTGGTGGTGGTTGTTGATCATCTTTTTTCTCTAACAGTTGTAATGGGAAATTGGGTCTGCGGATTTCATGATCTGCTTCCATGATCGTTATCTCATATACAAACCTCTCTCTCTCTCTCTCTCAATAAGGATTTTTTTTTAAAAAAAAAAAAATTGGGTGGGGTTTATTTAAGAAAAAAAAATTATTTTTTTCTTTTCTCTCTCTTCTTGTAGCAGCTATAGTGATACTGCTACTTCTACAATCATCTATCTTTGGTGTGTCGTTCTCTTTCTCTCTTTTTCTTCTATTGGTGACCCTCAATTCTACTGCTTGGTGGGCTAGCTAGTGGGTCTGTCTTTCTTTCTCTGTGTATGTGTTTTGTGGAGCATGAGTTTCTTTCCTTTCAGATGGGAGCTGGCTGCTGAGTTTGCAGAGAGAGACAGAGGATAAGAGAGCGGAGAGCAAGCTTTAAGCAACAAATATAATGAGTGGGAATAAAAAGGGCACTGTATGAAAAAGTAAAGGTTTTTCTTTGTTTTGCTTTTAATGTTTTTGAATTGAATGGTTTCTTTCTCTCTCTCATTATATTACGACACTTTTCTTATTTTGAGTAATTTTCTTTTTAAAAAAATTTACCATTAAATTTGATATTATGTATATCAATCATATTATTTATATATTTAAAATTTTATATTTAATTACACTTTTCTTATCTTAGTATATGATATGTTTATTTTACTTCAAAATATGATATATTTCGATATTCACTTATATTCACGTTAACATATATACAGTACTTATAAGAAATGTGAAATTTAGTGATATAACAAATATTTTTTTCAAAATATATGCCACACTATTAAATTAAGAAATTTTTTTAATTTCTTACTTTCTCAATTATTCTTTAATCTTTATTAAATTAAAAAATAAAGAAGTTAAATGGATCAACTATATAAAATGTATTTTAAATACATAGTTTTCTTTATAATAAGAATATATTAATCAAATGAAAAGGCTCATAAAATGAAACGACAGAAGATTGATTTGAGGAGAAAATCAGAATTTTGTGAGGATTGCTTTTTAAATTAGAAGAAAAAAATGTTATTTTATTTACTTTTTTACCTTTAATTTTTGGGAAAAGAAAAGGCAATGAAATAGAAATAAATGATATTACAGGGTGTAATTTGATTGTAGTTGGGTGGCTTGATTCAGACTCCACGTGCGGTGCTGTTGATCATATTATTCATTCAAGCCATTAAAGACAGTGGTGGCCGGAGTGGACCCGAACGCCCAAGTCAAAAAAACTGGAAGACCGAGTAGCAAAGAAAAGATAATCGAGTGGATCCCATCTCATTCAAATTGAGGGTGGTTTTAACATGGAGTTGTATTCAAAAGTTTATGGATGAACCTACTAATTTCGAGCGTTGATTCAGGGGAATTTTATATCAAGGACTAAAATCATCTATTTATAACTTGATTAGCATGTTAATATGTAATTTAATAATTACAAAATTAGTCTTTAAACAAAAAAAAATTATGGGTAAAATTTTACTAAAAAGTTCTTATATTTTCAGGGCCATCGAAGGTGACTGGCCACCTGTCCCGCCACTTAGAGTCTGCCAGCAACTAGGACCCAATTACTGTTGCTGAACCACGCCATCTCCTCAGTTGCGCACCAACCGTCTACCCCCCTGACGTGATCCACCACACAACCTCGTTGTTGTTGCCTGAGCCACCATTCCCCCTTTATGGAACCTAGACATTGTCTAGACTCCAGGAGCACCTTTGCCCTTGGCCATCATTGGAAAACCCACTCAAACCCATCCGTGCTTGTCATAGCCAAGTCATCCACAACTTGTAACCTCCACGCACTCCATAGTCGACGACCTATAAATTGAGATCGAACTTAGCCACACATCTCACGCCCAAGCCACCCGCGAATCCAAACACCCACACCACCAGCTTCTCCTCCTAGCACCACCTGGTCGCACATGAACGATCTCCCTCGCTACTGTCTCAACCACAACCCTCTGTCGTTATCCTAAGTTCTGATGCTATCCCTTGGCCAAGACGACAACATTTAGGCCCATAACTCCGATTTCCCTCAAGTTCCATTCCTTTTTATTATTATTATTATTATTATTATTATTATTATTATTATTATTATTATTATTATTATTATTATTTTCAATTCCTTCCCTAGATCACTCATCAAAATCACTTCTTTTCCTCATTTCATCTGATCTGTTCATTTTTTTTCATTATTAATGTGGCTTCATTGGCTAGTTCAGTTTTTGTTTTGTTTTGTTTTTTGCGATTTCTCAAATTCATTAGTTAAATGTTTAGGGAATTAGAGATGATTGTTTGTCTTATTAGGAAATGTCCCAAATTTGCTAGTTTCTTCTCATTGCGGTTGTAAATTTAACTGACAGTGATTAATGTTGTTTTGGAAATTGGAGAAGGAATTACCATGCAAAAAAGTTCTAAATTTGTGGCATGTTTATGAACATACAAAATCCAATTAGAAAAGAAAGCTCAGTGTAATCCAATATGTGATGAGGCTTGAACAACGATGGCATAGGGTGGATGCCGCATGAGATGAAGAGGTGGCACTAGTTGAGGAGGGCGTTAGTGATGATGACAATGGTGGTGGTGTTCGGTCACCAACGGTTCAAGTAAAAAGAGAGACATAATGTTCTAATTCATGAATATGGATTAAAATGAAATAAGAAATACTAATAAGACTGAATGTTAAATAGAAGAATGGATTTTATTACAAAAGCAGAAAGCTTATTATATGTAGTTGTTCAGATTTGGGTTCTGAGGATTACTTGAAAAGGTAGGTGATGATGGATTCCTCCGTGGCACAACAGCAACAACAATGGTTCGAGAAGGTGGATACTTGTAAAAGACACTCTGATACTCAAGTCAGTTTGTGTGCAAGGAGGATAGTGTATGATTAGAGATTAGATCTATACATTTTAGACCTTGTAGGATATATGTATGAGCCTGTTAGGGCATTGAGAATCTAAGCATTCAATACGAATTGAATGGTGTTGAGTAAAATCTGGAGGACTGTTATTTCATGTGTCCAAATCCCTATTTATGTGGGATATGATTACCAGTCATATCCCTCAAGGAAGTTACGCTTAGCAAATAGGTAGTTATGAACGCGCAACAATACTTGGGTTCTATTCTGGCAGGCTTGGTTGCTCTAAACCCGTAGACCCATAACCCAGTCCAGAACAGTTGTTCACAGCTTGACGCTTAGATGAGACAACTAAGTGTCAATATATGAACTCAATTAGATCACACAGTGTGCAGCGGACAAAGGGATCTAGGTCATAATATTTACGTCGAATCTCACGATGTTTAAAGGGTCAAGATCTGTGATGTATCATAGTGTGCCCTCGAGGAGTAAGGTCGGGATCCATGACAGATTACTCTGCTTAAGTCACCATACTGTTGTCTGGGGTAGGTAGTAGGTTGTCCCTATGTGTAGTTTGACGGGTTCGTATTATAAATGTACATCGGTTTTGGTCCGAGCTTTGAGTCGTGGTTTTACCACGATCTTGATGGGAGTCCGTGATCCGGGTTAGAATGTTCTCAAACGCCATGTGTTGTTTCAGTTTTGAACGTTCTGTGCATTATCCTTTGAGTTGCTTTTGCTCGAAAATAGTGCATCACGTGGTTGAGGAACATCAATTGCCGTCGTTTGGGGTTCGTAACGTCATATGATTAGCCGTTTTCAAATTTCAAAAAGGAGACGTCATGATGAGACCGTTTAAACGAAAAAGCGTGTCTGCCCCCCATTAATGGCAGCGATTGGGGTGATGTATCCACACTTATAAATATGAATAAGGGTTTAATCCTTCCCACTTTTTGCCTACTTTTGCACTTCAAATTTCTTCCTTTAGCAACCTAGGCGATTTTCGGCATACTCTCGTGGAGGCTATTGGTGACTCAAAGTCTCTTCTGCACTATCTTCACTGTTTAAAACTTCTTTCCTCATTTAAAACTCAAGGTACTTCTCATTTTTACCATTTTCTCTGTGAACATTTAGTGGGGGGAAATGTCAGGGAGTGAGGAGATGGTGCAAAACTGTGGTCCGTTAGTGGAGGTTCTGAGTCCTCCTTCGTCCCTAGTGCCTCAACCAAAGCAGAGGCTTCAAGCCCACGGTGGGGACTTTGATGAGGGTCTAAGCTCCTTAGTTAAGATGAGGATCCTAGAGACGCTTTGGAAGGCGGATCAAGCCAGAGAGTTGGCCAGACGTGGGTCTGCTCGTCCATTCTCTGAGCTTTTGATGGCACTAGGAGACTTAAGTGATACTTCAGAGTCTAACATGAGTGCGTTCTCTATAGGTATGGCAGTTGCACCTGTCAAGCAGAGGGAACTCGTCTTTCCATGGGACACAAGCTTATACTAGTGGGGTGAAGTAAGAGGTTCTGGCACCCCTTCCAAAGTAAAGATGGCTAAGGATGCCCATGACAAACAATAATATTTACAACTTAATATGATTAGCATTCATCCCTCGAGGGAGTTATGCTTAGCAAATAGGCAGTTATGAACGTGCAGTAATATCTGGGTTCTATTTTGGCAAGTCGAGTTGCTCCAGACCCGTAAATCCATAACCCGGTCCAGAACAACAGTCAAGTCAAGGGTCCCTAGATGAACCTTTGAGTGTAAGGTCCATTTTAAAACGACCCCATCATTGACCTTTTTCCCTATACACCTTTGTCCCTTCAATTTGCTCCTTAGGGCTTCCCCTTCCTCATAATTTGCTTCTTCACTCCTTCCTTATCTTCTTCCTCCACCCTTTAGGTAGTAGGTTTTATGGAAGTTAGCATTAGCATTTTAGGTGTATTTCTCCATCACAGTATCTTGGTTTTCTATCATTCCTTTATTTTTCTATTTTTTTCACCCATTTATGATTAAAAGAAAGAGTTTTGCTAACAACTACTCTAACGGCAGTTATTAAGAAAGCTAAAGTAAAAAGTTTTAAATAAAAATGTAAAACTTTTTTAATTTCTAAGATATTAAATACTTTGTTTCGTTTAAAACTTTTTATTTTGTATTTTTTAATAAGGACACTTCTTAACAAAACCTTAAAAAAAATACACTATAAATATATGTTTAAATCATGTTAACTTTTACAATATACTCCATATATTTGTAAATTAACAAAATAGAGTTCTGAAAAAAAAATTATACCTTTTTTTTTTTATAATAATACGCCATAAAAAAGGGAGTATATAGTATAATATATGTTACAAAAAGCAAGGAGTGTATCATAAATTACATCAACCTTGTTGTTTAATATATTCTTTACATACTATTTTCTGAGTCATTGAATAAGACTTTGAGTTCTATTGTAACTATTTGTAAACGGTTTCGATTGTACACATGTATTGACACATATGTTTAAGAATTATCATTGATTTAATTATATGGACTAAAAGGAGAAAATATTTAAACCCTAAGCATAATAGTTAATTAATCATACCTTTATATATAGTTGAAGAATCATTCAAACAAAAAAATTGAGTCTTTACCTTACAATAATTAAAATCAGACTTGATCAAATGACATAAAAGTCAATGTTTTTTTTTTTTTGTGAAATAAAAAATCAATGTTAATAATGCTATATATATGTTATTAAAGCTATAACATATCAATTGCAATGTATGCCTTTGTGCATATAATCATGGATTCTAGTTAAATATCTTTTTTTTCCCAAAGAGACATGGTGTTTCCTAAATAATATTGTCACTGTATATTATAGTAATTAATCACATAAAATTGGTTATGTAAACAGATTTAGTTTTAGTTTTCCGCCCTATTTCTGATAACATATACATACTGAAATGAAAGGAATTCTCAAGTTAGTGCTGCATACCTTTTATAACATCATTATGGATATTTATGCTTTTTGTGGGATTGGCAAGTTTTCTTTAAGGCATTTTGTTAGAAACGCAACTATAGTGCTGATGCTTTAGGTTATAAAATTGAATAAACTCAAGATGATTGTCAGAGAATCTGGGATTCCACTTCCTCTAAACTCTTGGTCTTTGTAGAAATACCCGAGCAACGACTTGAGACTTAAGAGGTTCCTTTGTTAGAGAAATAGAGACTTGGAGTTGGTTTTTCTTGTTTTCTTTTATCCGTACCAACGAGAAAAAAAGAAAAGAAAGGGCAGAATATTTTCTGGTTAAAGAATAGAAAAAAGAACTAAAAGAAAGTTCTTTAAATTAGTTATCGTCTTTCCCGTATATTTAAACTATAATTAACCTGAAACTTTGTTTACTATATGCCAATGCGTAACAGCTATATCGGATGTATAATTACTATATATACATCTAAAAGTCGTTTAGATGGGTTTACAAGGATAATTGTCAAATCTTATGGCAGACATTACTGACAATGGCAAGCTAGGTCTTCATCCTGTATATAGACATGAGTTGCAAAACACAAACATATATACGTGGTCCTTGATAATTTTGATTTTCAAACATCAAAACTCTTAGATCTGCCTTTTCCATAAAGTCATAAAGGCTCACGTCACAAAGAATTTTCATGTCGTAGCCTATTGGCTATTAACAACATTGAGGTTAACGATCGAAAAATATTCCACTTTCTAAATAAATTTGGCAAGCCTAATGCTATTTTTCGTTGTCCCCTACTAGCTGTAAAATCTGCAACTTGACTTAGAAAAGATTATGATTATACAAAGCTTAACGTCCATCAGAGAGAGAGAGAGTATTGAAGCATGGCACGTGTCACCCCATGTGGCCAAAAGACCCAAGTGTAACTTAAAAGGGAACAAAAATTGGAAATAATATGACACTGCTATGCAATGGCACAGTACAATTACATTTCAACGACCAGCGAACCTAACCAAATAATGAAACCACACCCACACAGCAATTATATACACTGTACTATGGGGTTTAGAAAATATTGGTTAATTATGATTTTACATTGTTTACGTATGTCAGTAAGAGCAGTTTTTGGATTCGATAACGACAATTCCTCTAACCGATTTGTGTCTCGAACTTGCAATTATGTTTGTATTTTGTACCAAAGTTAACTAGCTAGCAGATTATAAATGACGCTTAGTCATGTCAATCCTCTATACTTGGAGATGCACTTTTTTAAACCACCATGGCCAATCCAACGATTCTTAGTTCCTTTTAAGTCACATGTAACCAACGTACACTTTGATTTCTAAGGAAAGAACCAATAATATTTGTGGCTGTCTCATGCATTGTCACTATAGCTATCGACACAATCACGTTACGCTCAGAAACCTAATGGAGCTTATCATTATTATGTCTGCGTAACAGCCATCTGCAAGCATGTTCAGGGTGAAGCACAACTTACATTATTGTAATCACATATTTAAATGGTTTTAAATTCAGCTCAAATTAAGTAACAAAAAGAGATATTCCACTTAAGATTTTATCAAATGCAATAATTCCCATGTTAATGATATACTGATAATTTCCCCATAAAACTTTATTTTTTTTTCAAAATATCTTTACTTGATATGTAAGAAATTAATCTCTCAAGTTACAGTTAAGCGTCTAAACGAAAACTTATCTCAACGATATAATTTTCATATACATAAATTCTGAAATAGAACTACATACTTAAAAGACGTAAGTCTCTTTCACTTAGATCAACACATAATAATCCCATAAAACTTCTTTAAAACTATTTCACTTAGTCCACACATATATGCAATTATAAATGTAATCCCAAAAGACTATAAAAGGATATTCTAGTCCATAATCACAATTGTAATTGCAATATTGTGGTTTTGGAGACCTATGTAACAATTGAGGCTACATCAACTACTTTTTCTTGTAATTATTAATAATTTTTGTGATCTTAACACAATTACAACCGCAACTACATTGGTAATTTAAAACCTTGAGACTGCAAATGCCCCATGGGATGCCTTTTTCTTTATGGAATTTCCCTTTACTTACATAGAAATGGAAACAATATATTTTTCGTTTTATTTTTCTTTTGTGACGTGCTAGCTAAGTTAAGACTCGAGTGAATGCACAGTAAAATAATGGCCTCATCAATGGGCAAAGGACTGGTACTTGTTGACGATCACAATGTTTTTGGCCAAAGTAGATCACGGGATTTGCTATCTGCATATGCAGGTGATGAAGATGGCTTACCATCCATATCAGCTCAATCATACACAACAATTTTGTCGGAATGTTGGTGGTTACCGGGGCTATAAATAAATAATTTTCGTCCCAATTTTGGTCAAGCCGGATGATCATTTTGAAAGTTGCAAATCTAACGTCAATTCTTATATATTATACTAAAATTCACAGTAATATATATATATATATAGGCACACCCATAACGTGCACCATACGGCACTCCTAGCTAGTAATTTGATGAAAATGCGACAGTATATACTGAACTTTTCACACGGCAATGGTCAATGTGATATACATTACGCTATGGCGGATAAGACAACAATAAGAAAAATAATGATCTCATTATTTTTTTTATATCACTTTTTAATAATTGTGATTAAGTGAAAGAAAATATTAACATATAAATATTAATTTCAATAATATAAAAAGTAATGTAAAAAATAATATTAAAAAAAGTTACATGTGATATATGATTGGCTTCACTAGAACATAGTAACATTCATTACAACTATAAAATTATATATGTAAGTAAATAAAACAATTGAATCGACATTTAACTAATTGTTGTACATTCATACAACAGATTAGTTAAATATATGAACATTCATACAAATGTTAAAAGTCACAATTGACTCAAATTTGACAAAAAGAAAGCTTACAACTATAAAACTATGTAAGTAACATTACTCATAAAACAATTGCATCTGCCACACAGAGAAAATGAAAAATAAACACATTTTGCTTAATTAGGTTTTATAATGCTATTATTATATGATTAGGAAGAAAGAATATACTTTGGAAGATAATCACAACAATGAAAGTAGAAGAAGGAATGACAGGTTGGAGTGCACAATCCTAAATTCCAAGGGCAAGAATGACAGGTTGGTTAACATGTTATATAAGAGCGAGTGAAAAAAATTAAAGGTTTTTCTTTTTAAATTACTTTATATCTGAATGTTTATCCCCTACTCTTCAATCTGTACTAAAAGTAATATCCGTTCAAATCTTAATTGCGTTAATTTGTCGAAATCAAGTCACAAAAAATATTTTTGTAAATATTTTAATTCTGATATAAATAATTTACTTTTAATTAAACTTGAAAGATAAATTAGTTGAGATACATATAAAATAGTTTGAACACTATGTGAACACAATTAAAAAAAAAAAAAAAAGTAATGCGTTTTGTACAGCACAGGAGTGGGGTTGGGGGGGGGGGGGGGGGGGATGGGACCATACGTAGATAATGAATGAAAGTGTCCTTACCGAAGGTACTTACTCAGTTCAGTAGCTTTGCTTCAATGCTTCTGTTCGTCTAGCTCGAAGGAGTGGATGTCGGTGAATACTGAGTGGTGACACTGTGCTGTGGATGCTGTCCTACGTGCTTTCTGCACTGCCTTCTATTCTAATTAGTGGCGTCTCAACTCTCAGGTCTCAAGTTTCAAGAGTCAAGACAATTTGATTCCAAAGAGACACAAGTCAAATAGTTACTCATGAGACGACTTATGATATTTTTTGTCTGAAGTGGCATAATTCTTATATCTCATTATTATACATAATTATATAAATATTCTACTATATGTTATTAATTTAATTAATGGCTTCGCTTGTAATTTTTATTTTTATTTTTTGGGTACTCAAAGGCAAAGCCCAGAAGCCTACAGACAACACACTCATGCAAAACTTAAACCAAATGTTATTACTCAATAATTAAGGAAATAAGTTGGTTCAGATGGGGTGTGGAAATTATGCACACCAGGAGGAGAAGCATGGTCTAACTCAGCGAGGCTATTTCATGAAGAACATGATTGAAATTGAGTTGACCACTCAATATCCTTGCTAACATATATAGCTTTGGATCTCGTTCACCGATGCTTGTGAGTTGTGACTGAGCAGCATGGACATCGTTAGTCACCAAATGAATTGCAAAGAGGGATTCTTCCTCAATAACAACTCGATGAAGACCTTGATTCCAAGCACATTATACATCCATTAACATTCCCACAGCTCAGCATGGAACACATCACAAATCTAAATAAGACCATCTTTGACTCATTATTTGTCCTTTATTGCAATTTAAGTCAGTCTAAATCTAAATAATATGTATATATGAAAAAAACAAAGGTATACTAAAAAGTGATAAAGAAAAAATTGGAAGAAAAGCAATAAAACCATAACCTGTGAAATATGAATGAATAAGAAACAGCCACGCCCCTCTTGGTTGAAGCAGCCATGACTCATGAGGGAAAAATTAAAATGAAGGTAGTTAGTATTGTTGGTCAAGACTAGATATTTATGACTCAATGTTGCCCAGTCCAACAACGAGAACTGGAATCCAATTAATTTGATATATCTGTGACATTGCTCAAATTAATATTTTTCCGTACATCACTGGTCTACAACACACCAAGTGGCTGCAAGTGGAGGGAGCAACGTTAGCTTGCACATTAATATCGGGTCCTTCTTCAATAGCTGTTACTCTGATATAGACTTTGCTTGTTGACTATGGCAATGATTCCCTGCATCACCAAGTGAATTACGATATTATAATAGAGACGTAATATTCAGTAGAAACATTTCACTACAATTGTTCATAACTGCTTTAGAAATTACTGACTATTCTTTAAGAACGTGTCATAGATTTCCTAAAAAATGTGTAAGCATTAATTATTGCCTAGCACTTCATTAAAAATATTAACTGGCTAGTTACCATATAATCTAATCTTGCTCATAGCATTGTTATTATTATTTTTTTATTATGATATTACAGTAACATAATGTTTAGTCTGCTTTAACTGCATCAATAATTAAATTTTTAAGTGAGCCAAATTTACTTGCATTGAAGGGGTTTGAATCACACTACGATGACTGGGGCATACCCTAAGGCAAAGGGTGTGGAGACCTTGAGGGAGATTTAAAAAAAAAAAAGAATTTTTTTGATATATTTAGAGATGAGTCATTCATGTTAATATTAATAATGACATGATTCACATGTATAACATGTTAAAGGACAAAAGTTAGATAGAATCTCAATTAGATCAACTGGTAAAATCTTTGCAAGTAAATACAAAGATTTGGAATCAAATTCTGCCTTCTTCGTTACTGTACTTATAATATGTGTATTATTTTTTATCTAAAAAACTTTATTTAAGTTTTGTCTTATGTTAAATCACCATTTACATTTTTTTCTCTATCATTAAACTCATTTCTTAAAATCACTGGTACCAAAAGTTTAAAATTAAAGAAAAAGATATTTAAGGCTTTGCCTAGTGAGAAATTTTAATATATAAATGTTCTTAAAGCACAATTAATGCATGCTTAAAAAATGATTTTTATCATTGATTTTAAATAAATTTACATAAATTTTAGGATATTAACTTAAAATTAATGGTCCTCAATATGCATTAATTGTGCTTCACACAATAAAATTGAAATTCTCCTTTTATAAAAGATAGAAGAAGATTACCTTGATCAACCATGAGAGAGTTTAAAGAAGTGACTTTTCATTGTTTAATTTTGAATTTACCTATCGATTTCCAATTAGTTAATTATCTTTGAGTTTTATAAGCCACAAGCATCTAGCAAGATGTCCTTGTTCAGTCTCTTTCGATTAGAGACAGAGTAGGTGGAAATGTGACAAAATCCGCATCTTACTTTGAATGATTAGTGCCCAATAATAGCAGAAGATGCCAATATCCATCCCTTCAGCTCCAATTTCTATGAGATAGAGTTCATGTCCCTTATTTGTGACACATATAGATTATATTATCTATATGCTATCATAAGATTCATATCTTCATACACCGTAGTGATCCTTTGGGCCAGGATCGCGTCTCTCCCTCTTGGGTCGATCCAATCTATTATCTTAAACCATTTTCACCTCTTGTATAAGCACATACTATGATACTTCAAGTTGATTCTTTTTCTTTGTTTTTGTTCTTTTTTTACTCTAAGACTAACTTGAGTATTTGAGTATTTTTGTAAGTATCTCCACCCTACCTTCGACCTGTGACCACCATTGCCGACCAATATAGAACTCTCCAGCAATCTCAAACTATCTCAAGACCACCCACTCAAGTAAAAAATGAAACAATTTAGACATAATTAATTGCAGGTTTAGCAAATAATGATTTTCAAACCTCAATATGATTAGTGATATGTCTCCAATAGAATAGATAATAACTGAGTATTGAGCTTTAAAGGTCTCAATTTCAAATTTCATTACAAGTACTTTCATAAAAATAGTACAAGTTATCTTCAATTATGTAACATGAATTTTAATAGAAAAGGAAATAAATAACGAATAAAAGAAAAAGAGATGTGCATTTTGACATGATGGATAAACAACACAAATTACAAGAGCAACTCTATTATTTCCTATATTATTTATTTGTCTCAAAAACTTTACATACATAATTTGCCTTTGCTTTAATTGGTCTTTGTTTATATGCATAATTTTATAACTAAAACTTCTTAAGCAAGAAAAGCAAAGCAAAACCTTCTCAGGATGTATCATCTAATAAATAGGATTGAAAGTGATCGTAATGAAAATAACAGTAGCGGTCCTGAGTCCCAAAAGGAAGGGTCATATCGCAAAAGACTTTTGTGCACTGCCGGATGATTTGGTGCCAAAAGTTATTTTTGAAAGTGAAATTTGGGTTATGCTAAAGGTAAAGTATTTTTGTAATGGTTTTGTACTCAATACTTTGTGATTTTCTACTTAAGATTTCATTGAAACAAGTTGAGAATGACGAAAAAAAACTCAACTGCGCATAGCCCTTTTTTTTGTGTATTTGGGGGGGGGGGGGGGGGGGGATTGTACTCTAACTTCTTTTTGGAGCAAAATGCAGAAAAGTTGTTGGAATATTTGAAGCATGGACACATGAGTTTACTAACTTTTGTTGGCAGAGTCGTCTTCTCTTCTCTATTGCTTTGTTTTTGTTCTCACCAATCTCAATAAAGAGAAATTTTCTGTCCTTTGCTTGTAAAATTGATCTTAATATCTGCTTATGAAATTCAAAACCCATTGCTTATTTCTGATCAGGGAGAGGCTTTGAATGCCAGTTTTGAACCCATGGTTATATTGGTTTTAAAAGTAACTTTCAAAACAACTAGCTAAGGGGAACTGGTATTACTTATTAATGATGAAGGGGCTGCACTTCAACCGCTGATAAAAGATATTGATATTTTCACATAATTATGTGTTATTTAATAAGATTTATAATGATTTAAAGTGTTATCCTATAACTTATAGAGTAGTGTCTGAAGAATATGTAACCAAAAGAAATTATGCCTAATGATCCAGTGAGAAAGCATGTAAAATTGAGGAGAAAAAGCAGGACCATCAACTTTTATTAAAGATCCGCAAATGAAATTTCATAAATGTTAATACTAGTTTATTCAATATCAGCGTGCTTAAACCGATGTTAGTGTGGCAATAGCTGATATCTAAAGATTTGGCAATGATTTTATGGTGATTGCTCACCAATAATTTCCGGGAGTTTTCTTTTCGGAAATGATTCATCCACAGACTGTGTCAATATGACACAGAAAGTCAATGCAGCCTTGGATAGTTAAAAGAAAAAAGAAAAAATAAAGGAAGAAAAATGAACGGAGGAGATGAAGTATGTGTATTTCCTGTAAAAGGAAAATCTATGCAATGTAACACAAATCCTTTTCTTTTCTGCATTCAGTGTCTGAAATCATCTGTTTTAAGAAAGCTGCCATGTACTCTTTTTTTCATAGGATGGGCCCAGAAAATGCATTATTTTCAAACTACTGACATGCCACGTGATTAACTCTTCATCATTTCGTAATAATCACTTTTGGTATCCTTAGAGTGCCACACTAATGAAAAAGTCATTCACTATCTTGTATGACTCATAAGTTGACAAATTGTTAATTAAAAACCTTAGTACAGGGCACGTTTTGGCAAGATTTTATTTTTTGATGATTCGTTTTGGCAAGATATAAAATGGGCTGAATGTGTTGCCTTCTAACCAAGATAGAATTTCTAGGATTCTTCGTTCTTATAATCAAATTGAGTAAGGAGTAATGGCCCAAAGAGCAAAATAATCAAATTGAGTATGGAGTACTGGCCCAAAGAGCAAAATAATCAAATTGAGAATGGAGTACTGACCGAAGTGGGAATAACACTTGTTTTAAAAATTTTCACTCAAATGACAAAAATGACAATGTTAAGCAAATCCAAGCACCACATCTCAGCATCAACTAGCACATCAAAAAGACCCAAGGAAGCAAGGATACTTTAAAACATCTACTGTATTAGCAGTTTCCCTCAAAAAGGATACTGCCACCAAAGAGAACTAAATAAGTATCTTCTATGCTTATAGCCAGTCAACTCTAATTGTTGCATCAACAAATTATAGTTCAAGATTTTTCCAAACAAAATTCCTCTAGATCCAGAAAATTCCTGTTTCAGAATGTAGTCTGACTATATCTCTCAAATGGTTAATGGAAGTGGGAGTTACAATAAAACTGTTCCCAGTGCATTCTATGGTGTAGCAAAATATGAAACATGGATTTTATAACATGTTTGGGACGGATTATTTCCGTCCCCAGCATACGTTGGTTGGGCAAAAATGTTGTTGCCAGTAAATCAATGTGTTTGGGTAACTTCCCAAAAGCTGTTGATTGCCTTTCATTTGTACGGCAACATATGTTATTGGAAAAACTCAAATTTGAGCAATTTTTTCAAAAAAGTTGTTAGATTATTTTTTATTTTGATATATAAATATTATTTTATTCTTAATCAAATAAATTTTTTAATCAATCAAATAAATTTTTTAATCATTTTATACATATTTTAGTAATTTAATGTATAAAAGTGATTTTTTTTATATCATCTAAACGAAATAGATTAACTTAAAATCACTTTTTAACTAACATATCCAAATATAATCAATTATTAAAATAATCAACTTTCACAGCTTGATTATTGAAATAATTGATTATTGAAATAATCAAGTTTTCATAGTTATCCCAAACACACATATTAAAAATTAAGTGAAACAATAAACAGTGGTTAGTTTGGACAGTATCAACCATTTCAAATTTTAAAATCAACATTACAGTTCATTTGAAAATGGCTAATCCAATAATCCTAATTACCATGCACTAGCAAAAAGTAAAACAATGAATTAAAGCAGTTCCTTAGCTTTTCTTCATTATTTCCAATCATAGTAGTATGTCACCCTTTTGCCCAGCCATTGATTTTGCAAAACTTATAAATTCAGGATCAGGTTTCGGGTCAGCAGATCATCAATAACCTGACCCGCTAGATTTAGATCTTGGATATTTATGCGCACTATTAGATAAATAAATATACTTATTTATGAATTGGGAATCCCTCATAGATATGAATATCAATTACATCTAACATAAATAGGGAATTAGTTATAAGAGATAATAATCTTATAAATTCTTATCCTAATTAACAGCATTCAATTCAGATTGAACTACGATTATTATCAATCAAGACGCTCCTATAAATACCACACAAGATAATAAAAGTATGTATCTAATTCCAAATACTATCAACTTGTGTACAGTCTAACTTGAGCATTAGAGTGCCTTTTAAAGGTGTCCACCCCCACCATTGTCAACCTATTTAGGTATTTATTTGAACTTCGTTCAGAATATTGGCACCGTATGTGGGAAGAGATAAACTTCAAGTCCCACCACCACATCATGGTAAACAGTAGATGAAATTAAAATTGTACCTCTGCTGAGTAGAATCCACCATCTACTAGCCACCACCGTGACTCTGCCCCAATGCATAACCTTTACGGGTCACATATCAAAAAAGTAAACCCTTATGGGTCATACCTCAAAAAGGTAAACCCTTACAGGTCACTAGAGATGGAAACAGACTAGGCCTGATCAGGCTTTGCCTTAAATAGGTCTGGCTTGTATCCCAATTATAAGGCGTGAACCTAACCTGTGAGCATATAGGTTAATAGACCTACTTTTAAATAGGCTAACATGTCTTTACATAAGGTAACAAACCTAAGCCTTGAAATAGAGCTATGGACCTACTTAAGGCTAATAAGCCTTTGTTATAACTTAACACTCACATTCTAATTTTATAGATGTTCACCACTTTCTTACTTTAGTCTTTGGTAGATGTGGGACTTGGAGATATACAAAGTTACAAAATTATTAGAGGCATATATCTCCAAGTCCCGCATTAGCAAAAAACCAGAGCAAGAAAGTAGTGAACATATATAAAAGTAGGAGGTGAGTGTTAACTTATTATTTTCATTCTATTAAATATATTATATTAAATATATTAATAAATATGTTATTTCTATTATAACTTATTAACTTAGGTTTTAGTTATTGACTTTTATTAAAATTTAATTAAAAATATATATTAATATATTATATTATATATAGTTAAATAAGTGCCAAGCCGCTGTGACTTAAAAGCCTATTAGATGGCCTGATGCTTAGTCTTTTTAGTTAAACAGACTTTTAAAAAAGTCTTGCCCTAACTTGTTTAGTAAACAGGCTAGGCTAGACCAGGCGTCAGACAAGCCAGGCCATAGGCTCCTAACGGGCAGTCTAGTTTATTTTCACCCCTGCAAGTCACACCCCAAGATGGTAAACCCAGAAGGGGATTGTCGTACGCCAATAAGGTAATTCCAAAAAAAGAAATACCCAAGAGGGTAAACCCAAATGGGAATTACCGTACTCCAAAAGATAAACTAAGAGAGTAAACCCAAAATGAGACTACTATACTCCAAAAAGGTAAACCCAAATGGGGATTACTGTACTCCAGAAGGTAAACTCAAAAGGGGACTACCATACTCCAAGAAAATAAATACATGAGGGTAAACCCAAAAGAGAACTACCGCACGCCAAGAAAGTAAATAAAAAAAGGGAATACCCAATAGGGTAAACCCAAATGAGGACTACTGTACTCTAGAAGGTAAACCTAAGATGATAAACTCAAATGTGGACTACCATACTCCAAGAGAGTAAACCCAAAAGTGGACTACCATACGTTAAGAAGGTAAATTCAAATAAGAAATATCCAAGATGGTAAACCCAAATGGGGGCTACCGTACTTTAAAATGTAAACCCAAAAAGGGATTACCATACTCCAAGAAGGTAAACCCAAAAGAGGACCATCATACGCCAAGAATGGCGCTGGAAGGAGATTGCTACAATGACATATTTTTTTAACTGGAAAAATCCATAATTACCATTTTTATGATTGATTTTTATGCAATTATTATATTTTATAATTGCTATCCAACATATTATCTATTGGCATAATACCATAAATTATGAAAATGGTCTATTGCCAATGGGTGATCTTTAAAAGGTGTGGCAGCAAACACCATCACATTAGCATGTCTATTAACGTTAATCAATGATGTTACCTCTACCGTGGAAGAAATACTGTTAATGGCATCTTGCTCTAATCTTATCAAGGAATGAGATTTTACTTAATGACATTTACATGTGTCAATGGCCAATCGTCCCCTAGCTGGATACACAAGAAATAATGGCACTAATTGCCAATCTTATCTCAGTTTCGGCAGAACATCACATCTCTGAGTACCTCAACATGCTCTCGTTATGGCAGGTACCTCAACATGACTTCGCATCTACGAGTACCTTAGCTCGATAGACGTAAGATCTCGGCATGCCTCTATTTCGGTCAGTACCTCAACATGACTTTACGTCCATGAGTACCTTGACTTGAAAGACCTTGGACCTCGACATGCCTCCATCTTGTCTGTGGAGGACCTAAGAGCTCAGCTATGCCTCCATCTCAGCTAGTACCTCGACCATGACTTTGAGTTCACGAGTACTTTGACTCGTTCTCACCTAAGTCAATATCTCGGCCATGACTTTGAGTCCACGAGTACTTCAACCCATTCTCATTTAAACAAGTACCTCGGTCATGACTTTGAGTCCACGAGTGCTTCGACTCATTCTCTTATAAGCCAGTACCTCGGTCATGACTTCACGTCCACGAGTACTTCGACCCAACATCATCTAAAACAGTACCTCGATCGTGACTTCGTATCCACCAGTACTTCGGCCCGACATCATCTCGATGCAACCCACAAGGTTATCATGCCTTGGAGAGGTCTGAGGAATACAAGTTCTGAAGAGGATCATATATTTCGATGTCCGTACATGAAGGTCATGTAGGGGAATCCACTTGACCGGTATCTGAGTTCAAGGAGTGTATTCAAGGGTTTTAACTCGTACCCTAATGATCTTGATCTTAACCTATAAACTTAAAAGTTTATAAAGGTTAAACATATTCAACCGTAGCCCAGAATAGTGGACTTCACACCAAGAAGCTTCTGTGTCAAAATCATTTTACAATTTCAGCATTGAGCATAACCTGTAAGCCTAAAAAATGTTTAAAGTGGTTAAGAGCATTAGATTGTTGCCCGAGATAGTGGACGCCACTCCAAGAGGGTCTTGTGTCAAAATTATACTTTGAAATTTCATATTTATTTGACTAAGTGTCAACAAAGGAAGAGAAATATATTTGATAAATAAACTGAGCGGAACCGACCACCGAGATCGAGCGTTGGACCTATCTCAATTGGAAAAAACACGAGTGTTCGCTAAGTGTAAAATAAAACCACCGGGATTGAGTGTTGGACCTATATTGGTTGGGAAAAACACAAGCATTTGCTAAGTGTAGATGAGAAACACCGAGATCGAGCATTGGACCCATCTCGATTGAACAAAAGCGAGAAAATGTGCCAAGCATAAACAGAATCACAAAGATAGAGTATTGGACCCATCTGGGGTAAGAAAAAGAAAATGCAACAGGAATACAAAAATTCTAAGTGCTTAAATATATGCCCGAAACCAAGACTTGTTCATGTACAAATAAAATAAACCCTGCGTAGGGGGCAAAGTGAAAAGAAACAGAAAAATACATCAGGCATCCTCCAGGGTGGGCCCTACAACCGTCTCTGATGTCTCTGCGGCCTCTTCTGCTGGGCCTCCCTCCACGTTCTCCTCTTCTTCTTCCTCGCTGACCTCTTCCATCGCAGGAACTTGATTCATAGGTTGTGCCATTTCTGAATTGATAAAGTTACCTACAGAGGCCGCACTCACGTTAGAATCAAAAGAAGACTCACTAAGCTTCTCTAACTTTATCATGAGCATGGAGAGCAGACATGTTAGTCTTTATCGTGCAAGTTCTCTAGCACGATCTACCCTTCATAATGCCTCTGGGATATCTATCTTGGTTATCAACCTTAGACCTCTATCAGAATCATCACCATAAAATGAACGTCTCTATCGCACCTGAGGCGGCGGAGACAACGGAGTACTAAGGATTGCTAAGAAAACACTATCACTACTGTTTTTCGACATTTTCCCTCTCACAATGCAAAATTATGGAAGAAAAGCAAAGTAGGAAAATGAAGTACCTTGTTTTTAAAGAGGAAAAGGCGTTGAGAGGTTGAAACAACAAAAGAATGGTCGCTGGAGTCTCACTGGAAAGTCGTTGGAAATCACCTGGGTTCACCGTCGTAGGAAAGCAAAATTGGAAGAAGAGAAGAAAGTGATGGGTTCTCCCCTCACTCCCTTTATAAACGTGGAGGACAACCTAACCGTTACCACGATAGGGGCAAAAATGTCTCTTCCCTTTCATTTCAAAATTTGAAAACGAAAATTATGAAGTTACGAATCCCAAATGGCGGCTCCTAATATCTTTTGGCCATATGATGTACTCTTTTTTAGCAGAGCAGATGAAAGGAAAACGCTCAGAACGTTCAGAATTGAAGTGACCCATGATGTTGCAAGAGGACATTCAAGTCGGATCATAGACTTACATCATGATATTATGATAAATCATAATAAGGATCTCGGTTCAAGAACAAATTACTTTCACAATTAAATGGGTCCCATGAGTAAAATCTATATGGGGGCAACTTACTACGAACAACAGATAATGATGAGATGACTTTAAGTAGAGTGATCTATTTCGGGTCTCAGCCTTACTTATTAACAGTGGGGGCATTATATGACATTGTCATGGACCTCGGCCCTTTGGTAAAAACATCGCGAGATCAGACATTTTTGTTATGACTTGAATCCCTTTGTCCCATGCACGTTATTTGCTCTTGTTGAACTCAGATATTTTGACACTCAACTATCACATCTAAGTGCCAAGTTAAGGGGCAACTATTCTAGACTGGGTTTCAAGTTAGCGGATCATGAACAATTAGACCCGCTAGATTTGGATTTCATATATTTATTATTAGATAAGTAAGTCTATCTATTTATGTAGCACAAATCTCTCATAGAATTTCTCATAGATATGGATATTAATTACATCCCACATAAATAGGGAATTAGTTATAAGATATAACAATATTATGGATTCTTATCTTAATTAACAATATTCAATTCAGATTGAACTACGATTCTTATTAATCAAGATACTCTTATAAATACCATACACAAGATAACAAATGTATGCATCTAATTTTAAACACTACCAATCTTGTACACGATTTAACTTGAGCGTCAAAATGCTTTTTGCAGGTACCTACCTCTTTTGCTCCACCATCACTGTCAATGTGTTACGGAGGATTCCACCATTTTCAACTTATTCAGGTATTTATCTGAACCCTGTCCATAACATTATAAAAATACAAACCTAGACACCAGATGTACTGAAGAAAGCAATTCGAAAAAACATCTAAACCACCATTGTACATGAGAAAAACAAATCTCACAAAAGTCCACTTTAAAACAATCATAAGAACAGAGCCACCAAACACTAGAGATGTTAATTTATAGATCAACAAGGACAGACATTGCAGATACAAAACAGAGCGATTAGAAGGGAGTGACCTGAAGCAACCCAACTAGGATAGATTTTTAAGTTTATAGAAGAATTTTTAAGAACCAGAAAAAGAGTGCAAGAACCAAGTAGACAGGAGGCTAAGCTATCGTCCTAAACAAGAAGAAACAGAAGGAAAACAACAATTACAAAGAAACTCAAGAATGCAATAGATCTCTCCAATCCATCTGCATATCTGATAGAGACGTAGAACTGAAGGTGGAATGGGCAAAGTATCACAAAAGCAATCACCCTAGAGTCCACAAAGGATTTTGAAAAATTTCTATCACACCAGAAACTAATCTGAAATAGCCCAAACTTTATTATTCTGAAAATAAAGTGAGTACATATGCAAGAGGGTACTTATTTTTATAGGGCTCCTAAGCTACCCTTCTGAGGAGGGACTTCAAATACAAGAGCCACTACACCTAACAACTAATAACATAGCAATGCAGGACTTTATTTAAAATAAGAAGTATAACAAATTAAAAACTAACAGTGCAGTTATTTTGAAGACTTTCTTCCTTGCTTTGCTTAATCAGTCTTTTCTTTTCCATAAATTATTGGACTAATAGTTCTACTGTTACATCAATAAACCTTGGGAAGAGCACAAAAAAGAAAGAAGCCTCAAAAACAACCAAGTCACAGCTCTAAAGAAAAGGATTTATCCAAAAAAAAACACGCTTTGTGCTCCAACCAAATCTAGATCCCATGCTGGCTTGATGTATCTTCCTTCTATGATTGCTATTATAAGTTTTTTATGCTACGCCTTGGGAGTAACAGATACCTTCTAACTGCAAGTATAAGCAGCCAAGAAGAGGCAGAGATCTTCTCCTTGATCATTAAAAGCAGTGCTGAGCTCAAAACAGTTTTTAAGATCTGTGCCTGCAAACCTTTGAAAAATCCTGCTATGCCCTCCCTTTTCCATATTGCATAGAAAACTCCAAACACTGTTTTCTGTGATTTTTTCTGTGTTTTCGAGGTCGGTTCGCCTGAGTCTGCAGCTTGAATCATGATCTTGCACCTATATGCAGAAAGATCTCAGATGGATCCTAGCATCTATGCTCAAAGTGATAACAATTGAAAGGAACAATTTTTCACCTGATAGCAGGATATGTTAGAAAGGTAGCAACACTCTTCGAAAGAGCACCTAGAAGAAAGGCCATAAATGCAGAAAGGGATGCTGGAGATAGTCCTTTATCATCTTTGTCTCGTTTATTCCTCAGTGCTCGTTGTTTTAGCTGATCAAACACTGTATACTGCAGTGCATGGTATTTCCAAATTCAGCTATATTGATTTCTCAAATCAAGCATTCCAAAAGGAAATTAACTTAACACAAAGCATTCGAGTATGTTACAAAATTCCAGTTGATCCAAACTACAGCTTGACTTAAAGTACCTGAATTGCAGGGTTTGAGGTCAGCAGCAAGGAAATGCTGAGGCCATCAAATGCATCACTCCAGGTGCCTTCTGTAAGGGTCTTCAATAGCCCTTTAGAATCCCCAAAGGCACTTGTCTGCATCCTTGAAGAGGCTGTATCCAGGGGCTACACAGGCATCAATTGAGATACTCTTTAATTAAGCTTACAAAGTTTGATAAGATACCTTGTATCTCGTACACAGCATGACAAATGATGAAAAAGAGAACATTATGTTATAGTGACATAACATATATTAGACACCTTTAATTTGTTTTCTACTCTTTCCTTAAAATCATGGATCATTGACCAAAAGGTAGAGTCTATTCGAAGGCTAGTAGTCTTTTGCTGTATACAATGATTTAACATGTTTTTGTTTTATTCCAGAAATGCATTAAATTCTCTCCATTTGGTTTCATATTCCAGCAATGAATCATAAAAATAACATCATACCATAAAGTGTAAACAAAAAAGACTCGAATCATGATTTTTCCCTCTAATATTTTTGCCCTATAAATAACATCATGGCATATAATGAATTTTGCTAACAATAGCTCCTGCTCCAAACATCATAAAAGAAATTTTTAAAATGCACTGCTAAAACGAGGAATAGTTAATGTTGGTTCACCTGAGTCACAATGGCTGTGCAGGCCCCAGCAGCAGCAGCAATTACCAAGTTTGCTTTGGTTCCAATGGATTTAGAACCACTTTTTTCCCGATACAGTCTTCTAAAGTAACTGTAGCCATAGAAGTAGACAAACTGTGAAACAAAAGATTGAAGATTTTTGGTTCCAAGGCCCTGGTAAAGCGAAAGCACTTGACCGGTAGATATTGCTTCCCATAACACATCAGAGAGCTTCCTGCAAAAGCTTATATATTATAAAAAATAAAAAATAAAAACTTCTACCAGCTAATTTTGTAAATGAACAGCTTATGCAACCAAATCAACCATAGTCTTATTATTTCATGATGTCCTTCAATAACAAATTACAAACCAACCAATCCAATCACATTTACCATGATAAATTAAGAATAAAAATTGAGTTTTGAATAAGAGTTCACGGATGATAAGTGGGCAACCAGGCAAAGAAACAAAGAGAGACCGAATGAATAAAATGAAAGAGAGAAACAATGATGAGTGAATGAATGAAGGGTACCTACCTGTACTTTGGGTGGCCATGGGAAGGAGCCTCAGCTTGGAACTTGGTCTTGCAGGTGTCAAGAGGGTACAAGATGGTGGTGCTCAAAAGTGATCCTATGGCTCCCGAGGTTGCCTCTGCCAACGATTCCAGATCAACGTTCATTTTCAGGAATCAGGGAATGTAATTCTGTTAGGTAGAAAAGGACTGCACTCAGACAGAGACAGAGACAGCGACACTGCTGGAACTCAAACATGAATCATGGGATGTCAAGGCATCCATAACGTTGGGAATAGGAAACGTGACCAATATATAGAATGTGACTTTTTTAAGCTACTTAATAAATATGTATAAAATGTGACTTTTGTGATGTAACTGTTATATTATAACTATTTATTATTTTGATTATTTATGTTAAATTTTGTAAAAATAGAATATCAATAAGAATATAATGAAATAGTTCTTATTTTTATATATTTTAAAAATATATATTACATTAATCTTGACATATATAAATGAAATATTAAATAATTTTAAATTAATATAAAATATAATAGATATGATTTATATGATAGAAATTTTTAATTCAACAATAGATTTAATGAGAAAATTATTAAATAAAAAGTTATTCAATAATATAAAAATGACTTTGACTTATATTATTGTAACTTGATCCTCTCTTATATATACATATATACATACATACATACATATATGATTTAATTTTAATATATTGTTAGTATAAGTTTTTACATTGTCATCTAACTATGCATTGTTATGTTATTAAAAATATTTGACTCTCATAACAATTATCTCAAAAGTCATACATATGATAATATATAATTAGTTATTGGTATAAAAAACTTTACATTGATAATATATTAAAATTAAACTTTATATATATATATATATTGGTAGCAAAGGAATTTGAACATATAACTTCATATGAGCTAATCAAAATTTTCAAAATTTTCTTTAATTTTGAAAAATTTACACTGATAATATATTAATTTTCTTTCCAAAATTTTTGTAATTATCATTAAATACAGGATTAATCTTTATCTCTAAAGTTAGTAATTTTAATTTAGTTATTTATATTAACTTTTAATCTATTAGGAAGTTCTTTAAATTAATACTTTTTTTAAATTTATTTTGAAATCTTAAAATTTTTCCTCACATTTAATTTTTTAATTTTTTCCTAATTTGTCTTCCTAAAAATCTATACACATTTATTTTATCATGTACAAGAATGTACTTCTAAATTCATTCACTTTTATTTATTTAGTTATTATTATTATTATTATTATTATTATTATTATTATTATTATTATTATTATTATTATTATTATTATTATTATTTCTGTTAATTTATTTTATAGGAGGATGTTAAGTTTATAATTTTAATTAATTAAAGTATATTTTATTGATAATATAATTATAATATTTATACAACTAATATTAGCATAAGAAGTGTCTAATATATATATATATATATGAGGTGATCCACTTACACCTAATATAAGTGAAAAAGAGTTACACACAATCTTATATTCTTTATTTTATTGTGATCATATGACTACCATTTATCTCTTATCGTAATCATAGGATCACAATAAAATAAAAGTTGTAAGATTTAGTGTAAATTTTTTTTATTTACACTAAGTATAAGTAGATCCCTTCTGTATATATATATTTATATTGTTTTTTTTGACTTACATCATTTTCAATTGCTTAATAGATTCACTTTCATCTAATGGTTGAGATTATTTCATTAAAAGTAATCATTAGATGAAAGTGAATTTATATAAAAATAAGTAAGTAAAAAAGACTTACACTATATATATATATATATATATATATATATATGAAGATTACTACCATTCACACTTTCATACGAATGTTAACATCCTCCACATTTTATTTTGGACAAAACACTTCATATTTTTTTTTAAAAAAAATCAATTTAAACTTGTTGGTATTTTAGTAATTTAAAATTTTACATTAAGATTTGACCTATGATTTTTATTCTAATTTAATGGTTTAGAATAATGAAATATAATTTAATGAAGTAAGAGAATATAATATTATTACAAATTCTACATATTGTTATTTAAAAAGTAAAAAAAAAATACATATAAATGCTAAAATAAACTAATTTTTAAATTAAATAATGGATACGTAAAAATGACAAGTTTAAAAGCTGAATGTCAAAGTAATTTCTTTTTTATATCTATCAAACCTTTTTACATTAACTTTTATACGTATACGAATCAAATTCTTTTTCATATTTTTGAATTTTGATACGTATCTTTTATTTTTTTTTAAATTGCTTAATTGTTTAATTATTTTAAATACTGTATGTTATTAATCTTTTATTTCTTATTTAATGAAAAAAATTATAAATATTAAATATTACTACATTATTTTAATTTAATAATTAAAAATTAAATAATAATTAAAATTTAATTCAAATGTTCTCTTATTTCATTAAAATTAGACTCTACTATTCTCTTTCTTTATTAAATGAGTTTAATTTGAACCCTTAGACTAAATTAAAATCAAAGGTCAAATCTTGTTGTAAAAACTTAAATGATTAAAATATCAATAAGTTTAAATTATTTTTAAAAGAAACATATGGGGTTTTTTTTTGTCAAAAATAAAATGTAGAGAATGCTAATCTATAAAAAATTGCTAACTTCATCCTATTTCATTTTTAAGGAAGTTGCTAGCAATCTCTACCTTTTGCTTTTAGACCAATAAATCATCATCTTTTTATTTAAAACAACTTTAATTTAAAGACATATTAGTAAAACACTTATACTAATTATGAATTTAAAATTATTTAATTATTAATGAAGAAAGAGAATAGTAGGTTCTTATTTTAATTAAGAAAGATGTTATATTCAATGAAGAAAGAGAATATAAAAGAATAAATTAACTTTTAGTATTTTAATGAAAAGTAACACATTTATTATTTTAATAAAATTACTAAAAGTTTATATAATAATTCATATAAACAAAAAATAACATTCAGTTTTGGACTAAAAAGTAACACATTTATTATTTTGATAAAATTATTAGAAGTTTAAATAATATTTCATATAAACAAAAAATAACATTCAGTTTTGGACTAAAAAGTAAAAACTGATTTTTTTTAAAAAATAGGATGAATTCATACATAAAAGCTCACATAAAAATAGTAAAAAAAAATTAAAATAAAAGGATTTTATAGGTAAAAAGGACATGTTTTAAAAGTTGCTTGTCAAAGCAAAATTTCTAATACGTATCAATTCTATTTTTTAATTTTATCTTTTAGTTATTTTATGTATTGTATATTTTTATCTTTTTTAATTTTTATTTAATTAATAAAATCAAATATTAAATCTTATTACATGATTTTTATTGAAAAAATAATATTAAAAATTAAATAATAATAAATAAAATGAGACTTCACTACTCTCTTTCTTCATTGAATGCAACATCTCTCTTCACTAAAATAAAAATCAACTACTTTGTTTCTCTATTAAATATTTAACTTTGAATTAAAAATTGGTATAATAGTTTTACTAATATGCCTTTATATTAAAGTTATTTTAAAAAGAAAGACTGTGGGTTTTTTGTCTGAAAATAAAAGGTGGAGGTTGCTAACATCTTGCTTCTAAAATTGAAGTGGGAGGAAGTTAGCAATCCCTATATATAAGACATAATATTTAGTGAGATGAGTTTTTATTATAAAAGAGTGAGATGAGTAAATATTAACCATACAATTATATATAGATGGTTAAGATTAAAAATTACTTAAATGTCATGTGACCACTTAAAAAAGTCACATGTATTTATGTTCTAATCTTGACCATTCATGTAAGATTCAATAGTTAAGATTCACTCTTTTTACCTCTTACAATAAACACTTCTCTCACTAAATACACTCACTATATATATATATATGCAGGATCAACTTACTATATATATATATATATATATATATATATATTATATATATATATATATATGATTGAGATTATTTCATTAAAAATAGTCATTAAATGAAAATGAATCTAATAACAACTGAAAATGAGTGTAAGAGGAAATCAACTTTTTCTTACCTCCCATATATATATATATAGATTTTTAACCGTTAGTTATACTTTTCATTTCTAATGATTGAGATTATTTCATTAAAAGTAGTTGAGATTATTTCATTAAAATGAATCTAAGTGGATCTATGAAAAAATGAGTGTAAAAAAAATCAATTTACACCTGTAAATTGATCCTCCCATATATATATATATATATATATATATATATATATATATATATGGTTGATACAATGATACACATTGAACCTGTTGTTATAGAAACATTTTTTTTTATGATTTTAGAATCTTCAACTTCTAATAATTTTATTACTTGCTTAATCTTGAGTTATTGGTGGGAGAGTTTCTAAAAGAAAGACACCGTTTTTTATTTATATCTTCGTTTTTTGTGATTTTTGGTTAAGAAGGGAAATGAATACTAGAATGGGTTAAAAATAAAGTTAAGTTTTGATATTTGAATGTTATTTCACTTCTCTAATCTTCTAAACCTAGACTGGAATGAGTAGTACATAGAAAACGAGTGGTACTGTGGTTGCATTATGGTTACCTGTAGGGGTTGCAGTTTTGAGAAATAAAAGGAAGATTTGAACAAAACTTATGCTTTATAATGATATAATGCTAAGAATTGAAAAACAAAAATATTATTAGAAATAATTTAAATTTGAACTTGGATCCTTATAAATTCATTGACTATTTGTTTGATTGATTGAGATAAAATAGTCAATAAATTTATAAGAAGACAGATTTGAGAGAATAATGAATCTATGTCATAGAATATGAAGATTATTTGTAAATTATTTCTTTGAAAATTTGAGAAAAAATTATCGTCCAAGGAGACACATTGAGAGAATAATGAATCCATGTACTAGAATATAAGATTATGGCCATTAGAAACAGAAAGAATGTTGAGGGAATGCCCTTGATAGTATAGTGAACTCACAAGAAGAGCACATGAGATTAAGAGAAATGAGAGGAGGGTCAGAACCCTCATCCTATCAAATGATAGAAGAAAAATAGAAAATATCTACATGAAGATTAGAAAGAATGTCCTTTATTTTAAACTATCTTCAAATTGGAGTTATTTTAATATTTCTTTTTACAAAGAGTGCTCTTTATTTAAATGGTTCTTATACATGAAATTTCTAGTATTATTAGAAGGAAAGCTCTTTATTCTGATATTTTACTTTGATATCACATATTGTTCATACAATTTAGTATTTCCTTTATCCTACTCTTATAAGATTATAAAGTTTTTTGTTATGATAATGTCTAAGTGTTGGGACAAAATAAAGAAATGAATGAATTGAGAATGTTTTATGTACTCGTAGGACTAGAATATCGTTAGTTTTAGAAATTATATGATTTTTATTTTCTACTGAAAATTTTATTCTCATTCTTTTGCCTAATGTTCCAGATAGCTAATATGCCGACACTTCGAATCATCATAGACGTGCAGTTTGTTTAGGCATTTATTCCCTAGCTCGGAGGGTGGGTCCGGGTCATCATCTCTACTAATACAATTACCATTGAGATAGAGGATGGGGAGTAGTCACAGGCAACATGTAACACCCAATAAGCTTCAACGTTATTTTTTGTGATGTACTATATTTTGGGCACTATTATAAGGCCCTCATTTTGTTTGTAAAATGTATCCCTCATTTTGTTTGTAAAATGTATATGGAACTAACATGGGTGCTTGCATATTTGGGGGAGGGGTGCTACATGATTAAGGTAGTATGACTTCTAATCTATGACTAAGTTAGTTTAACTTATGACTTTTGGACTAGGCTAACTATGAGATGTATGAACCATGTATAGACTCTGACATAATGAATAAGGGCCTTATAAGAGTCCATACATGGTTCATACATCTCATAGTCAAGCCAAGTCCAAAAGTTATAAGTTAAACTAACTTAGTCATAGGTCAAAAGCCATACTAACTTAATCATATTACCAAGTAGCTTCAAGACTAAAGAGATAGGGTGAATTGAGTTTATAAAAATTTTTGTAAACTTTTTTCAAAACATTTGAATATCAATTTTATTGAAGCTATTGATTGATTGAAGTAAATGGATAGATGAGATTGATCACTTCACACACAAATAAATAAGTCAAGATGAAAAATATTCAATCAAGCATATATAATTAAAACACAAATATAAACGAAATAGAATTGAGAATAACAAACACAATATTTATCCTGGTTCAACTACCCTTTATGACCTACGTCTAGTCCTCAAGTAAACCGCTCGAGATTTTTCACTATCACTTCAAGCTTGAACAGTTACTTGAAATCTTTACAACCAAGAGTACTCAACACACCTTTGTGATGTCTCACCCTTTGTGCTTGAGCATCAAAATAGGGATACCTCACCCTGTACAACTTTTGAGAGATACCTCACCATTTTCTTTATCAAGGGATACCTCACGTTTTTCTCTAGAGGAATACTTCACCTACTTTACAGGAAATCAAAGAAAAATAGAAAGATAAACTCTCAAAAGAGTAGATTATACAAGTTGAAGCTCAATGGTTAGAAGGATATTCACACTTTTAGCTCATAAATAGAGAATTAAGGAAATAGGCTTTAAGAACTCGTATTAATGCTCAACATTATTTTTCAGATTGATTTCCTCTTAGTTTTTAATGCCCAAAGGCACGTATTTATAGCCCAATGCAATAAAGAGCCATTGAGAGTGGTAGGAGCATTAATTACAGCCAAACTAGCCGTTAATTTCTGATTCTAAAAACCTATCTATTTGAATAACACATACCTTTATTCAAATAAATGCGTTTTTATTACAATTTGGGTTGGTTTCTAGAACACATTATTCGAATAGGACATTTGGTTATTCGAATAAATCCTTTAAAAACATAAGTGTGCATAGCTATTTTAAGCTTCTATTTTAATAGTACCCTATTCTATTCAATAGAGCTTTGTGGAATATAAATATTGACATTTTGACTTTTGCTACTCAAATAAGGAAACCCTCTGTTTGAAATAGACCTATTTGAAAACCATTTTAAACAATTTCTAAACCTTGCCAAATGTTTTCAAAAGATTCAACAAGTTTTTACACACTTAAAGGTTATTTCTTAAGAAACCAGAAATCATTTTAAAGCCTTGAAACTATGTGTGCTAATTTGGTTCTTGAAAAACAAATTTAGAACTTAAGTGTGAACATTTTTACCTTTACAAAAAGATTCAAGTCCTAAAGTTATTCTTGAAAGGTTTTGAACTTGATCTTGTCATAATTTTCATGTTTGTTATCATTAAAACAATCTTCAATGGCTAATAGTCAATTACAAATCATGTAGCACCCCCCGTCCCAAAAGATGCAAGCACCCATGTTAGTTCCATATACATTTTACAAACAAAATGAGGGCCTTATAATAATGCCCAAAATATGGTGCATCACAAAAAATAACGTTGAAGCCTATAGGGTGCTACATGCTGCCTACGACTACTCATCATCCTCTCGACGATATAGAGGATGGGTTGGAAGATTCAACCCATCCCATTTTAAGATAGGTTAGCGGGTTGACCCGCCTAAAAAAAATGTATAAAAAGAACAAAAAATATCATACAAATAAAAAAATAAAAAACAACAATTTGTAGAGACTAAAAGAATAAAAAAAAAAACTAAAATTAGTATCATACTCATAAAAATACCACAAACACAAATAGTAAAGTGTAGTGTAACACTTAAAAGTAAAAAAAAAAAAAGAGAAACAACCCGACGGGACAACCCGTGTTCGATCTGCCTAACCTGCGGGTTAGGTGAGACGGATTAGACAAGTTGAAAATAAAAATGAGTTAAAACATGTAACCCAACTCGTCATTTTTTTATGAGTTGACGATTGACCTAACAGGTTAGACCCATTTTGCTAGCTCTAAGCACTCAATAAGCTTCAACGTTATTTTATTTAACGCACCATATTTTGGGCACTATTATAAGGCCCTCATTTTCTATATAAAATGTATATGGAACCAACATGGGTGGTTGCATCTTTTGGGGGGGTGTTACACGATTAAGTTAGTATGACTTCTGACCTGTGACTAAACTAGTTTAACTTATGACTTGTGAACTATGCTGATTATAATTGTATGAACCATTATTGGACTTTGAATAATGAATGAAATTATGCATTCCAATAACTATTTTGATGTAGTTAGAATGATCACTTTTATTAAAACTCTCTCTCTCTCTCTCTCTCTCTCTCTCTCTCTCTCTCTATATATATATATATATATATATATATATATATATATATTTAATGCTAATAACATTTTTTTTTATCAAAGAAGAAGTTAATGTGCTAAGGCATCACTATGAGGTGTAACATCCCAACCAGGTTGGCACCCTACACCTCAACATTCATTTGCAGCACAAAAACCAGAATATTATTTATAAAAAAGAGAAAAAAAATACAAAGAAACATGGGGGGACCAAACCAAAACCCATGAAGAGTTAAGAAAATCTATACAAAGGAATACCAAACCTATTATATATATATAGGAAACATATCTAGTGAAAAGAATGATTATTGTAAGAAGAGTGAATCTTGATCATACAACTGTATATGGATAGTCAAGATTAAAAGTTACTTAAAGGGACCACTTTAAAAAGTCACATACATTTATGTTCTAATCTTGACCATTCATATAAGATTCAATGGTTAATATTTATTCCTCTCACCTCTTATAATAAACACTTCTCTCATTAGAGTAAAATCACACACACACACACACACACACACACACACACACACACACACACACACACACATATATATATATATATATATATATATATATATATATATATATATATAGGACATATCTAGTGAGAGGAGTGTTTATTGTGAGAGGGTGAGAGAAGTGAATCTTGATCATACAACCATACATGGATGGTCAAGATTAAAAGTTGTTTAAAGGTCATGTGACCACTTAAAAAAATTACATGCATTTATGTTCTAATCTTGACCATTCATGTAAGATCTAATGATCAAGACTCACTCATCTCATCCTCTTATAATAAACACTCCTCTCACCTGATACATTTCCTATATATATATATATATATATATATATATATATATATATATATATATATATATATATATATATATATAGTTACATGCATTTATGTTCTAATCTTGACTATTCATGTAAAATTTAATGGTTAATATTTATTCCTCTCACTTTTTACAATAAACACTCCTCTCATTAAAGTAAAATCACACACACACAAACACACATATATATATATATGAAATAGGAAGAAGAATACGCCCAGAGCATCCTTGGCGTAACAATTTGTATAGGAATAAGTTCTTATTAGGAAATAATACTACTGTATGAATATAAGAAGAGATAAAGAACACGTTTAAGTTACACGTTTTGTGGTAACAAATAAATGAGTATATATTTGGTTTAGTATACTTGACAATTAAATTGATGATGAAAACAAAAATCAGTCCAAATAAAATAAATAAATAAATTATCCTAAAGTGTATAGGTAGGACATTACAATAAATATTATTTAAATATTCTTATTATTAAAATTTGTATGATTAAAATTTAAAGACAATAGATTTTATAAATATGAAAAAAATAATATTTAAAGGACATTTTATGAAGGCATATTTTTATTTTTCTCTTATTTATGATTAATATATGTAATAAAGTATGTATTTTTTCTAATTTATTAAAAGTGAAAAGTCATAAAAGATTTAAAGGGAAGGAATGAAATATAAAAAAAGTAAACAAAGTGAAGTTATATTTAAAAATAAAATCAAAAATCAAAAATTAGGAAAAAGTCATACGACAACTTCTATAAAACACCTTTTATATATTATTATAAATAGATAAATTATATTCTATATATATATATATATATATATAATATAAAAAAGATCAATTTATATCAATGTAAATTTTTTTTACAACTATTTTTAATTATTAATTTCACTTTTATCTAATAGTTATTTTTAATAAAATAATCTCAATCATTAGATGAAAGTAAAATTAACAGTTAAAAATAAATATAAAAAAATTTATATTAATATAAGCTGATCTTTATATATATATATATATATATATATATATATATATATATATATATATATATATATATATATATATATATATATATATTATAGTAAATCAGATTAAAAATATCATTACTGACCATTTCGTAAAAGATTAATGCATTAAAATACACTTGTGTTTTTATCGTGGAACGCACTAGTTAAGTAATTATGCCAATATAACGTCATGTATAACAATTTTACAAAGACTCTTGCAAATTATGGCTGTTGAATTTTTCCATTAGCTTCATACACTATCATTTTACCGAGTAGTTTATTAATCTATAAGGATTGAGGGGGAGTAGAAGCAACTTCGCCTTGACATCAACACCACTGGGATCTGGCAAGGATTGACATGCATGTTACAATGTGTCTAAATTAACTTCTCAACTAACTTTTTAACCCGTGTTTCACACAGGTGTTTGTATAAATATTTATAATTTTTATTTTAAAAGTAATATTTTTAATTCTTTACAATCACAAATTTAGTAATAAATTGAGAGTGAAAATTAAAAGGTGCAAACTCAAGTTATTAATAAATATAAATATTTAAATAATATTTTATAAGTTTATTCAAATTAGTCAAAAATATTATATTTATTTATCCACTTTATAATCATTAATTATGTTATAGAGAAAAAAAAATTATTGCTCCTAGAACCAATGTTTTAAAACCCAAATTGGACCAATTAGTTTAACTGGTCAGATCATGAATTTGTTATATCTTTCAGTCTAATTGCATCTCTTTACGTTATCTAGTTCAATTACAGTTCAACCACTAATTTAACCGATTAAACCAATTGAGCTATAACCTAGCGTTCTTATAGATTTAATTTTTAAAACATTGCTTGGACTACCAAGAGTTTCTCTTGATGAGATGACATTGCATCCACCAACTTTATTATATTCATCATCTTATTGAAGCTTTTTATTTTGAAATTGTTGTTTTCAATTTGTTGATAGATGACATAAATAGTACATAAAAAATAGAGCAAAAAAAGATTATATAAATAGTTTATGAAATATATTGTAATGTTTATAAAAACATTATTTTGTTGTTATTAATATTTTAGGTTTTTAAGATTTTTTTTTACATGTTTTTGTAGTTCTTTTGTTCAATTTTTTGGTTGAAAAAATTTTCTATTTAAACTTCATGAATATGTTGCATTAAATACTCTTGGGTGGAATTAAATAGTTTTAGTGTTTTATATTAAATGGTTTCAAGTAAAATTAAATAGTTCAAAAAAAACTTTTATTGGAAAATGCTACATCATCACTTAAGATGATTTAGAATTAGAGGCTTGCAAGAGCCTACTTTAATATATAGTGTATAGATATAGATACATAAATTTAATTATAACCTTAATCGTGTGAATAGTATAGGGCTCCAAAGGTTGTGTGGTAAATATGGATTCAGAGGTGGTTGTGAATCTCGAGTTGAAAGGGTGTTCATCATTGTGTTTTACTTGTCCAAGAGATTCGAGCTTGGCTCCATGAAGATTGGGTGGTATTGTTAGCTCATTCGCTCAAAAAAAGTAATATGTGTGCGGATTTCCTTGGCAGGATGGGCCACTCAAGTTCATTCTCTTGTATTATTGTGGATGTCCCTCTTCAACCTCTTATTAGCCTCATGCGGCCATACTCTGTGGAGATATTGTTAGAATTTTTTTATAGATTAGCATAAATCATTTATAATTTTTTAAAACTCACATTAATTAGATGTCAAAATTATTAGAGCATTTCGTTTAGCCCGAGTTGTGATCAGTATTGTTATTGAGCTTGAAGTTGTTAAAACACTGCTCATATGTGAGTTTTGTTTATGGGTCTTATATATGAGTTTGTCATAGTGGATAAGTTTAACATGTTTTAGTTATTCTAAATATACAGAGAGACTCATATTTCTAGCCACTCTAATGCGTATATCATTGATACTGACGCGTGAGTGACTACTGTGGAATATGAATAGTATCTCTCTCTTATCGAGATTGGTTTTAAAGGTTTCAACTATGATATCCTCATCGATACCTTTTCAAGATAACCTTAAAAACTCATCATATATTTTGATATGTCATAAATTTTAGGATTAATACATTCGAAAATTTTTAGCATTTGGTATCAAAGTCAGGTTTTAATCCTAATTATGACTATCAATTTTCTATTTTACCTAAAAAATCGTATAAGGTTAAAAGTTGAAGAAACTTGAAATCTTAACATATGTGATGTTTAATTCAATTTTTTTTAAATCGATTTCAAAAATAAAATTAGGGCTTTTGTAGATCAAGATTTGGGGAGACATAAGAATTGTGTTAAATGGTAAATCAACAAGTGAGAATTTCACAAAACAAATTTGTGAATTTTGATTTGGATTTTGTTCAAAGCCTTTTGTTTTCTATGGACTGTTTTCAAAAATCAATTTAGGGGTTTCATAGATCTTGATTTTCCAAATCCAATGACATAAAAAATCGTTGTTTTTTATGGAGAATTGAAGATTAAATCATAAAAACTCTGAAAACCTCAAATTTTGTTCCCTGCGTTCTTTGAACCATTTCTTTTGGAACTTTTCAAAAATTAAAGTTAGGGGTTTGTAGATCTTTGTATTTCGAGTTCCATGACACCAAAATCATTGATTTTGGTTGAGAAACGAGGAGGAATTGGCGTGCGACCTGCGAAGAAAGTTTCAAGTTCTATAACGGGTTGCGCGACCTAAATCTATAAAACGGGAAAGGAAGACATTGTTCCTTTTCTTTGCCCACGCACACACTTAGCGTGTGTAGGCGCATAACGCTATCTTAGACTTGATTTTTCAATTTTGTTTTTTGGGCTGTGCTCTGCAAACCGTTTTCTATTTTTTGGTGATTTTATTTAATTTTTATAGGCCTAAAATTATTTATTAGAATTTTTCCAAATTTTAAAATGTCAAAAATTGTAGCGTACTCTCCAAATTTTGAGCTAGAATATTTTATGCATAATTGTAATATTGTAAGGCATGATATATATTGTGCACTCTCAGAGTTGATGTTGTTTAGTCTCTGAAATAATTTGGGGTGCCTTTTGTGCATAAATTAATATGTAATGTTTTGAAAACTATTTATTTTGTTGTTATTTATGCGATTTGATTCTGAGAGTTGTTGTTTATAGTATTGTGGTATTGTTTTGGGGCACTTTGCATGATTGTGAGATCACTTTCTAGGAACCAATTATGTTGAGGTGTAATTTTATTGATATTTTGTCAATAATGTTACATTTGGGATTGTGTTGATGATGCACTTACCCTATCGTTTGTCCTCATTAATATAATTTCTGATGATTTGTTAAAGGCATTGAGGTTGTGCCATTAGAATTCTCAGTATCCTCTCAGTACTAGCTTTGGGGACATGATTTTGATTTCTGTGAGAGTCTACTCATGTCTTGTAATTCGGGACCTTTAGGCGGGATTGCAATTGCATGAGAAAGCTTCATTATGGTTATTTGCTCAAATATTGTACATGTTGATATGCTTGACAAAATCTCCCTTTAATGTATCATTTTTTCAAGCTTTATCAATGCAAATGAATGTTTTAACAAAATTGAATATGACTAATTATGAGGACTGGGTGAATTATGTGAAATTGTACCTTGCTGTTTCTAATGTTGATACTGCTCTCACTGTGGATGAACCTTAAAGACCCACAAATGCATCTTTCGCTGCAGATAGGAAGAAGCAAGAAAAATGTGTTTAATCCAATAAAGTCTGTTTGATGACCATGAAGTATAACATGGATAAGACCATTAATTAGAGCATTCCTTAAACAAATAATGCTAAAGAGTTTCTCAAATATGTTGGAGAGAAATTCAAGAAGTTTGTTAAAATTGAAAAGGCCTTCTACCTCTCTTTGTTGACAAAGACTACACATGATGGTGTAAGTAATGTTCGTGAATATATCTTGAAGCTTGTGAAGTGATACAACAAGTTAAGATCCATGAAAGTGGAGTTGGGAGATGACTTCCTGGTCTGACAGGAGTTTGAATCTCTTCCATCTAGTTTTGATGTTCTAAGGACTACTTACAACGCTTAAAAAGAGAAGTGGACTATCGATGAGCTTATATATGTTTTTACTCAAGAAGAGCAAACCATGTAAAAGGGCAAGGCCCATAATGTTCAATTTGTTTCTCACAAGAATGGTGATAAGAAGAAGAAATTTGTTAAAGGGAAGAACAATAAGCCCCAATTTTTTTAAAAAAAATAAAGGATTGATAAGCCTGGATATCCTTTTGGGTCACCTTCTGATCCTGGTGAGTCTTCTGGTGTTAAGCCCAAATATCGATTTGACAGAAATTATTATTTATGTGACATATATAAGCATAAGTAGTTCAATTGTTTGAAGTTTAAGAGTCGGCTTGAGAAAAAGAAAGGAATTCAGAAGTAGGAGGAGACCAAGTGAAGGGGAGTTGACGATCATAGTAGGACATGGAGCTAGAGTCAAAGTACAACATATAGGACTAGTTTCTTTAAAGTTGTGTGTTGGACATATTTTAGTTTTGAAAGATATAATTTATGTGCCTTCTATGAGGAGGAATTTGGTTTTAGCTTCTGTTTTGAATAGTTATGGCTACTCTTTTTATTTTAGTAATGAAATGATTTTTTATATTATGATTATGTTCTTGTTGGTTTTGGAGTCTTGTCTAATGGTCTATACATGTTGGATGTTGATTTCCTTTTCTGTTAAACAACGACATTCAAATATCAATAATGTTATGAGGAATAAGCGTGGTAGAGTTGCTGAAAACTCTTATATGTTATGGCACAAACGTTTAGGACATATCTCTAGGGAAAGAATGATCAAGGAGAATACTTTTCATGATTTGGACTTCTCTGATTTTGATGCTTGTGTTGATTATATAAAAGGAAAAGTTATAGTTGGAGCCAGAAGGAGTAGGGTTACCACAAGTGAAGGAATACTACAGTTAATTCATATAGATATTTGTAGGCCCATTACTCCTATTGTTATGGGCAATTTTATCATCTTTATTAATGACTTCTCTAGATACGAGTGGATTGATTTGTTGCGGGAGAAATCTCACTTTTTAGATGCCTTTAAACCACTCAAAGCCACTATTGAATTGAAATTTAGTAAGTAAAACAAATGTGTGAAGTCTGATAGCGGTAGTGAGTACTATGACAAGTATGATGAAACTAGTAGAAATCCTAGATCTTTTGTTAGGTTCTTACAGGACTGTAGTATTGAGACATAGTACATCATGCCTAGCATTCCATAACAAAACAGAGTTGCAGAAAGGCGAAAATGTACTCTTATGGATATAGTGAGATGTATTCTTAGTCATTCTCCTCTTCGAGAATTCTTGTGGGAAGATTCCTTGAAGACTGCTGCCTATATATTGAATTATGTGCCAAGTAAATCTGTGTCGAAGACTCTATATGAGCTTATGTTAGGCAAACGGCCTACCTTAAAGCATTTTCGTGTTTGGGGTTGTAAGACAGAGGTGAGGCCTTATAACCTACATTTAAAGAAGATTGATCCCAAAATCATTAATGGTTTCTTCATTGGTTATTGTATTGGCTTAAGGGGCTCTAAATTTTGTTGTCCTTCTCATACTACTAGAGTTATTGAATTCGATCGGACTGTCTATTTTGAAGGGGACTTAGAGCATGATGGAACTAAGGAGCCGTGTTTGTTGATTTTAGAGAGGAGCATGTTGTTGTTCATATTCATGTTATACCTTTTTCAAGGATAATGTCATCTCTTTTGATCCATAATGATGATGTTGTTGATAATGTTAATGTCCCTCAACAAGTTAAAAATAATATACATAATCCATATGTTGTTGTGACCCCAATGAGAAGATTTGAGTGGGTTCCTATATCCATTGAGTCTACTAGATTCAAGGATTATGTTGTGTACCTGTAGAAGCATAAGTTTAATTTAATTGAGGATTCTGATCCTATTTCCTTTCAAGAGGCTATGGTTAGTTTTGATAGTACACAATGGTTGGTGGCTATGGAGGAGAGTTGGCTTCTATAAGAAAAAATAATGTTTAGGAACTAGTGGAGTTGTCTGCTGGTTGTAAAATTGTTGGTTGCTCATTTTGATTTAGAGCTTCATCAAATAGATGTTAAGACTGCCTTTCTAAATGATGATTTGTATACGGATGTGTATATTGATCAACCAGATAATTTTATTGAAGATGGTAAAGATCACATGATATGTAAATTGAAAAGATCTATTTATGAATTGAAATAGACTTCCAGACAACAGTACTTGAAATTTGATTAAATTGTTGGCTTTCTTAGCTTTAAAGAAAATAATGTTGACCAATGTATTTATCTGAAGTTTAGTGGGAGCAAATTCATCATTCTTGTTTAAATGTTAATGATATATTGTTGGCTAGTAATGATGCTATTTTTATGAATGAGACTAAGTAGATGTTGATAACGCACTTTGATATGAAAGATTTTGGTGATACCTCTTTTGTATTGGGCATTGAGACCGTAACAGATCTCGTGATATTCTTAACTTGTCTAAAAAAACTTATATTAAAAAAAGGATTTTGAATAGATTTAATATGAAATCTTGTAATCCTTGTACTGCACCTATTCAAAAGGGTGAAAGACTCTCCAATACCAGTATCTTCAAAATGATAAAGATGTTACTGAAATGGAGAAGGTCTCATATGCTTCTGTTGTTGGCAACCTTATATATGCTTAAGTTTGTACACGTCTTGATATTCCTTTCGTTGTTAGTGTACTTAGGAAATACTTAAGAAAACCTGGTGTGGCTCATTGGTAGGCTGCAAAACAAGTTATGAGGTATCTACAAGATACCAAAGATTATATGTTCACCTATAAGAGATCAGTTCACCTTGAGGTGATAGGCTATTCTGATTTTGATTATAGGGGTTGTCCAGATGACCACAAGTTCACATCAAGGTATATCTTTATGTTAGCAGGATGAGTTGTTTCTTGGAAAAGTGTTAAACAGACACTTACAACTACTTCCACTATGGAGACAGAGTATATAACTTGTTATGAGGCTACGCGTTAAGCAGTATGGTTGAAAAAATTAATTACTGAATTCCATGTTGTGGAGAGTATTTCAAGGCCTCTTATTATTTATTGTGATAATCTTGTCGTGGTGTGCTTCTCTCAAATCAATAAAAGCTCTAAGCGCTTAAAGTATTTTGACACAAAATACATACTTGTTAGATAGAAGATTAAGGAATTTCAGACTTGTGTCGAGCATATCCCTATAGAACTTATGATTACAGACCCTCTAACTAAAGGTTTAACTTTTAAAGTTTTTGTTGATCATGTAACTCGTATGGGTATAGTGAGGTTTTTTGGTGTTTTAGGTTAGTGAGAGTTTGTTTCATGATTTTTATTGTGATATCATTTTATTATTATGTCTTGAGACTTTAAACAATTATATCGTTATTATTATTGTTTTTATATAATATTGTTATTATTATTATCTGCACAATTTTGTTTGCATTATGACGTATTTTGGATATATTTTGGACTCAGTCTCATTTTGTTATTGTGCTGAGATATTTGTTAAATCTCATAAAGATCTTGGGTATGTTTGGGCCATTTTGTTAGAAAATGCACTTTGATCAAATATTGACATGCAATTTTGATATGTTTTCTCATTACCCATATATCATATTTTGTTGGGTCACTGTGATATGAGTATCTTGCATGTATGATATTAGTACTCCTTCGAGTATGATTCTTTGCGTTGTTGAGATGCTTGCAATCTCATTTTGGACCAATTATTGAGAGTGCTGACTCGATTTTGACATCACGTTGTAACCACATATCGTTTGATTAATCTGGAGAATTATTTTCTTAATGAAATAATGTAATATGACTTATGTCGTTCAAGTGGGAGAATGTTAGAATTTTTTATGGGCTAGCATAAATTGTATTATAATTTTATAAAATTTAGATTAATTAGATGTCAAAATTATTAGAGCATTTTGTTTAACATGAATTGTGATCAGTATTGTTATTGTTATTGAGCTTATTGTTAAAGCACTGCTCATATGTGAGTTTTGTTTTTAGGTCTAGCATAATATCGCAACCGAGACCGTAGCGAGAGCGGCGAACAAATAAATTGTTAGGAGTCGCTACCAATTTTATTTTTATTAGGAAAAATTGAAAAACCTAAAATGGTCTACATTCAAAGACTCAGATTCGGGAGTCTGATTATGCATAGGGAATGATGAAGACTTAACCCCATAACACCCCTAATACATCCATATTAAAACGGTTACCCTAAGATCATTGTGCAATGATTTGATAATCTAAAAATATATTTGTTTTAACCATTTTTGAAAGATAAACTAAAAAATAAATAATTTATGAAAATTTAATTTTTGACTTGACGGAATAGGAGTTTCACACTTACGTATCCTCAGGTGCAATGAGAAACTCAAAGTCACGTAGTTCTGTATAGAAAAATGATTATGAGTTGGTTATTTTTAATTTTTTAAAAAAAAAGTTTAATCATCAAGTTGTCACAACTCAGATGATTACAAAAGTTATAGGATTAACAAATTGTCACAACTCAACTAATTTCATTTTATTCTTCTAAACAAGATTCAATTATTTTTTTATTTTTATCATTTTTTTAATTTTTTTGTTTTTAATTTTTTAGCCCAATGAGCCTATTAATCTAAGTCCATTTCTCAACAAAAAATATATATCAAAATTTGAAAATGAAAAACAACACATGGATACACTTACGAAAAAAATAGAAAAGCAAGGGGGAATTCTTTTTTTTTTTTAGTTGCAGAGGCCGGTCGAGGTAGAGGGACGCGATCAGCTGGCGGCTATACAGCCCGACAATGGGTTATCGTGGGATGGATTGGGACGTTGGGAGTTTGGTCGGATCCGGTTTCAACGACTGAGTTGAGATGACGGCGCGATTGAGTTCAGTGGAGGTGACGCGATGCGGTTGGTGTTGATTTGCGGGTTATCGGCGACTGGGCTTACGAATCTGATCTTGGGGGGAATAGCGCAATGAGCTACAGATGCTCAGCTGTCGTTGCAGATCGGTTCCGATCTGGGCTCGACGGGTTACTAGGCGTGGTGCGACTGATCGGATCTAGACACGAATGGCGATCGACGGTGCGGGTTCTGGTTTGAGTGGGTCTGGTTCGTGAATAGCAGTGGCTTCGTCAATGCATAGTGAGGCTGGGCTTGCGGATCTGATCGTTGGGTGGCGCAACTCACGATTTGATGAACATAGTCGACAACGGCTTGGATCCGCACATTAAGACTTGGATCTGGGTCTAGCGGCCCGCAGTTGCAGGTGAACGATGAGGAAGAGGTGTGGCGATGCAGGTCTAGGTCGATTCTGCAATGCGACGAATGAGATCTGTTGTTTCCGGTCTAGTCGGTGGTGCGGGGTTGGTGGGTCACGTTTTGGCTATGGTGTTGGTGAGGTTGGTTATTTGGTTGAAGGTTGAAGATGAAGTAATGGTGGGTGAGATGGTGTTTATGAAAGAGGTTGATTATGTGGGTGATGAAGATGGTTCTTTGCCGGGGTGATTTGGTGGAGATGAAAGTGAAGGTGGTTATGAAGAGGTTGGTTATGGAGGTAATAGACGTGGGGATGGAGAAAAGTGGTTGTGTGAAATCAAAAATATGGATATGGGGTTTGTAATTGGCAGAAGTCTCTTTGGGGATTAGGCTCTTAGCTTTAAGCTGTGTGGGGGGTAGGTTGTTAGCTTTTAGACTATAGTCCTGAAAAACGTGTAGGTTATGAATTTTTATAAAAAAAAAATTAAGGTTTGGAAAGTAATGATAATAAAGTTTAAGTTTTTTATGATGAGTTTGTTTATGATGAGTTTAACTGTTAGGTTTAACTGTGTGGGGGGTAGGTTGTTAGCTTTTAGACTGTAGTCCTGAAAAACGTGTAGGTTATGAATTTTTATAAAAAAAAATTAAGGTTTGGAAAGTAATGATAATAAAGTTTAAGTTTTTTTATGATGAGTTTGTTTATGATGAGTTTAATTGTTAGGGTTTGTTTATGATAAGTTTAATGATAATTGCTAAGGTTTATTTATGATAAGTTTAATAACATATGAGTTATGAGATGTATAATGAGTCAATGAGTCATATTATGAGTTAATGAGTTAGGTTATGAGTTTCTGTCAGAAAATTGAGTCATTTTATATTTTATATTTCTTTTTCTTTTTCTTTTTTTCTTTACCAAAAAGGTGTTGATGTCTCGGACAAAATTATATGTTCACATATATGAGTTTGCCATAGTGGATAGGTTTAACCCATTTTAGTTATTCTATATATATAGGGAGAGACTCTTATTCTTAATCACTCTAGTGCGTACAGTTGCCTCATTAATACTGACACATGAATGACTACTGTAAAATAACAATAATATATCTCCCTCATCGAAATTAGTTTTAAAGGTTTCAACTATAATATCATCTTCACCACTTTTTCAAAGTAACCCTAAAAAATTCATAATATATTTTGATATGTCATAAATTTTAAAATTAATAGATTCAAAAAATTTTAGCAGATATCTCAACTTCAATTTGTGTGTAATTTTGTTTTCCTTTTGAGTTGATGGGCCAGTTGATTATTAAAAAAATACATTTAATCATTTGTATAAATATTTATTTATCTCTTTAATATCTTTCTTTTCTTGTATTTTGCTTCCAAGCAAGAAAATTTTCTTTTAAAATACGAGAAAAAAATTTCATGATAATTTATTGGTGGGTGATTGATATTGAGCCTGTTTGAATAAGTATTTTTTAATTAAAAAATGCGCTTATTTTTTTTAGAAAAAGTACTTTAACATATTTTTAAGTATATTTGGATGTAACTTTAAAACAAAAAACGTAGAAGCAGAAAAAAGTACTAAAATTACTTAATTCTAAAGTTGACAATTGTCTGCATCTAAAAAAATGAAAGAAAAAGAGGTTTTTAAATATAATTTTATGAAAGTACTACTAAAATAAACACTTCTTAAATATTACACTCAAATACAAAATAACTTTTTTAATAAAAAAACACTACTAAAATAAAATGTATAAAAAAGCACTTTTTTATGAAAAATGTATCCAAATGAGACCAAATATCAAATAAATGGAATGGTAACTCCAGATAACTTTGTTCCGTAGCATAATAAGACTCTTGTCTTAATCCTCAAAAACAATCTCCTTATTATGAATTGATTGGGACTTCAAGTCCTATTTATACAACCAACTATTACTAAGTAACAAAGTAACTAAGTGTAATTCTTACCCGTGATTCACGTAATGAATTTTTAGCCTCTACCAAATATAACTTTTAATTAATAAATATTTAACAAATCTTTAATACTATTTTTGGTGTGAAGGAATGAAATACTATACTACATTAAATCCTAAAATCAAAGAATTCTTATGTTTGTTTGATGAAAAGAAGACATGGAATGTCATTCTTATTTCAAATCTTATTCCACAAATTCATAAGTTTCTATTCCTAAAAAAAGAGATGGTATTGAGATTCTATATGTTTGTGGAATAATTTATATATTTTTCTTAATGTATCTCTTACTAATTTATGAAATGACATAACTTATCTTTTTTATATTTTATAAAATATTCTTTCTCCCTTTGATATTTGACCTTGAAACTTTCTTTATGATGTAATTTTTATTTTATATTTTCATGGAACTATTGATTTTTCTACAATATGTTGGATAGTTTTTAATCCTAATTTTATTGAATTTTTATCTTAAAATTAATATTGTACTAATATTATAAAGCACATGACCACAATTATAACATATTAATTATAAGGAAAAAACCATTAAGGGAAAAAATATTATCAGGAATTATTTTACCAAGTTGTTTAAAAATTAATCTTAAATATTACTTTAGAAAATAGTATTTGTATTATATGTAAAATATATGTAAAGAAAGTTAAAATTTTTATTTTTTTCATTAGGAATATTTATGTCATTTATATCAATTTAAATTATATTTTATATTATATCACATACACTAAATTGTAAAATCATTTTACATGTCATTTTATTTCTAATTATACCAAATTATATAGAATAAGAATAAGATTCTTATACCAAATTATTGATTTTTATTTTTATTCTATATAATTGCATTCTTTACACTAAATGTAACATTAATGTTTATCAGGAAAAACGATTCATTAAGAGTGTTAATAATAAAAAAAAAACTTCGGTACCATAAAAACTTGTATATATAAGTTCAATTTTGATCAATTATTACATATTAGTTAAATTTTTCAAATAAAATTATTATCATAGTTAATTCTTTTCATTATATAACAATTAATAAGACATGATTAAATTAATGATAATATAGTACAACTGATTTTAATTTTGATGTATCAATTAACTTTTGATAAAATGCACTTTGTCCCCCTAATTTAGTGTTATTGCACTTTCCACCCTCATATATATAATTGAGCACATTACACCCTAATTTAATATTATGTTTTGCAATTCTTACCATTTTATTAAAATTTAATATTATTTAGTTCTAATTATTTCTAATTGTTAAAAATACTCATTCTCTAACTTCTTCGTCCTCCCTCCTCTGTTGCTCCCTATTCTTACCTTTACCATCCCCCATCTGTCTTGTTATTTCCTAGACAATTATATCGGGGAACATGAGTTTTCAACATTATTCTATCTTGTTATTTAAGACTAGCTACAAGGTCAAAAGTAATAAAAGAAAATGACAGAACCATGCATTAAAAAAAAAAAAACTCACTATACCTCCAAAGCTCTACTAAGCCCTCTCCTTTCTTTGCCTAATTCATCGAACAAATTAAACCAATTATTATCATCCATTTTTCTCATCCCTAAACCCAACATTTATTTCGTCACTGTCTCCATTCCTTTAAACTGATACCATTTGCCCCCATATGACCCTCCCGAACCTCCTTGCAAGACAAATCAAAATTGCATTTTGGAAACATGATTAATATGGCTAATGGGTTAATGATTAATTTAACTAATATTTAATTGCTAGTGAAATAGCTATGTTACACATTAGAGCCAAACACCTAGTAGACTCAGAAATGGAAATATAAGATCCAACCATTTAAGATTTTGAAAAACGTATAGACCAAAAATTTAGAAAAAGGCTAAGGCTTTTGTGGTATGGTGCAAGATTTGAGACTCAAAAAAATAGGGGTGCACACGGGTCGGGTTGGGTCGGGTTTGGGGAGAAAAAATGTCTGAATCAATCAAACGAAGTCAGGTCGGTTTAAGGGATTTTTTGATAACTCGAAACTTGAGAGAAATCGGGTTAGTTCGGGTCCTAATCGAGTTGAAATGTAATTTCAAACAAATTTTTTTTTCTATTTTTGGGTGATCGGGTTGGTCGGGTTGGGTGGTCGGGTTGGTCGGGTTGGGTGGTCAGGTTGGTCGGGTTGTGAACATTTCCTAATAGAAATTACTCAAAACGACGTTGTACTCGGATAATCGGGTCATCGGATTAGTTAGTGAAACCCGCCACCCGAACCGACATATGAATGGGTTGGTCGGTTTCAACCCGACCCGAACCGGATATTTAATGTTGGGTTGGGTCGGGTTGCTTGGGTGCTCGGGTTGGGTTCGACCCATGTGCAGCCTTACAAAAAAATGGAGAAATTCTTGTTGAAATGTTATATATTTTTTAAATTTTTAATAATTTATAAACGTTAAATAAAAAATAAATATATTTAATATTTTAAAAATATAAAAAATATTTAATATTTTATTTATTTAATAATTAAAAAAATTAATAAAAATATTTAATAAAAAGATACAACATTTCTCATTCTTGTTTGCTTAGAATTAACACGTTACCTTTGCACACAATGAATAATAAAATGATAACACGTAGCAAATGGGACCCGTTAACCAACTCATCAAAATAATAATAAATAAAAGAAACAATGAGCTTAGCCGACAGCTTGAACAGTCCTTTTTCTCTACCAAGCCTGCTAAGGTTTTTTTCCGGGACAGTGACACTAGACGCAGGGACTTTAGCTGATTAGCTCCAACTATTCAATTAATTAATAAATTATAAATTAAAAAAGAAAGGACAACCTTCATTGGTTAATAAAATAATTAATTTAATTAATTTATTTCTCATATCATTAATTTATTAGCTTCAGAAGAACTCAAAATACTGAAAAAATCTGTATTAAATGAGTTAAATGAATAATTATATAAGTGAGCTTGACACTACATATTGACTCAAAATTTTAAGACTAATAGTTATGAATTTTTTTCACTTATATAGCTTTCAACTTATTCATTCCTTTTTAATATGAGACTTATTTTTTCACATCTAACTCACACTTACGTTCTCAATAATCTCTTTCTCAAGTGAATCTTTTACACACGGTCAGTCTCTCTTAAGAGGAAGCCTTTCGAGTTTTTGACAGTGTCACCAAGAGTTCAACCTGCATTCAAGGGCCTCATCTCCTATAGATCAAGCCAAACACGTTCTTCTTCATACTTATACCGTCGTCGTCTGTCATCACAACTGAATCATCGACTCTGATACTACTTGTTAAGATCGGGAGAGCCCAAAACACCAATGAGATCTACATCTAATAGGCTAAGCGAAGAACCATATAAGTGAGTCTTTCACACATGGTCAGTGGAAGCCTTTCGAGTATTTGATAATGTCACCCAAAGCCTAATTCGCATCCAAGAGCCTCATTTTTTCATAAGATTTTCTTCATAGTTGTACTATCGTCGTCCATCTTCCCAACCGAATTATCGATTCTGATACTACTTGTTAGGATCTGGGAGTCCAAAACACGGAGACACTAGTAAAATCTGCATCTAATAGGCTAAGTGAAGAACCATATAAGTGAGTCTTTCCACATGGTCAACAATAGCCTTTCTAGTATTTGACAGTGTCACCAAGATTCTAATTCATATCCAAGAGCCGTCATCCATCATCCATCATCCAAATCAAACCATTGGTTCTGATACTATTTGTTAGGATCGTGGGAGTCCAAAACATGAGGAGATCTGCATCAAATAGGTTAAGTGAAAAATCATATAAGTGGACTTGTTAGGATACTACTTGTATAGCCGTCATCCATCATCCCAACCGAATCAACGGCTTTGATACTGCTTGTTATGATCGGGGGAGCCCAAAACACCAATGAGATCTGCATCTAATAGACTAAGCAAAGAACTATATAAATGAGTCTTTCACACATGGTAAACGGAAGCCTTTGGAGTATTTAATAGTGTCACCAAGAGCCTAACTCGCATCAAAGAGCCTTATCTCCTTACATGTTCTTCTTCATACTTGTATTCACACATGGTGAGCGGAAGCCTTTCAAGTATTTGACAATGTCACCAAGAGCTCAATTCATAGCCAAGATCCGTCATCCATCATCTAATAGGCTAAGGAAAGAATTATATAAGTAGACTTGATACTACATCTTAACCCAAAATATTAAAAAGTCTATGAGTCTTTTTCATTTATATACCCTTCAACTTGTTCATTTATTTTCAATGTGGGACTTATTCTCCCATATCTAACCCACACTTGCATTCTCAACATAGTTTAAGTGATTTTCAGTCTTCTCTTTCAATTTTATATTTCTCATTTATGATTCTTATGACCAGTATTTGCACTCTCTCTTTGGCACCCCCAACAAGCTCATGGTGAAATCTAAATCCTTCGAGATATGGATGACCCTAGCATGGTCTCAAGTCGGTGCCTATATCTCCCACCAACATCAAGACCATGAAGCCCCAAGCAGTATCACTCGCAACACCTAAATAGAGAATCATTACCTAAACTTAACCCTCTGTTGCTTTGTGCCCAAACAGAGAACCATCTCGTACAGATCTCACTCGCAAATTCCTCCACCAAAGTTCTTACCTTTTACCGTATCATATCCTCACGCCATAGCCATGCAAACTACCTAAGAATCCAAACTTCCAACACTGCCAAATCGACCTCTGCGTGCAAGATCCCGTCAAAAGCAGACACACCACCAATAGAAACACCTCCAATAGAGCCCAAATTCCAACTTCTGAACCACACACATACCCATTTTGTCTCGTCCCTTGTGCATGTAGCCTAAAATAGTTAACCATATTTCAGTTTTGTGTGTTAACCTTATCTACTATGGCATAATCTCAGGTAAAATTTGGGTGTGATTAGTTTGTGCCTATGAAGCACATACATGGACACGGACATGGGACACAACACAGATACGTATACGGATACGGACACGGGACACGATACGGACACGAGACACGATACGGACACGAGACACGACATGGACACGGACATGGAGATACACCAAATTTAAAAAATATAGGACACAGACACAGCATATATATATAATTTTAAAATTTAATAAAAAAGATTCATAATTCATTAATATCATTTCTATAAGCTTGAAGATTTATAATATTTTAATATATGTCATATGTGTCAATATTTGTTACCTCGTAAGTCCCTCCTAAAAAATATGGAACATAATTTTTATTGACATATTCTAAAAAATCTCCTAAACTAACTTCTCCTAATAGAACTAATCATGTATAATTACATGTGCATAAAAAAAAATTAGATGAAATATTGATGTGAGGCAAGTTTCGATGACAACGAAATGGACGAAATGATACGAGCAGAGGTAGAAGGAGCTGATGAAAATAGTAGTGTGTGAAAAGATAAAACTTAAAATATTAATATGTGAAAATAGTGGCTTAGGACGTCAGTCATGTGATTGAGTTTGAGTGGGTTGCGAGCTTACTAATTGAACGTTAGTCATGAAAACTAATTATTATTTTTAAATATTAATGAGTCATGTTCAAGTTGTGTTCTAATCGTATCCAAACGTGTCTGAGAAGTGTCTGAGCATATCCGAGAAGTGTTCGAGCATGTCCAAGACGTGTCCAAACTGAAAAAAATAATTTTTTTAATCTAACACATTCGAATGTACAAGACACGTGTGTAATATGAGTATCTCTATATGTCTGATATAGATATGTATCTGACATGTAAATATATCTCATAATTGACATGTAAACATATCTCATAATTGACATGTCTGTGTTTCATAAATTTGTGCAAATCAAAGGGGCTGGGGTTGGCGTTGAGAGAAATTCTTGAGGAAGAACAGGATCATAACTTAAAAAAAAAGAGGAAAAAATAAAAAAAGAAGAAAGAAGCGCTTAGCGGACATAGTAGGAAAAAAGGAAGTCGGCTAAGCTTTCCTTTTTATTATTTTTTTCATTATTAATGAGTTGGCTAGTGGACCAATTTTTTATGTGTTATCATTCTATTATTCGTTGTGTGCAAAAGTAACGCGTTAAGACTTTGCCCAAGAATTTCTCCAAAAGAGGACTGCCATTACATCCAAAGAGGGAGAGAATCAAAGTATATATTATAATGGTCAAGATGAGAATTGCCATTGAAAAAAATTGAGTCTCTTTTGAAACTTTACCACAAAATTCACGGGTTGTAACTTCGGGAGATGAGTTTGGATTAATGGAGACGTTTATCATGGTGGGTGTACCTGTGTACTAAGTGAGTTTTACTCACTATAATCAGCTATTCGTATTTTTAAAAAAATATTAAATATTAAATATTTATTTATGAGTCTGATTATGTATAAATATTATTAATTAAAATTTATAAGTTTTTTATATAATTAATTATTTTTGAAAAAATATATATAAATATTATAAGTTAAAATTTGTAAAAAATTTATATGTACAATTATTTATGATAAAAAAAGATGAGTAGTCTAAGATTTTTATGTATAAACTTGAGTATATGTATAAATATTATCCGTTAAAATTTAAATTTTTTTTGTACATATAACTATTTATAACAATAAATAAATAAATAAAATGTGATATCTACTTCAAATTATTAGTCATTAATATTGATCATTAATTTAATTTTATGACAAATTAACGATGTCGGCTGTTGGTGCATGACATGTTAAACATTTCCTAGATTGATATTGAGGAGGAAGAAGACAAGAGAGGCGTAATTTTATAATTTCTGTAAATTTAAATACTAATTTATTTTGATAAAAGGGGAAGAATTGTAATAGATATTATTAAATTGTGGTGTAATATGCTCAATTATATAGAAAAGTGCAATGGGGGATAAAGTGTATTTTACCCTTTAACTTTTTATTTTGTACTATATACGTATTATCCAATCATATTTTTTCATTATCATTATATAACTGATCAGCTTGCAAGTCTCAATAATGCAGTATGGACATGCTAACGATTTGGTTAGATACAACATAGTAAAAAAAAGTTTTAGATTTGATTTTTTTTTCGTACTAGATAACATAGTAAAAAAAAAGTTTTAGATTTTATTTTGTTTTTGGTAAGAGCGTCGAACGAGTTAGATTACCTCATAAATTTACGAGTTTTGACTTAATCCAACTCATAAAATATGAGGTGTGTTAGGTTCGCAGGTTAGGTCAAATTAAAAAATACTCCAACCCACAAAGAACGAATTAGGTGATAGGTTTGGAAAGTGTCGACCCACACAAATCTAACTCATCCAAGTAAGTGTTTTTTTTTGTAAAAGCCATTTAGCTATAATGGCAATTTATGTTATTTTTTTCATAACTTTTCTATATAGTCAATTAAGTTTAAGTGTAGGTATTGTGGTCACATGGAAAATGTGATCAAGAAAATAATAATTAAAAACTTATAAAGCGTCTGACAGACCAATACGATGAAAATTTAACTGATCACTTGAATGACAAAGAGTATCATGAGAAAATTGAGAATAAAATAAATGATTATGTCAATCCATATTCTATATGTGATGATGTTAACTTCAATTAGTGTGATAACGTTAACTTCAATTAGTTAATGTAATTTGTTATTTATATCTTTTAAGACATGTTAGCATACTTTAATTTATTTTAGATTTATGTTAACTTAGTAAAACTTATTAAGTATATTTATAATATTGACTCGTGTTCTTGAGAATAAACTCTTTGGAAAGATTAAAAGAATACAATAAATATAGAATCAAAATTGTGAATTGTATATATTTATGTTTATAAACCAATTAAAGAGAATAAATAACTTAAACAAAATAATATGTTTGTTTTATTAACATTTCATAATTGGATGAAAAATCTTAGAAGAGCTCTACTTACTAGGAAAATTTACATGGTAATAAACCTATAATGCATTTAAAAAAAGCTAGAGAATAGAAGTAAGGTAAAGGAAGTTTTCTTACAAGTATTTTATTTATGAATAGCTTTGTTTAGTTTATTACAGGCTTAGTAAGACTTGTTAGTTGTTAATTTGTTATGTACTTATTGACTTATGATATTTAGTTTATTTGAAATTGAGACCTATTATGTTTGAGTAAGGTCAATTGAGACTTTTGATGTTAATTTAGTAAATTAAGACCTATTATATTTGAAATTGAGACTTATGATGTTAATTTGTTAGATTGTGACTTATTATGTTTGAGATTGAGACTTATAGTGTTAATTTGTTATACTTTGTATTTTGACTTTTTTTTTAGGAATTTTTTTTTAAAAAATATGTCGAACTCACGAGTTTGACTCAACTCAACCTACTCTTGAGCGGGTCAGGTCGAGTTGAGTTGAGTGAAAAAATCGCTTTGACCAAACCTAACCCAATTCACTTTTCTCAGGTCCAAAAATATTGTTGAACTCACTCAACTCACCCATCAGATACTCCTAATTTATGGTACTAGATAACATAGTAGAAAAAAGTTTTAGATTTTATTTGATTTTTTGGTACTAGATAACATAGTAAAAAAAACAAATTTTAGATTTTTTTTAAGAAGTCCTTCATTAATCTTTTGTAAGCATTATTTTAAGTAATTATTAAGTACTTATCTTAAAATGGGACAACTTCTACACTCCTAAACTATTCCTTTAAAAAAATAAATGCAATGGATATGAACTAATAAATAACGACCTCTCGTGTGTTTTTTTGACCTCATTGTTGTTGTTGCTTATTATTATACTCTTTTATTTACTTTACTCTCACTTTTCACTATCCTTTGTAGGCATCAATAACTATTTTTTTTGTATAAATTAAAAATTTAAAGTGATAAAAATGATGTCCCCAAAAAAGCATAAAATAAAATCTGGTAAAGAGTGCCAAATTGTGATTTTTAGTGAGAGATATTCTATTCTTATACTACAATTTTGTGCAAGGCTCTCTTGTATTTTGCCTCTTGTTTATCTCTTCAAACAAAATTAGAGGTATCAAAACGAAATGATTCACTCCAGGTTATGTCAATTTTGAGTTAGGTTGGAGTAGGCAAAAATTATTGCGTGTTAGAAAAATTACTAGCCTAGTTTGACACTATGTGGGCCATAAAGGGTTGGTCGACGCATTGGTCAAAATTATTTTTTTAGAAAAATCTTATGTTTTTAACATAAAAATCTTGTCCTTATATTTTATTATTATATTTTTATTCGCATATTTTAAATAACAAAAAATACAAATAAAATAATTTTTTATGACATAAGTATTAATTTATATTAAAAAATACAAGGTTAAAACACTTTACATATTATATAAATTATTAATAAAGTGATTAAGCATTAGGATAAGGATTGGCCTGACCCACTATGGATCGGCCTACATCGAGCTGAGTCAAAATCAAACTAACTCAAGTAGTGCCAAAATGAAGTTAAACTTATTTTTTTTTCAACTTAACTTATACATTTTATTGGATTATTCAGGTCATTTCATTAAATTTAACTCATTATGACACTCCTTCACAAAAGAAATCACATTTATTTATAGAGGTGAACCATGAAATGTAAATGCAAATTATGTTATGCATCTTTACTCTTGGCATGCTATGCATTGATAGATACGAAGCCATCTAAGACCTAAGCATTTTTAAATGTGTGATTAAAAAATTTAGGGTGAGAGGAATTTTTATTTATTCTAAGGTTAACGTAAATCATTAATTTTAGTGAGAATTTACAGTGTAATTATATATTATCCACAAATGAATAATTCTAAATAAATTTAAACTTAAACTATACAATTATCATGAGTGAAATATCCAAGTAAATCATTTACTATTAGCATCTAAGGCCTACTATACAAAATAAATCAATCAATTAACACTACAAGAAATTCACAAATTAGCAAGACAAATTTTTTCGCTAATCCATTATTAATCCATCGCAAAATATTTTTACAAGAGATTAGCGAGGGACACGTCTGTTAGTTCTTTTTTCATCGCTAAGTAGCGATCGGATGTACCATCGCTAATCCGTTGCAAAATACATGAATTTCCCTCGTTAATCCATCACTAATTCCTCTCAAATTTTAAAAAAATGGAACCTGTATTCCCTTGCAAATCAGCGAGAAAAATTCTGTCGCTATAGTTTAGAAATTCGTACTAATTTTGCTTCCATTGTTGCTGCCTGAAGCACTTCTATTAACACTATATTTTCCAATATTACCTTCAACTAGCACTTCCCTTGCATTTGATGACCCACAGTGTGGAGCAAAAGCAACCATTTTCTTTAACGAAGCATCATCCTGATTAGGTGGTAGCTGGTTCTGCAAGTTGTTAGCAATACATTTATGGTTTTCATAATGGCAATGGAAGTCCTGAGTTGTAGAATCCTTATCTGTGCTCACTCTAGGTGGTGCTAGCACTGTTGTAAAATAAGTTCGTGATCAAGTGAATAAAAATAAGGCTTAAATAGTAATTTGTAAATTTGTATTAATAAGGCGAATAACCTATGACATGTATCCTTTCGAAAAATAATAAAAAGCTTTCTAATATACAAAAACAATAATTTGAAATTTTGTATTAATAATACATGCAAACTAAACCAAAAAGGTGCAATAAAATTGAAATTTCAGTGATTAGAACATCATTATACAGTGCTGCATATTAAGGAATAAGCGATATAAACATTGAGAATGGAATGAAATGGAGGAAAAATAATAAAGTGCTATTTCACATGAGATGATCATTGACCATTCATGAATTCTATCACCTAACTAGCAATCATACCAGTAGTTGGAACAGAGTTTTAATCCCCTATTTTAATTTTATCTCGATCATAAAAATAACCAGCCAAAATCAAAATTTAGCATAGAGCAACAACAATAAAGTTCAGCTCATATCAGTAGGGAGAAACTAAAAGAAACAACCTATGATAGTAAAGGTAGGAGAATTGAAAACCATATTCTATAGGAATATTTCGATCCCAACAGTCAATAGCATCATATAGCAACAACATATATTGAACAAACATCAACAACATAAAATTCATAGAATATGGAGATTACAAGATATATAAAGCAAATTAGGCATTTATACTTTGTTGATTTAATTAATGAAAATAAAGAAGGGAAAGAACATAGTTACGAGTGCTCAATGACGATGGTGTTGTTAGAGTTGGAGGAAGAAGTGCCTCCACCTTGTTGACCTTGATTCTTGGAATAAGAATGGGAACTGGACTCTCTTCTGTAAATAATAAAGCCTACAACAACACAACATCAATAAATATTCATATTCAATCAGAACCAGAACAACAAAAAAGAAACACATAAATTCAAATTGAAAGAAAAGGAGAGCCAGCCAACCCAAGGGCATTGGGCGGTCGGTGCCGCCTAAAGGGAGGTTGACGCCATCCCTGGTGAGAAGATTGAGACATTGGGCATCGTGAGGCTAAGCAACACCTAGATTTCGCCGTTGTGGTCGTATATGTCGTGGCACCTCAATATGTCGCGGAGGATCTGGATTTCCTTGTAGATCTGGTGACGCACTGAGTCCTCGTGATGCTCGTAGATCACTTTGAGGGAGTATATGCTGTTGTTGGGTTGGTGAACCACCTTGTAGACGATGCCACTGCTTTTGCTACCGATGCGGTTGAGGCGTTCGAGCTCAGAGAAGGGGATGAGCTCGTGAGAAGGACTGGATGAGGGTCACAGCTAAGCGAGGTCGCAAATGGTTGAGCAGGGTCGAAGGTGGTCGTGGTGGTCGCAAGTGGGTAGAGGTCACGGTGGTCAGTAGAGGCTTGAGCGGTGATGGAAGCCTGGAACTCCAATGACTAAGAAGGGAGTTTCTAAAGTTAGAATATTCATTGACTTTGATTTAGGGATTTAGTATTTTATTTCGTTTAGCAGGATTTGCGAGGGAAAATTTCTATCGCAAATCCATCGCTAATCACTATATATTTTAGCGAGGGAAACTTTTTGTCGCAAATCCCTCACTAATCACTATTTTATTTTAGTGAGGGAAATTTTTTACGGCAAATCCCTTGCTAATCGCTATTTTTTAGCTAGGGAAACTTTTCGTCACAAATCTTCCGCTAATCACAAGTTTTTTTTTTCAAATCCTTTGCTAATTACTTGTTTTTTTAGTGAGGGAAACATTCCGTCGCAAATTCTCGCTAAGAATTTAGTGAGGGCTAAATTTTTCCTCGTAATTCCCTCGCTAATTAGCGATGGATTAACAACAAAAATATCCTTTGCTAAATTCCCACGCTAAATAGAAAATTTCTTATAGTGTAATCTAATGTCTAAGCTCTAACCTCATGCTAATATATATATATATATATATATATATATATATATATATATATATATATTTATTTATTTATATATTCTTTAATATGTTGGAAACCCACATTCTTTTCTCTTTCGACGATAATAAATGTAGGTCCATGACAAGTAAATATGACCTTCATTGCAAGAGAGTTGGTTAAATGCAATTTGATTTATTGTAATGTCAAATTTTAGCTGCTTTTACACTATAGACAAAATAAGTATTTTAGTCTCTTATGTGTTTTTTTTTTCATTTGGTATTATATTTTACAAATTATTTTTAATGTGGTCATTCCGTTAAGATTCCATTACACTCTAGCATAAATGATGATGTGTCAGTAATTGGTGATAGTCACATCATTATCATGTCATCACTTCTATTAAAGGGTGATAGAACTTTAACGAAAATATTACATTATAAATGATTTGTTAGATAAGAGATTAAATTTATAAAAAAAATTTGATATAAAACTAATTTGAAAAAAGAAATAAATAAAGGATTAAAATATATTTTTTTTTTCCTTCCAAAATTTCTTATGTTATATGTTAATATAAAGTAAATAAGGAAACTCGGTCATCATTGTCAGGATGGCCGAGTGGTCTAAGGCGCCAGACTCAAGTTCTGGTCTTCGTGAGAGGGCGTGGGTTCAAATCCCACTTCTGACATGCATTGTTTCTTTTTAAATTTTCACTTTAAACTTTGATGTCTAATTCTATTTTTTGGGTCTGTTGAAGTTTAAACCTTAAACAACGTTTTCATTTTCAAGGTTGGGCTAAACTGGAAATAAAATCCAAATATTTGTTGGGGCCTGTAAATACCCCCCTGGCCCATTTAAGATCCAATTGAGGATGGAGTAGACCACACCAGCAAAGTTGTCCAAGCACTCTGGTAACAAAATAAAAGTAAATAATTAAAAAAAAAAGTACGCAAGCGTTGACAAAAAAAATGTAGGGAAGCCTGACAAAAAAGAAAAAAAAAAAAAGAGAGAAGTAGGGAAGCAGAGCCAGAAAACAATTAATAAGGGCGAACTATGAAGTTGAGAAAAAGATGAGTTTAATTAGTATATACTATATATTGATAGTATAAAAGAGTTTAATATTAATATTTAATAATATTTTAATAAATTAATATTTATTATTTTTTTAATAATAAAAATAAAAATAAAATATTAAAATATTAATAAATATCAGTATAAATTTTTTTATACTATCAATACATACCACTTTAATTCATAAAAGATTTAGTTTTATAATTTAATATTTATAAAAAGTTTAGGAAAAATAAAAGTACTAATAATGGTAACATAGAATCGTTGGAGTGGACCACTTCTGACATGCACTGTTTCTTTTTTAAATTTTCACTTTAAACTTTTAGGTCTATTTTTTTGTTTTTGGGTCTGCTGGTTTAAACTTTAAACAACGTTTTTCACTTTCAAGGTTTGGCCTAAACTGGAAATAAAATCCAAATATTTGTTGGGGCTTGTAGATTCTCCTTTGGGAGTTGTTTGAGATGATAGCCAATAATGACTACTAGAGGAATGGGAAAAGAGCTGTAGTATAGAAAGGATACTTAGAGATTAATTTCATGAATGCACTGTTGGCTCAAAACAAAATTTTGATTCAACAACTTGAGAATCTCACAAAAAAGGTTGACACTCTGAGTGTGAATGCGATGATCAATGTTCCTTTGGCTTGTGATTTCTGTGGAGGTGAACACGAGAGTGTGGATTGTCCAGGAAATATGTTTGGACCTCCAGCTCAAGAGCAAGTGAACTTCATGAACAATTCTCCAAGGCAACATAATAATCCCTACTCCAACACGTACAACTCAGGGTGGAGGAATCACCCAAATTTTTCATGGAGTAATCAAGGAAATCAAGTTCAACCAAGACAGCAGATGAGATATCAAGGACACCCTCAACAGTTATCATATCAAGGTCCTTCATCTTCCCAACCTCAGTCTAATGAGAAGAAGGCTTCTTGGGAGTTAGCCTTAGAGAAATTGGCTACACAAACTTCATCTTTTGTTAAAACCACTACTGATTTTATGGAGGAGACAAAAGTTGAGTTTAGAAATCAAGATTCTTCAATTCGTAATCTAGAAACTCAGGTGGGCTAGCTTGCAAAACAACTTTTAAAGAGACCTCCAGGTTCCTTGCCAAGTGACATGGTCCCAAACCCTAGAGGAAATGAGCATGTGAAAGCCATAACAATTAGGAGTGGGAGAGTAATTGAATCTCAATCAAGGAAGGAGAAGAACAATGAAGGAAAAATTAAGAAACTTGGTGAAGAAGTGCCTCATGAAGAAGTTTAAGTATCTCAAGGTGCTTTGTCCAATGACTCTAATGAAAAGGAGTCACCAAAGGAGCAAGAAGTAAAGATGCCACCCCCAATTATCAAGTTATCATTCCCTCAATGACTCAAGAAAGAGCATGATAAAAAACAGTTTAGAAAGTTTCTAGAGGTGTTTAACAAGCTACAAATCAATATACCGTTTGCCGAAGCTTTAGAACAAATGCTCTCCTATGTGAAATTCATGAAGAAGATGTTGTCTCAGAAGAGAAAGATTGGAAATGAAGAGACCATTATGCTTACGGAGGAGTGCAGTGCAATCCTTGAAAAGAAGCTTCCTCCTAAGCTTAAGGATCCTGGAAGTTTCTCAATTCCGTGCACTATTGGTGATAAAACATTTAGGAAGGCTTTTTGTGATCTTGGTGCAAGCATTAGTCTCATGCCTTTGTCCATTTTCAAGCAATTGGGGATCGGCCAAATAAAGCCCACCATGGTAACTCTTCAATTTACGAATAAGTCTATGAAACATCCTCATGGAGTAATTGAAGACGTTTTGGTGAAAGTAGACAAATTCATCTTCCCGGTGGACTTCATTGTTCTTAACATGAAAAAAGATAGAGACATTCCTTTGATTTTGGGTCGGTCGTTCCTTGTAACTGGTAGAGCTCTCATTGATGTGGCAGATGGGACTTTAACATTAAAGGTCCAAGAGGAAGCCATCACTTTTAATGTCTTTGAAGCTATGAAGCACCTGGGAGATAGAGAAGCATGTTTTAGCATTGATGTATGTGACTCCATTACCTCTAAGTCTTATAGGGAAGGCAACCTCTCTTCACTTCTTGAAAAAGTGCTTGTTGAATCAAAAGTGAAAGTTGATGACGATGATGATCTGACAGTTAGAGAAATACTTAGCTTGTTAGAAAGCTCACCCCCTATCATAAAGATGAACAACCAGAATGGGAGGAATTGGTGAGAGGAGAAGATGAAACCCAACCAAAAAGAGATGAAATGCCAAAGGTTGAGCTCAAACCATTACCCATACACTTAAAATATTCCTTTCTTGGTGAGCACAATTCTTACCCTATCATCATCAATGCTGGATTGAGCCAAATGGAAGAAGAAAAATTATTCAGGGTGTTACGGGATCATAAGAGGGCCATTGGATGGTCGATCGGTGATTTGAAAGGAATAAGTCCTTTTTCGTGTATGCACAAAATACTCATGGAAGAAAATCATAAAACAGTAGTGCAGCCACAAAGGAGACTTAATTCGGTCATAAAAAAAGTGGTTCGTAAGGAGGTTTTCAAGCTTCTTGATGTTGGACTTATTTACCCTATCTCGGATAGCCCTTAGGTTAGTCCCATCCAAGTTGTGCCTAAAAAGGGCGGGACAATAGTGGTTATGAATGAAAATAATGAATTGATACCCACTTGGACAGTTACGGGATGAAGGGTATGTATTGACTATCGAAGGCTGAATGATGCAACAAGGAAGGATCACTTCCCACTTCCTTTCATTGACCAGATGTTAGAGCGGTTGGCAGGGCATGAATATTATTACTTTTTGGATAGATATTCCGGCTACAACTAGATTGTTGTAGCTCCAGAGGATCAGGAGAAAACAACATTTACATGCCCTTATGGAGTGTTTGCTTACAGAAGGATGCCCTTCGGACTTTGCAACGCACCAGTTACATTCCAAAGGTGTATGATGTCCATCTTCTTTGATATGATTGAAAAACATATCGAAGTGTTCATGGACGATTTCTCTGTGTTTGGTTCTTCATTTGATATATGCTTGCATAACTTGTCTTTAGTTTTAAAAAGATGTGAAGAAACAAACTTAGTTTTAAGCTGGAAAAAACGCCATTTTATGGTGAGAGAGGGAATCGTTTTAGGGCACTGCATCTCTAACCAAGGGATTGTAGTTGATCGTGCCAAAGTTAAAGTTATTGAAAAACTTCCCCCTCCCACTAATGTAAAAGACATTTGTAGTTTTTTGAGGTATGCTGGCTTTTAGAGGAGATTCATAAAAGATTTTTCAAAAATTGTTAAACCTCTCAGTAATCTCCTAGTGAAAGATGCTCCATTCTATTTTAATGAGGCATGCATGTTAGCTTTTAACACTTTGAAGCATAAACTGACCACTGCACTAATTGTAACTGCACCCGATTGGGGTTTGTCATTTGAAATTATGTGTGATGCAAGTGACCCGTTGTAGGTATTGTTCTAGGTCAAAGGAAAAATAAGTTGTTGCATGTGATTTATTATGCGAGTCATGTCTTAAATGCTGCACAACTTAATTATGCTACTACAGAAAAAGAGTTATTGGCTATTGTTTTGACAAGTTTCGTTCTTACTTGGTGGGTTCCAAAGTAATTGTGTATACAGACCATGCAGCTATCCGATACCTCTTCACCAAGCAAGATTCGAAACCAAGGCTTATCCGATGGATTCTATTGCTTCAAGAGTTTGATCTAGAGATAAGAGATAAGAAAGGAATCGAGAATTTCATGGCTGATCACTTATCTCGGTTGGAAAGTGCAGATGAAAATGAGAAGAAAAGACCAATTAATGATCAGTTTTTTGATGAGCAGTTATTGACCGTGATGAGCTTGCTATGGTATGCCGATATAACCAACTACAAGGTTGGCAAGGTGATTCCCGTGGACTTCAATTCACAACAATGGAAAAGGTTCTTCCATGAAGCCAAGTTTTATATGTGGGACGAACCATTTCTGTACAAGAGATATATTGATGGTCTGTTAAGAAGATGTGTGCCTGAGGAAGAACAAAAACAAATTCTGTGGCATTGTCACAATTCCGGGTATGGTGGACATTTCAGTGGAGATAGGACAACAACGAAGGTCCTACAATCTGGGTTATTTTGGCCATCACTCTTCAAGGATACATTTGTTTATGTTAAGAGATGTGATAGATGCCAACAGACAGGGAACATATCAAAGAGGAATGAGATACCCCAAAACCCCATATTAGAAGTCGAAGTATTTGACGTTTGGGGTATTGACTGCATGGACCCATTTCCCTCCTCGTTTTCTAAGGTTTACATCTTGGTGGCTGTCGACTATGTATCAAAATAGGTGGAAGCTGTTGTAACCTCAACCAATGATGCAAAAGTGGTGATCAATTTCTTGAAGAACATATTTTTAAGGTTTGGGGTGCCTAGAGCGTTGATGAGTGATGAGGGAACCCACTTCTGTAATAGTAAGCTGGAGACTTTACTGAAAAAGTACAATGTTCACCATAGAGTTGCTATCCCATATCACCTATAAATAAGTAGCCAAGTTGAGGTGTCTAACTGCCAATTAAAGCAAATTCTGGGGGAAACAGTGAACTCCTCTCGGAAGGATTGGGTAATAAAGCTGGATGATGCTCTTTGGGCATATAGGATGGCCTTCAAAACTCTAATTGGTTTGTCTCCATTTCAATTAGTTATGGCAAAGCATGTCATTTACCTCTTGAATTGGAGCATAAGGCACTGTGGGCAACAAAGTACTTGAACTTTGATTTGACCAAAGCAGGAGAGTCAAGGATCTTGCAGCTCTATGAACTTGAAGAATTCTGGAACTCAGCCTATGAGAATGCCAAAATCTACAAAGAGAATATTAAGAAGTGGCATGACAAAAGAATCATTCATAAAGACTTCCAGGAAGGCCAATTAGTGTTGTTATTCAACTCAAGACTTAAGTTGTTTTTAGGAAAACTCAAATCTCGATGGTCGGGACCTTTTGTGATCAAGTAAGTGTTCCTTAATGGTGCAGTAGAAGTGAAGGATCCGAACTCGGATAGAAGCTTTAAGGTGAATGGACAGAGGCTCAAACCCTACTTTGGGGGAGACGTTGAGCGGTGATTGCGGGATTTAAGGGATGCAAACCCAAGCACAAGTTGTCTCAAGTAATAAATTTCTCGGGAGTCCGAGGTCGATCCACAGGGAATTGATGAATAAAAATTAATTGAGGTAAGAAAATGATTTGTCACAACACCAAAAGTAATAAAAGATGTTCACAAATGAATTTAAGAACTTGCTTGGGTTAGGAGATCCACTCTTGGTAATAAATTAAAGGAAAGATTATTTCTCTTTATAACTCAATTGAAATCCACACACAACGGAGGTTCCAATCGAAAAATATAACATTCAAAGTTTAATTATATATGTAATCATATTATGATTCCTTTAATTATCTACCAACATTTGTAAATGAGTTCAAGCATTCATTGTGCCAATCCTATTGTCTACAATAAATCAAGATCTCCATTATATAAAGAAGGTTTCTAAATTGATTGGAAACAAAATACAACACATATAATATCCATTTGATAATATATCATTTAAGCACAAAAAATAGAATAATCTAACCTTACTTCATTACCAAGAGCTTCACTCTTTCACCCAAGCAAGATGAAGATTTAGTTACTCATAGATAAGAAGAAAGAAAGAGAGAAGAAGAGAAAGATGAACATAGCTTCAATTTAGAGTAAGAGAAAATTACAACAAAGGAAAATAATAAACAAGCATAACCATAACTTCTAAAAACTAAGCCTAACACCAAGAGCACCAAATGATAAGCCAATGGTGCTTTTTATAGAGGATTAGGGATACAAAATGATAAGGGAGCTGATTAAGAGTAGGTGGATGAGTGAGTGAATAAGTGAAAAATGCCAAATGATGAGTTGGTGAGTGGAAAATTATTGAGATTCTTTGTCTCCGAAATCATTCATTGCTTAACTCATGGATTCCGTCATCAAATGGAAAAATCATCTTCATGAAAGTTGTAGATCTGGGTCTTAAATTTCCGATATCCAAATTCCAGCTCATTTCACCAGTTACAGCCCGAGATATGGCCCAATTACTACAGACTATTCAGGCCCAGTTTCAGCACCTCTATTTTGATTTCCAGACCCAATATCACCTTCAAGCTATTCGATCTAAGTTTTGTGTTCTCATGAAAGTTGTAGATATGGGTCTTAACTTTCAAATATCCAAATTTCAGCCCAAGGAAGTTTCTACAACTCGAGTTATGCTATAATTACTGTACACTGTTCAAGTTCTAGTCACAAAACTCGTGTTCTGAATTCTAAGCCCAATTAGTTCTACTAGATGTCTGAATGAGACTTTGAGCTCTACATCAAAGTTGTAGAGCTCTCTCTTATCTTTCCTACAAGGTAAGATACATAATTTTTACACATCTAGAACTCAAGATATGGCAGAAATACAGAAACAGTGTAAAACCCAAATAATGCTGAAAAAATTAATTAAGTCCAATTTGAGTCCAAACTTACAAAACATAACCAAGCTTAATCAATTAAGTACATAAAGAGTGTAAATGACTAAAAATAAAGATTTATTAATTATAAAATATGTGATTATCAAGCGGAGAAGGGAGTCCATCAACTTGATCTCCACTTAAAGTAGCAAAATGTCAGGCTCAGGACGTTAAACAAGCGCTCTTGGGTGGCAACCCAAGCTTGGTTTTGCTTTCTTTCATTCCATTTACATTTTACTATTTTGTTTTTGTTTAATTATTGCAGGTTAGATATGATTTTGGTTTGTTACCCTATTTTTATTAATTGATGCTGGTTGAAATGGTTTAGAGTTGAAAACAGGTGAAGAAGAGCTGGGTTGGGGAACTTTTACTGTGAATTTGGGAGCAGAAACAAGTTTACAGAAGCTTAAACTTTTCAGTGAGAGCGCCCAGTTGCTTACTCTGTAGCGCCTAGGCACTATAAAGATGATGATGACTTTTTCTCTGCCTACACAGCGCCCAGGCGCCCTTGGCATGTCCTTTCTGGCACACCAACGTCTAGACACTGGTATTTAGCGTCCAAACGCTTGGAAAAAAATAAAATAAAAACTAAGCGCCTAGGCGCTGCGTACATAGCGCCTAGGTGCCCATATCAGGTTCTGCGCTAAAACGTAGAACCCTTCCCTTTCCCCCTTCACTTTTCCCCCTCTTCCCTTCTCCACCCTCTTACGTCTCTCTCTCTCCCATTTCCCACTCCCATTTCTAATCTCAATCATCCCTCTCCATTTTCCATCTCCTTTTCACCCTCTCCACCGTACCCCATTCCCTTTCCCTTTCCTTTTCTTTTCTTCACAACCCATCAACCCCCTTCCTCACGCTCCCACTCTCATTTTCACACTTGTGGTTTTCCCCTCTTGCTTCCTTGCCATCCAGGTGAGTTTCTCTCGTTTTCTCCTCTTAATTCATTATTTTTATGCAAGTTCTTGGGTTGTGTGGGTTTGTCATTTTACGCATGGGCTTCTCTTAGATTTCATATATTTTTCGTGCAATTATTTTGTGTTAAGGGTTTCTGATGCTGGAATGTGCCTATTTTCATTGTTGGATTGATTGACACATTGACTGCGTATGGGTGATTTTGGTTAATTGGCATATTCAAAATTTTGGGTGATTTGACTATGATTTTATAATCTCACTGGCATGCTCTGTTTCTCTTTCAATTAGGTAATTTTTAGTATGGTTGACATATGCATGTTGTGAATTGATACATTGTAGTGAAATAATGAATTATGGATTTGATGGGCATGCCCTGATTTGATGTGTCTGTTTTGAGAGAAAACACACTACATTTGGATAGGGTTTAGGGCACCCAAGCTTCAACCTACGTGTAAACGCAAGACCCAGGCTGAGAGCTCACGCCAACAGCTAGCTTTTAATGCTGATTTATTTCTCTTGGTAGAGCATAAAAAATGCCTCACCGACATCCTCTGCAACTGGGGTTTCATTCTAGAGCGCGACATTATACTGGAAAACAGTGAATGTGATGAGATCTTCAACCAAATCTTAAGGAGGAATTGGTCCAAGCTTTGCAAATTATCGGTTGATGGGTCTGCTTCCATTGTCTGAGAATTCTATGCAAATGCATTTTAGTCAGAGGATGATGACCACAACAAATTTGATTTATACGTCCGGGGTCATCGCTTTTTATTTGATGCACGCTCCCTGGACCGATTCTTGGAAACACCAGAAGCTATGGGCGATTGTGGGAATACAACGTTAAAGCGGGAGGTGCTGAACCCCGACTTAATTTTGAGAACCATCTGCAGGCCAGGAGCCTAGTGGGAACTTAATTCGGGAGGCAATCCCAAATTTTTGAAGAAGTCTAATTTGCTGCCAATCCCAAAAGCCTGGTGCACATTTTTTGAAGCTGGATTCTTCCCCAACTCCCACCATCAAGAGGTGACGAGAAATCGGGCACTATTGATTTTTGGCATTGTTACTGGAAGATAAGTGGATGTGGGCTTACTGATCTCTCATAACATTCAAACTCTAGCACAGAGTAGGACCCAATGGTCTAGGTTATGGTACCCCAGCCTTATCACGCAGCTTTGTCGGGCAGCTGGGGTGGAAATCAGTGGTGATGTCTCAATCAGGCCAGCTCCAGCTGTGGACGTGGCCATGATCAACCGTTACTTGCAAGAGGATGACCCTACTTAGATTCCTCCAGCAGCTCGAGCCCGTGCAGCTAGACCACCTCGTCCACGCCTTGAACCTTCCTCTAGTGGAGTTGAGCGTCGTCTCTGACGAATCGAGAACTATATGGTTCAGTCGAGCCAAGCACTAGAAGTGATGCTGAGGAACCTGGTTGTCTAGCTCAATGTTGATCCAGATGCCCTAGGCAGTATTCCACTTCCAGAGGAGGATTCAGAGAGTGAAAGAGGAGCTGAACTTGGTGGAGACGATAGTGAGAGCAGCGATGATTGATCTACGAGGGGGAGTTTCTATTTTCATTTTCTTTTATTTTTATTGTTTTGCATTTTCATTAGTCTTGCATTTTCATGAGTCAAGCCAATGTTGTGCTGTTTGGAGTTTACCTTTGTGGGTTCCCATGTTTGATAGTATCATTGTAAGATGAGTCAACCATGCATGCACTACCTGTTAGGACAACTTGAAAGCTTTGTGGATTTATTGTTAGATCGTGGTTCTTGAATGAGGATTATGACTTCCATGCATGAATCTTATAGCTTGCTGTTAATGTACTTGGTGATTTTTGTGATTGGATTTCATAATTAATCCTTGGGAGTTCTTTTAAGACTTCAACATTTTTTATTTGATGAGAGGTCACTTGTGGGTTTCTATTCTCCTAGCGTTGCTTGAATCTCATTTGCATGCCGTGATTTGCACAATGCATTAACATAATAAAGGCAGTTTTGTTGTTAAGCCAGATAGCTAGATAGCCAACCAAATGACGTTTGTTTCCTTTGTATTGCCTCTTTGAGCCTAATACACTGAATTCTTTGTTTGACCCTTACAGCACGCCATAGCCAAAATAATGAATGTCTTATCCACCTGAAAGGAGTAATGGAACATTGAATTTGTTGAAGGTGTGGGTTAGCAAAGTACTAAGTTTGGGGTGACCGTTGTTGAAATAATAATAAAAAAAAACAAAAAAAAACCAAAAACAAAAAGAGGTAAGAAGGCACGAACCATCCCTATTCTGGAGAGTTCTGGGGTATTCTGAAGAGAAGAAATCGTGGAAATGAATCGAATCTTCACTTGCCTATGAAGTTTTCTCTATTGTCTTCCCTTATTCTAGTTTTTATCATTGTTGCCATGTATAGCTAAATTTCCTTTTGTTAGGATTAAGTGGATTTTGATGGATCTTGATTGTTTTTTATATTAGATTCAATTAATATAAGTTGTTATTTCTATTTTGAGTTTATGATCTCTTCTCTCAATACTTTCTAAGGATTGATTATCTTTAAAATGATTTTAGAATTATATGTTGAATGGAAATTTGATGTATAATTGTGCTATGAGATTATGAACCTTGTTTATCTCTAGGCTAGAAATAGTCATTGATTTGCTCGTTATCTTGTTGAATTCTAAATCCTAACGCTTGTTATCTCTTAGAATTACCTAAGGAATTAGGGTTTTTAATTGGAAACAAATGGTCAATCACCTAAAGAATTAGGGTTTGATTAAATTAAAGAATTCAGTGACAAAATAGGAATAATAACTTGTATTAGTTCCAATTGATATGCAACAAGTGAAATCAAATGAAGCTTGATCCCAACTCTTTCATAAATTGAATTTCAATCGTTTTGCATATCAGGTGTTTGTTAATTTGCCAATTATAAAAATTCAAAAATATTGTCTTTGCATGAGTTCATGTGTTTCTCTTGTTTTGTTATTATAGCTCACTTTGATCCAAATCTTGGTTTAAATAGTAGTTAATTTCGTGAATTGGTATTTGACCATCGATCCCTGAGAACGATATCCGGTTTCTCACCATTTTTATTACTTGACGATCCGGTACACTTGCCGTGGTCCCATCAGGAATATACTCCCAAGCCTTAGGTAATCAACATTCACTATTAGAAATTTCTGATTTAGAGATAAAATTTAGAGACAGAAAAAATCCTGTCTCTATTAGAGATGGAAACAGAGACGAAATTGATGAATTAGAGAGGAAAAATAAAATTTAAAATTTGGAGACAGAATTTAAAGACAGAAATGATCTATTGCAAAATTTTTCGTCTTTAATTCTGTCTCAATTTGGTCAATCTAAAGTCAAATATGTTTAAAGATGGAATTTAGAGACGAAGTTTTCTTGTCTCAGATTTTTCCATCTCTAATTCGTCAAAATATATTAGAGACGGATATGTTCTGTCTCTAAATTATATATATTATTTAATTAGTTAATTTTTTCAATTAATTAATATATTAGAGACAGAAACAACATTTCGTCTCTAATTTCTATCTAAATCCCTAATTCTAACTCAGAACCCCAATTCTCATGCTCCGCTCTCGATCTCTCATCTCCATCTCTCACTTGTTCTCTCATCTCCATCTTTAAATTCTTCTAATGTCTAAATTATACTATCCCTAAATTCTCCCATTCCTCTTGAGCTGATCGTTGGTGCTCCTACAACATCTTCTCTACCCATAACCATGCCGCCATCACCCGCGACAGCGCTACGGTCTTTGCCTGGAAGGCGAGACCCTCCAAGAGTACTGGTGGTGCACCGAGCGCGCCCTCGATTGGGGCCCCGGTGGTGGACCTGACCTCACATGGACGACGACGGTGACGCTACAGGATCCAACCTGAACCAAGTTTGGTTACATATCAAAGTATAGTTTAATACAAAACACGTTCCACAAATTGTAAAATCCAACCAACGCCAGTGCGTAGCAACACCAACATGGCGACTCCTGCAACCTCTTTTCAGCACTCGTTGCCCCATCACACTCTTTGCCCTCTGCAATGTACACCTCAAAGCTTCTCTCTTTCTTCCATTCCTCATCTATTAGATCTATTATTTTTCTTTGATTTAAGTGCAAACACTTGTGTCACCGTTTTTCAAATCTAGGTTTTTGAAAATTTGCTACAATTTTTTTTAAGGTGTTCTTTATAAAAACACATGAAAAATCAATTGCCACAATGATTCGAAAAATGGGCTTTTAGCCCACGCTTGATTGCTACAGAAATAGTGGGGGATTATAACATGAAGTGAAATCAATTTGGAGTCTCGGTTTTGACTTGATGCATAAGTTTAATTTTCTTATATTGGGTTTATTGAGTTTGCTAAACTTAGCTGTTGTTTGCATCTTGTGAGTTCAAGATGGGACTTTGTTGAGTTCCAGCCTTTTGGGGGTGGCCCTTCCAGAGCTTGGCTTAATTCAAAGCTAGAAATGATATCAGGGGTGCTTGTTTTTCAAGTTTATAGATGAAATGAACTGATTAGCTGTGGCGGAGTAGGTCATATCTCCTTTGTGATACTGTGGGATATAATGGGTGGGAAATGGTTGGAAGTTGGTGTTATCTCCAGTGATATAAATGGGAACTTTTGCTATCCTTTGTGAAAACAAATTGCAACTGAGTGCCACTGATGTGAAAACAAGGAAAGAAAAAAATTTTCTGCCTCTTTTAAAAATGCTCTGTCTCATAAAAATTAAAATAGCATTACTAAGCTGAAGTTTTACGATGGCAGAAGGAATAGGTTACTTCAGTAAGCTATTTTATTTAAAGTTTGAATAATAACTTATGCAATTTATTTTGTAAAAAAAAAAGATAGAAACTTCAAAAATATTTAACGTGCAGGTAATTGGCTTAGTGGTTAAATAAGCTAGGATGTTAGACGACCTATTGTTTGTTTTTCAACTTTCAATTCAGAACTCAAACTGTCCATGAAATTACTACATGTAACATTCTTTATCATTTACCATGAATGCCTAGAATCTAGTATGGAATATGCTTATATCTTTAAATAGGTATACCGTGCTTTTATAAAGTAGTGTGCTTTTTATGTAGAGAGATGTTTTGACAAGCATGCACACATCACCCACCCCTGCACATTAGCTTTGTATGGTGTTGTGATTCCCATCTGGGCATGGCAGAGGCTGAACTCATTGTGGCTGAGGCCAAAGAGGTTGGAGAAGCTTCTCAGAGCGCAGGGTCTTCAAGGCAATCCCTACAAGCTTTCAATTGACAACTCGAAGCAAATCTATATGTTGAAGATGCAAGAAGAAGCCAAATCTAAATCCATTGGTCTATCCAATGAAGTTGCACCACATGTCTTCTCGCCTGCCTATCAAACTGTCAGTAAATATGGTACACATGTTGTCTTCCACTACCTTCCTAGCTAGTGTTAGTACCAGTAGTGTTACCTGCATTTTTCTTCTAACACTAATGATTTCACAACTTAGAGTATATATATACTATGTAATTAGATTCTTTGTTAAGACTTCTGTTGCTTCGATTCAAAGGGCAATGAACTCTTCCTTCTTTGTAGAAAGATATCCTTAAAAGGAAAATCATAAAATTGCTAAACGTGTTTTGGCAGGGGTGTTGATATTCATTTGTGATTGGTTGCTTGAAATGTTTTTGTGTGCTTAAAAATTAATTCTTTTTGCAAGTATCTTTTTACTATGAGGCTTCTTTGCTTTTCTTGTGGATAATATAAGAAGCTAATATACATTTATTTGTTTTGACAAAGTGTTATTCTTTTCCCCTCAATTTAAATCCAAGAAAGTGATGATAGGGGTGATACAGTGGCTAGAGTGGTCGAGTTGGGGATGTTGGTGGCGATTATAGGTGCCGGTGGTAATGGGAGTGGTGATGGTCATGGTGGTGGAATGTTGGGGTAAAATGTTGACAATGACAATAGGTTATGGTGGGGTTGTAAGTGGTGAATGGTGATACTTTAGTTTCTTATCCTACCCATATGTTGTACGGTAAATACATGGTAAAAAAGAGTATTGGATGAGTTTATACTTTATACTATCAGATTGTAGGCACCAAACATTATATGAACTTGATGCTAATATGAAATCTTATACATATACTTAGTGCTCTTTAAGTTCAATCCTCAAATTCACTAGTTGTTAAAGCCTTTTTAATCAGTTGCTCATAACTAAAGGATGTGCAGGCAAGAATTCTTTTTTATGGGAAGGTACAATACCAAAGGTGATCATCACAAACCCAGAGCAAATCAAAGAAGTCTTTAACAATATACAAGACTTCCCGAAACCTAAGTTAAATCCCATTGCCAAGTTGTTGGGCATTGGTCTAATACATTATGAGGGTAATTAAATGGTAACATGTATTTTTTTAATTATTTTTTTTTAACTTTGAGTTGCATTACTTGTAATTGTATAAGTTAGAGAGAAGTTTACTTGTAAAATGTAATAACAATTAATGATATGCATGAGATATTGTAACTATTTCATATACTTTCAACTATTTTGATATTTTTTATAGTTACTTAGATAATTATAATGATTGATGATTTATTGTGATTTTTGGTAAATTTTGATTTTGGATAATTATATGTATAAGAAAATAGAATTTTTTTTTTTATAAAATGAAAGCATCTAATTGTGACAAATCTCAACTAAATGCCTATTTTTTAAAAGATTTTTTTAAAATATTAGAAATGGATTTAGAGACGGAAAAATCATGTCTCTAATTTTAGAGATGGAATTAGAGACAGAACAATACTGTCTCTAATTTAGAGACAAAATTTTTTTATTTAGAGACAGACATTTTCCGTCTCTAAATATTTAGAGATGCTAGATTTAGAGACGAAACAATTTTTGTCTTTAATTTAATCTCTAAATATTTAGAGACGGAATTTGTTCCGTCTCTAAATCTGAAAATTCTAGTAGTGATTAGGGCTTAATCTTAAAGAATCTTTCTTGATTTAATTCTTATAGGAAAATAAGGATTAAGAAGCGTATTTTATTTTATTTGACCATCGGAAGAGGCTAATAAATAATTGGTGCCCTAGATTAATAACTCATAGGCATTGGATAAGTTAAGAAAGAGTTATGAAAATTCATACAAAATGTAGAGTGAAGTTGTAATCATAGGTCCTGCCATTGATTGACTTAAGCCAATTTTACTTTTTTGCAATTTCTTGTTTACTTTTCTTACGTTCTTGTAATCTTTAATTTTCCATATTTGCATTTTATGAAGTTTTCATTTGTTTAAATAAGATTAAGATTGGTACAATTTTTAATACTTAATAAGATTTAAATACAAATCTTTGTGAGAATGATCTCTATTTATCTCTATATTACTTTTGTCGATACGTACACTTGTATTATGAAAACCATCAACAAGTAGCAAAATGTCACAGGTCTATATGCGTTATCTATTTAAGTTGTAGTTTTCTTTAAACATGAATTGATACTCCAACAACTCTGTGTTTTATTAGTACGTTGCTTCTTCTAAGAAAGACTTCAAGCAAGAAGCTTCACTATCAATATCTACTTTTTTATACACAAGTATCAATGTTTTAATATCCATACTTTGCTCATTTTTTTTTCTTACTAATAAAACTTGTATATAGCCAAAATTGACAAAAGAATGTATAAATAAAAAAGAAGAAATCGACAAAATAAAGATAAAAAAATGCTGTATACCAAAAAAAAAAAAGCTGAAAAACATGACCAAAAAGGAAATAATAGAACCGACAAGAGGATGAAATTATGTAGACAGAAACTGTTCTGAAAATTCTAGGACAATCAAGGACCTTATAGTCCAGAACATTCCTTTACCCCTTTGTTTGTCGTGTTGGAACATTTTAATCTTACGTTGAGCTATAAGCATTTTCACTTTGTGGCTGAAGAGCTACCTGCAAGTTTTAAGCCTAATTATCTTATGCTGCAACTGCATATAATTATAAGACAATATTAACATGAGCTGCAAGGAGGTGACACGTAAAGAGAACTGGTCCCCAACTTGTTGCTTGAAATTTGGGATCCTTCACCAGGTCGAGGGGTCCATCCCTGAAGAAGAAAAAAAATGTTCTGAGAAAAATACCTCTTTTGTGATCGTCTGATCACAACTTTGCTAACAATGCACGTGTAATTCATGTGGATGACTGGAATTTCACATTGGAAATGCTACAGGTGTGCTTGTCTTTTGTAGTTTTTGAAATAAAGATTGTCGATACCAAAGTGCATTTACATCTACAACAAATGTCGTGTATTTTTCATAGTTTGAACCTACAATATTTTTAATTGTTATATTTACATAAATATCGATTTTAAACTCTTTGTCTCATCATCTTTTAATCCTATTTGATTCCTTGTCAATATAGCTTCTTTCTCCATTAATTTTATATTCTGTTGCTTTCTTTAGTTACACAACACAGGCCCTGTTCAGTAGGAAAAAAAATCAATTCTCATTCATCTCCTCCTTTTTCATATCTCTCTTTTTATATTATAAAATCTAATTAAGACTTGAACAGGTAATTAGCATGCACATAATTTTCATTGATTTATACTTTCATTTTTTCACTAATAGGATTAATTTTTTGACTTGGTGTCTATCAAACTTGGAATATTTTGTATGTTTTGGCTAAGGATTCTAGTCTCACATTGCCTACTTGGGAAAAGTCATATATGAATATATTTCATAGGGTAATAGCTAGAATTGTGGACTTTGGCTTACTCTTAATACATGGGCGCCTGTCCCATTGCATCCGTGCGCGGATCCAACCCAGTTCCATGCCTATATTTCCAACATTAATCACAACTTCATAAGTCACAACATAACTAATGCCATTGTAACTTGCTGTGGCCACTAACCAATAAATGTTTTAATGTTCACTTGTTCTTTTTTTGCTTTGTTTTGTTTTGTTTTTGCTATAACAAGAACAAGTTTGGGTAATGATTTAAGAAAGCGCTATTGTTTTTTATAATTATTGGATATGAGCACATTATTAGCCATGTTATTGCATGACTCGCCCCTCTTTATGAATAGCGTGTTTGAGCAGAGGTCAAGTTCGAGTGGGATGGGGAGTGTTTTTATGAGCACATGTATATGCAATGCAGCGACTTCTTGTCCAAACTGATTAGGCAACGTTTCAAGGAATTGGAGAGAGGCAAAGTGATATTAATCAGTGTCACTTTCTAGTGGTTCATCATAGATAAGGAGGCAGCACCTCTCAACAAGAGAACAAAGAATGAAAAACTGCAGGCCAGGAATTAAGGTGATGGAATCAGCTATCGATTTTTCTCCAACATTATTTGTCCTTCGTGCCCTCCTTGTCTTGCTTATTTTAAACGAGCAACATATATATAAACAGGTGATTGTTAACCTCCATACCTAACATTCTCTATATTTTATTTTGGATAAAAAAGTCCATGTGTTTATTTCCATAGAAACATCCTATTATTGTATTAACAAATAATCCTTGGCACAATTAGCTCTTATGATATTGGTGCAAACAAGAGAGCTCTTTAAAAACCATTTAAACTTGTTAATATTTTTAGTCATTTAAATTTGTATACTAAAATATGATTATTGATTTTGCTCTATTTTTAATGGTTCAAAATAAGTCATTTAATGAAGAAAGAAAATAATATTTAATGAAGAAAGGGAATATAATTTTATTACAAACTCTACTTATTATTATTTAAAAATTAAAAAACATATATACATTCAAAATAGTAAAAACGACTATTTTTAAATTAAAGAACCGATACGTAAAAAAGACGAGTTCTAAACTAGAAGCTGAATGTCAAAGTAAACCTTTTTTTATATCTATCAAACTTTTTTACATTATTTTTTTATACATATAAGTATCAATTTTTTTTTTCATTTTTTTATACTTTTTATTTCTTCTTATTTAAAATTGTTTAATTGTTTAATTATTTTACATACTGTATGTTATTAATCTTTTATTTTTCTAATAAAAAAATTATAAATATAAAATATTATTATATTTTAATTTAATAATTAAAAATTAAATAATAATTAATAAAATTTATAATAAAGTTATAATCTATCTCTTCGTTAAAACTCAATTCAAATATTTTTTTATTTCATTAAAATTAGATTTTATTATTGTCATTCTTCATTAAATGAACTAATTTAAATTTTTATATTAAAATAAAATTAAAAGTCAGATCTTTCTATAAAAACTTACATGACTAAAATACCAATAACTTTAAATAATTTTTAAAAGAAACACGTGGAGTTTTATGTCTAAAACAAAATATAGAAGATACTAATAACTACATGAAAATGTAAAATTAACAATTCTCATATATATATATATATATATAGATATATATATATATATATATATATATATATATATATTAAAAAAATAGAACCTCTTTCTTTGTGCCAAGAATTTGCAAGTTGCAATGACATAAATGAATATTCACTCTGGCACTGGCAGATCAATAATAGAGTTGGAAAACAAATCAAGCTTCCAGTAAAGTTTTTTATAAGTTGACGTTTCACCTCCACTAAAGTTGCCAAAATGGTCCAGAGCAAACTCTCTCCCCTGGTGACTTTGCTTTCTATTGCAAACATTCCCTAGCTATTTCACATCTGGAGAATAAGGTATCATTTTTAAATTGACAAGGTACCCTGGTGGTAGTTGGTTGCAAGGTGTGGAAAAAAACATCAACTG